>JAZKJV010009277.1:0-1483779 GCA_037367405.1 Ottelia alismoides
TATGGAGGATTTCTCGATCTATGGTGATAGGTTTGATGCTTCTCTTGATTGCTTAGATCAAGTGCTTCAACGTTGCATAGAGATCCATCTTGTTTCTTTCTTAGGAGAAAAGTCACTTCATGGTGACTCAGGGGATGGTGTTTGTCATATCATCTCCACCAGGGGCATGGAGGTTGATCCGGACAAGGTAGATATCATCAGGAAACTCAATCCACTGTCCAACCTGCAGCAGTTGCGGTCTTTTCTGGGGCAAGTCAGTTTCTACCGATGTTTTATTCACGACGTCAACAGGATTTCTCGATCGCTCACTGATATGCCGACGAAAGACACCAAGTTCATTGTAGATGATAAGTGTCTTGCATCTTTTGAGACTCTCAAGCACCTAGTTGTCAAGGTGTTAATCGAGTTTGGCAGGGTCTAAAGTAGTCCCACAGAAGGCGGGACCACAGTGTCGTTGAGTTGACCTCACACGAAACCTCGATTAATCAACAATTAACCCACAACAATGATCAAATAATGAACAGCGATGCAGAGTTAAAATTTATTATAACTCTACAACAAAGATGTGTATAGGTGCAAGTATGTGTAGAGTGTCGAACACAGGGAACAAGTAGGTAGATCAGGGCAATGAATTGCACAAAAATGACTGTGATGTATTAGTCTATATGTGCTATTTTTTGTGGGTTTTAAATTTTATATTTTTTTATTTTTATTTTTAGATTTTATATTTTCATATTTTGATTTTTAATTTTTCTGATTTTGTATTTTTTATATTATATATTTTTTGTATTTTCTTTTTCTTTAAAAATAGATATAAAGTTATTATAAAGAATATATATACAAGAGAGATAAGAGAGAGAGATAAAAGTAGGTAAAAATATTCAAAATATAAGAAATAAAATATTTTATGCTTTTTATATTTTTCTAATATTTTGTGATTTTTCTATATTTTTGCTAATTTTTTGGTATTTTTAAAGTAAAAAATACTCAAATAGGGAATAAAATGAATAGCTGAGATTAAAATGGAGATGAAAAATAGTAAATAGTAAAAAATGTCCAAATTAATTTTACAAAAACATAATAAATTAACCTAAAAAAATAAAAAAAATTCAGAAACAGAAATTATATTTTTGTGACTTTTTAATGATTTTTTATATTTTTATAACGGTTTTAGGGATTTTTCAATTTTTAGGAGTTTCTTTTATATTTTTAGTGATTTTTGGTCTGAATGTCCAAAATACCAAAATACATAAAATATATATTTTTTTATAATTTTTCAATAAGGTTTTATAATTTTTATGTATTTTCTAATGCAAATAGGGATGAAAATATAAGTTTTTAATTTTTTATAAAAAATAAAATGCTTTAAAATGCAAAAAATATGGCGTTCAAGTAAAATGCAACAGGAGCTTAAGGTTATTTTTGAGTATTTTTTCGATTTTTATAGATGTATGAAATAAATAGAGAGAACATAAAGAAAATACACTCCCTGGCAGGGGTATTTTTGTAAATAGATAAAAGTCCGAGGCCCAAAGTGCAATTTTACCACAAAATTAATAACAAAATACAAATATTTCTGGACCAATAAGAAATAACCAAAAGCTCAAAGCCTTCCCTGTAAACTCACCAACGCTCGCGTGACCGGCACGTGAGTCTAGCAAGGACCTAATTTTAATTATAAAACTCTCGGGGCTTGATTGCAAAATATCCAAAAATAATATAACATCATACAAATGTTTCAGTGCTAAAGATAAATAAGCAAAACCACCAGGGGTCCCCCCACAAAATGCCCACGCCTCACGTGCGCCAGTCACAAGAGGTGACGTAGCCGGGGACCCAATTGCAAATAACAGAAATACAAGGGGGTTTTTACAAAATTTATGAAATAAAAATAACCGCAAATGAAAGTTTAAGGGCTTATTAGTAAATACAAAAATTGGCAGGGTTAACTACAAAATACCCAAGGCCGACGGATAGGACGACCAATGACGATTCACTTGTCACGTGTCGGTGCTGGGCACGCCGATACCGCTTCGGATCGTACGGTCGAGATTAGATGATTCCACGAAGATCTGACCGTTGCGACATGTAAGATCCAACGGTAGCTGGAGACCTGGGCTGGCGCTCCTAATTCGATGGCGGAAAGATGGCAACGAAGAACATGGAAGAAGCTTCTCCTGAGCGAGCTTCTTCCAGCTGGATCTCTCCTCTCCAACATTCCATGACGCTCCAAAAGGGCCAGACGTGCTCCTGCAGGGTCCCTCTGTGTGCTGGATGCACCAGGATGGCCGGAGGGTCGTCGGAGCTCTCCCACGACGTCAGGGAAGCTAGAGAGGTCCAAGTACCTCCAGCCTTCTTCAAAATCGCTCCAGCTGTCTTGAGCGCTCCAAGGTCCTGCACAAAAATGGTTAAAGGGTCGAGGGCGAACTACCTCGACCCTCAGGTGATTGATTGGGGTGTCGGGATGTGAAATAGAAGCTCGCCGGAGCAAGCTCCGACGAGGTGGCGGCGAAGGCGATATACAGGATCAATGGCGAATCTAAAGATAGCTAGGGCTCCTAATATCTAATGTTAATCTAAGAAAGAAAAAAAACAAAGAAAAGTGGGACCTCAAAGGGCGTACGCCCGAGATGAACCTCGATGGCCGAAGGCCGGAGATGGAGGGTGGAGCTGCCTTGGCCTTCGCCCGACCTCGCCTAGGCTGGCTGGAGGAGACCTGTCACGTCTCCGGTCTTGAGCACAAGGACCTGGGGGCAAATACTAGGGTCAAAGGGGTTCAAAACTCGAATGAAGGACTGAGGGGGTTTTTGAGCAAGTGACGGATGCGGTGAAAAGAACGAGGCACTATGGGCAAATCGATGATCCACACCCAAGATAATCCTTGGGCATGTATCCTCGATGAATGGAGAAGAAAAGCCAAGAAGGCATCGACACGATATAATGAAAGGAACACCCTCGAAAAATTGTTGAAAGAGGTCAAAACATTAGTTCTGACAAGGGCCAGACCTCGGTCAGAGAGTTGACCGAGGTCAACCAGAAAAACGTTAGCAAAAAGACTTGTAAATTAGATAAAAAATATTAAATGATTTTATTAATTTTAATTTATTATATAAAAAATATTTATTATTTTATAAGGTATTTTATTATGATTTATATTTATTTTTTTTGAGGTTTAAAATTACAAGTTACCTTTTAGGGGCTATATACAGGTATATTCATCTATATATTTTAATCTTTTATTTTTATTTTGTATATTTATTTTTATTAATTTGTTTATTATTTTATATATTTATAACTTATTTCTGTACACTTAAATATATTTTTTTTATTTTTCTGATGTATTATGTATAATTAAATAATTAGATGTATAATTTATATAGGTATAACTATTGTTATTTTACCTATGTATTTTATACAACTATTTTATTTTTAAGTTTATTTAGTGTTTTATTCACAGTTTTAATATCCACATATATTATAAAAAATATAAAAATATAAAAATATAAAATAATAAAAATAATAAATAAATAAATAAAATGAATATTTTAATCGGTATAAGTATACAATAGGGATCCAAAATCTAACTTTTCAAACCGTAACTCCAAAAAATATGAAACCACCTTCATAAATAGATTATTAAAAGTTATATACAATTAAAATGATTTTGATATATTTTGAGTTTTTATTTGAGAGATATGGGTCTGGGAAGTTGGGGTTTTGGATTTTATTCAGATCATAACTTTTTATCTGTACATTTTTTGTATGAAATCAATTTTGTATTTTTCAATATTTATTTATCTACAAATTTCATGTACAAAGTTTCTTTATTTGAAGTATAAAAAGTAGAACTAAAAATAGGTCCCAAAATGAAGGAAAATGAATAAAATAAAAGGGAATTTTATTCGTATTTTGGCCCTTATCTCCCCCTACTTTATTCCTTGTCGACCTAGTCATCGAGATGCCTAGGTCTCGTGGGTTTTGGGTCATAAAATATTTACAATATTTTATTCTTTATTCTTTTTTCTTTATTCTATAATTTTGGCTTTAAAAACTGTATTT
Source organism: Ottelia alismoides (assembly GCA_037367405.1). NCBI lineage: Eukaryota > Viridiplantae > Streptophyta > Magnoliopsida > Alismatales > Hydrocharitaceae > Ottelia > Ottelia alismoides. The sequence continues at coordinate 4,060 of JAZKJV010009277.1, forward strand.
TATATACTATTTACATACAAATGCATGAATGCTAAAATGCCTAAATTAAGCCTATTTACACGCATTTACTCAGGTTTTTAAGGCCAAAATGATAGAATAGAGATGATGAAACGAAGATTCATCATCCATCTATACTTGCCTTTGCAAGTACCTAGCAAATACTTATGCAATAAGTGCAGAAAAAGAAAACAAAGAAAAGAAAAAGAAGAAAGATGGATTAATTTAATTATCAAATTTGTCTTCAAAAAATCAAAATTTGGAGCTCAAGTCGGACCTATGGAATTTTAGTGTCTGCAGAACCTTATGGGAATCGTATTTGAAATCCAACAACCTTCGAGAATCCCGAAACTCTGCTCAAGCCTCCTTAATAGCCAGGTCAGAATACTTCAACTCATACGCAAAACCCTTATGACTATGAATCTGACTCGTACAGTGTAAGTGATGGTGGCTCTACCCAACTGAAATGACAAAGAGACTGACTTCTCACGCATGACAACCCAATGATTCCCCAATCCAATAACTCCTTCCTCGAGGAGCGGGGTATTCCCTTCTAAGTTCAAGTGACAACCATCTCAAGAGGAGGGGGTGAAGAGAAGAATGGACGATAGCCAGTGTAGCTACCTATCCTAGGATGCAAGACCAGTGTAGTCAAGTCTTGGATCATCTCTCCCGTTTGGAAATCTTAAGGAATCCGAGCTGATTGATCCTATTACTGAGACCTTCCTAGATGAGGTGGTCCTTGCTATCGCCTCGCTCGCATGGTACGCCGACATTGTGAACTATCTTGTTGCCAAGAAAGTTCCACAAGGTTGGCTCATGCAACGACTTGAGACCTGCCTTCCGAAGGCCAAGTCTTACCATTGGTAGGATCCCATCCTTTATCATAAGGGAGGGGATAGTGTCTGGCGTCGGTGCATTCCTCAGGAGGAGCACCACAAAGTCCTCACATACTGCCACAGCTTGAGGCAGGAGGACATCATTTTGGGAGGAGGACTGTACAAAAAGTGCTCCAATCCAGCCTATGGTGGCCTACCCTCTTCAAGGATTCTGATGAATTGTGAAGAGATGTACTGACTGTCAGAGGATGGGTACCTGTGGACATCGTGATATGATGCCGATGCACCCATTCACTTTTGTGTGTCTTGATGCATGGGGCCTTTGATTTCATGGGTCCATTCCCTAAGAGTCAAGGATTTGAGTACATTCTGTTGGCTATTGATTATGTTAGTCATTGGGTTGAGGCCATTCCCGCCTGAAACAAATATGCTAAGTCTGTTTGCAGATTTTTGAGGACGAATATCATTTCACGGTTTGAGGTGCCTAGAGTATTAATATTTGATGTGGTGGGGGCTCATTTTATCAATGACAAGGTAAAGGCCCTTGCTAACGAGTTTAGCGTAGACCTATTGAATTACCATATTATCCTCAGATCAATGGTATTGTTGAAGTATCAAATAGGGAGATCAAAATGATACTACAGAAGGCAGTCCGTCCAGACCGAAAGGATTTTGTCACAGCTTTTGGACTCGGTCTTATGGCATATCAGACTTCCTTCAAGACTCTTTTGGGTACTTCTCCTTTTTCTCGTTTATGGCCAGGCATGCCATTTACCTGTTGAGATTAAGCATAAGTCACTATGGGATGTCACTGAGCTATTATTGGATTCAGAGAGTATAGGTGATCAAAGGAAGGCATAATTGGCAACCCTGGAGGAGCTTAGAGATACAACCTTTTCAAGAATCCTACAGTATAAGGAGCGAGTAAAAATATGGCATGATTCTAATATCGGCCATAAACAGTTTGAGCCAGATGAAGAGTATGGTTGTTTGATGCTAGGCTTAGATTATTTCCAGGGAAATTGCATAGTAAGTGGAAAGGACCATACCTGGTCTGAAAGGTGCATGACAATGGTAGTATCGACATATCCGAGATGTCATCTGAGTCCACCTTTCACGTCAACGGTCAACGCCTCAAGCATATCTAGATCACGACCCATTGATTGTTGACGTCGCTCCGATTCATTTTGCATGAGTGATAACATGGATTTTGCGAGGGTCAAAATAGTTCACACAAGGCGGGACTACAGTGGTCGTTGAGCGACCGCTCACGAAACCCGTATTAATCAACAATTAACCCACAATAGTCAAATAAGGCAATGAAGGTGAATGTGGAGTTAAAATTTATTATAACTCTACAATAAGATGTGTATAGGTGCAAGTATGTGTAGAGGAAGAACACAGGAGTAGACAGGTAGAACGGGCAAAATGCTCAAAATGTGTGAATGTGATCAAATGTCTATCTATGTTATTTTTTGTGGGTTTTTAATTTATATTTTTTAATTAAATTTTTAGTTTTTATATTTTTATATTTTCATTTTTAATTTTCTAATTTATATTTCTTTTTGTATTCTACATTTTTAATATATTTTATTCTTTTAATAGAGATATAATATACAAAGTAAGAAAGAGATAGATAATATATTAATAAAAATAGGTAAAAATAAGCAAAAATTAGGAAATAAAATATTTTTGGTCTTTTTATAATTTTATAATGTTCTTGTGATTTTTCTAGATTTTTCCTATTTTTTTGTATTTTTAAAGTCAAAAATACTGAAAACAGTGGAGAAAATAAAGATCCTGAAACTAAAATGAAGAAATAAAATAGAAAACAGTAACAAAAATTCTCTAAATTAATTTTACATTAAAGATAACAAAAATAAATAAAATTCAGGAAAAGAAAACACAATTTTTAGATTTTTTATCAATTTTATAAATTTTTGTGAAGGTTTTTAAAGTTTTTATATTTTTATGGGTTTTCTTTTGTATTTTTTAATGATTTTTTGACTGAAGTTAAAACCACCAAAATAAGCAATATATATTTTTTGGGAATTTTCTATGGTATTTTTATAATTTTTATGGATTTTATAATGCAAATAGTGGTGAAAATGGTTGTTTTTAATTTTTTATAAATATTAAAATGCAATAAATATGCAAAATAAAAATATACTGCGAATGTGCAATGCAACAGGAATGTATGGTAATTTTTAGAGATTTTTTTGAGATTTATAGAGGATGAAATAATTACTAGAAACATAAAAAAATACAAACCTAGAGGGGTATTTTTGTAAATGAGCAAAAGTCTAGGGAGTTGATTGCAAAATTTCCAGAAAATATTTAACTAAATTAAAAAGTTTACAGACTAAACATAAACGCCCAGAAACCCAAGGGTGTGGCTACAAAAATGCCAGAGACCACGTGACATGCACGTGGCCTGGTGAGGATGAAAACATTATTCAAAAACTTTGGGGCTAATATGCAATACTTCCAGAAATATATAACTGTAATTAAAAGCTTTGCTAGACTATTTAGAAATACTCAAAATGGTCAGGGTCCCCCTGCAAAAATGCCAAGGCACGCGTGACTTGCACGCGCCTAGCGAGGACCAAAACGTAATATTACAAAAGTCCGAGGGGTTTAATGCAAAAGTCAAGAAAATATATAATAGCAAATGAATGTTTTAATACTAATAGAATATTACAAAAATTGGCGAGGGGGTTATTGCAAAATACCCACGTGCCTCGGGCATCGACGGTTCAGATCATGCCACTTACGCCATGTGTCGAGCCCAGGGGTGACTATACCGCTTCGCGCTGACGGATAAGATTATATCTTCGATGACGATCCAGCGGCTGACAGAGGGTGAGATCCTACGGTGGCTGGCAACGTTGGAGGAACAACGCGCATCCACGACACGGAGGGTCGGTGGAAGAACATGGCTCCTCCTCCGGTGAGGCGAGTTTCTTGAGGCACGCTCCACCTCCTCTAGTGTTCTTTCATGGCACAAATCAGTCTCCAACGTTCCTGGATGAGTTCCCGTCCGACAGGTGGAGCCAAAATGACTCTTCGAGCCTCGGTGCGCTGCCACGAGATCCGGGAAGGAAATGGGTCCATGTACCGTGCTCCCAGCCGAATACGACTCCAGATGAAGTCGCTCGACCCCGGGGACCTGCAAGAAAAGTACAAAATCGACAGTAGATGGTCCTAGGGCAAGCACAGGTGATCTGAGGGAATAGGTGGATGAAATAGAGCTCGCCGGAGCAAGCTCCGGCGAGGGTGTAGCGGATGATGAATTAAGTGCCAATCAAGCCAACGAAAATATCAAATACAAGATTACACTACAACTAATCTACAACAAAGAAAAATAAAGGAAAACAACATCAACCGTCCGGGAAACCAGGAGATAAACACCTCATGGACAAGGTGGCCGGAGATAGATGGAGACCACGATTCACTTGGCCCAACTCCACCGCGACAACGCCGGAGAGTAGCTGCCACCTTCCTCAATCCAGGGCGTTAAGGGGAAGAGATAGGCTAGGGTAAAAAGGGTTCAAAGAAGAATGGAGGTTGGCGGGGTCATTTTGAATGGTGGACGGAGCGACGTGTAGAACGAGGAAGATAGGACGACACAGCAATCCAGGGATCAAATCAATCCATAGGCGTTTATCATGGATCCACTAGGAACAAAAGTCGTGAAGGAAATATCATGAAATGAGGAGATATGCGACCTAGAAAAATCCTCCAAAGCAGACAAAAACTCAGGTATGACAAGGTCCAGACCTCGGTCAGAGAGTTGACCAAGGTCAACCAACGGAGCCTTCTGGTTGGTCCACATGGACCAACCAGAAAATTCCTTAGCAAAAAGGCTTGTAAAATCAATTAAAAATAACAATTTAATTAATTAATTTTTAATTATTAAAAAAATATTTATTTTTATGAAGTATTTTATTATGATTTTTAATTATTTTTAGGAGGTATAAAATTGTAAGTTACCTTTTGTACCCATTATAGTTATCTTTATCTATATATTTTAATAATTTATTTTTATTTTGTGAATTTAATTTACTTATTTTTGTTTATTAATTTATAACTTATATAATATTTTTATACACTTAAATATATTTTTATTGTATTTTTATGAAATCTTTTGTACACTTAATAAATAAAAGTAGTAATAATGTAGGTATGTTTATAGGTTTTATACCTATGTACGTTATATACATGTATTTTATTTTATCTTTTCTTTAATGTTTTATTATGATTTTAATATACATATTTATTATAAATAATATTTACAAAATTATAAAAATATAAAATTATAAAAATAATTAATAAGTAAAAAATGAATATTTTAATCTGTACAAGTATACAATAGGGGGTCCAAAACTCAACTTTCAAACCGTAGCTCCTCCAAATGCGAAACCACCGCCATTAAATAGATTATTTTAAATTATATACAATTAAAGGTGATTTTGACGCATTTCGAGTTTTTATTAGGGAGATACATGTCTGGGAAATTGGGATTCTGGAATTTTATTCAGACCATAACTTTTTATCTGTATATTATTTTTGAGTGAAATTAATTTTGTATATTTATTTATTTAATTATCTACAATTTTTATGTACAAGATTTCTTTATTTGAGGTATAAAAAGTGGAACCAAAAATAGGTCCCAAAATGAATAAAGAATGAATGAATTAAAAAGAATTTTTATTGTATTTTGGCCCTTATCTCCCCTGCTGTATTCCTTGTCGACCTAGTCATCAAGACGCCCTCGGGTCATAAAATATTTACAATATTTTATTCTTTTCCTTTTCTTTTCTTTATTATATAATTTTAGCTTTAAAAACCGTATTTTATACAATATTTACACAATGATGCATGAATGCTAAAATGCCTAAATTAAGCCTATCTACATGCATTTACTTGGGTTTATACGGCAAAAATGATAGAATAAAGATGATGAAACGTAGATTCATCATCCCCCTATACTTGCCTTTGCTAGTCCCTAACAAACACTTATGCAATAAGTGTAGAAAAGGAAAACAAAGAAAAGAAAAAGAAGAAATTTCAATTAAGTTTAATTATCAAACTTGTCTTCACAAAATCAAAGTTTGGAGCTTAAGTCGGACCTTTTGGAATTTTAGTGCGGGCGGAACCTTAATGAGATCCAGATTTGAAATCCAACAGCCTTCGAGAATCCCAAAACACTGTTCAAGTCTCCTCAATAGCCAGGTCAGAAATATCTCAATTCATACGCAAACCCTTACGACTATGAATCTGACTCGTACAATGTAAGTGATAGTGGCTCTCTCCAACTAGAGTGACAAAGAGACTGACTTCTCCGGTACGACAACCCAATGATTCCCCAATCCAATAACTCCTTCCTCGAGGAGCGGGGTTTTCCCTTCTAAGTTCAAGTGGCAACCAGCTCAAGAGGAGGGGGTGAAGAGAAGAATGGATGATAGCCAGTGTAGCTACCTATCCTAAAATGCAAGACCAGTGTAGTCAAGTCATCCAGCTGCAGGCTCACATGATTTGACTTTGGAACTCAAGCTTGCTTATTGACTTTACAACATATTCACATACTTTTGCAGGCATTTTATTTTTGTACAGGCCTGTCTTTTTTTTGAAATACTATATACAACAACATTTACATAAGGAGTTTTTCCTCTTGAGCCAGTAGACTATCCCTCTTTTGAAGCTTTATCGCAACCCACACTCTCCTGTCTTTAGAATTCCTCATCACTGGTTGGGTTGGGGTGCACTTCCCTCCCTAGAGGAGGACAAGTGTTTCCACTTGTGTGCGTCTCATACCGACAAATCCAATCCCCTTCACCACTCCAACTGAATTGAGCCATGTGAAAGGTGCAGGTGTTTAAGTTAGGTCATTATCAACAAGAGTCGTGCGTGTGCTCCGAAATACTCTACTTGGGCAGTCAAGAATCCATTGAACCAAGTCTCGTGATCCTCAAAGAATTAAGTCAACTAGACCTGAAGTAGCTGATGAATCTGCGATTCGTCATCTTTATTCATTTTTTATCTTAAAATCCCTTATAAAACACCTGCATAAAACGCTAACTCCATATTCTTACTAACTTGCATTTGTGTGTAAATATTGTACATTTCTGACTAATTTTAACCTAAAATAAATAAATAAAGAAAGAACGGAAAAAAAAAGAAAAGAAAATAAAAAAATAAAGAAAAGAAAATAAAAAAGGAAGACTGTATACAGGCTTACCCGAACCTCGAGAGAAGGTCAAGACTTGACCTGATCGACCAGGAATAAAGTAGGGGGAGATAGGGTCCTTAACCAGAAAATCCAAAAAATGTGTTCTTACTTATTTTGTATATATCTGTATAAACTGACACTAATTTATTTGTACCTTAATTGACTTCAAATCAAATAACATTCAAAATCAAAGTTATGAATAAAAATGTGTTCTATTTACTAAAATTGATTGCACAATTAAATCATGTATAGAATAAAAGTAGCCACACTTGGAAAAAGCCACTAAGCACTAATTGAAAGACCAATTTCGGCTCCATATGAGCTCAAATTGAATCAATCTCACTTCCATCGGACTCGAAATTAAATTATCTTGAAAATGGCTTTATTTTCATAATTTTTGGAGTTACGGTTGAAAAGTCGATTTTCTGGGGTGGTTTGTGCAATATTCCCATGTATTTTGTGCATATTATATTTGTATATATTTTAAATTAATCCCACTGATATTTAAAATAAAATAAAAATAAAAAATTAAAAAAATAACATTTTTTTAATTCAAATTAAAATAAAAAATTAAAATAAACAATTCTTTAAAAACAAAAAGAGACTAATTTCGTCATTTACCCTTGTGTATAATGTCATATATGTATGTATTATACGTATATAGTTGCTATTTTTAATTAACCTTCATAAAAAATAAAAAAAAATAACATTTTTTTAATTCAAATTAAATAAGTGAAGAAAATTCGAAAACAATTAGATAAATTTGTAATTAGTTTTATGTCTCTTTTATTTTCATTTCAAATTTCATCTCCCTTCCACCAAAAAGAAATTCAAAAATTCATTTTAATTTTCATCTCTCTTATCTCTTTATTAAAAAAAATTCAAAATTCAAATTTCATCCCTTTTCTATTTATATGGCTCCTTCTTCCTCATTCCAACTTGATCAATCTTTAGAGAGAGGAGCCCGATCTCCGAGAGAAATTTCGTCGAGGAAGTTGCCTAGCCTCCGAGTTGTCCAGTGACAGTGAGTCGGCCTTGTCGAGGCAATCACGGTCTATTTTCCACTCCTAAGGTGAGATCCACATTTTTCGTCTTCCTTTTATCTTAGTTTAATCGTAATTTAGATCATCTCATTTGTTTTATTTTCATCATCATTTTTATTTCTCTAGATCTAAAAAAAATTCATCACGATTTTGATCCGCCACCGACTCGATTTTTCATCTCATCATCGCGATCTCTCCATCTTCGTTTTCTATCTCTCACGATCTATCAACTCCGACCATGCACGGTGGTCGGAGAGTCGGATTCGAATCCACCACTTTCGTCGAATCCTCATTCATATTCCTATGTGTAAATAGATAAAAAAACTTTTGTTTCTTTTTTGTTCTCTAACGTTTGTTTTGCAGGATCATATAAAAAATGAATAAATAAATAAATAAATAAAATCAAAAAAATTATTTCTTTATTCCATTATTTCCTGCTTTTCGGATTTACAAAAAAAATAAAAAAAGTTTTTCCCTTCTTTTATCATTCACTGTTTACATCTCAAAACAAAAAAAAATAAAAAAAAAGAGCAGCACGGCCTCCAGGTGCCGCCACCCCCTCCATCATCCACGGCCGATTCCGCCAACGCCACCAGGAAGCAGCACCATCCTTCACCGACCCCCGTCGCCCAAAGCCTTCTGCACCTCAGCGCGAGACCACCTCGACACCGCGTGCCTCCAGCCACGTCGGCAGCACCGCCGCATCCTCCGCTCTTGGCCGCAACCTCCGCCGCGTTTGAGCGACGCCTTCACTGCCATCCTGCGTCGCCTTCCTCGCCATCCGCCGCGTTTGAGCGGTGCCTCCACCACCGACCCACGCGAGCCCCGCTGCCCGTGCTTCGCCGCCATCGCTGCGCTCCTCCAGGCCCTCCATAGCCACCACGCTCCTCGCCTCCGCAGGCGGTGCACCGTCCACACTTCCAGGCCCCCTCCAGAACCGCGCTAGCAGCGCAACGCCGACTGCCTCATGCATCTCCGCACGGTGGTGCGCCGCCACCGTCCTCCTTCATCGCTTTCAGAGATGGGCCGCACGCAACCCCGTCGAAGCCTCCTCAGCGCCCCGCGTCCACCGCGCGCAGCCCCGAGCCGTGCGCTCCATCGCGCCGCCGCCGTCGTCCACCGAAGAAGATAGGGGCGGCAACCTACTCTCAATCTCCCTTTGCTTTGAGAACGAAGAAGGAAGGAAGAAATTAGGGCTTGAATGTTATATTGTTGAAATTACAAGTACGCCATGGAGAATCCAACAAATTCCAAAAACGCCCCCGCTCAGAGCATGTCACGTGCGTTGCATGTGCTACTTGGATAAATTGCGCATTCCTTCCTGCATTTATTTTCATTATTATTCAATGCAAGAACATTGATTCTTTACATTCTAGTCCCTGAACTGCAGAACTATAGTTTGCTTGGTCTTTTCATTGAAATAAATGTTATTCATGATCCAAAAATTTTGAGAAAATTGTGCTATGTTCCTGATGTACATATCCATCTACCATAAAATTTTCATTACATTTTTCCTTCATTTATTATTATTAAAAAATCAAAAACATGTCATTTTTCCTTGCTTGAAATTCAAAAATTCATAAAAATTCGAAAATAGCTCTAAAAATTCCAAAAAATAGAGTAATTGTATTTCATTGTCTTTTAATTTCTGACCAATTTTCACGCATTATTTCTTTGTAAAACCCAAAAAAATGAAAAATAACAAAAATCATATAAAAATCATAACAAAATCTAAAAAAATCCAAAAATTATGATTTCAGTACCTGTTTGTAGATAATTATTTCTAGTTTGTCTTAAAAATAGTTATCAGGAGTTTTGGGTACTTAAAATATTTTTAAGTTACAAATTACTCCAGGCTGTGCACATTTTCTTATTTTCTCACTGTTTGATTTTTATAAAAATACAAAAACATCCGAAAATTCTACAAAAATTCTCAGAAACATTTTAAAAATTTTAAAACTCAAAAACATTTTCTTTAGATTTTTCTGAGTATTTTTGGTATAATTGAAAACTGCAAAAAGAGTTGGAGTGTAAATTCTTGACCTTGTTCGTATTGTTTGTTATTTTCAAAAATTAAAAAAAAGTTTGCAAAATCAAAATCACAAAAACCAAGGATAGTTGTCCTTTGAGATTCATGTTTTCTTTTAATTAATTTCTGATTAATTGAGTAACCCTCAGGATTTGCAGCCTCCCTCAGTTCGACCCTGTACGCTATACAGGTTAATAAGTAGCAAAAATATTTTTTTTTATTTTTTTGTTGACATGTTTGGGGAATAGCAATGATTGACAACATTTTTATAATTAATTTTCCAACTCCTGCAAATTCGTGCTCAACAGTACCTCAAACCCAGTTCCTATAAGGTTCCTGTTATTAGGTAGATTTTAAGGTCCAATCAAGCTCCAATCTCCAGATTTTATTTAGACTTGTTCAACTATCAAACTCAATCCAAAAAATGCTCATGCTATGCAAATGATATGCAGGATGAAGAAAATATTTTTGTGATGCAATTTTCAAGATTTTGAACTATTTATGGATTTTTGAATAGATGATGCATATGCATTTTTTGTATTTTTTTTCAAAAAGATTTTTCAACTGTTTTTTGATTTTAGTTTTGCAAATGTTTTTGGGATTTTTAAAAACAAAGATTTTGGCTAAAAACTAGGTACAAAATATTAACACGGGGATGCTTCTTATATATACAAGAAGTGGATTTCAAGAATTTACAAGGGTAAGTGATCAATTTTATACATAGATATATATAGAATGGATTTTGGTGTGATGTATATATTCCTGAAACTTATTTGAAAAGGTTTTTCAAACAATTTTGAAAGCTATAGTCCAAAAAAAATTTTTACAAACAATTTTACAAACCTCTACACACATTTGAAAATCATTTTGCAAAGGTTTTTAAACATTATAGATAGATTTTTCAAAATATTTTTGCAACTGATGAATCCACATTTCATCATCTTTATTCTATCATTTTGGCACCAAAAACCCTAGCAAATGCCTGTAAATAGCTCTAAATATAACATCTTAGCATTCATGCATGTGCATCTAAATAGTGTATAAAGTACTGTAATTAAGGCCAAAATTATAGAATAAATAAAAGAAAAGAAAAAGAATAAAATATTGTAAATATTTTATGACCCGAAACCCCCGAGACCTAGGCATCTTGATGATTAGGTCGATCAGGAATAAAGTAGGGGGAGATAAGGGTCAAATACCTATATTTATTAATTCATTCTTTATTCATTTTTGGACCTATTTTTGGTTCCACTTTTCATACATCAAATGAAGAAGCTTTGCATGAAAGTTGTAGATAATTAAATGAAGAAAAATACAAAATTGATTTCACAGAAAAATAATGTACAGATAAAAAGTTATGGTCTGAATAAAAATCCAGAATCCCAACTTCCCAGATCCGTATCTCACAAATGAAAACTCCAAATGCATCAAGCTCACCTTTAATAGTATATAGAAGAAAATAAGCTATTTAATGGCGGTGGTTTTGCATTTGGCGGAGCTACGGTTTGAAAGTTGAGTTTTGGACCCTCATTGTATACTTGTACAGATTAAAATATTCAATTTATTATTTATTCATTATTTTTATATTTTTATATTTTTATAATTATGTAAATATTACTTATAATAATTATGTACATTAAAATTGGAATAAAAGCCTAAATAAAACTTAAAATAAAATACATACATATTTGATACACAGGTATTATACCGAGACTTATACCTATATAAAATATACTTCTATTTTATTAATTATACAAAATAAATCAAAAAAATAAAATAAAAATATATTTATGTATATAAAAGTATTTTATAATTTTATAAAATAAAAAATAAAAATAATAAAATTAAAATCACAAATTAAAAATCAAATAGTCAAATATATAGATAATATACCTATATAGGGGTATAAAAGCAAGTTGTAAAAATAAATCTCATAAAAATAATTAAAATCGGAATAAAATACTATATAAAATAATAAACATTTTTTATTAAACTACCTAAAATTAATTAAATCATTTATTATTTTTAATTTAATTTACAAAAGTTTTATTTAAAATTTGTCTTTTTGCGGATGACGTGGCCCAATCAGGCCACGCCATCCGTTGACTGGGGGTCAACTCCTTGACCCCAGGTCTGTGACCACGGGACATGCAGAGGCGCCCTTCTTATTGGATTTTTTTCGAGGCTTGCCTTTCACCATTTGAGGACGACACCTTCTGCAAAGTCGTCCACCTACGATCCATCTAGCGCGCCCAGTAATTATCTCGGGCAGAGGATCACTGCTTAGCTCATTTTTCCTCGTTGAAGGAGCCACGTCCACCATGTTTCAAAAGACCACCCTCTTCCTCCCATTTGATTTTGAACCGTTTTTGCCTAAGCAAAAGACCTCCGAGGGATCACGGCTGGACCCCCGGTTACAGAGGGATGGTCCGCCACCTCGTCGAGGAGCCTAACTGAGCTCTGCAGCGTGTTCCAAAGCCACCTCCGGCCACTTGGCTGTCAAGGTACAATCTCGAGCACTTTGCTCTGAGGTACGTTTTCTTCTTTCTTTCGTTTGTTTGCTTTAGCTTCGGGTAGATATAGAATCAATTTCCACCTATCCAGTTCGCGTTTCACCTCTCCGATAACAACCACACCACCTCGCCGGAGCAAGCTCCGGCAAGCCGCTGCTCACACCTTCCACCGCCGTCTTTTGCAGCCAGGAGGTCGTGGCATTTTGCCCACGGACCCCCTTAACCCCTTTTTGCAGGACCCTGAAGCTTAAGTGGCTCCTGGGGGCATTTTTACCCCTCGCAGGAGTCCCTTGGAGCTCCTCCTCGACTTCGACGCCGAAGGGGAGTTGTAAGGATCGTCGGCGACTTTTGAAGCGCCCAGGACACAGAGAATCGCAGCAGGATCATAGAGAGAGCATCGGGACAGATCCAGGTGCACGGGAGCTCGACCACCGGCGAATCAAAACTCGCCCAGGTCGAGTTCCTCGTGTGTTCTTCCAGAGCTATTCAAAGCCGTCGGATCTGCTCCCTATCGCCAGGCAGAGCAGCTACCGTTAGATCATCATCTGCACCAACCGTCAGATCTCCAAGGGGGCATCTAATCTTGGCCGTTCAAAGCCGAACCGGTATCGGCGCCGTTGGGGTTGACACGTGGAATAGTGACGCCCATCTGAACGTTCCCCCGCGCCTTAGCCTTGGGTAATTTTGCTTTAGTACCCTGGGCATTTTTGTATTTTGTAATAACTGTTAAAGCTTTCATATGCCCTTTTAAAGTTTTAGGAATTTTGCAAAGAGGCCCCTCAGTTATTGCGAATCTATATTTATATCCCCGCCAGGCGCGTGCTTTGCACAAGCTGTTTGGCATTTTTGCGGAAAACCCCCGGGCGTTATGTTTATTTCTGTTTAGTACCTAAACTTTCCACCGCCGTATAAAAGTTTTGGACATTTTGCTATAAAGCCCTTGGGCTTTTTAATTATTGCAGTTATATCCTCGCTAGGTCACGTGTCTGAAGCACGTGCCCTCTGGCATTTTTGCAGGCGCAACCTTGAACCTTTAAATATTTGCGTTTGATCTAGAAATTATTTTATGCAGTATAATTTTTGTGGGAAAATTGCCTAACAGCCCCGGGAATTCTGTCTATATGCAAAATAGTCCCTACTAGGCCTTATCATTTTTGCGTGCTTGCATGAATTAATTAAGGCATCTTTTTAATTCCAAAAATTCTAAAAATTTAGACTTAAGTTCCTGTATGCGTGTTCTTTAATGCCAGCATTTTAGTTTTTCATTTTATTTTATTTTTATATTTATTAAAAATCAAAAACATGCTTTTTTCCTATTGTCGAGCTTAGAAAATCCCAAAAAATAGTAAAATACCTCTAAAAATTCCAAAACAATTCCCGGTGTCTATTTTATTATATTTTAGTGTCAATCCAAAAATCACTAAAAATCTCAAAAGAAAATCCCTAAAAATTAGAAAATACATAAAAACTTCAAAAAAATCAATAAAATTGTAGAAAAATCCAAAAATAACAAACTCAGTTCCTGTTTACTCTATATTTTATTATCTTTATTATAAAATTAGTTTGAAAAATTTTGGTGGCTGTTTGTTTTTTTAATTCCCATTTTACTCACAACCAGCACAATTTTCACTGTTTTCCCTTATTTCGGTATTTAAAAATACCAAAAACACTTTGAAAAATACCCAAAAATCACAAAAACAGTAAACAAATTATAAAAATATCAAAAACATTTTATTTCTGAATTTTTGGTTATTTTTGCAAATTTTTATAAATACTTTATCTTGTCTTTTATTACATTGTTTTTATTTTCCATTATTAAAAAAAAGAACAAAAAAATTATTATCAAATATAAAATTATAAAAATCAGAAAATTAAAAATCAAAATACAAAATTAAAAATTAAATTAAAATAAAAAAATTTTAAAAATTAAAAACCCACAAAAATTTCTTTGCTTGCTTGCTTAGTGTAGACCACACACATTCACTAGTGCACAATTATTTTAATTACCCTGCTTGCTCCCTGTGTTCGAACTCTCTGCATACTTGTCCCTATACATCATTTGTGCAGAGTTAAAAATAAATTGTAACTCCACATTTATTTCTAATTATTGATCTTTAGTGTGGGTTAATTGTTGACTTTAGTCCAGATTTAGTGTGGTCGACACACCGACTGAGTTCACGCTTTGTGTTGAACTTAAGACCACCTAATTTTGGCTAAATCAAATGGCGCCGTTGCCGGGGAGCAACAGCGCGTAGGTCTTATTTTTGTTGTGTTGTGATCCTTGTCTACATTTTTTCTTTCTTTATTTGCTCACTTATTTGATCTTATTGCTTGACTTGTCTAATCACTCTTTCTTGTTGACTTTGTGCGAGGAACCGCGGATCGAGGGAGACACTCTACCTTAGGCGTCGGTGCACCCACGTGAAGGCGGCAGGAGACTTCTGACCTAGCATCAAAGAAGGCAGGGAGGACTTGAGAAGACAGTCGTGTTTTTGAGCACTTTTTTGTGTTGTATTTATTTTGTAATTTGTAGTGAGAGAGAGACCTTTATTTATTGTAATAATACAGGTACCCCCGGACTTGGACTCTTGAGCCTAATTTCCAAGTGATTGTTCACTTGGGGGCTCGCCGCGGTTTTTGTCGGCTTTTCTCGCATTCTTTTTATTTTGTTTTGTTTTTCGATTTTATTTATTTTGTGTGATTGAGCCCCTAGTTTTAGGATTGCTTGCGATAGACTAAGGCCAAACACCTAATATTTTGCATGTGCCTATAGTTTCGTTTGGACTTAGTCAAATTTTAAACAGTTGATCATCACCTTCAATCCGTCGCGCCGCAAGCTCTCCCCGCAAAGCGCTTTCTCCTAAACTCAAGTGTGTTGAGCAGAGGAGGGGTGAGCCTAGACTGGACTCTAGGGTTGAAGATTGTTGGTCAACTTGTGGTTCTTCCCGATAATAGCAATTTCTGAAACTTAGGGCAATTTCATCGGCTTTGCATTTGCATATAGTTAGGTTTCAATTCTGCTGAGCATCCTTGCATGTAGAGTGTTGGAGACAAGGTGAGCATTTATGCTTTAGCATCCATCATTATTTGCCGCTTGCATTGCTTTTCCGCTTCTACCTCTGATTTTGTCAACCTAGGAGCTTAAAGGAATTGACTCCCCGATAGGATCGTGTATTTCTCATCAAAAATCCAAAAAAAGTGATAATCCATAAAATTGGGACTGCTAATTTTACTTGACCCTAAAACCGATCAAAAAGAAAAATCTTGTATTGGGGCGAGTAATCCCCTCATTGTCTTCGTTTTACATTGCTCGCACACACACTAAGGTTAGTGCCCAAATCCCATCAAGCCTCCTAAGTGTTTGTGCAATTTTGGACTTCTCACCTAACTCTAAAACAGACAAGATAAATAGACCGCTCTTTGCGGTCTCTACCGAGTTGAGTAGGTGAATTGAGGGTTTGCATTCTTTTCATTTTGTCTGTGATTGTTTTGTGTGCGTCCTAGATCATCTCTGCGCATTTGCGCCTTCTTCTTCACTCTCTTGACTTGACCGTCGTGCTCCCCCGAATCATTTCCTTTTGATATCGAGATGGATCCCTGGAGTGCATTTTATCCGGACTTTGCGGACCCCTCGCTTGCTCCAGCCGATCCACCTCCCTTTTATCAGGAGGACCCGCCTCCTATTTTTTCTGATTTTTGTACATACCCGCCTCAGCCACAGTATCACGACTCGGAGTTCTAACCACACCCACCCCCTCCTGTGTATTATCCATCTCCACCTTCACATCCACCCGAGTCTGACCTGATGGATTCACCTCCCTCGATCTCTATGAGTGATATCTTGAATCGGATGACAACGCGCATTGATTTGATGAATGATGATATTGCTTTCTTGAGGAAGAATCAGATTAATGCTCCTTTCGTCGAGAATACGACTTCACTTGTAGGTGATCACGGGAGCTTGCAATCACCCAAAATACAAAAAAATGAGAAAAATTTAAAAATACAAAAAGATTTCGGGAGACACTTGGTTGATCAATATTTTGAGGAGAGAGTCCACTTGCCAGGGCCCTTGACCACACATCCTTTCACACTTAGTCCCACCTTTGACCCCGAGGATGCCGTTGTACAGACTGCTCTTGGCACGCCTCGTGTATATGCTGATTCCGACTTCCTCCCTTGTATGGAGGAAGTCCAAAAATTCAAAAAATTGTTATCTGAACCCGAAGTGGTGGCTACTATCCATGAGATCATCCGTGCCCCCACTTCAGCAGGCCATGACCCATACGTCTGCTCCTCTTCCCAAGAAGAGAAAGCGGAGGAGCAGATCTGAGCGTCACATCTTGACCATGGCCACTGCCCTTGCCATCACACACCGTCCCATTCCCAAGAAGAAGAACACAACTACCCCTTTCATCACTTGCACCATCTCTGACTATACTTGTGATCGCACTCTCCTAGACGGTGGTGCTTCTATTAGCATATTACCCTTCTCGCTGGTACAGTCTCTTCACTTAGGGCCTCTTAAGAAAACCAGGATGATCGTTCAGTTTGCTGATGGATCTATCAAGAGGCCAAAGGGTATCCTTGAAAACGCCGTCATTTCTATTCATGGCACGAGCCCCATGTTGATTTTGTCGTGTTTCCCATGGAGACCTCCACAGGGGAGCCGTTTCCAATCATCCTGGGACGACCATTCCTCGCCTCTGCGAGGGTCGTTATTGACTATGGATCAGGAGAGTTTCGCTTCTGTCCTGTTGACGAGAGTGAAGTGTTGATCACCACACCCACAGTTGACCAGAGACCTGCACCTGATGCACCTTCACCGATTATAGCTGACTCTGAGGCCTGTGACCGATCTGATGATACTAGAGATGCTCCCTTAGCGACCGTTGATGAGATCAGGCGGATCCCCCGAAAGGGGAGGAAGTCGGAAAGCATGGACCTCGCAGTTCCTCCTCCTGGTGTGTGGTGATGTGTTGATGAGATCCAGAGTATTTATGTGATTGAACCATTTGAGCGGGGGGCAGATACCAAGACTATTGAGGATGTTTATGAAGTTTCCCATTATTTTGAGAGACCTCATAAGGAAACAAATGACATGGGTAGGACTAGACAGGACGGACTTGGTTTGACTACTTCCATTGATAAATCCGTTCCTGGTCCTTCACAAGTAAAGATGATCGAGGTCGGTTATGATGCTGCCATTTATTTTGATAAATTCAGACCTCTTGTTGAAGACAATGATTCATGTGAGACTCTTGAGGACGATCTGAGTTCGTATACTTCCACTGATGATTTCGTTCCTTTTGATTTTGACCTGGACAAGCCCTCGCAGGATGACTCCGATTACACTTCTTCCGAGGATGATGAGTTTGTCCCATTCCACTTCGATATCTACGAGACTTCCAAGGCCGGACCTAGTCGTACTTCTTCCACTCACCCGTCTGTGCCTTCACACCATAGGACCACCAAGGGAGAACCTAGCCATACTGCTTCCATTGATCAGTTCGTCCCTTTCCGTTTTGATTCCACTAAGGGTCTTCACCGTGTCGACCCTGATCGGCTTCCGTCCACTGTGGACCCCGACGTCGACATACACCACACCAGATCTATCCCTCAGCAGTCTCGCAAGAAGGTTAGCTTTCGGCCTTCTTGATCACATGTACATCCACCTCTGTTGTACATTCTCCTTTGTTCACCTCTGTCTCTCCCGTATTGCTCCTCCATCCATTCTCGTGTTTGCCTTGCTTAGGACGTACTTTGTCCTACGTTAGGAGGGGTGGACGAGCCGAGTGCTCTTTTGTCATTCAGTGTCATCACTCCTGTTGTTGCCGATACTTAGGGTTTCTTTTACCCTGAGTATAGGGGGAGTGATGTGTATATCCTCTGATCTATCCTTCCATCTTCAGATCTCTTTCTTCTTTTCTTCTTTTCTTCTTTTCCTGTTCTATCTTCTTTTTGTATCAAAAAGGTGCCGCCCTTGTAGACAGTTTTCCATACTTAGGACATACTTTGTCCTAAGTATAGGGGGGCGTGCACCCCGAGTTTCTCTATTTTTCAATCCTCTCCATTGTCTCCTCTTCTTGTCTATACTTAGGAATATCTTACCCTAAGTATAGGGGGAGACAATCTGAGTACGATCTGTTCATTCCCACCCTTGACCCTCCATGCATTGTGTACAGTCTGCTATACTTAGGATTATTTGATCCTAAGTATAGGGGGGACGGTCAACTTCTCATTCGTTCATTCGTTTCTTCATTTATTTATTCTTTAGACTTGTCTATACTTAGTACGAGTTATGTCTTCTCTTTTCTCTCCGATCTATGAGGACATAGCTCAAGCTAAGTATAGGGGGGTCATATATACTGCGTATATACTTTAGCCATAACTCGTACTTTCGTATTGTCTTAAATAAAAATGGCTAATCATTCATTAAAATTCATTAAAATCCCTAATAAAAAGATGTGATTATTCCTCAAATTCTTTTTGTATTTACTGATTAATAAATCAGGTGAAAATGTTTTTTGCAAAATGTTTGAAAAATAGTTTGAAAATCTTTGTGAACATCTATTGAAAACTATTTTGAAAATGTTTTGTTACATGTTTTCAACCTGTGTAAAAATGTGTGTTTTGTAAAACTTCTTTTCTTTGTGTGAAATAAAATGTCTGCAAAATGATTTGCAAATGGTTTGAAAAATGGTTGCAAAAATATTTTGAAAAATCTATATATACTGTTTTGAAAACCTTTGCAAAATGATTTTCAAATGTGTATACATGTTTGTAAAATGTTTGTAAAAATTATTTTGGACTATAGTTTTCAAAATTTTGTGTGAAAAACTTGTGCCAAATGAGTTTGAGGAAGACATACATCTCACCAAAATCCACTATGTATATATTTATAAAATTGATCACTTATCCTTGTAAATTCTTAAAATCCACTTCTTGCATATATAAGAAGCACTCCCGTGTACATATTTTTCACCTAGTTTTCAGCCAAAATCTTTTTGTCTTCAAAATTCCCGAAAACATTTGCAAAACTAAAATCCAAAAACATTTGAAAGATCTTTTAAAAAATACAAAAAAATGCATCTGCATATGCATGCATCATCTTTTCAAAAATCCATAAAAAGTTCAAAATCTTTGAAAATTGCATTACAAAAATATTTTCTGCATTGCATTGCATGGCATGAGTATTTTTCGGATTGAGTTTGATAGTTGAACGAGTCTAAGTAAAATCTGAAGATTGGACCTTATAATCTACCTAATAACAGGAACCTTATTGGAACTGGGTTTGAGGTACTTCAGATCTAGTTGACTTAATTCTTTGAGGATTACGAGACTCGGTTCAATGGATTCTTGACTGCCTAAGTAGAGTATTTCAGAGCACACGCACGACTCTTGTTGATAATGACCTAACTTGGACACCTGCACCTTTCACATGGCTCAACTCAGTTGGAGTGGTGAGGGGATTGGATTTGCCGGTATGAGACGCACACAAGTGGAAACATTTGTCCTCCTCTAGGGAGGGAAGTGCACCCCAACCCGTCCAGTGATGAGGAAGTCTAAAGACAGGAGGCTGTGGGTTGCGATAAAGCTTCAAAAGAGGGATAGTCTACTGGCTCAAGAGGAAAAACTCCTTATGTAAATGCTGCTGTATATAGTATTTCAAAAAAAAATGTTCAGGCATGTACAAAAATAAAAAGCTTGCAAGTATGTACAAAGTCAATAAGCAAGCTTGAGTTCCAAAGTCAAATATGTGAGCCTGCAGCAGGATGACTTGACTACAATGGTCTTGCATCCCAGGATAGGTAGCTACACTGGCTACCGTCCATTCTTCTCTTCACCCCCTCCTCTCGAGCTGGTTGCCACTTGAACTTAGAAGGGAATACCCCGCTCCTCGAGGATGGAGTCATTGGATTGGGGAATCATTGGGTTGTCGCACTGGAGAAGTCAGTCTCTTTGTCATTCTAGTTGGGGAGAGCCACTATCACTTACACTGTACGAGTCAGATTCATAGTCGTAAGAGTTTGCGTATGAGTTGAAGTATTTCTCACCTGGCTATTGAGGAGACTTGGACAGAGTTTTGGGATTCTCAAGGGCTGTTGGATTTCAAATTCGGTTCTCACTAAGGTTCCGCCCACACTAAAATTCCAAAGGTCCGACTTAAGCTCCAAACTTTGATTTTGTGAAGACAAGTTTGATAATTGAACTAAATCCAAGTTCTTCTTTTTCTTTTCTTTCTTTTTCTTTTTGCACTTATTGCACAAGTGTTTGCTAGGGACTAGCAAAGGTAAAGTATAGGGGGATGATGAATCCACATTTCATCATCTTTATTCTATCATTTTGGCACCAAAAACCCTAGCAAATGCCTGTAAATAGCTCTAAATATAGCATCTTAGCATTCATGCATGTGCATCTAAATAGTTTATAAAATACTGTAATTAAGGCCAAAATTATAGAATAAATAAAAGAAAAGAAAAAGAATAAAATATTGTAAATATTTTATGATCCAAAACCCCGAGACCTAGGCATCTTGATGATTAGGTCGACCAGGAATAAAGTAGGGGGAGATAAGGGTTAAATACCTATATTTATTAATTCATTGTTTATTCATTTTGGGATCTATTTTTGGTTCCACTTTTCATACATCAAATGAAGAAACTTTGTACATGAAAGTTGTAGATAATTAAATAACGAAAATTATAAAATTGATTTCACAGAAAAATAATGTACAGATAAAAAGTTATGGTCTGAATAAAAATCCAGAATCCCAACTTCCCAGACCCGTATCTCACAAATGAAAACTCCAAATGCATCAAACTCACTTTAATTGTATATAGAAGAAAATAAGCTATTTAATGGCGATGGTTTCGCATTTGGCGGAGCTACGGTTTGAAAGTTGAGTTTTGGACCCTCATTGTATACTTGTACAGATTAAAATATTCAATTTATTATTTATTCATTATTTTTATATTTTTATATTTTTATAATTATGTAAATATTACTTATAATAATTATGTACAATAAAATTGGAATAAAAACCTAAATAAAACTTAAAATAAAATACATACATATTTGATACATAGGTATTATACCTAGACTTATACCTATATAAAATATACTTCTATTTTATTAATTATACAAAATAAATAAAAAAATAAAATAAAAATATATTTATGTATATAAAAGTATTTTATAATTTTATAAAATAAGAAATTAAAATCATAAAATTAAAATCATAAATTAAAAATCAAATAGTCAAATATATAGATAATATACCTATATAGGGGTATAAAAGCAACTTGTAAAAATAAATCTCATAAAAATAATTAAAAATCGGAATAAAATACTATATAAAATAATAAATATTTTTTTATTAAATAACCTAAAATTAAGTAAATCATTTATTATTTTTAATTTAATTTACAAAAGTTTTATTTAAAATTTGTCTTTTTGCGGATGACGTGGCCCAATCAGGCCACGCCATCCGTTGACCGGGGGTCAACTCCTTGACCCCAGGTCTGTGACCACGGGACATGCAGAGGCGCCCTTCTTCTTGGATTTTTTTCGAGGCTTGCCTTTCACCATTTGAGGACGACGCCTTCTGCAAAGTCGTCCACCTACGATCCCTCTAGCGCGCCCAGTAATTATCTCGGGCAGAGGATCACTGCTCAGCTCGTTTTTCCTCGTTGAAGGAGCCACGTCCACCATGTTTCAAAAGACCACCCTCTTCCTCCCATTTGATTTTGAATCGTTTTTGCCTAAGCAAAAGACCTCCGAGGGATCGCGGCTGGACCCCCGGTGACAGAGGGATGGTCCGCCACCTCGTCGAGGTGCCTAACTGAGCTCGGCAGCGTGTTCCAAAGCCACCTCCGGCCACTTGGCCATCGAGGTCTAATCTCGAGCACTTTGCTCTGAGGTACGTTTTCTTCTTTCTTTCGTTTGTTTGCTTTTGCTTCTGGTAGATATAGAATCAATTTCCACCTATCCAGTTCGCGTTTCACCTCTCCGATCACAACCACACCACCTCGCCGGAGCAAGCTCCGGCGAGCCGCTGCTCACACCTTCCACCGCTGCCTTTTGCAGCCAGGAGGTCGTGGCATTTTGCCCACAGACCCCCTTAACCCCTTTTTGCAGGACCCTGAAGCTTAAGTGGCTCCTGGGGGCATTTTTACCCCTCACCGGAGTCCCTTGGAGTTCCTCCTCGACTTCGATGCCACAGGGGAGTGGTAAGGATCGTCGACGACTTTTGAAGCACCCAGGACATAGAGAATCGCAGCAGGAGCATAGAGAGAGCATCGGGACAGATCCAGGTGCACGGGAGCTCGACCACCGGCGAATCCGAACTCGCCTAGGTCGAGTTCCTCGTGTGTTCTTCCAGAGCTATTCAAAGCCGTCGGATCTGCTCCCTATCGCCAGGCAGAGCAGCCACCGTGAGATCATCATCTGCACCAACCATCAGATCTCCAAGGGGGCATCTAATCTTGGCCGTTCAAAGCCGAACCGGTATCGACGCCGCTGGGGTTGACACGTGGATTAGTGACACCCATCTGACCGTCCGCCCGCGCCTTAGCCTTGGGTAATTTTGCTTTAGTACCCTGGGCATTTTTGTATTTTGTAATAATTGTTAAAGCTTTCATATGCCCTTTTAAAGTTTTAGGAATTTTGCAAAGAGGCCCCTCAGTTATTGCGTATCTATATTTATATCCCCGTTAGGCGCGTGCTTTGCACGAGCTGTTTGGCATTTTTGCGGAAAACCCTCGGGCGTTATGTTTATTTCTATTTAGTACCTAAACTTTCGACCGCCGTATAAAAGTTTCGGACATTTTGCTATAAAGCCCTTGGGCTTTTTAATTATTGCAGTTATATCCTCGGCAGGTCACGTGTCTGAAGCACGTGCCCTCTGGCGTTTTTGCAGGCGCAACCTCGAACCTTTAAATATTTGCATTTGATCTAGAAATTATTTTATGCAGTATAATTTTTGTGGGAAAATTGCCTAACAGCCCCGAGATTTCTGTCTATTTGCAAAATAGTCCCTACCAGGCCTTATCATTTTTGCGTGCTTGCATGAATTAATTAGGCATCTTTTTAATTCAAAAAATTCTAAAAATTTAGACTTAAGTTCCTGTATGCGTGCTCTTTAATGCCAGCATTTTAGTTTTTGATTTTATTTTATTTTTATATTTACTAAAAATCAAAAACATTTTTTTGCCTACTATCTAGCTTAGAAAATCCCAAAAAAATAGTAAAATACCTCTTAAAATTCCAAAAAAATTCCCTAGCTTCTATTTTATCATATTTTAGTGTCAGTCCAAAAATCACTAAAATTCTCAAAAGAAAAACCCTAAAAATTAGAAAGTACATAAAAACATCAAAAAATCTATCAAATTGTAGAAAACTCCAAAAATAACAAACTCAGTTCCTGTTTACTCTATATTTTATTATCTTTATTTTAAAATTAGTTTGAAAAATTTTGGTGGCTGTTTGTTATTTTTAATTCCCATTTTACTCACAGCCAGCACAATTTTCACTATTTTCCCTTATTTCAGTATTTAAAAAAACCAAAAACACTTTGAAAAATACCCAAAAATCACAAAAAATAGTAAAAAATTATAAAAATATCGAAAACATTTTATTTCTGAATTTTTGGTTATTTTTGCACATTTTTATAAATACTTTATCTTGTCTTTTATTACATTGTTTTTATTTTCCATTATTAAAAAAAAGAACAAAAAAAATTATTATCAAATATAAAATTATAAAAATCAGAAAATTAAAAATCAAAATACAAAATTAAAAATTAAATTAAAATAAAAAAAATTTTAAAAATTAAAGACCCACAAAAATTTCTTTGCTTGCTTGCTTAGTGTAGACCACACACATTCACTTGTGCATAATTATTTGAATTACCCTGCTTGCTCCCTGTGTTCGAACTCTCTGCATACTTGTCCCTATACACCATTTGTACAGAGTTAAAAATAAATTTTAACTCCACATTTATTTCTAATTATTGATCTTTAGTGTGGGTTAATTGTTGACTTTAGTCCAGATTTAGTGTGGTCGACACACCGACTGAGTTCAAGCTTTGTGTTGAACTTAAGATCACCTAATTTTGGCTAAATCAGCAACCATTTTTCAAACCACTTGCAAATCGTTTTTCAAACATTTTATTTCACACAAAGAAAATAAACTTTCAAAACAAACATTTTTATAAAGGTTGAAAACATGTAACAAAATGTTTTACAAATAGTTTTCAAAAGATTTTCACAAAGATTTTCAAACTATTTTTCAAACATTTTGCAAAAAATATTTTCAACTGATTTATTAATCAGTAAATACAAAAAGAATTTGAGGATTAATTACATCTTTTTATTAAAGTTTTTAATGACTTTTTAAAGAGTTATTAGCCATATTATTAAGAAAATACGAAAGTACGAGTTATGGCTAAAGTATATACGTAGTATATACGACCCCCCTATACTTAGCTTGAGCTATGTCCTCATAGATCGGAGAGAAAAGAGACGACAAAACTCGTACTAAGTATAGGCAAGTCTAAAGAACAAATGAATGATGAAGAATGAATAAATGAGAAGTTGATCGTCCCCCTATACTTAGGATCAAATAATCCTAAGTATAGCAGACTGTACACAAAGTAGGGAGGGTCAAGGGTGGGAATGAACATATCGTACTCAGATTATCTCCCCCTATACTTAGGGTAAGATATCCCTAAGTATAGACAAGAAGAGGAGACAATGGAGGGGATCGAAATAAATGAAAACTCGGGGTGCACACCCCCTATACTTAGGACAAAGTACACCATAAGTATAGAAGACTGACAACAAGGGGAGGCACCTTTTGATAGATATAGAAGATAGAAAAGGAAAAGAAGAAAAGAAGAAAAGATATCTAAAGATGGAAGGCGAGATCAGAGGATATACACATCGCTCCCCCTACACTTAGGGTAAAAGAAGCCCTAAGTATAGGCAACAACAGGAGTAATGACACGGAACGATGAATGAACACTCGGCTCGTCCACCCCCCTACACTTAGGACAAAGTACATCCTAAGCAAGGCAAACACGAGGAATGGGTGGACGAGCAATACGGGAGAGGGACGAAGATGAACAAAAGAGGATATACAACAGAGGTGGATGTACACATGATCAAGAAGGTTGAAAGTGAACCTTCTTGCGGGACTGCTGAGGAATGGATCTGGTATGGTGCAGGTTGACATCGGGGTCCATAGTGGACATAAGCCGAACATGGTCGACAGGGTGGAGATCCTCAGGGGCCCTAGGGTAAAGAGGTACATACGGGTGAGTGGAAGACGTGTGGTCAAGTCTGGCCTTGGGGGTCTCGCTGATATAGAAGTGAAATGGGACGAACTCATCGGTATCGGAAGAAGCGTAATCAGAGCCGTCCTGCGAGGTATCGTCCAGGTCAAAACCAAAAGGAACGAACTCATCAGTGGAAGTAGTCGAACTCTGTTCGTCCTCTATAATCTCAACCGGATCATCTTTCTCATCAAAAGGCCCGAATTATTGAGTAAAAGCAATCAAATCAAATTCGGCCTTTGTCTCATTCGAATCTAAATGAACAGGAGCGGACTCATTGGTGGAAATAGTCAAATTATGTCCGTCCTGTCTAGTCTCTAAATCTGCCCTCCGCTCAATGGTATCAATCGTGTAAATCCCGCAGATGTCATCAACATAACGCCAATCACAGGAAGTAGAATCTCCAAGGTCTATGCTTTCCGAGCTTTCCTCCTTAGAGAGGAATTCTCGGGTCTCATCATCAGTCATAAAGAAAGTCTCTATGATCTCCTTATATAGGTCATAGGCCTTAGGGCCATCCAGAATAGGTGTAGTCACATCAGGTGCAGGTCTCTGGTCAGTAGTGGGCGCGGCGATCAACACTTCACTCACGTCAGCAGGACGAAAGCGAATCTCTCCTGATCCGTAGTCAATAATGACCCTCACAGAGGCAAGGAATGGTCTTCCCAGGATGATTGGAGAGTATCCCCTATGGAGGTCTCCATGGGCAATACAACAAAATCTGCATGGTAGCTCGTGCCCTGAATCGAAATGACAGCATTTTCAAGGATACCCTTCGACCTCTTGATTGATCCATCAGCAAACTGAACAATCATCCTGGGAGGCCCTAAGTGAAAAGACTGTACCAGCGAGAAGGTTATGATACTGATCGATGCACCGCCGTCTAGGAGAGTGTGAACACATGTGAAGTCAGAGATGGTGCAGCTAATGAAGTGTGTGCGTGTGTTCTTTTTCCTAGGAATGGGACGGTGTGTGATGGCGTGGGCAGTGGCCATGGTCAGAATGTGATGCTCATATCTGCTCCTCCGCTTTCTCTTCTTTGGAAGAGGAGTAGATAAATCAGTCATGGCCTGCTGAAGTGGGCTACGGATGATCTCATGAATGGTGGCCACCACTTCGGGTTCAATCAACATTTTTTGAATTTTTGGACCTCCTCCATACAAGGGAGAAGGTCGGAATCATCGTATACACGAGGAATGCCAAGAGCAGTCTGTACATCGACATCCTCGGGGTCAAAGGTGGGACAGGGTGTGAGAGGTTGTGTGGTGAAGGAATCTGGCAAGTGGTACCTCTCCTTACAGTCTGACTCGATTAAGGGTCTCCCGAACTCTTTTTGGTTTTTAAAATTTTTCTCATTTTTTGTATTTTGGGCGATTGCAAGCTCTCATGGGAATCCTCGAATGAACCCATATCATCAAATTGTGGAATATCATGGTTTCTCTTATTAGTACTAGTTAGGTGGTCAATCCTCTGTCTCATATGATCCATCATCTGGGTCAAGTGCTCAAGGGTGGACTCCATGAAAGGTGACTCCAACAGCTCAGCCTCGAGTGGATGTGAAGGTGGATAATACGAAGGTGAAGGTGAGTGTGGGTAGAAGTCTGAGGTATGATACTGTGGCTGAGGCGGGTATGTACAAAAGTCAGAAAAAATAGGAGGAGAGTCCTCCTGATAAAAAAGAGGTGGACCGACTGGAGTGAACGAGGGATCCGTAAAGTCCAGATAGAAAACGCTCCAGGGGTCCATCTCGAAAACAAAAGGAAATGATCGGAAGAGAATGAAGGTCAAGTCAAGAGAGTGAAGAAGAAGGTGCAAATGCGCAGAGGCGATTTAGAATGCACACAAGCAATCACAAGCAAACTCACGCAATACAACCCTCAATTCACCTACTCAACTCGGTAGAGACCGAAAAGTCGGTCTTTTTATCTTGTCTGTTTTAGAGTTAGGTGAGAAGTCAAGAATTGCACAAACAGTTGGGGGATGAAAATAGGATTTTGGCACTAATCCTTAGTGTGCGCGTGGGCAATGTAAAAACAAAGTAGCACTCCCAATTTTATTTGTTATCACTTTTTTTTGGATTTTTAGTGAGAAATGCACGATCCTACCGGGGAGTCAATTCCTTTAAGCACCTAGGTGATCAAAATCAGAGGTAGAGGAGCGGAAAAGTAATGCAAGCGGCAAAACGATGATGAATGCTCAAGCGTAAATGCTCACCTTACCTCCAGCACTCTACATGCAAGGATGCTCAACAGAATTGAAACCTATCTATATGCAAATGCAAAGCCGATGAAATAGCTGTAGGATGAAAAGCTGCTATTATCGTGAAGAATAGTTTTCAAAATTTGACTAGATCCAATCGTCTCTATAGGCATAACAAATATATTAAGTGTTTGGACCTAATGCTATCGACAAGCAACTCCTAAACCTAAGTGCTCAATCACACAAGAGAAATAAAATAAAACCGGAAAATAAATAAAAAAATGCGATGAAAACCGTGAAAACCGCAGTGAGCCCCCAAGTGAACAATCACTTGGAAATTAGGCCTGAGTGTCCAGTGTTCGAGTACCTGTATTATTACAATAATAAAATCTCTCACTCACTTAAATTACAAAAGATAAATACAAGAAAAGGATGCTACAACTAAAGACAGAGCTCGGTCTTCAAAATTCCTCTAAGTCTCCTTCGGTGTAAGGCTGGCTAGAGCCGGCTTCATGTGGGTACATAGGTGCCTAGGGTGGAGCGCCTCCCTCGATCCACGATACCTCGCACAAAGTCAACAAAGAGAGGGGTTAGACAGCTCAAACAATTATATCAAATAAAAAACAAACAAATAAAACCGCAAGAATAGACAACAATCACAAACACAAGAAAAACACGATCTACGCGATGCTGCTCCCCGGCAACGGCGCCACTTGATAACACGAATTTTGCTAGGGTCAAAATAGTCCACACAAGGCGGGACTACAATATCATTGAGCGACCGCTCACGAAACCCGTATTAAACAACAATTAACCCATAACAGTCAAATAAGGCAATGAAGGTGAATGTGGATTTAAAATTTATTATAACTCTACAACAAGATGTGTATAGGTGCAAGTATGTGTAGAGGTCGAACACAGGGAGCAGACAGGTAGAACGGGGCAAAATGCTCAAAATGTGTGACTGTGATCAAATGTCTATCTATGTTATTTTTGTGGGTTTTTAATTTTATATTTTTTTATTTAATTTTTAGTTTTTATATTTTTATATTTTGATTTTTAATTTTCTAATTTTATATTTCTTTTTGTATTTTACATTTTTTATATTTTCTTTTTCTTTTAATAGAGATATAATATATAAAGTAAGAAAGAGATAGATAATGGATTAATAAAAATATGTAGAAATAAGTAAAAATTAGGAAATAAAATATTTTTGGTATTTTTATAATTTTCTAATGTTTTTTGATTTTTCTAGATTTTTCCTATTTTTTGTTATTTTTAGAGTGAAAAATACTGAAAACAATGGAGAAAATGAATATCTGAAACTAAAATGGAGAAATAAAATAGAAAACAGTAACAAAAATTCTCCAAATTAATTTTAGATTAAAGATAACAAAATAAATAAAATTCAGGAAGAAAACACAATTTTTAGATTTTTTATGAATTTTATAAATTTTTATGAAGGTTTTTAGAGTTTTTATATTTTTATGGGTTTTCTTTTGTATTTTTTTTAATGATTTTTGGATTGAAGTTAAAACGCACCAAATAAGCAATATATATTTTTTTGGGAATTTTCGTGAGGTGTCTTTATAATTTTTATGGATTTTATAATGCAAACAGTGCTGAAAGTAATTGTTTTTGATTTTTTCATAAATATTAAAATGCAATAAATATGCAAAATAAAAATATGTTGTGAATGTGCAATGCAACAGGAATGTATGGTAATTTTTAGGGATTTTTTCGAGATTTATAGAGGCATGAAATGATTACTAGAAACATAAAGAAAATACAACCTAGAAGGGGTATTTTTGTAAATGAGCAAACATCCAGGGGGTTGATTGCAAAATTTCCAGAAAATATTTAACTAAATTAAAAAGTTTACAGACTAAACATAAACGCCTAGAAACCCAAGGGTGTGGCTGCAAAAACACCAGAGACCACGTGACACGCACGTGGCCTGGCGAGGATGAAAACGCAATATTCAAAAACTCTAGGGCTAATATGCAATACTTCCAGAAATATATAACTGTAATTAAAAGCTTTGCTAGACTATTTAGAAATACTCAAAATGGTCAGGGTCCCCCTGCAGAAACGCCAAGGCATGCGTGACTTGTACGCGCCTGGCGGGGACCAAAACGTAATATTTCAAAAGTCCGAGGGGTTTAATGCAAATGTCACGAAAATATATAACTGTAAATGATTGTTTTAATACTAATAGAATATGACAAAAATTAGAGAGGGGGTTATTGCAAAATACCCACGCGCCTCGGGCGTCGACGGTTCAGATCATGCCACTTACGCCACGTGTCGAGCCCAGGGGTGAGGATACAACTTCGCGCCGGCGGATAGGATTAGATCTTCGATGATGATCCAGCGGCTGACATAGGGTGAGATCCTACGGTGGCTGGCAACGCTGGAGGAACAACGTGCATCCAACAACACGGAGGGTCGGTGGAAGAACATGGCTCCTCCTCCGGCGAGGTGAGTTTCTTTAGGCACGCTCCACCTCCTCCGGTGTTCTTTCACAGCACAAATCAGTCTCCAACGTTCCTGGATGAGTTCCCGTCCCACAGGTGGAGCCAAAATGACTCGTCGAGCCTCGGTGCGCTGCCGCGAGATCCGGGAAGGAAATGGGTCCAGGTACCGTGCTCCCAGCCGAATGCGACTCCAGATGAAGTCGCTCGACCCTGGGGACCTGCAAGAAAAGTACAAAATCGATAGTAGATGGTCCCAGGGCAAGCACAGGTGATCGTAGGGAATAGGTGGCTGAAATAGAGCTCGTCGGAGCTTGAATTGAGCGCCAATCAAGCCAACGAAAATATGAAATACAAGATTACACTACAGCTAATCTACAACAAAGAAAAATAAAGGAAAAACCTCAACCAGCTAGGAAACCAGGAGATAAACACCTCACGGCCAAGGTGGTCGGAGATAGATGGAGACCACGATTCACCTGGCCCAACTCCGCCGCGACAACGCCGGAGAGTACCTGTCACCCTCCTCAATCTAGGGCGCCAAGGGGAAGAGATAGGCTAGGGCAAAAAGGGTTCAAAGAAGAATGGAGGTTGGAGGGGTCATTTTGAATGGTTGACGGAGCAGCGTGTAGAACGAGGAAGATAGGATGACACAGCGATCCAGGGATCAAATCAATCCATAGGCGTGTATCATGGATCCACTAGGATCAAAAGTCGTGAAGGAAATATCATGAAATGAGGAGATATGCGACCTAGAAAAATCCGCCAAAGCGGACAAAAACTCAGGTCTGACAAGGTCTAGACCTTGTCAGAGAGTTGACCGAGGTCAACCAACGGAGCCTTCTGGTTGGTCCACATGGACCAACCGGAAAATTCCTTGGAAAAAGGCTTGTAAAATCAATTAAAAATAGCAATTTAATTAATTAATTTTTGATTATTAAATAAGAAATATTTACTTTTTATGAAGTATTTTATTATGATTTTTAATTATTTTTAGGAAGTATAAAAATGTAAGTTACCTTTTATACCCTTTATAGGTATCTTTATCAATATATTTTAATTATTTATTTTTATTTTGTGAATTTAATTTATTTATTTTTGTTTATTAATTTATAAATTTATAGAATATTTTTATACACTTAAATATATTTTTATTGTATTTTTATGAAGTCTTTTGTACACTTATTAAAATAAAAGTAATAATAATATAGGTATGTTTATAGGTTTTATACCTATGTAGGTTATATATACAGGTATTTTATTTTTATCTTTTCTTTAATGTTTTATTCTGATTTTAATATACATATTTATTATAAATAATATTTACAAAATTATAAAAATATAAAATTATAAAAATAATTAATAAGTAATAAAATGAATATTTTAATCTGTACAAGTATACAATAGGGGTCCAAAACTCAACTTTCAAATCGTAGCTCCGCCAAATGCGAAACCAACTGCCATTAAATAGCTTATTTTAAATTATATACAATTAAAGGTGATTTTGACGTATTTCAAGTTTTTATTAGGGAGATACATATCTGGGAAGTTGGGATTCTAGAATTTTATTCAGACCATAACTTTTTATCCGTATATTATTTTTGAGTGAAATTAATTTTGTATTTTTCTTTATTTAATTATCTATAACTTTCATGTACAAGGTTTCTTTATTTGAGGTATAAAATATGGAACCAAAAATAGGTCCCAAAATGAATAAAGAATGAATGAATTAAAAAGAATTTTTATTGTATTTTGGCCCTTATCTCCCCCTACTTTATTCCTTGTCGACCAAGTCATCGAGATGCCCAGATCTCGGGGTTTCGGGTCATAAAATATTTACAATATTTTATTCTTTTTCTTTTCTTTTCTTTATTCTATAATTTTGTCTTTAAAAACTGCATTTTATACAATATTTACACAATGATGCATGAATGCTAAAATGCCTAAATTAAGCCTATTTACACGCATTTACTAGGGTTTTTAAGGCCAAAATGATAGAATAAAGATGATTAAACGTAGATTCATCAATGAGATGTGGTCTTTTGACACACATCAGTTGCATCTCATGCCTGATTATCATTGTCTTCCGCCCTTGTATAGATCCAGATGTACATATCACACATTCTTTTGTCTAACACCCCATTTGCATCTTATGATTATGCTATACTTAGGGGGTACTTTACCCAAAGTATAGGGGGGATGTCTGATTTTTTATTACTCTGTTGATTCTTTTTACCTCTGTTTTGTTGCCTATACTTAGGGATATTTTACCCTAAGTATAGGGGAGGTAGACCCTGCACATTCTATCACCCGGTTTTCCCTTTGTGTACAATCTTCAATACTTACTATTACTTGATCCTAAGTAGACGGGGGATCACTGATCACTCATCTATTATTTTATTAGTCGTTGTAGTGTAGCCCTTCATTTCGCTTGCCAATACTAAGCACGGGTTATGTCTTCTTCATTGCTCTTTGATCACTCTGATCATTGTTCGAGCTAAGTATAGGGGTTGTTGTATATATTATATATATACTTTAGCCATAACTCGTACTTTATGTGAGTGTGTTAATAAATAAAATGGCTAAAATCCACAAAAAAACACAAAAATTTTAAAATTTTCCTTGTACATAAAATTCTTTCCTGCACATACATAACTATTTATAGAAATTATTTTTGTACAAATGTTTGTAAAAATATTTTGATTGTGAAATGTTAGTAAAATTTCTCTTATCAAAATTATCTATATAGTACAAAATTTTTGAAAAATGTTTGAAAAATAAAAGTTTGCAAAAATGCTTGTGTAGTTTTTTTGAATATTCGCAAAACCTCTACATTCATGCTTGCATTCAAACATTTTCAAAAATTTTGCACATTTTCAAAAATTTTTGCAATCAAATATTTTTTGTATCCATTTGTATATTCTTCTGAATCATAGTTGACATTTAAACTAGTTTGGAATTAAATTGGAAAATGGAGCTTGGTTAAGACCTTAATCCACCGAATTCTCAGAGGAACCTTGTAGGATTTGGGGTTAAGACTTTTCAGGTCCAATAGTGAACTAATTCTTTGAGTCTACTAGGCTATGTTCACATGTCATCTTGATGAGCATAAATAGAACATTTAACAACACACACATGACTCTCACAGATAATGGCTTTACTTGGATTAGCACTTACACTCAGCTCCACACTGATGAGGTGGTAGGAGGCAGTTTCCTTTGGCTTGGGGTAGCACACGAGGGCAGTACTTCTAGACAGAACCTCTCGTCTTTCTTTAGGGAGGGAAGTGCGCCTCAACTTGGTCTGGCGGTGTTGAGGTCTAAAGACATGAGTTGTGGGTTGCAATAATGCTTCAAAAGAGGGATAGGCCACCATCTCAAGAAGAAAAAGTCATTATGCATATATGTTGCACCATGTAGATATGTTGTACATATGCACATAAAATAATGTGTAAAAGAAAGAAAAACTCCAAAAAAGTGGACAGGAAATGTATATAGTCAAATAAGGCAAAGCTTATGTTACACCTTCTCATCTCATGAAGCTTGTAGCTGGAGACTTAGCTACATTGGTTGGGCTCCCAGGGATACGTGGCTACATTGGCCACAGTCCATTCTCTTCTTTACCCCTCTCATTGAGCCGGTTGAACATGAACTTAGAAAGGAATACCTCGCTCCTCGAGGAAAGAGCTGCTAGACTAGGGAATTAAAGTTACCTTGTTGAGGGAGGCTATTGCCTTATCATTTCTGAGGTGGGGAGCTACATATCACTTACACCGTACAAGGAAAAATTCATGGTCATTAGAATTTGTGTATGTAGACTTGTTCTGATCTGGATTATTGAGGAGTCTTGACCATAGAATGGTGGAACTTAGAGGCTGTTGAGTCTTAAACCTAGATCTCAATAAGGTTCCGACAAACTAATAATCTAAAGGTCTGACTGAGCTCCAAACTCCAATTTAATAAAGACAAGTTTAATAATCAACATTGATTCTCCATCTTTTCTTCTTCCTTTTTCACTTCTTTCTCAAATAAGTGTTTGCTAAGGGACTAGCAAAGGTAAAGTATAGGGGTGATGAATCCCTGATTCTCACTGTTTATTCTTTTATTTTAGCTATTTATCTCGGCAAAACATCATGTAAATAGGTGTAAATACAATAAGTTAGCATTCAACATGCATGTGTTAATATTGCATAATTAGCATGTATTTGAGCAAAAATAAAAGAAAAAATGAAAAGAAAAAGGAAGGAGGTATTTAGAATAAATACAGAGTGACCCAAATCCCAAGAGAAGGTCAAGCCTTGACCTGATCACCAAATAAAATAAGTAGAGAGAGATAGGGCCTACTTTGTATTGTACAAATGACCTATATATGTAAAAAATTATTTTTCATCAAAATAAAATTAAAAATTACTATTTTTACCTCCGTGTATATATCCCTAGAAATAAAATAAAAATAAAATAAAATCAGGAAAATTAAAATAAAAAAAGAAATAAAATCTCTTATCTATCGTACAAAACACATGTATATATTTCACCTCCCCTATTAATTCTATACATATAAACAATCATAAAATAAAAGAAAAATCAATTTGAACACCTAAAATTATGTTGAAAATAAATAAAATGTGAAATTTGGGAGATTTCTTTAAAAATAATAAAATAAAAATAATTGTACATAACACATAGGTATATTATACTTGTATATAACACTACATGTTGTATATACACTAATTTAGTTTCATAAAAATAATTAAAATTTACAGAAAAATCCCTCGAAAATCAATAAACATTTTTCTTTGTCCTCATTTTTTAATTTAAACTCATTTTCTATTTTTTTATTTAATTATCTTTATTTTTCTTCTCTATTTTGTTCTGTAGCTTATTTTGTCCACATCCTAGGCGACCTCTGATTGGGCCATCTCGGATTGTTGAATTCGGTCAACTGGTCCCCCCGTGTCTCCTTTTTCGCCAGCCTCATTTTCACCCAAATTTCTCCCAATTATCTAGAATCAACCCGAGCTCTATTTCACAAGATCTTTTGCCCCGATTAGAGGGGCAGATCCGTAATCCTCGCTTGCTTCCCTCCTCTATTCGTGTCTCGAAATGCAGGATGCGCCTCCTCCATGTCGGATCCGCATGCTTATATAACTTGCATTACTCCTCTCCTTTTCGCCTATCTTTTGCTGCTTTACCTCTTCGGTTGCACCTACCTCTTCCTTTCCAGAGTGACAGCGAGAGAGGGCGAAGGCAAGCACATCTTCTAGAGCGTGGTAACCCTAGGTTCGATGAGCTCTGCCTTTGCTCCGTTGCAAGGAGCTCCAGCCTCTGGAACTGCCGTCCATTGAGGCCATCACCTCTGCGGGCTTTGTCCATGACTCCCATGTGATCTTCCTCCATCTTCAGGTATCTTCTTTACTACTTCTTGTACATTTAATCCATCTTTGTATCGTCGAAAAGAGTAGCTCCAATTAGCCTTTGTTCTCCATCATCCGACACTACTCCACCTCACCTCGACTCCCTAATTGCTTCTACATCTGCTCTGCAATCCTTACATAGCTCCAGCCATCGGTTTGGAGCCCCGCTTAGGTCGAATCGTCCACTCGTCGGAGACCTACCCGTTCACTCCCTTCCTCTGTTCTTTGCACTCGTGTGTTATCACCCTCGTCGGAGCTTCATCTCCGAGCACAACCCTTTTCTCCTGCAGGGTTTGCATGATGAGAGGCCTCATCTGGAGGTATCGAGGAGTCCAGGAGAGCTCCAGGTCACCAGTTCATCCCCAGGGCCCTTTACTCAATCCTGGGCCCTTAGGAGCCCTCATGCAGCTGCAGAGCATCATCGCCAACATCTCTATCTTCCAACTGCTTGAGTGGACATCTAAACCATGCAGAATCGACGATCGAAACTCTTTACCGACGAGTTCTTCCTAACGCCTCCTAGACCGTCCGATAGAAGTCCCTTCCAATTCTAATTACAACCGTCCATCCACCGTGGGCCTTCGTTCGTTAGATCCATTTGAGGATCTCGTCACAGCCGTTGATCAACGAAGGGGTATCTAGCGATCACAATCGTCCATACGTTAGTGGATCTCCCTCGGCCGTTGGATCGCGTTTAATAAAGGGTAATTTGCACTTAGGCCATTCCATATTTTGCATTTACTTTCTAGTCCTGTAAATATTTGTTGTAGTTAGTTTTTTTAGACCATTTACAGTTTGAACCTCTAGTTTTTAGAATTTGCGTTTCAGTCCCTCTTTATGTGTAGCACGTGGCCTGATACGTGACATTGTGGGTTAATTGCAGCATTGGACCTGAACTTTAGTTTTGTTATGAAATGAACGTTTATTAATAGTATTTGCATTTGTACCCTGTGAGTCAGACTCACGTGTGAGGCACGTGCGTACCGGGCCTTTTTGCATAACCGGCCCTACAGTTTTCCCTCATGTTATTCATTAGCCTGTTAACTTTAGGATGATTGCATTTAGGTCCCTACTTGTTGTGCGTGTTGTTTTTAATCAAATAAATACCTAATTAACTCCAAAATTCCATAAAAATTACTGTTAGCACATGCTAACGCGTAATATTTATGGTGTTTTTGTAAATTAATTTAGTTTTATTTGATATTTTCTAAAAATAAAAAAACCTATAAACTGTTTTGTCTATTTTATAAAATACCAAAAAATATAAAAATTGTTTTAAAGTCACAAAAAAATTAGTGTGTGCTTGTCTAAGTGTGTTTCAATTCTAGTAGCATTTTTGTTTTAAAAATCATTAGAAAAACCCTAAAATGCTAAAAACTCTCAAAAACTTATAAAAATTATTAAAAATTCAAAAAAAAATAGATTTTCAGTTTCTGTAGTTATATATTTTTATTTACTTTTTTCTTAAAAATCACAACAAGGACATAAAGGCATTTTTCGTATTTTAATCTTGCCTTTTAGTTCAGGCTCCGTACTGCTTTCTTTTATTACCTTGGTTTGATTTTTATAAAATCATATAAAAATTAGAAAATCCCATAAAATTACCAAAAACATCTGAATATTTGAAAAAAATAAAATTTTTTTCTTCTTATTTTTGAGCATTTTTAATCTTAATAAAAATTGTTGAAGCTTGCTTGTTCCTTATTTCCTTTTCTTGATTTCTTATTTTGAAAATATAGAAAATTTGCAAAAATAAAAATTAGCTTTTCTCTGATTAGGACTACTTCGTAGGTTTCACTCTTTTGCACCTTATGTTCGACCCTGGTCGCTATACCAGGTTACAATAAATAGTGGAGACCACTAACATTGAATTTTGTGCCTTGATTATCTTATTTGAGTGGTCTTGATTTTTCCTGATTGACCGAATTGATTGGCTGAGAACAGGGACTTGTGGTTATTTTTCCATCTTAGCCGATCTTGATCCTCGTGTCACTAGATCCCCTCCTCTTTCTCCTACACCATCGCCTACATGGGTCGAGGGATGCACAGAGGAGGGGCAACACACCTCCGGCGAAGTCTACACGACAGTACAAAGATGATGTAGCTTCAGCGAGACCTGCAAGTTAAAGAGGCTCAAGACAAGGTCTTGGACAAAAGTTAGAGCTAAAACAATATGGTTGTATGTGGATGTTCTCCTCGTGTGTGGAAGACGAGGAGGCGATCCTCCAATCGTGGATCGATCAGAGGTTGAGGGGTTGTGTGAAGAATGGTGGAGTAGTGGCACGTTGGAGGTAAGGTGCTCAGAATTAAAGATGGAGTAAGTTATTGTGATGGATTGTTTTATACTAAGAATAATAGAAAAGATGATGAAGATCTACCTAAACTACAGTAACAAAATCCTGATGCGGATGCCTGTGGTTGACGAGCTCTACGGAGCTCGATGGGGTCATGGCCTCGACCAATCGGTGGGTGTCGTGAAGCTAAACGGAACAAGAACTCCATGGTACAATGGTGCAGGAACATCATGGGATCATGTCAAAGGAGCCACTCCTCGTCATGGCTTCAGCCATCTTGCTTTTTGTAACCAAGAAAGGAATGAAGCTGGAGAAGAACTCAACTTGTGGCGGATGGGTTTGAAAAATGGCCATGGGCTCCCTTTTATTGGGTGGAGAGGTGCAAGGAGAAGGAGGCTCCTTGGGGGCTCTAATCGAGGTGGATATGGTGGCAGCAAGGGCGGTCGATGATGGCTGATGGGGGAGACCCGAGGTTGAAGATGGTGCACGTGGATAGTTGGGTTTTTGCATGGAAAAAGGAGAAGAAGAGAGGGGTTCTAGTTGATCTAAGGTCAACTAGCTATAAAGAGGGAGAGAGAAATGGAGAGGCGTATGCACATTGGGAGTTGGGGTATTTTAAATTATTTTGTCTTTTAGTGGTTGACAAGTTGTCCCATGTGGACTAATCACAAAAAAGAGAGAATTTTCCAATGTAAGCACTAAGTAAATAGTAGTAGGTCTTAAGATAAAAGCCTAAAAACACAAAAGTTTCTTAAAATAATTTTAACTAGAATAGTGCAGAAGAAAGTTTTCCCAATTATGTTTCGAATAAAAGATACAAACTAAAAGCATATTATTTTTTATATATAAAATACCCATTTTTGAGTTTTATGTTTTTTAGTTTTGTTTCCTTGTTAATAATACTATTACATTGTAGTATTTAATAATAATATAATATACTTAAAAAATATTTTTGTTATTTTTATAGTTTTACAAAATAAAATATATAAAAATACTAAAGATAGAATACAAGTCAAGTTGACTTGTATATAAAAGACCTATTTTTATGTCTTTTTGATTTTGTATTGTTTTTAGTTTATTCTATATTTTTAATAGAAAGTAGAATATAAAACTGCAAAATAAAATTGAAATCAAAATAAAAGGAGTTAAAATGAAATCTATACAAAAGAAAGAAAAGCTAGAAACTATTTTACAAATGGGTCCCAGAAGTCGCTCTTTACAAATGAGCCCTAATCGCTTTTAAAGTATTTTCAAAATTTAAAGGTTTTCAAATTATGAACTTTAAAAGTAAGTTAGGGTAAATTGGAGTTCGTATGCTCTAGATATAAAATCTGGATTGCACGCATATGGGAAAAAATGAAGCTATTCCATTTGTCAATTATTCACAGCAATATTTTTGTATTATTTTTATATTTTTTAATATTTTTATTGAATTAATGAAAAAGAAACCATATGAATCAGATTTATATAAAAATACTTAAAATGTTTGGAGTTTGGGTATATTTGTGTGTATTTTTATTGGTATATGTACCTATATATTATGTATTTTATTTTTATTTTCAAAATACAAATTTTCTTATTTTTTATATATAATTTTAAAATTTAAAACTTATTTTAGTATACACAAAAATATTTTTATTGTATTTTTCTAAGGTTATTTGTATACTTAATTAAATATAGGTATTCATTGCATATGTATAAGTATAGTGTATTCATCTATGTATTTTGTACACTATTTTATTTTAGTGTATTTTTATGATTTTATTGTATTCTAATCATGTACACATACTATAAATAATATTTATAAAATTATAAAAATATAAGGTTGTGAAATCTATAAAATATAAATAAAATGAATATTTTATTCACATATTTTATACTAAAGGGATCCAAAACCTAACTTTTGCGTATTAACTCCAAATAGGGTGAAGCCACCTTCATTAAATAGCTTATTAAAAGTTATATGCAATTAAAGGTGATTTTATACGTTTTGAGTTCATATGGAGAAGATATTGGCATGGGAAGTTTAGGTTATGGATTTTTATTCAGAGTATAAAATGTACACTTTGTATTATTTTTGTGTAAAGTAAAATTTATGTTTTCTTTGTAGTTTTATCTACAACTTTTATGTACAAAGTTTCTTTAATTTAGGTATAAATAATAAAGAATAAAATGGGTCCTAAAAATGGATTATTGAAGAATAAAAACTAGGGTTTTATGGATGTATTTGGCCCTTATCTCCTTCTACTTTATTCTTTGTCGACCTGCCTAGGTCTCGGGGTCTAGGGTCATAAAATAGCTTTGGTATTTTATTTCTTTTTCTTTTCTTTTCTTTATTCTTTTATTTTGCTTTTAACCGTATATTTTATATAGTATTTATATAATAAATAATGAATGATAATTTATACATAATAATGAAATTTACATGTATTGAGCAAGGGTTTAAAGGCCAAAATGAAAGAATAAAGGTGATGAAATGGAGACTCATCAGGAATTGGATAGGCTGTTGGTGTGGATGTCTCCACTGATGGCACAACGTTGCTTTAGCCGTTGCTACCTTTTTGATATTTTTTTATTTTTTAGCTTTTTGGATGCTTTTAATCCTCCTTATTCTTCTTCCTCACCCAGCCTGTTGATAAGCATCTAAAGATCGAGTTCCGCGGCCTTCACTTTTTATTAAAGAAGAAAGAGAGTGAAGGTGTCGGTTGTAGCGGAAAGCCGCGAAACGGAAAAGTGTTTGTTTCGACCTTTAGACCTATCAAACAAATTTACGGTTTTCTGTCGGAAAACCGTTCACTATTTATTTAACCAGGCAAGTGTTCCTGGGTCGAACTCAAGGAGGCAGAATATATTCCCTAATTTTTCTTCTCGTGATTTTATTTTAATTCTTCTCTAAGTCAGAACGCTTTTTAGTGGTTTTTATTTTTGTAATTTTTATTTGATTTTATTCTTTTCAAGTTTTTATTTAATTTTCAAAAAGGGATATTTTTCAAAAGATTTATTTATTATATAATAGGTGAATAGAGTATAGATGATACTATATAGGATAGGTGATCGAGGTTCGAGCCGCGTACTCGAACTACACAAGAAACCAAAACAAAACGAGGCAGTTTTCGAGAAAATCGAAACACGTCAAAAACTCGTCGAAAAACCGTGAAAACTTTATACTATGTAGCTGGGGTAGTTGTGTAACTACCCTCCAAGAATCGTCAGAATCCGAGGTCAGACGAACAAGATACAACCCCTACAGCCGAGGGGCATAAGCGTAAGAAAACTCTAATTAAAATGTTCTCAAAAAGGTCCAAAAGGACTGTTCTGTAAGAAAAATAACAAATTCTTACACTTAGGTCCCTGCGGAGGGACCTAGATGTAATTCCACAAAACTCTGGAGGCGGGATGAAGTTCTGGAACTTAGCTGGGTTTATGTTGTAAAATTCACACCGGTTCGGCTTGAACGGCCAGGATTAGATGCTTCAGGCGCGATCCGAAGGTTCACACGCTGCCACGTGTCGCCAAACTGTACGCCCACTGTTCTTGGTCAGTTGGAGTTCTTCGCGGTGACGCCTTCTTCTCCGAATTATCGCGGCCGGCTGACGTCGATTCGGTCACTCCGGCGGGGCCAGAGGGGTGGCTCCTCCACCCCTCGAGCTCGCCCGCGGTGGATATGGCGGTGGCGGCGCTCCGAGCGGTGGCAGTAGCTCGAGGAAGATGGTGGTTCGGCACGGGTAGCTGGATGACTATTCTGGAGCCCGATCTTCAAGCTTGATTTTGATGACGTTGAGGCCCTTCCAGATCCAAAAGAATGGCACGCGATGAAGACAATCCTGCAAACAATCAAGTTCTATGCTCGATTCGAATCGAATCGACCAACAAGATTAATAGATTAAGCATCAAACTTTGAAGAAAATGCATAAACGTCCAGCCAAGTAATCCAGATGCGAAGAAGACGATGTTTTGTGATCGATTTGAGATGAATGTGAATCGAATCGAGAGGATGCTTTTATGTTGCGTGAAAGAATGGTAGTTAGACTAACTAAATGCGTGATTAGCCACGCTAATCGTGGCTCTACTATCGAGAAAGAAAATCACTAAGTGGATGAATTGGCCAGGGTTTTCCAAGTGTATGACCTGGAAATGGCTGCTCGACGGTCGACCTTCGAGCCGGAGCTGACGCACAATGGTGGCGATGCAAGGCGAAGCTCCGCCTTGGAACTCTTCTCCGACGAACCCTCTTCCTCGCGAGCCCTTCCCGTGGAGCTGTCACCTCCTGAGTAGGTTGGAATCAAGGGGGGAAGTTAGGTAGTCGGTGCACTGGAGCTGGGAAGCTTTTTAGCTGGAAGAAGTTGTTTTGCAATGGCGTCTTGGGGGCCTTTTATAGGGAAGATGCTTGGGCTCCAAGGTTAATCGAAGGGTCGGCGAGGTAGAGGGTTGTTAGGTGAAGGGAATGGAGGGTTTAGATGGGTCGGAGGAGTTAGAGGTTAGGCGGTAAAAATGGTGGAAGTTGGCTGGTCGAACAAGAGTTGGGTGCAACAGCTTCTTGGAGAAGAAGCTCCAGGTGCTGACACGTGTCAGCACCTGGTTGGTCCAGGAATGTAAATAGTTTATAAATTAAATATAAAATAGATAATTAAGTTATTTCAAGTAGGTATAAATACAAGAAAGTTGAATAAATTTATTTTCTAAATTATGGTATACTTACTTTTAATAAATAGTAAATATTATTTAAAATATAAATATTTTATTAATAAATATGTATTTATAAATAGGTTTTGAATTTTTAATTTAATAAATAATTAAGTAAAAATTAATTTTATATTTTATTAGTTATTAAGGCAATAAATAAGACTTATACAAATTTTTATAGATTTTTATGAATTAATTTACATATTTTAATAAATAGAGGAAGTGGCTATATAGGTCAATTATACCTATATTTTGGGGTATTTGATTTTATAAAAATAATAAATAGTCTCCAAAAATTATGAAATAATTTATGGTAAAACTAGAGGATCATGAAATAATTTAAAAATTATAAAATTAAGAAAATAATAAATAAGGTGTGTTACATAAATAAATAGCCCAGAAACCCCTTTGTCTTTTGGTCCCAAAACCGACTTTTTGCAAACGGACTCCGAATTCAGTGAAATCACCTTTATTAATTAGATAATATTATTTTATGAACTTTAAAGGTGAGTAGAGTGAAATTGGAGTTCGTATGAGGAAGTTATGATGTTCGGAAGTTGAGATTTTGACAATTTGTAAGCTGAGTTTCTTGGCATTTTTACAGGGTAATATTTTTAACTTATTTTTATATTTTTATTTACATTTTTATGAATAATTAGGAGAAAGATTTGGTGAAGAATAAGTTAAGATGAAATAGTTAAAATTCTTTGAAGTTTTGTATTTATTTAATAAATAGTGAAGAGTGTATATACATGTGATAGATTATTTTTATTGGGTTTTCTTTCCTTATCTCCCCCTACTTGTTGGTTTGTCGACCAATCCATGCTGACTTGGTCTCGGGGGTTAGGCTATAAATATATCTTACAGTTATATTTATAGTTTAAGTCATATTACATATATATACATATATTCCATATGCCTTTATCTTTCTTTTTCTGGTTCTTTATTTATTTACATGAATTTAGTGGTTAAAAGTGAGTATTTACACATGAATGGGGTTTGTTAAAATATGAGAATTAGTGAGTTTTTACATGTATTTGTTAAGGGTTTTAAGACAAAATGCGACAGAAAAGTTAATGAATCAAGGATTCATCAACCCCCTATACTTAAACTTTGCTAGTCCCTTAGCAAACACTTATTTTGAAAAAGTAAGTGAAAAAGAAAGAAAGTTAGAATGAATTTGTTTTCCTAAACCAATTCATGAGAACAGACAAAGGACAGAGCTCGATCGGGCCTGAAACAAGCATTTTGTCGGAACCTAAACTAGGATTAGGATTTCATCCTCAACAGTCTTCAAGTTCCATAATCCTTACTCAAGATCACTTCATCGGCTAGTTCAGACTCACTTATTCATATCGCAAACTCTATCATCCTTGAAGTCAACTTGTACAGTGTGAATTGATTTAGCTCTTCCTGCTTAGAGAACCGAAGAAACCGTCAATCCCGGCTATACACTCCTATGGCTTCCTCATCCCGCTACTCTTTCCTCGGGGAGGGAGGTATTCCCTTCTGAGTTCAGTTCTGCTATGTCCACAATCGAATATAGGGAGAAGTTAGAAGAATGAGAAAAGAAGTGGAGTGCGACCAGTGTAGACGCATCTCCTTGTGAAGCCCAACCGGTGTAGCTGAGTCTCCACTAAGATGTGCAGGCATATTTGGTGGAAGC
This sequence comes from Ottelia alismoides, assembly GCA_037367405.1. NCBI lineage: Eukaryota > Viridiplantae > Streptophyta > Magnoliopsida > Alismatales > Hydrocharitaceae > Ottelia > Ottelia alismoides. The sequence continues at coordinate 48,778 of JAZKJV010009277.1, forward strand.
TTTGACCAGTTTGGTCTTATTTGGTGGCTTCTGCTTTGACTTGACTTCGTAATTTGCTTGCACTGCATTCATCTTTTGTGCCTCGATGGTTATAGAATCTTTTAATCCGTCCATTTTTTGAGGTCTTAGAAAAATTATGTCAGCAGATCCTTCCCTCATCCGAAGCAACTATCGCAACCCCAATCTCTCCCGTCTTTAGACGTCAATGCCGCAAAGATAAGGATAGGAATGCACTACCAAGGTGTACTGTCCTTCGGAACTCCATGCAAGTTGAGCTAAGTGCAGAGTGCATGTGTTCAAGGTTGGTTCACTGGTGAAGAGTTGTACGGATGACTCCAAATGGTCTACTTAAGCTCAGATGACTTGATTTCCCGAATATGGTCTTACGGAACCCAAAGATTTTAAGTCACCAGACCTGAAGAGTCTAAATTCCAGTTCCTAATCAGGCTCCGTACAATGAGAGTTAAAGGCCGTAATCAAGCTCCATCCTTCAGACTAGACTCAGTCCTTAGATCCGGAAATCAAACTTATTCTGAAAAATGCGAATGCAAATGCAACCATGTTTTTGTGAAGTCTATTTTCTGGATTTTACTCATTTTTTATGAATTTTAAGGATTTTGTAATTTTTACAAATTTTAGGACTTTGTATTTTTATGGATTTTTATGATTTTTATAAACAATATTTTATTCACAATTTTTACAAGATAAATTTAAGTTAAGTGTCTAATGTATTTTACAAATTTTATCTACAAAGTATTTTACAAGGGTTGAATGGCTTTTATACAAATTTTAATAAATAGGATTTTAAATAAGTATTATACATATTTTAAGTACAAATTTTTAATTACAAATTTTACTTACAAGTTTTAAGCATTTTTACTTATTTACCAGGATTTTATAAATAAGAGAGTGTATTTTAAATTAACCCACACCCACTTTTTATGGATTTTATAGGTATAGAAAATACATAAAAGTACGAGTTATGGCCGAAAGTATATATACAAAATATACGCACCCCCCTATACTTAGCTTGAGCTATGTCCTCATAGCGTCAAAAGAGAAAAAGGAGGGCATAACTCGTGCTAAGTAAAAGTTGGTGAAAAAGGGGATATCGATGACAAGTCAGTCAACCCCCCCTATACTTACGATGAGGTCATCGTAAGTATTATGGGAGAGTAAAAACGGGATGACTGAATGAAAAGGATAAATAAGAAGAATTCAAAAAGAAAGAATACGAAATCATCGAAATCACTCGGTCCCCCCTATACTTAGGATAAGGTATCCTAAGTATAGAAAAGAATGTAGCCAAAAATTGGGGATCAGTGATTCGTGAAAAAGAATGGTTGTACAAAAGAATTAGTACAAAAATAACACGTAAATCAGCGGGCAATCAGTCCCCCCTTTACTTAGGATCTAGTATCCTGAGCATAGAAGATGAGCAAAAACGGGGACGATTGTGGTCTATGAAGAATATACAAGTGTTGTGAATCTCCCGAATGGCTCAAAAGGAATTGTACAGGAAGAAGTAAAAGAATGATTATGATTCCTGTACAAAATAGATCACTTCAGTACAGGCCAGATGATCAGTAGTCTCTATGTAATGCTTCAGCATCTGCCCGTTAACCACGAAGGGTTCTGCACCAGGTGACACATCTGATATTGCAATACTGCCATTGTCGTGCACCGTTCTGACTATGTACGGTCCTTCCCACTTGCTTTTCAATTTACCGGGAAAAATTCTCAACCTTGCATTGAACAACCAGACTTTCTGCCCAGGAACAAAGCTCTTGTGTCGGATGTGTCTGTCATGACATTTCTTCACTTTGTCCTTATAGATCAGTGTGTTCTCGTATGCTTGATTGCGGATTTCTACCAGCTCATTCAGATCTATCTTCCTTTTGGCTCCTGCTTTCTGCATATCCATCAAAATTTCTCGAATTGCCCACTCAGATTTGTGCATGATCTCTACGGGCAAGTGGCACGGCTTTCCATAAACTAGCCTGAATGGTGAAGTACCTAAGGGAGTCTTATATGCAGTACGATAAGCCCAAAGAACTTGGTCTAGAAGAAGTGACCAGTTCTTTCTATCCGGTCGTACTAATTTTTGGAGAATTGATTTTACCTCCCTATTTGAAACTTCAGCCATGCCATTCGTCTATGGGTGGTAAGGAGAAGCTACTCTGTGATCGATGTTGTACTGTTTCACTAGCTTCTTCACCTCCTTATTAATGAAATGGCTACCCCCATCAGATATAAGAATACGAGGGATTCCGAACCGCGAAATAATGTGTTCCCTTAGGAACTTGCAAACGGTCTTACTGTCTGTGGTTCGTACGGGTATAGCCTCCACCCATCTGCTAACATAATCTACAGCGAGAAGGATGTACTCAAAGCCGCTGCTAGAAGGGAACGGTCCCATAAAATCTATGCCCCATGCGTCAAAAATCTCGCAGATAATGACGGGTCGCATCGGCATTGCATCTCTGGCACTGACTGTCCCTACAGCTCTCTGACACTCTGGACAACTCTTCACGAATGTGCAAGCATCTCTGGTAAGAGTCGGCCACCATAATCTGTGCCATCTGGTCCATCTGCGTGATACTCTGGCACTGCTTCTTCTCGATCAGCTCCATGCGGTCTAGCTTCTCGCTGCACTATTATATTCCTCCTGAGGAATACATCGCCTGTAAACGCAATCCGGTCCTTCGCGAAAAAGAATCGGATCCTCCCAATGGTAGTATCGTGACTCAGAAACGAGTTTCTCAACTCTGTTCTTCGGCCAACCTTGAGGACTTTTCTGTGTGACCAGAAAGTTCACTATATCTGCATACCACGGAAGTTCTGTAACCGCAAAAATGCTCTCGTCTGGAAATCTCTCTGCGATCTCTGGTGTGTATTCATCTGAAGGCTGATTTAACTGTAATCGGGAGAGGTGATCAGCTACCACATTCTTTACTCCAGGTTTATCCTTGATATCCAAATCAAATTCCTGAAGTAAAAGAATCCATCTAAGAAGGCGTGCCTTGGCATCCTTCTTTTCCATCAAAAATCTGATATCTGAATGATCTGTGTAAACTGTGATCTTGGAGCCAAGTAAGTAAGATTGAAATTTGTCTAGTGCAAACACTACTGCCAACATCTCTTTCTCTGTTACTGTGTAGTTTCTCTGCGCATCATCTAAGGTCTTGCTGGCATAGTGAATAGCGATGGGAAGTCCATTCCTCCTCTGCCCTAATACAGCCCCGACCGCAAAATCTGATGCATCCGTCATGATCTCGAAGGGTAGAGACCAATCAGGCGGCTGTAGGACAGGAGCACTGATTATCTTTTCTTTAAGTGTGAGGAAGGCATGAAGACATTTATCATTTAAAACGAACTCGATGTCTTTGCCTAACAATTCAGTTAACGGTCGGGCAATCTTGGAGAAGTCTTGAATAAACCGTCGATAAAAGCCGACGTGCCCCAGAAATGACCGTAACTGTTTGGTGTTGGATGGTGGCTTGAGTTTCTTGATGACATCCACCTTGGCAGGGTCAACCTCCATGCCTCGCTGGGAGATGACGTGCCCCAACACGATCCCGTGAGTAACCATAAAATGGCTCTTTTCCCATGACAGAACGAGATCTACCTCACAATACTTTTTCAAAACCTGATCTAGGTGCGCTAAATAATCGTCAAATGACTCACCATAGACCGAAAAGTCATCCATAAAAACCTCTAGAAAATCACCGACCATGTCCGCAAAAATAGCAAGCATGCACCTCTGGAAGGTCGCGGGAGCATTGCACAATCCAAAGGGCATCCGTCTAAAGGCATACGTGCCAAACGGACAAGTGAAGGTGGTTTTCTCCTGGTCTTCCGGAGTAATTGATACCTGGTTGTATCCGGAGTAACCGTCAAGGAAACAGAAGTAACCCTTCCCTGCCAACCGTTCGATGACCTGGTCTATGAAAGGCAAAGGGAAGTGGTCCTTCTTCGTCGCGGTGTTAAGTTTCCTGTAATCAACACATACTCTCCACGACATGGTTACTCTCTTTGGAATCTCCTCTCCACTCTCGTTTTTCACCATCTGAATTCCCGACTTCTTCGGGACAACATGTAATGGGCTAACCCATTCGGAGTTGGAGATAGGATAAATGAACCCTGCATCACACCATTTCGTGATCTCTTTCTTGACAACTTCTCGTAAAACCGGATTCAGCCTACGCTGAAACTCTCTGGAGGGTTTGCTATCATGATCGAGATAGATATGATGTGAACACAAAGCAGGATTAATCCCACGGAGATCGGATATAGTCCACCCAATAGCCTTGCGGTTTCTTTCTAGAATCTCCATCAGACGAGATTCTTGATCATCGGTCAAAGTTGAGCTGATAATGACCGGAAACTGTTGATGTTGACCCGCAAGGAAGGCATATTTCATGTTTGGTGGCAAAGTCTTGAGTTCTGGCAAGGTAGTATCTGGATCTGCTGCAACATCATTTATATCTGTATGGGGATCTGTGTCGGTAGGTGATGTGTCTGCATTCTGATTATTCACCATCTCAATGTGCTCTAAAGTCGGACTACAGAAGATGTTCGAGACATCATCCGACTCCTCAGAATGATCAGAAGAGAATAGGTCAACTAGACAAAATTCTGATTCATCTGAGATGGAGGAATTGTGTATAGTCTCTGAATCTGAAAGATCTGCATTAGTATCCTCAAAAGTCTGATCCCTTTGCTCATCATCATCCAGACTAAAATATAAAGTTCCATCGGAAGAGCTACCTCCTAAAGTCTCAGACCCGTCCTCTGTTAAACATTCTTGGGTCTCTACCTGGTATCTTTCGAGGTCGTCAAGGCGAACCTCATCCATGTAATCGCAGGAGGCTAAAGAACTCAGAAAATCTGAAGATGCATCACTGGAAGTGTTTGATTCTTTCGTCGTCTCTATATGTACCTTTTCACCCTCGGCGCGAAAAGATACCTTCCCTGTATCATAATCGAAGAGAGCCTTTGCGGTCTCTAGAAAAGGCCTCCCGAGAATGATCGGGGTAAGGTGTAACTGTGCAGGGCAATTCATCTCTAGGACCGTAAAGTCAACGGGAAATTGCAGACCCTGCACGGTTATGATAACGTTCCTAAGTATACCCTTAGGTCTCTTTACGGATCTATCAGCAAACTGAAGGATCGCACGGGATTTGTAAAGAGGGCCTAACTCGAGCTTCTCGAGTAAGGAAGCGGGTATCAGATTGATCGAGGAACCGTTATCTAATAGAGTGCGATCGAATTCGGCTTTTGCGATTTCGCATCTGACATAATGTGCACCTGAGTCTTTCTTCTTTTTTGGAAGCTTATTCTGTATCGCACAGGATGTAGCCTTAGTCAATACATGCTTTTCTGTTCGGGATCTCTTTTTCCTACGCGTGGTGCATCTGTTTTTCAATTGATTCTTAAGCGTAGGAAATTGATCTAAGGCATCATGGAGAGGGATCTTCAGAAAGATATGATCTTTGAGAAACTTTTCAATCTGTGGAGATTCAGGATTATTTTTGGTCTTTTTCTTTCCTTTTCCAAACAAAGCATCGGGAAAAGGAATAAAGTCAGGATTCAGAAAATCAGAACTTTTATTCAAATCATTGGAATCAGCTTGTACATCGAGAGTCTCAGAATTATTTACAAAACTCTCTAAAACAGGGGAAGAAATGTTTTTGTCTGGGGATTCTGCCTGATCTGGCGTGATATCATCATCTGAGTCGCCAGTATCCATATCTGAACTGTTGGCATTGCTCCCGTCTCTTGATTCTACGTCCTCATCCTCTTGCGGTTTCTCCTCCTCGGCATTCGGATCATGCTCGTGCTCCTCTGGTTCCCTCTCCTCTCCATTAGGTGTTTGCGGTGATCTACCGCTCCTGAGACAAATGAAGTTAGACAAAAATTCAGGAAACGAGATCTTACCTGTAGTATCTACCTGATCTGGATGCCTCCTCTTGTTGTTCGGATTCATCTGAGGCTGGGCTGGGAGAGTGGTCTTCGGCACGGTTAACTCGTCCAGACGACGGTTAACCTGCTCCATCTCTGTCTTGTGCGCGATCTGGAGCGTGCTGAGCATATCCATGATCTGGTTGAGCGCCTGGGCCTGTGAAGACATCTCTGATTCGGTATGGGGGCCCTGGCTTGCTCCTCTCTTCTGCTTTGGCGTGAAGTGCTGAGAGGTGGACGGCTGGGAGTAGCGCTGTGGTGTAGAGGAAGATTGTTGCGGCTGCTGAAAAGAATAGTTCGGTGAAAACTGAGCAGGGTGCTGATAAGTAGGCTGCGGTCTCTGATGGTAGACGTTCGGATGAGACTGCGGCGGCGTGAAATTCTGGCGGTGCTGGAATTGTGGACGTCCATGCTGCGGATAACCGTACGGCTGCTGCTGCTGATGACTCGGCTGCTGAACTAGAGTATACCAAATCCCATTTATCTCAAAAGTGGCTTGCGGCTCCACCTCCATCTCTGTAGCGCTGATGACCTGGCCGGCATTGACATGAGACTGATCCTCATGCCAATCAATCTGCGGAATCTCGGGCTCGCTCTGAACATATTGTATCTGACGGGTGGGTGGAGCGGGTGCGATCCTCCGTGCTGGCTGTGAAGAAGTCTGACTTTGCTGGTACTGAAGTTGAAGATCAGAGACCTTCTTCGAAAGATCACTCAGCTGCTGAGGTAGAGATGAGAGTTTCACCAACTCTCGCAGCGGCTTTAGGTCTTGGACCTGCTTGTGAATCACGTCCACCAACGTTAATTTTTCACTAATGAAGCCCATGTTGGTGTTGGATTCAGAGTCTGATATATTCGCCACCTTGTGATGATCTCGGTGATGTGGTGGCTGTGGGGCTTTCTGATATGCCCGAGTAGAGTCTACAACTCTCGAGTTCTCGGCCATCCCTTCGAATATGGCCCAGACTGACTCGGCATCCTTGTTCAAGTAACTGCCGCCACATGCGGCACTAACTAGCCCCTGAATTTCCGGCTGGAGTCCTCCGAAAAAATTTTGTACTAGCACCTTCATTTGTATCTCATGATGCGGGCATCTCTCCGTCAGGTCCTAGAATCGATCCCATGCCTCATGGAATGATTCGTTCGGCAATTGCGTAAAATTGGAGATCTGACTCCTCATCATGTTCGTCCTTCCTAGAGGAAAATACTTGCGCAGGAAGGTGGACTTCAGGTCGACCCAAGTGGAGATTTCTCTCCCTAGATGGCTTAGCCAATAAAGGGCCTTATCGGCTAAGGCAAAAGGAAAAGCCTTTAGGCGCACGGCTTCCTGTGTCACTCCTGGATAGCAGGCCGTTCCGCAGATCATCTCAAACTGCTGTAAAAACGTGAACGGCTCCTCTGCGGCATTCCCATAGTACTTGGGAAGCAAAGAGATGAAGGACGGTCGGAGTTCGTATGGCCCTTGATTCGGCGGTAGCCGAATCCAATGATGGAGCGTTCGAGCGCCCGGGTCATACTCGTTCCGTAAAGTAGCGGGAACCGCATGCGGTAACTGGTTCCCGGCCCCTGCTCTGAGTGCGGCTAATTCAGCCTGCAGCTCGGTCTGAACTCTAAACTGTTCTCGAATCTGTAGATTCATCTGCTGAAGTGTGTCGAGAATACCTGTCGTGACATCTCCGTTCGGATCTGCTCTTCCCTCCGGATGATCCTCAGCTGCTGGCCTCTCATCTGCTGCCGGTGCTTTCCCACGAGCCATCTTATCGTCTGTAAAATGGAAACTCTCGTAAGAACTCATCGAGAAATACTCAGGAGATTTGGATTCTGTATTGAGGCGAAGGTCTGCCTCAATGATCTGGCCAGGAGGCGAGGGAGTCTGGGTCTGACTTGCCTCGAGATCGGATGGGTCCAGCTCGGGAAGAGGGTCATCCCGAGCCTGTGAAGACATACACTCGACGGTGGACGGTTGAAAGCTCACAGAGTCTGAGCCGAAAAGCCGTCGAGACATCATCTTCGATGTCAAGAGAAGATTGGGAGAGCACGTGTACGATTCAACTGAGGAAGGAATGCGAAAGCCGCGGAAAACTCACGCCCCGCAAACAAACACAAGGCAAACCCCATTTTCACCAACTCAACCCTGATGAAGACCGTAAGAGTTCGGTCTTTTTATCTTTTTGATTTTAGGGTTGTGATTATCAATCGTTGCGGTTACGCGGGCTGAGCGAGCCAATAGGAGCCCGATAGTTTCTTCAAGATACTGGCCCGAATCCTTACGCGAGACCACTCGCACTCAGCCAGTATGGGAGTAAGTACGGACCGTTTCCGGCTACCCGTGTTACTTGAGGACGGAGCCTTGCGCAGTGTCCTCTAAACCTCCCACTCTGCTAAGTAAACCCGGACCGTTTCCGGCTACCCGAGCTTACCCACTGAGGAACAGCGATCAGGTGTATGGACCCAGTAGTATCCCGCAAGAAACACGGGGTTTTGTCTCTATCCTTAAGTGTCGGCTCTCAACTCGCGCACTCTGAGAAATGTGTGGGGGTTACTCTCCCCAAATCAATTGAATCGATTTTACGGTTTTTTTTATCAGATATTTTTAGCAGTCCCAATTTTTAATTTTGCAATTTTTATGTATTTTCAAACAACGTCTATTTTTGTCTTTTTGTTAAAACCCTAGAGCAAGCACCTAGGTTGCAAGTCCTAAAACTAGCTACGAGGCACAAGCAGATAGAGCGAAAAACCTAAGCAAGCATCTAGAAAACCGCGGAAAACCGATAAGCGATGAAAAAGCCGCGGTGGGTGCCTTGATTCACCAGATACATGGTATCCGATGAATCAAGCCCCTTAAAAAAATGAAAGTTTTATTAAGCTAAGTACAACTCTCTCCCTTTCTCTCTCAAATAAAAGGATACTAAATCTCTGCTCCTCTGCAGTCGACTCGTGAAGAAGAAGCCGACCTCTGCCCTTTCAACTGACTCGGCTTCCGAAGAAACCGGTTGATCCTGCAGGCCCTGCAAAGATGATTAGCACAAAAGAATATCGAGAAAGCTGAGAAAGCCGTAAAGAAACTAAAAAGAAAACTCAGAGAACAACGCACGAAAAAGCCATACGAAAAACCATACGAAAAACAAAACAAAGAGAAGAAAAAGAATAAGATCACGAAAAACGAAAAATCAAGGGAATCTAACGCCTCCCCGGCAACGGCGCCATTTTGATAAGAGTCTAAAGATCGAGTTCCGCGGCCTTCACTTTTTATTAAAGAAGAAAGAGAGTGAAGGTGTCGGTTGTAGCGGAAAGCCGCGAAACGGAAAAGTGTTTGTTTCGACCTTTAGACCTATCAAACAAATTTACGGTTTTCTGTCGGAAAACCGTTCACTATTTATTTAACCAGGCAAGTGTTCCTGGGTCGAACTGAAGGAGGCAGAATATATTCCCTAATTTTTCTTCTCGTGACTTTATTTTAATTCTTCTCTAAGTCAGAACGCTTTTTAGTGGTTTTTATTTTTGTAATTTTTATTTGATTTTATTCTTTTCAAGTTTTTATTTAATTTTCAAAAAGGGATATTTTTCAAAAGATTTATTTATTATATAATAGGTGAATAGAGTATAGATGATACTATATAGGATAGGTGATCGAGGTTCGAGCTGCGTACTCGAACTACACAAGAAACCAAAACAAAACGAGGCGGTTTTCGAGAAAATCGAAACACGTCAAAAACTCGTCGAAAAACCGCGAAAACTTTATACTATGTAGCTGGGGTAGTTGTGTAACTACCCTCCAAGAATCGTCGGAATCCGAGGTCAGACGAACAAGATACAGCCCCTACAGCCCAGGGGCATAAGCGTAAGAAAACTCTAATTAAAATGTTCTCAAAAAGGTCCAAAAGGACTGTTCTATAAGAAAAATAACAAATTCTTACACTTAGGTCCCTGCGGAGGGACCTAGATGTAATTCCACAAAACTCTGGAGGCGGGATGAAGTTCTGGAACTTAGCTGGGTTTATGTTGTAAAATTCACACCGGTTCGGCTTGAACGGCCAGGATTAGATGCTTCAGGCACGATCCGAAGGTTCACACGCTGCCACGTGTCGCCAAACTGTACGCCCACTGTTCTTGGTCAGTTGGAGTTCTTCGCGGTGACGCCTTCTTCTCCGAATTATCGCGGCCGGCTGACGTCGATTCGGTCACTCCGGCGGGGCCAGAGTGGTGGCTCCTCCACCCTCGAGCTCGCCCGCGATGGATATGGCGGTGGCGGCGCTCCGAGCGGCGGCAGTAGCTCGAGGAAGATGGTGGTTCGGCACGGGTAGCTGGATGACTGTTATGGAGCCCGATCTTCAAGCTTGATTTTGATGACGTTGAGGCCCTTCCAGATCCAAAAGAATGGCACGCGATGAAGACAATCCTGCAAACAATCAAGTTCTATGCTCGATTCGAATCGAATCGGCCAACAAGATTAATAGATTAAGCATCAAACTTTGAAGAAAATGCATAAACGTCCAGCCAAGTAATCCAGATGCGAAGAAGACGATGTTTTGTGATCGATTTGAGATGAATGTGAATCGAATCGAGAGGATGTTTTTATGTTGCGTGAAAGAATGGTAGTTAGACTAACTAAATGCGTGATTAGCCACGCTAATCGTGGCTCTACTATCGAGAAAGAAAACCACTAAGTGGATGAATTGGTCTGGGGTTTCCAAGTGTATGACCTGGAAATGGCTGCTCGACGGTCGACCTTCGAGCCGGAGCTGACGCACAATGGTGGCGATGCAAGGCGATGCTCCGCCTTGGAACTCTTCTCCGACGAACCCTCTTCCTCGCGAGCCCTTCCCGTGGAGCTGTCACCTCCTGAGTAGGTTGGAATCAAGGGGGGAAGTTAGGTAGTCGGTGCACTGGAGCTGGGAAGCTTTTTAGCTGGAAGAAGTTGTTTTGCAATGGCGTCTTGGGGGCCTTTTATAGGGAAGATGCTTGGGCTCCAAGGTTAATCGAAGGGTCGGCGAGGTAGAGGGTTGTTAGGTGAAGGGAATGGAGGGTTTAGATGGGTCGGAGGAGTTAGAGGTTAGGCGGGAAAAATGGTGGAAGTTGGCTGGTCGAACAAGAGTTGGGTGCAACAGCTTCTTGGAGAAGAAGCTCCAGGTGCTGACACGTGTCAGCACCTGGTTGGTCCAGGAATGTAAATAGTTTATAAATTAACTATAAAATAGATAATTAAGTTATTTCAAGTAGGTATAAATACAAGAAAGTTGAATAAATTTATTTTCTAAATTATGGTATACTTACTTTTAATAAATAGTAAATATTATTTAAAATATAAATATTTTATTAATAAATATGTATTTATAAATAGGTTTTGAATTTTTAATTTAATAAATAATTAAGTAAAAATTAATTTTATATTTTATTAATTATTAAGGCATTAAATAAGACTTATACAAATTTTTATAGATTTTTATGAATTAATTTACATATTTTAATAAATAGAGGAAGTGGCTATATAGGTCAATTATACCTATATTTTGGGGTATTTGATTTTATAAAAATAATAAATAGTCTCAAAAAATTATGAAATAATTTATGGTAAAACTAGAAGATCATGAAATAATTTAAAAATTATAAAATTAAGAAAATAATAAATAAGGTGTGTTACATAAAATAAATAGCCCAGAAACCCCTTTGTCTTTTGGTCCCAAAACCGACTTTTTGCAAACGGACTCCGAATTCAGTGAAATCACCTTTATTAATTAGATAATATTATTTTATGAACTTTAAAGGTGAGTAGAGTGAAATTGGAGTTCGTATGAGGAAGTTATGCTGTTCGGAAGTTGAGATTTTGACAATTTGTAAGCTGAGTTTCTTGGCATTTTTACAGGGTAATATTTTTAACTTATTTTTATATTTTTATTTACATTTTTATGAAGAATTAGGATAAAGATTTGGTGAAGAATAAGTTAAGATGAAATAGTTAAAATTCTTTGAAGTTTTGTATTTATTTAATAAATAGTGAAGAGTGTATATACATGTGATAGATTATTTTTATTGGGTTTTCTTTCCTTATCTCCCCCTACTTGTTGGTTTGTCGACCAATCCATGCTGACTTGGTCTCGGGGGTTAGGCTATAAATATATCTTACAGTTATATTTATAGTTTAAGTCATATTACATATATATACATATATTCCATATGCCTTTATCTTTCTTTTTCTGGTTCTTTATTTATTTACATGAATTTAGTGGTTAAAAGTGAGTATTTACACATGAATGGGGTTTTGTTAAAATATGAGAATTAGTGAGTTTTTACATGTATTTGTTAAGGGTTTTAAGACAAAATGCGACAGAAAAGTTAATGAATCATGGATTCATCACCTGTCTACTAGATCGACTTATGCAGAAGACCGGTAAAGCTTTATTTTTTCCCTTGATTGTGGCAAAAGGGTATACAGTCCTACCGCTTTTGAGAGTAATATATCAATAACATCTGACTCTGTGGGGTTGGACGAGACTTCACAAGCTACAAGCTCTCTCTTTCTGAAGTTATTGAGGTTGGCCTCCACTTGTGACGGAATGGGAGTTTTGACAGCGGTGAGGTCATCAAGCTTCTGGTTCATTTCTGTAAGGTTCTTCACCAACTGAGCCAAACAGTCCAAGGCGGGGTTCACAAGAGAAGCCTTAGATGGTTCAATCATCAATACTGAGACTGGGAACTGTGTGGAGGCTGCTAGTAGGAGTACTGAGAAATATATGGAGGAGAAGGGTGGTACTGCTGATGGTGCTGAGGAGGTTAATGCTGATATGGAACAACCAAGTACTACTGATAGGGATAGTGTTGACATTACTGTGCTTGTTGGTAAGATCTCTGTCTCCAATTTCCATGGTATTGTGGAGACTACTGCTGCTAAGGTTGTTTGTTCTGGACAAATCTCCGTCCTTGTTGTTGAGGGAATGGACAAAGTCCTAGTAGACTGTCCCTACTGATGTCAACCTTGACAGACTAGCTACGCATCATTCGACCATTTGCCATTCACCCTTGAATAAGAGGTGAAGGTGGAGAACATGGATTAGGAAGGATATGGAGTTCGGGCTAGTAGACAATCAGCTGCTACTGCAACTACTAAGGTGATGTGGGCTCAGGGGATTGCACGTAGTATACATGCTAAACCACCGATTGTGCTGAACTCTATTAAGGGGTTTGAGGCAATGAAGGCTCCTTCATTTCAGCAAGAGTCAACACTTATGCAGATACTGACTAGAAAGAGTTGATTGTACTCACCAACAGCTCCATCTGCTTGGTGATATGATCCAATTTATCCAGCTTCTGAGTCCTCTGTTTGATCACAACAAGCTTCTCAAGGTCCTGTGATCATTTGTTGATCATGTCCACCTTGGACAGGTGACTCCCAATGATGCTCAAGTTGGACCTCTCATCCCTATCGGGATCATGAGATGTTGCCATATGAACTGGCTTTTGGAGATTCTGTGGTTGGCTCTTGTACATGCAAGATGATGACAATGTAGCCTCTCCTTCAGCCATTTCCTCAAAAATCTGCTAGATGACGTCCTCATTCTTGTTGAAATGCGACCCGCCACATGCGACATCTACGAGCCACTGGCTCTCAAGAGTGAGTCCTCCAAAGGAGTGTTGGACCAAACTGGTCTGTGGACTATCATGATGGAGACACTTCTCCTGCATATCTCTGAATTGCTCCCAAGCCTATGATTAGACTCGTGGGTGGTATGGGATAAATTAGCAATACGATCTCACATCTGGTTCAGTCGACCGAGAGGGTAGAACTTGTGCAGGAAGGCTAACTTGAGCTCCTTCCTGGTTGGGACGACTTTCCTGAGATGATTAATCCAATATAGTGCATTGTCCTAAAGGTTGAATGGAAACACCATCATTTTGACTACGCCTAACGGTATGTTAGAGTAGTAAGTTGTTCCACAGATGCGAGCGAACTACTGAAGAATATCCAATGAATATATTGTTCTTCATTGGCATTCCCATGGAAGGTGGGAAGAATATCCAAGAGCTCAGGCTTCAATTGAAGTGTGCATGGACCGGTAGGATTTGGATCCACTCGGTCATCTGGCATGCTTCAGGGTTGTAGGTCTCCTTGAGCATGGGCTGGGCCTCTCTGCTCTTGCCTCATCCACCGGCCCTCCACAGGCTCCATCTTCTATTTGTCCCTCTTCTCTTCCTCCTCCTCTTGGATTGTGTCCTTCTTGTCAAATCATTGAGCATATTTTTGAAGGCAACCTTTTCCAATGACTAGTATGTGAGCTGATGCTAAATTGCTGGGCATTCACTACATTATAATTCGGTTGCAGGCCTGGTTCAGGCTATGATTGGTGTTGCAGTTCCTTCCCTCGTCTTGTCAATGCCATTTCAGTATTAGATCTCACAAAATCTCTGGCTCCAGATCCGCGCATGGAGTGAAGCCCTGATCAGTCTGAATTCAAGTACCCTATGTAAAGAATCGTTCCGTGTTAAGCTCACACAAAATTTCATTAAGGATGGAGAAGTATATGGAGTGAAATCAAATTCCATCCAAAACGGGCAGAATTCATGATGAGAGTGATCCTAGATTACTAAAAAAGTCTGGGAGTCTAGAGAGTAGTATGTAAGGTTCGAATTGTGATCTCAGTAATCAACCCGAGATATGGGAGAAGGTGGCCTGCATAGAATCGATGTGGGTATCAACATCGTTCCGACCAAACCATCCATGAGGTTCCATCTCAAGGGTCAAGGGGTAGATCAAGAATGGATGAAGGATACAATGATGAACAATGGATAAAAGGAGTGTAAAAAAGTAGAGGGCTCAATGTGAGCATGAGCCAAATGAGGAATAAAATAGGGAAAATGAAAAATGGCGCAAAATGTGCGGGACTGATATTTGAATTTAACTAAAAGCAAGTAAACACGAAACAAGTTTTGGATTCACCAACTCAACACAGATGAATCCATAAGAGTTCGGCTTTTTTATTTTTCATTTTTATTTTTATTTTGCAGGTAAATCTTTTAACATGTCCTTAGGAGATTATCCCTATAGGAGTGAAGCCCTGATCTACACATGGAGTGAAGCCCTGATCAGTCTGAATTTAAGCACCCTATGTAAAGAATCGTTCCGTGTTAAGCTCACACCGAATTTCATTAAGGATGGAGAAGCATATGGAGTGAAATCAATTTCCATCCAAAATGGGCAGAGTTTAGGACAAGAGTGATCCTGGATTATTGAATTAGTCAGGGAGTCTAGAGAGCAGTATGTAAGGTTCGAATTGTGATCTTAGGAATCAACCTGAATTATTAGAGAAGGTGGCTGCATGGAATCGATGTGGGTATCAAAAGAGTTCCGGCCAAACTATCCATGATGTTCCATCTCAAGGGTCAAGGGGTAGATCAAGAATGGATGAAGGATACAAATGGTGAACAATGAATAAAAGGAGTGCAAAAATGTAGAAGGCTCGATGTGAGCATGGGCCAAATGAGGAATAAAATAGGAAAAATGAAAAGTGGCACAAAATGCGCGGGACTGATCTTTGAAATTAACTAAAAGCAAGTAAACACCAAACAAGTTTTGGATTCACCAACTCAACACAGATGAAGCCGTAAGAGTTCAGCTTTTTTTATTTTTCAATTTTATTTTTATTTTGCAGGTAAATATTTTAACAAGTCCTTAGGAGGGCTATCCCTATAGGAGTGTTTGTACTTCCAGGAAAGTCTCCCATACTTGTTCCACCTCCTTTGTAACATGTGATCTGCGCTCTTAGAGCTCCTCGATTTTGTGCACGGGGAACTACTCGGCCAAAGAAATAGAGATGAAGCCAATAGATGAAACCAATACTTCCCTCACAAGTGAGGTACTTGGACACAGAGAGATGAGAGGATCATCCCCACGAGGGCGTGGCCTATGCTCAATACTCCATATCAAGTCGGATGCTCCACACATGGCAGGAAAACCATCGTCGACAAGGCCTACTTTCCTACGTACGTTGGAAATGCCAATACTTCACCATCCCAGGTGATAATCAAGGCTCCCACATATCGGGATTTTGGCTCTAATCCTTATGGGTTGTGCCTCACTCTATCTGAAAAATACGTGAAAATGATGAGGGCTTTATGAACCCAAAATGATGATGTCAATTAAGAATTTTAGTTAAGATCAAAGTTTTATTAGCCGTCCCCTTGTTTTAAATTTATGATTTTCAATTTTTTCAGTATTTTTCAATGCAAAGCACCTAATGATTTTTTAGTATTTTCTTTTTGATCCTAGGTGTGCAAAAATAGAGGGAGATAGAGAAAAATCTGTGCAAGTAGATACTTGGATGGAAATATCACCCTCGTATAAATTATGCATGCCAACTAAGAGGACTTACAATGCTTCCCAACTTTCTTCATGCAGAATGCAAAATCCAATTTAATATCTACACTATATGAGTGATAAGCAAAAGTGAGAAAGAGCCCTAAACATGAACTGCTATTAACTTGAAGAATCAAATGCTAACAACTCAAAAATGGATCCTAAATGCCTGATCTTCGAGACTCCTTGGTGCCTGCCACAACGGGTCTGGCAAGCGTTGTATGGAGTCTCTCACGGCACGTGGTTCCAAATTCAATTAATTAACAATTAATATTTGACTAGATCCAAGCGTATATCACTATAGGTACATGAATCTAATTAAGTTTTGGACCTAATTTACTGAGTCAAACAATCCTAGATTTCGGGGCGCAATCACATAAAACAAATAAAAAGAAAGGCGGAAAACTGGAAACTCGTAAAATAAAAAAAAGTCGATAAAACATGAAAAAACCGACGAGGCCCCCAGGTGAACATACACCCAGGTTAAAGACCTCGTGAAGTGTAGTGAAATGTCAAAAACTATTACAATCCAATTTACTAAAAAAATAAAACACTCTCCACACAAAATAAAAAATATGCTAAGGATCTACTCTTCACCTTCTCTCTCTGTCTCCTTCTCACGCTCTCTCCAATTGGCCCTAAAGAGAAGGGGCCAATCTCCTCATACCTTGGGTGCATCCACCTCTTAAGAAGTAGCCGTCGCCACACAATCCCTTACAAGAAAAATCAACAATGAAATATGCCTCAGAAACAAATAATAAA
Source organism: Ottelia alismoides (assembly GCA_037367405.1). Classification (NCBI taxonomy): domain Eukaryota; kingdom Viridiplantae; phylum Streptophyta; class Magnoliopsida; order Alismatales; family Hydrocharitaceae; genus Ottelia; species Ottelia alismoides. The sequence continues at coordinate 65,852 of JAZKJV010009277.1, forward strand.
TTATCAAAAATAAATAACAGAAATAAAAGATAGAAATAATATACAAAATATGTGCAACTAGAAAATGCTACACTCGGTTGCTCCCCAACAATGGGTGCCATTTGAAAGAGCTCAAAGTGTCAAGGAGAGTGATTGTGTGGTCGACACAAGGTGGGACCACAATCGCTGAGGCGACCTATAGAGAGATCAATGTACTCAACAATTAAACCATAGAAGGAAATAATTCAACAAGGCAAATCAAGGTGTATGTGGATCAAAACTTATTATAAACCATGCGTATAAATATGTATAGTGGACAAGTAGAATAGTGTGTAGAAAACATGGAAAAAGTCGATGTAGCATTGCTTATTATTTATAAATAAATAATAATGTATCTACATATATATAGTTGCACAATATTTACTCACTTAATGTTGTTGTGGGGTTTTTAATTAATTATTTATATTTTAATTTTCTTATAAATATATATAATTTTGTAGTTTGTAAATTTTATTTTATTTTCTATATTTTCTTATTTTTAATTTCTTTTTCCCTTTTAATATAATATATATATCACTGTATATAATAATAAGTATAACATAGGGTATGTGTGTATAATATATATAATAAACAAATAAAAATAACAAAATAGAAATAAAAATAGTCCATTTTATTTTTTAAGGGTTTTAAAATATATTTAGGTATTTATAATAGTCAATATTGATAATATGTATATATAATATATTTATGTATGTATAAGATATATAAGGTATTCAAATTATAAAATATCTATAAATAGTCAAAATTTTACAAAATAAATTATTTTTGTGATTTTTAAATATTCTTCTATTTTTGAAAAATAATTAGTGATTTTTGTTATTTGTTTATGTATTTTAATATTTAAAATATCCCAAAATAGGGATAAATTAAATAGGTTGAATTATTTTAAGATTTAAAAATAGTAAATACGTTCAAAATTTATAAAAATATAAATTTATATGTAGTGGATATTATATATAAAAATTTAGGATAAAAATCAAATATTTAGGGTTTTCAAAAATATATTATATTTTTTCAGGGTTAGAAAGTGTTTTTGATTTTTTGGTTTTTCTTTTGATATTTTTTGTGATTGTTGGTCTATAATGATAAATTAGGTAATAAACAAAATGTAATTTTACTAGAATTTTTAATAAAGGTTTTATATTTTATTGTAATTTTTAAGTCAAATAAGAAATAAAACGTGCTCTTTTGATTTTTAATAAATAGAAAATGTTAATGAAATGCTAAATAAAATATTTTGCATGAATAAGCATGTCATCAGGCATCTCCACCTATTTTTTTCATGATTTTTGGAGCATGGGAAGTATTTATGGAAAATAGAAAATTAATTATAAAAATAAATCACGCCAGTAGAGGTATTTATGCAATTAAAAATAAAGATAGGGGGTATATGAAGAAACACCAAAACTTTTGAACTACAATTTGATTTTTTATACTATATAATAATATACATAGTCGGGGGTTACAAGTGTAATTTTCCCAGCTTACGTGACCATGTAGGCTAAGGTAGCAAAGGACTAAAATGCAATTTACAAAGCATACATGGGGTACATTGCAATATTTCCTGAGACTTTTACATGTAATTAAATAATTACAATACCATTTATGAATCATAAAAAAACAGAGGGTCATATGCAAATTACCCCTTTAAAACTATATGGATCTGGCTGTTACCTTCTTGACACGTGGAGGATTGAAGGGTTTTCAACGCATACCGCTTTGATAAGAATGAACGACCCAGATTAGATCTGGGCCATGTTCTTGATCTAACGGCCAGGGAAGGGTTCGCAAGAATGTAGATGAACTCCAGCTATGGTGAGCTTCGACCCTGTCTTTCTCCATCCTCTGGTGAATTTCCTTCGATTCGACGACAATGAAATGTTACTGGGGGCCTTTCATACGTGTAAGGCTACTTCGATGAAGCTGGGGTGGTCCAAAGATGGATCTGGAGGTCTGATTATCTCCAGGTGACATGGAGGTTCTTCTTTGTTGCTCCTTGGCTCCAGAAGGGTTCATAGAACTCGAAACCTGCACCAAAAGTCAATATGGTTCGAGGGATATCTCCTCTATTGTTTGATTAAAGTTGAAAGTTAGGGGGATGGAAAGCGACTAAGCTCCAACAAAGTATGGGAGGAGGAGGTTGATTCGTCAGGTCAGTGCATGACCTGGGTTAGATGATGGGGAAAATGTGTAGAAAGCGTAGGGGAACAAAGGGAGGTGGATGTCGAGGAGGAGCACAAAGGGAAACACGACGATTTCGCTTGGAGCTCGAGTTCCAAATCTAAGAGGGGTTTTAAAATTAAACCTAATAACAATATTAAAAAAGCAATTAAATGCGAGAATGGAAACTAGAATCTAAGGATTATGTAAAATGCGAGAGAAAAGGCCTCAAAGGCCCGAAAACCAAGGAAGCTGGACCTACCGGAGATGCTCCGGTGGTGGAGTGGATCTCCTTCTCCAACCTTTCGTCCTTACTACAGGATGAATCGACCACTTGTTGTCACCAAGGGGAGGATATCTAGAGGACCTGATGGGATAAGAATGGCCAGGAATGGACCATGGGCAAAAGTGGCGAAGAAGGAGGAGATCTAAGGGCTGGAAGTTAGCTGACTTCGAGGCATGATTACGTACTTGTGGATGGCGGTAGGTGGAAGATTCGGTAATGGCGAGGGTGTTGGAAGTGAGGGCGGTAGAGGAGTAAAGAGCTCGATGCAGAAGCGCGCATGGGTGAAGTCTGAAAATGGGGAGAAGTTGAGGTGACCATGGGCTCTAACAAGTCGACAGGTGAGGTTGTACAATAAACCATAGGTCAACATTTGAAGAGACATGGTTGGTCCACGTGGACCAACCATGAAAAAGAGAGTTAGAAATTATTTGTAAATTTATTTAAAATATTAAATTAATTAATTATTTTTTGGTTATAAAATAAAAATGTTGATAATTTTACGTAGTATTTAATAAACATTTTTATTTTTTCAATGTCATTTATTGTAAGTTACTTTTTACATTTATAGTTATAGGTAGATATGCATGTATATTGAGTATTTTAGTCTTAATTGTATTTTATATTTTAATACTATAGACATGTATTTTACATATTTTTATTTTTTAATTACATATTTAGATATTTTTATTTACTTTTCTGATTTTTTTGTACACTTAATTAACTATTTACATATTCTTTATATATATGTTGGTATATTTTATATTTGTATAAAAGTAATAAATTTATTTTAGTTATTTTTTTATGGTTTTGATTTATTTTAATATGGACATGTGTTTTCAATAATATTTATAATTTTATAAAATATAAGAAACTGAAACATATAAAAAATAAATATATTGAATACTATATACATGTATACTGCACAATGGGGGCCTAAAACCTAACTTTTACATCTTAGCTCCAAATAGAATGAAATCACCTTCATTAAATAACTTATTCAATTTTAAGAACAATAAAAGGTGGGTTTGGTCAATTTTGATACAATATAGAGGAGATACAATTCTGAAAGGTTTTCTTTGTGGCTTTTTATTTTGTGTCCCAAGAACATTGTGCATTATTTTTCAATAAAATAAAGTTTGTATTTTTCTTTGTTTATGTACAATATTCATGTTGCGGGTTTATTTATTTGAGGTGTAAAATTAACTAAATAAAATGGGTCCCAAAAATGCAATAATTGGGTAAAATAAATTAGGATTCTATGTGTGATTTTTGCACATTTTCTCTGCAATATCTTCCCCTTCTTTATTCCTTGTCGATCAAGTTATCATGATGAATAGGTCTCGGGGTCTAGGGTCGTTCACTACCTTTGGTGTTCATTTCTTTTATTTCTTCCTTTATTGAATTAAATACAATATTTTATACAATATTTTATACACTATTTTATACAATTTACAAAGTGTCTATTTTGGCAAACTAATGATATATACATGCATTTAACTAGGGATTTAAGGTCAAAATGAAAGAATAAAGGTGATGAAATGAGGATTCGTCAGTTTCATGATTTTTATAGCTTAACTAATATTTTGGAAAATCACCCCGGAGCTTATTTATTTATTTTTATTTAATTATTTATTTTATTTATTTATCTCATCTCTTTGACCTCTCTCTTATGTTTTATGTGAGGGATCTGATGCATCTGGAGTGGCTTTTTAGAAACCGACATATCTCACAGTGATCGGAGGCTGGAGATTATGAGGACCAACCTGTTGAAGAGACGCATAATTAATTAAGACCGAGTCGAGTCGTGAGAGAGTGTAGAGTCCTAGGGTTTTAATTTCTTCATTTGATTTATTTTGTAATTAAAATAATTGCATATTTACATGGGTTCCATTTGGAACCTCGTATGTGTAATCGAACTTTGGACTTTGATTTTCAGTTGTGGTGTGTAAAGGCCCTTCACTCTTGTGTTGAGGATGGGGCTCGACTTGAGTGGCTCGTAGCTTAGACCTACACTCGCAGCTATTGGAGCTTCCTTTTGGTCAAATAATTATTTGTGCCCGTAATCATATAGGATCACACTCACATTAATAAGACACACTTGTAGAATGTTCTATTTACTCAAATATAAAACCCAATTCTTCTTGATTAATAGAAATTTCTGCTAGGTGCAGTTTTCGTGAGTTGCATGTTCATTTAGTGTAAATTTCAATGCGGTATTGCATCCCACATGTAAGGTGTAAGATCACTATAAGTCCTCTAATCTGGGCATGCATCACTGACTGACCCCATATAATCACTGTTTTCTCGATTCCCTCCCCTCGATTTTATAACGTAAGATCAACAAAAATCATGGCTGATTGTTAAGCGTGTTGTGTTTAGTAGACTTAAATTGTGATAATCTAACATAAAATCAGGACTGTTGATTAGAATTGACAAAAAATGACTAAAAATTAACATTTGTTTGAAGGAGAGTAACCTCGATCATTGTACTCAGGTACGCTCCTGACATGAGAGGGTAAGGACACAGATACTAACGTTAGAGCCCAATCCATGGACTTGCACCCTAAGCCTCCAAGTTTGACTCTTGAAGGCTTGGGAGCTGCAATCACTTGACTTCGAACTTAGAGAGATGTTTTGGTGTACATCTTCTAACTATACTCCTTAGGGGGAATGATATAACCCGAAAACTAGGGTAGATCCTCTCTTTGATTGGGATATAGTGGGAGCATATGCTGGGTGTTAGATGACTCCCTTGTGTGCTTAGATAACAAATTTTCTTTGTTCACTTCAGTAAAATTGAAAAGAGAACGATCAGACCATTGCGACCATCATCATTTTATGTTGGTGAAACAAGGGTTTGCTCTTGCGTTTGTTTTTGTGCGTGTGTTATTCTATGCACTTAGAACATTTTCTACCTTTATCCACTTTCATTTCATTTACTTCTTTCGAAGATGTCGGGATATTGGTGATGAATACCCATTCACGCACGTTTATTCCATTTTTGTCTTTAAAACCCTAGCCAAATACATGTAAATAAATCTAACTTGTACATATTAACTCACTAACCGTTGTTTGTTAATAGTGTATAAAGACATGTATTTAAACACAAAATAAATGAATAAAGAAAAGAAAAGAAAATTAAAGGAAGTATTGTAGATATTGACTGACCCTAATTCCCGAGACCAAGTCAATATTGACTTGGTCGATAAGAAAAAAAATAGGGGGAGATAAGGGCAAATAACGACGGACAAAATAACACAAACACCTAGAAACCCTAGTTGCCCAATACACTATACATAGCCAAACTTACACTAAGTTATACACAATCTTACACACTTAAAATAAAGATACTTTCAACACAAAATATGAATGTAAAAATACATATAAAATACGAAAATATTTGTATATAAAAATAATGGACACAGTGACTTGGACACACAGATGAAAAAGCGCAAACAAAACTTCAATGATCAGTATCTCCTCCATATGAATTTAAGTTCACCAAACTCACCTTTATTATTTTTAAAATTTAGTTATCTATTTAATAAAGGTGGTTTGATTAAAAATGGAGTTAAGATATAAAAGTTGGCTTTTTGCAGCCCATTGTACTATAGATTTATACAATTTACTCATTTTATTTTTCTTTATATTTTTACTCTTTTTATATATTTCATTAATTTTAAAATTTATTTAAAACATATTAAAATTATAAACATAAAAATAAAGGCAATAAACATACATTAAAATTAATAGTTTATTAAAATACATAAGTATACTATACCTATGTTATACATACATTTACTTATTTAAGTACATAAATAAAGCCTTAAAATGATATAAAAATATGTAATGTACATTATAAATATATTATAAATATATAAAATAAATGTATAAAATAATAATATTTAAAATACAAAATAAAATAAAAACCATTATACATAGGTATTTATACCTATAAATACACTTGTAAAAATTATCCTATAATAATAAGCTGATAAAAATAAATAAAAATAATCTAAAAATATTACATAAAATAAGAAACAATTTCATGTTTTAAGTTTTATTTTATAAAATCATTTTCTATTTTGTTTTGAATTAATTCATATTTTCTCCCCTATTTTGTCCTTACTTAGTCCTACGTGGACCAATCACAAATTTTCCTTCAAGCTATATTGGTCGAATCAACTCGACCATTTCATGAAAGTTGTCCCTCGATAATTGTCTTCCACACCAAACCTAGAGATTGGTCAAATGATCATCGATTTGTGATCAAAGCCTAACACAACCCCACCTCTTCGCCACTTCTATATATTCAAATCTCCACCTTCAATTCGATTTATAATCCCTTATATCTGCTATTTAGCCCTTTGGATTGAAGCTTGGAGGTCACCTTCATGATAGGAAGGTGTTGCCCATCATTCCAGAATGTGGAGGTGGTCGGACGGAGGTGATTAAATCGCACCAGACGGAGCTCTGCTGCCAGGTTCTATCTCCATGTTCTCAAGTAGATGAGTCCCTCTTTTTTTGCTCTTTTCCTTTGCATTTCGATTCTTAGCATAGCTGCATCTTTAATTCCTTTTAATTTTTGTTCAAATCCAAAAATCCAAAAATTTTCATACATGGATCTCTCAAGCTCCAGGCCTCTATTCTCTGTCAAAATTTGTCATCATGAATCATCATTCATCTACACCTTCTCCTTTCGCTTCTTCATCATCCTGGTCACCCAAGTCCCCCTGATCTTGTATAGATCGGGTCCCGAGCTTTATCCTCTACTATCATCGGAAGCTACTAATTTCACCATCCATTACTCTTTTTTTGCATAAACCAAGGGTCGAGGATCTTCATCCACGAGCCAGGATTTTGTTGGTGCATGTGCTTGTCTAGGAGAGCCTCTTCAAGAGGCTATTTGACTCCCATTTGAATCTACAGGTAGGCCTAACTTTACCAGTCTCTAGTTCTCTACCAAATGAGGCCCGGATCATCTAAGCACCATCAATTGGAGCGGAAGAACCTTGGGAGCATTTTGCGCTATCTGCGAACTCCAAGCATGGTCGGAGGTTGGAGAACGATTATATTCAAGGAGACCTTAGACTGTCTGGTTCCTTGTTCTTCATGAGGGGTTATCCACCGTCCAATCAAGAACACCAGCCCAGACCTCCACCTACCGTCAAATCAGAGAGCTTCGCAACCATCAGATCAATGCTGAGATCTAATGTCAACGCACCATGGCCGAAGCGGTATGGTGCTATCTAGAGCGTTGGATTGTTAAGTGAGCATACATGGTGTGCCATGAATTCTTCCTCAACGTGCGATTGGAGGGGCATTTTGTACATTTTACCCTCACTTTTTGTATTTACTATTTAGTCTACAAACCTTCATTTGTTGTTGTAAAATATTTGTAATATTTGCACTAAGGGCCTTGAGCTTATTTGTATTTACACTTTAGTCCATTCCACGTCACCTCACATGCTTGTACGAGGGGGTGAGAATTTACGTGGAACTACTCTAGGTATTGTGTTATTATTTGGTCCAGAAACTTTAAATGCCATTAACTTTAAATATCATTTCAATATATTTTGGTAAATTTGCAAGCTTGGTTCTATTATTCTACCTATTTTCATTTATACCCTGCCAATGTGTATTATATTTATATTGCGTAAAAATTGCATGTAAATGTCTTAAATGTTATTAAATGCACTGAAACTCTTAGAATATTGCAACTAAGTCCTTGTATTGCAGATTTAGTTCTATACTTATATTTCATTTGGTAAAAATAACATTTTACATCTAAAAATTATAGGAAAATTATTTTAAGTGCGAGGAACCATAGATGACCGCATATATTTTTTGCATTTTCTTATATTTAGCATTTAAAAATACATAAAATTATAAAATGTCCTAAACAATTCAAAAAAACTTCTTGTGTGTTTAATATTATTTATATTCTATCCTAATATTTTTGCAAATATGAAGAAACCACCCAAAAAATTACAAAATACAGAAAACCATATAAAATTCTAAAATTCATAGAAAAATCACAAAAATGTGTTTTAAGTCTCTAAATTTTCTTTGCATTATCTAGTATTTAGGAAAATTGAAATTGGACTCAATCTGATTTGATAGATATTTATGAATCCCATTTTAAGTTCTTATATTTTCTTTTTCCTTTATTTTGTGTGTTTCCTTATTTAATTCTAAAAAGTTATTCAAAAATCACAAAAAATAAAGAAAAATTATAAAACCCAATAATATCTTATTTTGAGTTTTTGAGTCAATTTATTACCTTTTCAAATCCAAGACACCTATTTATGCTCCTTTTTATATAGTATATATATAATCTTAAATTTTATTTTAAAAAGTAAAATTTAAAATATTTTCAAAACTAAAATAATATATATAAATTAAAAACCTGCATAAATAATTAAAAATTAAAAATACAAAAATCCTATGTTATCCATTCATTTTTATTTCTCTACCTCGTGCGCTTCTTTGTGGTTCAACCCCAACTACTTGACATTATACACATTTTTTTGGGTACACTAAATTTTAGCTCACTTATACACATTATACACATTGTCATTATTGTGATTGATTTGGACTGTTTGAGTAATGAGAGACGAGAGAGGCGTTTATACAATGATTGTCGGATCTGACTTGTCAGACACCGCATGCCCTCCTAGACAAGACTTCAGCACTTCAGCAGAAAGATTCATCAAATTACGCAATTGCTAGGGATCATCTATTTAAGAGCATAGAGTAGACACTTAGCTTATTTTACTATTGTTAATTTTATTAGCTATTTCTCTCTTTATTCTACTTTTATCTAAAAATATTCTGACCATCTTCTTATTTAAATTTGCTACAAGGACTCGCCCATTGAGTGAGGATTTCTTTGGAGATTCTATGCACCCGAGAGAAGCATATACTGGTGGTCCTTTGTCCACCAGTACGAGAGAGTAGCGGAGGGCACAAGAAGCCAAGAAGAATTAAATTAGCATAGATTTAGTTCAATCTTGTGTATATGTGAGAGAGATTTATTCATTTAATTTGCAATAATACAAGACCTGAACTTGAACACTTGACTCTCAAAAGTCTATTTCATCAGGTGATTGTCCACCTGGGGGACTAGACTGATTTTCTGCGTTTTCATCGTCTTCTATCTTTATTTCTCCCTATTTTCCTATTTGTTTTACGTGATTTGTGTTTTCGGACTTATTTTTCTTTTACATCTTATGGAATGAGCCCCTAGACTCCAGGAGTGGTTTTTCGATTAAGTTAGGTCCAAAGCCCTATTCGATTTCATGTACCTATAGTCTCATGATTAGATCTAGTCAAATTGAACAAGTTCTTCACAATAATATAAGCTCATGTCTTAGGTCAATTTTCTCGTTGCACTACATTTAGCATAGGTTTAAATTTTCTATCTTGCATTCCACATGGAGAGAGCTGGACAGCATTATAAGTCTTCTTACTGAGCATCACATCATTGTTTTTCGACTTTCATCTTCTCCTTCTGATTTTGTACACATAGGCTTAACAAAGAATTGACAAAACTGTTAGGCCTCTTGCATGAAAAATACTTAAAAAAGTGAAAACCAAGAAATTGAAAAAAAGACTTCTAAGAAAACCTTAATCTAAATATAATTGATTGATTAAGCTTCATTGTATTGAGTTCACAACCACATGTACCTTCCAGACAGAGTGAGGCACGATCCTTAAGGTATAGAGCCAGAATCTTAGCTTTGGTACTGCCTTGTTTATCGCCTTGATGCACGAAGTATTGTCTCTTCTATCATACGTAGGTGAGTAGGGCTTCGTATGCTTGTAGATTTAGTTTGAAGTATTAATCTTAGGCCATCCTTCATAGGGGTGTTTGTCTCATGGTTCCACATCTAAGTAGAGGTGGGTCTGCTTGCGGATTTGGTTCCGAAGTATTGGCTTCGCCCATAAGGTCTCCCCTTTACTTCTTTTGTTGAGTAGTGGTCCAGATCCGATAACAACGACCTTTAAAAAGTGCAGTATACTGGTTACAAAGGAAGGGGAAAGTACACAACGATTGTTGGGTAATACTCACTCTCCTATAGGATTAGCCGCTAATAACATAACTGATAAGATTGCACGATGCAACAAATAAAACTGACAAGATAATAGCCAAACTTTTACGACTCATTTGTTGAGTTGGTGAATCTACCCTTGTTTTGAGGTTTGGTTGATTAGTTTAAAGCATGCCAAGATAAAAAATATTGCACCTTTATGCCTTTTTGTCTCACACTTCTCTTCTCACTTTCTTTTCATCCTCACTTAATTTTGAGTCTTCTCTTATCAAACCCTTTTGAATTCTTCATAACTTCATCTACTACATCATCATCATCTCCTATTTGTCTCCCAACATGTCGCATCTAGGATGGCTTTGTTCGGATTTCACGAACACCAACATCAATTCTCGGAGACTGACATCATCAATAAGATGGGGTGATCTGCAAAAAGTAAGTTCAAACCTTGCAAACGTATCTTTGGACTCCCCATTTTTTACCCAATTCAAAGGTCTAGACGACTCTTGTCCTGATCTTTCTCCCTACACCACTTTTATTTAATCAAATAATCCATTATTCGAGACAGAATCTCATCTCGACCTTGCTCATTTTTTTGAGATTGATCAGGTTCTATTTTCTAATGCAGATTCTACACCCGATTAGGAGCCTGAAATAAAGTTGGATTTTGAGATGGGTCCCCAAAGACATGATAAAGGGTCGAGTTTGGATGTCACCGCTAATCAGAATGAAGTCAATGCTTAGTTTCTACCATTAATTCAAGCCATCTAATAATAATCTACACACCATGCTCTCACCCATGTAACATTCAAAAAAATGGTCAATGAGATGAGGAGGGATAGAGAAATACAAGGAGGAGGTGAAGAAGAGAACCGTGGTGGGAATGAGGATGAACAACCTGCTAGACACCATGGAGGAGGAGATGATAGAAGAGGACCACCCAAGCCAACACTTAAGAAGACATATAACCCTATTGCTGGCTAGATTACTGAGTGGATAAGAATCCTTACGATCCACGGACACTTCGAGTTGAAGCCATCATTGTTCCCTCTCTTGCCGATCTTCCATGGGAATACTAATGAGGATCCCTACATTCACCTACAATAGTTCAACAGAATTTGTAGTACCATACATTACCCTAACATCCTGTTGGAGGTAGTAAAGATGACCACCTTCCATTCCCGCTTTCAAGATAAGGCATTATACTAGATCAATCACCTAAGGAAGGTGGTGACGACATAGGAAGAACTGGAATCAACATTCCTTCATAAATACTATCCCTTGGTTCGTTTAAATCAGATGCGAGCCTTGATTTCCAACTTCTCCCAAATGCCCTATGGGAAAGATTCAATGATCTTTTGGAGAAGTACCCCTATCAAAGTTTGTCTAAGACCGGCTTGGCCCATAACTTCTTTGGGGTCTTGCACCAAGTTAGCCAACAGATCGTGGATGGTGCGTGTGGAGGATCACACTTTAACAGTGATGAAGATGTCATATGGTATATCTTCGAAGAGATGGCTGAGGACTCAGCTGCCTTATCTTCGTCCCATGTATTCCAAAAAATCCCATCGATCCTGCACAAGCCGGTCAATGCAGCATCGTACCATGAAGTAGAGAGAGAGAGAGACATTAGTTCCAATCTTAGAATCATCGGGAAACATCTCTCTAAAGTTGATATCACTGAAAAGAGATCACAAGACCTTGAAGAATTAAAGTGATCTAATAGAGAACCAAGTCGCTGGACAATCTCGAACAAATTTCCAAGCAGCTTGAGCTTCTAGTGAGGATCATGCATGCCTGATAGTCTGTGAAGGACCCAGACAAGCATTCTGCAGAATCGAAGCAACAACCACAACAACAGATTCAAGGGCCATCCAGTCAGTTCATCACATGTATTACATGCATACACCCAACCATGGATCATCATCGCCACAACAGGAGATCGTAGTGCAACATCCAGAGTCTCAGGCTTACATTGAGCCATTCTATCCACCACCTCCACATATTCAAGAAGTGAATGCCTGTTGGGGAAATGAACAAGCTCAGACCTGTCCTAGAGGATAACCTCAGGGACAGAGCATATCTATCCGACCATTCATTCCTTAGTAGGGTGGGCAGAATTTCCTGCCGCATCAATCCCACCAGTCTCCACACCAAAGAAACAACTGGAGACAACAATACCGGCTCCAGCAGCCGGCATATCACCGATAATACCATCAACATCAGCCAACTGCTCAATATCAACATCAATTCCCTACTCCTCTATACCAACACCAATAATATCCTCCTCATCCCTTTCAACCCTATCAACACCAATAACAATACTGCCAACAGCCTCAGATTCCACATATTTCTGAATCTTTAGAGGCCACTTATGTGAATCCTTCTATGGCTCTCTTGGCTTAGCTAATCAAGAACATGAATGAGATGAGCCAGAAGCTAGATGACCTCACTGCTGCAAATATAATCATTCTGGAGTAGGTTGAGGCAAACTCAAACAACTTCAGGAGAAATGAGTAGGTAGATCGTAGTGCAATACAACATCTCGAGTCAGGTATAAATTCTTTTATGTTTTCTAATGTTGTTAATCTATGGAGTGGTAGAGCACTACCTCTGACTACTTCAGCTAAGGGGAAAGTTCAAGCTTTTATGGGCGAGACTTCAAGACCATCAGCTGAGCTTGCACTTAGTTCTAGATTTGATGAGGAAGGAGGAGAAACCACCGCAAAAAAAGCCAAAAATGGAAGAAAATCCAAAAGAACCAAGAAATAACTTAAGGCTATGGTTTAGGCCTTAGCGCATAATGGAAGCGTGAAGATTGCATCACATATGATCACAAGGGACTAATCATACTAGTTGCTCGGAGCATCATAAATTAAAAAAATTTAAATAGATAAAACCACATGATTTGAGAATACTTCTCGAATCATTTCATCAATATCACAAATAAGTTATAGGAATATCTATTGAAGCGTGTTTGCGATCATGTATCTAAGGAATGAGACCTATTATCTCAATTCTAATCTGACGTAGATCGCACTTGCGGGCACGAGGATGAGACACATGCTTTCTGGAATCCAAGTTGATGATCCGAGCTTGGAGTCTCTTGATTTCATCCCACGAAATCTGGTATCTTCTTCATGAGAGAGGTGCACTGAATAAGATGGAGATACACGAGTAGACAATCCGGTAGCACAACGACGATGTGTTGGCTATAAGGTTCTCTAGGTTAACAAGTGGACGACCACTATGCTGAGAAAGAGAGAGGTTGACTATGTGAATGAAGAGAGAGAGAGAGTCTTCAATTTTTTCAATTGATGTGTAGAATAAAAGTCTAGGGATACCCTCCCTTTTATACAATTTTGGATGTCCATGAATCCTAATCCACGTGCACACAAATCCAATGGTTGAGATTGATTTGTGCTTTCAATCAATCGTAATGATTATATTACATTTTAATTTACAACAACAATTATTTTTTATTTAAATTAAATTAAATGTATTGAATAATATTCAATATTCAATCAAATCAATAAGTATAGAAAGATTAGGAAGCATACAAGCCTTCTTCTAATCATGGAGAGGATGTCCACCTTGATCGAGGACTCAAGAGTGGCCATCCACCCTCCATAGGAGGAAGGTGGCCTCCTTCTTCCAATTATGTGAGATCTTGTATCTCACAAAATCCTCCATAATTTGCAACAACTTTTATTGCAAATTTATTCACAAAAAATAATTCCAAATTATTTTGTGATGATTTCAATCATATCATTGAAAATTATTAATCAAATTTACACATCCAAAATAAAATGTAAATTTCATTTAGAAGTAATTGTCCAATGTGAATCCAATTCACATTACCATTTAATTCATAGATACCAATTATAATTATCTCTCTCTCTCTCATATATTATTAATAACATTAATACTATAGATGATTAATATGGATAGTGATATCCACATTATTCATATCATTGATAATTAAATCATATTTAATTATCTTAGATATTCATTCTCATGTGTCCAAATAATATGAATTACATTCATATTATACATAATAATCAAATCATTATTAATTATTAATTTTTCTCGATGCTCATATATGTTATCAACTATGAAATTATTCTTAATCTCTTTCAAGAATAATGTGCTCTCTCTACAGATACTGAGAGATAAGGAAATGACGATCGTACGTTCATGATGAATCTGCATTTCATCATCTTTATTCATTTATTTTATCTTAAAATTTCTCATAAAACACCTGTAAATATCAATAAATCTCTTCTTTTACTAATCTTAATTCTTGTGTAAATATTGTATATTTGTCACTATTTTAACCTGAAATAAGTAAATAAAGAAACAAAGGAAACATAAAGAAAATCAAAGACTGTATATATGTAATAGATATAGGTTGAATCTTACCTCGAGAGTAGGTCAATACTTGACCTAATCAACCAGGAACAAAGTAGGGGGTGATAAGGCCTAATTACAAGAAAATCCAGAAAATCAAATTCCAATTGTGTACATTCTCCACTTGTATATTACTGTATATAATATACATTACTCATATTAATTTTTATACTCAAATTCACCTCAAATAAAATTGTTTTATTCTTGAAACTTATACATAAAATTATTTTGTAAATAATAAAAATAATTACAAAAACAACCAATGTACATTGTAAATAACAACATTATGAAAAAGCTGCAAAGCTCAACTTATCAGAGCAATATAAATTAATTCACAAAAATAAAATAAAAATATCAATAAAATCCTTGTAAAATATTGTAAATTAATAAATCATTAAATTACACACACACATATATATATTTGTAAAAGTAATAAGTTAAAAATCATGGTGTTGTAAATATAGGTATATATACCTGTAAATAATGTATTTTATTTATTTTCACCTCAGTATATATTGTTTTTAATTAATTAAAAATCACAAAAGTAAGATAATTAAATTACTAACATTTTCCATTTACATTATTTTTTATTTTAATCAAGATTCGTATTTTATTCACATTTATTTTTCATTTTCTCCTTTTTTTGTCGTTTTCCCCTTTTATAATGTAGCTTCGCTCGCGTTGATTGGCTAAACCAGGGTCTGTTGACCTAGATCAACTCTCCATTCAATGGCTATTTTGCCATTTTCATGTCACCATCCATTCTTCTCTAATTTCTTCTGCTCCATCCACGGTCTAACTCACCCTGATTTCTTCTCCAATTAATTAGCCCTAACTTCCATTCCACTACAGATCATCACTTCCTTCTTTTTCACCTCAGTTTGCTCATGTTTTAAATTCAATATATTACCGGACCTCCACTCCTATATATACATCCCAATCACCCCCTGTTGCGCCTGATCCGTATTCCATCACTGTTTTACCTGAGATCAACTACAAGAGAGTGCTTAGGTGACAACGAGGCACCTTCTCGATTAAGAGAGTGAAATTTTGATTGGAGGAAGAGAACTATCGGCGCTGGAGCTCCGCCAGTGCGATAAGCATCTCCCACCTTCTGTAGAAAGATTGAGGCAACACCCATCTCATTTCATCCTTAAGTAATTTCTCTTTCATTTCTGTCTTAAATTTTGAGTTTAATTTCTTATATTATTCAGATAAGATCCTTCCTCATTCTCATCAGATATGTATGATCAGAGGTGTTCCGACCACTTTCATCCATCTCTGACCTTCCGTCGTATTCACCACCTTGTTCATTGATTTCTTCCACTCCTAACCACCTCCGGATCACATTGGATCTAGAGATTGACTCTCATTCCAATCACCTTTGCCGAAGTTGCATGCCCACTATTATTTTTCTTTTTCTTTCATAAAATAACTGCAACCGGAGATCTGCCTCTGAGTGCGCATCTCATTGCAGGGTCCAGGAGCTCATCTTGGAGTGAGTAGAGCGGATTGGAGGTTCACCTGGAGCTCCAGAACTTCTGAGATTCAGATCTTCTTCAAGTACCCATCGAACCTTCACACCATATCTATTCGAAGAAGAATCCCAAAGGAACACACAACTACCTCTCGATGGTGATTCGGACTGAGATCGAGTTTTGATTGATTGAAGTTCGCAAGAGTCACCATTCAAGCCAGTTCCTTATGATGTCTTTATCATCGTTGGATGATTAAGCCCCAATTCTGAGCCATGGATAGAGTTCCAGCTCAAATCGAGAACATTCACGCGCGTCTTCATCCTTAGCCGTCCGATCCGACCTCAGCACCATCTTAACCGTCCAAGATTCCATATGGAATGGTAGATAATTTGCACTCTAGCCCCTGCTTGATTTTATTTTGGCAAATAAGTCCTCTCAGGACACGTGTCAGACTCCTATTCTTTGAATATTTGCATTTATTTCCCTTTCATTTATTTTGTTTACATTTCATTCCAGTTTATTTCGATAAATAGTTATCGTTGGAAAAATTGCAATGAAAATTCACAGGTTTTGTGTTATTGTTTATTTCATGGAATCAAAATATTTTCACTTAACTCCTTAAAGTGCAACTCCCGTGCGCTGAAACATGCTTTCTTGGGCTAATTTCACATTAAACCTTACGATTATTTATTTTTTATCCATCGATCTTTTAAATGAAAATAATTACTTCCATGCCCATGTGAACTAGAGAATTATTTTGTTTATTAATTTGTGGATTAATTAGCTAACTTTCATTAAAAAATCTGTCAAAATTACCTTAACCTCATGTTAATCTCATTTATTCATGCTAATTTTTATTTTGCATTTTAATCATTTTTACTATTTGTAAGAAATAAAAAATCACAATAATATTCTATGTATGCATTAACAAATCAATAAAAATATAAAACTTTTCTAAAAATTCCAAAAAATTCTTGTTTATTTGTTTTAATTTATTTCTTTTCAGGACAATTTTCATCTGCTAGCTCTTTATAAAAACCAAAAAATAGAAAACATAATTTATATCATATAAAATTCGAAAACTTACAAAAATACTTTCTGGAAAGTTTGAAAAATAATCTATCTGATTGTTCATGTCTCCATAAATTTTAATTTGATTTCCTATTTTTAAATCCAAATCATCTGCAACATTTTCTATTTATTATTTTCCCCATTTTTCATTTGTTTTAAAGCCTGATTTTTTTGGAAAATCACAAAAACATAAATAAAAATTTAAAAACCCAAAAATAATTTTAATTTAGATTTCTGTCTATTTTTGCTACTCTTTAAAAACTCAAAATTGCCTTTTTTGTACTTCTATCTTTATTTCTTTTATTTGTTTTTATTTTACTTTATTTTCAAAAAAAAAACATTTGCACTTTTTTAAAATCACTAAAAATTACAAAATTAGAAAACAAAACATATATATAAATATAAAATTCCATAAAAAATAAAAATACAAAAAATTCACAAAAACCAAGAGTAGCGTGCATAGAATTTCCTTAGTCCTTTCATTCTTTTTCACTGACCCTTAGGATTTTTGTAGCCTCCCTAAGTTTGATCATGTATGCTATACAGGTAATCAAAAAACAAAATTCTCTTACCGACTCTTCTTCATTTTATTTTTGTTTGAGAATTCAATATAATTTTGTTGTCGGATTTTTAGGGTTGCAACAACATTGTAAATAATTCATCTTAATTAAAACGCCACAAAATTATTTGTTCAACAAATGGCGCCAATGCCGGGGAGGCCTGATGAGGGTAGTTAGGTTTTCCTTTTTGCCTGCTATTATTGGTTGTATATACCTGTTTGTATTGTTTTTGTTTTTGTGTCCTTATTTTTATCGCATATCTCTTGTTTATATTCTTTATCACTTGTTCATATTGCATGTCTTCAATTTCTTGTCTTTTATTCAATTTATTATTTATGTATATATATTGTTTGGATTGCATCTTGTTGGGGAGTGAGCACTCACTTTGAATTCTACGTGTTGTGAGGGAGCTTATATACAGTGCTTGCAGTATCTGAGTTGTTGTATACATAAATCTCCCAAGATCAGACTTAGGGATCCATTTGAGATCCATGTCACTTTCTCTTCTCAGTTTGCTTCTCATCTAGTTTTAAGTGTGTCTTGTTTGTTTGTCTATATTGCCTGCTTATTTTCTTCTTATATTTTTGCTCATATTATCATAATTGTGTTTCTTACATATTCTTATGTTTCATCTTTCTTGCAAGAGTTTAATGAGCAAGGGCGATATTCCTAGGAGCATTAGCGTACCCAAGCGAAGCACAGGTGGCTTATTTCTTCACAGAGGTGCAAGAGAGCGTAGGAGGAGGAGCAGAAGATTCCGAAGAAACAGATTTTTGGAGAACATTTTTTGTTTTCTTTTCAAACTTTTATTTGTATTATTATTCTTGTAAAAAATGTAATTATTCTCTTGGAACTTTCCTCTTTTTCTATTATTTCTAAGTCAATTATATATCTTGTATGTGCGGGGCCTGTTTCACAAAATGCTAGTGCACTTGGGGGACCTCACCAATTTTTTTTCATTGACTTTATTTTTATTTGTCTTTTCACAGTTTTGTGTGCTTGACCCCTTAGAAGTAGGATTTATTATCTTGCTTGAGCCAGGTAATGTTTAGGTCCAAAGCCCTTAAAATAATATCTATTCCTATAGACTAGATCGTATGATTAGACTTAGCGAAATTAATTGATTCTTGCCCGCTAATAGAAGTTACTGCTAGGACAGTTCTCACACTTAATTTATGTTAGCTTTATTTCTTTCTTTATTTTTTGTGTGGATCACTTTGCATGTATATTGCTGGCAAAATGGACACATATCTTCCTTTGCATGCATCATTGATTTCATCGCGCAAAAGCTTTTCCGATTTCCTTCCTCATTTTCACTGATTCAAGCTAAAAAGGAATTGGAAAATTCATTAGATTGTTTACATGGGAAAAAAATCCAAAAAAAGCGGTAAATATGTAAAATTAGGATTGCTAAAGAAAACTCGATCCTAAAATAAATGTAAAGACAAATAATCATTGTTTAGGGGAGAGTACCGGCTGAGAACACAACCATAAGGATAGAACCCAAATCCCTAGAATTGTGCCTTGTGCTCCTGTGAATCTCAGATTCATCACTCTAAAATTGATGAATTAAGCTCAAATCCATAAAATTCATTGACATTTCTTCATTTATATTACATAATTAGCATTCATGCATATTTTTGATAAGAATCACATTTTATCACTTATTATAGCACAAAATAAGAAGCCAAAAATCCCATCCAAATGACCTGTAAATTAGCCTAACTTTCCTGATTTTTTAACTAATTCATGCTAACTCCAATTGACCCAAAATCACCTCCATTGTGTACATATCACTAACAAGAATAAAGAAAAATACAAAAAATCACTAGCCTAAACATGGGGACCAAAAACCCAAACCCTAGTTCTAGGATTTCCGGACTAAAACTTTGATATCTTCCTCATCCAGTGTCCGATTTGATCGACTCACTTTTGAACTAATGTACTTTCAATTACCTTCAAAATAAGACCAAGATCAAGTGAATCAGATCTCATATGTGAAGGTTGGGTTTTGGGCCTCTTTTGTACATTTTGTATTTTAGCGGTTTTTGACTTATTATTTTATGTATATAATTGACTCTTTTTATTTTATTTCTTTTTCATTTATTTCCTTTGATGAAAGTTTTATTAAAATACACAAAAATCTAAATCCAAACTGAGCTTGAAATTAAAGAAACTAACTGAGTCCAAGCCTTTACTAATTGTCTGTGCAAAAATTGCCTTTTTTGTTTTATTTTATTTCTTTTTTTATTGCTTAATAAAAATCCAAAAAAAATTATATTAAATGTAAATATTTATCTTTGATTTTATCTTATTTTTTCCTGATTTTTATCTAGTTTAAAAATAATAAAAAATTATAAAACCCCAAAACCAAGGTATTTTATGTACATGGGATACCCCAAAAATATCCCTTTGTACAAATGATCGATTTTGATTTTGGTATCTTCATGAAAGTTGTCGATCTCATTGAGACGAGCACATTTCATAAAGAAATTTTTTTGATTCGAGGTAATTTGCTATTTATTTCTTATTTATCTTTATCATTTATTTTTAATTTTCTGGCAGTGCCACGTGGCTGCTCCTGGAGCCGTCACGTCATACCCATTTTGAGCTTTTAATATTTTATTTTTAATAAAAAATAAAAATAAAATTAAATAAAAAATTAATAATCGATTTCCACGTGGTAACACTTGGGCCGCCCAATCTCGACCGATCGGACGTAAACCCCCTTCCTTCATCTCCTTCCACTTTCCCATTTCATCGCCCTCGCACTTCTCGCGCCGCCTTCCATCTACAACGCTGGCCGAGCCTCTGTCACTAGATCACCCCACGTATCTCGCCACCACCCTCCATGAATCACCGCCTCCGTGAATCTCGACCTCCTTCCTACAATCCACAGCCATGTGACACCTGATTCCCTATCCAATCAAATCCCCTTCGCATCTATTGAAATCCCAATCAATCGCCCCTCTCCGATTAGCCCTTCGTCGCCCGCTATTTAAACCTCGTCGCCCCTCCACTTTCGTCCATTCGTCGCTACACAACGTCGAGAAGTATCTTTCATCAGAGGTGGTGACGGCACCTCCAGGTCCTGCTTGATTGTTAGGCGTAATCTAGGTCTCCTCAACCCCATTGCAGCCTCATCTTTGAGGTCTCCTCCAGCTCCGACCTCCTACGTCTGTCGAGTCGTACCCTCGATACACTAAGCCCTCTACTGATCATCTTTTCCACCCCCTCTTCCGATCCATGAAAAATTGCTCCATCCTTCCTCTCTGCCCTTCTCGTCTTCTTCGATCTTGCACCGGTGACCATCACCGAGCCAACAATCCGTACCCCCGAATACGCCTTCAATTTCATCGCTCCTGGACTTCATTGCCTCCATGCTCGTCTTCATCGTTGGTCCCATTGTCTGTCACTCTGATCATCATCATCGCCAACGCCTTCATCGACCTCAACCATCGAGTCAAGCATCCGTGAGGAGCTCACCCTTAGTCGGTCGTCAAGCCAACACCTTCGACATCAAACTCCAGGAGCATCATGCTCCATCCTCTTTGTCCAGGATCCCATCGCCATCAACATCCACTACGCCTCGACCATATGCAATAGTCGGTCATGTGTCGACCAACCCACTCACCTTCGACCTCGGCTGCAACCCCACAAGCCGTCCTCGCCCGCTCCAGGTCCACTCCATTCAGCCATGTCGATGAGCGGAAGCCCAACCTCCTCCTCCCGCGAGACAGTACTCGACGTCAAGGCACGTGAGGGAGCACCTCCCTAAAAGATAAATTATGAGGGACCCTCACGGATCCTTCTAATTTCATACAACTCCATCCACAAGGGGCACTTGCCACACACGTGTCACCCCTGGATATCTTGCAAGAAGACCCTCCAAGTTCTCTTATTTACAACCACCGCCTAGCTGACCAAGGGGCACATGCTTGGCACGTGACTTCTTGATAATTATAGAAAGATCCCTAGGGGTATAGGTAATTACGCTTCAACCCCCGTGCTGCATTTCATTTTATTTATTGTAATTGCAAACAAACTCCTGTGTTCTCCTTTTATTTTGAACCTCTTTATCGCATCATTTTATTATTTAAAAATTAGCACGATGTTCTTCAACTAATTCTTGACTTTATGGCACATGCTTGATATTTTTGTTGGCTGTGGTGAATTAAAAATAATTGTTCTTGCAAAAATTTATATATTTTTCCCATTTTGTGCTTCGAAATTTGTATTAAATTACTCATTGCTCGAACAATTGCCAAAAAATCATTAATCTGAGGATTAGTTGAATTTCACATCATGCCCAAAAAGAATTGCATTTGCATGCATGATTTGCCTAACAAAAATCATTTTGCATATTTCAATATTTAATTTTTAATAGGTATTAAATCTTATATTTTCAAGGTTTAGTATTTTTCTAAGATCCATCACCTAGTGATAGATCTTGGATAATTTTTTCTCTTGGAAATAATTAAGTTTAGTATTTATTATAATTAATAATTTAAATTCACTGTGTTTGCATTCATAAATCCATAAAATATTTATCTTGCATCCACAAATCCAAAAAAACATAGTACATTAATTTCATCATTATTGACATCTCGACCAAGTTTCATATTTTTCGGTTATCATTTGATTAATCTTTACATTTTATTCCATAAAATTGGCCACATTTGCAGTTCGCATCCCAAAATTGCATTAAAAATATAAAAAAATACCGTCTCGAAAACAATGCATGAACTTTGATAGACAAAATTCTAGTTTGTTCCTTTGCCTCCGTGTGTTCTACCTTGGGACTTACCCAAGTAAAATAGACATTAAACCACTTCGAATAAAATTGAATAAAAGTTTGTGGTTCTTTCTTGACCAATTCCGATTGCCCGACAACGACAAATTCAACATTAATTTAAAATGCTCGATAATTCACGCATATTAACCTAGGCAAAATACGAACTCGTCAACACATATCTGTGGTGTATGATTGAGATGTAAGCACTTGCCTCAAATGTTAGAAAATCATTTTGGCGTGATCATTCTCCTTACTCCCTTTGGGCTTGATATTGAACCCGACAACCCAGGTAGATAGTTCCATTGAGAGGATTGAGAACGAACACCGGGCGATAGTTATGACTCATCATGTGTGCTTAGTAGTAAGTAGCTTCTTGTCGATTCAATAAATTTATAATTGAAAAGATAAAAGACCGAACTCTTATAGTCTCCACTTGTGTCCAGTTGGTGAATCGGGGGTTTGTATTGTGTGTGTTTGTTATTGTAAAGATCCTTCTGTGCCCTTAATGCCTTTTCTTTTTTTTTCTTCTTGTGTTGACCTTTGTGATCTTCCATATTTCCTATTAACATCGAAGATGTCGGACTGGAGTATTTCATGTTCAGACATCACGAGCTCATTTCACAATCCAGTTCGGTTGTCTTCTATTCAGGAAGACTCACTTCACAAATATCCCTCTTTCTCCACATGACCCATCTTTACATCCAATACATTGTTTGAGATTGATTCTAATCGTGAACTATCGTTTGAGACTCCACCATTTTGAGGACTAATATAGTACCCTAAACTTTTTCAGAGTCAGAATCAAAGCACTTGATGCCATCAAGGGCAAAGGTTCCATGACAGAGTAGAGCGAGATAAACTATACGAGGTTATATTCCATTGATGAATCCACGTTTCATCATCTTTATTCTATAATTTTGGCCTTAAAAACCCTAGTAAATGCGCGTAAATAGGCCTAATTCATGCATTTTAGCATTCATGGATATGTGTGTAAATGTTGTATAAATTGCGGTTTTTAAAGCCAAAATTATAGAATAAAGAAAAGAAAAGAAAAAGAATAAAATATTGTAAATATTTTATGACCCGAAACCCCGAGACCTAGGCATCTGGATGAATAGGTCGACAAGGAATAAAGTAGGGGGAGATAAGGTCAGAAATACAGTCCAAACACCTATACATTTTATGCATTCTTTATTCATTTTGGGGCCTATTTTTGGTTCCACTTTTTATACATCAAATAAAGAAACTTTGTACATGAAAGTTGTAGATAATTTTATAAAGAAAAATACAAAATTGATTTCACATAAAAATAATATACAGATAAAAAGTTATGGTCTGAATAAAAATCCAGAATGCCAACTTCCCAGACCCGTATCTCACAAATAAAAACTCCAAATGCAGCGTACTCACCTTTAATTGTATATAGAAGAAAATAAGCTAATTAATGGCGGTGGTTTCGCATTTGGCGGAGCTACGGTTTGAAAGTTGAGTTTTGGACCCTCATTGTATACTTGTACATATTAAAATATTCAATTTATTATTTATTTATTATTTTTATAATTTTATATTTTTATAATATTGTAAGTAATACTTATAATAATTATGTATATTAAAATCAGAATAAAAACATCATTAAAATACAAATAAAAATACTTGTATATATAGGTATAATACATGTAGCTATACCTATACAAATAACACTTTCATTTTATTAAGTGTATAAAATATATCAGAAAATTAAAATAAAAATATATTTGTGTATATAAAAGTATTTTATAATTTTAGAAAATAAAAACCAAAATCAAACAAAGTAAAAATACCTAAATAAAAATAGAACACTTAAATACATAGATATAGATACCTATAAGGGTATAAATGCAAATTTGTAAAAATACATCTCATAAAAATAAATAAAAATCACTATAAAATACTTTATAAAAAAATAAACATTTTTCATTTTATAATTAAAAATCAATAAAATCGTTGTCTAATTTTTATATATTTTAGAAGTATTTTTCTCAGGTTTTTTCCTGGTTGGTCCACGTGGACCAACCAGGAGGGCAGGAGAGTTGACCTCGGTCAACTCTCTGCTCAACACCTGCCTTGTGTCAGAAGTGGTTGTTGACCCACTTTCTCCTTTTTTTGGAGGTCGCCCCTTTCACCGAATGGGGTCGGCCTCTTCACGAAATCTGTAGCCCTACTATAGGTCATCCACGCCCAAGGCTAACATTGGACTTTGGATCGCTGTGGCACCCGTGATCTCTCCTCGAAGTTCGCCCGTCGACCATCTTTCAAAATAGAACCCATTTCCCTCTTTTCACCTTGAACCCCATTTGACTCGTTTTGGCCCCCCTTGCTTGAGCTCAGGACTGGTCTCGGTGACAGGGAGACCTCCAGCCCTCTTGGGAGGCGATCATGTGTTGATTGGGCGCTCCAACCCCATCTCCGGTGGCCTAGCCACCGTGAGGTTCTTCCTCGTAGCATCGGCCACTGAGGACCGTATTCTGTGCATTTTCTTTGCTGTTTAGTTAGCGGTTACTCTTAGGTTTTCTCTCATGTTATTCGTTAGTAGTTTAATCGACTAATTCGCCCCCATCTATCCCCTCCCCGGAGCTTGCTCCGGCGAGCGTCTATCTGCGCCAAACTTCACCATCTCGACCACGTTTTTGCATTTAAGAAGATCTGGGACCTCGTACTGTCACCCTTCGTATTCTTTGCAGGTCCCAGGTGTGCTGGAGGCCCATCTGGGCCGATTTTTGGGAACGCCGAGGCTCTTGAGAGCAGCTCCAGGCCGTCACGCCGTTGTGGCCTCCCCGTGCTCCTCGCGCGGTTTTGAGGCCACCAATCCGTAGAGAGGGCTCCCAGGAGTCGCGGACCCTTTTTGGAGAGCCAACGGCCGCTGGAGAAGAGAGCATCATCGAGTAGAAACGCGCCAAGGCCGTGTTCGTCGAGAGTTCATCCAAGCCGCTCCGCAACCGTCCGATCGGGGCTGTTCTTGGCGCACAGCAGCAGGCGTTGGATCTTGGGCCACAGCAACCGTTGATCGGCCTTAGCCGATCTAATCAAGGCCGTCAAGATGAAGGGGCATCGGGCTCTACCGAAGCGCCACGTGGCGTAAGTGGATGCCGAATCGCCGTTGGATCGCGCTACTGATTGGGTAACTTGCAAATAAACCCCGGCGATTTTTGGATTTGGTGATTTAGATTAAAATTTTTGTCCTCTGTGTAAAAATATCTGGATCATTTGCGTAATGTCCCCCTAGATTTTGTTATATTACGTAGAGGCCCCCGCCAGGCGCGTGCATAGCACGTGGCTGTGGCATTTTTGCAGGGAGCCCCTCCTGTGTTTTTGTTCATGCGCTGTTAGTACCTAAACAATAGGCTACAGTATAGAAACTCTTGGAATTTTGCCTTGAAGCCCTCCCCACTTTTGATTATTGCGGATTCGTCCTCGCCAGGTCGCGTGAATACCACGTGACCTTTGGTGTTTTTGCAGGAGATCCCCCGCTATTTCGTATTATTTCTAAGTAGTGCATGAAGTTTTTGTGTTAGTTGTAACTTTCTGGAATATTCACACTTAGGCCCCTAACTTTTTTGCTAATTACAAAAATACCCCTGGCCGTATGTAGTTTCTTTTTGCTTCTCGTATTTTTTGCATGCATCTATAAAACCCCAAAAAATCTCCAAAAATTATATTAAGCTCCTGTTGCGTAGTAGATTAATGTCATATTTTTATTTTCCATAATTATTGCATTTTTATATTTATTAAAAATCAAAAACTTCCATTTTCAGCACTATCTAGCATTAGAAAATCACTAAAAAATATAAAAACTCCTCAGAAAAATCCCAAAAAAAGATATTTTGTGCCTTTTAGTTTGTTTTAACTCCCAGCCAAAAATCATTAAAAAATATAAACCCAAACTCCTAAAAATTGCAAAACTCTAAAAACCTTCATAAAAATTTATAAAATTCATAAAAACTCCAAAAATAGTGTTTTCTCTTCCTGAATTTTCTTTGTTTTATTATCTTTAAGTGAAAATTAATTTGGAGAATTTTTGTTACTGTTTGCTATTTTATTTCTCCATTTTAGTTTCAGCCTTGTATTTTCTTCACTGTTTTCCTTATTTTGATAATTAAAAATACCAAAAACACCTTGAAAAACTCCCAAAAATCACAAAAACAGTAAAAATCCTTAAAATACCAAAAACCTTTTATTTCTGAATTTTTGATTATTTTTGCACCTTTTTCTAAATATTTTACCTTGTCCTTTCTTATATTGTCTTTACTTTCCAATATTGAAAAAGAAAATATAAAAATATAAAATATAAAATATAAAAATCAGAAAATTAAAAATCAAATACAAAATTAAAAATTAAATAAAAATAAAAAAAATAAAAACATTAAAAACCCACAAAAACATTTCTTTTGCTTGATTGCATAGTGTAGACACATCATACACTCACATACTCTTTAGCACTTGCTTGAACTACCTTGTTTGCTCCCTGTGTTCGAACTCTCTGCATACTTGACACTATACACCATTTGTGCAGAGTTAAAAATAAATTTTAACTCCACATTGTTCTAATTTGTTGATCTTAGTGTGGGTTAATTGTTGATTAATTTCAGAATTTGTGTGGTCAAACACCGACTGTTGACTTGCCTTGTGAGTCAATATAGGTATTAAATCTTATATTTTCAAGGTTTAGTATTTTTCTAAGATCCATCACCTAGTGTAGATCTTGGATAATTTTTTCTCTTGGAAAATAATTAAGTTTAGTATTTATTATAATTAATAATTTAAATTCACTGTGTTTGCATTCATAAATCCATAACATATTTATCTTGCATCCACAAATCCAAAAAAATATAGTACATTAATTTCATCATTATTGACATCTCGACCAAGTTTCATATTTTTCGGTTATCATTTGATTAATCTTTACATTTTATTCCATAAAATTGGCCACATTTGCAGTTCGCATCCCAAAATTGCATTAAAAATATAAAAAAATACCGTCTCGAAAACAATGCATGAACTTTGATAGACAAAATTCTAGTTTGTTCCTTTGCCTCCGTGTGTTCTACCTTGGGACTTACCCAAGTAAAATAGACATTAAACCACTTCGAATAAAATTGAATAAAAGTTTGTGGTTCTTTCTTGACCAATTCCGATTGCCCGACAACGACAAATTCAACATTAATTTAAAATGCTCGATAATTCACGCATATTAACCTAGGCAAAATACGAACTCGTCAACACATATCTGTGGTGTATGATTGAGATGTAAGCACTTGCCTCAAATGTTAGAAAATCATTTTGGCGTGATCATTCTCCTTACTCCCTTTGGGCTTGATATTGAACCCGACAACCCAGGTAGATAGTTCCATTGAGAGGATTGAGAACGAACACCGGGCGATAGTTACGACTCATCATGTGTGCTTAGTAGTAAGTAGCTTCTTGTCGATTCAATAAATTTATAATTGAAAAGATAAAAGACCGAACTCTTATAGTCTCCACTTGTGTCCAGTTGGTGA
Source organism: Ottelia alismoides (assembly GCA_037367405.1). NCBI lineage: Eukaryota > Viridiplantae > Streptophyta > Magnoliopsida > Alismatales > Hydrocharitaceae > Ottelia > Ottelia alismoides. Next base: position 94,236 of record JAZKJV010009277.1, read on the forward strand.
ATCGGGGGTTGTATTGTGTGTGTTTGTTATTGTAAAGATCCTTCTGTGCCCTTAATGCCTTTTCTTTTTTTTTCTTCTTGTGTTGACCTTTGTGATCTTCCATATTTCCTATTAACATCGAAGATGTTGGACTGGAGTATTTCATGTTCAGACATCACGAGCTCATTTCACAATCCAGTTCGGTTGTCTTCTATTCGGGAAGACTCACTTCACAAATATCCCTCTTTCTCCACATGACCCATCTTTACATCCAATACATTGTTTGAGATTGATTCTAATCTTGAACTATCGTTTCAGACTCCACCATTTTGAGGACTAATATAGTACCCTAAACTTTTTCAGAGTCAGAATCAAAGCACTTGATGCCATCAAGGGCAAAGGTTCCATGACAGAGTAGAGCGAGATAAACTATACGAGGTTATATTCCATATCGACCAGTTAGGCATAGTTGATTGAACAAGCTAACAATTAAGCTGGATTGAGAGATATGATCTTAGAGCTGCGGAATGAGAGACAAGATATGAGAGAGGAGGACGAGATGAATAGAGGTGGGAATAGGGGAGGAGGTATTCCATTAATTGAGCTAGGGGCTAAGCCTACACTTAAGGACACTTATAATCCAGGTGTAGGACAAACCAATACATGGATTGAAATACCTGTGATTCATGGCCATTTCGAGCTTAATGCCACAATTCTACCTCTATTAGCCATGTGAGACCAAGGAAAACCATTCCTACCATAAATGTTATTGTAATATTTTATTTATCAATAAAAATTATTTGTTATTTCACTCCCTATATGAGATTAAATAAATGAATGCACTACAAGGGCCCTCTATACAATTAGGTTATGTACCATGGCCATCTTGATGATCATAGAAATTCTAATTCAATTGTTGAATTATAGAGGCTGGTGCTGGGATGAATATGTAAAGAGTTAGATTGAGGACTCAACAAGCATCGTCAAATGATTATCAAGAGATGATGTCCGACCTAAGTAGGAGATGGAAATCCTTTCTCATTTGGCTGATATTTGACCGACTTTTGATGCAGGCCCTCTGCATAAGAATATAGTTCAGAGGTGTCAGATTAGTTTGGTCAAACAGATGACTTAACGAGATCGAGATAATTAAGTCTTATGTTGTATACTGTCATGATATAGGCACGCATCCTCTGACCGGAGACCGATGTGTTGCTATATGTCTAAGTATGTACAATTGGCAGACCAGTAGGTTGATGGCCTAATCAATGTCTATACACCAGTGAACTAGTGTGCATATGAAGGCATATGAGTGATACGATCTCTCAAAGGGATCATACATGTTCACTTGTGAATCGAAAGACATGAGCTCACTAATGAGGTATTGGGATCGATCAAATTCCATGCATGGTACTCATGCTTTGGAAGCATGACAAGAATTTGTAGGCATGATATATGCTTTTAGAAAGCATATGATCGATACCAACTCCCAATTACCGAATGGGAATCTTAATGATAAAAGCCTTGAAGATGACAATGCAAATTAATCTTCCAGTATGTATGATGTACATGTATTAGGAGTACCTGAGGGTGATGTGATCATAAACGATTGTATAACCATGACGCTTCCATTCTGAGGGAGTGATGAAACAAGTCTGGATTTTACTGACTCTTCTCAGTAGAGAAGTGATCTGATCTTGGTCTAAATGATGGACAATGATCTGAATGTGATTCAAATGCAGTGAGAAGATTATATTTATGGTCTTGATTTAATCAAGCATCTACGAGAGGTCCATGAGATCTGGATTTGAGATGTGATCCTAATATCCAAGTCACTATACGTGGAACGTACACTCGCCCTGTCCTTATCTCCAAGTATCTGCGGAGAAAGAGCATTATTCTTAAAAGAGTTCTAGAATAATTCCGTTGTTATCTTATATCCAAGCATTGAGAAGTGGATAATTAAATGTGATTTAATTATCACGAATAATGTTAATTTGATTCATATAATTTAGATGCATGAGAATGATTATCCAATATAAATAAATGTGATTTAATTATTATGGATGAGAATAATGTCGATAGAATTATCCACATATATATTATAAATGAGATTTATAATATATTGGAGAGAGCCTATTGTAATTTATATTTGTTGATTAATTATTGATGTGTATTGGATTCACATTGGATAATTAATTGAAAATATAATTTACATTTTATTTTGAGTTGTGAATGTGATTCATAAATTTCCAATGGCATGATTGCAATGTTCACAAGATAATAGTGAATTAGCATTGTGAGAAAATGTTGGAGATGAGATAATGTAATCTCATTGGAAGAAGATTTCCATCAACCAACAAAGGTGGTCGATGGCCACTAAGTCCTAGTTGGATTGGGTTGTCGTCCCCCCTTATGGTAGGATGATTATCTCCAAGGATAATTGATTTAATTTGATCAATCTAATTGTTTTTGTTTGTCGACAAAAATCATGACCACTGAAAGGAACACAAATCTATCTCATCCATTGATTTTGTGTTATCCTTGGACTCCCAAAATACTACATAAGAAGGGGAAACCCTTGCTCTTCAATAGACAACAAGAACAACGATAGTTGTTCTCTCTCTCTCATTCTTAAGCCCCATGCCACGTCTCTCTCTATCTTGGGTGACCGTCTACTCCAACCTTAGAGAGAAGGTCGTTGCCATCATCGCATCGCCATTGTGCTGCTGCCTCGACTACTCGTGGATCTCCATCTCTTTCGATACGCATCACTCATGAAGAAGACATTTGATCTCATGAGACGAGATCAGGATATCCATCGCTTGGATCAACAACTTGGATTACGAGAAGCACACGATTCATCTCCGCGATAACAAGCGTCTCCTCCGACAGATCAAACTTGAGATAGGAGGTCTCTTTGTTTAGAGACTCGATCACAACGACACTACAAGAGATATTCCTTTATCTAGTATGTGTTTTAGATGAAACAATCCGAAAAAGTGTTCTTGGATCATGTGGTTTCACCGTTTAAAATATTTAAAATTCTGCCGCAATGAGCAACTAGTGCGACTAGTTTCTCCCGATCGTATATGCTGCAATCCTCACACTTCTGTGATGCGCTTAAGGATTCTTCCATATCCTTCAAGTGGGGTCAGAGCCTTGGTCAAGTCTTGGATGTTATCCATAAACCCTAGGCAATCATGGTTCATGCTTTGGATGCGCGTGAATCATTGTTTTTTGCATTGGATGCAAGATTCGAATAGGATTTTGATGAAATAACAACCTACTGTTTGTGCATTATTTGGGTGTGTTTTTTGGTTGATAAAATGTATTTAAAATGTCTAAATATACCCCAAAAATATTAACCTTTAATTGATTCTAAAACTACATGAAATTGGTTCAAATAGTTCCTTTTATGAAAATTATTTTGCATGTATTCACGGATTTGTTATGATACTATTTTTGCTTATTATTTTCCTATCATTAAACATGAAATAAACACTTGAATTAAGAAGAGTATTAAACCAGCAAATCGCATGATTCTGACTCCATTCGCCCTAGATATTCCATATTAGTGGAGATGGGTCGGATGATGATTGGATCATTAGGATCTCTTTCTTAATTTGTTTATCAATCAACGTCAATCAAGGCAATTGAGAATTTTCCCTGATTAATTTATTATTAATATTATTTATAAATATAATTGATTGAACATCAATCATCATTGAAGGAGTGTTTCATGAAAACCCTAGTTTATCCTACAATAGTTTTTGTACAATCTCTACATGCAAAACCTTGTTACTTGAATAGGTTTGGGGATTTGTTGAGAAAATCTCCTTATAATATTAATCAAAGTGTTTTGATTATTATATGCTATAACTTCAGTTGAAAGATCGATTATCATCTCAAATACAAAATGATCAATTCGTATTATCCTGACCTGTGGCGGATATGGTGTCTAATCGGGGAGCGTTGGGGTAGCAGGTTTCTCTGCGAGAGACATGTCCCACTCCCATCGGAACTGGCCATGATAGCGGGTAAGGAAAGGATAATGCTTGAAGCGGTCATGATGCATTTTTCTAATTATTAAAATTCGAATAATACATATTTTTGAGATAATACCATGCTTCAAGTTACAATCAAATTTTGTTGGTTGATTGAATTGGATTTATAATTGATTTAGTAAGATTAAATTAATTATATCCAATTAAAGCACTCTATTATGAATAGAGGTGTATTTCCCTTGGAAGAATGAATTATGTGAATATGATTCATGATAATTAATTAGAACTTGAATATGAGGTGGAGGATCACATAAGTGACATCCATGGTCTCCCGTCAAGGCGAAGGCTTCCGTCGCTAGGGAGTGTATGTAGGAGACACCTGTCCGAAGTGACAACTTCTAGATACAAGCACATCTAGATCGGGCTCTTTGCTTCTCAAAAAAGGAAGTCGTATATGTAGTGACCCCAATATTGAGTTCTCATATTATCGGGCGATATTGGATTGTGTATAACGAGTTATAATCGTGTTAATGATGTTTCAATTAACGAAGAGTAAATATCACCTTAGGGGTTGTGGGCCCTAGTGTTAAAGACTGAATTGGGAATGCAAGTTGGACTTGCAAGGCGGAATGTGTTCTCACTTATTTTTATCCGAGTTGCAAGTTCTTATATTATTTGGATGTAATAAAGGTAAAGAGGAGATCCCAGTTCTTGCTAGACATATAGCAGCAAGTATATCTCTTGGTTTGAAAGTGATTAAGGGAATGAGCGTTTAAAGTTGAAATAGCAAGACTAATTTGATTAAAAATTCCTTAATTAAAGAATTTCAATTGAAAATATGATTATTTATATGTTCTAATATAGTACATTCTTAATCTTAGAAAATGAAGTCCATGAACCCACTTAGCAGGCTCCTAGAGTTCAATCAGTTGCCCATGCCAAATTACTCAGATTGTATCCGAAATTTGGATCTTCTCGTATCTGCGGAGCGCATCTCTTATGTTTTATCCAAGGACATATACACAGACCCGTAGACACCAGAAGAAATTAAATTTAATGAAAAATATGATGAAGATCATATTTTGGCAAGATGTTATATTCTGGGTTCATTGTGCAATGTTCTTTAGAAGCAACATATGGACATGAACACTTGCCATGACATAATGGTGAATCTGAGGGAAATTTTGGTGATGTAAACTGCACACAACATTACAATATCTTGTGAAGAACTAATTCGCTACAAGATGCAGGACGAAACTTCTGTCAGAGAACATGTACTCAAAATGTTTGGGTACCTTTCTATGTTGGAAACCCTGAGGGCTGGCATGGACGCAGATATGCAGGCTGACTTCATTCAGCTGTCACTCTCTAAGTCTTTCAATAGCTTTGTGGACACCTACCACATGATCAAAGTTCACTAAACTAATGCTGGGCTATTGGCTACATTAAAGTCTGTTGAAGATGTAATGAAGAAAGATAGCTCCTCAGGTAGTGCAGTGGTTGCACAATGTCAAAGGAAAGTGCAGTCAGAAGCATGGTTATCGGAAGGGTCTGACCCAGAAGAGAAAGAAGAAGAGTCAAGGTGTTGGCACATCTTCAAATGCTTCCACTATGATAGCATCGAGGAAAACCAATATCTGTCATCACTGTAAGAAGCCATGGCACTGGAAGCATAACTGTCCAAATTACCTGGTATCTACCAACAAAGGTAAAGCCCCAGCCGGAATGAATTATATATTCATCATTGAAACCAATTTTCTCGTTGGATGAGAAGGTAGTTGGGTCATCAATTCCGGTGCTTCTGTTCATGTATGCAATTTGCTGCATCTATTTCAGGAAACTAAGAGTCTCAATGAAGGGGAGATAGTCATCCAGATGAGATCTGATGCAAGTGTTACAACTGTCGCCATCAGGACCTGAAGACTATCATTACTTAGTGGAAGAGTCCTAGTACTTAAAGAGTGTCTTTATGTGCAGGAAGTTAGGAGGAACCTTATATCTGTATCTAAGCTTATTAGAAACGGATATTCGTTTCTATTCTATAATAAACTTATCATATGATAAATGTCTTGCATATGGCTTTTCCTGACTTCTGGGGGACCTCTACGAATTGTGCATTGATAAAAATGTCATGAATGTTACCACCACTGATAAAAATCTTAAAAGATCCAGGGAAGATGGAAATCATTCGAATATTGATTTGACATCAAAGGCTTCGTCATTTATATGTTGATTGTATCTATAGATTGATAAAGGATAGACCCTTGGATTTTCTACATGTTTAATCTTTACCTACCTGTGAATTTTGCATTCGAGGTAAAATAACTAGGAAGCCTTTTCGTAACAAGGTTACACGATGTAAGGGTATTCTTGATCTAATACATATCGATGTATGTGGTTCCTTTTAGTACCGCGACTCGAAATGGATTATTGATATTATTTGACGTTTATTGATGACCATTCGTGATATGAGTTTATCTTCTTACTACGTCATAAATCGGAAAACCTTTGAAAAGTTCAAAGAGTTCAAGGCTTTGGTTGAGATCCAAATCGATAGGACGATTAAACATATTCGATCTGACAGAGATGGTGAGTACCTCTCAGATGAATTTAAGCAATACCTTAGAGAGAATGGAAGAATTATTTTAGTCTCACTCCTCCTGGAACCCCCAACATAATGGTGTTGCTGAAAGACACAACATGACCATCATGGACATGGTATGTTCAATGATGAGTAAAGCACATTTACCACTGAGATTCAAGGAATATGCAGGAGAGACTGCAATATATGTCCTGAACAAGATTCCTAGCAAGCCCATACCGAAAACTCCTCATGAGCTTTGGAATAGAACAAAACCCAACGTTAAACACTTGAGAATTTGGGGTTGCTTGGTCCATGCAAAAAAAGTGGTTGCAAGTAAGCTAGAATCTCGCATTCGTGAGTGCTACTTATTGGGTATTTTAAGGATGGTATTGTATACCAGCTTTATGACCTTGAGACCCAGAAGGTTTTTGTCTCTAGAGATGTAAAAATTATGGAGGATGATTTCCTTGAGATTAAAGATAAAAATGAAGTACAAGAACTCATTAAGTATCTTGAGGATTCTGAGCTTCCTGAACTAGAAACTGAAGAGATAAATAAAGATGTAACACCTGTACCTCTTCGAAGGAGTTTGATGGTGGTTGCACTACCTCAAAGGTACGGATTCCATGTGTCAGGTGAAACTGAAAAGGATCCAGATTAATTTGATGAAGCACTCGTAGATCATGACATGGATAGATGGATGCTAGCAATGAAGTCAGAAATTGACTCCATGCATAAGAATGGTGTATAGACCCTAGAGGATCCATCAAGGCGTAAAATCCATGGGTGTAGATGGATCTTCAAGAGAAAAAGGGAACCTGATAGGAAAGTAGAGACTTTCAAGGCACGACTCATAGCCAAGGTCTACACATAGAGAGAATGCATTGACAACGATGAGACATTTTCTCTTGTGTCTATGCTTAAGTCCATCAGGGCACTGCTAGCTATAGCTGCATCTCTTAACTACGACATCTGGTAGATGGACATCAAGATGACTTTTCTCAATGGATACCTCGAGGAGGATATCTATATGGAGCAACCCCAAGGATTCATAACTGAGGAAGGTAAAGTATGCATGCTGAAGAAATCCATCTATGGGATCAAACAATCTTCTCGTAGCTGGAGCATCGGATTTGACGAAATCATAAAGAGTTATGATTTTATGCAAAATCCTGATGAATCGTGTGTGTACAAGAAGCATAGTGGGATTTCCATTATGTTCATCGTGCTTTACATAGATGACATTCTTATCATTGGGAAGTATACAAGGATGATGACCACTGATAAGATTTGGTTGTCCCATACCTTCGAGATGAAAGATATTGGAGAAGCCTCTTACATCTTGGGTCTGAAGCTGCTCAGAAATCGAGAAAAGAGGATATTATGATTATCACAACATCGGTACATTAATAAGATCTTGGACCATTTCCATATTGAAAATTACATGAAAGGTTTCCTTCCCTTAAGACATGGCATCCACCTATGTAAAGGGATGGCTCCTCTAAGTGTTGAAGAAAAGAAAGTCGTGGCTGGATGCCCCTACACATCAGCTGTAGGAAGCTTAATGTATGCCATGATGTGTACAAGGCCAGATATCTACCATGTAGTGGGAGTGGTAAGTCGTTACCAATTCTGCTATGGAGAACAACAATGGAATGCAATGAAGAACATTTTCAAGTATCTAAGACTGATGCAAGAGTATGTCTTGGTCTATGGAGATGGTGATATCCAAGTCTTGGGATACACAGATTTAAAGTTACAGTCACATATTGATTATCGAAAGTCGACATCAGGGTTTTGTTCCTGTTGAACGGTGGTTTTGGGAGATGGAGAAGCAAGAAGTAGGACACTATGGTCGATTCAACAACAGAAGCCGGATACATTACAACATCGGATGCTGCAAAGGAGGCGGTGTGGTTGTGCAAGTTCATCCTGTAACTTGGTGTAGTTTCCTATCATACTCCCATCCTACTACTCTACGATAAGACATGAGCCATTACCCACGCGAACGAAGCCTGATGGCATCAAAAGAGTAAGCACGTGGCAAGGAAATACCACATCATTCAGGAGATTCTAAAGCATGGTGACATCACCATCAGCAAGGTGGCCCCTGCCAACAACATTGTTGATCCCCTTACCAAACCTTTGACGTAAAAGGTTTTCGACCAGCATGTAATGAGCATGGGTTTAATGATTGTATCTGAATGGTCCTAAGGGCTAATAGGAGATTGTGGGCCATGTGAGCTTGAGATGAACCATTACTACAATAAATGTTATTGTAATATTTGACTTATCAATAAAAGTTATTGGTTATTTCACTCCCTATATGAGATTAAATGAATTAATGCACTATACGGTCCTTATGTACTATCAAGATTATGTATCATGTCCATCTTGATGATCATACATCTTTTGATTCAAAGGTTGAATCATAGAGGCTGGTGCTTAGATGAATATCTAAGGAGTTAGATTGATGACTCATCAAGCACTATCAAATGATTGTTAAGAGATGATCTTCAGCCTGAGTAGGAGACGACATCCTTTCTCATTTGGTTGATATCTGACCGACCTCTCGATGCAAGTCCTATACTTGGGAATAAAGTTTCAGAGGTGTCAGATTAGTTAGGTCAAAGCGTTGACTTAACGAGATCGAGACAACCAAGTCCTATGTCATATACTGTCACGATATAGGCACTGATACTCTAACCGGAGACATATGTGTTGCTATATGTCTAAGTATGTACATTTGGTAGACCAATAGGTTGATGGCCTAATCAAGGTCTATACACCGGCGAGCTGGTGTGCATATGAGGGTATATGAGTGATACGATCTCTCAAACGGATCATACAGGTTCACTTTTGAATCAGAAGACATGAGCTCACTCATGAGGTATTAGGACCGATCAAATTCCATGCATGGCCATTATTCTTTGGAAGCAGGACAAGAATTTGTAGGTATGATATATTCTTTTGGAAAGCATATGATCGATACCAACTCCCAATGACTGAATGAGTATCTTAATGATAAAAATCCTGAAGATGAGAATGTGATTTAAACCCTAAAGCATAGATGCATGAGAATGATGATCCAATATAATTAAATGTGATTTAATTATCACGGATAAGAATAATCCAGATAACACTATCCACATATATATTATAAATGGGATTTATAATATTAAAGAGAGCCTATTGTAATTAATATATGTCGATTAATTATTGATGTGATTTTTATTCATGGATAATTAATTGAAAATATAATTTACATTTTATTTTGGGTTGTCAGTGTGATTCACAAATTTCCAATGGCATGATTGCAATGTTCACAAGATAATTGTGAATTATCATTGTGAGATAATGTTGGAGATGAGATAGTGTAATCTCATTGGAAGAAGAATGTCATCCACCAACAAAGGTTCAATTGGATTGGACGACCGTCCCCCTCCCTCCTCATGGTAGGATGATTATCTCCTTCCAATTATCTCCAATGATAATTGATTTAATTTTATTAAATTAGTTTTTGTTGTTTTTACAATAAAAATCATGGCCATTGAAAGGAATACAAATCAATCTCATCCACTGATTTGTGTTATCCTTGGACTCCCAAAATACTATATAAGATGAGGCAACCCTTACTCTTAAATACACAACAGAACAACAACAATTATTCTCTCTCTCTCTCTCTCTGTCTCATTCTTAAGCCCCATGCCACCTCTCTTATCTTGGGTGGTCGTCCAGTCAAACCTTAGAGAGAAGGTTGCAGCCGCCGTCGCATCGCCGTTGTGCTGCTGCCTCAAGTTTCGTGGATCTCCATATCCTTCGGTGCGCCTCTCTCGTGAAGAAGACGTTTCACCTCGTGAGACAAGATCAGAAGATCCATCGCTTGGTTAAAGAACTTGGATTGCGAGAAGCACGCGATTCATCTCCGATTCATAAGCGTCCCCTCCGACAGATCGGACTTGAGAAAAGAGGTCTCTTTGTTTAGAGACTCGATCACAACCAGGAAACAAGAGGTATTCCTTTATCTAGTATGTGATTTAGATGAAACGATCCAAGAAGTGTTCTTGGATTATGTGGTTTCATAAAGTAAAATTTTTTAAAACTCAGCTGCATCGAGCAACTAGCGCGACTAGTCACTCATGATGGTATATGATGTGATCCTCACACTTCTGTGATGCACTTGAGGATTCTTACATATCCTTCACACACTTCTGATTCTCACAATATTCCACAAACATGTTATGAAGAACCTTATATACACATCCAATAGTTTGATCGCATATGTGGCACCATACACTTCCTTAACATCCCGTTAGAGGTAGTGAAGATGACAACCTTCCCTTTTATCCTTTTGGATAAGGCATTATATTGGATTAATCATCCAGGAAGGTTTGTTATGTCTTGAAAGAATTGAGATATGTACTCTTGGGAGAGCATTAACCCCTAGGATGACTGAATCAGATGTGATCATTGATTGCCAATTTCTCCCAAATGTACCATGAGCCTATGCATGAGGTGTGGGAAAGATTTAAGGATTTACCAGAGAAATGCCCCCATCACGATATACCAAAGATGAGACTTGTACAAAATTCCTTTAGGGGTTTGAGTATTGAGAACCAAAATTGGGGAGATGCTGCTTGTGTGGGGTCCTACTCCAATATGGACAAGGATGTCCTTTTTCAGATATTTGAGGAGATGGCAGAGAGCTCTACAACCTTTTCTTATTTACGTGCTTTTTAGAAGCATCGTGTTCCTTCTCCTGTAGTACCTCACAAAGCTGTCACCATGACAGTATCACAAATATGTGGATAGGGTGGACAATATAGATCTGACCATCATAGGAAATCACCTATATAAAGTGGACATAATAGAGAAACGATCCAAGGAGCTTGAGAAGCTAGACGTGATCGAACAGAGGACAAAGGATCTGGATAGGCTGGATGATATCACAGAGCATCTGGAGATTCTTGTCAGTATGATTAGTGCATGTCAGAGTGTAAATGCCGTAACTGATACCTATACTAATGAGCATACTTCTTCCACATCGACACAACAGAATACGAGGGGACTACCAATAGTTGAGCACATTTACTACATGAATGCCCAAGATTAGGTCCTGCAGCAGTCACATCAGATTGTACCGTACTAGCAGGAGCCCCTTTACATTCCTGAGCAGTAGTCTCCACCTCCACCTCTCATTCAGGAGGTGAACGACATTTGGTTTGACCAAGAGCGCAACTAGCCCCATCCGTCAAGGTAAGGTTACTTGGGTTCAAAACAAAGTTAGAGACCCATCCACCATTTTCAGGAAGAGAGGCCAAACCCTCAGCACCAGTAGTTACAGCCTCACTTCTTGTCTTTACCTCACTTCGAGAAATGGAGATATGGACAACAACGGATGCATCCTGCATATTCCCATCAACCTTACTATAAAAACAATTTGCATCTTATGGATAGTTTTTTGCATCCTCCTCCTCCTCATTATCAACAGCCATATTCTGGGTACCGGACTCAATGATAGCTAGTCATTGAGAATCCAGAGGCACCTTAGGTGAATCCCGCACTAGATCAGCTTGAACTACTGATGAAGAATATGAATGACCTAACTCAGAGGCTTGACAACTTGACCACCACCAAGACATATATTCCTGCCCAGGTCGAAGCCAATCCCAATAATTTCAGACACAAGAAGCAGGTAGCCCATGATCTATCCACACCCAAGACGTGTATGGCCCATGATTTTACATGTTTATCTAAAGCCATTCATCTCAGGAGCGGTAGGAGATTGCAGGCGCCCGCACATCAATTGGGATTGGAGAGAGCCACTGAGAGAGCTTCATAGACTTCTTCATCTTCTTCACGAATGGAGCAGCAGTCCAGTGTAGTAGAGCCAGATCTTGGAGTTTCACCATCTTCTTCTTCACCATCACCACCCCCTTCTTCACCATCATTATTCATAAAATACAAAAAGAGAATAAATAAAGATGCAATGCTGAGTCAACCATGAAGGAGAATACACCGGTCACAGAGTCTTCTTCTACACCAGCAGACCAAGCAACCCATCCTATTTTTATTTTTATTTCTCCTATTATTGCATTGGATAACACTATATAGACTGATTTTGGTTGTCCAAATGTACATGATAATTCTGAATTGAATAAGAGAATGAGCAGCATGCCACTCTTTCTGATTACATGCCATTTCCTTCTGCCTTGAATAAAACTCTAAAAATTTAAAAATTTAAAACAACATTATCTGATCTTGGAGTGGTAGAGATCCTTCAAAATATTTTCTTAGAGATGCCGCTCCTTAAGGACATGGAGTACATGCTCGAAGTGGAAAAGGGAATGAAAGAAGCATATACTCAAAAGCATCTATCAAAATAGAACAAACGAAAGAAAACAAAAAAAAAAGCTTTACCATGGTCACAGTTCATGCCATTAGCAACATCCCGCCCAAAAAGAAAGATATGGGAGCACCTCACATCCATTGCCACATCTTTGATCAAGAGTTTGATCGTACTATTCTCTATAGAGGATCCTCCATTAATCTCATGCTGTCCTCGCTACTCACTGAGTTTGGGTTGGGGCCTCTTAGATCCATCAGGATGATCCTTCAGTTTGGTGATAGATCGATCAGGAGGCCGAGAGGCAGTTTAGAGGATGTTATTGTAACACTGCAAGGAATGAGGTTCCCAATTTATTTTGTTGTCATGGATATGGACACCTCTGCACTGTTACTCCATACCTTCATCATACTTGGTCAGCCACTCCTTAGAACAGATGAAGTGGTAGTTGATTATGTTACTGGAGAGATCATCTTTCACTCCAACAGTGATAAGGTGGGGATTGAAACGATCCCAGATCCGAGGCCATCACCGCCACCAATAACAACAAATGAGAGAGAGAGAGAGCTAGTTGTTCCAGATTCTGAGGATTATGATTTTCTTGCAGAGTTTCGAGAGACATCTTTTCACAGATTTTATGGACACCCAGGAGTTCCTTTCTCATAAGGACCTTATGGAAAGCATAGTTACCTTGAGTTCCCTTGTTGATCATTCTGATTTATCAGCTGATAGACAGTTTGAGCTGTATTCTGAGGATCATTCTTAGTTTTCGAAGGTACATTTGGAGATTCGTATCTTTTGAGATTACTGATGAGATATCTCCTATTAAGATTTCTAAGATATTTGTTGAGAGTTTTGGACATCCTGTTGAGCCATTCCTTTCTGAGTAGGGATCATTCATTGCAGAACTTTATGAGATTTTGCTTGATGAGCCTACAATAACAATGGTGTACAACACACACAGTGCAGATCATATACCTTCTACTAGTGTAGTTGCAGAGGTTGTCACAGAGAAGATTCAGACCCCACCTTGAGCTTAAGGCTTTACCCTCAACACTGAAGTATGCCTTCCTTGCCCCCAAATATTTCCGGTCATCATCAGTTCGCAGTTGATCGACGACCAGTAATCTTGCTTGCCAAGGATTCTTGAGAGAAATTGCAAGGCCATAGGATGGAATATTTATAATGTCCATGGGATTAGTCCAGCTTTGTGCTCGCACCATATCTACTTAGAGGATAACAACAAGCCTTCTCGTGAGTGTTACCATTGTTTAAATCTAAATCTACAAGATGTTGTCATGAAAGAGATTAGGAAATGGTGTGATGCTAGTTTTATCTATCCCATTTCGGATTCCAAGCGGGTCAGCCCATTGCATGTGGTCTCGAAGAAATTCGGGATTACTATCGTGACGAACGACTGTGATGAGGAGATTCTGACCCGCGTACCGACTTCAATATGTGTATGTATAGATTATTGATTCCTGAATTCAGCTATTAAGAACAATATCTTTCTACAGCCATTTATTGATCATATTATTGAGAAGCTGACAGGGAAAGAGTTCTTTTGCTTCTTGGATGGGTACTCAGTACATAACCAGGTTGCAATCGCTCCTGAGCATCAGTAGAAAACTATTTGAATTGTCCGTTTAGCACCTACGCTTTTAGATAGATGCCCTTTAGATTGCGTAACACCCCTTCTACATTCTAAAGGTGTATGTTGGTTGTCTTTGCTGATAAGGTAATTAGTTTCCTCGAGGTCTTCATGGATGATTTATCGATCTATGGGGATAGTTTTGACTTATGCCATAATCATTTAGACCGAGTACTTCAGCATTGCAATGAGGTAAACTTAGTGCTCTCGTGGGAAAAGAGCCAATTTATGGTGACTAGTGGAATCGTATTGGGCCACGTATTCTCCAAACATGGTATGGAGGTCGTCCCAGCTAAAATTGATGTGATCTCCAAGCTAGAGCCACCGTGGAATTTGAAGTAGTTGAGGTTGTTTCTTGGACATGTTGGAATTTATAGGATATTCATTAAGAACTTCAACAAGATCGCTAGGCTTTTGACTTAGCTTCTGTGCAAGGAGAGTGAGTTTATAGATGATGAGAAAGTCCTCCTTGCCTTCCAGCATATGAAATATATGGTTACTAGTGTTCCTGTCCTATAGCCACATGATTGGTCTCTTCCCTTTGAGATCATGACAGATGCGTTAGATTTTGCAGTTGGCACTATTTTAGGCCAGAGAAGGGATGTGATACTGTTTGCTACACACTACGCTAACAAGACTCTGGATGAAGCACAACAGAATTACACAGTTATAAATATGGAGATGTTAATAGTGGCGTTTGCATTATAGAAATTCAGGTGTTACCTACTTGGTTCACATTTAATTGTATACACGGATCACACTACCATACGGTACCTACAGGCAAAGAAGGATGCCAAACCACACCTTATCAGATGGATCCTTCTTCTCCAAGAGTTTGATTTAGAGATTCAACATAAACCTGGATTTAAGAATATTGTGGCATATCACATTTCTTCTATCACAAATGTAGAATCCTTTGATCAAATTAAACTTCTGATTCCTAAGACCTTTCAATATGAGACCATTTTGTCTGTGGCCTCACTCCCATGGTATGTTGATGCTGTGACTATATTATCTCCAAGAAAGTTCCACAAGATTAACCGAAGCATAAGGTAGACAGATTTTTGTCTGAGATTCATTTTTATCAATGGGAGGATTCGTACCTATTTCATGAGGGTGCGGATAGTATCTGGAGAAGGAGTATTCCTTAGGAGGAATACACCAGTGTAGTTGAGCATTGTCACCAACTAGAGTCTAGTGGGCATCATTCATGGAAGTACATGGCAACTAAGGTTCTACAAAGCAGCCTATGGTGGCCAACTCAGTTTAAGGATGCTACAGACTATTTTCGAGGTTGTACTGATTGTTAAAAAATGTGAGGAACCGTTTGTTCCAAAGATACAATTCCCCTGAGATAATCCATATTTCATATGTTTTTGTTGCTTGGGGCATAGACTTTATGGGACCATTTCTTGTCAGTCAGGGATTTCAGTACATCCTGCTTGCCGTGGATTATGTTAGTCATTGGGTGGAGGCGATCTCGACCTGAGCCACTTATAGTCGTACAGTTTGTTCCTTTCTCAAGTACCACATTATTGTGCGGTTTGGGATTCCCAAGAAACTCATTTCAGATGGGGAAGCCATTTCATCAATAGAGAGGTCAAGAAGCCTATGAAGGAGTATGCCATTGAGCATAGAGTAGTGTCTCCTTACCACCCACAAACTAACGGCTTGCCTGAGATTTCAAATAGGGAGATAAAGATTATACTTCAGAAATTGGTACATCCAGATAGGAAAAACTGGTCCTAGATGCTAGACTAATTTTATGGGCGTATCGGACAATGTACAAGTCTCCATTAGGAATGTCCCCTTATAGATTGGTTTATGGAAAACTTTGCTACTTAATAGTTGAATTAATTCATAAATCATTATGGAAATACCCTGTATGCAATTTGGACTATGAGAAAGCAGGCAAGAGTAGGAAGTTGGACTTGAACATATTGGTGGAATTCTGAGATTTCACCTATGACAATTCACTTATGTATAACGAGAAAGTCAAGCGTTGGCAATATAGACACATCATAAGAAAGGCATTATCCCATGATCAGAAAGTTTGATTTTTTTATGCGGAAATAAAGTTGTTTCTTGACAAATTAAAAAGCAAATGGTAAGGAGCGTTCATTGTGAGAGCTATGCATGACAATGGCAGTATTGTCATATCTGGGTTGTCATCTGACACACATGCATTTGTTGTGAATAGACAATTGTTGAAGCCATATCTAGATCATGATGCATTCCTGTCCGGGGTTGATTCCATATATGTGATATCAGACAATGACTTTTCGACATCTTCTGTGTTTGATACATTAGCTCATTTTCTCTTATATATATCATTTCATTTTATTCTTTCTTCTTCTATTTTTATCATTCACCTCTTTTCCATGTGTGCGCGCTATACATAGGATGCACTTTATCCTAAGTATAGGGGAGGTGAATGACTTGAGTCTTTCAATTTTTATTCTGTTTCGTCACTTCTGTTGTTGCCTATACTTAGGGATCTTTTACCCTAAGTATAGGAGGAGTGATGTCATTCATTTCATCTTTTTTGTGTTTTTATTTCTTTTTACTTCTTCTGTTATCTCACTCGTCCTTCAACTTGTTGATATTCTTTTCATATACTGAGGAATATTTTACCCTAAGTATAGGGGAGGAAAATTTGAGTCGTTGAGTTTGTTCATTCTTTTCCATGGTTCTCCCTGAGTGTACATTTTTCTATACTTAGGATTATTTGATCCTAAATATAGGAGGGATTACCGACTTCTCTTCTTTTCTTTTTATTCTTTGAGTCATTGTTATATAGGTTCTTTTTATTTTTCTATACCTAGCATGAGTTATGTCTTCCTTTTTAGCTCTTTGGTCACTATAGGACATAGTTCGAGCGAAGTATATGGTGGTATCGTATATATTATATATATATCTTAGACATAACTCATACTTTTGTGTTAATAAAATGGCTATTATTTAAAAAATATTTTGAAAAAATATTTGTAAAATAATTTGCAAAAATATTTTGTAAAATTATTTACGAAACTTATTTTGTAGAATAGTTGTAAAAACTTTTGTAACATTGGTCGTAAGTTGTTTGTAAAATGTTCGTAAATTTTTTTTGTAAACTATTTTTTACAATTCCTTTTAAAATTATTTGCAAAATTATTTCGTTTGTAAAATGTTTGCAAATTATTTTCTGTATCAAAATTATTTATATTATACAAAATGTTTGTAAATTTTTTGAAAACAAAATGTTTGCAAAAACATATTTGTAAATTTTTTTGTAAAATGATTTGTAAAATGTTTGTAAAATAGCTTGCAAAAACATTTGCAAACTTTTGTAAATGTCTTTGTAAAATAGTTTGTAAAATATTTTACAAATCTTTTGTAAAATATTTTGAAAAGGTTTGTAAAAATTTTGTAAAATTATTTTGTCACGTGGGACATACATTATGGGGTATATATATTTGTTGTAAAATCCATGTGTGTAGATGTTATTATTCCTATAAAATTCATTGTTGTATGTACCATTTCTTTATAAAACTTTTATTTAAAACATGTAAATAAAGTCCTTCTGTAAATTAAAATATTGTATGAATTTGTATTATCCTTATATATATACACTTGTATATATTCTTTGTAAATACATTCAATACACTAAATTTATTCTTTATGATAAAAAGTGTTCAAATACAATTAAAATTTACAAGAAAAACTCTTCGAAAATTTTTCAAAAGATTGTTCTTTTATTTTCTTCTCTTTCAATTTTTTGTATATATTTCATGCATTTGCGTGTGCATGTTTCAGATTGGTATTGACATTTAAACTAGTCTGGAATAAAACCGAAGAATGGAGCTTGGTTAAGATCTTAATCTAGTTAATCACAGGAACATTATAGGAATCAGAATTGAGATTCTCCAGGTTTGTAGGCTTAATTCTTTTGGAATCACAAGACTTAGTTCAGTGTCGTCTTGACTACCTAAGTAGAATATTTCGAACGCATGCATGATTCCTATTGATAATGACCTAGCTTGCACACTTGCACTTACACTTTGCTCACCTCAGTTCAAGTAGTAGAAGGCTAGATTTGCCAACATGAGACACATGCCAATGGAAACATCGTAAGCCACACATTTATGGCCATTTTACCCCAACCCGATACAATCATGATGAGGTCTAATGACAGAATGTTGTGGATTGCAATAAAGCTTCAAAAGACGGACTACTGGCTCGTGAGGAAAAACTATTTATGTACATGCTGCACCTTTGTAAATATTTAGAAATTAAAGATAAAAAAATCTTGCTCTCATCATAAGCAAGGCATATGCCTCAGAGTCGGATATTTGTGAGCATGTAGCTAGATGACCTAGCTACACTGGTCAGGCATCCTAGGATAGGTAGCTACACTGGTTACTGTACATTCTTTCCTCCACCTCCTTCTCTTGGATTAATTGCACAACTTCGAAGGGAATACCACGATTCTTGAGGAAAGAGTAATTGAATTTGGGAATTAGGGTCACCATGTAGGAGAAGGCTAACTTTTACTGCTTCAGCCGAGGAGAGCTACTTTTCACTTACATTGTACAATAAAGATTCATTACTCATAAGGGTTTCCATATAAGTTGACTTATTTTGACCTATCTATTGAGGATTCTTTATTAGAGTTGTGTGGTTTCTAGAGACTATTGAGTGCCAAGTCTGTTTCCCATTAAGGTTCCACCCAAACTAATAGTCCAAAGGTCTAACCGAGCTCCATATTTTGATTTTATGATGATAAGTTTAATAATCAATATTGTTCTAAGTTCTATGTTTTCCTTTATTCTTATTCTTTTCTTCTTGTCACTAAAAAAAGTGTTTTCTAAGGGACTAGAAAAGGTAAAGCATAAAGGGATGATGAATCTGCATTTCATCATCTTTATCCAGTTATTTTAGCTTAAAATACCTTACAAAATAGTTGTAAATATCAATAAATCTATTCTTTTATTAACTTTAATACTTATGTAAATATTGTATATTTATCACTATTTTAACCTAAAATAAACAGATAAAGAAACAAAGGAAAAATAAATAAAACCAAAGACAGTATATATGTAATGGATACATGTTGAATCTGACCCAAAGAGTAGGTCAAGACTTGACCTAATCAATCAGGAATAAAGTAGGGGGAGATAAGGCCTAATTACAAGGAAATCCATAAAATCAAGTTCCACTTTTGTACATTCATCACTTGTATATTAGTGTATATAATACACATTACTCATACTATTTTATTTATATCCAAATTCATGTAAAATAAAATTATTTTCTTCTTGAAACTTATACATTTTGTAAGTAATAAAAATAATTGCAAAGACAACAAATGTACATTTTGTAAATAACAACCGTCTGAAAAAGCCAAGAAGCTCAACTTGTCAGATCAATATCTTCTCCACCTAAAGTCAAAATTAATTAAACTTGCTTTCATTGTACTTCAAATTAAATAATCTTTAAAATGGAGGTTTTCATAAAAAATCATAGTTAAGTTTTGAAATGTGGCTTTTTGGGTACTGTTGTATAGTATACGTATGTATATTATTTATATATAAATTGTATATTTATTTTATTTATTTTTTTTATATATATTATATTTTTAAGTATTTGTATTTATTGTATTTAACTAATATAAAAAAATAAATCAAAAAAATCAACAAAAATAAAATCTTGTATATATTGTATATGTACCACTTTGTATATTGTAAAGTATTACTATTTATTTACCTAATAAATTAATTCACAAAAAAATAAAATTATCATAAAAATCCTTGTAAATTATTAAAAATAATAAACTTATAAATTACATGTATACATTTGTAAAAATAATAAATTAAAAATCAGGGTGTTGTAAATATAAGTATATATACCTATAAATAAAGAATTTTATTTATTTTCACCTTTGTATATATTGTATTTAATTAATTAAAAATAACAAAAAATAAGTTAGATAAATTACTAATATTTTTTCTTTATATTTTTATTTTAAATTCGTTTCCTATTTTATTCACATTTTTCTCAATTTCCTCCCTTTTTTGTCGTTTTCCCATTTTGTCCTCTAACTGCGCACATGTAGATTGTCTGAACTCGAGTATGTTGACCCGTGTCAACTCTCAATTCAATGGTTGTTATGCCATTTTTGCTTCGTCGACAATTCTTCTCCAATTTCTTCCGATCCGTCCACCATCTAACTCATCCCGTATTTCTTCTCCAATTAGTTAGCCCAAATATCCATTGCAACTGTCAGATGATCACTTCCTTCTTTTATGCCTCAGTTTGCTCGCATTTTGAATTCAAATATCTCCAGACCTCCACTCCTACATATACATCTCAGTCACCCCTCATCGCTTCAGATTCGTATTCCACCAATTTTTACACGATATAACCTACAAGCGAGTGCTGAGGCAACAACGAGGCACCTTCTCGATTAGGAGAGTGAAATTTTGACTGGAGGATGAGATCCCATCCTCCCACCGAAACTCTGCTGGTGTGATAAGCTTCTCCCACCTTCAGCAACATGATAGAGGCAACAACTATCCCATTTCGTCCTTATGTAATTTTCCTCTCATTTCTGTCTTCAACTTTGCATTTAAAATCTTCATTTAGTCAGATCAGATCTTTCATCATTCTCCTCCGATCTGCATGATCGGAGGTGTACCAAACACTTTCATCCATATTCGACCTTTCGCTCATATTCACCACTCCCTTCTTCACCTTCTTCCACTCCAAACCACCTCTAGATCACATCGGATCTGGAGATCAGCTCCCAATCCTACCAACTTCACCGGAGTCGCACACCCACTACCATTTTTCTTTTTATTTCATCAAATAACTGCAGGCGAAGATTCGTTACCAAGCACACATCTCATTTTAGGGTCTAGGAGCTCATTTGAGAGTGAGGAGAGTGGATTGGAGATTCACTTGAAGCTTTAGAACTTTCGAGTTTCATATCTTCTTCGAGTACCTGTCGAATCTTCACGCCATATCCAATCGAAGCAGGACCCCAATAACAATGCACAACTACCTATTGATGGCGATTTGGATTGAGATCGAGCAAGTTTTTCCCGATTAAAGTTCACAAGAGCCGCCATTGAAGCCAATTCCTCCCAACATCTTCGTCATCGTCATATCAAGAACATAAGTTCCAGATTTCATCAAGATCATAGATCGAACCCCATTTCCGAGTTGTGGATCAAGTTCTAGCCCAGATCGAGACCATTCATTCACGTCTTCATCCTTAGTCATATGATCCGAGCTCAACACCATCTTCACCCGTCCAAGCTTCCATGTGGAATGGTAGTGAATTTGCACTCTAACCCCTGTTTGATTTTAATTTTACAAATAAGTCCTCTTAGGACACGTGTCATACGCTTGTTCTTTGAACATTTATATTTATTTCCCTTTCATTTATTTTATTTGCATTTCATATTCCAGTTTGTTTTTATAAACATCTATCTTTGGAAAAATTAGAATGAAAATCCACAGGTTTTGTGTCATTATTTAACCCCTATAATTAAAATATTTCCACTTAAGTGCTTGTTTTCTTAGACAAACTTCACATTTAACCCCGTATTTATTTATTTGTTATCTGTCAATCTTTTATATAAAATTAATTACATCCATGCCCCTGTGAACTAGAGACTTATTTTGTTTATTAGTTACGTGGATTTATTAGCTAACTTTCATAAAAAAATCAATAAAAACTACCTTAACCTTATGCTAATCTCATTTATTCAGGCTAGTTTTTATTTTGCATTCTAATCATTTTTATCTTTTTAATAAATTAAAAGTCATAAAAATACTCCTTGTCTGCATTAGAAAATCAATAAAAAAATATGAAAACTTTTCTAAAAATTCCAAAAATTCTTATTTATTTATTTATTTTATTTTATTTTATGACAAATTTTTATTTACTAATTCTTCATAAAAACCAAAAAATAGATTTTTTTAAAAACACAAAAAATTTCATTTTAAATCATCGAAAATCAAAAAAAAATAATGAAAATGCTTTCTAAAAAAATTAAAAATAATCTATTTGATTGTGTATGTCTCCCTAATTTGTAATTTTATTTTCTATTTTAAAAAACCAAAGTCATGTGTAGTATTTCTGTTACTTATTTTGCTATTTTTCAACTTATTAAAAGCTAAAAAATTCTAAAAATTATAGAAAAATCACAAAAATATCAGAAAATGTTAAGAATTATCAAAAAATATAATTTTTACCTATTTTTGCTACACTTTAAAAATCCAAAAAAATGTCTTTTTCTTTTTGTATCTTTGTTTCTTTTAATTTTTTTCCTTTCTTTAAAAAAATGAAAAAAGAATTTGCAAAAAAATTAAAATTGCTAATATTACAAAATCAAAAAACTCATATATATATATATATATGTATATATAAATTAATATTCCATAGAAAAATAAAAAAGACAAAAAATTCAGAAAAACCAAGAGTATTGCGCATAGTATTTCCTTTGTTCTTTCATTGTTTTCCATTAAATTAAATAGCCCTAAGCATTTTTTCCCTCCTTGAGTTCGAGCTTGTACGCTACACATGTGAATTAAATAGCAAAATTCTGTTGTGACATTTCTTCTTTTTATTTTGCTGGAGAATTAAATAAATTTTTGTTGAGGGATTTTTAGGGTTGCAAGACTTTGCAAATAATTCATCTTAATTAAAACCACATAAAATTATCTATTTGAGATCATATCTCAAATCCAGATCTCCGATATGTTCGATTAAATAAAAGAAGTAAATAAAATCTTCTCATTGCATTTGAATCGCATTCAGATCAATGCCCAACATTTGGACTAAGATTAGATTACTTCTCTACTGGGAGGAGTCACTAAAATCCAAACCTATTTCATCACTCCATCGGAATGGAAGGGTCATGGTTATACAATCATTTATAATCACATCACCCTTAAGTATTCCTAACATCCCTACATTCCTCATACCGTAACACCTATAATAAACCCAATGTTTTAGATCACATTTATACCGTCTTCTTCGGAGTTTTATTATTAAGTCTCTCCCGGTCACTGTGAGTTGGTATCGATCATATGCTTTCTAAAAGCATATATCATACCTAGAAATTCTTGTCATGCTTTCAAAGCAAGACGACCATGCACAGAATTTAATTGTCCCAGTACTCCATGAGTGAGCTCAAGCCTTTCGATTTAGTAGTAAACAAGTAAGATCCCTTTGAGAGATAGTATAAACTCATATACCCTAGTATGCGCACTAGCTCACCAGTGTATAGACCTTGATTAGTTCATCAACCTAACGATCTGAGAAGTGTACATACTCAGATATATACTAATATATCTGTCTCTGGTCATAGGATGCATTCCTACACCATAACAACATACGACATAGGTCTTGATTATCTCGATCTCATTGTCAACTCTTTGACCTAACTTATCTAACACCTCTGAATCTCTATTCCTATGAAGAAAACCTACATTAAGAGGTCGGTCAGATATCATCCTTTAGAGAAATTTTACCATCTCATTTTTAGGCTGGAGATCATCTTTGAACAATTATTTTACAGTACTTGATGAGTCCTCAATCTAACTCTTTAGATATCATCCAAGCACCAGCTTTTATGAATCAACCATTGAATCGACAGCTATATGACCATTAAGATGGCCATGGTACATAACCCTAATTATACTAAGGGACCTTATAAGTGCATTTATTCATTTAACCTATGATAAGGAGTGAACTAAATCAATCACCTTTATTGATACATCAAAGATTACAATAACATTTTATGTATAAATGGTTTGCCTCGGGCTCACATGGCTAGCAAACTCCCACTAGCCCTCAAAACCATTCTGGTACAACCTTTAAAGCCATGCTCATAACATGCTGGTCAAAAATATTTTGCGTCAAAGGTTTGGTACGGGGATAATCAACATTGTCAGCAAATGACATCTTGGTGATGATGATGTGAGCATGCTTTTGAATCAAATGAATGATGTGGTATTTCCTTTCCATAATCTTGCACTTCTGATTTCATCTGGATTCCTTCGCATTATCTATGTCTCCTATGTTATCGTAGTGTAGGGGGATGTGAGTATCAAAGGAAACTACACCAAGTTTCGAGATGAACTTGCGCACATACACCGCCTCTTTTGCAACATCCCATACGTCAATGTATTTAGCTTTTGTTGTTGAATCAGCCGTAGTGTCCTGCTTCTTGCTTCTCCAACTCACAACACCAACGTTTAACAAGAACACAAACCCTGAAGTTGACTTGCGACCATCAATATCAGATCAGAAGTCTGAATCTGTTTATCCTAAAACTTGGAAATCACTATCTCCTTAGACCAAGATGTGATCTTGTGTCCATAATGAATACTTAACGATGTTCTACGTTGATTCTAGTATTGTTCCCCATAGCCGAATTGGTAACAACTTACCACTCCCATTGCATGGCAAATATCTGGCTTTTTGCACATCATGGCATGCATTAGGCCTCCCACAACTGACGCATAGGGGCATCCATCCATGGCTTTCTTATTCTCAACACTTTGATGAGTTATCCCTTTAGATAAGTATATACCATGTCTTAAGGGAAGGAAGCCTTTCTTTGAGTTATTCACATGGAAATGTTCCAAGATCTTCTTAATGTACCCATGTTGTGACAATCTCAAAATCCTCTTTTCTATTTTTCTGAACAGCTTCAGACCCAAGATATAAGAGGCTTCTCCAAGATCTTTCATCTCGAAGGTATGGTACAACCAAATATTTACACTAGTCATCATCACTGTATAATTCCCAATGATAAGGTTGCCATCTACATAAAACACAATGGCACTCCCACTAAGCTTCTTGTACATACATGATTCATCAGGATTCTAAACAAAATCATAAGTCTTTATTGTTTCATCAAATCTAATGTTCCAGCTATGAGAAGATTGCTTGAGCCCATAGATGGATTTCTTCAGCTTTATACTTTGCCTTCCTTACTAATGAAGCCATGGGGATGCTCCATATAAATATCCTTTTTGAGGCATCCATTGAGGAAAGTTGTCTTGACTTCCATTTGCCAGATGTCGTAGTCAAGATATGAAACTATATCTAGAAATGCCATGATGGAATTAAGCATAACCACAAGAGAGAATGTCCCATCGTAGTCGATGCCTTCTCCATATGTGTAGCCCTTGTCTATGAGTAGTGCCTTGAAGATCTCTACCTTCCCATCAAGTTCATTTTTTTCTCATGAAGATCCATTTATACCCAATGGAATTTACCCCTCTAGGTGGATCCTCTAGGGTCCATACACCATTATTGTACACGGAGTCTATTTCAGACTTCATTGCTAGCATCCATCTATGCATATCATGATCCACGAGTCCTTCATCAAAAGAAGCTGGATCATTGTTAGTTTCACCGGACACATGGATTCTGTACCATTCAGGTGATACAACCACCCTCAAACTCCTTCAAAGAGGTATGTGTGTTTCATCTTTATTTTCATCTTCAGTTTTTGGTTCATGAAGCTCAATATCATGAGGGAATTCAATGAGTTCCTTTTCTTCATTTTTGTCTTCACTCTTAAGGAAGTCATCCTTCCCAAATTTTATATCTATAGAGACAAAAACCTTTTGAGTCTCAAGGTTGTAAGTTGGTATCCAATACCGTCCATTACATACCCAATGAAGTAGCACTCTTGAGTGCGAGATTATAGCTTACTTGCATCCACATTCTTTGCATGGACCAACCAACCCCAAATCCTCAAGTTTCTAACACTGGGCTTGGTACCATACCAAATCTCATGAGGGGTTTCAGGTATAGATTTTCTAGGAATCTTGCTCTGGATTTATTGTAGTCGCTACTGCATATCCCCATAAACTAAGAGGCAAATATGGTTTACTCATCATTGAATGGACCATGTCCATGATGGTCCTGGTGTGTCTTTCAACAACACCATTAACTTAGGCTGTTTTAGAAGGAGTGACATTGAAGACAATTCCCCTATATTTGAGGTATTCCTGAAGTTCATCTGAGAGGTACTCGCCACCTCTATCAGATCGAATCAATTTAATCTTCATATCTGTTTGGTTCTCAACCAAAGGCATTAACTCTTTGAACTTTTTGAAGGTTTCAGATTTATGATGTAATAGTATGATTAACTCATACCACGAATGGTCCTCAATAAATGTACAATAATATCGATATCCATTTCCAGTCATGGTATTGAAGGGACGACATACATCAATAGGTATTAGGTCATCAATACCTTCATATCGTGTAACCTTGTTATGAAAAGGCATCCTGGTCATTTTACCTCGAATACATTGATCACAGACAGTTAAAGTTTGTACTTGTAGAAAATCTAAGGGTCCATCCTTTATCAATCTATTGATCCTATCAAGAGATAAATGACCAAGCCTTTGATGCCAAATCATGTTTGAATGATTTCCATCCTCTCTGATTCTTTTTGGATTTTTATTAGTGGGTCTTACATTCATGACACATTAATCAAAGAATAATTCATAGACTCCGCCAGAAGTTAGAATACAATATTCTATATATTTATCATAATGACCAGCTTTTTATAGAAAAAGAACGAATATCCATTTATAAAACGCTTATATATAGATATAAGGTTCCTTCTAACATCCCGAACATAAAGATGCTCTTTAAGTATAGAACTCTCCTAG
The DNA here is from genome assembly GCA_037367405.1 of Ottelia alismoides. Taxonomy (NCBI): domain Eukaryota; kingdom Viridiplantae; phylum Streptophyta; class Magnoliopsida; order Alismatales; family Hydrocharitaceae; genus Ottelia; species Ottelia alismoides. Next base: position 121,493 of record JAZKJV010009277.1, read on the forward strand.
TAGATATGCTAGTTTGCTGGTTGAAAAGTGGGGGAATTGGAGTCGCTTAAATGAGCTGACAATTCAGCTTCACTTGTCACTAAGGCGACTTCTAAAACTTCTCCGCTATTTCAACAATTAACCCACACAGATAATCAAGCAATTAAGAGCAAGAGTTAAAATTTAATATACCCTACTAAAAATGTATAGTCACAAGCAAGTAGGGGTCAAACATTGGAAGCAATGGAGTAGAGTAGGCAAGATAAAAATAATCAAAGTACAATGTGTCTCTCAACACTTAGCCAAAATATGATTTTTGTAGGTTTTTATTATTTTTATTTTATTTTTGTTTTGAATTTTTATATTTTGTTTTTCATTTTATATTTTTTTATTTTGTTTTATATTTTTATATTCTAGATTTTCTTTTTTTTATAAATATATAATATAAGATATGTAGGAGTATATATACAATGATAGACAAGAGAGATATAAATATTACTAAAAATAACCAAAAATCGTAGAAATAAATATTTTTTGGTTTTAAATATTTTTTTTACTTTTTTGTGATTTTTTGGATACTTTTGTTAATTTTTATATATTTTTAAAGTCAAAAATACCCTAAAACAAGGATAAAATAAATGGGTCAAATTAAAATGGAGATGAAAAAAACAAATAGTATCAAAATTTCTCCAAGTTTTAATTTATAAATAAAATTATAGAGAAAAATACAAAATAGAAAACACTATTTTTGGAAATTGAAGGAATTTTATAAAATTTTATAGAGAATTTTGGGATTTTTAATTTTTAGGAGTTTTTTTATTTTATATATTTTTGGTCTGAAGGCTAAAAACACTTAAATAAAGAATATATATATATATCTTTTGAGAATTTTTCATCACATTTTTAAGTTTTTTTTGTATTTTATTCTTTAGACAGGGACGTTTTTGCGCTCTAAATGATATTTAATAAATAATAACTTGTATTAAAATTTTAAAATAAAATTTGGGTGTGAAATTAGGGTACAACAGGAACCTACATATATTTTTTAGTATTTTTTGAGCACAATAGATGTATTAAAAAGTAGAGAAAACAAAAAGAAACTACATTCTGTCAAGGGCATATATGTAATTTAAATAAAACACGAGGGCCACTATGCAATTTTCACAAAAATCTATAACTAGAATAAATTGTTCTAGGATTAAATACAAATATTCACAGATGCAAGGGCCTCCATAAAAAATGCACACCTCACGTGGATGGCCACGTGAGGTGAGTTAGTAGAGGACTAAAGTGCAATTACGAAGAGTTCGGGGGTTTTAAGAAAATATTATAGAAATAAAACAACTACAAATGGAAGTTTAAGTTTTGAATATTAAATACAAAAAGCTTATGGCTAAATGCACAAAATACCCAAAAAGATACGTGAACCGACAGTGGGATGGTGCCACTTATGCCACGTGTCATCTCCTTGTCGCGTGATGATGCTTCACAGCGAATGTCTGAGATTAGATTTCACATCACGATCCAACGACTGGTGTGCTATGCATCCTACAGCTGCTGTACGTCCTAGAGCAGAGGCGTGATCCGACGGCTCTTGAATGTCGTGTAAGAACAGGGAAAAACAATGCAGGCGACTAGCTTTGATCGACGATGAGGCACCCCTCCAATAGTCTTGCTTCTCCTCGAGGGTTGCAAAAGGGGGCTGAAGCTTTCCTCTATTTGTAGGTAGCCTCAATAGATACTCTGGAGCCCTGGTGACCTAAAACGAGAATGGAGAAGCATGGAGGTTCAATGTACCTTGAAGTCCTTCATATGGCCCTACAATGAAGCCTTTTCTCTCTGTATCCTGTAGGGAATGGTAGGGGGAAATACGAAGCTCCAGTGACCTCCTGAGGGACAGTGGAGTGAAGAGTGCGTGGGTTGGCGTCCCTCTGACGAGTGGTTGAGTTGGAGGGATGATTTCCTCGGTTCATGCAGGATCGAGATGTATGGAAGGGCGTGGGGAGACAAGAAGCGAATGGGAAAGATGTGAGGGTGGTTAGGTGTGATGGAGCAACTTGGGAGTGGTCAAAATATGGTGGCGGATCCGGAGCTAAACCTAGCGAGGGAATCAATCGAGAAGAATAATGAGATGGATTCGAACGAAATGAGACCTAAGAAAGATTACTGCTAAAAGAACAAAAAGCAACTAATGGGAAGGGAGCTTACCGGTCAGCCACGGACATAAGCTAAGGCTCTGATAGAGTGGGAAGAAGAGCACGGATCAGTCGATTCGACACTCGCGCGCCTCATTAGAACTCGGGGGAAGAAGATGCTGTCACCAGCTGCCTCAATCCAATCTCAGACTAGGGTTTGGCGGAGTGAAAGAGGATCCAAACATCAAGGTTGGACGGATATGAGATTTATACAAATGGTGGTCCATGGTCCAAGGATGAGGAGGTGGTAGCGATTCCGTGACACTTTCCACGAGGAATCATCTCCATGAGAATCAACGAAGATCGATGCATAAAAGTGAAGAAGAAATCAAACCAAGATGATGCTCGGACCGACTTGGAAAAAAATCAAGAAGAAGCGGTCAAACATAGGTTTGACACAGGCTATAGGGTGAGTCAGAGAGATGACAAAAAGTAAACACTCCCCTCCACCTTGTTGATCCATGTGGACCAACCAGGAAAAAGCAACCCAAATATTTATAAATTCAAAAAGATTTAATAAATGATTTTATTGTTTTTAGGATATAAAATAAAAAAAAAGTTTTTTTAATCTTTTGTAGAATTTAATAATGATTTTTATTAATTTTTTATAGGTATTTAATTACAAGTTACTTTTTGGGTGTTATGACACGTTTATTTATCTATATTTTAGAATATTTATTTTATTTTGTATTTTGTTTTTGTTATTTTCTTTTTATATTTTATATAATTATAAATTATTTATATATACTTAAATATATTTTTATTATATTTTTATGATATATTATTTTCACTTAAATAAATTGGTATATTAAATTTATATGTATACGTATAGGCATTTCATCTATGTGATATATATACATAATTTATTTTAATGTTTTATTTAGGGTTTTATTCTTGTTTTAATATGTTCATATACTATATATAATATTTACAAAATTATAAAATTATAAGAATAATAAAGAATAAATAAAATGAATATTTTATTCGGGTATATTGTACAATAAGGGTCCAAAACCTAACTTTCACACCTTAACTCCAAAAAATATGAAACCACCTTTACTAAATACCTGATTAAAAGTTATATACAATTAAGGTGATTTTGATACAATTTATTTGAGAGATCTGGGTCTAGGAAGTTGGGATTTTGGAATCTTATTTAGAGTGTAACTTTTACTCTGTATATAATTTTTGTACGAAATCAATTTTGTTTTTTAAAGCTTTCATGGTCAATATTTATTTATTTGGGGTATAAAAAGTAGAAAATAAAATAGATCCCAAAAATGAATAAATTATCAATTAATAAATGGGAATTTTATTGTTTTATTGGTTCTTATCTCTGCCTACTTTATTCCTTGTCGACCTAGTCACCAAGATGCCTAGATCTTGGGGTTTAGGGTCATAATATACCTTTGATATTTTATTCTTTTTTGTTTGTTTTATTTATTCTATAATTTTGTCATTAAAAACAATATTCAGTAAAGTATTTATACATCAAAGAATGAATGTTAATTTGCACAAATTAAGAGTATTTACATGCATTTACTAGGGTTTTTAAGGCCAAAATGAAAGAATAAAGGTGATAAAATGGAGTTTCGTTACCCCCCTATACTTGCCTTTGCTAGTCCCTATCAAACACTTATGCAATAAGTGTACAAAATAAAAAAAAGAAAAGAATAGTAAAGAAAGTGGATTGAATTTAATCATCAAACTTGTCTTCACAAAATTAAAGTTTAGAGCTTAAGTCGAACCTTTGAAATTTTAGTGTGGGTGGAACCTTATTTGAAATCGGTTTTGAAATACAATAGTCTTTGAGAATCGCAAAACTCTGCTCAAGTATCCTCAATAGTCAGGTGATGAATCTCCATTTCATCATCTTTATTCCATCATTTTGGCCTTAAAAACCATGGTAAATGTGTCTAAATAGCGTTAATTCATGCATTTTATCATCCATGCATTATTGTGTAAATAGTATATAAAATACTATTTTTAGAGCCAAAATTATAGAATATAGAAAAGAAAAGAAAAAGAATAAAATATTGCAAAAATTTATCACCTGAAACCCCGAGACCTAGGCATCTCGATGACAAGGTCGATAAGGAATAAAGTAGCTGGAGATAAGGACCAAAAACCAATAAAATACCTATTTATTTTATTCATTTTCCTTCATTTTTGGGACCTATTTTTAGTTCCACTTTTTATACTCCAAATAAAGAAACTTTGTACATGAAAATTGTAGATAATTAAATATAGAAAAATACAAAATTGATTTCATAAAAAAATAATATACATATAAAAAGTTATAATTTGAATAAGATTCCAGAATCCCAACTTCCTAGACATGTATCTCTCAAATAAAAACTCGAAAGCTAGCAAAATCACTTTTATTGTATATAACTTTCAATAAGCTATTTAATGAAGGGGTTTCATATTTTTCGGAGCTACGGTTTGAAAGTTGAGGTTTGGACCCCTATTGTATACTTGTACATATTAAAATATTCATTATTCATTATTTTTATAATTTCTTTTTTTATAGTTTTGTAAATATTATTTATAATATATATGTGTATTAAAACTGGAATAAAAATATAAAGAAAATACAAAAATAAAATACTTGTATAAAATACATAGGAAAATACCTATAAATATACAGAATATACATCTATTTATTTAATTGTACAAAATACTTCAGAAAAATAAAATAAAAATATATTTAAGTGTATAAAAATAATTTATAAATTTATAAAATCATAAATAAAATTAATAAAACTAAACATATGAAATAAAAAAAATATTAAAATATATAGATATGTATACCTATATAGGCCATAAAAGGTAACTTGTAATATTATACCTTGAAAAAATAAATAAAAATCACAATCCAATATGTTATAAAAGAAATGGTAACCCTAGATATTTCTGTTACAATAAAATTGCAAGAGCAATCTCTCTCCCTCTATTCTCTACATGCCCCATCTCTCTTTCTCAATTGTGGTTATCCACAAATTTGACCTAGAAAGCCTCACCATCGTCATAACAATGTTGTGTTGTCGGATCGACTTCCCGTAGATCTCCATCCTCTTTGATGCTCCTTATTCATGAACAAGACGCCAGAGTTCATGAGACGAAATTAGGAGATTCATAGCTCCGATCCTTGACTTGGATTGTTAGAAGCACACATCTCATCTACGTGCTCGCAAGAGCGTCCTTCGTTTGATCGTACTTGAGAGAGAAGGTCTCTTACTTTAGAGATAAGGGATCACAATCATGCTTCAAGATGTATTCCTTTAAATTGTTTGTGATCTTGATGAAATTATTTGAGAAGGGTTCTCGAATCTTGTGGTTTCGTATATTTAAAAATTTTAATTTACGTTGATCCGAGAAATTAGTATGACTAGTCGCTCTTGATCGCATTCGATGTCATCTTCATGCTTCCGTGATGCGCTAAGGCCCAGACCCTAGCCTTCATCGGGAAGTTGTCATGAAAGAGATAATGAAGTGGCATGAAGATGGCTTTCTTTATCCCATCTTCGACACAAAATGGGTAAGCCCATTTATGTGGTTCCGAAGAAATTCGGACTTACAGTGGTTACAAATGACTAAGGAGAGGAGATCTCTACTCGAGTACCTAGATCAGGGTGTGTCTGTGTTGATTACAAATGCTTGAATTTAGATACCAAGAAGAATCACTTTCCTATGCTTTTTATTTATCAATTCCTTGAAATATTGGCAGGTAAAGAGTTCTTATTCTTCTTGAATGGGTAGATTAGTTACAACCAAGTATCGATCGCTGCTAACCAAGATAAGACCATTTTCACTTGTATGCTTGTCACCTATGCCTTTAAGCGAATGACCTTTGGATTGTGTAACACACTTGCTACATTCCAAAGATGTATGATGGTTGCTTTAACAGACATGATTGATAGCTTTTTGGCAGTTTTTATTGATAGTTTCGTAGTTTATGCTGATAATTTTTATGCATGTATCTTGCATCTAGATCGAGTATCGCAGAGATGTCGCGAAGTGAATTTTGTGTTGTCTTGGGAGAAGAGTCACATCATGGTGACTTAAGGGATTGTGTTGGGCCATGTCATCTCCAAACGAGGTATGGAGGCTGACCTGACATAGGTGGATGTTATTTCCTAACTCGAGCCACCGAAAATGATGAAACATGTGAGTCTTTTATAGAGCATGTAGGATTTTATAGAAGTTCATTCAGAACTCCAGCATAATTGCCAGACCTCTTACAGATCTACTAGTCAAGGAGACATATTTCATTGTTGATAATAAAGTCCTCCAAGTCTTCAATCGGTTGAAAGATTTGGTCTCTCAAGCATTTCTCCTACATCTTTGGTTTCTCCCATTCGAGAACATGGCAGATGCATCAGATTTTGCTATTGGGGCTATGTTGGGAAATCATAGGGATGGATTACCTTATACTATACATTATGACAATAGAAGATTAGGTAATACCCAAAATAACTATACAGTTATAGAGAAAGAGCTACTGAAAGTAGTTTCACCCTCGAGAGTTTCATTCGCATCTTCTCGGTTCTAAAGTGTTTGTTTATACTGACCACTTGGCTATTAGTTACTTATAATAAAAGAGGGATGCCAAGTCACACTTGCTCCATTGGATCCTTCTACTCTGGGACTTTGATATGGAATAAGAGATAAACCTAGAGTCAAGAATGTGGAGGCAGATCATTTTTCCAAAATTGAACGCATGGAGACTCTATTGAGAAGTTGCCGATTACAGAAAATTTTCTTGATGATTATATTCTATGTGCCTCATCACTCCCCTAATATGTCTATATTGTAAACTATCTCGATCCTGAGAAAGTTCCACAACATTGGACGCAAATAAAGAAAAACAAGTTTTCATCTGATATTCATTTCTACCAATGGAAAGATCCATACCTTTTCATGGTAGGTGTGAATTGCCGTTGGTGTATGTACATTACTTACACAGAGTAAACCAGTGTCCTCAAACACTGTCATAAGCTCGAAGCAAGAGGATAGCATCCTGGAAGCAGAATGGAAACAAAAGTATCGCAGTTTGGCCTCTGGTGGTCTGCACTATTCAAGGATTCTATAGCATATGTGAAAGGCTGCATTGACTATCTGAAATTCAGAGGAACCATTGGTTCCAAAGATACAATGCAACTCAAGTTCATCCAAATGTCTAATGTATTTGATGCTCAAGGTATAGACTTTATTAGCCCATTTCATAACTATTAGGGATACGAATGCATCCTGTATGCCATTGATTGTATGAGATTTTTGGTGGAGGCTATTCCCATCCGATCCACAGATAGTCGTACGATTTGTCTCTATCTCAAGGACAACATTATCTCACGGTTTAGAATTCTCAAGATTTTAATCTTAGATGGGGGGCTAGCCATTTCATTAATAGAGAGGTCAAGAACATTGTAAAGGAGTACATTATTGATCATCATGTCGCCCATCCATACCACCGAAAATCTAATGGTTTGACTGTGTTGTCAAATAGCGAGATCAAGACAATTCTACAGAAACTTGTACAACTAGATAGGAAGAACTGGTCTCAACTTCTTGATTCCATTCTATGAGTTTATCAGACCATCTACAAGACTCCTTTGGGAATGTCTCCCTATCGCCTTGTATATGAAAAGCATTGCCATATGCCTACTGAAGTGATTTGTAAATCTCTTTAGGCAGTAAACATTTGTAACATGGACTCACAAGAAATAGGGAAGAATAGGAAGATTGATCTGAACTCCTGAGATTTAGACACTATGCATACGATACCAACCTAATGTACAAGGAGAAAATCAAAAGATGACACAACAAGCATATCAGATGAAAGACTTTCGAGCCTGGTCAGAAGGTACGGATATTTTATGCAAAATTAAAGTTATTCTAGGAAAATTAAAGAGTAAATGGACTAGTTCATTCTTAGTGAAGATTGTGTGTAACAATGGTAGTATCATCATATCAGAATTGTCATCTGATGCATAACCATTTGCAGCCAATGGACAGTGGCTGAATCCATATTTAGAGCATGATATATTTTTGTCTATTGTCGATTCAATTAATGTGGTATTTCATGATGATTTCCCTGCATAAATAAAATACTCAGATAGTGAGATGACAAAAAAATATTTTTTTTGTTGATCATTCTTTTTCATTCTCTTTAAATTCTTTCATCATTTAGTTTTATTTATTCACACCTTTCATTAGTGTCATATTACGGTGACTAGATCCAAATTTTAGGGGGGATGAGTGACTTGAGTTTTTCATTTTCGTTCCCTTGCTTGTCTTCTAACTTGTTGATAATCTATTCTATACTTAGGGACATTTCATGCTAATTACAGGGGGAGACAAGTTGAGCCATTGAATTTGTAAATTCTAATCCTCAATTATCTTTGCTTTGTGTACAATTTGTTATACCTAGGATTAATTTATCCTAAGTATAGTAGGGATGATCGACATTTGATTATTTTATTGAGTCATTGTAGTATAGATTTCCTCTATACTTAGCATGAGTTTTGTCTTCCTTTGTTGCTCTGTGATCACTACGAGGACATAGTTCGACCTAAGTAAAGGGGGTCGTATATATGGTTTATATACATTATACATAACCAGTACACTCTTATATTTTAAATAATATGGCTAATATAAATTGGGTAACAATAAATAAAAATAAAACTCTTGTAAGTGTGAAAAATTTTGAAAAATATTTGTAAAAATGATTTTGAAAATATTTTACAAATGATTTTAAAAAAGTTATGAAATATTTTGAAAAATCTTATGAAAACTTTTGAAAAATCTTTCTAAAATATCTGCAGACCTTTGAATATATTTATTTGTAAATGTTTGTAAAAATTGTTTTGCAAAAATGTTTGAAAAATTGTTTGTAAAATTATATATAAAATAAGTATTCAAAAATGTTTGTAAAATATTTGTGAAAATATTTTCAAATGTTTTGAAAACTTTGTACATAACATTATTGTCAAAATTGTCCAAATAAAATTCTTCTGTGAATAAAACCATGTATAAAACTTGTATATACTTGTATAGAAATATTTTCTGAATATGTATAATCCTTGTAAATACATGCAATTCACTAACCATTCGAAAATACTTAAAAAATAAAAATGAAAAAAACCCATAAAATTTTGCAAAACTCTTTTGAAAACATCATAAAAAAATTTAAAATAAAAAAATTACTTCATAAAAATATCTTTGCATTTGTATTTACTTTTTCCAGAATTATTTTTGACAATTGAACCACTCTCGAACGAAATCTGAAGATGGGAGCTAGATTATGATATTAGTCCACTTAATATCATAGGAACCTTAACGGAAATGGAATTAAGACTTTTCTTGTCCATATGATTTAATTTGAGTTTGCAAGTCTATGTTCGCATGTCATCTTGATTAGCCTAAGTAGAATATTTCATGACACATACATGGCCCTTTTTGGCAATGGCCTAACTTGGACAAGCACTCTAAACATAGCTCAACTCAAATGAGGTGGTAAGGGCAAAATTCGTTAGCTTTAGAAGCATGAATGTGTAAACATATGACGCATGTTGAACAAGTGGAACTCGGGTTTTATTTATTTAATTTATGGAGAAATAAAATGTGAATAAAATATGAACAAGTGAGTGAGATGTCGTCGTAACCCAAAACTGTCTCAAACAAAAAATATTTTTATTCTATCAAGAAATAAAACAACCATACTAGTGCTATTATTTTACCTGTATAGCAATTCAGGATTGAACTCGCTAAGGCAACTTTACCCGAGGGGTATTTATTTGTTGCTAATAAATAAAGAATTCTTTCTTCTTTTTATTGTTTTTATATCTTTTTAATTCTTTTTATATTTTTATGCAATTTTAATATTTAAATTTTTTATAACGCTTTAGATTTTTATTTTTTCCAATGTTTTTTTATTTTACAGAAATTTATTTTTAAATTTTTATAGAAAACAATAGAGGACAAATGAACACCAAAGAAACAAATGCTCTTTTATATTTTTCAAAATATTGAAAATAGTCAAAACTTCATAATAAAAACTTTTTGTATTTTATATAATTTTATACTATTTTTGTGATTTGTATACGATTTTTAGAAATTTTTAAGGAAATTAAAATGAATAAAATAACTAACAAAACACAAAGAAAATATAATCTATTGTTTTCGGTTTTTAAAATATAAAACATAACAAAATAAAATGGAAATAAGTCTAAACATAAGAAAAAATTCAAGCTTTAAATTAAGCCCATTTATATAAATTTTTTATTTTGTTTTTATGTAATTTTTATTTTTTATTGATTTTATACAAATTTTTATCGATTTTCTAAATTTTTCTGTTTTTTAGGATTTTCTAATTGCATTTTAAAATGAATTAGTATAGATGTTAGAACTATATTATAGACGCAAACATTAATTTTTTTAGAATTTTTAAAATATTTTTGAAAATTTTAAGACTTTTTAAAGTTTAACAGAGGAAGTTCTTTTTGAGATTTTTAAAAGTGCAAAATCAATTAATTTTACTAACAAAAATTATTATAGATAAAAATACTAATCAGAGACTTGTCCTAATTTTTAGGGATATTTTGTTTTAATTAGGTATTTATTAATGAAATTTAAAACAAGTTAATTAATCTACAGTATAGGGAACTAAATGTAATTATTTAAAGTTTCTACACTAAATTAATAACAAATATAAGAAATGTAGGGCCAATTATGGAAAACACTAGAAATTCACATGTTTCGGCAAGTGAATCTAAGTTTGGTGGACTTAATTGCAAATGCAAAACTTTGAGGAACAAATAATAACAACCAACATGTCATTTATTGTAAAAATTCTAATAATCATGTGTCCATGCATGTGAGTTCATTTTGTAGGATTAAAATGCAATTATTAAAACAAGCAAGATATTAATGGAACTATTCAGTAAACCACAAACATACATATGTTCAAATTTGATATATTTATGAATAAGGTAAACTGCATGGCAAGGAGTGTAAAATCACCACTATTGTGTGTACCTCACGTGTGGATCTGATGGTTCTGATGTGACACAGTTGATCTAATCCGGCATCTGGTTTTTAGACGTGAATATAATGTCCAGATCTGACCTGGGTTGACTATTCTCGATTAGATGCTTAAGGAGCCCATTGTAAGAACTACAAAAAGGTCCAAGCCGATGAACTTCAATCAGCTAGATCTCTGTCAATTTGCATACGATTTGCTCCATGATGGCTTTAAAAGGTCCCTGGTGATTCTCCACGTTGAGTGGAGTTGTTGATAGCTTTCCGGTCCCGTTGATTGGTGACCTAGAGATCAAGCTCTAAAATGCAAAAAAGATAACATCCAGGTCTTGACCCAAGCTCCTAAACGTTGCTCCTCCTCCTGCAATCAACTATATTCTAAGAGATAATGCTCCGACTTCAGCTGTTAAACCAAAACTAGAGAAAATGTGGGGAAGTGGGTTGATCAATAATGATGGTGGATGATTGAGATCGAAATCTCATATCCGATGCGGATAATGCAATATGTTCGTGTGAAGAAGATGGAGAAATGTTCGACAAAGATGAAGCGATAATGAGGGGGATTAAAAACACAAGGATGACCTCCAATCGAGTATATTAGATGTTGATCATAAAAATTACTCATTTAAGATCAAATCAAAATAAAAGAAATGAAATAAAAGAAAAATTGAAAAGAAAATTACGCTTTGGTAACCTATAGTGGAAAGTGGAATGTATTGGCCTTGATCTAGCTATATAAACCTAGAAAAACTCGACACATCGGTGGAGCCCCGGCAGCAGCTGGATCTCATCATCTCGCTAAAATCGCACACTCTTGATTGAAGATAGCCTTTATTATCACCTCAAGCATGCTCCAGAAGCCAATCACGGGAGAAAATAGGTAGAAAATGGATTAGAGATTTATGGGGCAGCCAGAGCATTATTTATAAGAGCTGGAGGAAGCAAAATTTGAAAATGAAATTAGGTGCGCAATCCGAGGTGAAAGAAATTGAAATTAATCAAGCTAAGAGCTCTAACAAAGTAGGTTTCATTGGGTGAAGAAATCACACCTAATGGGTTATTGAATCACGAGGAGAAAATCAGTGAAAGAGAGAAGTCGAGTTGTAATAGGCAAAATGGGAAGTAGAGGCTAAGTTGACTCGGGTCAACAGATCTGGGTCCAGCAAATCAGCATTTATTCTTGAGTGGGTCTATACACAAGAAGATAAAAATAATAAAATTAATAAAATTAAATCAAAAATAAATAGAAAGTGAAATTTAATTAAAAAGTTTTCAACATATATAATGTTAATAAATTAATAAACTATTTTTTGTTGATTTTTAATGAATTAAATAAAATAATTAATTCGCTAAAAATGAATAAATATCTTTTTATAGGTATATAATACCTATATATACCTATATATACAACATATACAACTTTAATTCTTTATTTTTGCAAATAATTGTATAATTGCATAATTTATTAATTTATCAATGCATGGAATAGCCTAAGAATTGTAAGTATATATTTATTTGATTTTTGTGAATTAATATCATAAGTTAATAAAAAGGGTTATGTGCAATATAGGTATGTGATACCTATAGTATAAATACACTTTTTTTATTTTTTTATTATTTTACATTTTGTTCTTCTTATTTGTATTTTATATAAATAATATAAAATATGTACAAAATATTAAAATTATTATATTTGCAAAACTACAAAGAAATAAATGAATGAATATAAATAATCAGTATACCATAGTTAAAATACAACAACACTCCGAAAGTCAACTTTCAGATCTTAGCTCTGATTTTTATGAAACCACTTTCATTTTAAAGCTTATTTAATTCTAAACACAATGAAAGTGAGTTTGATTTGGAGTTTTTATGGAGTAATATTAATCTAACAATTTTGGATTTAGAAATTTTTCAAGGTGTTGTTTCTCTTATTCTATACAAGGTTTCTTCTTGCATTTATTTTTAGTATTTACAACTTATTTTTATGTACAAGTTACAAAAAGAAAACATTTTTATTTGAGGTTGTTTTATAGATAAGTAAAATAGAACAAGAAATGTACAATGAGCACAATGATGAATATATACATGTGAATTTTGATTTTCTGATTTTTTTATGGATAAAAGACTCTATCTCCCCCTAGCTTATTCCTTATCGAATAGTTCAAGTATTGACCAACTCTTGAGGTTAGGATTAGCCTGTATTTATTACATATATACAACCTTCTTATATCTTTTATTTATTTATTTATTTATTTTGATTCAAAAAAATGATAAGTAATACATTATTTATAGATGATCTGAGATTATTAAAAGTGATAATTAGCGAAATTTACAGGTGTTTTGTAAGGTGTTTTAGCCAAAATGAATGAATTGGTGATTTGTCATCCCCTGTTACTTTACCTTTGCTAGTCTATTAGCAAATGATTCCTTGAAGAATAAGTGACTAGAAATAAAAAAAATAAAGGAAAAGAAAGAAGTTGAATAATTTTTGTTTTTAAACCAATCTTCATAAAATCAAAGTACGGAGCTTGGTTAGACCTTTGTATTATTAGTTTTGTGTAACCTTACCGGGAATAGGATTTAAGACTTAAAATCCTCTAAGTTATACACGTCTCTATTTATTTTGCCACAACAGTCAGGTCAGAATAGGTCCTCATACGCAAAATCTAATGACTATGAATCTTACGTGTATTGTGTATGTGATATATAGCTCCCAACATATTAAATGACAAAGAACAACCTTCTCTTAGTATGGTGACCCTAATTCCCTAGTCTAGCTACTCTTTCCTCGAGGAGCAAGCTATTTCGTTCTAAGTTCATGTACATATTGTGTCCACAATTTAAGGGAGAAGAAGATAGAAGAATAAGAAGAGAATTGAAGTGTGGCTAGTGTAGCCATATTTCCTGGTGTAGCCGGCCAGTGTAGCCTAGTCTCCTCTAAGATATGCACGTTCTCCAAAGCTTGGACCATTGTGGTCATTTATGTATATTTGGTATATGTTCTTCTTTTTTTGGTAGAAAATATTGTTGCACCACATTGATCTTGTGTGCCCCGACAGATATAGAATTTTTTTTATACCTAAGTTTTGGGGGCTTAGAAAAATTTGTACCAATAGACCATCCCTCATCCAAAGCTTTATTTCAACCCACAACAACATGTCTTTAGATGTCCTAAAGGATATGGATGAATCCTTAAATGCATCACAGAAGCATGAGGATCGCATCATATACGATTGAGAGCGACTAGGCGCACTAATAGCTCAGTGTAGCGGAATTTAAAAATTTTCATCGATGAAAACACATGATCCAAAAACACTTCTTGGATCGTTTCATATAACCACGTAATAGATAAAGGAATACCTCTTGTAGCGAGGTTGTGATCGATTTTCTAAGAGAAGATACCTCCTGTCTCAAGTCCGAACCGTCGGAGGAGATGCTTGTGAGCGCGGAGATGAGTCGCGTGCTTCTTGCAATCCAAGTCGATGATCCAACAATGGATCTCCTGATCTCATCTCACGAGATCGAATGCCTTCTTCACGTGCGAGATGCACCAAAGAAGACAGAGACCCAAGAGTCGTTGAAGCGACAGCACAACGGTGATGCGACGACGAAAGCAACCTTCTCTCTAAGAGAGGAGTGGACGACCAGTCAAGGAAAAGGAGAAGGCTTGGTGTGAGAATGAGAGAGAGAGAGAGAGTCGTATTCGAAGTTGTTGTTGTTGTAACTCGAAGAGCAAGGGGTGCCTCTTTGAAAAACCTGTAAAATCACCCTTTTAATTGTGTCGAATTAATGCACGAATTTTCGTTGCAATAGGGAAAAATATGATCGATCAAAAATTGCTAAATCATTTCTCAATTAACGCAAGCCGTTATATTTTTTTACTTGGGCAAGCCCAAGCTCGAACTCAAGGGCACGAGCCTCTTAAGCGGTTATTCAAGTTCTCATTAATCACATTAAGTGACGAATTAACAACTCATAGGTCAGAACACACAAGGACAAATGATGCAGATGAGGTAGACAGTTGCAGACACTTTTTATTTGAATTTTATAATGCAATGTGATGCAAGTATAGAGATAAACACACAAGCCCTGTCTAGATCAAATCATTGGCCCATAAAAAAATGTAGTGAAATTCAGGTTTAATAAATGAATCAAATATCATTGATGAACTAATAGAAGACATGAGAGATAATTAAGAGAGTAACACTATAGTATTAAAATTAATCATCAAAATTTCAAGTGTCAAATAAGGAAACAAATCATTCCATGAGGTAGGCAATTAAATAAGCTTCAAAACGAAATTGAAATCAACTAAAATAGAGATGGTATGTTCAAGATATTCACAAAAGAGTCTAGGGGCATAAATGTAAAGAAAACATGAGAAATAAATAGGAAAGCATTGCAAATAGGTCCCCGGGAGGGCTTAATTGTAATTCAAGGCCTTCCTTGTAATTTTCTCATGCGTGCGTGGGCTAAATTGCAATTATTAAAACATGGAGGGGGTCCGATGCAATTAACCTCAAGCGCGCATGCTCTACATGTGCTTGGAGGACCTATTTGTAATTTGGAGAAGTCCGCGGTACCCCCCCCTACAATTTGCCTAGCCCTCACGTGACCAAGGTACATGAGGCTTGGCACGGATGGAGGCGCAGCTCAGGACGAGGCTCGGGAGGCTCGACAAAGGCTCGGGCCATGTGTCGATAGATGGCGATCTGGCTTGGCTCGGGTGCCCCGAGCCTGGAGGCTGGAAATGAAGGCTCGGGTGCTGATGCGTGGCTTTGCTTGGGACAACAACTGTACGTGCTCGGAGCGTAAACATGGCTGAATGGGGGACGTCGAATAGGCACTGAGAGGGCGCCATCCCACGACACCTGTACGCTCTGGAATCTCCTCCACCATCGAAGGTTGGCGGCGCTTTTGGATCTCCCGCAGACCTGTGCGAGCTCCACTACCATCCTCAATGCTCGATGTAGATCCAGGAGGATCCCTAGAAGGACGACGATCAAGCCTAGATCATGGGGACGCCGTCGGGTGACCTATAGGGGCCTGTCGACGAACCCACATCGGAGGTGGAACTTGAGAAGTCCTCTCTGACGATGCTCTGAATGAGCAATATGGTACCTGCGATGTTAATACAAAGCCGAAGTGATTGTGCGTGTGTGTTTTGATGTGGAATGAAGGGCCACACGGGCGGAGAAGGGTGGGCCCTGGTTGTCTTCTCCGACGAGGAAAAGAAGATGTGGGTGGAGTGACTTGGGGTTGTGGAAGATTGAGAGGGTGGTCGGAGGGCATGGCAAAGATGAACGAAGTGTAAGGAAGCTAATGGGATGATGAATTGAAGGAGAGAGTGTGTAGAAATGCCTAATTAAATCAAAGAAGTAAGGAGGAAAAGCACAAGGAACTTACCTGGAGATAGGGGCGAACAAGGGCGACCTGGGCTGAGCGTCGATGGTGATCTGGTCATCGCTGGACTCTCCCAGCCATGGCCATGGGACGTCACTAGGGCCACGACGGTTTTTGCAACGTCGATCTGGTTCCCCCCTTTCAAGGGGAGATGGAGAGACGCTAGGTTGTGGCCCGCATAAAGGTGGACGGGGGTGAAATTGGGTGGCGATGGATATTTCAAGGGGGAAGGTTAGAGGTTCCGGTGGTGTACGACATGGGTTGCTAGTGGAATATGGAGCGAGAGAGAGGGTGTCGTGCGGAGCTATGCATCTTGTGAGGATGACAAAGAAGTGAGGCTTGATTTGACTTAATAAGGGAGGCGAGAAGGGCGTTGAGAAGGTGGCGAAAATGGAAAGGGGGCAAGGTGTGAAAACAGGAGATCGTGGGAGAGAGAGGGAGGTCAGAAATGGGAGATGATCTCATAGCCGTTGGATCTTGCGATCCAACAACCGAGAGGAAGGCGTTAGGGAATGGACCTGATCTTATCGATCGGGCCGCATCCAAGAACTGTGGATGAAGGAACGTTTGGACTTTGGATCTAGAGATCCAATGATCGAGGATTGGGTGGGCATGGATGCTCCAGATGTGATCTGGAGCATCGATCGGAGGGTGTAGATTGAAGCAAGAACTAGCAGCTGAGATTGAAGCGCGCTAGAGATGATCGAACGATGCGAAATGAGGGAGGATGGCGCAAGGGTAGCAGGCCACGTGGCTCAACCAGAAGGAGCCACATGACCCAACCAGGTTATTCAAACACAAAAATAAAAAAAGGAGGTTGAATTTAAAAAAAACTCAAAACATGAAAGTTGTAGATCTCAGTGAGATCTACAAGTTTCATGTTGATCAAAAACACAAAAGAAGTCAAACAAAGGGAGAAATATTTTTGTGAGTATTTTTAAAGGTGTAAAAACACTGCGATTTTTTTTATTTTGTCATTTTTTGTATTTTTAATTTATTTTAAGTTCAAGATATATACAACAATTAATATGGTTTTTATTGACATCAATTTAAGCCAGGGGTTAATATATGAAGATTAACATGATGAAATCGAGGTTCATCATCCCCCTATACTTAAACTGTGCTCGTCCTCGAGCATCTCAAGCATGAATAAGTTGGATCAAGCCCTGATTGTGCATGTGAATACAAGACCTGATCAGTTCAAGAACTCTCGATTTGAGAGATTCAAAATTTCAAAGTTGAACCAATCTCTAATCAAGAGATATAAAATTTCTCTAATTTATCAAACTCTCTATATACATATAAAAAAAGGATATGACATTAAGTGTTGACCGCAGTCACAAGGGTAGAGTCGCAATGTCATACAAGGTTCTAGTCAAAGAAACTCTCCTAAGGACCCAATCCTCAATACTAGGGAATAAACCAAATATTGAATTCAATCCACCATCTCTTTAGTTGTCAGACTTAAAAATGAAGGTGGAAGTCCAGTTGATGGAGGGCATAGGATTATGTCATTTCTTCTCTCCCTCTCATTGGAACAAGGATCCTCTCGGGTGCCTTATTAACTCAACACATATTTATGTTTTTGATCAATGTGTCCGTCAAGAGAAGTTGGAGTCGTTTGCACTTGTTTTTCTGGGAGTACGCCGAGGTGTGCCTTTTTTGAGTATCTAATATACCTTCTACATCCAGACTTGTAGCATTTATGATGCAGAGCCCTTTTTGGTGCAAGCCCGACTCTTGGTCCTTATAGTGGTGGTCCAAGTGGACACTTAGAAATGGTTGGGAGCGCTCGCCTTTGGCGGAAGCTCTTTGATATGTGACTTTGTAGGGCGAGAGCTTTTTATTTCTTTATTTTTCGTTTTCTTTTCTTTTTAGCTAGCTCCACCGCTTTTACCAAGAGTTGGCTCACACTGATCGACAATTTTTTATTTTATCACACCCTGGCACATAGGTAAATGTTAAGAGATAGTATAAGAACCATGTTCTCATACTGGCTAAAGATGTTGACACTCAGGTTTTATGAAGCCTTCAATGATTTTATCCCATCCTCGAGCATCACTAAATCGGGTCCAAACTCAAGTCCCTCATCCCAGTTCCACAAGTGAAATTGCAACTCATCTCATCACAACTACAGTCTTGCATGTGAAGTGTTGATCACATTCTTTAAGACAAGAGACTAAGTATGCAATATAGCACGCAAATCTTTCAAACTAGGGAAGTGTGGATAATTAAGTCAAAGACCCTGATGCGTAAGGTTGGTTAACTAAAAATCTCAAGACCTTGCAAACCAAGTGTTCTTGAACATCACTAATCTTGTGTGAAAATATGGAAGTGTCAGGGATTAAACCAACTCCTTCATCAATTTTCTTCATTTTACATTTTTTTGAAAAGAATATTTACAAACACAAGTTAGTCTCATTTAAAACCTCTTTTTTTGAAAAGATTTTTGAAAGATTTTCAAAATAATGTCACATATATAAAGATTTTTCAAACATTTTTCAAACGATTTTTCAAAACAAGTAAAACCTATTTTTCAAATAATTTTCAAATATTTTCTTCAAAATAATTTAACATAGTAGAGAAATTTTTTAAATGTTGAAAACATTTTATCCCACTTAGTTCAAGATAAATTATACTCTAGCCCAAAAAGTTTTAATTTTTTCAAAATTTTCAAAATAGAGCTATGGCTAAAGTACATATATATTGTATATACGGTATACCCCCCCATACTTAACTTTTATTATGTCCTCATAGCACTAAGTGATACAAAGCCATAGCTCAAGTTAAGACATAGGAAAGGATATACGAACTGAGGAGGACACCCCTTATACTTAGGTTAAAATAACCTAAGTATCGGAGAGAAGGATAAATGAGTCAGGAAATCATGAGGACTCAGGTCCCCCCTATAGCCTAAGTAAAGAGATGGATAAGTGAAGTTGGGGAGACCTGAGAGGAACAAAGAGGTTAGGATGGATTTACATGTGAAGGAATGAATCTATGGACATGAATGGAGTGCCTAGGGTCTATGGGAAGGTGTCGAAAACAAACAAGGCTCAATCAACCAAGCAACACCCTTGATTCATCAACTCACACATGAAACCAACAAATGTTGGTTATTTTATCTTGTCATTTTTATTTGTGATAAAATCAATTTCATTCTCATTTATGTAAGGCTTAATGAAGCATATAATCATAAAATCCTACTTTAAGAGGGTGTTGCTCTCCCAAAAAATGATTTTAGTCCATTTTATTTGGTCGACTTGCATTAATAGTCCACATTTTAGATTCAAGGTTATCATTGAATTAATGTGAGCACAATCAAGCAAACATTGTCTACCAGTCATTCCCAATTTCCATTTAGTCCTAGGTGATCAATCTAGGAAGAGAAGGTTGAGAAAAGGCAGATGCATACGATAAAATCATGATCTATGCTAAAGAGGAAAACTCACAGTGCCTTTAGCTTTCTTTGTGAAAAATCAAGACTGAATTGCAAACAAATACTAAATGTTTGCAAGTCAATGAAAACCACACTTAGCATGCTTCTATTAGCAGGGAAAGAACATATTTAATTTTGGCTAAGTGAAGCAATGTCTATGTGCGTCTCAAATTAATGTGTGTCCTACCTATGATCAAACACATAAGATATGAAATAAAATAGCTCGGAGAGTCGCGTGCCTGATCCTAAGTCGACACTCAAGTGAGGAAAGCCCCACACAAGCACAATATCCTTCATTCATTTACAATCCCGAGTCTTCAAACGAAGACCGCTGTAAAGATGGTTATTTATATGAATGCATGAAAAATGTGAGACCGTAATTCTTATCCATTTCTCCAATGGTGCTTCTACGACTCCTCGTTGAAGGAGCTCCTGTTCCTTGATTACCGAGGGACCCTGCTACAAAAAGCAAGCATTAGATATATATTAAAGAATTATCAAATGCATGTGAAATAAACAACTTGACCTACATGCTAGAAAGTACCACTTAATCAAATAATAAAAATCTAAATAAAACAAAAGATGAGCCATGACCCCGGCAACGACGCCATTTGAAAAACTCATAAAATCACCCTTTTAATAGTGTCGAATTAATGCTCGAATTTTCATTGCAGTCGGGTGAAATATGATCGATCAAAAACTGCTAAATCATTTCTCGATTAATGCAAGCAGTTATATTTTTTTTACTTAGGCAAGCCCAATATCGAACTCAGGGACACAAGCCTCTTAAGCTGTTATTCAGATTCTATTAATCAGATTAAGTGATGAATTAACAACTCATAGGTTAGAACACACAAGGACAAATGATGCAGATGAGGTATACAGATGCAGACACTTTTTATTTGAATTTTATAATGCGATGTGATGCAAGTATAGAAATATACACACAAGCCCTACCTAGATGAAATCATTGAGCCATAAAAAATTGTAGTCAAATTTAGGTTCCATTAATGAATCAAATTTCATTGATGAACTAATAGAAGGCATGGGAGATAATTAAGCGAGTGACACTATAGTACTAGAATTAATCATAAAAATTTCAATTGTCAAATCATGAAACAAATCATGCCACAAGGTAGACAATGAAATAAGATTCAAACCAAAACAAAATTCAACAACAAGAGAGACTGTATGCTCAAGATATTCACAAAAGTGTCCAGGGGCATAAATGTAAAGAAAACATGAAAAATAAATAGGAAAGAATCGCAAACAGGTCCTTCGGAGGGCTTAATTGTTATTAAAATAAATCGCAGGGCCTTGTAATTTTCCCATATGTGGAGACTAAATTATAATTATGAAAGCCCGGAGGGGGTCAAATGCAATTAACCTCAGGCGTGCATCCTCTGCACATGCTTGGAGGACCAATTTGTAATTTAGAGAAGTAGATAGGGCACCCCTGCAATTTACCCAGCCCTCATGTGACCAAGGCACGTGAGTCGAGGCTCGGATGGAGGTACATGCTCGGGATGAGGCTTGCGAGGCTCGGGTCACGTGTCGATAGTTGGCGCACTGGCTTGGCTCGGGTGCCCCGAGCCTAGAAGTTGGAAATGAAGGCTCGGGGGATAACATGTGGCTTTGCTTGGGCCATACCATCATGGAGATCGGACGGCAACTATACGTGCTCGGAGCGTAAACGTGGTTGAATGGGGGTTGTCGGATAGGCATTGTGATGGTGCCATCCAATGGCACCTGAAAGCTCTCGAATCTCCTCCACCGTCGATGGCTAGCAGCACTTTTAGATCTCTAGCGGGCTTGTGCGAGCTCCACTGCCATTCTTCACGCTCGATGAAGATCTAGGAAGATCCCTAGAAGTATGGCGATCAAGCTTGGAGCATGGGGACGACACCAGGTGACCTAGAGGGATATGTCGACGAACCTAGATTGGAGGCGTAACTTGAGAAGTCTTCTCCGACGAAGCTCCAGCCATTGAGCAATCTGGTACCTGCAATGTTAATACATAGCCGAAGTGATTATGCACGAGTGTTGTGATGTGGAATTAAGGGCCAAACGGGCGGAGAAGGGCGACGGTCTTGGTTGTCTTCTCCGATGAGGCAAAGAAGACGTGGGCGGAGCGACTTGGGGTTGTGGAAGATTGAGAGGGTGGTCAGAGGGCATGGTGAAGATGAACAAAGTATGGGGAAGCTAATGAGATGATGAATTGATGGAGAGAGTGTGTAATAATGCATGACTAAATCAAAGAAGCAAGGAGGAAAAGCATAAGGAACTTACCATGAGATCAGTGTGAACGAGGGCGGCATGGGCTGAGCGTCAGTGGCACTCCGGTCATCGCTGGACACCCACAGCCATGGGGAGCAGCTTGCTGGCATTGTATGGCTGGAGCATGGCCTACCATGGCCATGGGTCGTCACTAGGGCCACAACAGTCTTTCGCATCATCGATCCGGTCTCCCCCGGTCATGGGAAGACGGAGAGAAGCTAGGTCGTGGCCCTCGTAAAGGTGGACAGGGGTGAAATTGGGTGGAGACAAAGTATTTCAAGGGGGAAGGTTCGAGGTTCCAGTGGTGGACGACGTGGGTTGCGAGTGGAATATGGAGCGAGAGAGAGGGAGATGTACGGAGTTGTGCATCACACAAGGATGGCAGAGGAGTGATGTTTGATCTGACCTAATCAGGGCGACGAGAGGAATGTTGAGAAGGTGGCGGAAATGGAAAGGGGGCGAGGTGCGCGAAGAGGAGATTGCGGGAGAGAGAGGGAGCCCGGAGGTGGGAGATGATCTCATAGTTGTTGGATCTTGCGATCCAACGACCGGGAGTAGGGCGCGAGGGAGCGGCCCTGATCTAATCGATCGGGCCGCATCCAAGGGCTGTGGTCGAAGGCGCATTTGGCCGTTGGATCTAGAGATCCAACGATCGAGGATTAGGTGGGCGTGGATGCTCCAGATGTAATCTGGAGCATCGATCGGAGGGTGGCGATTGAAGCGAGAATCAGCGGTTGAGATTGAAGCACGCCAGAGATGATCGACCAGAAGGAGCCACGTGGCCCAACCATGTTATTCAGACATAAAAATCAAAAAGAAGAAGAAGGAGGTCGAATTTGGAGAAACTCAAAACATGAAAGTTGTAGATCTCGATGAGATCTACAAGTTTCATGTTGTTCAAAAATGCAAAAGAAGTCAAAACAAGGGAGAAATACTTTTGTAAGCATTTTTAATGGTGTAAAAACACTACGATTTTTTTGATTTTGTCATTTTTTTGTATTATTAGTTTATTTTAAGTATGAGATATATACAACAATTAATCTGGATTTTAGTCACACCAATTTAAGCGAGGATGTTAATATATGAATATTAACATGATGAAACCGAGGTTCATCACTCTTTTTGTATAGGGTTTTGGGAGTCCATGGATCCCAATCTATGGAAAACATAAGATCAATGGATGAGATTAATCTTTGTTTCTTTCAATGGTCATGATGTTGTTGTAAAAATAATGAATTTAATTTAAATTAATATATATTGATAAATCAATATAAATCAATTCAACTTAAATCACTTTGACCTTGGATATAAGAGGTGAGAGGATTTGATCTAATCCCTAAAAGGGGGGATGACCACCCTCTTCAAATGGATGTTGGTGGTCGTCCACCCTCTTAGGTGGATTGGGTCAATCTCCTCATTATCTCATGAGATCTCATATCTCATTATATCTCCAAGTTTTACAACAATACTTGTTGTAAATTATTTCACAAAAATAATTCATGATTATCTTGTGAACATTGCAATCATGCCATTGGAAAAATGTGAATCTCCTTCACACCCCGAAACAAAATGTAAATTATATTTTCAATTAATCATCGAATGTGAATCCAATTCACATCAATAATTAATTAACAAATATAAGTCGCAATAGTCTCTCTCTTACATATTATAAATCGCATTTATAATATATATATATGAATAATTGGATAGTGTTATCCACATTATTCATATCAAAAATACTTAAATCACATTTAGTTATATTGGATAATCATTCTCATGCATTCAAATAACATGAATCAAATTCACATTATTCATGGTAATTAAATCACATTTAATTATCCATTTCCCAATGCTTAGATAATATTCAACAATGGAATGATTCTTGAACTATTCAAGAATAATGCGTTTTCTCCGCAAATACTTGGAGATAAGGATAGGGTGATTGTACGCTCCGCATATAGTGACTTGGATGTTGATATCACATCTCAAATCCAGATATCATGGACCTCTCATAGATGCTTTATTTAATCAAGGCAGCAAATCTAATCTTCTCATTGCAGCTGAATCTCATTTAGATCAGTCTCCAAAACTTTGACCAAGATCATATTACTTATCTACTGAGAGGAGTCACTAAAATCCATACGTGTTTCATCAATCCCTTGAAATGGAAGCGTCATGGTTATACATTCGTTTATTATCACATCACCCTCAGGTTTTCCTAATACTTGTACATCCTGCATATTGAAGACCTATGATAAACTCGAAGATATATATCAATTTTACACTGCCATCTTTAGGGTTTCATCATCAAGTTTCTCATTCTTGGTCACTGGGAGTTGGTATCGATCATATGATTTCCAAAAGCATATATCATACCTTTCAAATTCTTGTCATACTTCCAAAGCATGACGACCATGCATGGAATTTGATCGGTGCCAATACCTCATGGGTGAGCTCATATTTTCCGGTTCACAAGTGAACTTGTATGATCCCAATGAGAGATCGTATTACTTATATGCCCTTATATGCACACCAGTTCGTCGGTATATAGACCTTGGTTAGGTCATCAACCTATCGATCGGCCAAATGTACATACTTAGACATATAGTAACACATCTGTCTCCGGTCACATGATGTGTTCCTATATCGTGACAGTTTACGACATAGGACTTTAGTTATCTCGATCTCGTTAAGTCAACTCTTTGACCTGACTAATCTAACACCTCTAAATCTCTATTCCCAAGCAGAGGACCAACATCAAGAGGTCGGTTAGATATCATCCTATTGAGAAAGGATTTCCATTTCCCGCTCAGGTTGGAGATCATCTCTTAATAATCACTTGACGATGCTTGATGCGTCCGCAATCTAACTACTTAGATATTCATCCAAGAACCATCCTCTATTATTCAATTATTAAATCAATAGTTGTATGACTATTAAGATGGCCATGATACATAATCCTAATTGTACAGAGGGACCTTATAGTGCCCTCATTCATTTAATTTCAGAAACGGAGTGAAAAGAATCAATAACTTTTATTAATAAATAAAATATAACAATAACATTTATTGTAAGAATGATTCGCCTCAAGCTCATATGGCTAACACGTCCATGCCACTAGACTAGGTTGGGCGCATTGGCCACTCAAAGTCACCGTGTATGTTTCCATTCGTCGGCATCTCATACTAGAGGATTCTACCCCTCACCACCTCATCTGTGTTGGGCTACGTGCAAGGTGCTTATCCAAGTTAGGTAACTGTCTAGACAATCATGCGTGTGTATGAAATATTCTAAGATCAATCAAGATGGCATGTGAACATAGTCATATGGACCCAAAGAATTAAATAACTTGACTTGAAAAGTCTCAACTCTAGTTCCTATAAGTTCCACTTAAATGAAGTGGATTAAGGTCTTAACCAAGCTCCATTCTTCATAATTTATTCCATACTAGTTTATTCATCAATATCATTCTGAAAAATGATAATGCAAATGCAACATTTTTATTACTTGAAGAGGAATCCTATTTTAAACTTCTTATGTGATTTTCATAGAACATTTACATAGTTTTATGTATTTTATCTTTATCTTATTTCAATTTTTATGATAGGGTTAGAGAATTAGAGTGTTTACAAGACTTCACAAGGATTTTATATAAATTTACAAAAGATTTTATACAAAGATATATACAAGAATCATACAAGTTTTATACAAGACTTTTATTTAAAAAAGAGTTTTTTTATAAACTTTAATTAATAAGAGGATTTTATCTACAATAGAATTTTATATCTAAATTTTATAAAGAATTTTAGATACAAGTTTTAAGTACAATTTTTATACATGGCTTTAACAAAATAAATTTATATAATTGTTTAACAAGTTATAACAAGGTCGTATTTACAAGAATTTACAACATGGCATACACGTATACTTACAACACAAATGACTTATATACAAGGTGAGAAAATAATTCTACAAACTAATTTACAAATGAATTTACAAAACTTTACAAAATATTTTGTAAAAAAATATTTTACAAATTGTTTCGAAAAGTTTTATAAATATTTTAAAAATCCATTTTTACAAACATTTTATTTTTCAAAACATTTTACAAGTAATTTACACACTAATAATTTCGTACATCAAATAAATTTATTAGCATTTTACGAACAAGATAATTTTACAAATATTTTACAAATATTTATATAAAAATAATGTTACAAATATTTTCAGAAAGAGTTTAAAAATATTTTACAAAAGTATTTTGCAAAAGAATTTTTACCGAATTTTTACAAAACATTTTTATTCTAATTATTTTCCATATTATTAAACAAACAAAAGTACGAGTTATGGCTAAAGTATATATACAATTTATACAACATACCCCTATACTTAGCTCGAACTATATCATTTTAATTACCAAGAATTGACTAAGGAAGACATAGCTCATGCTAAGTATAGAAAAGTGAAAAGAATCCTATACTACAACGACTCAAAGAATAGAGAATAAAATGTATAGAAGTTGGTGATCTCCCCTATACTTGGGATACAATTGTCCTAAGTATAAGAAACTGTACAAACGGGGAAAACAAAGGAAAAGAATATACAAACTCAACTACTCGACCTATCCCCCTATTTCTAGGATAAAATATCCCTATGTATGGAAAAGAAAACCAACAGGTTGAGGGACAAGTAAGAGAACAAAAGAAAACAAAACAAAAAAAAACGAATGAAATGAATGACATCGCTCCCCATATACTCACGATAAAGGATCCCTCAGTATAAGCAACAACAATAGTGATGAAACAGAACGAAATAAGAACAACTCAAATCATTTACCTCCCATACACTTAGGATAAAGCACATCATAGGCATAACACATGCTTGGAAAAGAGGTGAATGATAAAAATGGAAGAAAGAAATAATAAATAAAAGGAATATACACGGAAAAATCAGGTCATGTATAAAATCATCGTTTGATACCAAATGAATTGAGTCCACAACAAACAAGAATGTATCATGATATATGTATGGCTTCAACAACTATATGTTAAACATAAATAATTTTGCATCAGAAGATAACTTGGAAATGACAAGGCTACCATTGACGCACAACTCTCACTATAAACACTCTTGACCATTGGCTCTTGAGTTTGCCAAGGAATAGCTTCAACTTTGCATCAAACAACAAGATCTTCTGATAAGGCTCGAAAGTCTTTCTCTTAATGTGTATATCATACCATCTCTTGACTTTCTCCTTTCACATCAGGCTGTTGTCATAAGCAAAGTATCTGAATACCATCAATCTATTCAGATAGACTTTCCTATGATGTATTGTTCTTTGATAATCCAAATTGCATACACGTATTGTTCACAAAGATTTATGAATTAATTCAACTGGCAAGTGGAAAGGTTTTCTATAAACCAAGAGATAGGGAGACATACTGATGAATCTACATTTCATCATCTTTATTCTATCATTTTGGCCTTAAAAACCCTAGTATATGCGTGTAAATACTGTTAATTTAGGCATTTTAGCATTCATGCATCATTGTGTAAATATTGTATAAAATGCATTTTTTAAAGTCAAAATTATAGAATAAAGAAAAGAAAAGAAAAATAATAAAATATTGTAAATATTTTATGACCCGAAACCTCGAGACCTAGGCATCTCGATGTCTAGGTCGACAAGGAATCTAGTAGGGGGAGATAAGGGTCAGAATACAATAAAAATACCGTTTATTCAACTCATTCTTTCTTCATTTTGGGACCTATTTTTAGTTCTACTTTTTATACTTCAAATAAAGAAACTTTTTACATAAAAGTTGTAGATAATTAAATAAAGAAAAATACAAAATTGATTTCACTCAAAAATAATGTACAGATAAAAAGTTGTGATCTGAATATGAATCCAGAATTCTAACTTCCCAGACCTGTATCTCCCTAATAAAAACTTAAAATGCATCAAACTCACTTTATTTGTATTTAACTTTAAATAAGCTATTTAATGGTGGTGGTTTCGCATTTGGCGGAGCTACGGTTTGAAAGTTGAGTTTTGGACCCCTATTGTATACTTGTACAGATTAAAATATTCAGTTTATTATTTATTCATTATTTTTATAATTTTATATTTTTATAAATTTGTAAATATTATTTATAACATATTTGTATATTAAAATCATAATAAAACTCAAAGAAAACACAAATTAAAAATACTTGTATATAACTTACATAGGTATAATACCTGTACATATACCTATATTATTAACACTTCTATTTTATTAAGTGTATTAAACACTTCAGAAAAATAAAATAAAAATACTTTTAAGTGTATAAAAATATTTTATAAATTTATAAAATAATAAACAAAAATAAATAAATCATATACACAAAATAAAAATAAAATATTAAAATATATAGATAAATATACCTATATAAGCCTAAAAAGGTAACTTATATTTTTATACCTCTAAAAAATAATTAAAAATCACTATAAAATACTTTATAAAATAATAAACATTTCTTAATAAATAACCTAAAATTAAATAAATTGTTTACTATTTTTAAACGAACTTTTAAAGGTTTTTTCTAGGCTTTTTCCTGGTTGGTCCACGTGGACCAACCAGGTGGCTTGGAATGTTGACCCGCGGGTCAACTCTCTAAGCCCTAGCCTTGCACCCCTTGTCAGACCTTCCCGTGACCCTATTTCCTCGATTTTTTCACCATCAATCCGTTGCTCGAGGATGACGGGACTCTTCATGAAAGTTGTACCCAGTTCATCCATGATTCACACCGGCCTATTAGATCTTCCAAGATCTTCTTTGCTTGCCCGATATCCCTCGATCTTCGAGCCGCCTCGACCATTCTTTCAAAAACCTCCTTCATCCACCTTTGAATTTTGAACCATCTTTATCCCTTGTTTGGGCCCAAGTTGGCGAGCTCCAAATAGATCTTGGTGATAACAAGCTCTCCAGCCCGTGCGCGAGCCCTGGCGAGGCGTTGAAGGGTGGATTCC
This sequence comes from Ottelia alismoides, assembly GCA_037367405.1. Taxonomy (NCBI): domain Eukaryota; kingdom Viridiplantae; phylum Streptophyta; class Magnoliopsida; order Alismatales; family Hydrocharitaceae; genus Ottelia; species Ottelia alismoides. Next base: position 150,843 of record JAZKJV010009277.1, read on the forward strand.
ACCCCATCTCCGGCCACCTGGCTGTGAGGTCCACCTCTTGGTTTTCCCAACCAATCGAGGCCGAATCCTGTTCATTTTCTCGTATTTTATTTAGCTAGTAATCTCAGTTTTAGTTTCGTGCAATTATTTCGTTGCTTCATTGATTCGATCGCCCCATTTTCACATCCGATTACCTTGCCGGAGCTCTTTAGCTCCGGCTTCCTTCATCGAGACCACACCCCCTTCCATTCGCCAATCAGGACCTGGACCATCTACTGTTCATTCTTGTATTTTTCTTGCATGTCCCAGGTGCCAAGGACCTCATCTGGGGTAGTTTTTGTTGATGCCCATACAGACTGCAGCTGTCCTCCTTCACCAACCTCACAGCGGCGTTCCGGCAGACTACACGCCATTTTCAAGCCTCTGGCCACCAGAGGAAGCTTCCAGGAAGTTTTTGGAACGATCAGAGGGGCATAGGAGGCGCTGTGCGTGGAGATTTTGGAGCTTCGAGTTCGTCCCGGTCGAGTTCGTCGGCCGTTCTTCCTCTCCACCTCCGCGTTGTTCGATCACCCTTCGTTCTTGATGCGCTACAGCTGCCATCGGATCTTGGTCCCCTACCTCCGTCTAATTATTCTGCTAGATCTGATAGTGGCCATTCAAGTCGAAGCGGTATCGGGCAACAGATCGTCGACACGTGTTTAAGTGGGAATCTCAAGTCATCCGATCCAAAGGCTGAGGGTATTTTGCATTCTCACCCCCGACCAGTTTTGTATTTGTTTATTTAAGACTAAATCTTTCATCTGCATTTCATTAATCTTTGTAATATTTAGGAACCAGCCCCTGAGCTTTCTCTTTTTGCATTTTGGTCCCCGCCTGACGCACGTGCTCGTCACGTGCGTCTGGGCATTTTGTAGTGGGCTCCCCATGGTTTGTTTATTGCATTATAGTCCAGCAAATTTTTTAATTCAGTTATATATTTCTGGAAACTTTACATTCTGGCCCATGAGCTTTTTTCGCATATTACAAAAACACCCCTGCTAGTATGCTTTTTCCATTTGTTGTTTTTAGTTATTTCATGCATCTATAAGTCCCTAGAAATTACGAAAAAAATGTCATTGTGTGTCTGATATATTGCATTTTCACGTCATATTTTTGTATGGCATTTTCATTGCATTTTAATATTTATAAAAATTCAAAAACAAGCATTTTCAACCTTGTTTGCATTATAAAATCCATAAAATTATAAAAACACCTAAGAAAATTCCCAAAAAAAAATATTTTGCTTATTCTAGTGTGTTTTAACTTTAGTCCAAAAATCACTAAAAAAAATACAAAACAAAACTCTTAAAATTTGAAAACTCTAAAAACATTCATAAAATTTTATAAAATTCATAAAAATTTTGTTTTCTTTTCCTGAATTTATTTATTTTGTTATATTTAATATAAAATTAATTTGGAGAATTTTTGTTACTGTTTTCTATTTTATTTCTCCATTTTGGTTTCAGATCTTTATTTTATCCACTGTTTTCAGTATTTTTGACCTTAAAATTACCAAAAAATTAGGAAAAATCTTGAAAAATCACAAAAACACTAGAAAATTATAAAAAGACCAAAAATATTTTATTTCCTAATTTTTGCTTATTTTTACCTTTTTTTATTTATCCATTATCTATCTCTTTCTTACTTTATATATTATATCTCTATTTAAAGAAAAGGAAAATATAAAAAATGTAAAATACAAAAAGAAATATAAAATTAGAAAATTAAAAATCTAAATATAAAAATATAAAAACTAAAAATTAAATAAAAATATAAAATTAAAAACCCACAAAAAAATAGCATAGATAGACATTTGATCACAGTCACACATTTTGAGTATTTTGCCCTGTTCTACATGTCTGCTCCCTGTGTTCGACCTCTACACATACTTGCACCTATACACATCTTATTGTAGAGTTATAATAAATTTTAACTCCACATTCACTTTCATTGCTTTATCTGATTATGGTGAGTTACTTGTTGTCTGAAGAATCGATTTCTTGCGGGTCGCCTCAGGGACACTGTGATCCCGCCTTGTATGGATTAGTTTAGACCCGTGAAAAATCGCCTTCAACACATACCAAAAAGAGGCTTGTACGTTGTACTATATGCCCAAAGAACTAAGTCAAGCATCTGCAACCAGTTCTTCCTATTCGAATAGACAAGTTTCTAAAGAATAGTCTTTGTCTCCCTAATTAAAATCTCAGCCAAGTCATTAGTCCGTGATCAAGGAGACACAACATGATGCTTTATGGTGTAGCCCTTAACTATCTTCCTGACTTCTCTATTGAGAAAATGGCTTCCCCCATCTGAAATGAGAATCTTAGTAATTCAGAACAATGAAATAATGTTATCCTTGGGTATGTGACAAAGCATACAACTATTACTGGCTCAGATGGGGACAACTTCCACCCAACGAGTAACATAATCCATGACAAGAAGGATGTACTCAAATCTCTGACTATTAAGGAATTGGCCCATGAAGTCAATCCCCCAAAAATAAAAAATATCTGAAATCTGGATATACTTCAGGGGAACTATATCTTTGGAACTGATGATTCCTCCCACTCTGTGGCAATCAGTGCAACTCTTCACATATGTTGTTGCATCCTTAATAGAGTTGGCCACTGGAGGCCACATTATAGAACCTTTGATGTTGTGTGCTTCCCCGAATGGTATCCACCTACTTCTAGTCTATGAGAATTGTCTACGACATTGGTGTATTCCTCATGAGGAATGCACCTCCTCTAGATATAATCTGCATCCTCATGAAATAGGTATAGATCCTCGCACAGGTAAAAATGAATCTCTGACAAAAATATGTCTACCTTAAGCTTGGTCCAATCTTGTGGAACGTTCTTGGAGACAAGATAGTTCACAATATCAGTGTACCATGGGAGTGAGGCAACATAAAAGATCGCCTCATATGGGAAAGTCTCCGTAATATGAAGTAGTAGTTACTCAAGAGACTTTGTATCTGTGATCCGGGACAGGTCATCTACCACTACATTATTGAAGCCTGGTTTATCATCAATTTCCAAATCAAACTCTTGGAGTAGAAGGATCCATCTAAGTAAATGTGGCTTGGCATCCTTCTTTCCATGTAAGTGTCTAATGGTAGAATGATCTATGTACACAACAACTATAGATCCCATGCAGGTGCGATCGAATTTCTCTAAGGCAAAAACAACTGCTAGCATCTCCTTCTCTGTAACAATATAATATTTTTGTGTATCATCGAGTGTCTTGCTAGCATGGTGTATAGCAAACCATACTCCATCCCTTCTATGTCCTAAAATAGCTCCAACTACATAATCTGATGCATTAGTCGTGATATCAAAAGGAAGAGACCAATCAGGTGGTTGTCTGATATGATCACTAGTAACCAAGTCTTTCATCTGAAAAATGTATGGAAAACCTTCTCGTCAGAAATAAACTCACTCTCCTTACATAAAAGATAAGTCAAAGGTATGGCGATCTTACGGAAGTCCTTAATGAATCGCCTATAAAATCTAACATGTTCAAGAAATGACCACAGCTGCTTCAAATTAATCGACGGCTCTTGCTTGGATATTACACAAACATTGGCAAGGTCAACCTCCATGACATGCTAGGAGATGACATGGCGCAATACAATCCCATTAGTCACCATAAAGTGACTCTTCTCCCACGAGAGCACTAAATTAACCTCACAACAATGCTGAAGTACTTGATCTAAAAAACCGACATTTGTCAAAACAACCAATATACACCTCTAGAGTGTAGATGGAGTGTTACACAATCCAAAGGTCATCCGTCTAAAGGCGTAGGTGCCAAACAGACAAGTAATATTTTTCTTCTCATCATCAAGAGTGATTGCAACTTGTTTATACCCTAATATATATATCAGTAAAACAAAATAACTCCTTCCCTGTTAGTCTTTCGATGATTTGCTTAGTAAAGGGCAACGGAAAATGATCATTCTTGGTTGTTGAATTCAGGTGCCAGTGATCTACACAGACACACTATGATGTGGGTACTCGGGTCAGAATATCCTCACCATGGTCATTCATTAAATTGTAATCCTGGATTTCTTCAGGACCACATGTAACGGGCAGACAAAATTAGAACCAGAAATGGGATAAATAAACCCAGCTTCATACGACTTCATGATCTTTTTTCATGACAACATCCCAGAGATTATGATGCAGATGACGTTTAAACACATGGATCAGCTTGTTGTCATCCTCCCAGTAGATATGATGTGAGAATAATGCTGGATTAATCCCATAGAGATTTGAAATTTTCTAGCCTATGTCCTTGCGGTTTCTCTCAAGAATATCTAGCAAGCGAGATTCCTGGTCATTGGTCAATTATGAACTGATGATGACGGGAAATATTTATGGTGCATCCATAAGGAAGGCATACTCTAGTGTTGATGGTAAAACTTTGAGCTCAGGTGGGGTCAGAATCTACTTTGTAGAAACCTTAGAAACTACACTACTAGTAGGTAAAGGATCTGGCAACTGTGAACTGTCCACCATGGCTACAATAAGCTCAACATGTACTATCTCAAAAAGATCTGCAATAAACTATCTCTGCTCAAAATTGGATGGGTAATTAAAAATCTCATAAATCTTAAAAAACTCATCAGAAAATATCTTAGAAAGGCCATCAGCATGCAACTCATCATGATAAACAACGGAAAAAAATTCGACTATGCTTTCTAGGCCTTCCTTTCGAGAATGGAATTCCTGTGTATCAAAGTATTCCACAAATAAATAAGTGTCTCCAATCTCAGCTAGAAAATCACAATCCACTTACTAAGGTGTAACATGCTCTCTCTCATCTGATGCTGGTTGTGACGGCTTCGGATCTGGGATCCTCTCTATCTTAATCTTATCACTATGGGAGTAAAAGCTTATCTCTCTAGTACCATATCTACTACCTCTTTGGTTGTTCGAAGGAAAGACCGACCAAGTATGATTGGGGTATGGCGTGACTATGATGAGGTATCTATCTCCAGGACAATGAAGTACACTGGGAATTGCATTCCATACATAACTACGATAATGTCCTCTAAAATGCCCCTCGGCCATTTGTTCGATATATCAGTAAATAAAGGATCATCCCGGTGGATCTAAGAGGCCCCAACCCAAACTCTTTGAGTAGAGAGGTCAACATGAGATTGATGGAGGATCCGCTATCGAGGAAAGAACGATCAAACTCCTGATCAAATATGTGACATCTAATAAGAGGCACTCCCTTGTCTTTCTTTTTAGGTGGGAGGTTGTTGACGGAATGAACATTGGCCATGCTCCAAATTTTCTTCTCAATTCTCTTGCGTCATTTCTGCTTGGGTTGATGCTTTGTAGTACATGTTTCTTTTAATTCTCTTTTAACAACAAGCATGTACTCCATGGCCTTCAAGAGTGGCATCTCCAGAAAGATGTTCTGTTGTATCTCTACTACCCCAGGATTAGAAAGTATTTTTTTTTATTTTCAAATATTCTAGCTTTTATTAAAGGCATCAGGAAAAGGAATGGATTGAACATAAAAGTCAACATCTTTTTTTCATACCAGAATCAACATATACATATGGATGGTCAGAATCCATCTGTACAGTATCATCCATAACAATTAAAGACATAAAAACTATCACGGGTTGTTCTATCTACTGTAAAAGAAGAAGACTCCTTGATGGGTATGTTCTTTGAAGGTTTTGGAGAAAGCCATAAGCGCATCACAAAAGCATGGTGATCGTGTCGTATGCGATTAGGAGCGACTAGTCATAATAGTTGCTCAGCGCAACAGAATTTAAAAAGTTTTTAAACGGATGAAACCACATGTTTCGAGAACACTTCTCGAATCATTTCATCGAGATTGCAAACGAGTTCAAGGAATACCTTTTGAAGCATGGTTGAGATCGCTAATATCTATAGTAAGAGATTCTCCTATCTCAAGTCCAATATGACGTAGATCGCACTTGCGGGCACATGAATGAATCACGTGCTTCCTGCAATCCAAGTTGATAGTCCGAGCAATGAATCTCCTGATTTCGTCTCACGAATTCCAACGTCTTCTTCACGAGCAAGGTGCACCGAAGAAGACGGAGATCCATGCTCAATCGATCCGGCAGCACAACGATGTCATAATGATTGTGAGATCCTCTTGGTCAATAGTATGGATGGCCATATTATTGAGAGAGAGGGTGGATGGCCAATAGAAAATGAGAAAGAATTTTTATTTTATGTTGTTCAAAATAAAATTCTAGGGCTACACTTCTGATTATAATATTTTGAATGTCCATGGATCCCAATCCATATGCACACAAATCCAATGTTTGAGATTGACTGGTGCTTTCACTCAATGGCAATGATTTTGTTGTGTTTTAATTACTAACAACAAATTTGTTGGATTTAATTTAAATTAAATATATCGAAATCAATCAATATATTTCAATTCAAATCACACCAACAAATATGGAACGATTGGAAGGAGAAGATCCCACATACCATAAAGAGGGTGGATGGCCACCGAGTTGAAGGATTCAACTTGGCCATCCCCCCTCCTGTATGGTAAGAGGACTTCCATTCCAATTACGTTGGGATCTTATTTCTCAACATATATTCCACATAGGCAATAACATTTATTGCATAATTATTAACCGAAATAATTTCAAATTATTTTGTGGTAGTTTCAATCGTGTCATTGGTAAATTACGAATCATATTCAAACATCGAAAAATAAAATGTAAATTGCATTTACAATTAATTGTTCAATGTGAATCTAATTCACATCAACTATTAATTTGTAAATGCAAATTACAATTATCTCTCTAATACATTATAAATCACATTTGTAATAACCATGAATAATATGTATAGTGCTATCCACATTATTCACATCCTTGATGATTAAATCACATGTAATCATCTTGGATGTCCATTCTCATGTGTCCAAATAATATGAATCAAATTCATATTATTCATGATAATTAAATCACATTTAACTATCAATTTTCTTAATTCTCATTGACATTATCAACAATGAAATTATCCTTGAACCCTTTCAAGAATAGTGTGCTTTCACTGCGGATACTAGAAGATAAGACATGGCCATTGTATGTTCCACGTATAGTAACTTGGATATGGAGATCATATCTCAAATCAAGATCAAGGGGACCTCTCAAAGATATTTGATTAAATCAAAGTCGTATATATAATCTTCTCATTGCATCCGAATCATCTTCAAATCAATGTCCAACATTTGAACTAAGATCAGATTACTTCTCTATTGCAAGGATTCACTAAAATCCATACCTATTTCATCACTCCCTCAGAATGGAAGTGTCACAGTTATATAATCGTTTATGATCACATCACCCTCGAGTATTCCTAATACCCATACATCCTGCATATTGGAAAACATAGAATAAACCCGAATATTTAGATCAATTTTAGATTGTCCTCTTCACGGTTTTATCATTAGGTTTCTCATTCAATCAATAGGAGGTGGTATAAATCATATACTTTACAAAAGTAAATATCATACCTAGGTATTGATCATATGCTTTACAAAAGCATATATCAAACCTACAAATTCAGTCAAGCTTCCAAAGCGAGATGACCGTGTACATAATTTGATCCCAATATCTCATGAGTGAGCTCATTTCTTTCAGTTCATTAACAAACCTATATGATCCCTTTGAGAGATCGTATTACTCACATGCCCTTGTATGCACACCAGCTCGCCGGTATATATACCTTTATTAGATCATCAACCTTTCGATCTACCAAATATACATACTCAAACATATAGGAATACATATGTCTCCAGTCAGAGGATGCATGCATATATCGTGATATTATACGACATAGGACTTAATTATCTTGATCTTGTTAAGTCAACTCTTTGACCTAACTTATCTAACACCTCTGAATCTGTGTTCCTATGAAGAGGACCATCATCAAGAGGTCAGTTAGATATCAACATATAGAGACGAATTGATGTCTTCCTCTCATGATGGAGATCCTCTCCTAACAATCACTTGACGGTGCTTGATGAGTCCTAAATATAATTCTTTAGATATCATCAAGGCACCAGCCTCTATGATTCAACATTTGAATCAACATCTGTATGATCATTAAGATGGCCATAGTACATAACCTTATTGTACTAATTGACCTATTATGAAAATTAGTTATTCTTCATTTCAGATCATCGAATGATTTGCAGTACCATTTATTGCATATGGCTCGTCGTGGGATCAAATATCCAACATTCTCTTCCAAGGATACCTCTGCTCTGCATCTCTCATTATTGTCGTTTTGGGATTTTTGTTTTTCTTCATATTTTGGAATTTTTAAGTGGATTGGGCTCCTCTATTTGCTTCTCCGCATGATCTCTGCTTAGTGAATGATGAAGGTGAATAAGATGATGAAGCTCAATCAGCAACTTTATTGCTCAACCCCAACAGTACTGGTGGCAGCAATCTCCTACCGCTCCTGAGAGTAACAAAATGTACTAAGCCTTCTCCCACTATAAGTAGGGTCGGCTACATGGATTCTTTCTCAAATCCATGTTGAAAGATTCGACTATTTTTACGCTGGCCGTCGAGTACCTAACGCAACCCCTGCAACAGTGGGATTTGAACCCTGGTCTTTTGTGTGTAGACACGCTGTACTACCACTAGACCATCCTGAGAGTAACAACATTAGATAAATATGAAAAATCACAAGGCATAAAAGTCTCGGGAGTGGATGGATCATGATGTGCTACATGCTCCTTATTCTAGCAGAGGTTGTTGGAATTAGCTTTGACCTGGACTGGTATGATACTCTTCGTGGTTTTTAATTTTTCAAGCCTCTGGTTGATGTCGGTCATGTTCTTCATCAACTATGCGACATAATCAAGTGTGGGTTCACCGAAGGTGCCTCTGTCTGCTCAACCACAGGTGATCGCTGAGATAGAAAGTGTAGAGGTTGTTGGTACCTAGGATATGCAGAAGGTGTTGTGTACTAATAATGAGGAGGAGGAGGATGTGAATACTGTGTAGACTATTGCGAATGATATGACTGATAAGAATAAATAGACTATGTCTACTGATATCCATGTCTCCATGCCAGGAAGTGAGGTGGAGGTTGAAAATGAGGATGTGGACGGTGCTGGTATGGCCTATCTCCCTGAAACTGGGGAACCGTCCTATGCTTACTCTATGAACTCAACTGAGATTGTCCAGGTGGACGAATCTTGTGATGCTCAGGACCGCTCCAAATGCCATTCACCTCTTGAATGTGAGGTGGAGGTCGAAATGGTGGCTCTGAAAAGTAAGGAGACTTGGTGTAGTATGGCACCACATATGCTGGAGTCAGTTGCTATTGGACCTCATCTAGAGTCTGCACCTACTAGATGTATTGAATTGTTGTAGGTGATCCGAAACTCTGGTGTACCGGTGTGGAAGAAGTCTCAGGAGCAGAAGTCTCGATTGTGACATTCGACATCTGCATGCATGAATTGTACTAATAAGAAGCTCCAAGTGATTTGTAATCTCATCCAGCTTGACCAGCTGGTTTGTCCAAGATGAGAAAACATGGCTTGTCATCCTTCTTTCCTTGTAAACATTGAATGCCAGAATGATCTGCGTATACAACAACTTTAGACCCAAGTAGGTGCGGTCTGAATTTTTCCAAGGTAGAAACAACAACTAGCATCTCCTTCTCTATAATGGTATAATTCATTTGTGCATCATTGAGAGTTTTGCTAGCATAGTGCATTGTAAACTATACTCCGTCCATCTCTTCCCTAAAATAGCTCCAACTATATAATCTGAGGCATCCATCATAATCTCAAATAGAAGAGACCAATCAGGTGGCTATAGGACATGAGAACTAGTAACAAAGTCTTTCATCTGATAAAATGCATGGAGAACCTTCTCATCAGCAATAAACTCACTCTCTTTGCATAAAAGCTCAGTTAAAGGTCAGGCGATCTTGTTGAAGTCCTTAATGAATCACCTAAAAATCCAACGTGACCATGAAATGACCTAAATTGCTTCCAATTAGTCGCTTACTCTAGCTTGGAGATTACATCAGCCATGGCCAGGTCAAACTCCGTGCCATGCTTGGAGATGACGTGGCCCAATACAATCCCACTAGTCACCATAAAGTGACTCTTCTCCCACGAAAGCACTAATTTACCTCACAACAATGTTGAAGTACTCGAACTAAATATTCCAAACATGTGTCAAAACAATCCCTGTAGATCGAGAAATCGTTCATAAAGACCTCAATAAAACTTCCAACCATGTCAACAAAAGTAGCCAACATACACATCTCGAATGTAGCTGGAGCATTACACAATCCAAAGGGCATCCGTCTAAATGCGTAGGTACCAAACATACAAGTATAAGTAGTCTTCTCATGATCCTCGAGAGGGATTGCAACTTAGTTATACCCTAATATCCATCTAAGAAATAAAATAACTCCTTTCCTACCGGTCTTTGGATGATGTGATCAATAAAGGGCAGTAGAAAGTGATCTTTCTTCGTCACTGAATTCAGGTGTTAGTGGTCTACATGGACACACCATGAAGTGGGTATTCGGGTTGGAATCTCCTCATCATGGTCATTCATCTCAATTGTAATCCCAGGTTTCATCCGTACCACATGTAACTGGCTGACCCATTTAGAATCAGAAATGGGATAAATAAAGTCAACTTCGCACCACTTCATGATCTCTTTCATGACAACATCCCATAGATTATGATTGAGACGATGTTTAAACACGCGTGTCGGCTTGTTGTCATCCTCTAAGTAGATATTTTGTGAGCACAAAGCTGGAATAATCCTACGAAGATCCAAAATTTTCCACCCTATGGCCTTGCGATTTCTCTCAAGAACCTATAGCAAGCGTGATTCCTGGTTGTTGGTTAACTATGAAATGATAATGACTGGAAACACTTGGGGAGCTCCCGCAAGGAAGATATACTTCAATGTTGGTGGTAAAACTTCGAGCTCAGATGGGGTCAGAATATGCTATATAGGCACCTCGAAAACTACACTAGTCGTAGGTAAAGGATCTGACAATTATCAACTGCCCATCGTGGCTATAATAGGCTCATCATGCAATATATCAAATAGATCTGCAACAAACTATCTCTGCTCAGAATGAGATGGGTCATCAACAATATCAGAAATCTCATAAAACTCGTCAGAAAATAGCTCAGAAAGTCCATCAGCATACAACTCATCATGATCAACAATAGATCAAATATCGATTGTGCTTTCCAGGCTTTCCTTTAGAGAAAGGAATTACAGGGTTCAATATAATCCATAAATAAATACGTGTCTCCTATCTCAGCTAGAAAAACACAGTCCTCTGACTTAGGTAAGACATGCTCCCTCTCATATGATGCTAGTTGTGATAGCTTTGGATCTGGGATCATCCTATCTTAACCTTATCACTATAGAAGTGAAAAGTTATCTCTCATGTACCATAATCTACTAGCACTTCGGCTGTTCGAAGGAAAGACTGATCAAGTATGATTGGTGTATGCATTAACTGTTCTAAGGTGTCTATATCCAAGACAATGAATTCCATTGGGAACTACATTCCTTACACCATTACGATAATGTCCTCTAAAAATCTTCTCATCCTATTGATCGATCTATCAGCAAACTAAAGGATCATTCTCGTGGATCTAAGAGGCCCCAACCCAAACTCTTTGGGTAGCGAGGTCGGCATGGGATTTATGGAGGATCCATTATCGAGGAGAGTACAATAAAACTCCTAATCAAATATGTGACATCTGATAATATGCGCTCCCTTGTATTTCTTCTTAGGTGGGAGGATGTTGATGGCATGAACATTGGCCATGGTCAAAATATGCTTCTCTGTTCTCTTGCATCGGTTCTGCTTGGGTTGATGCTTTGTAGTACATGTTTATTTGAATCCTCTTTTCACAATAGGCATGTACTCCATGGACTTCTAGAGTGGCATATCAAGAAACATGTTTGTTTGTATCTCTGCCACTCTAGGATTAGAAAGTCTTAATTTTAGTTTTCATATATTCTTGCTTTTATTCAAGGCATCAGGAAACAGAACATGTCAACATTTTTTTTCATATTAGAATTGGCATATACATATGGATGATCAGAATCAATCTGTACAGTGTCATCCATAACAGTTAAAGAAAAAGAAAAAGTATCTTGAGCTTCTCTATCTGCTGCAGAAGAAGAAGACTCTATGGTGGGTATGTTCTCCTCAAAGGTGGACTCGACTCTGTATCTCCTATTATTGTTATTTTCAGATTTTTATTTTTCTTCATTTTTTGTAATTTTGAAGTTAATGGGACTCCTCCATTTGTTGATATGCTCGATCTCTGTTTAGTGAATGAAGAAGGTGAAGAAGATGATGAAGCTCGATAAGTGACTTTATTGCTCAATCCCAGCAGTGCTAGTGGCTGCATTATCCTACCGCTCCGAAGAGTAGCATCATTAGATAAACATGAAAAATCACATGGCATGTATCTCGGGAGTGGATGGATCATGATGTGTTACCTCCTCCTTATTGCGGTGGAAGTTGTTGGAATTGGCTTCAACCAGGGCTGGTATGAGGGTCTTCGTGGTTGTTAGGTCGTCAAGCCTCGAGTTGACGTCGGCCATGTTCTTCATCAACTGTGTAAGATAAACAAGTGTGGGGTTCACTAAGGGTACCTCTAGTAGCTCAACTACTGGTGATCGCTAAGATTGAAAGTCTGGAGGTTGCTGGTACCTAGAATATGCAGACTGTGTTGTGTACTAATAATGAGGAGGATGAGGATGTGAATACCATGTAGATTGTTGTTGTTGATATGGCTGATAAGAATAAGCAGGCTGCATCTACTGATATCCATGTCTGGAGGTGAGGTGGAGACTAAGGATGAGGTTGTGGCTAGTGCTGGTATGGCCTACCTCCTTGAGACTAGTGAACCAGCCTCTGGTTTTCCTGTGAACTCTACTGAGATTGCCTATGAGGACGGGTCATGATGCGTTCGGGACACCCCAAATGTCATTCACCTCTTAAATGTGAGGTGGAGGTGGAAACTATGGTTATGAAAAGTAAGTTGACTCAGTGTAGTACAACACCACATATGCGTGAGTCTGTTGTTATTGGACCTGATCTCGAGTCTACACGTAATAGACATGTTGAACTGCAGGAAGTGATCCATAACTCTGTTGTACTGGTATGGAAGAAGTCTTGGGTGCAGAAGTATCAATTGCAACACTTGAACTCTGGCATGCATGAATTGTACTAACAAGAAGCTCCAAGTGCTTTGTAATCTCATCCAGCTTGTCTGATTGCTTTGTCCAAGATAAGTAAATATGGCTTGGCATCCTTCTTTCCTTATAAATATCGAATGGTATAATGATCTGTGTATACAACAACTTTAGACCCAAGTAGGTGCGATTTGAATTTCTCCAAGTCAAAAACAACGTCTAGCATCTCCTTTTATGTAACAGTATAATTCTTGTGTGCAACATCAAGAGTCTTGCTAGAATAGCATATAGCAAACTATACTTCAACCCATCTATGCCCTAAAATAGCTCCAACTGCATAATATGAGGCATTCGTCATAATCTCAACAGGAAGTGCCCAATCAGGTGGCTATAAGACATGAGCACTAGTAACCAGGTCTTTTATATGATAAAATGCATGGAGAACCTTCTAATTAGCAATAAACTTACTATCCTTGTATAGAAGCCCAAACATAGGTCGAGTGATCTTGTTGACGTCCTTAATGAATCGCCTATAAAATCCCACATGTCCAAGAAATGATCTTAACATCTGCAAATTAGTTGGCAACTCTAGCTTGGATATTACATCAACAATGGTCGGGTCAACCTCCGTGCCATGCTTGGAGATGACGTAACCCAATACAGTCCCAATAGTCACCATAAAGTGACTATTCTCCCATGAGATCACTAAATTTATCTCACAACAATGTTGAAGTACTCGATCGAAATAAGCCAAACATGTGTCAAAATAATTCCCATAGATTGAGAAATCATTCATAAAGACCTCAAGAAAACTACCAATCATGTCGACCAAAACATCCAAAATACATTTCTGGAATGTAGTTGCAACATTACATAATCTAAAGGTCATCCGTCTAAATGCGTAGGTGCAAACAGAAAAGTAAAAGTAGTCTGCCCCTAATTCTCTAGAGCTATTGTAACTTGGTTATAACCTACTATTCATCCTAGAAACAAAAGAACTCATTCTATGCTAGTCTTTCGATGATCTGGTCAATAAATGGTAGCTGAAAGTGATCCTTCTAGATCACTAAATTCATGTGCGAGCGAGTAGTCTAGACAGACACGCCTTGAAGTGGGTACCCAAGTCAGAATCACCTCACCATGGACATTCAACACAATTGTAATCCTGGATTTCTTCTGGATCACATGTAACGGTTGACCTATTTAGAATAAGAAATGAAATAAATAAAGCTAGCATTGCACCACTCCAGGATCTCTTTCATGACAATATCCAGGAGATTATGATTCAGATGACATTTTAAACACATGGGTCGGCATGTTGTCATCCTCTAAGTAGATATGATGCGAGCACAATGCTGGATTAATCCCATAAAGATCCAAAATTTTCTGGCCTATGGCCTTGTGGTTTCTCTCAAGAATGTCTAGCAAGCGAGATTACTGATCATCGGTCAACTATGAACTGATGATGACTGGAAACATTTGAGGTGCACCCAGATGGTAGGCATAATTCAGTGTTTTTGTTAAATCTTTGAGCTTAGTTGTGGTCAGAATCTGCAATGTAGGGACCTCAGAAACTGCATTGGTGGTAGGTAAATGATCTGACAATTGTGAACTGTCCATTCGTGGCTACAATAAGCTTAGCATGTAATATCTCAAATAGATCTGCAATAAACTATCTCTGCTTGGGATGGGATGGGTCATCAACAATCTCAGAAATCTCAGAAAACTCATCTGAAAATAGCTCAGAAAGTCCATCACCATACAACTCATCATGGTCAACAATGAAGCTAATGTTGATTGTGCTTTCCAAGCATTCCTTTTGTGAATAGAATTCCTAGGTGTCAATGTAATCCACAAATAAGTATCTCCGATCTTAACTAGAAAATCACTGTCCTCTAACTCAAGAGCAATAGGCTCTCTCTCATCTAATAATGGTTGTGACGGCTTCGGATCTGGGATCATCTCTATCTTAACTTTATTACTATGGGTGAATCGTTATCTCTCCAATACCATAATCTAATGACACTTTGCTATTCAAAGGAAAGACTTAAAAAGTTTGATTGGGGTATGGAGTAAGTGTTCTGAGGTGTCCATGTCCAAGACAATGAAGTCTACTAGGAATTGCATTCCTTGCACTATTACGGTAATGTCCTCTAAAATGCCCCCGGCCTCACGATTTTAAGTAGTGAGGTTGGCATGAGATTGATGGGGGATTCGCTATCGAGGAGAGTACGATCAAACTCCTGATCAAATATGTGACATCTGATAAGAGGTGCTCCCTCGTCTTTCTTTTTAGGTGGGAGGTTGCCGATGGCATGAACATTGGCCATGGTCAAAATATGGTTCTCAGTTCTCTTGTGCCGGTTCTACTTGGGTTAATACTTCGTAGTACATGCTTCTTTTAATTCTCTTTTCACTACAGACATGTACTCCATGGCCTTTAAGAGTGGCATCTCAAGAATGATGTTCTGTTGTATCTCTACCACTCCAGGGTCAGAAAGTGTTGTTTTCAGTTTTCGAATATTCTTGCTTTTATTCAGGGCATAAAGGAAAGGAGTACAATGAACAACAAAATCAACATTGTTTTTTTCATATCAGAATAATTATATACATATGGACGATCAGATACATACTAAGTATGAATCGGCTTTGCATTTCCCATTATTGTTTTTTTAGGATTTTTATTTTTCTCCATTTTTTATGGAAATTTGAAGTGGACAGGGCTCCTCCATTTGCTGCTCCGCTCGATCTTTGCTTAGTGAATGAAGAAGGTGAAGAAGACTATGAAGCTCTATCAATGACTTTATTTCTCAATCCCAATGGTATTGGTGGTTGTAATCTCCTATAACTTCTGGGGGTAACAACATTAGATAAATGTGAAAAAACATTAGGCATACTTGTCTCTAGAGTGGATGGATCATGATGTGCTACATGCTCCTTATTGCACTAGAAGTTGTTGGGATTGGCTTTGACCGGGGCTGGTGTGATGGTCTATGTGGTTTTTAGGTCATCAAGCCTCTACTTGATGTCGCCTATGTTCTTCATCAACTGTGCGGGATAATCAAGTGCGCAGTTCACCAAGGGTGCCCCTTGCTGCTTAACAACTGGTGATCCATGAGACTGAAGGTGTGGAAGCTGCTGCTACCCGGATATGTAGACTATGTTGTGTACTAGTAATGAGGAGGAGGAGGAGGATGTGAATACTGTGTAGAATGATGCTTATGATATAGCTGATAAGAATAAGCAGGCTGTATCTAATGATATCCATGTCTTCATGTCTAGAAGTGAGGTGGAGATTGAAAATGAGGATGTGGTTGGTGCTAGTATGGCCTACCTTCTGAAACTGATGAATCAACCTTTGGTTATCCTATGAACTCAACATAGAATACCCAGGTAGACGGGTTTGGCTATGCTCGGGACCACTCCAAATGCCATTCACATCCTGAATGTGAGGTGGAGGTGGAAACTGTGTCTCTGAAAAATTAGGTGACTCGGTGTAGTACGCCACCGCATATGTTGAAGTATGTTGCTACTGGACCTGATATAAAGTCTGCATGTAGTAAACATATTGAAGTGCAGGAGGTGCTCCGAAACTTTGTTGTTCTAGTGTGGAAGAAGTCTCAGGTGCAGAAGTCTCGATTGCAGGACTCAAACTCCGGCATGCATGAATGGTACTGACAACAATCTCCAAGTACTTCGTAATCTCGTCCAGTTTGTCCAGCTTCTTTATCCTCTGCTCGATCACATTTAATTTATCTAGCTCTTTTGATCTCTTTTCAATTATATCTACTTTGGATAGGTGGTTTCCCATGATGATCAGATTTGAACTTCCCACCCAATTCGAATCATGAGAGGTTGTTTTGTTGACGGCTTTATGGGTTGTAGAAGAAGGTACATGATGCTTTTGAAATGTACAGGAATAAGATAGAGTTGTAGAGCTCTCTACCATTTCCTCGAAAGTCTGCCAAAGAACGTCTTTTTCCTTGTTGAAATGTGAACCCCCCACAAGCAGTATCTACCAATCTCCAGTTTTTTGAACTCAAACCCCCAAAGAAATTATGCACTAGGCTTGTCTTTGGTATATCATGATGGAGGCACTTCGCGGTCAAATCTTTGAAGTGTTCTCACGCCTCATCAATGGGCTCATGAGACATCTGGGAGAAGTTGTCTACAAGTAACTGCATTTTGTTCAATCATCCTAGGGGATAATACTTGTTTAGAAAATCTGATATCAGCTCTTCCCATGATGTGGCCATCCTTCCTAAATGATTGATCCTGTATAATACATTATCCATAAGGCTGAAGGGGAAAGTTGTCATCTTCACTACCTCTAACGGGATGTTAGGGTAGTGCATCGTGCCGTAGATGTGATCAAACTGCTAGAGGTGTATGTAAGGTTCTTCATTGATGTGTCCATGGAATATGGGGAGTAAAGGAAGTAGTTGGGGCTTCAGCTCGAAATGCCCATGAGCTGCAGGAATCTGAATACATGTCACAACATGTCCTGCACCTGGGTTATAAGAATCTCTAAGGGTTAGCTTGGCCTCAACTCAGTTATACTCAACTATTGGTTCTGGTATGTTCTGCTCATTCTGCACAGTATCTTCCCCATTCTCACCTCCTTTTTGTTTCTCATCCACCTCTCTCCTCTATCCATGTGCATTCCTCATCTCTAAGATCATGTCTCCCATCCCGACCTGGATGTTGGCCTACTTAGTAAGCTATGCCTGAATGGCCTAAATGGATGCCAACATTGTATTGTTGATCTCAGACTGTCCTACTAATGAGGCCTTTCCCTTTGGTGCCATTGAATGCTCAAGATCTATACTTGAAAATGTGCAAGACACTCGATTAGTCATGAGAAATGAAGGAGTCTCAAATGAAAGTTTCAAATTATAGTCCATCTCAAATACATGATTTATTTGCAATAAAAATGATGAAATAGAAAAAGAATAATATTTGGGAAGAGAGTCATCCTGAATAAGTGAAGATGACCGAACTGGAGTGTAAAGAGATAAGTTTGCGAAGTCCAAACAAATGTACTCCAATCCAACATCTTCAATAGAAAAGGAAGATGCAATATCACAAAGGTCAAACAAGAAGAAGAAAGTGAAAAAAGGCATGAAATGTATAGAAGGATCTTTATTATAAACAAACAAATACAAACCAAACCCTCAATTCAACAGCTGAACACAAGTGAAGATCGTAAAAGTTTGATCTTTATCTTTTCAATTTTAAGTTTGGTGAATCAAACATTTACTTAACCACAAACACACAGGGTAATGTCGCCCTATCGCCCAGCACACGAACTCAAATAATGGAACCATCTGCCTGGGTTGCTAGGTTATATCAGACCCAGAGGGAGATATGAGGCTGAGCACACCTAAACAATTTTTTAAGGTTGGAAGAAAGTGCTTGCAGTTGCGATCGTGTACCGAAGAATGGTAGATAGGTGCTTAGGGCACAATTCCATGCTTTTGGGCTCTATCCTTAGGGCTACGTCCTCACCTAATCTGTCAGAAGGTAAGTGTTGTGAGCAATGAGGAGGGTCACTCTCCCAATACAAAAATGATCGTTACGTTTCTTTTAAGGTCAAGTGTATTTAATAACTCCAATTTTATTAGGTTGTAACTTTTTTGGGGTAATTTTAAAATAGAATTATCTAATGGTTTTTCCAATTCCTTTTTATCCTAAGTCCAAAAAAATGAGGAAGGAAGTGGGAAAAGCTGATGCACACCGAATACAATGATGCTTGCAAAGTAAGAGATGCGTACCTATTGCTGGTAATATACATGCAAAATGATTTGCACATGAAAAATAAATCTAACTATATGAAATGCAAAAGAGGGCTATCCCAGCAAGAACTTCTATTATCTGGAAGAACTAGATTTATTTGACTAAGTCCAAGTACGAATAAGACTTAAGCTACATGGAGATATTAATGTGCTTGGACCTATTATATACACGACTCCACCAAGATAATAAAATCCTAAACTAAGGGATCAAGAACAAAAAATAAAGGAATATAATCTTGGAAAACTCAAAACAGGTGAAACAAAATAAAAGAAAATTGATAAAACCAAAACCAATGGGTTCCCCCAAGTGCAGCAGTACTTGGTGAAACATACCCCTAACAAGAACAAGATATAATGCCTTTATAGAAAACAAAAAGGGGCAAGTTCCTATAGATTATTACAATTAATTACAAGAATAAAGTGAATAAAATGACTGAAAATAAAATGAAAACAAATGTAATAGGTCTTCAACTCTTCTGCTCCTCCTCAGCTGCTCTCTCTTGTCAGTCTGTGAAGAAGCTCCCAGCCTCCGCCTCTCTCAGATATGTCGGCTATCCTAGGATCACAGTCCTCACTCGTCGGGCCCTCGCAACAAAGGGGGAACAAAAGTGCGTCAGAATAATTTATGATAAAAATTGTAGAAGAAAATAAAAGAAGTAGAAAATGAATGAAATAAAAGACAAGTAACTAGACAAATGAAAAGAATATAAAACAACAAACAATAGTAAAAGAAGAAAAAGTCCAAACTACCCTCTTTATGCATCCCCAACAATGATGCCATTAGTTGAATAAGTTGTTTTCATATTTTAATTAATTAATTTATGGAGAAATAAAATGTGAAGAAAAAATGAACAAGTGAGTTAGATGTTGTTGTAACCCAAAATCGTCTCAAAACAAAATAATTATAGTTATAGCAAGAAGTAGAACAACAAATACTAGTGTTATTATTTTACTTGTATAATGATTCAGGATCGAACTCAGGGAGGCAACATTATTCGAGGGTTACTTAATTATTGCTAATTAATAAAGGATTCATTCTCTTTTTTTATTATTTTTATGTATTTCCAATTCTTTTTATATTTTTATGGATTTTAAATATATTGATTTTTTTAAAATATTTTCTGAATTTATATTTTTTGATAATTTTAATTTTGTAAATTTTTTCTTTTCAATTTTTAAAAGAAAATAATAGAGGAAAAATAAACACAACAGAAACAAATGCACTTTTTGGATTTTTCGAAATATCGAAAATAGTCAAAAAATCATAATAAAAATTTTTATGTTTTATTTAATTTTATAATGTTTTTTGTGATTTTTATGCAAATTTGAGAATTTTTATGGATTTAAACATGAAAAAAAAAGAGTGAACACACATAAAGTAAATTTAAGCTACTATTTTTGGGTTTTTTAAATATAAAATTGAATAAAAAAACAAGAGATAAAGTCCAAAAAAACAATTTTTTAAGCTTTAAAACAAGCTTAGTTATGTATTTTTTTCTGATTTATATGAATTTTTGTCTATTTTCTTTATTTTTCAAAATTTAGGGTTTTAAGATTGAATTTTCAAATGAATTTTGTATATCTGTTAAAACTATATTAGAGATAATTACAATGATTTTTTATATTTTTAAAATAATTTTGATTTTTTAAGATTTTTAAAGTTAAAAAGAGAAAATTCACAATGTTTTTGAATTTTGAAAAATAGCAAAATTAATTAATTTTATAATCAAAGTTTATTATAAATAAAACCACTAATCGGAGACTTAACCTACTTTTTATGGATTTTTTAAATTTAATTAGCTATTTATTAAGGTAAATAAAAAAAGTTGATTAATTTGCAGAATAGGGACCTAAACACGATTATTTAAAGTTTATGCAGTAATTCAATAACAAATATAAGAAATGTAGGGTAATTATGTAAAAGCAACAAAAAATCGCATGTTTCAGCATGTGAATATGCATTTGGAGGATCTAATTGCAAGTGCAGAAGCTTTGAGGAGCGAATAATAACCACAACTAATAGGACATTTATTGCAAAAGTTATAATAATCATGTGTCTACGCATACGAGTGTGTTTCAGTAGGACTAAAATACAATTATTAAAATATGCAAGATATTAATGCAATCATTCAATAAATCTCAAATAGACACATGTTAAAATTGGGTATATTTACAAATAAAGTAAACTGGGTCTAATGCAACGTAGCTGATCTGATCAAGTAGCTAGTTTTTGGATGTAAATGGATGGTCTAGATCTAGTCTGGGTTGATTGTTCTTGATAGGACGCTTCTAGAGTCCCTTGGAAGAACTGCAAAGAAGGTCCAAGCTGATGAACTTTGATCAATAGGATCTCCTCATATTTGCATCCGATCTGCTCCCTAATGGCTTCAAAAGGACACTAATGACTATTCGCATTGATAGGAGGTGTTGATGGTGTTTGGGTCATGCTGATCAGAGACCTGGAGCTCTAGCTATGAAATGTGAAAATATGACCTCCATTCTCGATCCAAGCTCCTAAACATTTGTCCTCCTCCTGCAATCAACTCTATGATCGTAGACGATGCTCTGACCTCAATTAATAAACCAAACTAGGGGAAATGAGGGGAAGTCGGTCGATCTTCGATGATGGTGACGGATTGAGATTGAAATCTCAAATCTGATGCGGAACTGGTGATCAAATCATGTGAGGAAGATGGAGAAACATTCAGTGAATATGAAATGATTATCAGAGTGATTAAAACACACGGATGACCTCTGATCGGGCAGATCAGAGGTTGATCGAAAAACATACTGTTGTAAGATCAAATCAAATAAAAAGAAATGATTTAAAAGCAAAATTAAAAAACAAATTATGCTATGATAACCTATTGTGGAAAGCGGAATGTAATGGCTTCTATTTGGCTATGACAGGCCAAAGAAACTCGTCTCATCGACGGAGCTTCAATGATAGCTAGATCTCATCCTCCTGCCAAAATCACGCACTCATGATTGAAGAGAGCACTCACTAGTATCTCAGGAACACACCAAAAGCCAATCTCAACGTGAAATTAGGTAAAAAAATGTATCAGAGATGAATGGGTGCAACCGGAGCATTATTTATAGGATCTAGATGAAGTGAAACTTGAAAATGAAATTAGACACACAATTCGAGATGAAAGAAAGTGAAATTAATCAGGCGAATAGATCTGATAAAGAGGGTTTAATGAGGGAAGAAGTAACACTCAATGGGTTATTGAATCAGGAGATTCAATTTAAGTTAGTCCAAAAGAGATTGCAAATGAAGTTGCAGATTAGTAGTTGGAATATAAACACTTTAACTGGAAAATAGACGGAGATAGTGGATATTATGGAAAGAAGGAATATTCGTATACTATGTCTTCAAAAGACTAAATGAGTTGGAGAGAAATCAAGGGAGATCGAGAAGACATGCTTTAAAATTTGGTATTTAGGTAAAGATAAGGGCAGAAACGGTGTTGGAGTGATTGTTCATAAGGATTTGAAGGATTGTGTAGTTGAGGTGCAAAGATTAGAGGATCGGAATTATTTTGCTAAAATTGGAAATTGAAGAAGAATTTCTGAATAGCATCTCAATTTCTACACCGCAAATTGGTTTAGATGAAAGGACTAAACAAGTTTTTTGGGAGGATCTAGATAAGATTTTACAAGGAATCCCACAGAGGAGATGATTTGCATAGTTGGAGATCTTAATGGGCATGTGGGAAAAGATGCTTCAGAGTATGCTAGTGTTCATGGAGGACACGATTTTGGGGAAATAAATGAAGAGGGAAAAGTCATTCTTGATTTTGTAACGGCATATGATCCTTTCATAACAAATACTCTCTTCAAGAAGAGAGAGGAGCATTTAATTACTTATAAGAGTGGCCTAACTAGAACACAGATACATTACTTTGTGTTGGGAAGAAGAGATCAGTGGTGTTGTAAAGACTGCAAAGTAATCCTAGGAGAGAGTTTGACAGCCCAACATCACTTGTTAGTCTTGGATGTGCAAATAAAATGGATGGAAAAGAAAAGGAGGGTTCCTAAGATCTCTAGAATTAGATGGTGGAATCTTCCACTGAAGCAATCGAGCTTCATGGAGAAGGTTTTAGAAGACTTATCTTGGGATTGTAGTAGAAGTGAAAACGAGGTGTGGGAGGCAGTAGCATCTTGTATCCGAAAGGTAGCCAAAGAGATGCTAGGCGAGTCAAAGGGAGGAGCTCCAGGTCAAAAGGAGGCTTGGTGGTGGAGTGAAGGGTGCAAGAGAAGCTAAAATTAAAAGACCATGCTCTAAATCTATGTCTAAGGATAGAACAGAGGAAACTGTCACAAACTACAAAATAGCGAAGAAGATTGTAAGAGAAGCTAAGTCAAAAGCTTATGAAGTTTTGTATAAAAATCATGACTCTAAGGAGGGCCAGAAGGATATATTCAGGTTGGCCAAAGTAAGAGAAAGAAAGACCAAAGACCTTTCTCAAGTGAGATGCATTAAGGACGAGGAAGGTCACGTGCTTGTTACTCAAAAGGATATAGAGATTAGATGGGAGAAGTACTTCCATAAACTTTTCAATGGGGAAGGAAATAGAGAGATCACTTTGGGTGATCTAGCTAATAGTGAAAGTTACTTGAATCGTGCAAGCGATACATGAATACAAAGAAAGGAAGTAGAGGAGGCTTTGAAGGTTATGAGACTTGGGAAAGGTGTAGGACCAGATGACATCCCTGTAGAAGTATGGAGAGTTTTCGGTGAGCGTGGTTTGACTTGGCTTACAATTTCATTCAATGTTATTTGGTGAAGCAAGAATATACTTGAAGATTAGAGGAGGAGTATTGTAGTGCCTCTTTATAAGAATAAAGGAAACATTCAAATTGTTCAAATTACAGTGGTATCAAGCTTATGAGTCACACTATGAAAATTTGGAAACGTGTGATCGAAAGAAGGTTGAGGCATGTTTCCAAAGTAAAAGAAAACCAATTCGGATTCATGCCAGGTAACTCAACTATTGAAGCCACCCATTTGCCGAGGAGAACAATGGAGATTTATAGAGTTAAAAGGAAGAACCTCCCTATGATCTTTATTTATTTGGAGAAGGCTTATGGTTATGTCTCACGAGAGATATTGTGGAGAGTTTTGGAGAAGAGATAAGTACATGTCCTAAATATTAACCTCATAAAGGATATGTATTATAGGGCTTTATCTTGTGTAAGGACCCTGTTTGGGATGACATACTATTTTGACATCAACATTGGTTTACACCAAGGTTCAATTTTGAGTCCATTTCTTTTTACTTTGATTATGGACGAGTTGACAAGTCCCATTCAGGATGAGTTACCTTGGCCTATGTTATTATTGATTATATTTTGTTGATTGACGAGACTAGAGATGGAGTAAATGAGAAGCTTGAGGTCTAGAGACATGCATCGGAGGCTAATGAATTTTGTATAAGTAGGGTTGATACGGAATATATAGAGTGCACCTTTGATGGAAACAATGGTGAAGGAATCGAGGTGAAGATTGGTGACGATAACATTCGGAAGAGAGATTCTTTTAGATATCTGGGATCTATTTTGCAACATGATGGGGAAATTGATGAAGATGTTACTAATAGAATAAATACAGGTTAGCTAAAGTGGAGAAGAGCCTCTAATGTGCTCTGTGATAAGAAAATTCCTTTAAAAATTAAAGGAAAGTTTTACAAAGCAGCTGTGAGACTTGTTATGCTCTATGGATTTGAATGTTGGCCTGTGAACCACACATATGTGTAGAGAATGATTGTAACGGAAATGAAAATGCTAAGATGGATCTATGTATACACATGTAAAGATCGGATTCAGAATAATGCAATCAAAAAGAAAGGTAGTGTAGCTCCGATTGAGGATAAGATGCGAGAAAGCCGCTTAAGATGGTTTGGTCATTTGTAAAGAAGATCAGCCGATGCACCAGTTAGGAGATGCGAAATTTGGGATGTTGAGCCGGCTAAGAGAGGGGCCCATGAAGTGTTGGAAAGAGACTATACGAAGGGATCTTAGTTTTTTGGATATAAACCCGAGATTGACCCAAGATAGATCTGAATGGAGGCGAAGAATCCATGTAGCCGACCCTACTTAATTGTGGGAAAAGGCTTTGTTGTTGTTATTGTATAGGTATATAATACCTATATATACAACATATACATGTTTAATTCATTATTTTTACAAATAAATACATAGGTTATTAATTTATTAATATAAAGAATACTTGAGTATTTAAAAATATTTTTATTTTATTTTTGTGAATTGATGATTGCATTATATACAGTTATAACAGGCTTAAATTATGTGGAGTACAACCTTAATATTTGATTTATAAATCTCCATTTGCACACAATTCACATTCTATTTATTCTATATACACAATGGAGAAAACCACCTTAACTACACATAATCAACTAAATCATAGCATAAAATTGACAGATCATGGTTATATATCTGGGCAAAATGTTTTCAAAGATGTCGATTGACATATTATTTATACAGTGGGGTTATTTAAATATTTAGATTAATAATCATACATAAATAATTATTTGCACAAAGTAAACAACCATATTTTAGTAAGAGAGAAAATGTATTGGGTTCATAGTCTGACAAAAATCCAACACTTCCATTTTGGCTCTACAAATGCTTATAACATTTTGTTGGAAAGAAAAGAGGAGGGAGATTAGTACACAATGACCACTCTTTATTCCCATGCATAGAGCCCGCCCACATTACACATTTCCCATGCAAAAGACAAAAAGCCACCCACCTACATGCATGAATACCCTCTTTATTCATTCTCTCTCTCCCTTTACCCATGCAAAGTATCCACCCATATAAGTTCTATTCCCATGGATTAGGCTCCAACACACACCTCTTCCCCATGTATTCTCTCTTGCCCATTCAACTTCCCATGCATGTATTTATTTATTTATTTTTATCTTTATTTACATGAGGATTGTAGGAGACACATATGGCACCTATAAAGGTGGAGGCACGCAAGGCCCAAAGGGACGACTCTCTCCCCGTATTCTTCCTCAACAGCATCCTCTTCTCATGCAACGGACCTCTCAATGTTCTCTCTCCCCGACAACCTACTCTATCTACCTGATACTCTCTCCCCATGCATATGTGAAGGAGCGCTCCAGCCATCTCCTCATCCTCGCCACGCCAAGAGCCTCTCCCTCACGCAGCCGGACCATTGTGTGCCCTGCTGGTGTTCCCACCAACTCACGCGTCTGCCTCCTCGACTTTCAGCTCCATCGTCGTCTCCATTTTAGAGTCGCAAGCTCCAATAGAGAAGACCTCTTTCCCATCTTATTTAGCTTTTGTATTTTTTTTCCTTTAGTCATTTTATTTAAGTTGAACTTGAAGGAAACAACTCTCATGTTATAAGTTATCTTGTATTTTCTTTATATTACTAGTTTTGTTTAAATTGAACTTGGAAGCATTCTTATTTTGTAAGGTTCTTTCTCAACACTAAGTTGCCTTAATACATTGCAAGTTTACCTTCCATTATTTTGTTTTGAAACATTGCAAATGTCATCTTATTTCTTCTATCTTAATTTGCAATTCTAACCCCATGTTATTATTTAGTTGCACTCATGCCCTCCTTCATTCACTTTAAGTTTTAGGAAATATTTTCACCGTTGATCGCATTCTCTCATAATTTTTCTTTCATCGCAATAGATTAAAATTTGCATCAAGTTTGAAAGAAGAAAAAAATGCGAGTTTGCTTAGTCCCTACGGATACGAACCTCTACTTGCACTATACATCTCAAATATTTTCATCATGCTTGTAGTTGTAATATTATTTGTTTGACCTTGATTATTCGTGGTAACATAACAACATGATAAAATCATCTTTTTAAACCACGAAAAATTTTGTCAACATTTTGGCGTCATTGTCAAGGACTTAGGCAACATTTGCAATTTTCTTTCTTCATTCTTATCATGTTGTTCATCTTCTAATCCATGTAATTTTTATTTTCAGGTACTTGGATTCCGAAAATAAGAAGAAAAAATGAAGGCGATGATTCTTGCATTTTTATTTTAGTAGCGAACTTGTAATTTTTCTAGTCAATTTTTGCAATTTCTTCCCCCTCCTTCTCAGAAAAGCTCGCCATCAACAGGACAAAATATTAATGATTAGCGCTAGAAGTGAAGGCAGTGTGAGCTTCTCTTTCTCTTAGGCATTTAAGGTTTTTAAATTTTTGCATTTGTTTGTGCTCTGAATTAAACTGAAAAAAAAATAAAAAAGAGTTCTTGATTGCATCATCTCTGTGGTCTTCTCCCTCTGATAACCTAATTCAAAGACCACCAAAATCCTGCTTGATCACATTAAAAAGATAAGCTCAAAAGATCACCGCAGTGATCGGAGCGACGAACAAAAAATTGAATGCTTGTTTGATGCACATGGTGAATGACACAAAACTCGCAAGTACATAGAACCCTAGGATAGAGACAAAAATCCATGGTTCTACGTGCGATTGCAGAGAGAAATCGTAACTCCTCGACGCATTGGGCAAAGGTTCTTGTAGGAAGAACAGATCATTGATCTGAGTACCGCACCTTGGATCCCCCAGCCAGATTAGGACATCAATTTCTGACAATCTTCCACACCCACCTCTTCATTAAGGACGCTTAATTTTCTGATAAAATTTGTTGAATCACTAAATTAAAATCGAAAAGATAGCCGCTTCCGCGACAATTTTTGTGTGAGTTGGTAAATCAACAACTTGTCTAGTATTTTTGATGTGTATGCTAGGTCATAGGTCTCTGAAAAATCCATTGCAAGAACCCTTAGATTACGATCCGATCTATAGGCCGTAATCTCACACATCTTGTTCGAGTGAAAAATATGAGAACACACCCAATATAGTTGATATGAGAGAAGAAAACCACCTGAATCCCATGGACCTCATCCTCCAACAATTACTGCTTCTGAGAAAGAAAAATGCCACAATTCGCCGAGTCATAGCTCCTCTGAATAGGGGACCACCCACAAGCACACATTACAATTCGGCCCTTGAAGATCCAGTCCATTGGGTCCAGATCCCACCTGAGGTAGCAAACTTTGAAATCAAACCTACATACATCCCTCTGATCCCAAAATTTTACGGAATCAAAAGTGAAGACCCTTTTCTTCATATCCAAGACTTTCGAACAACGTGTGACACAATAAGTATCCCCGGGATAGAAAAAGAGTACATCTACATGAAGGCCTCCACATTCTCTCTAAAAGAACGAGCTCAACAGTGGTTGAGGAATTATGGGACCTCTATCACTTCATGGGATACCTTGAGAGAAGCTTTTATAAAAAAAAAATTCTTCCCTGTAGGAAAAACCAATGCCCTGAGACAAGCCATATCTTCCTTCAAATAAAAGACCAACGAATCCATTCACAAGGATTGGGAACGCTTCAAAGAGCTACTTAGGAAATGCCCTCATCATGTAATCCAAAAGTGGAAATTAGTTCAACTATTTTATGAGGGCATAGACACATCTTTCAAGAGAGTCATAGATGGATCATGTGATGGTAACTATATTAGCCGTGACGAACACTTTGTATGGACATTATTTGAGAACATGACTGACAACTCAGAGAACAGCTCTTCCATTGAGCAATATAGTGGCCATGTGAAACCAGTTCACAGAGTCAACAAAGAGAAAATCATCAATGAGTCGATCGACGAAAACAATGATAAATGGAAAACTCTATCCATGCAAATGGACCTTATGACCCAAGCCATAGGAAAATTGGCTATGAACAATGTCTCGAACAACGTCCGTGGTGTCATTTCTAACCCATCATTCAAGAAGTTGGTCACACCCCATTTACCTATAATCAAGACATGACCCCTGAGACTGTGAATTGGGTACAAAGAAATCAAGGAGGGTCATATTCAAACACCTTAAGCTCAGGATGGAGAGAACAACAAAATACTATTGGGAAAGGACAATACAACAACCACTATCAGCCCAGACAACCAATAGCACCACAAGTGACCCAACCACCCACTACTGCTGTGAATTTTGATGCCTTGGCTCAAGACATACAACAGCTTGCCATAGCATAACAACAGGACACTAAAGCTCAACAACAAGCCAACTCTGAGAATGCTCGGCAATTTGCCGAGATCAGATCTTGCATCCCAGCCTTGTCACCTCAACCTCTACCAAATCCCAACACCAGCAAGGCTAGCTCATCTGGAGTACTCCGAACTCCACCACCTACCGAGTCTTTCACCTCACCACCTGGCTTCCAAAACAAAAATCAAGGATTTTTCACACCTCCTAGGAAAAACCATTTAAACCAAGGGACCACACAGCAAGCACCTAAGAATCAAGTGAATTTTAAAACCCCAATTCCTTCAAAGCAATCTGCTAATGTTGTAACTCTGAGAAACGGGAAAACCACATCTGCTTTCACCATACCGCTTTCTTTTGAGGATCAAATAGATATTGAAGAAGAGATTGATGATAAACAAGAACCAATTGAGACAACCATGCTTCCTCCTTCCTCCCCAACCATAACCATCCCCTTTTCCTGAAGCTCTTCAACGAAGAAAGACTCGATCATACACCATCGATCCAGATCTAGAAAAACTATTCTCAGACATTGTCATCAAATTCTCGCTCCTGAAAGCCATCGAACAAGTCCCTGCCTTCTCCCGCTTCTTGAAGGAAAAATGCACACCAAAGAGGAAATCAAATGGAATGAATAAGAAGGATCAAGAAGAGACTGAAAAGTATGTGCTTCCACGAGCCACATCAAATGTCATTTCCCAATTCATGCCCACCAAGAACAATGATCCAGGGGCACCCTTGGTTAAATGCACAATCGGTGACTTGAGTTTCGAGCGCACTCTGTTGGATAATGGCGCCTCGATTAATCTCCTCCCTACTGCTATCCTAGAGCACTTTGACTTAGGGAAATTAAAACCTATCTCGATGATTTTACAAATGGCTGATCATTCGGTGAAGAGACCAATAGTACTTCTTGAGGATGTCATAGTCACTGTTCAAGGACATCAATTTCCTGTGGACTTTGGTGTGATGTATATGGATCCCGCTAACATAATGAGTGAAAGACCATCATTCTGGGAAGACCCTTCTTAGCTACTTCCAATACACATTTTGATTATGTGGACGGCAAAGTATAATTTAAAATCAATGGCAAGATCATCCCAGTTTATCTTGTCATACCCACTTTTGTTGACTCCGAGACCGAAGACTATGGTTGGATAGAGAGTTGTGTTGTCGTTGACATACAAGATGACTTTTCTCCTATCCATCTCTCTAAAGATCCTTTAGAGGTTAGTACGAACACCTCCGGATCCAATTATAAGGATATCTCTCATGAAATTGCCACATACAATCTGAATCTCGTACTCGAAGCTCCACCATGCCCTCTCACCGGACAAGAAATTATTGAGCTTGATAATGCCTGGGATACATTGAACTCTGAACTTGCATTGAACTCGGTCATGATCATGCCCATGATGGAGCCACCTTTTGAGACCATTTCTTTGATAGATTCATCAGAAGAAACTACTCCTCTGACTCCACCGACATCCATTGTTGAATGAAACCCCTACCCCAAGATCTGAAATATGCTTTCCTTGATTATGCATACACTCTACCAGTCATCATCAATACCAACCTAGATCACACTCAGGAAAGCCAACTCATGGAGGTTTTGAAAAGAAATTCCCATGCTATTGGATGGAAGATAATTGATTTGAAAGGAATAAGCCAGACATTCTGTACACACCACATATATCTGGAAAATGATAGTAAACCCTCTCGAGAAATGCAAAGACGGTTAAATCCCAATCTACGAGAGGTTGTGAAGAATGAAATCTTCAAGTGGTCAAGTGCGGGCAATATTTATCCTATTGCCGATATTCCTTGGATCAGTCCTCTCCAGGTTGTCCCCAAAAAGCTAGATTTACAATTGTCAAAAATGAAAAATGAGAGGACATACCCACCCGAGTAGCCACATATTGAAGAGTCTGTGTCGATTATAGGAAACTCAACAAGTCTACCAAAAAGATCATTTATTGCTGCCATTCATTGACCAAGTCATCGAGAAGCTAGCCGAAAAAGAATTCTTCTGCTTTTTGGATGGATATTCCGATTATAACCAAGTGGCCATACCACCAGAAGATCAAGACAAAACCAGTTTCACTTATCCCTTTGGGACTTATGCCTTTCGTCGCATGTCTTTCGGATTATGTAATGCCCCAGCAACCTTTCAAAGGTGCATGATGGCAATTTTCACCGATATGATTGGAGATTTCATGGAAGTATTTATGGATGATTTCTCTATTTTTTGGGACTCTTTTGAGGAAACACTTGGATTTTTGGATAGAGTCCAAAAAAATGCATTGAAGTAAACCTGATATTATCGTGGGAGAAATCACACTTCATGGTGAAGCAAGGGATTGTTCTGGGACATATTGTCTCAAAGAAGGGGATGGAAGTGGATCCATTGAAAATTGAGACCATCACCCACTTAGGCCCACCCATGAATATAAAAGGAGTTCGATCCTTCCTAGGTCACGTCGGTTTTTGTTGTCGATTTATCACGGATTTCTCGAAAATTTCCCTCCCTCTCACCAAAATACTTGAAAAGGACCAAGATTTCACATTCACCGAGGAAGAATTCGAGTCCTTCAATACACTAGGGAAAATCATCACTGAAGAACCCATACTACGGCCCCTTGATTGGAACTGTGAATTTGAATTTTGTGTGATGCTTTTGATTATGTTGTTGGGGTAGTATTGGATCAAAGGAAAGATGGAAAACCCTATGCCATCTACTATGCCATCAAAACCCTGGATGATGCTCAAAAGAACTACACTGTGACTGAGAAGAAACTGTTAGTTGTGGTATTTTCATTAGAGAAATTTTGATCTTACATCTTAGGGTCCCATATCATAATCTACACAAACCACTCTACTCTCAAATACCTCTTCACATAGAAAGATGCCAAGCCTAGACTGATTAGGTGGGTGTTGTTGCTACAAGAATTTGACCTAGAAATCTGAGATAAAGCAGGAGCAGAAAATGTCGTAGCTGATCACTTATCGAGGCTTCCCTCATCATCTTCACCAACTGATAACGTGGTCCAAATTTCTGAAGGTTTTCCTAATGAGATTATAATGTATGTCTCTCAACTCCCTTTGTATGCGGACATCGTCAACTACCTTGCAACTTCCACATTTCCTGATGACTAAACGAAACAGAAGAGAGACAAAACCCAGGCCCAAGCCTGATATTATCATTGGGAAAAACCTCTTCTCTTCAAAGAAGGCACTTATTTAATTTGGAGACGTTGTATCCTTTAATATGAAGTCTCTAGTGTCTTATCTCACTGCCACATCTTTTATATGTAACTTCATTATTGAAACTTTAAATAATAGAAAAATTAGAACAAAATAAAAACATAAAAATGTAAAAACTAAATATAAAAAATAAAATGCATATTTAAAAAGAACACAAACATTCAAAGTTACACCAAACACAACCACCAAAATGCAAAATGTAAAAACATATAAGTGGACCCTTTGTGGAGGACACCATTCAGGGAAGCGCACGACCGCTAAGGTCTTACAATGTAGTTTCTATTGGCCTACACTCTTTAAGGGGTTGTACAACTATTCTGCACTGTTCCCCTGCTCAGGGCTATTCTCCTTGGGCCTTATTCTCCCCCCCCCCCCCCCGCCCCTCCCCAACCCCTCCCTCCTACTATCTCTTCGACACCTCCTCGCCATCGTTGCTGGTCATCTGGGCCCTGCCATCCTCTGATCGACTGCTGGTAGTTGCTTTTATGATTCGTCCACCTACGTGCCTCACCCGTGATTGAGGCCCGAGGTATGTAAGATTGCACTGTTTGATGGAGTGCGACGTGTCATCTGCGTGCTCTTGCTTTTTACCATAAATTCGATATATTGTGGCCTTGATCTCTCTGCTAGAACCATGGCTTCCAAGGAGTCTAGGGTTTCGAATCCGTATAAATTGGGACGTAGGTGGAACTCCAGGTGCTCCTATAACGCTATTGGTGTGCATTTTGCACTTGGATTGTGCATTCACATTTCTTCTTGCCTTTGATGGATCACGAGGTACATACTATACCCATCTTTCCTCTTGATTTTGCAATGAAGTTGTTGGATTGTGCATTCACTATTTGATTTGCTCGGCCTAGTTTGTAGCTTGTTAAAAGTTCTGTGATGAGAGACGTTATGTGATGCTTGGGTGATAAAGTGTTTGTGTGTGTTCTTGCCCTTCAATCGCTGCTACTGTTGTATGTTTGTGATGATTAGGTGAAGAGCCTCCTTTCCTTATGACGATGATGCATTTTGGATGGCTGAGAGTGTCTTGACAAACCTCAGTGATGCAAAAATTGGTTGTCTATGATGTGGTAGTGTTTGTTGCGAGATGGATTGCAATGTTGTTGCTTCGAGTTATGTATCATTGGGTCATCTTCTGAGATATCACCGTCAGTGAGGAAATCTATGATGGTTGAGGTTCAGAAGTGGTTTTCTGATCTCATTGGGCCATCCCCTAAGATATCCTCGTTATGTGATGCTTTGATCTGAGGGAAGCATTGGTCCCCCTGCCATGGGTGTCCCCCTGCCTATCTGCGTGTTGTTGTTTGAGGTTGTGCTTATTATCCTTCTTGCTTGGAACTTTGATACCTGGATGTAGAAGATATGGTATTTTCTCTGTGATTGTTTATGATATGTTGGTTTTAGCTGATGGTTGGTAGATGCTGCTCAATGATGCATGAATTTGTATGGGCTTCAAGACCCATAGTTCTCTTATTTATGACCTCGTAGCTGGTAGATGGTTCTCAGTGATGCATGAGTCTCCCCCATCATTGATGTGATTGTGTTTGCGTATGGCCTGAGAGCAACCTATTTGGTGCTCGAGGATGTCATTTTGTTGGATGAGCAACCTACCTGTTAGCTGAGAGCTGCTGGATGCTGCTCAATGATGCATGAATTGGTATGTGTTTCAAGAACCTTGTGAGTCTCTTGTTTATGATCTCATAGCAGCTAGATGGTGCTCAATGATGCATGAGTCTCCCCCATCATTGATGTGATTGTGTTTGCGTATGGGCTCAGAGCAACCTATTTGGTGCTCGAGGATGTCATTTTGTTGGTTGAGCAACCTATCCGTTAGCTGAGATCAACCTATCGGTTACCTGAGAGCTGCAGGATGCTGCTCAATGATGCATGAATTGGTATGCGCTTCAAGACCCATGTATGTCTCTTGTTTATGATCTCATAGCTGCTAGATGGTGGTGAGTAATGCTTAGTGCTCGAGGATTTCATTTTGTTGGTCCCCAATGTGCCTAAAAACCCCTTTTGTTGTTTGAAGTTGTGCTTGATCTTGTTCTCGCATGGAACTTTCTCAACTGGCTGCAGCACATTTGATATCTCTTTTGGGCTTGTTTATGATTGCTTTCCTTTACCTGATGGCTTCTATATGTTGCTCTATGATGCATGGATTGGTATGGGCTTCAAGACCCTTGTAGATATCTTCTCTATGATGGCATAGCTTCCTTTGTTCGATGGCTCGGTTATGTTTCGTGATTAGTTTTTTGAGAGATCATCCGCAGTGACGATCTCTGTGATGGCTGCCCTTGCGCTTGCGATTGTATGTGCATTGGCATTGACTAAGCTGAAGCAACATCATTGGTATTTTTCTCGAACCATCTGATCTATATCGTTTTGCTGAGAGCGGCCATCTGCTGCTAGGTGATGCAATGAGTGGGATACTACGGGAATCTCCCCCATCATTGGTTCTCTATGATGGCATATCTATATCTGAGACAAGCATGGCTTTATTTTCGAATGGATGTCCTTACTTGTTGATGATTTTTTAATGTTGATGTATGATGTGATTTTGCTGGCACATAATTTACATTTTCTGTTCTTTTTCGAAATGGTTTGGATTTCATTCTTCCAACCTGAGAGCCACTCCACGAATCATGAGAGTTGTTTCATGCTTGTGGGTGATGCGAGTCTGGGTTGGGAGTGGTTGAATGCCCTGGCGTATATCTCTCTTCCCGCTCTACGTTAGAAATTGGTTGCCCCATGGTAACCTTACTTTGGTTAGTCGTATAGTTCTTTGGGGAATCTGATTTGCACATCATTGCAATTGTTATTTTTTGACTTAAAAATCTCAATAATACAAGATGGTCACTGGCGGTCCGGGCTCCTCAGGGGTTCACATTAGGGACGATGAATCCTTAGTCCAGCATGTGAAATGGACACCCGCTATGGATGAGTGTCTTCTTCAGTTGTTCAAACATCACTTAGATGTTGGGGACTGGGTTGGAGGGTCTTTCACACCACCAGACTGGCATAGTATAATTGTGTAGTTAACATGCACATTGGGAAGAACTGGGATAAGGCAAAGCTCCACAATCGATGGAAAACAATCAAGAAGGATTACACCGCATTCGTATACCTCATGACGAAGAGCGGTTGGAGTTGGGACCCACTGTCATGTACCGTTGTCGCACCTGATGAGGAGGCATGTCTCACAGTGAGTAATTACGCGTGCATCTAGTTTATTTTCTCATAAAACTTCATAGCCTCTCATCAATTTATATTGCCCTAAGATTGACAAGGCCTATAAGCCATACCGATGGAAGTCTTTCCCCCACTTCGACCTTATTGATGCAATGGTCGGAGACTACACTACGAAGGGTGCATTCTCCTTCTCTTCATAGACATCACCCCCTGGTTCGTTTGCTGCATTTTTGAGGGTGATACTGGTACGCAACATGCGTTTGAAGTCGACCTAGAAGGGGATATCGATGCCCTTGAGGTGCCCAAACCAGGAGAACCTGGGGGCCCAACTACTCAGCCAAGTCGAAGGAGACGACGTCGGGATTCAGGGGTTCAGGTCTCAAGCACAAAGCCTTCATGAAGTGATGGTGCCCCCTTACCTTTGCAGCTAGTGGGAGAGGACGTCGTTCGTCAAACGGCGTAAATGTTGGAGCTGCAAAGGGAGCATATCCAAGCCTGGACTCCGAAAGATCCCCATTAGAGGGTGGAGGAGCTTCTTGATGAGCTTGAGACCCTGCTACTGGGACTACCCGCGGAGGCACAAATTCGTCTTGCACACAGCCTTCGTGACCCGTATGAACGGATCATCTTCAATCGCGCCTAGTCTGTGCCTGCGAAGTTGGCTGCGTGGGTAAGCATCCAACTAGACAAGGGTTATATGACGATCACCTCCTTCGTCCCCGACAAGTTTGGATGGAACATTTTCTTCTTTTTTAGTTGTCTACTTGATTTGTAAAACATTTATTCATTCTATAGTCTTAATTTAGTTGGCATGTAATATATTTTTTCCTTGACGAACATTTTTTGCATACAATAATATAAGGTAGGTAACTTCTTTACAAATAATGTAGCGTAAATCCTATTTGACTGTTGGTGGCCCCCTATGATTGCAACTCATTATGAAATTTTATTAGGTTTTCTACCACAACAATGGTGGGAATGGCGGCAATCAACGCGATGAGATATAACTTGGTAATGTTGAATATGACATATCTACGTGCGGTCCGAGAGGACGAGGAGGATAACCAGAACAGTGGAGGCGGTTACATCCCCAGAGTGCCACAGCACACGTCAGTGCGTACAGGTCATGTATGGATCCAAGAGATGCTAAATAGACATGTTGCCCGATCTTATGTTGTTTTCCTATTGTACCCCGATACCATGTTACGTTTATGCACCATCTTAAAGGAACGAGCGGGTCTAAAGGATTCGAGGCACCTAAAGGATGAGGAATCCCTCTGTATATTCTTGTATTATCTCGGCCATAATGCAAAGAATCGTGTACTTTCTAAACATTTACAGCACTCTGGTGATACCATTTCCAAACACCTCAACAACGTCCTCATACGCATCGTCTCTCTCAGAGATCAGTTCATCCGATTCCCATCAGATGATTGTCCAACACCAGATGTTATTCTTAACAATAGCAACTTCTATCCATATTTCAAGGTAGTCTTGCATGCTGGATATTTTCAAGCAACATAACACCTTGTCATCTCAATTAAGATTTTGGAATCTAATGAATATTATTTCAGGATGTCATCGGTGCAATCGATGGAACTCTTATCCTACAAATGTCCCTGCAAATATCGCTTCAAAGTTTCAGAGAAGGCACCAAACACTAGAACAGAATGTCATGGCATGTGTGGACTTCAGTTACAGATTTATATACGTCATCACTGGATGGGAGGGGTCAGCCGCTGACATGAAGGTGCTGAGGTGGGCCATAGACGATGGTGGATTTCATGTACCTCCTCGAAGGAAATTCCTTCTTGATTGTGGATATGTGAACATGGATACCTTCCTCACCCCATACCGTGGCGTTATTGCGCACCTACCTCAGTTTAGGGCACGAAGGGGACACCGATATCGCCGGTCTAAGGAGCTGTGCAATCACAGGCACTCACAACTTCGGTCGTACATCAAACAAACATTTGGGATCATGAAGGCTCGCTTCAAGGAAATAATTGAACGACCATTCTACGGCTTTGAGAAGCAAGTTATGGTTGTCATGGCATGTTGCATCATCAACAGCTTCATCCGTGATGTCCAGGGTGAGGATCAGATATCCAGTGCATTTACTCGCGACTCAGTACAACGTGGGTTGTCTGTAGAGACCAATCCGAATGACAACAAATTTGACAGCAACTCTGCTAGGAGCGATGTGAGGGTTTCACAACAAGACATCCGAGCTGGAGAGTTGTTGCGTGATGCTTTGGCAGCAGTCATGTGGGAGAATGCGTAGTGGTCATGTTGTTTATATTACATATCTTTTTTCTTACCAATGTTTGGCTTCCAACGACTTTATCGTAATACGTCGATGTCATCTCCATAGTGCATCATGTAATACTGTACACCGAACGACGTTGATGGATTACAATCATGATTGCCTACCAAGCTACATCTGAAATTTATTTTACATCCCTATGATGATTCCACTGTTATAACTTAAGATCTAACGATGCGGGTTCGATCATGGCTGAGCAGCTACGGTAGTGGCGTGGCTTAACCGACGTCACTATCAACGTTATTTTCGATGTGGAAATTGAATTCTGAGGGAAATCACATCTATAATAGCTTTTTCTTTTTATCCTATATTATATTGAATATGATCCAGTCTCTTTTCTTTATTAAGTATTGATGTCGCATTTTTGCTTCGCAAACCTCCTTAGTTATGGCCATGCTTCGTTGTGATTGGCCTAAGATCCATGGACGTTGATGCTTCTATCTGGACGATGCAGACTTGTTATTCGACCACTTCCATCTCCATCAGGACATTGAGGATTGTTTGTGGTACATTTGCCCGAACAAGGTAAACTCCTAACATTAATTTCATTTACCTAATAATTATGGATCACAAGATCAATCACTAACAAATCGCGTAATTCGTGCAGATTTCATGTGGATAAAATGTTAAGGAGTCATCGTTGAGCCCAACTACAGAGTCAATATGGGCGGAGAGGAACTTCCTGATAGATTTAATCAATGTGATCGAATGGAGTGATGAGTTATAGGCAGAGAAGCTGGAGGAAATCAAAAGCCAACTACATGAGATGCAGCGATAGTTCAGTCATATGACACTCGGATCATCCTCTGCATCTACCGTTGAAGATGAACCAATGTATGATAAGCATGTAATAATGTAATAAGCACTTTAGTTTATTGTATTAAACCTTTTTTTATTTTGTATTTCAACACATATCGATCGGTAATTGACAATTATATGCCATCTATAGTGAGACCTCGTTAAATCTCACCAAATCAAATAACAACTAACAACTTTACCTAACTTTCAATCTTATTCCTTAACCGCCCAATAGCCAGTCGAACAGAGAATAGCCCTTATTTCAGTTTATTCTCCTTATTCTTATACTCCTTTCGAACGGAGAATAGACCCCTATTCTCCTTATTCTCCATCCTTATTCCTATTTATTCTCCTACCGAACGGGCCCTAAGGATGCCCATTATTTTGCTCAATCTTGTCCTGCCTGTCAGACTAATGGAACAATGACCCGACGTAACATGATGACCCTCTAACCCGTACATATAGTCGAAATCTATGATACTTGGGGAATAGACTTCATGGGACCTTTCACCACATCACAAGGATATCAACACATCCTACTCGTCGTTGACTATGTGTCCTGTTGGCTTGAAGCCATTCCCACTCGCGTTGCTAATAGAGCCACTGTTGTTAAATTCCTGACCAACCCTTTCTCTCGATTTGGATTACCAAAAGTGGTCATTAGTAATGGTGGAACCCACTTTCTGAATGCTTCAGTAAAGAATTTACTTAAGAAGAATGGAGTCGAACACCATGTCTCAACCGCCTATCACCCACAGACAAATGGAATGGCTGAGCTGTCAAATCAAGAAATCAAGACCATACTCCATAAAATTTTCCGCTCTGAT
The DNA here is from genome assembly GCA_037367405.1 of Ottelia alismoides. Classification (NCBI taxonomy): domain Eukaryota; kingdom Viridiplantae; phylum Streptophyta; class Magnoliopsida; order Alismatales; family Hydrocharitaceae; genus Ottelia; species Ottelia alismoides. Next base: position 190,407 of record JAZKJV010009277.1, read on the forward strand.
AGTAAAGACTGGTCTCAACACTTGCCTTCCGCTCTCTAGGCCTACCATACAACCTTCCGCACATTCTTTGGAATGAGACCGTACCGATTTCTCTATGGAAAGCTATGCCATTTACCCATTGAGATTCACCACAAATCACTCTAGGCGATCAAAAATGCCATTTGGATTATGATGAGGCTGGAAAAAGAAGATTATTGGATTTATCTGAATTAAAGGAATTAAGATCACAAGCCTATGACAACAACTTGTTGCACAAAGAGAAAATCAAAATATGGCATGATGCAAACATTTCGAGGAAAACATTTTAGGAAAATCAAAAAGTATGGCTTTTCGATGCAAAAATTGAAACTATTCCCAAGAAAGCTGAGATTGAAGTGGAAAGGATCATACACTGTAACCCAAGTCTTTGATAATGGTTCAATAGAAATCTATGACCCACACACCAAAGCCACTAGAGTCAATGGTCAAAGACTAAAACCTGTTGTTGAACCATCTGGTCCCATGCCTGTCTGCACAACATACCTTCTACAAGAAAAGTAAGCCACAACATCTTCAAGCTGAGGCGTTAAATCGTGCAGTCTCTCCTCACATGTATCTTTTATCTTTACTCTTTTTTTCCGCATATTTTTACTTCATTACATTAGATAAGTACGAGGGTACATTTTTTTCCAAAAAATACAAAACGAAAATACAAAAATATCTTGCCCACCCAATCTGATGATCCTTTTGTTCACCATGAGGACATGGTTTTTATAAGCATGGGGGGCGTCTGCATGTTTAAAAAAAAATCTTCTTTCTATAAAAAAAAAGAATAAGAAAAAGAAAAATAAGAAAACCACCAAAAATATAGCCTTCCCAATTCTGTTGAGAAAACAGATCTTCACTGCATAGATTATAGACTGAGGCTGAGTTGACCCTAATCCACTTAACTTCATCAGAATTTCACTAGGCATGAGTTTTTAAGCTTTCTTCATGCCCATATGGACTTTATTCTATCAGTTCCACTGACTCTACTGGTGAATGAACTTCTGTATCTAACTATATCACCTGAGAAACTAGTAGCACTCTTAAACTCTTCATTGGATATTAAGTAACTGCACATTCCACTTAGCTTGATTGAGTTTATTTTACAAGATACAATTACAATGTAGTTGAGGTGAGGTGTTGTCCTCTTGGTTGTGCCAATGCCTGAACCCTGTCTATAGTTAGTGAAGTAACTTGACTCAGGAGCAACATGATCTCTCTAGTATAAGTGTGTCAGCAAATAATCCAGTATCGTGCCTCCAAAGTCAATATTAAGCCGATACTACCTTTGATGCCAAATCCAAAGCAAAAACACCACAAAAAGGCATATCACAATAGAAAAGAATGCCAAAAACCACCAATCATGCAAAGATGTACGAAGCAAAAGCAATGAAAGAAGACCACCAAATAACTATTCTCCACCAACAAGTCGTGGTAGCAGCCCAATGATGCTACCTAATTTCTGAAAAGAGGCCCAAAGAGGCCCAGGGTTATTCTCTACAATAGGAAATAATGAGAGTAACGGACCAAAGCAGTCTACGGAAAATCGTGAAAATTAAGTCCCATTCTCCATCTGAATTATGATCTATTTTTTATGCTGACATACTTGGGTGAAAAGAGAATGTACCTGAATTCATGTGAGGACTGTGACTATATGTGTACGGAATCATTCGGTACCTTGATAGATTGTGTTATCAGCTCGTTCTCTTGACTCATGAAAGCTAAAACATTATGAACACTATTTATATCCGCTCAAGGTTAAAGAGAATACCAGTTGATTAGAATGATCTAACTTGATCAACTTTCTGAAATCATTTCGATATTATCAGAACTGAGAGGCTGTTGAAACAACAAACTCGAGTCAAGTTGATATTTCGAACAAATCTTTAATCCATAGGTCAACTCTACTGAAGTTTGTGTATTTGTGTAGTTTAGAGCTGAAAACCCAAGACTTTATGGGTGTGTCTGCTGCAAACCCTCACCCGGACCATCTTGATTATTTCTCTCGATCTTCATTTATTATTTATCTTATTTTTGCTCGAGACTAGCTAAGCATGGGGGTGTGATGATTGCATTATATACAGTTGTAACAGGCTTAAATTATGTGGAGTACAACCTCAATATTTGATTTATAAATCTCCATTTGCACACAATTCACATTCTATTTATTCTACACACACAATGGAGACAACCACCTTAATTACACATAATCAACTAAATCATAGCATAAAATCAACAGATCATGGTTATATATTTAGGCAAAATATTTTCAAAGATGTCAACTGACATATTATTTATAAAGTGGTATTATTTAAATATATAGATTAATAATCATCCATAAATAATCATTTGCACAAAGTAAACAACGATATTTTAGTAAGAGAGAAAATGTATTGGGTTCATAGTCTGATAAAATCCAACACTTCCATTGTGGCTCTACAAATTCTTATAACATTTTGTTGGAAAGAAATAAGGAGCGAGCTTAGTCTAAAATGTCCTCTCTTTATTCTCATGCATAGAGCCCACCCACATTACACATTTCCCATGCAAAAGACAAAAAGCCACCCACGTACATGCATGAATACCCTCTTTATTCACTCTCACTCTCCCTTTACCCATTCAAAATATCCACCCATATTGGTTCCATTCCCATGCATTAGCCTGAAGGATATGGAGAGATCCTCAAGCACATCACGGAAGCGTGAGCGTCGTATCGGATACGACGAAGAACGACTAGTCGTACTAGTTGTTCGGTGCAGCGGAATTTAAAAAATTTATTCGATGAAACCACATGATCCAAGAACCATACTCGGATCGTTTCATCTATAACCACAGCAAGTATAATGCAATACCTCTTGAAGCGTGGTTGATCGAGTCTCTAAGAGAAGAGACCTCCTGTCTCAAGTCCGATCGTCGGAGAGATCGCTTGCGAGCGCGGGGATGAACCGCGGTGTCCTCGCAATCCAAGAAGTTGATCCAAGCGCGGTTGCTCCTGATCTCGTCGCACGAGATCGAACATCTCCTTCGCGGGCGAAGCACTCGAAGTAGACGGAGAACCGCAGAGCGTCGAAGTAGCAGCACGAAGGCGAAGGCGACGACGATTCCCTCCACTAGGGTGGACGGCCACCAAGAGGAAGAGGGAGAGAGGGCTGTCGAGTATGAGAGAAAGAGAGAGAGAGAGAGATTTGCTACAATAGCATGTGTAAAGAGAGAGCCAAGAGTGCCTCTCTATTTATAGGGTTTTGGGATCCATGGATCTCAATCCATGTGTCATATAAAATCAATGGTTGAAATTGATTTATGACAATCCAATGGTCAAGATTGTTGTTGGTAAAAGCCAACAACTTGTGATTTAATTTTGATTAAATACATTTGATAAATCAAATATATATTATTACCAAATTAAACCAACTAAATAAGGAGAGACAAAACAAATGAGAGCCTCCTTCCCAATTGGGAGGAGTGGACGGCCACCAATTCCATGAAGGAATTGGTGTCGCCCCCCTCTTCCCATATGGGGAGGGAAATCCCATGGATTCCCATGGGATTGCATATCTCCTTGTTTTTCTCTCAACTTATTTTCCAACAATTTTATTCACCAAAAATAATTCTCAATTAATTTTGGGAATATTGCAATCTTGACATTGGAATATTGTGAATCACATTCACAACCCAAAACAAAATGTAATTTACATTTTCAATTAATTAGACAATGTGTATCCAATACACATTAATAATTAATCTACTAATATAAATTATATTTAACTCTCTCTAATACATTATAAATCACATTTATAATATATTAGGAATAATTGGATATTACTATCCACATTATTCTTATCCATAATAATTAAATCATATTTAATTATATTAGATAATTTATCATACATCATGATAATTAAATCACATTTAATTATCAACTTCTCTTTGCTTAGATCTTATGGAATTGTTCTCAAACCATTTAAGAACAATGCTATTTCTCCTCAGATACTTGGAGATAAGGACAGGGCGATTGCATTGTTCCACGTATAGTGACTTGGATATTGAGATCACATCTCAAATCCAGATCCCATGGACCTCTCATAGATGCTTGATTAAATCAAGACCGTAAACCTAATCTTCTCATTGCATCTGAATCTCATTCAGATCAATGTCCAGTACATGGACCAAGATTAGGTCACTTCTCTCATGAGAGGAGTCACTAAAATCCAGACCTGTTTCATCACTCCCTCGGAATGGAAGCGTCATGGTTATACAATCGTTTATGATCAAATCACCCTTCAGGTATTCCTAATACCTGCACATCCTGCATACTGGAAGACTCATGATCATCATGAAGATAAAGATCACTTTTACACTGTCATCTTCATAGTCTGATCATCAAGTTTCTCAATCTTGGTCCTTGGGATATGATACAGATCATATGCTTTCACAAAGCATATATCTTACCTTCAAATTCATATCATGCTTCCAAAGCATGATGACCATGCATGGAATTTGGTCAATCCCAATACCTCATGAGTGAGCTCATGTCTCCTGGTTCACAAGTGAACCTGTATGATCCCTTTGAGAGATCATATTACTCATATGCCCTTACATGCATACCAGCTCGCCGGTGTATAGACCTTGATTAGGTCATCAACCTATTGGTCTGCCAAATGTACATGCTCAGACATATAGTAATATATCTGTCTCTAGTCAGAGGATGTTTGCCTGTGATGTGACAGTATTCATCATAGGTCTTTGGTTATCTCGATCTCGTTAAGTCAAGTCATTGACTCAACTAATCTGATACCTCTGAATCAATATTCCTATGCAGAGGACCTGCATCAAGAGGTCGATCAGATATCAGTCTAATGAGATGGGATTGCCATCTCCCACTCAGACTGGAGATCACTACTTGTCAATCATTGATGATTCTTGATGAGTCCTCTATCTAACTCCTTAGATATTCATCCAAGCATCAGCCTCTATGATTCAATCATTGAATCAACAGCTGTATGATTATCAAGTTGGCCATGGTACATAACCCTTACTGTATAGAGGGACCTTATAGTGCATTCATTCATTCAATATCAGAAAGGGAGTGAAACAAAATCAATAACTTTTATTGATGAATCATTTATTACAATAACATTTATTGTAGGAATGGTTCGCATCGGGCTCACATTGCTAACAATCTCCCACTAGCCCTCAGAACCATTCAGGAACAAGCCTTAAACCCATACTCATTACATGCTGGTCAAAAACCTTCTGTGTCAGAGGTTTGGTAAGAGGATCAGCAACGTTGTCGGCGGAGGCCACCTTGGTGATGATGATGTCACCACGCTTTTGAATCTCCCGAATGATGTGGTATTTCCTTTCTACGTGCTTGCTCTTCTGATGCCATCTGGGTTCCTTCGCCTGGGCAATGGCTCCCGTGTTATCACAGAGTAGCGGGATGGGAGTATCAGAGGAAACTACGCCAAGCTCCTGGACGAACTTGCGCAACCACACCGCCTCCTTTGCAGCATCCGATGCGGCAATGTATTCGGCTTCTGTTGTTGAATCTGCCGTAGTGTCCTGCTTCTTGCTTCTCCAGCTCACAGCACCACCGTTCAACAGGAACACAAACCCTGATGTCGACTTTCGATCATCAATATCTGATTGGAAGTCAGAATCTGTATATCCCAAGACTTGGAGATCACCATCTCCATAGACCAAGATGTAATCTTGCGTCCGTCTAAGATATTTGAATATGTTCTTTACTGCATTCCAGTGTTGTTCTCCATAGCAGGATTGGTAACGACTTACCACTCCCACTGCATGGCAGATATCTGGCCTAGTACACATCATGGCATACATTAAGCTTCCTACGGCTGATGCATAAGGACATCCAGCCATGGCCTTCTTTTCCTCAACAGTTTGAGGAGCCATTCCTTTAGACAGGTGGATACCATGTCTTAAGGGTAGGAATCCTTTCTTGGAACTATCCATACGGAATCGTTCAAGAATCTTCTTAATGTATCCTTGTTGTGACAATCCCAATATCCTCTTCTCTCGGTTTCTGAACAGCTTCAGACCCAAGATGTAAGAGGCTTCTCCAAGATCTTTCATCTCAAAGGTATGGGACAACCAAATCTTCACATTGGTCATCATCCCTGTATCATTCCCAATGATAAGGATGTCATCTACATAAAGCACGATGAACACAATGGTGCTCCCACTAAGCTTCTTGTACACACAAGGTTTATCAGGATTCTGCACAAAATCATAACTCTTTATGGTTTCGTCAAATCTGATGTTCCAGCTACGAGAAGCTTGCTTGAGCCCATAGATGGATTTCTTCAGCTTGCATACTTTGCCATCCTCAGTCATGAAGCCATGGGGCTGCTCCATGTAGATATCCTCCTCGAGGTATCCATTGAGGAAAGCCGTCTTGACGTCCATCTGCCAGATGTCGTAGTCAAGATATGCAGCTATAGCTAGCAGCGCCCTGATGGATTTAAGCATAGCCACAGGAGAGAATGTCTCATCGTAATTGATGCCTTCTCTCTGTGTGTAGCCCTTGGCTACGAGCCGTGCCTTGAAAGTCTCTACTTTCCCATCTGGTCCCCTCTTTCTCTTGAAGATCCATTTGCACCCTATGGGTTTTACCCCTTTAGGTGGATCCTCTAGGCTCCATACACCATTCTTATGCATGGAGTCAATTTCTGACTTCATTGCTAGCATCCATCTATCCATGTCATGATCCGCGAGTGCCTCATCAAATGAAGTAGGATCACAGTCAGTTTCACCTGACACATGGAATCCATACCTTTCAGGTGGTGCAACCACCCTCGAACTCCTTCGAAGAGGTATGGGTGTATCATCTTTATTTATTTCTTCAGTTTCTGGTTCAGGAAGCTCAGAATCCTCAGGAGATTCAATGAGTTCCTTTACTTCGTATTTATCTTGACCCTTTAGGAAATCATTCTCCAGAAATTTCACATCTCTAGAAACAAAAACCTTCTGAGTCTCAGGGTCATATAGTTGGTATCCAATACCATCTCTGACATACCCTATGAAGTAACACTCACGAGAGCGAGATTCCAGCTTGCTTGCATCCACATTCTTTGCATGGACCAAGCATCCCCAAACCCTCAAGTGATTAACACTAGGTTTGGTTCCATACCAGAGCTCATGAGGAGTCTTAGGTACAGATTTGCTAGGAATCTTATTCAGGATATATATTGCAGTCTCTACTGCATATCCCCAGAAACTAAGTGGTAAATGTGCTTTACTCATCATTGAACGAACCATATCCATGATGGTTCTGTTGCGTCTTTCAGCAACACCATTAAGTTGGGGAGTTCCAGGAGGAGTGAGATTGGAAATAATTCCATTCTCTTTAAGGTATTCCTTAAATTCATCTGATAGGTACTCGCCACCTCGATCAGATCGAATTCGTTTAATCTTCCTATCGGTATGGTTCTCAACCAAAGCCTTGAATTCTTTGAACTTTTCAAAGGTTTCAGATTTATGACGTAATAGGAAGATAAACCCGTATCGCGAATGGTCATCAATAAACGTCAAATAATATCGATATCCATTTCGGGTCGCGGTACTGAAGGGACCGCATACATCAGTATGTATTAGGTCAATAATACCTTCACATCTTGTAACCTTGTTACGAAAAGGCATCCTGGTCATTTTTCCTTGAATGCAATTCTTGCAAGTAGGCAAAGGTTGAACCTGTAGAAAGTCTAAGGGTCCATCCTTAATTAATCTATTGATCTTATCAACAGACAAATGACCAAGCCTTTGATGCCAAATCTCATTTGAGAGATTTTCATTCTCCCTGGATCTTTTAGGGTTTTTATTAGTGCTTGTAACATTCATAACACATTTATCAATGCACAATTCATAGAGTCCTCCAGAAGTCAAAATACCATCTGCAATATATTTATCATAACGGTTTATGACTAATTTATTACAGAACAGGAATGAATACCCACTTCTAACTAACTTAGATACAGATATTAGATTCCTTCTGACTTCAGGTACATAAAGACACTCTTTAAGTACTAGGACTCTACCACTAGATAATGATAGTCTGCAGGTCCCGATGGCGACTGCTGCAACACTTGCATCAGATCCCATCTGGATGACTATCTCCCCTTCTTCGAGCTGTCTAGTTTCCTGAAACAAATGCAACAAATTGCATACATGAACAGAAGCACCAGAATCAACTACCCAACTTCCTTCTCGTCCAACGAGAAAGCTGGTTTCAATGATGAATGTAGATTTCATACCTGCTGGGGCTTTACCTTTGTCGACCGACTTCAGGTAATCCGGGCAATTACGCCTCCAGTGCCCCGGCTTCTTGCAGTGGTGACAGACGTCGGTTTTCTTCGATGCCATTAAAGTGGATGCATTGGAAGACGAGGCAACACTTTGTCCCTTCTTCTTTCTCTTCTGGGTCGGGCCCTTCCGAGAACCTTGCTTCCGACCGCGCTTCCCTTTGACCTGTGCAACCATTGCAGTGCCAGAGGGACCATCTTTCTTCATTACGTCTTCTGCAGACTTTAATGCAGCAAGAAGCCCAGCATTTGTCAGTTCCGGTTTATTCATGTGGAATGACACTACAAAGTTATTGAAAGATTTGGGCAATGATAGCAGAATGAAATCAGATTGCATGTCTGCATCCATCGTCGCCCCCAGAGTCTCAAGCTCTGACAAGTACCCAAACATTTTGAGCACATGATCGCGGACCGAGGTCCCTTCCTGCATCTTGCAGCGAAGAAGATCTTTCATAACATTGTATCGCTGGGTGCGGTTAATGTCACCAAACATATCCTTTAGATTCTACATTATATCCTGGTAAGTGCTCATCTCCACATGTTGCTTCTGAAGAACATTGGAGAGAGAACCCAAGATATAGCATCTAGCCAAGACATGATCTTCATCATACTTGTCATTATATGCTTTGTCTTCCTTAGATTTAGGGTTTTCAAGTTTGTTATCATGGAGCACAAAACTGATGCGCTCCGCCGAAAGCACAAGCTCCAAATTACGGATCCAATCCGAGTAATTTGGTCCGGTCAATTGGTTGACCTCCAGAAGCCTGTTCAGTGGGTTCATGGCCTTCATTTTCTGAAATTGAGAATGCACTATATTAGAACATATAATCATATATTCAATTTAATTTTATTTGATTAAGGCATTTTAAATCAAATTAGTCTTGCTATGTCAACTATGAAAGTTTATTCCCTTATTCACTTTCAAAGTAGGAGATATACTTACCGATATATCTCAAGCAAGAACTGGGATCTCCTCTTTATCTTTGTTACATCCCAATAATATGAGAAACTGTAACTCCAATAAAGAGAAGCGGGAACACATTCCGCCTTGCAAGTCCAACTTGCATTCCCAATTCGGTCTTTAATACCCAGGCCCACCACCCCTAAGGTGATGTTGACCTGTCATTAATTGAACCAACCGTCAACAGGATTAGAACTCGCTATACGCAATCCAATATCGCCCCAATAATATGAGGATCCGATATTGGGGTCACTACGCATACGGCCTTACTCTTTCGAGAAGTAAAGAGTCTGATCCAGATGCGCTTGTATATAGGAGCTGTCACTACGTACAGGCGTCTCCTATATACAATCCCTGGCGACGGAAACCCTTCGCCTTGACGGGAGACCATGGATGTCACTTATGTGATCCTCCACCTCTTATTCAAATTCAATTAATTACTATGAATCACATTCATATAATTAATTCTTCCAAGGGAATTATCAACTCTAATCATATTAGAGTATTCTCAATTGGATATAATTAACTTAATCATATTAAATTAATTATCAATCCAATTTAATCAATCAAACTTAATTTTATGCTTGAATATGCATATATGATATTATTCTCAAAGTACCTATTAATTCGAATTTTAATAATTAGAAAAATACATCATAATCTCTCGGACATTATCCCGGCCCTACCCGCTGTCATGGCCAGTACCGACGGGAGTGGGGCGGACCACATACGTTGCAACCCGCTGACCCAGCGATCCCTGACTAGACACCATATCCACCTCGGGAAAGGATAATGCCAAATTGATTATTTTGTACTTGAGATGATCATCGGTTCTTCAACCGAAATTATACCATATAGTAATCAAAACAATTTTGATTTTAAGGAAATTTGCTAGGCAAATTCCCAATTCCTATTCAAGCAATAAGTTTGATGATTGTAGTTCCAATTAAGGTTTAGATCAAATCTAATCATCTAATTGGTTGGGGCCAAGTCAATTAGGCAAATAATCATGTTTCAATATTTCACAAATATTTTTCAAGATTATTTCACGAAATTAACAATTAATTTCTCTAATTGGCAATCACTTGGTTCTAGATTAGGAAAGCAATTTCAGCAGTGACCCCTACTTACTAAAATTGGCATATCTCAATCATATTAAATCCAAATTAAGCAAAGTCAATTTCTAAAGTTTGCTAATTTGATTTAGAACAGAACCTAAGTGATGTTTCACGCATTTTGAGGCAAGTCTAAACAGTAATTAACATTTTAATCACGTTCAGATTCACAGTTCCCGCAACAGTGCATACATGTCCATTAAAACGACCATATCTCGAGCATACGAAATCCGATTTACGCAAACTCAGATCCTATGGTTTCCTTATTTAATGGGGAACATAATCCAAGTATAAAATTCGTGTTTAAACAATTTAAACAGTGCCGAATTTATTTACTAAACAGATCTGCGAAATCAAATGCGATAAAAAACTTTCGCGACCTATACGAACCCAAGTCGTCCTTGGTTAACGAATCACTATTCGAAACCGTCGACCTAAGGCTCTGATACCACTTGAAGGATATGGAGAGATCCTCAAGCGCATCACGGAAGCGTGAGCGTCGTATCGGATACGACGAAGAACGACTAGTCGTACTAGTTGTTCGGTGCAGCGGAATTTAAAAAATTTATTCGATGAAACCACATGATCCAAGAACCATTCTCGGATCGTTTCATCTATAACCACAGAAAGTATAATGCAATACCTCTTGAAGCGTGGTTGATCGAGTCTCTAAGAGAAGAGACCTCCTGTCTCAAGTCCGATCGTCGGAGAGATCGCTTGCGAGCGCGGGGATGAACCGCGGTGTCCTCGCAATCCAAGAAGTTGATCCAAGCGCGGTTGCTCCTGATCTCGTCGCACGAGATCGAACGTCTCCTTCGCGGGCGAAGCACTCGAAGTAGACGGAGAACCGCAGAGCGTCGAAGCAGCAGCACGAAGGCGAAGGCGACGACGATTCCCTCCACTAGGGTGGACGGCCACCAAGAGGAAGAGGGAGAGAGGGCTGTCGAGTATGAGAGAAAGAGAGAGAGAGATTTGCTACAATAGCATGTGTAAAGAGAGAGCCAAGAGTGCCTCTCTATTTATAGGGTTTTGGGATCCATGGATCTCGATCCATGTGTCATATAAAATCAATGGTTGAAATTGATTTATGACAATCCAATGGTCAAGATTGTTGTTGGTAAAAGCCAACAACTTGTGATTTAATTTTGATTAAATACATTTGATAAATCAAATATATATTAATACCAAATTAAACCAACTAAATAAGGAGAGACAAAACAAATGAGAGCCTCCTTCCCAATTGGGAGGAGTGGACGGCCACCAATTCCATGAAGAAATTGGTGCCGCCCCCCTCTTCCCATATGGGGAGGGCAATCCCATGGATTCCCATGGGATTGCATATCTCCTTGTTTTTCTCTCAACTTATTTTCCAACAATTTTATTCACCAAAAATAATTCTCAATTAATTTTGGGAATATTGCAATCTTGACATTGGAATATTGTGAATCACATTCACAACCCAAAACAAAATGTAATTTACATTTTCAATTAATTAGACAATGTGTATCCAATACACATTAATAATTAATCTACTAATATAAATTATATTTAACTCTCTCTAATACATTATAAATCACATTTAAGAGGCTTCTCCAAGATCTTTCATCTCAAAGGTATGGGACAGCCAAATCTTCACAGCTTCAGAACAGCTTCAGACCCAAGATGTAAGAGGCTTCTCCAAGATCTTTCATCTCAAAGGTATGGGACAGCCAAATCTTCACATTGGTCATCATCCCTGTATCATTCCCAATGATAAGGATGTCATCTACATAAAGCACGATGAACACAATGGCGCTCCCACTAAGCTTCTTGTACACACAAGGTTCATCAGGATTCTGCACAAAATCATAACTCTTTATGGTTTCGTCAAATCTGATGTTCCAGCTACGAGAAGCTTGCTTGAGCCCATAGATGGATTTCTTCAGCTTGCATACTTTGCCATCCTCAGTCATGAAGCCCTGGGGCTGCTCCATGTAGATATCCTCCTCGAGGTATCCATTGAGGAAAGCCGTCTTGACGTCCATCTGCCAGATGTCGTAGTCAAGATATGCAGCTATAGCTAGCAGTGCCCTGATGGATTTAAGCATAGCCACAGGAGAGAATGTCTCATCGTAATCGATGCCATCTCTCTGTGTGTAGCCCTTGGCTACGAGCCGTGCCTTGAAAGTCTCTACTTTCCCATCAGGTCCCCTCTTTCTCTTGAAGATCCATTTGCACCCTATGGGTTTTACCCCTTTAGGTGGATCCTCTAGGGTCCATACACCATTCTTATGCATGGAGTCAATTTCTGACTTCATTGCTAGCATCCATCTATCCATGTCATGATCCGCGAGTGCCTCATCAAATGAAGTAGGATCACAGTCAGATTCACCTGACACATGGAATCCATACCTTTCAGGTGGTGCAACCACCCTCGAACTCCTTCGAAGAGGTATGGGTGTATCATCTTTATTTATTTCTTCAGTTTCTAGTTCAGGAAGCTCAGAATCCTCAGGAGATTCAATGAGTTCCTTTACTTCATATTTATCTTGACCCTTTAGGAAATCATTCTCCAGAAATTTCACATCTCTAGAAACAAAAACCTTCTGAGTCTCAGGGTCATAGAGTTGGTATCCAATACCATCTCTGACATACCCTATGAAGTAACACTCACGAGAGCGAGATTCCAGCTTGCTTGCATTTACATTCTTTGCATGGACCAAGCATCCCCAAACCCTCAAGTGATTAACACTAGGTTTGGTTCCATACCAGAGCTCATGAGGAGTCTTAGGTACAGATTTGCTAGGAATCTTATTCAGGATATATATTGCAGTCTCTACTGCATATCCCCAGAAACTAAGTGGTAAATGTGCTTTACTCATCATTGAACGAACCATATCCATGATGGTTCTGTTGCGTCTTTCAGCAACACCATTAAGTTGGGGAGTTCCAGGAGGAGTGAGATTGGAAATAATTCCATTCTCTTTAAGGTATTCCTTAAATTCATCTGATAGGTACTCGCCACCTCGATCAGATCGAATTCGTTTAATCTTCCTATCGGTATGGTTCTCAACCAAAGCCTTGAATTCTTTGAACTTTTCAAAGGTTTCAGATTTATGACGTAATAGGAAGATAAACCCGTATCGCGAATGGTCATCAATAAACGTCAAATAATATCGATATCCATTTCGGGTCGCGGTACTGAAGGGACCGCATACATCAGTATGTATTAGGTCAATAATACCTTCACATCTTGTAACCTTGTTACGAAAAGGCATCCTGGTCATTTTTCCTTGAATGCAATTCATGCAAGTAGGCAAAGGTTGAACCTGTAGAAAGTCTAAGGGTCCATCCTTAATTAATCTATTGATCTTATCAACAGACAAATGACCAAGCCTTTGATGCCAAATCTCATTTGAGAGATTTTCATTCTCCCTGGATCTTTTAGGGTTTTTATTAGTGCTTGTAACATTCATAACACATTTATCAATGCACAATTCATAGAGTCCTCCAGAAGTCAAAATACCATCTGCAATATATTTATCATAACGGTTTATGACTAATTTATTACAGAACAGGAATGAATACCCACTTCTAACTAACTTAGATACAGATATTAGATTCCTTCTGACTTCAGGTACATAAAGACACTCTTTAAGTACTAGGACTCTACCACTAGATAATGATAGTCTGCAGGTCCCGACGGCGACTGCTGCAACACTTGCATCAGATCCCATCTGGATGACTATCTCCCCTTCTTCAAGCTGTCTAGTTTCCTGAAACAAATGCAAAAAATTGCATACATGAACAGAAGCACCAGAATCAACTACCCAACTTCCTTCTCGTCCAACGAGAAAGCTGGTTTCAATGATGAATGTAGATTTCATACCTGCTGGGGATTTACCTTTGTCGACCGACTTCAGGTAATCCGGGCAATTACGCCTCCAGTGCCCCGGCTTCTTGCAGTGGTGACAGACGTCGGTTTTCTTCGACGCCATTATAGTGGATGCATTGGAAGACGAGGCAACACTTTGTCCCTTCTTCTTTCTCTTCTGGGTCGGGCCCTTCCGAGAACCTTGCTTCCGACCGCGCTTCCCTTTGACCTGTGCAACCATTGCAGTGCCAGAGGGACCATCTTTCTTCATTACGTCTTCTGCATACTTTAATGCAGCAAGAAGCCCAGCATTTGTCAGTTCCAGTTTATTCATGTGGAATGACACTACAAAGTTATTGAAAGATTTGGGCAATGACAGCAGAATGAAATCAGATTGCATGTCTGCATCCATCGTCGCCCCCAGAGTCTCAAGCTCTGACAAGTACCCAAACATTTTGAGCACATGATCGCGGACCTAGGTCCCTTCCTGCATCTTGCAGCGAAGAAGATCTTTCATAACATTGTATCGCTGGGTGCGGTTAATGTCACCAAACATATCCTTTAGATTCTGCATTATATCCTGGCAAGTGCTCATCTCCACATGTTGCTTCTGAAGAACATTGGAGAGAGAACCCAAGATATAGCATCTAGCCAAGACATGATCTTCATCATACTTCTCATTATATGCTTTGTCTTCCTTAGATTTAGGGTTTTCAAGTTTGTTATCATGGAGCACATAACTGATGCGCTCCACCGAAAGCACAAGCTCCAAATTACGGATCCAATCCGAGTAATTTGGTCCGGTCAATTGGTTGACCTCCAGAAGCCTGTTCAGTGGGTTCATGGCCTTCATTTTCTGAAATTGAGAATGCACTATATTAGAACATATAATCATATATTCAATTTAATTTTATTTGATTAAGGCATTTTAAATCAAATTAGTCTTGCTATGTCAACTATGAAAGTTTATTCCCTTATTCACTTTCAAAGTAGGAGATATACTTACCGATATATCTCAAGCAAGAACTGGGATCTCCTCTTTATCTTTGTTACATCCCAATAATATGATAAACTGTAACTCCAATAAAGAGAAGCGGGAACACATTCCGCCTTGCAAGTCCAACTTGCATTCCCAATTCGGTCTTTAATACCCAGGCCCACCACCCCTAAGGTGATGTTGACCTGTCATTAATTGAACCAACCGTCAACAGGATTAGAACTCGCTATACGCAATCCAATATCGTCCCAATAATATGAGGATCCGATATTGGGGTCACTACGCATACGGCCTTACTCTTTCGAGAAGCAAAGAGTCCGATCCAGATGCGCTTGTATATAGGAGCTGTCACTACGTACATACGTCTCCTATATACAATCCCTGGTGACGGAAACCCTTCGCCTTAACGGGAGACCATGGATGTCACTTATGTGATCCTCCACCTCTTATTCAAATTCAATTAATTACTATGAATCACATTCATATAATTAATTCTTCCAAGGGAATTATCAACTCTAATCATATTAGAGTATTCTCAATTGGATATAATTAACTTAATCATATTAAATTAATTATCAATCCAATTTAATCAATCAAACTTAATTTTATGCTTGAATATGCATATATGATATTATTATCAAAGTACGTATTAATTCGAATTTTAATAATTAGAAAAATACATCATAATCCCTTGGACATTATCCCGGCCCTACCCGCTGTCATGGCCAGTACCGACGGGAGTGGGGCGGACCACATACGTTGCAACCCGCTGACCCAGCGATCCCCGACTAGACACCATATCCACCTCGGGAAAGGATAATGCCAAATTGATTATTTTGTACTTGAGATGATCATCGGTTCTTCAACCGAAATTATACCATATAGTAATCAAAACAATTTTGATTTTAAGGAAATTTGCTAGGCAAATTCCCAATTCCTATTCAAGCAATAAGTTTGATGATTGTAGTTCCAATTAAGGTTTAGATCAAATCTAATCATCTAATTGGTTGGGGCCAAGTCAATTAGGCAAATAATCAAGTTTCAATATTTCACAAATATTTTTCAAAAGATTATTTCACGAAATTAACAATTAATTTCTCTAATTGACAATCACTTGGTTCTAGATTAGGAAAACAATTTCAGCAGTGACCCCTACTTACTAAAATTGGCATATCTCAATCATATTAAATCCAAATTAAGCAAAGTCAATTTCTAAAGTTTGGTAATTTGATTTAGGACAGAACCTAAGTGATGTTTCACGCATTTCGAGGCAATTCTAAACAGTAATTAACATTTTAATCACGTTCAAATTCACAGTTCCCGCAACAGTGCATACATGTCCATTAAAACGACCATATCTCGAGCATACGAAATCCGATTTACGCAAACTCAGATCCTATGGTTTCCTTATTTAATGGGGAACATAATCCAAGTATAAAATTTGTGTTTAAACAATTTAAACAGTGCCGAATTTATTTACTAAACAGATCTGCGAAATCAAATGCGATAAAAAACTTTCGCGACCTAAACGAACCCAAGTCGTCCTTGGTTAACGAATCACTATTCGAAACCGTCGACCTAAGGCTCTGATACCACTTGAAGGATATGGAGAGATCCTCAAGCGCATCACGGAAGCGTGAGCGTCGTATCGGATACGACGAAGAACGACTAGTCGTACTAGTGTTCGGTGCAGCGGAATTTAAAAAATTTATTCGATGAAACCACATGATCCAAGAACCATTCTCGGATCGTTTCATCTATAACCACAGCAAGTATAATGCAATACCTCTTGAAGCGTGGTTGATCGAGTCTCTAAGAGAAGAGACCTCCTGTCTCAAGTCCGATCGTCGGAGAGATCGCTTGCGAGCGCGGGGATGAACCGCGGTGTCCTCGCAATCCAAGAAGTTTATCCAAGCGCGGTTGCTCCTGATCTCGTCGCACGAGATCGAACGCCTCCTTCGCGGGCGAAGCACTCGAAGTAGACGGAGAACCGCAGAGCGTCGAAGCAGCAGCACGAAGGCGAAGGCGACGACGATTCCCTCCACTAGGGTGGACGGCCACCAAGAGGAAGAGGGAGAGAGGGCTGTCGAGTATGAGAGAAAGAGAGAGAGAGATTTGCTACAATAGCATGTGTAAAGAGAGAGCCAAGAGTGCCTCTCTATTTATAGGGTTTTGGGATCCATGGATCTCGATCCATGTGTCATATAAAATCAATGGTTGAAATTGATTTATGACAATCCAATGGTCAAGATTGTTGTTGGTAAAAGCCAACAACTTGTGATTTAATTTTGATTAAATACATTTGATAAATCAAATATATATTAATACCAAATTAAACCAACTAAATAAGGAGAGACAAAATAAATGAGAGCCTCCTTCCCAATTGGGAGGAGTGGACGGCCACCAATTCCATGAAGGAATTGGTGCGCCCCCCTCTTCCCATATGGGGAGGGCAATCCCATGGATTCCCATGGGATTGCATATCTCCTTGTTTTTCTCTCAACTTATTTTCCAACAATTTTATTCACCAAAAATAATTCTCAATTAATTTTGGGAATATTGCAATCTTGACATTGGAATATTGTGAATCACATTCACAACCCAAAACAAAATGTAATTTACATTTTCAATTAATTAGACAATGTGTATCCAATACACATTAATAATTAATCTACTAATATAAATTATATTTAACTCTCTCTAATACATTATAAATCACATTTATAATATATTAGGAATAATTGGATATTACTATCCACATTATTCTTATCCATAATAATTAAATCATATTTAATTATATTGGATAATTTATCATACATAATGATAATTAAATCACATTTAATTATCAACTTCTCTTTGCTTAGATCTTATGGAATTGTTCTCAAACCATTTAAGAACAATGCTATTTCTCCTCAGATACTTGGAGATAAGGACAGGGCGATTGTATTGTTCCACGTATAGTGACTTGGATATTGAGATCACATCTCAAATCCAGATCCCATGGACCTCTCATAGATGCTTGATTAAATCAAGACCGTAAACCTAATCTTCTCATTGCATCTGAATCTCATTCAGATCAATGTCCAGTACATGGACCAAGATTAGGTCACTTCTCTCATGAGAGGAGTCACTAAAATCCAGACCTGTTTCATCACTCCCTCGGAATGGAAGCGTCATGGTTATACAATCGTTTATGATCACATCACCCTTCAGGTATTCTTAATACCTGCACATCCTGCATACTGGAAGACTCATGATCATCATGAAGATAAAGATCACTTTTACACTGTCATCTTCATAGTCTGATCATCAAGTTTCTCAATCTTGGTCCTTGGGATATGGTACAGATCATATGCTTTCACAAAGCATATATCTTACCTTCAAATTCATATCATGCTTCCAAAGCATGATGACCATGCATGGAATTTGGTCAATCCCAATACCTCATGAGTGAGCTCATGTCTCCCGGTTCACAAGTGAACCTGTATGATCCCTTTGAGAGATCATATTACTCATATGCCCTTACATGCATACCAGCTCGCCGGTGTATAGACCTTGATTAGGTCATCAACCTATTGGTCTGCCAAATGTACATGCTCAGACATATAGTAATATATCTGTCTCTGGTCAGAGGATGTTTGCCTGTGATGTGACAGTATTCATCATAGGTCTTTGGTTATCTCGATCTCGTTAAGTCAAGTCATTGACTCAACTAATCTGATACCTCTGAAACAATATTCCTATGCAGAGGACCTGCATCAAGAGGTCGATCAGATATCAGTCTAATGAGATGGGATTGCCATCTCCCACTCAGACTGGAGATCACTACTTGTCAATCATTGATGATGCTTGATGAGTCCTCTATCTAACTCCTTAGATATTCATCCAAGCATCAGCCTCTATGATTCAATCATTGAATCAACAGCTGTATGATTATCAAGTTGGCCATGGTACATAACACTTACTGTATAGAGGGACCTTATAGTGCATTCATTCATTCAATATCAGAAAGGGAGTGAAACAAAATCAATAACTTTTATTCATGAATCATTTATTACAATAACATTTATTGTAGGAATGGTTCGCCTCGGGCTCACATTGCTAACATAGCCTCCAATACATACCCCTTCCCCACGTATTCTCTCTTGCCCATTTAACTTCTCATGCCTGTATTTATTTATTTATTTTTGTCTTTATGTGCATGAGAATTGGAGGAGACACATATGGTACCTACAAAGATGGTGGCATGCAAGGCTCAAAGGGACGACTCTCTCCCCCCACATTCTTCCTCAACGGCATCCTCTTCTCTTACAACGGACCTCTCAACGTTCTCTCTCCCGATAACCTGCTCTCTCTACCCGATACTCTCTCCCCATGCATACGTGAAGGAGCGCTCCAGTCATCTCATCGTCCTCGCCACGCCAAGAGCCTCTCCCTGATGCAGTCGGACCATTGTGCGCCCCGCTGGTGTTCCCACCAGTAACGTCCTGGGCTTAGGTCCCCGGTCCGTTATCAAGGAAAAATGGCCTTGACAACTTGTTGGGTACGGGTCCAAATGGACCCGTTGACAACCACCCAAAATTCTTAAGTCCAAGTTGTCAAGTAGTAATCCCCACCACTTATAAACCACACCCACACTTCGTGAGTTTTAGATGCGGCACTATGTTTGGGGCTATGGGTGTTACAATCTCCCCCACTTATATTCGCAACGTCCTCATTGCGACACAGCCCATCACTTATTCCCAGTGATAGTGGAGGTTGCATGTTTCGGGTAGCCTTTTCCTCCATACTCTTTGTAGGGTTGGCTCCACCTCTCGGGTAACCCTTTCCACTATCAGAGGGAAATTGGCTCTGATACCATTTGCAACGTCCCGAGCTTAGATCCCTGGTCCGTTATCGAGGAAAACTGGCCCTGACAACTTGTTGGGTACGGGCCCAAATGGACCCATTGACAAGCGCCCAAAATGCTTAAGCCCAAGTTGTCAAGTAGTAATCCCCACCACTTATAAACCACACCCACACTTCGTGAGTTTTAGAAGTGGCACTATGTTTGGGGGTATTGTAACACACATACCCCCAAACATAGTGCCACTTCTAAAACTCACGAAGTGTGGGTGTGGTTTATAAGTGGTGGGGATTACTACTTGACAACTTGGGCTTAAGCATTTTGGGTGGTTGCCAACGGGTCCATTTGGGCCCGTACCCAACAAGTTGTTAGGGTCAGTTTTCCTCGATAACGGACCGGGAACCTAAGCCCAAGACGTTACAAATGGTATCAGAGCCATGTTCCCTCTGATAGTGGAAAGGGCTACCCGAGAAGTGGAGCCACCCCTACAAAGAGGTTGGAGGAAAAGGCTACCGGAGCGTGTAGCCGCCACTGTCACTAGGAATAAGTGATGGGTCATATAACAACGAGGACGTTGCGAATATAAGTGGGGGAGGTTGTAACACCCATACCCCCAAAAATAGTCCCACATCTAAAACTCACAAAGTGTGAGAGTGGGTTATAAGTGGTGGGGATTACTACTTGACAAGTTGGGCTTAAGTATTTTGGGTGGTTGCCAACGGGTCCATTTGGGTCCGAACCCAACAAGTTATCAGGGCTAGTTTTCCTCGATAACGGACTGGGAACCTAGCCTGGGACGTTACAAAGGTTGTAACACCCATACCCCCAAACATAGTGCCACATCTAAAACTCACAAAGTGTGGGTGTGGTTTATAAGTGGTGGGGATTACTACTTGACAACTTAGGCTTAAGCATTTTGGGTGGTTGCCAATGGATCCATTTGGGCCCGTACCCAACAAGTTGTCAGGGCCAGTTTTCCTCGATAATGGACCGAGGACCTAAGCCCAGGATGTTACAAATGATATCAGAGCTAATTTTCCTCTGATAGTGGAAAGGGCTACCCGAGAGGTAGAGCCGCCCCTATAAAGAGATAGGAGGAAATGGCTACCCAGAGCGTGCAGCCGCCACTGTCACTAGGATAAGTGATGGACCATGTCGCAACAAGGACGTTGCGAATATAAGTGGGGGAGGTTGTAACACCCATACCCCCAAACATAGTGCCGCATCTAAAACTCACAAAGTGTGGGTGTGGTTTATAAGTGGTGGGGATTACTACTTGACATATTGGGCTTAAGCATTTTGGGTGGTTGCCAACGGGTCCATTTGGTCCCATACCCAACAAGTTGTCAGGGCCAGTTATCCTCGATAACGGACCGGGGACCTAAGCCTGGGACGTTACACCACCAATTCGCATGTCCGCCTCCTCGACATCCAGCTCCATCGTCGTCTCCATTTTAGGGTCACAATCTCCAATAAAGAAGACTTCTTTCCCATCTTATTTACCTTTTGTATTTTTTTTCCTTTAGTCATTTTATTTAAGTTGAACTTGAAGGGAACAACTCTCATGTTATAAGTTCTCTTGTATTTTCTTTATATTACTTGTTTTGTTTAAATTGAACTTGGAAGCATTCTTATTTTGTAAGGTTCTTTCTCAACTCTAAGTTGCCTTAATATATTGCAAGTTTACTTTCCATTATTTTATTTTGAAACATTGCAAATTTCATCTTCTTTCTTCTATCTTAATTTGCAATTCTACCCCCATATTCTTATTTAGTTGCACTCATGCCCTCCTTCATTTACTTTAAGTTCTAGGAAATATTTTCATCGTTGATCGTATTCTCTCATAATTTTTCTTTCATCGTAATAGATTAAAATTTGCATCACGTTTGAAATAGGAACAAAATTACGACTTTGCTTAGTTCCTACGGATACAAACCTCTACTTGCACTATACATCTCAAATATTTTCATCATGCTTGTAGTTGTAATATTATTTGTTTGACCTTGATTATTTGCGGTAACATAATGACATGATAAAATCATCTTTTTAAACCCCGAAAAATCTTGTCAACATGAATTAATTTAATAAGATAATTAATTAGGATTATGTACAATATAGGTACATGATACTTATAGTTTAAATACATTTATTTTAGTTTTAATTATTTTCCATTTTTACCTTTTTTCTTATATTTTATATAATTAATATAAAATTATGTACAAAAATAGAAATACAATATGTGCAAAAATACAAAGAATTAACAAAATGGATATAAATAATAGATACAACATAGACAAAATATACAATACTCCAAAAAGCCAACTTTCACATATTACCATTGATTTTTATGAAACCATTGTCTTTTAAAACTTGTTTAATTCTGAACATAATAAAAGTGAGTTTGGTTTACTTTGAGTTTTTATGGAGTATATATTGCTCTTAACAATTTTGGCATTAATGTTTTTTCAGAGTGTCGTTTCTCCTATTATAAATAGTGTTTTTTTCTTTCCGTTATTTTTAGTATTTACAACTTATTTTTATATACAAGTTCCTAGAAGAAAATAATTTTATTTTAGGGTGTTTTGGTGATAAATGAAACAGTAGAAGATATGTACAATGTGCACAATGATGAATATATACATGTGAATTTTGATTTTCTGGATTTGCATAGACAATAGGCCATATCTCTAACTATTTTATTCCTTGTCAATTAGGTCAAGTCTCTACCTACTCTCGAGGTTAGGATCAGAATATATTTTTATTACATATATACAACCTTCTTCTTTCATTTTTCCTTTATTTCTTTACTTATTTATTTTAGTTTAAAATAATGATAAATAATATAATATTTAAAGATGATCTGAGATTAAATGAATGAATGCACTTTAAGGTCCCATTGTACAGTTAGGGTTATGTACCATGGCCATCTTCATGACAGACCTCTTGATGCATGTCCTCCGCATATAAATAATTCGGAGTTCTTTTTGTTAATGAATTTGCACTAAAAGTTGTTGCAAACAATGAAGGTTTATGTAAGATACAAAATCTCACATAATTATAAAAGGGGAAACCCCTTCCATATAGGGAGGGTGAACGACCACCCTTGAGTCCTAAATCAAGGTGGTCGTCCTCCCATGATTGGAAGGAGGTTTGCCTCATTTCCAAATCCTTCAATGTGCATTGATTTGATTGAATTAATTTATATTGATAATTATTCAATATATATTTAATTTAATTAATTATTTCTGTAAATTTGTATAACAAAATCATGGCCATTGATAAAAAACACAAATCAGTCTCAACCATTGATTTTGTTTAGCACATGGATTGTGATCCATTGACTCCCAATATATTATAAAAAGAAGCAACCCTAGCTCTTCTTTTACACAACATAATTCATAATCTCTCTCTCCCCATCATTGTCATCACATCCTCCCCCCCCCCCCCTCAAGTGTAGTCATCCCTCTCTTGACCTAGAAGGAATCGTCGTCGTCGCTACGATGTAGTGTTGCTGCTTTCACCACTCGTGGATCTTCATCTTCCTAGGTGCTCCTTGCACTTGAAGAAGGTCTCAGATTTCATGTGATGAAATCAGGAGATTCATGGCTTGGATCTACATATCAGATTGTGAGAAGGACATGTCTCATCAACGTGCTCCCAAAAGTCTCCTCCATTGGATCGGACTTCAGACTAGCGGTCCCTTACTTTCAAGACATCGATCACAACCACGATTAAAGAGGTATTCCTTTATCTTATTTGTGGTCTAGATGAAATGATATGGGAAGTTTTCTCGAATCATGTGATTTCATCTCTTTAAAAATTTTAAATTATGTTGCCCCGAGCAAATAGTATAACTAGTCGCTCATGGTCGCATATGATGCGATCATTACGCTTCTGTGATGTACTAAGGCCTAAAATATAGCCTTCAAGTGATATTATAGCCTTGGAAAAGGTCTTGTATATTATTCAAAACCCTAAAAGAACAAGGTCTTGTATATCAAATGTGCGGGGACTCGTTATTTTGCATGAGATGCAAGTTTCGAATAGGTTTTTTTTCTAAAATAAAAATCCACTTTTTGTGTACTATATAGGCATCTTTTTTTGTTACTAAAAGGTATTTAGATAGCTGATGAATCTCCATTTCATCACCTTTATTCTATCATTTTGGCCTTAAAACCCTAGCTAATGCATGTAAATGGCATCAATTTGTACAAATAGCATTCTTCATTTATAATATTTATTGTGTATATAATATGCTTTTTAATGCCACAATTATAGAATAAAGTGAAGAAAAGAAAAAGAATAAAATGTTAAAGATATTTTATGACCCTCAACCCTGAGACCAAGTCAAGAATTGAGTTGGTCGACAAGTAATAAAGTAGGGGGAGATAAGGGCCAAAATACAATTAAATTACATTCTTTTATTCATTATTTATTCATTTTTTGACACATATTTTAGTCTTTATTATTTATACATCAAATAAAGAAATGTTGTACATAAAAGTTATAGATAATAATGTAAATAAAAATACAAAATTAATTTCATATTAAAATTTTATACAGTGTACATTTTATACACAGAATAAAAAGTCACAAACCAAACTTCACACACCCATATCTTTCAAATAAAAACTCAAAATATATCAAAATCACATTTAATTGTATATAACTTTTCATAAGCTATTTAATGAAGGTGGTTTTATAATTTTTTGGAGTCAAGGTGTGAAAGTTAGGTTTTTGGCCACTGTTTGTATATCCCTCTCTTCCAGAAACTTGAGAGAGAAGACCACTATCCTCAGGAAGAAGAGGAACCATCAAGCATAAATACATGGCTGACCCATGTCACCTACTTTGCTATTCAGAACCGTCCGCCAGTCAAGAGGCCAGATGCAGGAGATCCTTATATAGATGCCACATTCATGAGCAAAGATGTGACCATACTCTATTAGACAATGGCTCTTCCAACAAGCTCCTTCCAGCAGTCTTCCTCGACCGGTTCGAGTTTGGCCCTCTTCGACAAAGCATTATAGTCCTTCAGTTTGGCGATAGATCTGTCAAGAGGCCGAAGGGGTTGTTGAAGGACGTGGTCATCACAATTCAGGGCCTGAGATTCCCCGTGGACTTTGTTGTGTTGGACATGGAGATCCCTGAATCTGTGATAGATACCCCCATCATTTTAGAACATCCATTCTTGGCACAACCAAGGCGATGTCCGAGCATGATAGTGGGAAGGTATACTTTCACTTCGAGGGCGAGAGTATACAAATAGAGACGATCGATGAGACCAGAGCGTGAGACTCAGCTTGCTCAGAGCAGTTCAACGATGCCGAGCAGATGACAGGGGCAGATCGAGACGTCCACCAGGAGTGCGACTTTGTGGTCACTGATGATGAAGCCTCTTGGTCAGATCCCATTTCACGAGCCCTTCTCTCATCTTCAGGTGCTACAGATTCACAGTTTCTAACAGAGGAGAGTTCAGAGAGCACACTCTTGTACAAGGACATTGCTAAGGCTGACGACCACGTTCATGATAGCGAAGCAGATTTTGTGTCTTGTGATTCTTATTCATATCCCTCCGATTCAAACATAGACTGGACAAAATTTGATGATTTATTACTTTGTCTGATTTCCACAGAGCCAACAGCTAGGGTGGAGACTGTGCCAGCACTGAATACAGATGTACCAGCAGGACAGTCTTCGCCAGTTTTGCATGATCAGTGAGAGTTCTCTCATTCAGATCTGGTTGCATTCACTCAGACTTTTCAAAGGCCAGATTTTCCATATCCCAGTTGTCCTGAACTGAACCTTTGTTGCAGTTGCTGATGTATAGGTTCCTTGTTGGTGAGCATGAGATGTACCAGTCATTATTTCAGCGGATTTGACTGGAGAGCAAGAATCTCGATTGTTGGAGGTTATTGAAAAGAACTGCAAGGACATAGGATGGAGTGTAGCTGATCTCCACGGGATAAGTCTGGCTTTGTGCTCCCACCATATCTTTCTCGAGGAGGATGTGAAGCCTTCGTGTGAGTTCCAGCGACTGTTGAACCCGAATCTTCGAGAAGTGGTCATGAAGGAAATATCGAAATGTGGAGCGTCGATTTTATCTACCCCATTTCTGACTCCAAGTGGGTTAGTCTTGCATGTGGAACCCAAGAAGACGTGCATCCCTACAGTTGTGAGTGAGTTTGGAGAGGAGATAGCTACCAAGGTACCCACTTCTTGGAGGGTTTGTATGGACTACAGACGATTGAATCAAACCACCAAGAAGAATCATTTCCCGCTGCCTTTTATTGATCAGATTATAGAGAGGCTAGCTGGGAAGAGTCACCACTGCTTTGTTGATGGGTATTTTGGATACAATCCGGTGTCCATAGCACCCGAAGACCAGGTTAAGATGACATTCACCTGTCTATTTGGGACTTATGCTTTCAGGCGGATGCCCTCTGGTCTATGTAACACCCTGGTGACATTCCAAAGGTGCATGTTGTCTATTTCCTCGGACATGGTGGGTGACTATTTGGAGGTCTTTATGGATGACTTTTCGGTCTACGACGATGGGTTCGATGCTTGTCTTGACTGCCTTGATCGTGTTCTTAAGTGCTACATAGAGGTTCATCTTGTCTTGTCATAGGAGAAGAGTCACTTCATGGTGACTCAGGGGGTGGTGCTTGGTCATATCATCTCCAACAAGGGCATGGAGGTTCATCCGACCAAGGTGGATATCATCAGGAAACTCAATCCATCGTCCAACTTGCGGCAGTTATGGTCTTTTTTGGGGCATGTCGGTTTCTACCGATATTTTATTCATGACTTAAGTAGGATTGTCCGACCGTTGACTGATCTGCTGATGAAAGACACTGAGTTCCTTGTAGATGATAAGTGTCTTGCACCAATTAAGACTCTCAAGAATTTAGTTGTTGAGGCTCCTGTCCTTCAGCCGACTGGTTGGTCTCTCCCATTCAAGATCATTACCGATGCCACCGATTTTGCTATGGGGGCCATGATAGGACAGAGGAGGGAGGGAGTACCATTTCCCATTCACTATGCTAGCCGTACATTGGATGTCTCTCAGTGGAATTATACAGTCATGGAGAAAGTGATGCTAGTTGTAGTTTTTGCCTTGGACAAATTCAGATCATATATTTCAGCATCCAAAGTGACTATATTTACTGATCGCACTGTCATATGGTACCTCATGGCAAAGAAGGATGCCAAAGCAAGACTGACTAGACAGATCCTTCTACTCCAAGAGTATGATATTGAGATTAAGGATAAGCCTGGAGTTAAGAATGTGATGGCGGATAATCTATCTCATTTAGAAAATCTTAAGGAATCTGAGCAGACTGATCCTATTACAGAGACCTTCCCAGAAGAGGCGATCCTTGCTATCGCCTCTCTCCATTGGTACACCGATGTTGTGAACTATATTGTCTCCAAGAAAGTCCCACAAGGTTGGCCCGGGCAGTGGCTTGAGACCTTCCTTGCAAAGGCCAAGTCTTACCATTGGGAGGATCCCATCTTTTATCATGAAGGAAGGAATAGCATCTGGTGTCGATGCATTCCTTAGGAGGAGCACCACAGCGTCCTCACATACTGCCACAAGCTTGAGGCAGGAGGACATCATTCTGGAAGGAGAACAACATAAAGTGCTCCAATCCGGCCTATGATGGCCTACCCTCTTCAAGGATTCTGATGAATTCGTGAAGAGGTGTACTGACTACCAGAGGATGGGCACTTGTGGATAGCGTGATATGATGCCGATGCAACCCATTAATTTCTGTGAGGTTTTTGACGCATGGAGCATCAATTTCATGGGTCCATTCCCTAAGAGTCAGGGATTTGAGTACATTCTGTTGGCTGTTGATTATGTCAGTCGTTGGGTTGAGGCCATACCCGCTTGAACCGCAGATGCTAAACCTGTTTGCAAATTTTTGAGGAAGAATATCATTTCACGGTTCGCGGTGCCTACAGTATTGATACCTGATGGGGGGTCTTTACTTTATCAACGACAAGGTAAAGTCCCTTGCTAACGAGTCATCATAGACCATCGGGTTGCCACTCCATATCATCCTCAAACCAATGGTCTTGCTGAAGTATCGAACAAGGAGATCAAGACGATACTGCAGAAGGTAGTCCACCCAGACCGAAAGGATTAGTCATATCTTTTGGACTCGGTCTTGTGGGCATAGGGACTTCCTTCAAGACTCCTTTGGGTATATCTCCCTTTCGTATCATTTATGACAAGCCATGCCATTTACCTGTTGAGATTAAGCATAAGTCACTATGGGTTGTCACTGATTTATTATTGGATCCAGAGAGTATAGATGATTAAAGGAAGGCAGAATTGGCAGCCCTGGAGGAGCTTAGAGATACAACCTTTACAAACAACCTTTAGTACAAGGAGTGAGTAAAGATATGACATGATTCTCATATCAGCCACAAGCAGTTTGAACCAGATCAGAGAGTGTGGTTGTTTGATGTCAGGCTTAGACTATTTCCATGGAAGTTGCAGAGTAAGTGGAAGGGACCATACCTGGTCTGAAAGGTGCATGACAATGGTAGTATCGATATATCTGAGATGTCATCTGAGTCCACCTTTCGCGTCAATGATCAGCGCCTCAAGCCATATTTAGATCATTATCCGCTTATTGTTGACGTTGCCTCGATTTATTTTGCATGAGATGTGGTATTTGACTCATATCACTTGCATCTTGTGTCTGATTATCATTGTCTTCTTCCTTGTATAGTTCCAGATGTCCATATCATCTCATTATTTAGTCTAACACCCCATCTACAACTTGTGATTATGCTATACTTAGGGTGTACTTTACCCTAAGTATAGGGGGTGTCAGATTTTTTATTATTCTTTTGATTCTTTTTACCTCTATTTTGCTGCCTATACTTAAGGATATTTTACCCTAGACTCTTTCACTTGGTTTTCCCTTTGAATACAGTATGCTATACTTAGGATTACTTGATCCTAAGTATAGGGGGAAAATCACCGAGCTCTATTCATGCCATTCTTTTCTTCATCATTGTAATATAGCCCCTCTTTTCACTTCCCAATACTAAGCACGTGTTATGTCTTCTTCACCACTTCTTCATCACTCTGAGGACATCATTCAAGCTAAGTATAGGGGAGTGTCGTATATATTCCATATATACTTTAGCCATGACTCATACTTTGTGTGAGTGTGTTAATAAATAAAATGTCTAAAAACCAATTATTAAAAATAACAAAAATTTCTAAATTTTCTTGTACATAAAATTCTTTCTTGCACATACATAGCTACTTATAAAAAAAATTTGTACAAATATTTGTAAAAATATTTTGCTTGTAAAATGTTTGTAAATACTTTTGTATCAAAACTATGTATATAGTATAAAATTTTTGTAAAAAGTTTGAAAAATAAAAGTTTGCAAAAATCTCTTTGTAAATGTTTGTAAATAGTTTGCAAAACATTTGCATTCAGGCATGCATTTAAAGATTTTCAAAATATTGCACATATTCGAAAACTCTGCATAAAAAGATTTTTGTGTATATTTGTATATTCTTCTGAATCATAGTAGACAATTAAACTAGTCTGGATTAAATTTGAAAATGGAGTTTGATTAAGACCTTAATACACCTAATTCTCAGAGGAACCTTATAGGATTTGGGGTTAAGACATTTCAGGTCCATTAGTGACTTTATTCTTTGAGTCCACTAGGCTATGTTCACATGTCATCTTGATGAGCCTAAGTAGAACATTCAACAATGCACGCATGACTCTCTTAGACAATGGATTTACTTGGACCAGCACTTTACACTCATCTCCACACAGATGATGTGGTGAGGAGGCAGTTTTCCTTAGCTTGGGGTAGCATACAAGGGTAGTACTTCTAGGAATAACCTCTCATCTTCATTTAGGGAGGGAAGTGTGCCTCAACTTGGTCTGGCAGTGTTGAGGTCTAAAGACAGGAGTTGTGGGATGCAATAATGCTTCAAAAGATGGATAGTCTACTGGCAAAATAAGAAAAAGTACTTATGTATATATGATGCACCATGTAAATATGTTGTACATATGCACATCGAAAAAAATGTAAAATAAAGAAAAACTAAAAAAAAGTGGCGGGACTGATAGAAAATAAAATGCCTTCCGGAGTGTATATATCTAAATAAAGCAAAGCTCATGTTACACCTTCTCATCTCATGGAGCTTGCAGCAGGAGACTTAGCTACACTAGTTGGGTTCTCAGGGATACGTGGCTACACTGGCCACTGTCCATTCTCTTGTTTCCCCCCTCTTCTTGAGCCGGTTGAATTGAACTTAGAAGGGAATACCCCACTCCTCAAGGAAAGAGATGCTAGACTAGGGAATTAGAGTTACCATACTGAGGGAGGATGTTGCCTTGTGATTTATGAGGTGGGGAGCTACATATCACTTGCACCGCACACCTCCACTCATCCCCTTGCCTTCTCCGTGACGTCTCCACAAAATGCCCTTTCATTGCACTGCCAACCTGCGCTTCCTCAGAAAGCCTCAGCGCCCTTCCCCCCCTCCAACCTCAAGTTCATGAGTATGGTTCTTCCTCCTACTACGAGACGCCGTGGTGTGAATGAATTTCATTTTAGCATCTCCCTCTCTCAGCCATATATGTCTGGACCTCTGTCTCCACTCTACCTCTTCTTTTCGATCCTCCATCAAAATCTCCTCCAGAAGCCTGGATCTCTCCGCCATCTCCTCCTGGTCTAAACCTCTGAGATCGTCAATGTCATCTATATGAACCAAACCTTCCTGAGCCTTGCCTCTCTTTTCCCTTCTTTTCATTCTCGCCTCTCTTCCATACTCTTTGAGGAATGACTTGAGCAGCACTGGTTTAGCCGCCAACCGACTAATAGCCGACCCCATCAAAATCCACTTCCTCCACTGCTGTGTCACCAACTCCTTGAAATCGTCTTCCAACATCCAATACCGCTCAAAGCGAAAGAAGAACCTTCGTCTTTCCTCCTCACCTGACGACCATATAATAGGCATATGATCAGAGAGAGTTCACGGAAGAGCCCAAGCCCATGAAAGTGGAAACCTCTCCACCCCCCAATGGATAGCAAGAATCTGTCCAGTCTCGATCTTGACCTCGCGTCTCACCACGTAAAAGTACAACCAATTTCATCGACAATTTTTAAACCCAAAGTATTTGCCATCTCCAGAAACTCCGCCAAACCAACATACCTCTGTTGGAAATGCGAGCCCACGGTGAGCCATTATGCAATAAATGTTATTGCGAATATCATTCCCTGATCTGAAATGAAGAATAAATAATTTGCATAATAGGTCCATTAGTACAATTAGGGTTATGTACCATGGCCATCTTGATAATCATACAGCTGTTGATTCAACTATTGAATCATTGAGGTCGGTGCTTGGATGAATATATAAAGGGTTAAATTGAGGACTCATCAAGCACCGCCAATTGATTATTAAGAGATGATCTCCAGCCTGAGTAGGAGATGGCAATCTTTCTCACATAGGTTGATATCTGACCGACCTCTTGATGCAGGTCCTCTGCATAGGAATAGAGATTCGGAGGTGTTGGATTAGTTAGGTCAATGAGTTGACTTAACGAGATCGTGATAACCAAAGTCCTATATCGTATGTTGTCACGATACAGGCACACATCCTCTGACCGGAGATAGATGTGTTACTACATGTCTGAGTATGTACATTTGGCAGACCAATAGGTTGATGACCTAACCAAGGTCTATACACCGGTACCCTGGTGTGCATATAAGGGCATATGAGTAATACGATCTCTTAAAGGGATCATACAGGTATATTATTGAATCAGAAGACATGAGCTTACTTATGAGATATTGGGAAGAATCAAATTCCGTGCACACGGTCGTCTCGCTTTGGAAGCCTGACTGAATTTCTAGGTTTGATATATACTTTTGGAAAGTATATGATCAGGACCTAGGTATGATATATGCTTTTGGAAAGTATATGATCGATACCAACTCCCAATGATCAAATGAGAAACTTACTGATAAAACCCTGAAGTAGACAGTATAAAGTTGATCTAATACTTCGGGTTTATTCTGCGTCTTCCAGTATGCAGGATGTACATGTATTGGGAATACTTGAGGGTTATGTGATCATAAACGATTGTATAACCATGACGCTTCCATTCCTAGGGAGTTATGAAACGGATCTGGATTTTAGAGACTCCTCTCAGTAGAGAAGTAATCTAATCTTGGTCCAAATGTTGGACATTGATCTGAATGTGATTCAGATACAATGAGAAGATTATATTTACGTTCTTGATTTAACCAAGCATCTATGGGAGGCTCGAGATCTGGATTTGATGTGATACCAATATCCAAGTCACTATATGTGGAACAATACAATCGCCCTGTCCTTATCACCAAGTATCTGCGGAGAAAAAGCATTATCCTTGAAAGAGTTCATGGATAATTTCATTGTTGATATGTGTATCCGAGCATCGAGAAAATTGATAATTAAATGTGATTTAATTATCATGGATAATATGAATTTGATTCATATTATAAGGAGAGTTATTTGAGATAATTAAATGTGATTTAATTATTAAAGATATGAATAATGTGAATGTATTCATGTTATTTGTGCACATGAGAAAAGAGATTCAAGATGATTAAATGTGATTTAATTATCATGGATATGAATAATATGGTTAACACTATCCATATTAATCATATATATTATAAATGTGATTTATAATATATAAGAGAGAGCCATATTATATTTTATATTTGTTGATTAATTGTTAATGTGAATGCGATTCACATTGAATGATTAATTGAAAATATAATTACATTTAGTTTTGGGTTGTGAATGAGATTCACATAATTTCAATGGCATAGTTGATATTTTCCATAAGATAATTTGGAATTATTTTTTGGTGAAAATACTATCGACAAGAGATCATGATATAATCATGAGATAATGAGATCTCATGATATAATGAGATCTCATGAGATATTGAGATCTGTTGAGATGATGGTAGCCATCTCCTTATTTTAGGGGATTGGTTTAGTCTTCTCATTATCTCTTCTCTAGTCGAATGTGATTTAAATTGGAATTAAGGATGTTGATTTATCAATATGAATTACTTCAAATTAAATCACTTGTTGTTGTGTTTTACCAACAATAATCCTAGCCGTTGAAAGGGACACAATCAATCTCATCCATTGATTATGTATTGTCCATGGATTGGGATCCTCGGACTCCCAAAACCCTATATAAGAAGTGGCATACCTTGCTCTTCTAGAAACTTGAAATCAATGTATGCTTTCTCTCTCTCTCTTTCTCTCTAACGCCCATTCTCTCTATCTCTCATGTAGCTGTCCACCATGGATGCCCTAGAGAGATCCTCCATCGCCGCAATGTCGTCGTTATGCTGCCTGATTGTTTGCTCGTGGATCTCCGTCTACTTCGGCGTGGCTTGCTCGTGAAGAAGACATCGTATCTCATTTGTTGAGATTAGGAGATCCATGGCTTGGATCATCAACAAGGATTGCGAGAAGCACGCGTCTCATCCACGTGCTCACAAGCGTCTCCTCCGTCGGATCGGACTTGAGAGAGGAGGTCTATTTGTTTAGAGAATCGATCGCAACAAAGCTTCAAGAGGTAATCCTATTACTTGTTTGTGGTTTAGATGAAACGATCCGAGAAGTGTTCTTGGATCATGTGGTTTCGTCACATAGTATTTTTTTAATTTCCGCTGCATCGAGCAACTAGTGCGACTAGTCGCTCCCGATCGCATTTGATGCGATCATCACGCTTCCATCATACGCTTGAGGATTTTCTCGTATCCTTCAAGTGGTATCAGAGCCAGGTTGTTGAAGGTTTTGGTTGAGATCTATGAACCTAAGATGATTTGGGCTCGTTTGGGTTCGTGAAGAGTTTAGCATTTCAATTTTCGCAGCCTTGTCTTGTGATAAAATTTCAGCCCTTTGTAAAATATTTAAATACGAAATTTTAAATTGGATAATGTTCCTCATTAGTTAAGCAAACAGTAGGATTTGATTTTGTATAATTTGGATTCTGTTTGCTCAAGATATGATCGTTTTATTGACCATATGTCCACTATTTCAGGGATGACGATTAGAGACGTGATTAAGATGTTAATTACGGTTTTAAAACACCTGACAATGCATAATTATCATTTGAGTTCTGTTTTAAATAAAATTGGTGAACAAAATAAATTTAGTTTGCATTAATTGGATTTAAATTGGTCGAGCTATGTTAATTTTAGTGAGTAGGGGTCACTGCTGGAAATTAATGAACTTGATCATGAACCTTGTGATAGTCATTCAAATAAATTGATGAAAATTAATTGTTAAATTTCTAAAATGATTATTGATAAACATTTATGAAATATTTGAAGATGATAATTATTTCCTTGAATGACATTGCATTAACCAAAAAGATAAGATAGTTGATCTTGATCATAATTGTTTAATATGAAATTTCGAACAAACATTGTTTTCATGAAAACTCTAGTTTATCCTATAATAGTTGTAGGACAACTTTTACATGCAAAACCTTGTTGCTTGAATAGGATTGGGGATTTGTGTAGCAAATCTCCTTATAATATTATCAAAATGGTTTTGATGAAAATTATATGGTATAATTTCGGTTGAAAAACCGATGATCATCTCAAGTACAAAGTGATTGACTCGGCATTGCTTTTTCTCGAGGCGGATATGGTGTCTAGTTGGGGATCGCTGGGGTAGCGGGTCGTACCGGTTGCGGTCCGTCCCACTCCCGCCGGTACTGGCCATGACAACGGGTAGGGAATAAATGATGCCTGAGAGATCATGATGTATTTTTCTAATTATTAAAATTCGAAATAATACTTATTTGAGATAATACCATATTTCAAGTAACAATTGAAATATTTGTTGGATATTAATTGGATCATTAATTTAATATGATTAGATTAATTGGAATCCAATTAAAATTAAGCCACTCTATTATAAATAGACGTGTTATTTCCCTTGGAAGAATTAATCGTAACGAATATGATTCACAATGATTAATTAGAATTTGAATATGATATGGAGGATCACATAAGTGACATCCATGGTCTCCCGTCAAGGCGAAGAGTTCTTTCGCCAGATATTGTATGTAGGAGACGCCTATCCAAAGTGACAACTCCTGCATACAATCCATTTGGATCGGGCTCTTCGCTTCTCGAAAGAGTAAGGTCGTATACGTAGTGACCCCAATATCGGGTCCTCATATTATTGGGGCGATATTGGATTGCGTAGCGAGTATTAAGCATGTTGATGGTTGGTTCAATTAATGACGGGTCAACATCACCTTAGCGGTGGTGGGCCCGGGTGTTAAAGATCGAATTGGGAGATGCAAGTTGGACTTGCAAGGTGGAATGTGTTCCCGCTTCTTTTTATCCGAGTTACAGGTTCTCATATTATTGGGGTGTGACAAAGATAAGGAAGGAGATCCCAGATCTTACTTGAGATATAATGGTAAGTATATCTCTTACATTGAAAGTGATTAATGGAATGAACTTTCAGTGTTGATAAGGCAAGACAACTTTGATATAAAAATTCTTAAATCAAAGTAAAATATGTATATATAACATATATACCCTTATGTAAATTTCTTATTTCAGATAATCCTTCATTAAATCCACTTAATGTTATACTCAATAATTACAAGTAAAATATCATGGATTGGACTCATGATCCAAATATTGTACTTGCAGTTGGACACATAATGTATGTGGTTACAATGTGCAAGTTTCCTCATAATAATGAGCAATGACAATTAAATAGACAATAGATCTACAACCCTAGGGTTTGTATGTCTATATAGTCTTGATATCATCAAATGTACTTTGGAAGTGACATGTCGATGGTGATCGTAATTGTTGAATAATCCTTATAAAATCAAAGAAGATGTTTTGGCATACATATGTGTTCTAGACATTTAATCATGAATGACATGGTTCACTGCATCATGCAGAATGGTAGCTCTGTCAAAATATTTGAATACCTACCTGAATCAATGTTTTAAGAGTTTAGATGGATGTAGATACGATGAATGACATGTATTCAAAATATTTGAATACCTACCTGAATCAATGTTTTAAGAGTTTAGATGGATGTAGATACGATGAATATCATCATTCTACTGTCTATACTCTTATCATTCATGAAGCTTCATAATATTCATATTGTATGAATTTAATGAAGCATGTATAAAAGTTGAAATGCTCTTACGTTGAATTCTTTAGAATTTAACATAAGAGATCCTTAGTCTTAAGCAATGGCTGTTTATAGATGAAGGGAGCGCAGTGGAAGCATGGGTCGGACCCGAGTAAGAAGGAAAGTCAAAGAGTTGACCTACTTCTGTGACTTCCATATGACATCCAAAGAGTTGGATGAATGCAAATACTGCAATAAGTTGGTGTGTCGATATTATGACTATCAAAACTGTCTAGAATCCTTAGATAAGGACTCAGATAGAGCACTAGAATAATCTACATTTAATCATTGAAATTGACTTTCTTATATGATAAGATTAAAGTCTAATAATTGTATCTCATTCTTCTAATGACACTTGCAATCGTTGCATATGTTTTAGAAGACTAGAAAATTTGATCTTAAGGTTTATAATTTTCCGCATGGATATTGATGCAATTGTTGCAAAAATCTCTAATGGATTGATAGACTTCTGAATTTCAGTAGTATAGCCTTAGTCTTAGAGAATGTCTCTATGACCTAGATATTATAATACACTCATTGTTTGTTTCTAAATGTTGGAAATAAACATGAATTCTAGAATAAACCTATCATAAAGAGTTATGATGGATATATTTCAAATAGTAATCTAGCATCCAGTGGACTCCACAAAATTAGAAAATTAATGAATGGTTCAGTAAGATTTCTAATATTGAAAGTTGAACCTTAAAAGATCAATAGGAGGATGAAAATCATTTGACAATGATCTGGCATCAAGTTTTGGACATATGTTTGTTGATGAGATCAATGGACTAGTAAGATATGAAACTTTAGAATGTCTAAAATTTCAAATCTTACATACTTATGAATATTGTTTTCAAAGTAAAATGTCCAATACATATTGAAAGTTAGATATCGAGGTATTTAAGATCTCATACATATTGATGTATGTGGATCATCTATATCATAACAAACATTATGGATATGTGATATCTATTGATGAGTATGTATGATATGAGATTTCTTCTCTTCACCTAAGAAACCTTTGAAATGTTCAAAGATTTCATAATTTTGGTTTGGAACCAAAGTCTGAAGAAAGATGAAATGAATTTGATCTAACAAAGGTAACTTGTACCTGTTAGATAAATTCAAAGAATACCTTATGAAGATATGAATATCACTTCTATCTCAATCCTCCTAACATACATAAACTCAATAGAGTTGTAGGGAGATAAAATTGGATCATGTGTGACATGATTTGGTCAATGATAAATTTTAGCATAATTTCCTCTTAGTTTCCCGGTATATATGTAGTAGAGGCTACATTATATATCCTTAATAAGATTCCATGCAAGTAAGTTGGAATCGAGCATTAAAAAGTGCTACTTCATTAGGAAAATAAAGGATGGTATTGGATACCTACTTTATAACCCTGAGATTTTTAAAAGATCTCATCTTTGAGAATGTGATTCATAGAGGATGACTCTCTTGAGAATCAAGATGAAAATGAAGTAAAGGAACACATTTAATCTTGAGATGATAATGAGGCTCCAAACGGAAACTAAAAAGATAATTAAAGATGAAACACCAATACCTCTTCAAATGAGTTTGAGGATGTATTCCAAGTGTCAGTTAAGTCTGACAATGATCGGATTTCATGTGATGAAACTCCTGAGGATCATGACATGGAAATATAGATGTTAGCAATAAAGGTCTAAGGTAGACTTCATATACAAGTGTTGTATATGGACCCTCGAGGATCCACCTTTAAGGGTAAAACCTATAAGGTATAAATGGATCTTCAAAAGAAAAGGGAACCTGATGAGAAGGTAGAGACCTTCAAAGCATGACTCGTAGCAATGAGCTACACACCGGAAGAGAAGACATTGCTTGCGATGAGACTTGCTCTCCAGTGGCCATGCTTAAACCCATTAGAATATTGCTGACTATAGCTACACAACTTGACTTTGACATCTGCGAGATGAAAGTCAATATTGCATTCCTATGTGAATACCTCTTTAAGGATATTCACACGAAGTAGCCCCAGGGCTTCATGGTTGAGGAAAGCAAAGTGTGCAAGCTGAAGAACTCCATCTATGGACTCAAATAAGCTTCTTGTAGTTGGAACATAAGATTTGATGAAATTATAATTTTTATGATTTCAAATAGAATCTTGA
Organism: Ottelia alismoides; assembly: GCA_037367405.1. Lineage (NCBI taxonomy): Eukaryota > Viridiplantae > Streptophyta > Magnoliopsida > Alismatales > Hydrocharitaceae > Ottelia > Ottelia alismoides. The sequence continues at coordinate 228,931 of JAZKJV010009277.1, forward strand.
TGTACCATGTGAAGCTTAGTGAGAGTGCCATTGTGTTCATCGTGCTAAATGTAGATAATATCCCAATCATTTGGAATGATATAAGGATGATAATAAGTGTTTTATGATCTGGCTATTCCATACCTTGAGATATGATTCCAAAGATGCCTCTTGGATCTTAGTTCTGAAGGTGTTCAGAAGCAAAGAGAAGAGGATATTGGGACGTTCACATTAGTAGTACACCTTGGACATGTTCCATTTTATAGAAAATTCCAAGAAAGGCTTCCTTCCCTTAAGATATGGTACTGGCCTATCTAAAGGGATAGCACTTCAAAGAGTTGAGGAAGTGAATGCTAGAACTGCTTGCACTTATGCATCAGTTACAAGAAGCTAAGTGTATGCTAGATGTGTACAAAAGCCAGATATCTGCCATGTGGTGGGAGTAGTAAAGTGTTGCTAATCCTACTATGGAGAGAAATTACTTGATTGCAGTAATAAGAAAATCTTCATAGATGACAAGACTTTCGAGATAGTGATCTCTAAGTCTTATCTTCAAGAAATTAGGACTTTATGGATAGTGATCTAAAAGGTCTTAACTTTGGAGATAGAGATCTCCAGGAATAAGGGTATTCTGATAAGGATTATGGAAATACTGGTTATGATAATTATTAAGCAATAGTGTCAAGGACACTATAACTGCAACATTCGCATTGGATGGGAGCACTGTTACTAGGAGATATGCAAGTGTCGTAAAAGGACTTGGCACAGTCTTTTGGGAACAGAGTGACTGATCAGCTTACCTAGCTATTTTCTAAATAGCCTATGATTGTCACATGAATGTGGGTTTAAATGATTAGCCTATTAATGGCTCTTTGGGCTAGTGGGAAATTGTCGGAAATGCGAGCCCACGGCGAGCCATTATGCAATAAATATTATTGCGAATATCATTCCCTGATCTGAAATGAAGAATAAAATATTTGCATAATAGGTCCCTTAGTACAATTAGGGTTATGTACCAGGGCCATCTTGATGATCATACAGCTGTTGATTCAACTATTGAATCATAGAGGCTGGTGCTTGGATGAATATCTAAAGGGTTAAATTGAGGACTCATCAAGCACCGCCAAATGATTATTAAGAGATGATCTCCAGCCTGGGTAGGAGATGGCAATCCTTTCTTACATAGGTTGATATCTGACCGACCTCTTGATGCAGGTCCTCTGCATAGGAATAGAGATTCGGAGGTGTTGGATTAGTTAGGTCAAAGAGTTGACTTAACGAGATCGAGATAACCAAAGTTCTATATCGTATGCTGTCACGATACATGCACACATCCTCTGACCGGAGACAGATGTGTTACTATATGTCTGAGTATGTACATTTGGCAGGCCAATAGGTTGATGACCTAACCAAGGTCTACACACCGGCGCGCTGGTGTGCATATAAGGGCATATGAATAATACGATCTCTCAAAGGGATCATACAGGTTTATTACTGAATCGGAAGACATGAGCTCACTCATGAGATATTGGGAAGAATCAAATTCCGTGCGCACGGTCGTCTTGCTTTGGAAGCTTGACTGAATTTGTAGGTTTGATATATACTTTTGGAAAGTATATGATCAGGACCTAGATGTGATATAAGCTTTTGGAAAGTATATGATCGATACCAACTCCCAATGATCAAATGAGAAACTTACCGATAAAATCCTGATGTAGACAGTATAAAGTTGATCTAATACTTTGGGTTTATTCTGAGTCTTCCAGTATGGAGGGTGTACAGGAATTGGGAATACCTGAGGGTAATGTGATCATAAACGATTGTATAACCATGACGCTTCCATTCCTAGGGAGTGATGAAACGGGTCTGGATTTTAGTGACCCCTCTCAGTAGAGAAGTAATATGATCTTGATCCAAATGTTGGACATTGATCTGAATGTGATTCAGATACAATGAGAAGATTAGATTTGCGGTCTTGATTTAATCAAGCATCTGTGGGAGGCTCGAGATCTGGATTTGAGATGTGATCTCAATATCCAAGTCACTATAAGTGGAACAATACAATCACCCTGTCCTTATCTCCAAGTATCTGCGGAGAAAGCGCATTATCCTTGAAAGAGTTCATGGATAATTTCATTGTTGATATGTGTATCTGAGCATCGAGAAATTTGATAATTAAATGTGATTTAATTATCATGGATAATATGAATTTGATTCATATTATAAAGAGAGTTATCTGAGATAATTAAATGTGATTTAATTATTAAAGATATGAATAATGTGAATGTGATTCATGTTAATTGCGCACATGAGAAAAGAGATTCAAGATGTTTAAATGTGATTTAATTATCATGGATATGAATAATATGGATAACACTATCCATATTAATCATATATATTATAAATGTGATTTATAATATATAAGAGAGAGCCATATTGTGTTTTATATTTGTTGATTAATTGTTAATGTGAATAAGATTCACATTGAATGATTAATTGAAAATATAATTACATTTAGTTTTGGGTTGTGAATGAGATTCGCATAATTTTAACGGCATGGTTGATATTTTCCATAAGATAATTTGGAATTATTTTTGGAAAAAATACTATCGACAAGAGATCATGATATAATCATGAAATAATGAGATCTCATGAGATAATGAAATCTCAGGAGATATTGAGATCTCGTGAGATGATGGTAGCCGTCCCTTTATTTTAGGGGATTGGTTTAGTCTTCTCAATATCTCTTCTCTAGTCAAATGTGATTTAAATTGGAATTAATTATGTTGATTTATCAATATGAATTAATTCAAATTAAATCACTTGTTGTTGTGTTTTACCAACAACAATCCTAACCGTTGGAAGGGACACAATCAATCTCATCCGTTGATTATGTGTTGTCCATGGATTGCGATCCATGGACTCCCAAAACCCTATATAAGAAGAGGCATACATTGCTCTTCTAGACACTTGAAATCAATGTATGCTCTCTCTCTCTCTCTCTCTCTCTCTCTCTCTCTCTTTCTCTCTACACACCCATTCTCTCTATCTCTCATTTAGCCGTCCGCCATGGATGCCCTAGAGAGATCCTCCATCGCCACATCGTCGTTGTTATGCTGCCCGATCGTTTGCTCGTGGATCTCCGTCTACTTTAGCGTGCCTTGCTCGTGAAGAAGAAGTCGTATCTCGTTTGTCAAGATCAGGAGATCTGTGGTTTGGATCATGAACATGGATTGCGAGAAGCACGCATGTCATCCACGTGCTCGCAAGCGTCTCCTCCGTCAGATCGGACTTGAGACAGGAGGTCTCTTTGTTTAGAGACTCGATCGCAACAACGCTTCAAGAGGTAATCCTATTACTTATTTGTGGTTTAGACGAAATGATCTGAGAAGTGTTCTTGGATCATGTGGTTTCGTCACATAGAAATTTTTTAATTTCCGCTGCATCGAGCAACTAGTGCGACTAGTCGCTCCCGATCGCATTCGATGCGATCATCACGCTTCTGTGATGCACTTGAAGATTTTCCCATATCCTTCAACCTCCCCCCTACGGACGGTCATCCGCCAGCAATGTAAGATTGAGATCTCCCCCCACAAGCCACTCCCCATTAATTCAGTCGGTGTACATCTGCATAAAGTCTGCCGCTAAAGAGCCCCTCCCGTTATCACAAGGCCCATAGACATTCGTCACCGTATTGATTAAACCATCTATCCAACGCCTGAGTTGAACCGAGAGAGAGAGAAAGTGGACCTCCAATCCGCAACCGCCTCAAAAATTTCATTCCTCCATCCTGTGATCAATCCTCTCGCTGCACCCTGTGCCTCCATCTCCGCTGCTTCAAAGAAACTCCCAAAGCATAGATCGCGGTCAATCTTTGCCAAACTATGAGATAGTTTTGTTTCTTGCTGTTAGAAAATCGGAAGCGGAAGCGTAAACATGGAAAAAGATCAATAACGCGAAGAACAGCGGGATTTTATGTGTAATCCTACTCCGTGAGGAGTAGGATGAAACCACGGGAGAAGCCCTCAAAGGGGTGTGTTTCTCTATTGACTTTCTCAATGAGTACAGGAGGTCTGGGGCTCCTTATATAGCCTTCCCAGAGCCTCCAAGTCCCACCACTAGACGATGTGGGACTAAACACATGGATGGGGTAAATGGATCTCCTCCAGGATCCATTTACCCTGTTACAACTCAATGGGCGCACAACCAAATACTCTAACACTCCCCCTCAAGCTGGAGCATGCAATGCTCAGCTTGGACAAACAGAAAGATACTCAACTCAACGATACAAGATACTACGGACAATATCAACCCAACACGTACATTGCTGCAGTCGAGGACGTTGCTTCTCATGTCGTGCAGGTGAGGAGGATGAACGGGTTGGAGTGTGAGTCAACTGAAGACTCGGAATCTGACCGTCAAGTTGAACTTGCGCCTGAAGTCTCCTCGTCGGAGAACTGGGTCTCTCCCATCTGGCTTAGAGAATGGTGCACTGCTCTGGTGTACCTATGATACCACATGAAAACCCTTGCCCTCAAGGGAATGGTCCTCTTCTCTGGAGTCCCTATGGCTCACATGAAAACTCTGGCCGAACAACAACAAGAATGATGGGGACCTCGAACTGATGATGGCAACATATACTCATCTGAAAATGACTGCACCCTCGTGCGAGTCTGAAACTGGAGACTCGGAAGACAATCGTCGAGTCTGAACTTGGATCTGAACCGTAGAGTCTGAAATTTGAATGGTCTGGAAATCTGCCTGTGAATCTCAAACATCTGAATATGGCTGGAAGAAGACCTGTGACTCTACACCATACTCCCCCTTTCTCCCATACTTGTCGGGAAACGTGGACGTCGACCAAGTTGGGAGAAGACAACAATGACGGGGAGAAAACATCCCAAAACAAAATTCTCGCGTCTTTACATTTTTTTTAAATAGCCACCATGATGTTTTTTTTAAACGTTCGTTCAACCTTTTTTTTATACGGCTTTTCAAATTTTTTTGATAAACTTTGCGTAAGGCTCTTTTTTTTTGTGTGTGTGCGTGCCTTTTTTTTCTTTTTTTTTCTTTTTTTTACAAACATCTCTTTCTTTCTCTCTCTCTCTCTCTCTCTTTTTTAACTTACAACCTCCCTCCTCTTTTTTTTGTTTAACATAAGGCCCAGTTGGGCCAAAAACCAACGCAGCATCCCCTTTGATGTCGACGCCCAGCTGGGCTCAAAAGGAATATATTTTTTTATAGCCCATATTCGGCCTAAAATGAAAGCCGCCCCCTCCCTTTTGTTTTGCTTAGGGTTCCCATATGGAACCCTTTCTCGTGAAGTCGCCGCCACAGGGGATAAGAAGCGGCGGGCTGCTGGGATTCCCCCGCGAGAGATTGAAGATGGCGAGCGAGAGGATTATCTACTGGAGGTCCCGCGGAGCCGAGCATCTGGATCGTGAGGACGAGAGGCTTGCGCGAGGGCCTGGAGCTCACGCCCTCCACGCGATGGGAAGGACTTCCGCCTGGTCGTGGCTGGGAGAGGCGCGAAAAGGAGATCTGCTGGGTTCGAAGATGGCGACGCCGCGGGGAGTGCGGCCTGGAATAAAGTGTGGCACCGCCCAGGGTCAAGGGGGCATTACATGAAGAGCTCATCGTCGTCGTTACATGGTGGGGCTTTGGCTGCAAGGTGGCGGCGACTACAAGGGAGGAGGAGATGCGTCGCCGGGGTTTTCGACTGGATGCGCCAGGGATCAAGTGTGCGCAGCGCGCCTGGGGCTTCGCACGCCTGTGCTCACCTGGGACGAGGCAGGCTTGGCCGCCAGCGCCACCGGGTGTTGGCACGTCGCCTGTGATTCTTGGACAGTGTTGCCTCTGCGATCAGGAGGATGCAGGACAACACAGATCTGTCGCCGCTGCCTGCATCGTTCTGGAGGGTTGCGTGCTGCCGGTCGCTGATGGATTTCTGCCTGGGACTTTGGCGGTGGAAGAGCAGCCCCTGGGTGATGAAGAAGTCGATGAAGAATTTGTCCACCATGGGGCTTGTCGCGCCGAAATAGGGATGCAGAGGGTTCTGCCGCGTAGGAGACTTTGGAACAGCACCCCCTGGGTGATGCGAGGGCTCCAGCCACTGGAGATGATTAGAATGCGACAAAAATCTACCAAGCAGATCTAGGGTTTCATCTAAACCCTTAGAACAAGAACAGGATCCAACAACAGACGAATAGAAATAATCTTTATGAAAAGCCACTTGATAATTGAATCTCGAATCGATAATAAGAATATGAAAACTTCAAGAATCGATCCGCTCTGATACCATGTTAGAAAATCGGAAGCGGAAGCGTAAACATGGAAAAAGATAAATAACACGAAGAACAACGAGATTTTACGTGGAATTCTACTCCGTGAGGAGCGGGATGAAACCACGGGAGAAGCCCTCAAAGGGGTGTGTTTCTCTATTGACTTTCTCAATGAGTACAAGAGGTCTGGGGCTCCTTATATAGCCTTCCCAGAGCCTCCAAGTCCCACCACTAGACGATGCGGCACTAAACATGTGGATGGGGTAAATGGATTTCCTCCAGGATCCATTTACCCTGTTACAACTCAATGGGCGCACAACCAAATACTCTAACACTTGCAACATGAAGATATCCGCATTTGCCTCACGAATAAGATTTCCATCCCCCATGCACTTTTCGGGTCAGCCAAGACCCCTTACATTCTGGGACAACAGTTTCATTTAGCAACTAATGGAATGTTCCGAAGGGTACATGGTTGAACTACCCCCAGACATTCAGCAAACCCTCGATCTAAGAGGGAAAAGTGGTTCGCCCTTCCCCATTTTGATCCACCATCTATCTACGACTGAGATGCTAAAACCTACCGCTCCTCTTTCTCCTAGATCCCTACCCTTCACTTCCTTCTAGCTGACCAAATATCGCCTCCATATCTATAGGCCCAGCGACTATCCTAGGAAATTTCCCTTTAGACCGCATCTCCAATGCACAGTCACTTGTGTCTGCCACCTCCTGCTCCCATCCGGACTGCGAGGAAGGCACCACCAACCCTTTCGTATCAATTTAATCCCCTCCCTCCACCACATCCTCCGCTAGACCGCCCGAGCCACTGAGCTTCCGAGCCAAACATTGCCAACCACCACTCCCTCCGAGCCTCCGAGCCCTCCGAACTTTCGAGCTTTCGAGCTCTCCAAGAGCCCGAACCAAAGTCCGCGCTTCATGACCCACCATGCCAAAAGCCGCCACCTCCTCCATCCACCCCCTGATGACCCCTCTGGATCCAAAACTGCCCACCCATCCACGTCCGCCCCTACGAGCCACCCACGATCCTCCCCAAACTCCACCCCCACTGAGTCCTCTTGAATCTTGCCTACATCCGGGGGTCTTCCTCCTCCCCCTCATGATAGGAGGTTCTCCCTCCCCCGCCCTCCAGTTGCTTTCCTTCCTGCCTGCCAACCCTTCCTAGCGTTGTCCTCCCTCTTAGAGTGATCTCCTCCACGTTCTGGATAATGGCAGCCTAAGGCGACTTCCCCGCTTCCCTCCAAATGCCTCCCCCCCCTGCTTCCAGATGGTTTCCCCCACACCCTCCAGGACCCGGACAGAGGCTTCCCTCACCTCCCTCCAATTGCAAACACCTCACACCAAACATCCAGGATCGGTAAACCCTTGGCCGTTCGCATGAACAGGTACGGGCCGCAAATCCTGATATGGAAAGATATTAGCGGTTTACCCCTCACCAACGGGCCCAACCTCTGCTTCCAGTCTATCATTCGAGTCTGTCCCCACATCTAGGTCCGCTCCAGCATCCGAGTCCAGTCCCAGTGTCGATAGTGGGACCCCCTCCACCCGGACCTGTGCCAACGCATCCAGACCTTGGGAATTGGTCTTGCCCGCCCCCTTCCTTTCCATTTATGGCTCTCGAGGACGCACCTTTCTCTTCAGATCCCCCTTGATCGGGCCTTTGAAATTGAGCCTTTGATTTTGGAAAGAAGCCGCCACTCTTGAATTGGGAATCAAATATGCCACCGTTGATTCGGGAAACGTAACCGCGGCCATTAAATCGGGCCTTTGAATCTGGAATGATTTTGCTTGAATATCACACGCAATTCTAGGGGACGGATGCATATCGCCCGAAACACTGCAGTGTTCCTCACTGGTCCCTTGTCGGCCTGCTGTTCCATCGGCCGTCCGATCACCACCTCCACCCATGAATTACGAAGGCTGACCCCACGATTCTCTACCTCCCCACGAAGGATACCCGAGCCTATCGATGCCACTTCCACGTCCAGCACCTCACCGTGGTAATGCAACCTCCTCCACCCCAGCGTCGAAGGTCTGAACCTCTGCACATGGACTATCAAATCTGTATTCTCACCCACCTCACTACCGAAAGATACAATCCCGGCCACCCGCACTACCGTCACGAGAATCTCCCTAACAAGATCTAGCCTTCGCCAGACCAATGGTATTCCCCGCACTCTCAGTTGATCCTATGAAAATCGACACAACCATCGAAGATATCATGCATACCTCACCGAAGGAACGCCTGCCTGTTTTTGCTCAGCCGCAACAATGCCTTAGCTTCACGCTCTGCAAGCCCCCGTGCCACGACCCGCCACGGACTCAGTAAGACGATGTCCCCGCCAAACATCCTTCTGTTGCTGCACCCACATCAGATGTACCGAGGAACAACGAATAAGAGCCACCCCCTTCACCGATCAGTAGCTCCCCCACCGGAGTCACCTCCTTTGTGATTCTCCACAGGAAAACCTGCGCATGATGCACAAAATAATGGCACCGGAAGCATTGCAAGGGCTGACGGTAGGAAGATGCCCAATGCCGAAGAGATCCGCATCGGAAACACCCACGATTAAAAGGTTTCCCTTTCAACCCTTGACATTGCCCACCAGGAAGATCCATCCCCCCTCTTCGTCCCCCGGATCTACTAACCTTCTTCTCTCTCCGTTTGGAGCGAACAAGCGCCCACGGTGGTCCCTGACCTCCGACCTCTCCCTCCATCGAAAATCTCCAAGTTTCAAGATCAAGTCCTTTTAAAGTTATGCACTTACGTGCTACTTTTTTATTCATTACATGATATTATCCATTCAATATTTTTTTACTAACTTTTTCTTAAGAGTTTACAAATACTATAATCTAATTTACAATCTATCTGATCTCATTATGTACCGTGCATTACCGCTTACTAATACATACTTGACTCTTACAAATATCTTTACATTGAATACAAATACGGAGGCACGAAGAACATCTAAAATTGAAGATATTATTAACCATTACTTTTTGACAATCCCATAAATAATGTAACTATATTCAATTATAAATGATGATATTATAAATCTATACTAAAATTCTTCTATTTTGAACCATTCAATGTCAACTTGATTTGTAATATTACCACTATCTTTGAGAAATAATTCTGGATTTGTAAGTTCGTGTTATGTAGTAATAACAAACATACCCTTATATGTAATTTACAACACTTCTTTTGCATTTTAATGGTATGCCATATAAAAGTAACACCATCACTTTTGTAACTTATTTGTAACTTTGGTAGCAACCAAGAGTAATTGACATATCATAATTTGTAATTAATTAACAATCCATCATTTGCACGTACCAATGGAATAGATCTACCAAATGTTATAATTTATTCACCCCCTTACAGAATGCATTCACAAACAAATGAACTTACAATCTTATTTATCATTTTCCTCAATAATAAATAAAGAACATGTATGCAAATAATTTAGTACACAACATTCACATTCTCAATATTTCTCATCAAGACAAAATAAATTCTTGTGTACTATTCAAAGTCTCTTTGTGTTCATCATTTCCCCCATGTACTATTACCTAAAATGACAAGATTTATACATTTTAAAAAGAAAAAATGGGAAGGCAGCCAACATGGCTGCACCTAGCTCATTTTCCATCGTTTTTTTCTCAAAAATAAAGCCATGTATATTCATCACTATATGCCTCTAATATGTCATTCTAATTTCGTCAGAAATATAGACTCATATGCCTTCCATCTAGAATAGGTAATTCTAATGGTTTTAGAATTGCTATAATCGACATGTTCTAAATGAAGGGCATATCAGTCTCTTTTTCTGACGAAATTGGAATGACATTTTAGTGGGATATAGTGTTGAAAATACATGCCTTTATTTAAAAAAAACAAAAAATGCCTGAATATGAGGCGGGACAGTATCATTGAACCCTTTTAAAAAGTTGTCTTAATGAAAATAAATACCAATATATATATATATCATATTTTTTATTTTTCATTAATCCCTTTCATGTTTCAATAAACTACATCGAAATAGGAGACAAGCGGGCAACAAGCTACCCCACTAGTCCTTTTTGAATTGCAAAATCAAATCTTATAAACACTACATCCATAGACCTAGGAACCATAATATTACTGCTCAAAACTTTTTGGACCCTCTTCAAAAGCTCAACAGCTTCTAGTGCTAAGAATCCAAAAGTATAAAAACCAAAAGAGATGAAGGCATGTTGATTCTCAATGCACGCTTTCTCGTGCTTCATCACTTTTGTTGAGGCAGCTTTAAGGGCAACATGCCCTAGTGTGAAGGTCCTGCTCTTCAACCCCACCAGCGGAAAAACTCCTGTCAAATCTATGCATGCGTGTTTCCCTCCGACCCATCCAAAAATCAATATATCAACAGATCTAAGTGTGGATCTTCCCTCATGCGAATCGGTTAAAAAGTTCACAAGCGCCTCTTTCTTTGAAACACATGCGCATATAAGTACATCAAATAAAATGTCTCCAACAAGATCGTGTCTATATTTAAAACCCGGAAGCTCCCTGCAATGAACCGCATGATCCCCAAAAGTGTCTAAGCCTTCCTTACGATAAACTGGGAATATCTCATCAACCGGAAATAAAGGAATCATGAGGTAATAACTGATGATACTGCGATACTCCACCGGTGACATGTGCATACCAAGTCCATCAATAGGAATATCAACGACAAAATCTTGTGCATGATCAGCTTGAAAACACTGAAAAATTACCTTCTATCTAATAGTCATGTCTAATTTCACCTCCATTTCCTCAATTATTTTGTTAAAAAAGACACTCACCAAAATATATTGGGTCTTTGGAGGGATGGTATCCTTTCTAGAGAAACAACTGAGGTCGAATGAGGGAATCGTGTCATGAAATCGATGAAGAGCATGATAAAAAATGGAGTCCATATTATAAATCTCACTGTCTCACAGAATTTGATCTTGAAGCTTTCAAGATTGTGCCTTGGAAGCCACAAAAGCATACGATGAAGTATCAACTACTGAAAGTAGCCCCAAACTGCCAAGCTGAATGGGCAAAGAAGCAAACCTTCATTGGAAATCTCCAAAAAAGGATCCTCTACAAACAACACAGTCTTCATTAGTGTCTTGTAAGCCATTATCGAATAATAATGTTGCCTCCTCCATGTGAATAGGTTGGCAAGTCCTCAAGCCAAATAAAAGTTTTGCTATACCCATACATTAACGGAGTAAAAGAAGATCACTCCTTGGATCGCCCAACTGAGGAAGAAGATGCATCAACTTCACAGCTTTAACAACCCTCTCCAAGGCCAAATCTTCAATAAAAAATTTATCCATACTAACCGCCCCACCAAGCAACTCCATGCCTATTACAGATTTCCTAATACCTACTAGGAAAACCCTTTGAAAGCATCCTGCCATCACATGTAGGCCAAAAGAGTTCAGTTTTATGAATATTTAACACTAGACCCAAGTCTGGGCCGCAGTGTTGGATGATTACTAGAACCTTGACCACCTTATCTCTGTCCCCAATAATAGTACCATCATAAAGATACCAAACATGAAGAAGTAGCTTGTAGTTGTCCCTAATGTAATGGATAAGTCGATGTAGAACGAGGGAAAAAAGGAGCGGTCCTAGAGGGTCACCTTGTTGCACTCCAGTAGATGACCATATATGCATGTCTCCAAGGTATAACCTTGTTGGCTGACCATATAAGAACTCCACCCACAAAGAGATAGATGTATATCTATCTCTCACCCGGCGTAATAAGGCAAACCAGTCAACCATATTGAAGGCATTAGAAAAATCCATTATGAGCATGAAAAGAGAACCATCGCTATGTTAAGTGTTCAATAATCTATTGACACTATGCAAAATAAGCCTCATCCCCACAGAGAAACCCCCACTCCAAACAGGAAGTTATTCAGATACTTGGTCTTCAGATACTTGGTTAAATCTTTGCTTACTACCGTCATAGAAACTTTAGACACTAGCAGCCTCCAAATAGTACCGACTGCAATAGGATGAATGTTGTTGTCTGGCTTAAACAATGGTGTAAGTAATGTAGATGCTATAAATCCTGACAAGCACAAGGGACATCTCCCTCCCAACCATAAATTAACCACAAGAGCGATGGCATGTAAAAGATCCATAGCCACGATAGACCCCTCTCCGTGCATGGCATCAAGGAGGTGTTGGGCCCTTAACCCATCACTATCGCAGGAAGTCCCTTTAGGAAAGAACTTGATACACCAAAGAATGGTATCAACTTCTGCAACAAGAGGAGCTTCAAAAAGGGGATAATCTGGCAGGGACGGAGGGGGATTGCAAGGGTGCTTCACCTCCAAATCCCTAATTGTATCTCCATTGAAAGGTGCCACAACAGAGGAAGATAAAACTTTTATCGCTGATGTAAAATGTCCATCTCAACCTTGTGAAGGCATTGCCTGATGTTACGATTTAATTTTTTATCTCCTTCCTTAGAGCAACCATCATTATAGTTCACAGACTCAAGCACAAGAGCATTTAACACCTGGTCCACTAGCTTAGCAATACCAACGGCTTCTCCCCAAGTAGAGAGTGAGCTAAGGATAAGATGTTGTTGTATAGATTTTCTGTTGCCAGACCTAAAATAATGTCTATTTTGAGGACATAACACTGACAAAGTACAACTGGAAGAAGCAACAAGAACACCCACGAAGAAACGGTTCCTGGCTCAACAATCACTTTATAAAGGGATATCTTCAAAGCTTGAGAGAAGGCAAGTTGGCATCTAAGAGGGATGCTCTTCAATATCAAGATAGGTGCTCTAAAGACCCGATTAAGAAGCTCGCCATCAAAGACTAGTCCCTCCATATTTGTAGATATATCAAGACTCTTATGGAGAAGCTAAAGGATGCCAATAAGGAAACTTTCAATCTCTCCAGTCTCCTTAGTAACCCGAGTCATACCATCATCATGATGGCATACACGACTCCTTTCTTGTACCTTCATACACTTCCCCCATAACCAATGATCGAGGACCCTCAAGGTCTCATCCACAGAAAGAAAGGTCACACTCTTTTTGAAGAGCTCCCTACAACAAGGTACGACGCTCTTTACTAGAGAGATGCACTATTTTGATATGAGAGATCAAACGTGTAAAGCTTTTGTTGTTCTCTCTACCATCCGGGGTAATAATAAAAATCTCAGAATGGACACAATAGGATCCCTTTCTTAGAATGGAACAAAGAAGGTAGAGGTGGCTGGGTGCACAAAGCACACCCATAGGAATTTCTCCTTCTTCTAGATCAGACATACTCTGGACGTGAGGAATGCGAGAGGGAGAAATGGTTGAAAAACACACCTAGCCTAAAGATATCTACGGTCATTGTATCAACCAGGTGGATTTTTACTAGAAAATTTATGTTTCTTATTTATATTCCTAAACTTTGATATATAATGATAAAGTACGAGAGTCTCGAACTCAGGGAGGCAAACTATTTAAAATTAGGGTTAAATTGTAGAGAACTAAGGTTTAAGATGTTTTCTAATTTTTATTTTGTTTTAAGGGATTTTTATTTGATTTTATGAATTTTATATTGTTTTTGTGATTTTTAAGTATTTTGTATTTTTTATTATTTTAGAAAATGTTTTGTAATTTTTATTTGATTTTTATTTTATTATTTTTATGTTGTAATTTTGTTTTACTATTTTATTATTTTTTAAGAAGTTTTTATGTTTTTTTAAAGATTTTGTTGTATTTTTATAGTGGAAAAATAGGTTTTTAAAATTGTGAAGTATTATTGATTTTTAAAATTGAAAGAAATGCAAAAATATTTTTATAGAAAATTGTGAAGTATTATTGATTTTTAAAATTGAAAGAAATGCAAAAATATTTTTATTTTATTTTTGTTGAAAAGTAGTGAAATTATCTTTGATATATTGTGTGTTTTTGTGTATTTTTTATGTTTTGATTTTTTGTAGTTTTTATGTGCTTTGAATTTTTTATTGATTTTATTTTTTATTTTGTTTTTTGTTTAATACGAAAATTATGGTAAAATTATACTACAGGTAATTTTGTTAGATTTTTAAAAGTGTTTTTATATTAATTATGATTTTTAAAGTTTGTTATATTTTTTAATTTTTAATGATTTATTAATAATAGAAAATGATTTTTATTTTTCAAATTTTTTTTAGTACCATATATAGTATAATATAGGGTATTTTTATGTGTTTTTATTATTTTGTATTTTATTTATTATGTATATGATTCTAATACTATATAGTAGATGTAATACTGTATAGGGGTATATATGAAATAAGTCTTAAAACTGGAGGGTATTCGTGTAATAATGAGGAAGTTGGAGGGTATTCGCACAAAAGTCTCAGGTATTGCACGTGTGTTTCACGTGATGCTTCCTCCACCTTTACTTGTTTGCAATTCAATAGAAGTTTGTGGTCGACCTGTAAAAATCTCAGAAGGTCATGTGTTTGACCACATACTAGAGCTTGGCGATGACCTGAAGGAGATAGTAAAAGCGACGAGGGTGTATAATGCAAATTTCACCAAAAATATCTCCGCCTCACGTGTCGCACACGTGAGGACTTTAAGCGATGGGCAACTTCTTTCCTGTAGTGGACCCGTAGCTCAGCTGTCTTCCCTTGGATCAGATCTAAGGCTCCCGGGTAATCTGTAAGACTCTCATGTTCTGTACCAAGCAATGTGGATTTGCCCAATCAGTGGTGTTTCTCCGATCTTAGATATGCAGATCCTCACACCTCCAAAAGATGATAGTGGATTTGGTGCATGTGATGCGGTACTTCAACGCTGCTCATTGTAAAGTAATCTAGATAGTTGGCTACAAATCTCAATCGATTACAATGCTCCGCACACAGGTGCACGTGATCATTTCATGATGCTCGGAAATCGAATTTACTCTTTAGATGAGGGTGCATCGTTGATGGCTTCGAACGATCTCCAAGTACCGAGATTTGAGGTAGAGGGGTTCCTCATTTGTCGATGGAGGATCTCGACTCCGAATGAAGATGCTGCTCACATCGATATTCCTCGAGATGTTCCTGATGTTACAAATTCTCAAGATGGCATTTAAATTAGCTGTTGTACTCAAATTTGATGAAGGACCTACACTCGTTTCAGCATGACTCAAGGACGAAGCCTCGGTCCAAAGTGCAAACATAAGAGAGAAGTGAATGGAAGAGCTACAGGCGCAGAGGATCGAGCTCCAGACCTCCGGCCACCATCCGTGACTAGAGCGGGTTAGATGTGTGAGATAGAAGAAGGAAATGTATAGGTTCAAAGGTGAATGGAATCAAGATGTGGATGTTGTATAAATTCGAGAAAAGGAGATTGATTAAGAAGAAGCAGAGAGAAATTGTAAAGAGAAGGGAAGGAGGAAGATAAGATAAAAGTGAAGATCTAGACTAACTTGGAAAGGAGTGGATGATGCTCCTGGGGATCTAGAGCTCGGACAGAGCTCCAGGAGGTTATAACCTTAACCTGCGGCGACAAGGAGGCTACCGTGCGATGGAGCAGAGCTCATGCCGATGATGATCGCGTCGCACCTCTCTCACAATCTTGTTGTGATGACTGACAAGCTCAGAGCACTGTCATTGCTCGCTTCCTGACGCCAGAGCTCACAGAATGGGAGAATGATGCAAAAATGGCGGATCGGACTTGACTCTTGATAGGGCTCTCTCTCTCTCTCTCTATATATATATATAAGGTGAAGCTTGGTGCTCAAGGTATCTAGTCTTGTCACTAGAGGCGAGATGCAATCACCGACGAGTTGGTTGGGCCACTGGCCTAACGACCGGTGGTTGGAGTTGTTGGCGACCGGCTGACGGGAAGCGAAAGAGATGAGGGAGAAGAAGAAGGCGGGTGGCATGCATCGAGAAGAAGGGGGAGGAAAAGGAGAAAGTGAAAGAAGAGGAGACAGAATAAATAAATAAAATTAAATAATAGAATTATTTAATTAATTACGATAATTAATAATAATTAGATTAATAATTAAATTAAATTAAATAATTAAGATATAATTAAATGGGTAATTACGTAATTAATTAAAGAATTTATTTACATAAATTTAAAATATAATTAAGAATGTAATTAAATAATACATTAATTAATAAGTAATTAAATAATAAATACTTTAATTAATAAATAAATATATTATTATTTTAGTTTAAGAATAGAGTATTAATTTATTAAATAATAATATAAATTACAATACATTGTACAATATGCCAATATGGTTCCGAAACCCACATTTTTAGACTAAATCCGATTTTAACAAAATCATTGTTTTGTAGATAACTAAATAATACGAAATTTAAGACAGAGTTTGCCCAATTCAGAGTCTGTAGGGTCGAGCTATGAGGTTCGAAAAATTTCGGTAGCGGCTTCGTGGCTTCAGGTTTATTGGTATTTTATCTTAAGTTCTAATTTTTATATTTTTATATTGGTTTTTAAAAGATTTTTATGAAAGGAATTAAGTTAATCAGATTTACGGTTAATTAATTAAAAATACGAGATGTTTCTACATATAGTTCAAATATATAACGGGGCCCAAACGCCAAAATTCACCCGTTTTATTCTAATATTTTTTGATATTTTTAATAAGGGATTTTATCAGTTGTGCCCCTCCGAGATATCGCAATATCAGTTATGCCCCTATCTTTTTGGTAATATCAGTTATGCCCCCGACTTCTTGCCAATATTTCACTTGTGCCCCTCAGAGGGGCATAACTGATAAAAGATTTTTATCAGTTATGCCCCTCTGAGGGGCACAAGTGAAATATTTGCAAGAAGTCGGGGGCACAACGGATATTATCAAAAAGATAGGGGCATAACTGATATTGCGATATCTCAGAAGGGCACAACTGATAAAAACCCTTTTAATAAATATTATTAAGTATAAAACGAAGTTTAAAATGAGTTTGGTCCGTTTGGAGTGTTATATAAAGAGTTATGAATCTCTCTAATCGACTTTTAGGGCTTTTCTGGTTCATTGTAATTAATTATTTTTATGTTGAATTATTTTTCTGATATTTTTATAAAATAATATATATTTTTGTGAATAAATTTTTTAAAGAAGTGTTTTGAATTGAAATTTTCTAAGTGATAAATAAAATAGGTGAAATATTTACAAGGTGGGAAATGTGTTTATGTACAAATATTGGTCTTGATTTTCTAACATTTGTATAAATTAGAATCCTTACCTCTCCCTACTTATTATTTTGTTGACCAAGTCAATATTGACTTGGTCTCGGGGTTAGGATCAGTCTGTACATAATTATGTCCGTCCTCCTTTTCTTTTTATTTTCCTTTTCCTCTTTATTCTTTTATTTGGGGTAAAATAAGTTTTAAATATATAATATTAACATTTGTGGTTAGGATGTTAATTAATTGGAATTAGTGATTATTTACATGCATTTTATCAAAAAATTTAGCCAAAATGAAAGAATAAAGGCGATGAATCATGGATTCATCATTCCCCTATACTTTACCTTTGCTAGTCCCTTAGCAAACACTTAATCTATAAATAAGTGCAAGCAAAAAGAAAAAGAAAAAAGAAAAATTTAAAAAACTTAGAACATGCTCGTTTCTTTAAATCGAATCTCACTTCACCAAAAATCTAGAACTTGGATTAGACTTTAGATTATTAGTGTGTCGGGAATCTATTAGAATTAGGATTTAATCATCGACAACCCACAAGTTCCACAAATCCTTAACCAGGTTCACCTCAATAGCCATCTCAGATCCACCTATTCATCACGTAAACTTTTCAACTTTGAAAGAAATTTGTGTTGTGTGTGAAAGGTTTTAGATCTTCCCGCTTTAGAGAAGCGAAGAAACCGCCCATCCCAGTAATACACTCCTATTGGGCCCTCATCCAACTACTTGATCCTTGATCGGGTATTTCCTTCTAAGGTCAGGTTGTGCTATGTCCACAATCAAGTATGGAAAGAAGATAGAAGAATGAGAAGAGAACTGGAATGTGATCAATGTAATCACATCTCCTGTAAAGCCTCACCAGTTTAGCCAAGTATCTACTAAGATAATGCAGGCTTTATGATGCTCGGATCATTGTGGTCATTTTGGTATTTGGTGTATTTGGCTTCTTTTTGATAGAAAGGATTGTGGCACTGCATAGATCTTCTATGCCCCTATGAATATAGTATCTTTTCATTCCGTCCATTTTTTAGGGTCTTAGAAAAATTATGCCAGCAGATCCTTCCCTCATCCGAAGCTTTATTTCAACCACAAACCCTCCCATCTTTAGATGTCAACGCCACTAGACAAGGATGGAAATGCACCATCGAAATGGATTGCCCTTCGGAGCCCCATGCAAATCGAGCTAATTGTAGAGTGCATTAGTTCAAAGTTGGTTCAAATGGAGATTGAGTTAAACGGATGACACAAGGTGTCCTACTTAACAACTTTCAAGTTGAATTCCGAACATGGTCTCATGGAACCCAAAGAATTGAATCTAAAGGACCTGAAGAGTCTAAATTCCAATTCCTAATAATGTCCCTTTAGAATTAAGTGGATTAAGGCCTAAACCAAGCTCCATCTCTCAGACTTAGATCCATTCGATTCAAGAATCAGACTTGTTCTAAAAAATGCGAATGAAAGCAGTGATTTTAATATGAAGTAGATTTTTCGGATTAAGCATTTTAAGTGATTTTTAAAAACTTTTGCAAATTTTTATTAAATTTTAAAACTTTTCAAGTTTTTGGGTCTTTTTGAAAGAGTTGGTGGATTAATTCGATTTACACAAATTTTACACAGTTTTTGTACACTTTACAAAGGATTTTATACAAATTTTATATACAAGATTATATGACTTTTATATAAGATTTTACAAGGATGTTATTTATAACTTTTTAAGGATTTTATCAAAGTATTTTACAAAATTTTTTATATACACAATTTCAAGCTTTTTTTAGTAAGTCATATTTACGGTTTTCTTGCGGCTTTTAAAAACCCAAAATATACACCCATATTTTTATAGAGCCATATTATTAACAATACGATAAAGTACGAGTTATGGCTTCTAAAGTATATGTAGCATATACATACTACACCCCCTATACATAACATGAGCTATGTCCTCATAGTGACAAAAGAAGCGGCAAAGTACGACATAACTCGGGCTTAATATATATCAGTGAAAAGAATTCTATGCTACAATGACTCAAAGAATAATGAATAAATGAATAGAATTCAATCATCCCCTCTATACTTAGGATCAAATAATCCTATGGATATCAGACTCAAAACCGAAAATGATCGAGGTTAAGAGAATATACACACTTAACGGCTCGGCTTGTCCCCCCTATACTTAGAGTAAAATATCCCTAAGTACAGAGAAGAATATCAAAAGATGAGGGGCAAGCGAGAGAACAGACGATACAAAAATTGAAATGATCAAAAGCTAAGATGAGTGATATTACCCCCCCCCATACTTAGGTTAAAGCACACCCTAAGTATAAGAAACGTCAAGGATAATAGAACAGAACGATATGAACAACACAGTGTCTACACCCCCTATACTTAGGATAAAGCACATCTTAAGTATAACAAAAATGTAGATGAAACCTAAGGGTGTAAGACAAATGGAAGGAAAAAAGAATAAAAATCAAAAGTATATACAAAGTTATCTATGAAATTAGGTACGAGATGCAGAGTGTAGGTGTGAAAAGATCATATCATACAAAATAGATAGGGGCAACTTCGATGGTCGACAGTTCATGATCGAGAAATGATTTCAAACGCTGACCGTTAACTCGAAAGGTAGAATCAGAAGATATCTCAGATATGTCAATGCTACCGTTGTCATACACCTTTCACACAAGATACGAGACTTTCCATTTGCTATGAAGTTTCCCTAGAAATAGATTTAGTATCGCATCGAATAGTCAGACTTTCTGATTAGGCTCAAACCTCTTGTGGTTGATATGAGCATCATGGCACTCTTTCATCTGCTCCTTGTAGTGTAGGCTACTCGTAAAGACTTCATCTCTCAATTCTTCCAGGGCTGCCAGTTCTGCCTGCCTCTGATCTCTCGTATCATCTAGGTCAAAGATCACTTCTTTCACTTCCCACAAAGATAGGTGCTTGATCTCAATAGGTAAGTGGCATGGCTTGCCATAAACGAGTTGAAAGGGAGATGTAACCAATGGAGTTTTGAAGGATGTTCTATAGGCCCAAAGAACCGAGTCCAAAAGCTGTGACCAATCCTTTCGATCTAGGCGAACAAAGTTCTGCATGATCATCTTGATCTCCCTATTCGACACTTCGACTAGATGATTCGTTTGAGGATGATACGGAGTAGCGATCCGATGGTCTATGCCGAACTTGTTAGCAAGTGCTCTAACCTTGTCATTGATGAAGTGTCTACCACCGTCCTAATATCTGAACTCGGGGGACCCCGAACCACGTAATGATTTGCTTTCTCAGGAACTTACAAACTATGTTCGTGTCAGCAACTCGGGCATGAATAGCCTCTACCCAACGACTAACATAATCCACAGCTAGAAGAATATACTCAATCTCTTGACTTTTCAGGAATGGGCCCATAAAGTCGATACCCCATGCATCAAACACTTCATAAAATTGAATCGATTTCATCAGCATCATGTCTCTATGTCCACGTATACCCATTCTCTAAGAGTCATCACATCTCTTTACAAATGCATGGGCATCCGCAACGAGAGTAGGCCACCAAAGACCGGATTAGAGCACCTTCTATGATGCCATCCTCCCTGAATGGTGTCCTCAAGCTTCTAATCTATGTCACTACATGAGGATACTCTGGTATTCCTCTTGAGGAATACACCAACGCTAGATGGAATCCGCTCCTTCATGATAGAGGATCAGATCCTCCCAATGGTAAGACTTGGCTTTCATGAGGAAAGTCTCAAGTCTCTGTTTGGTCCAACCTTGTGGAACTTTCTTAGCAACAAGAGAGTACACAATGCCAACATACCATGGTAACGAGGTGATAACAAGAATCGCCTCGTCGGGGAAGGTCTCAGTAATTGGTGTATCGAACACAAAAGTATCGGTTGTTTGTAATTGGGAGAGGTGATCCACCACCACATTCTTGACTTCAGGCTTATCCTTGATTTCGATATCGAACTCCTAAAGTAGAAGGATCCATCTGGTCAGACATGGCTTTGAATCCTTCTTCCCCATTAAGTATTTGATGGAGGTGTGGTCAGTGAAGATGGTAACCTTAGATCCTAAAATGTGTGATCTAAATTTGTCTAAGGAAAATACTATGGACATCATTTCTTTCTCTGTAATAGTGTAATTCCGCTGGGTGGAATCCAAAGTCTTGCTAGCGTAGTGTATGGCATATGGAAGGCCATCCCTCCTCTGTCCAAACACAACCCCAACAGCAAAATTGGAGGTGTCCATCATGATCTCGAATGGGAGAGACCAATCAGGTGGCTGAAGGTCAAGAGCCTCTACAACCATGCTTTTCAGAGTCTCAAAAGCTGAAAGATACTTATCATCTATGATAAACTCGATGTATTTCATGAGAAGGTTAGATAATGGTCGGGTAATTTTGCTGGTCTCGTATGAAATGTCGGTAGAAACGACATGCCCGAGGAAAGACCATAACTGCTTCTGATTAGATGGTGGATTGAGTTTCTTTATGATATCCACCTTGGCTGGATCCACCTCAATGCCCCTGTTGAAGATGATGTGACCAAGGACCGTCCCTGAGTCATCATAAAATGACTCTTCTCCTAAGAAAGAACGAGGTTAAAATCCATGCAAATCTAAAGCATGCAGTCTAAGAAAGAAAGGAAGGAATCAAAATCATCGTCATGGATAGAAAAATCATCCATGAAGACCTTCAAAAATCTCCCACCATGTTTGCAAAGATAGAAATCATGCACCTTTGGAATGTAGCCTGAGTATTACACAATCCAATGGGTATCCATTTGAAACCATATGTTCTGAACGGACGGGTGAATATCATCTTTTCTTGGTCTTCAGGAGCAATGTCCACCTGATTATATCCTGAGTACCCATCAAGGAAGCAATAATGGCTCTTCCTAGCTAACTGTTCCATGATATGATCAATGAACGGTAGCGGAATGTGATCCTTCTTGGTTGCCTGATTCAAACGTCTGTAGTCCCCACAGACACACCAAGAAGTCGATACTTGGGTAGAGATCTCCTCTCCATCCTCATTTATCACTGTGGTGATACCCGTCTTCTTGGGTACCACATGTAACAGACTAACCCATTTAGAGTCAGAGATGAGATAGATAAAATCGGCGCTCCACCACTTGGATATTTCCTTCATAACCAACTCTCGAAGATTCGGATTCAGCTTGCACTGAAACTCACGAGATGGTTTTCCATCATCCTCGAGGAAAATATGGTGGGAGCACATAGCCGGACTAATCCCATGGAGATCAGCTACTGACCACCCAATTTCCTTGCGGTTCTTTTCAAGAATCTCCATCAGACGAGATTCTTGTTCATCGGTCAGGTCGAAAGCAATGATGACCGAAAACATTTTAGGTTCTCTAGCAAGGAATCAATATATCATGCTCTAAGGTAGAGGTTTGAGCTTAGGGGGATAAGGAATATGAAGAGTTGGTCTGACTAGGGCCTGGGTATAGGCTACTAGGTCAGTCTGTGTAAATTCATCCAACTCTGACTCAGAAAGATCTGGAGATTGCGGGATATTATGATCTGATTCGGTCTGCAAGCTGGTTGTAGGATCTGTACATGAAGTAGGAAGTTATAGGAATTCAACGAAACACTGCCAATCATCATCTTCGGAATCTCACTGATATAAGGGGAACTGACAACTATAATTGTTCACTTCTGACTCGGAGGGATATAGAATATCAGAATGATCTGAAAAGGTCTCAGAATTGTGTCCATCAAGCTTTTCA
This sequence comes from Ottelia alismoides, assembly GCA_037367405.1. Taxonomy (NCBI): domain Eukaryota; kingdom Viridiplantae; phylum Streptophyta; class Magnoliopsida; order Alismatales; family Hydrocharitaceae; genus Ottelia; species Ottelia alismoides. The sequence goes on from JAZKJV010009277.1 coordinate 252,151, forward strand.
CTAATCGGCTCCAGAACTGTGTTCTCCAACCTCCATCATCTGATATTTGAATCTCAGCCTCTACTGAAGGTGTGATGAAAGATTTGGTACTAAGTTCAGCCCAGTCAGCCTCATCATCTATTTGTATGAAATCATAATCCTGATGACTTTCAGATTCATCATCAGATGCTCTCTCTCCGACTCAGTTGATTTGGATTTGAGGTCTTGGATCATCTCTATATGTATACTCTCACCATGGATGCGAAAGTACACCTTCCCGGTACCATAGTCGGAAACAACCTTTGCTATCTCCAGAAAAGGTTATCCTAATATGATTGGGGTATCGGTCACACATTCAGTGACTGCCATGTCCAACATGACGGAGTCCATGGGGAATTGCAAACCCTGAATGGTGATGATAACGTCCTTGATTAATCCCTTAGGCCTCTAGACCGATCTATCAGCAAACTGTAAGACCGTTCGGCTTGGTCGAAGAGGTCCGAACTCTAACTTGTCGAGTAAGAAAGAAGGAAGAAGTAATCGAAGATCTGCGATCTATTAGAGTACGGTCAAAAGTATGATCAAGGATCTCGAATCTGACATACAGTGCTCCCGTGTATGATCTCTTAGCTGGGAGATGGTTCTGAAACGTTGTGTGTCTCCTTGGTCAACAAATGGATCTCTGAACAATGGTTGCAGTCTCCTTGGTCAACACATGGATATCTAAACAATGGTTGCACTGCCTCTTCTTTCTGCAGATCGTGATTCGCTCTTTTAAGCCTTTCTGTAGAAGAGGGATGTGTGCCAAGGCTTCTGAAAGAGTGAGTTGGATAGTGAACTTGTCTATTATCTCTTTCGTCAGATCATTCTTTTGATTCTTTTTTATATTTTCTTTTTTATCACCTTTTCCTAAGCAGAGTACTTTGGGAAAAGGAATCTGTACATACTCCTGTTTAGTCTGTACAATAGAAGAATCAAAAGAAGAAGAAGAAAATATTTTTGTAAACTTGGGACTTGCTTTTTGTGAACCATCAGAGAAAAATTTCGATTGATCAACTATCTTTTTATTTTTCTTTCTATTTCTTCTCTTTTGTATATTTTTGTGATTTTCTCTCATCATCACTATACATAAAGAAAGGTAAAGCAGTTGTATGAGCGTTAAGCTCTGGCGGCTGCTCTTCAGACTTGTTGGCTTCAGCACCACCATTTATATCATCAAAGGGAGAGGCGGCTTTAGCATAGCCATCAACATCCTCAACAAGCTTGCTTTTATCATTAAGTGTATCCCCATCGAGCCTAGTTGAGTCTCCGCCTACTGGCATACTACCGCTTCTAGGAGAAATGAAATCAGCGTCATCACAGAAAAGATAGTCATACGAAAATACCTATGACTGAGGGTGGGCTTGGTCAAATCTACCTGCTCTGACTTTCGCTTCAGATTGTTCGGATTTAGTTCTATCTGAGAAGGCAAGGAAAACTTCCTTCGACTAGATCTGTGACACGCCTAAAAGCGACCTGTTGGTCGGTAATCAGATTGGCGAGATACTCTAAGGTTGGATAGTCATGGAAGGGACCATGAGACCCGGATGAGTTGCCTCGATTATACTGAGGCTGTTGCTGAGCTGACTACTGAGGATGATAGTTATGTTGATCCTGCGAATGATATGAACTCTACCTCCGCTAAGGTTGCTGATACTGACGAGGACCGATATGGTGCTGTGATTCTCTGCTCTGCCCCATCGGTGCTTGTGGTGGCTGTTGGGCCAAAAAAAAGAGGCACCTCCTGAAGACCTACGGAAACCTGAAGGATTTCGACGGATCCCTGGTTGCTACGACTGGTTGTACCATATCCGGACCTCGGTCAATGGCTCAGGCATCTCAAAGTAAACTAGGGGCATCGATGCCAATGGATGATTGTTCTGATACACCACCATCTGAGTGTCAGACGGTGGTGTCTGCTGGTGCTGCAAGTACACCGAAGACTGGTGAGTCGGCTTAGAGTGCACATGGTAGATGCGCTGAACTACGGGCCGTAGAAGTATGCCTCGGTCTCGGCTTCCTAAATCAGCATGTGATCTAGAAGACTTCGTAGATTCTGTCTGAATCTCTTGAAGGCACATGATTTATGTCTTCAGATCACTTAGACATCTCTCAAGATCATCGGTCTTTTCGAGCTTATCTAAATTCTGGCACTTCTTATCTATGATTTCCTTGCGATCCAACTTTAGACAAATAATCCCCATATCAGCTAATGAGGATTCAATAGGATTCGATACAACAGAATAAGGATTCCCTTTGATTTGTGCCAATGGGAAGTGCAGGTGATATGTAAGTGGCTTCATCTGAGTATAGACCTGAATCTGAAATATCGTGGAGTAATTTTCTACCATTTTCTCATAAATGGCCCGGACCTGGTCCTCATGCATCGAAAAATACGATCCACCGCAAGATGCGTTTACCAGTCCCTATAATTCTGGTGTCAGCCCACTAAAGAAACTCTGTACAAGAGTTGGCTTTGAAATGTCATGATGGGGTCACCGATCAATGAGCTCTCTAAAACAATCCCATTCTTGCTCATTCCTTATCATGGTGAAGTTACTTATCATAGTTCTGGTAGCATTTGTTCGACCAAAAGGGTAGTATTTGTTCAGATAGGCAGTTCTCAATTGTTCCCACGTTGAGACGTATCTCCCTATGTGTTTTAGCTAGTTGGTTTCTCGGTCTATGAGGGAGAAAGGTAAGGTGATCAATTTGATCGTATCCTCATTAACGTAAGCATCATGCAATGTACTGCAAATAAGCTCAAATTCCTGGAGGTACATATGTGGCTCCTCAGTAGAATATACGTGGAACATGGGGAGCATTTGGATCGTCCGAAGCCTAAGCTCGAATTGCCATGAATTACAAGGAGACGAATCCACTTATGAATAGTAGTAGCTCTGGGGTTGTAGAGTTGTTGCATCATTCTGTTCGGACCAAGAGGTGGTTTCTATGCTCCATCAGGTTGCTTAGGTTCCTCAACTCCAGGATTCTCATCATCTAAATCTTCTCGTTGGGCTCGTAGTTGAGTCAGCTCGGCTCTGATATCGTTCATCAGTCCACATTGTTCCCAGATATGATTCGGCATCATCTCAAGGGATGTAAATAGACTACTATTGATTGTAACTTGATCTATCACAACTGATGTAGTCTGAGGTCCTTTTCCAGCCATGTCTTCTAGAAAAGAGAAAGAGTCTAGATAAGGTTCGGCCAGGTCAACATGTAACTGCTAAGAGTTTCCTCGAACCGGAGGTGATGATGAGGGAGAATGAGAAGAAGAAATCGGAGAGAGCTTCCAGGGTTAGAGTCAAGCCTGGAAGAAGAAACTCGATTAGATTTCGGGTTTGGGAAGAGAGACATCCTGAACCGATCTGGATGAATGGGCATGTGTGTGAGAGAGTGTATCAGTCAGAGTTGACCGAAGTGATTTCCTACCCATCATCTTGATAAGCAAGATTATAGTTGATCAAGATCTCTGAAATAAAGGACTCACACTACAAAGTCAAACACAAAGCAAACTCCAAATTCACCAACTTAACCCGGTGATGACTTTAAAGGTTCGGTCGTTTATCTTGTCAGTTTTTTTGGGTTATTTGGCAGACAAGTCTTCTCACATATTAGCATGAGTTGATAGGTGCCCGAAACTTCCCTTGTAATATTCTCCCATATTCTTACAAGAAATCACCTATTCTCAGCTAGTATGGGAGTAAGTACGGACCGTTTCCAGCTACTCGTTTTACTTGAGGACCGTGCTATTGTGGTGTTCTTTAAACCTCCCATTCTGGTAAGGAAACTCAGGCCATTTCCGGCTACCCAAAAAGTCCCTACTGAATATTAAGTGATTAAATGTATGAATTGTTAGCCATGTGAGCCCGAGGTGAACCATTCTTACAATAAATGTTATTGTCATAACTATGTTTTATCAATAAATGTTATTGATTGTTTCACTCCCTTTCTGAAATTAAATGAATGAATGCACTATAAGTTCCCTCTGTATAATTTGGGTTATGTACCATGGCCGTCTTGATAATCATATAGCTGTTGATTCATTAAATGAATCATAGAGGCTGGTGTTTGGATGAATATCTAATGAGTTAGATAGAGGACTCATCAAGCACCGTCAAATGATTATTAAAAGATGATCTCCAGCCTGAGTAGGAGATGGCAATCCTTTCGCACATAGGCTGATATCTGACTGACCTCTTGATGCAGGTCCTCTGCATCAGAATATTGATTTAGAGGTGTCATATTAGTTAGGTCAACGGGTTGATTTAGAGAGATCGAGATAACCAAAGTCCTATGTTGAATACTGTCACAACATAGGCACACATCCTTTTACCAAAGACAGTTGTGTTACTATATGTTTGAGTATGTACATTCGCCTGACCATTAGGTTGATGACCTAACCAAGGTCTATATACCTACGAGTTGGTGTGCATATAAGGGCATATGAGTAATACGATCTCTCAAAGGGATCATACAAGTTTACTTATGAATCGGAAGACATGAGCTCACTCATGAGGTATTGGGACCGATCAAATTCCATGCATGGTCGTCATGCTTTGGAAGGGTGACAAGAATTTGAAGGTATGATATATGCTTTGGGAAAGCATATGATCGATACCAAATCCCAATGATCAAGATTGAGAAACTTGGTGATCAAACTCTGAAGAAGACGGTGTAAAATTGATCTTCATCTTGAGGTTGATCATTAGTCTTCTAGAATGCAGGATGTGCAGGTATTGGGAAAACCTGAGGGTGATGTGATCATAAACGATTGTATAACCATGGTGCATCCAGTCCGAGGGAGTGATGAAACATGTCTGGATTTTAGTGACTCCTCTCAGTAGAGAAGTAACTTGATCTTTGTCAAAATGTTGGACATTGATCTGAATGGGATTCAGATGCAATGAGAAGATTAAGTATACGAACTTGATTTAATCAAGCATCTATGGGAGGTCCGTGAGATCTGGATTTGAGATGAGATCTCAACATTCAAGTCACTATAGGTGGAACAATACAATCGCCCTGTCCCTATCTCCAAGTATCTGTGGAGAAAGCACATTATTCTTGAAGGAGTTCAGGAATAATTCCTATGATGAATTTTATATCCAAGCAAGCAGGTCTTGATGATTAAATGAGATTTAATTATCAAGTATAATATGAATAAGATTCATATTGTAGGAATGATTATCCAAGATAATTAAATGGGATTTAATTATCAAGGATAAGCAGATCGTGGATAGTGCTATCCATAATATCTGTGTATATTATAAATGTGATTTATAATATATAACATAGAGAGAGAAAATTTTTAAATAGCATTTGTTAATTATTAATGCGGATTGGATTCACATTAATTAATTAATTGGAAATGTAATTTACAAATTAGTTTGGGTTGTGAATATGATTCACATATTTTTCAATGGCATGATTGAAATATTCACAAATTAATTTGGAATTAATTTGGTGGATATTATTGCAAACAAATTTATTGTAATTTATTAAGAAATAATAGGATAAAATAAAAAGGAGACAAATCACCACCAAAAGGGGTGGCGTCACCAATGACTTAGTCATAGGTGACGCCGCCTATTTTTTAGGGATGATTTGTTGTTTCCCTTTTTGTTATCTTATTATCTCTTAATAATTAATTTATGTTAAAATTAAATTGTGTTGATAATAATGCAACATATATTTAATTTGATATAAATTAATGTTGTTGGTTTTTAACCAACAACAATCATGGCCGTTGATTGATACATGGATCAACCTAGCCGTTGGATCTATGTATGCCATGGATTGAGATCCATTGGATCCTAAACTAATATATAAGAAGGGCAACCCAAGCCCTTGAAAGGTACATCAACACAACACAAGAGTAGACTCCTACTCTTCCCCCTCTCTCTCTCATTCTCGTCCTCGCTCTCCCTCTCTCTAAGGTGGTCGTCCATCTATGTGTTGAGAGAGAGAGAGAGAGCTTCTCGCCTTCGCTTTCGACTACTCAAGGATCTCCATCTTCTTTGGGGCTGCTTGCTCTAGAGGAAGATGACAGATTTCGTTGGACGAAATCAGGAGATTCAAGGCTTGGATCTTCGTCAAGGATTAAGGGAGTCACACGTCTCATCATCATGCCCGCAAGTGCTGTCTTCGTGGATCAGACTTGAGACAGGAGGATCTCTTACTTTAGAGATGTCGTGATCGCAACCACGCTTCGAGAGGTATTTCTAATACTTTGTGGTTTGATGAAACGATCCAAGAAATGTTCTTGTGATCATGTGATTTCATCACATGTTTTAAATTTTTAAATTCCGCTGCACCTTGCGACTAGTGCGACTAGTCGCCCGTTAGCATAAGATGTGATCGTCACGCTTCCATGATGCCCTTGAAGATTCTCAATATCCTTTAAGTGGTATCAGAGCCTTAGGTCGGAAAATGTTTTGGATACAATCCGTAGACCTAGGACGACTTGGGTTTGAAAGGGTCGCGAAAGTTTTATCGCATTTCATTTTTCACACCTCTGTCTAATTGGATTTTTTCAGCACTGTTTAAATTGTTTAAACACAAAATATTCAATTGTATTTTATTCCCCATTAAATAAGGAAACCATAGGATCTGAGTTTACTAAATTTGGATTTAATTTGCTCAAGATATGGCCTTTTTGAGTAAGCATGTATTCACTGTTAGGGGAACAACAAATCTGCACGTGATTATTTTGTTAATTACGGTTTTGATGCGCCTCGAAATGCATAAAATATCACATGGGTTCTGTTCTAAATCAAGTTGGCAATATTAGGAAACTAATTTTGCGATTTTTGGATTTAAACTGATCAAGATAAGTTAATTTTAGTGATTAGGGGTCACTGCAGGAAATTGACAAACTTAATCATGAACCTTGTGATAGTCATTCAAATTAATATGATGAAATTAATTGTTAATTTTCTGAAATTGGTTATTGATAAGTATTTGTGAAATATTTAAAGATGATAATCAATTCCTTGAATGACATCCCACTAACCATAATGATAAGATAGTTGATCTTGATCATTGGTTAATTTGAAATCATCAACAAACATTGTTTGCATACAAAATCCTAGGTCATCCTACAATAGTTGTAGGACAACTTTTACATGCAAAACTCTCTTGCTTGAATAGGATTGGGTATTTGTTTAGCAAATCTCCTTATAATATATTCAAAATTGTTTTGATGTATATTATATGGTATAATTTCGGTTCAAAGACCAATGAGTATCTTAAAGTACATGATGATCTATCTGGCATTATCCTTTCCTGAGGTGGATATGGTGTCCCACTCTTGTCGGTACTGGCCATGACAACGGGTAGGGACTCAATAATGCCGTAGAAATCAAAGTGTATTTTTCTAATTATTAAAATTCGAAATAATACGTACCTTGAGATTATACCTATTATTCAAGTAAAATTCAAAGTTTGTTGATTGAAAATTGGATTGATAATTAATTTAATGTGATTAAATTAATTATATCCTATTAAAACACTCTATTATGAATAGATGTGTATTTCCCTCGGAAGAATTAATTATGTGAATATGATTCACGATAATTAATTATTTCAATTTGAATAAGAGGTGGAGGATCACATAAATGACATCCATGGTCTCCCATCAAGGCAAAGAATTTCGTCGCCAAAAGTTGTATATAGGAGACGCATGTCCGAAGTGACAGATCCTATATAAAATTATTTGGCTCGGGTTCTTTGCTTCTCGAAAGAGTAAGGCCGTATACGTAGTGACCCCAATATCGGGTCCTCATATTATTGGGGCGATATTGGATTGCGTATAGTGAGTATTAAGCCTGTTGACGGTTGGTTCAATTAGCAACGGGTCAACATCATCTTAGGGGTGGTGGGACCGGGTGTTAAAGACCGAATTGGGAAATGCAAGTTGGACTTGCAAGGCGGAATGTGCTCCCGCTTCTCTTTATTCGAGTCACAGATTCTCATATTATTAGGATGTGATAAAGATAGAGAGGAGATCCCAGATCTTGCTTGAGATATAGCGGTAAGTATTTCTCTTACTTTGAAAGACGATTAGGGAATAATCTTTCATAGTAGACATAGCAAGACAAATTTGATTTAAAATGCCTTAATCAAATGTTTTAAAATTGGATATATAATTATTTATATACTCTAATATAATGTATTCTTAATTTTAGAAAATAAAGTCCATGAACCCATTGAGCAGGCTCTTGGAGGTCAATCAGTTGATCGGACCAAATTATTCGGATTGGATCTGAAATTTGGATCTTGTCCTATCTGCGGAGCGCATCTCTTTTGTGCTGACCAAGGATAAGATAGCAGACCCTCTTACTCCGGAAGATAAAACTTTTAATGAGAAATATGATGAAGATCATAACTTGGCAAGGTGTTATATCCTTGGCTCATTGTCCAATGTACTTCAGAAGTAGTATATGGAAATGAACCACTGCCAAGAAATCATGCTGAATCTGAAAGAGATGTTCGGTGACATAAACCACACACAGTGTTATAATGTGATGAAAGAGCTTATTCGCTGCAAGATGCAGGAAGGGACCTCTGTTAGACAACACATACTCAAAGTGTTTGGGTACCTCTCTGAATTGGAAACCATGGGAGCCTACATGGATTCTGATATGCAGGCTGATTTCATTCTCCTGCCGCTCCCTAAGTCTTTCAACAACTTTGTCGTGTCATACCACATGAGCAAAGTTGATTTCACTAACGCTGGGCTGTTAGCTGCAATGAAGTCTGCAGAAGACGTGATGAAGAAGGACGACCCCTCTGCTAGTGCAATGGTTGCACAAGTAAAAGGAAAGCGCGATCGGAAGCAAGGTTCTCGGAAGGGCCCGCCCCAAAATAGAAAGAAGAAGAATCAAGGAGTTGGTTCATCTTCTAGTGCTTCCATGTTAATGACATCAAAGAAGATCGATGTCTGTCACCAATGCAAGAAGTCGGGGCACTGGCGGTGTAACTGCCCAGAGTACCTGAAGTCGGTCGACAAAGGTAAAGCCCCAGTAGGTATGAAATCTACTTTCATCATTGAATCTATCTTTCTCATTAGACGAGAAGGAAGTTGGGTTGTAGATTCTGGTGCTTCTGTTCATGTATGCAATTCGTTGCATTTGTTTCAGGAAACTAGGAATCTGGAGCAAGGGGAGATAGTCATCCAGATGGGATCTGATGCAAGTGTTGGAGCAGTCGCCATTGGGACCTGCCGACTATCATTATCTAGTGGTCGAGTCTTAATACTTAAAGAGTGTCTTTATGTACCTGAAGTCAGGAGGAATTTGATATCTGTATCTAAGCTTGTTAGACATGGATATTCCTTTCTTTTCTGTAATAAGTTAGTCATGAATAAATATGATAAATTTATTGCGGATGGTGTTTTGACTTCTGGTGGACTCTATGAATTGTGCATTGATGAATGTGTCATGAATGTCACTACCACTAATAAAAACCCTAAAAGATCCAGGGAGAATGGAAATCATTCGAATATGATTTGGCATCAATGGCTTGGTCATTTATCTTTTGATAGGAACAATAGATTGATAAAGGATGGACCCTTAGATTTTCTACCGGTCCAACCTTTACCTACCTGTGAATTGCATTCGAGGTAAAATGACCAGGATGCCTTTCCGTAACAAGGTTATGAGATGCGAAGGTATTCTTGACCTAATACATACTGATGAATGTGGTCCCTTCAGTACCGCGACCCGAAATGGATTTCGATATTATTTGACGTTTATTGATGACCATTCGCGATACAGGTTTATCTTCCTACTACGTCACAAATCTGAAACCTTTGAAAAGTTCAAAGAGTTTAAGGCTTTGGTTGATAACCAAACTGATAGGAAGATCAAACGAATTCGATCTGACTGAGGTGTCGAGTACCTCTCAGATGAATTCAAGGGATACCTTAAAGAGAATGGAATTGTCTCCAATCTCATTCCCCCTGGAACTCCCCAACTTAATGGTGTTGCTGAAAGACGCAACATGACCATCATGGACATGGTCCGTTCAATGAAGAGCAAAGCACGTTTACCTCTTAGTTTCTGGGGATATGCAGTAGAGACTGCAATATATATCTTGAATAAGATTCCTAGCAAATCTCTGCCTAAGACTCCTCATGAGCTCTGGTATGGAATCAAACCTAGTGTTAATCACTTGAGGGTTTGGGGTTGCTTGGTCCATGCGAAGAATGTGGACGCAAGTAAGCTAGAATCTCGCACTTGTGAGTGCTACTTCATTGGGTATGTTAAAGATGGTATTGGATATCAACTTTATGACCCTAAGACCCAAAAAGGTTTTTGTCTCTAGAGATGTGAAATTTCTGGAGGATGATTTCCTTAAAAGTCAAGACAAAAATTAAGTAGAGGAACTCATTGAATACCCTGAGGATTCTGAGATTCCTGAGCCAGAAACTGAAGAGATAAATGAAGATGAAACACCCATACCTCTTTGAAGGAGTTCGAGGGTGGTCACACCACCTGAAAGGTATGGATTCTAGTGTCAAGTGAAACTGACAATGATCCTACTTCATTTGACGAAGCACTCACGGATCATGACATGGATAGATGGATGCTAGCAATGAAGTCAGAGATTGACTCCATGCATAAGAATGGTGTATGGACCCTAGAGGATCCACCTAAAGGGGTGAAACCCATTGGGTGTAAATGTATCTTCAAGAGAAAAAGGGGACCTGATGGGAAAGAAGAGACTTTCAAGGCACGGCTCGTAGCCAAGGGCTACACACAGAGAGAAGGCATCGACTACGATGAGACGTTCTCTCCTGTGGCCATGCTTAAGTCCATCAGGACACTGCTAGCTATAGTTGCATCTCTTGACTACGACATCTGGCAGATGGATGACAAGACAACTTTCCTCAATGGATATCTTGAGGAGGATATCTATATGGAGCAGCCCCAGGGCTTCATAGTTGAGAACGGTAAAGTATGCAAGCTAAAGAAATCCATCTATGCGCTCAAACAAGCTTCTCATAGCTAGAACATCAGATTTGACGAAACCATAAAGAGTTATGATTTTGTGCAGAATCCCGATGAACCTTGTGTGTACAAGATGTTTAGTGGGAGCGCCATTGTGTTCATCATGCTTTACGTAGATGATATCCTTATCATTGGGAATGATACGGGAATGATGACCAGTGTGAAGATTTCGCTATCTCATACCTTCGAGATGAAAGATCTTGGAAAAGCCTCTTACATCTTAGGCCTAGAGTTGTTCAGAAACCGAGAAAAGAGGATAATGGGATTATCACAACATGGATACATTAAGAAGATTCTTGAACGATTCCGCATGGATAGTTCCAAGAAAGGATTCCTCCCCTTAAGATATGGTATCCATCTGTCTAAAGGGATGGCTCCTTTAAGTGTTGAGGAAAAGAAGGCCATGGCTGGATGCCCCTATGCATCAGCTGTAGGAAGCTTAATGTATGCCATGATGTGTACTAGGCCAAACATCTGCCATGCAGTGGGAGTGGTAAGTTGTTACCAATCCTTCTATGGAGAGAAACACTGGAATGCAGTAAAGAACATATTCAAATATCTAAGACGAATGCTAGATTACATCTTGGTCTATGGAGATGGTGATCTTCATGTCTTGGGATATACAGATTCAGACTTCTAGTCGGATATTGATGATCGAAAGTCGACATCAGGGTTTGTATTCCTGTTGAATGGTGGTGTTGTGAGCTGGAGAAGCAAGAAGCAAGACACTATGGCAGATTCAACAACAGAAGTCAAGTACATTGCTGCATCGGATGCTACAAAGGAGGCGGTGTGGTTGCGCAAGTTTATCTTGGAGATTGGTTTAGTTTCCTCTGATACTCCCATCCCGTTACTCTGCGATAACACGGGAGCCATTGTCCAGGCAAAGGAACCCAGATGGCATCAAAAGAGCAAGCACGTGGAAAGGAAATACCACATCATTTGGAAGATTCAAAAGCGTAGTGTTATCATCATCACTAATGTGGCCTCTGCTGACAACGTTGCTGACCCTCTTACCAAACCTCTGACGCAGAAGGTTTTCGACCAGCATGTAATGAGTATGGGTTTAAGGACTGTTCCTGAATGGTTCTGAGGGCTAGTGGGAGATTGTTAGCCATGTGAGCCCGAGGAGAACCATTCTTACAATAAATGTTATTGTAATAAATATGTTTTATCAATAAATGTTATTGATTGTTTTATTCCCTTTCTAAAATTAAATGAATTAATGCACTATAAGGTCCCTCTATACAATTAGGGTTATGTACCATGGCCGTCTTGATAATCATATAGTTGTTGATTCATTAAATGAATCATAGAGGCTGGTGTTTGGATGAATATCTAATGAGTTAGATAGAGGACTCATCAAGCACCATCAAATGATTATCAAGAGATGATCTCCATCCTGAGTAGGAGATGGATATCCTTTCTCACATAGGCTGATATCTGACTGACCTCTTGATGCAGGTCCTCTGAATGGGAATAGTGATTAGAAGGTGTCAGATTAGTTAGGTCAACGGGTTGACTTAGCGAGATCGAGATAACCAAAGTCCTATGTTGAATACTGTCACGGCATAGGCACACATCCTCTGATCAGAGACAGATGTGTTACTATATGTCTGAGTATGTACACTTGGCAGACCATTAGGTTGATGACCTAACCAAGGTCTATACACTGGCGAGCTGGTGTACATATAAGGGCATATGAATAATACGATCTTTCAAAGGGATCATACCAGTTCACTTATGAACCGGAAGACATGAACTCACTCATGAGGTATTGGGACCGATCAAATTCCATGCATGGTCGACATGCTTTGGAAGCATGCCAAGAATTTGAAGGTATGATATATGCTTTGGGAAAGCATATGATCGATACCAAATCCCAATGACCAAGATTGAGAAACTTGGTGATCAAACCCTGAAGAAGACAGTGTAAAATTGATCTTCATCTTCAGGTTGATCATTGGTCTTCTAGTATACAGGATGTGAAGGTATTGGCAATACCTGAGGGTGATGTGATCATAAACGATTGTATAACCATGACGCTTCCAGCCCGAGGGAGTTATGAAAGATGTCTGGATTTTAGTGACTCCTCTCAGTAGAGAAGTAACTTGATCATAGTCCAAATGTTGGACATTGATCTGAATGAGATTCAGATGCAATGAGAAGATTAATTATACGGACTTGATTTAATAAAGCATCTATGGGAGGCCCGTGAGATCTGTATTTGAGATGAGATCTCAACATCTAAGTCACTATACGTGGAACAATACAATCGCCCAGTCCTTATCTCCAAGTATCTGCGGAGAAAGCACATTATTCTTGAAGGAGTTCAGAAATAATTCCTATGATGAATTTTGTATCCAAGCAAGAAGGTCTTGACGATTAAATGAGATTTAATTATCAAGTATAATATGAATAAGATTCATATTGTTAGAATGATTATCCAAGATAATTAAATGGGATTTAATTATCAAGGATAAGCAGATCATAGATAGTGCTATCCATAATATATGTGTATATTATAAATGTGATTTATAATATATAACAAAGCAAGAAATTTTGTAAATAACATTTGTTAATTATTAATGTGGATTGGATTCACATTAATTAATTAATTGGAAATGTAATTTACAAATTAGTTTGGGTTATGAATATGATTCGCATATTTTTCAATGGCATGATTGAAATATTCACAAATTAATTTGGAAGTAATTTGTTGGATATTATTGCAAAAAAAGTTATTGCAATTTATTAAGAAATAATGGGAAAAAATAAAAAGGAGACAAATCACCACCAAAAGGGGTGGCGTCACCAATGAATTAGTCATAGGTGGCGCCCCCTATTTTTTAGGGGTGATTTGTTGTCTCCATTTTTGTTATCTTGTTATCTCTTAATAATTAATTTATATAAAAATTAAATTATGCTGATAATAATGCAACATATATTTAATATGATATAAATTAATGTTGTAGCTTTTTGACCAACAACAATCATGGCCGTTGATTGATACATGGATCATCCTAGCCGTTGGATCTATGTATGCCATGGATTGAGATCCATTGGATCCCAAACTAATATATAAGGAGGGCAACCCAAGCCCTTGAAAGGTACATCAACACAACACAAGAGTAGACGCCTACTCTTCCTCTCTCTCTCTCTCATTCTCGTCCTCTCTCTCCCTCTCTCTAAGGTGGCCATCCATCTATGTGTTGAGAGAGAGAGAGAGCTTCTCGCCTTCGCCTTCGACTACTCGAGGATCTCCATCTTCTTTGGGGTTGCTTGCTATAGAGGAAGATGACGGATTTTGTTGGACGAAATAAGGAGATTCGAGGCTTGGATCTTCGTCAAGGATTGCGAGAGTCACGCGTCTTATCATCGCGCCTGCAAGTGCTGTCTTCGTGGATCGGACTTGAGACAGGAGGATCTCTTGCTTTAGAGATCTCGTGATCGCAACCACGCTTCGAGAGGTATTTCTAATACTTAGTGGTTTGATAAAATGATCCAAGAAATGTTTGGTGATCATGTGGTTTTATCACATGTTTTAAAATTTTTAAATTCCGCTGCGGCTTACAACTTATGCGACTTGTCGCCCCGATCGCATAAGATGTGATCGTCACGCTTCTGTGTTGCGCTTGAGGATTATCAATATTCTTCATGAACTAAGTAGTACTTCAAAAGAAATCCAGACTCTGGCTCCACCTTAAGTGTCGTCTCTCACTCACAGATCTGGAGAGTACCTGCAATTCATGTGCTAGGGATTGCTCTCCCAAAACAAGTGAATCCTTTACGTTTAGTTCTAGGTCAAATAATGTTAGCAGTCTGTTGTTCACAAGAAACTTGGGGTTTTTGATTTTATTTTATTTTATATCCCCGACAACGGTGCCATTTTGTTGATGCAGGAAATCTCGAGGGTTGAAATTTATTAGATGATATGAAGTGGTCGTTGCTATCCCTAAAAATCCCATGAAAAACAAATTTTTTTGCTACTTATTTACTTATATAGCAGACAAGATCGAGCTCAAGGAGGCTACAATTCCTGAGGGTTATTCAATTAATCGATAAAAAAATTAATAAAAAGAAAAAGGAAATCTCAAAGGCAAACTATCCTTGGTTTTTGTGAAAATTTTCTCTTTTTATTTTTTTAAAAAAATTTTTATTTCCATTTTTTTCCGATTTTCGAATTTTTAGTGATTTTAATTTTGTAAAATTTTTTAATTTCAAAAAATGAACAATATGGACAAGATAAAAACTACGCACACCAAACTCTTTTTGTATTTTCTAGTTATATCAAAAATACCCAAAAAAACCAAATAAAATATTTTTGTGTTTTAAAGATTTTGAATATTTTTGGTATTTTTTTGTAGAATTTTCGGATGATTTTGTATTTTTCAAAAAGTCAAAAATTGATAAAAATGAGAAATAATGCACAATCTAGAGTAATATACAACTTAAAAAATTGTAATCCAAAAACTCCTGGCAATTATTTTTATGATAAAATAGGGACAATTATCTACAAACAGAGACTGAAATCATGATTTTTGGATTTTTGCAAAATTTTTTATGATTTTTATAAGATTTTTAGTATTTTTTAATTTTTTGGGGCTTTATAAATAGTTAATGCATAAAATCTGGAAAGAAATTATAAGACAATGAAATACAATTACCCTATTTTTTTAGAATTTTTAGAGTAATATTCAAATTTTTAAGATTTTTTGAATTTCTAAACGAGAAAAAAGACACTATTTTTTATTTTTTAAATAATATTAAATGATGACAAAATGCAATGAAAATTTATGCTAAAAAGATGAACACATTAGAAGCATAACATGATTTGGAGATTTATTGACCAAAGATAATGTTTATTTCAATGAAGCAAACATGTAGTTTAAAGTCTGGATAAGTTGGACTGAAATGTAAATAATTTATGTTCTAGAATAAAACATTAACAAATATTAAAGTGGAGGGGGGAAACGTTAATTACCCACGTACACGTACGTTGTACGTGATGCTCTGGTTGGATGGGTCTTCTTGTAATTATTGAAATCACCATGGGTGTGAACGTAATTTTGCCAAATAAATTAATTATTCCCTAGGGCTCTCTTGTTACTTTCGTTCACAACCCAACGAGGAAGAGGGGGCCGTCGCCCACCCTTCTTTTCCACGGGCGGTGACGGTAGCTGCTTCAACGAAGGGCTCGCACGGCTTGGATCTACAGGCAGATGGCGATGGCTACTCCGCCCAAGGTAGTGCCTTGCATCGACGATGCCTTGTAGTGGGTTGCTCCTCTCGAGTTGCGAGAGACGAGGGATGGACCAGAGATGCCCCTCAACTGACATATGGGTGAGGGCGGAAGATGCACGTGGCTAGTCAGGAGAAGGTGTGTGTGCAATGGCATTGGTGGAGGATGCAGCGGCGGCGAAAGGCATGGTGGTCCAGGCGATGATGGAACAAGAGGTCGATGGCGGTGGCACTACAGAGGTGCGACCGCTCGTGGCAGGCCGCAAGTGGCTGAGAGGAGCTTCTTCGAGGTGCTGCGATGGGGCGGCAAGGGAGGTGGCTCCTTGGAGCTTGAACACCCGTGGTCGGCAGCTTGGGCGATGAAGAAGGTGGGCGGCGGTGGCTATTTCGGCGGAGGCGATGATGCTGGGCTGGCGGCGGACACGCCAGCGGTTGGAGCGGGCGTGCCTGTTGCTGATTTTTTATTTTTCTTATATTTTGTTAAGTTTTATTTGTAAAGCAGAAACATAAGACATAAATTTTTTTTATTTTTTATTTGTAAACAGAATAAAGAAAACCTTTCTTTAATGATTTTTTGTATTATTTTTTAGGTTTTTTATTTTTATTTCTTGCTAAACAAATGTTAGAAGAAAACACATATTTTTTTATTTTTTTCTTTATTTATAAATAAATCAGAAGGTGAATGAGGATCTAGCAAAACGTGAGGAATCAAATCCGATTCTCCGACCTCCGTGAGTGGTCGGAGTAGATAGATCGTGGAAGATAGAAGATGAATGCGAAGAGATCAAGAAAATGAGATGAGTGAAATTGATTGCAGATCAAATCGTGATGGTTCTACGATCTAGAAAAAAAATAATTGACAACAAAATAAAAATGCAAGAGATAAAACAACGATTAATCTATGAAAAAAAATAAGAATAAGATGACGGATCTCACCTTAGCAGCGGAAAACTACCGTGATCGCCTCGACAAAGGCCGACTCGCTGTCACCGGACGGCTCGGAGGCTAGGCACCTTTCTCAACAAGAAGACTCTCGGAGATCGGGCTCCTCTCACCAAAGATTGATCAAGTTGGAATGATGGATAAGGAGCCATATAAATAGAAAAGTTGGAGAATGAAATTTGAATTTTGAATTTTTGGTTGAAGTGATAAGAGAGATGAAAATTGGAATGAGATAAAGATAAAGAGAGATAAAATATTTACAAAAATTAACTATTTTTTTTGTATTTTCATCACTTTTTTATTTCAATAAAAAAATGTTATTTTTTCTTATTTTTTATGGTGGTTAATTAAGAATAGCAACTATATACATATGCTATATACATATATGACATTATACATGGGTAAATGAGCAAATTGTTTTTTATTATTTTTTTATTTATTTTCTATTTTTATTTTTAAATAATTAGTAAAAAATATTTACAAATATTTACAAATATTTACAAATACAATATGTACAAAATACATGGGAAAAGTACACAAACGACCCTAAAAATTATCTTTTTACTCGTAACTCCAAAAATTATGAAAATACAACCATTTTAAAGATAATTTTATTTAGAATCCAATGGAAGTGAGATTGGTTCAATTTGAGTTCATATGGAACCAGAATTGGTCTTTCAATTAGTGCTTAGTGTTTTTTCCAAGTGTGGTCGCTCTTATTCTATACATGATTTAGTTGTGCAAATATTTTTATTAATTATAACACATTTTTATTTACAACTTTGGTTCTGAAAATTATTTGTTTTGAGGTCAATTAATGTACAAATAAAATAGTTTAGTATACAAATATACACAACACATAATTTTTTTTGGATTTTTTGAGGACCCTATCTCCCCCTACTTTATTCTTGGTCGATTAGGTCAAATCTTGACCTTCTCTCGGGGTTCGGGTCAGCCTTTATCTATTACATATATACGATCTTCTTTTTTTTATTTTCTTTTCTTCTTTTCCTTTCTTTCTTTATTTATTTTAGGTTAAAATGGTAAGAAGTGTACAATATTTACACACATGTGCAAGTTAGTAAGAATATGACGTTAGTGTTATATAAAAGCGTTTTATAAGGGATTTTTAGCTAAAATAAATGAATAAAGATGACGAATCGTAGATTCATCATCCCCCTATGCTTTACCTTTGCTAATCCTTTAGCAAACACTTATTTGAAAGAATAAGTGAAGAAATAGAAAAAGAAAGGAAAAATAAAGAAAGTAGCACAATATTGAGTATTAAACTTATCTTCATAAAATTGTAGTTTGGAGCTCTGCCGGACCTTTGGATTATTAGTGTGTCGGAACCTTAATGGGAGATGGATTTAAAACCTAACAGCCTCTAAGTTCCAGGTTGAGATGCACTTCCTTCCCAAGAGGAAGATGAGAGGTTCTGCCTAGATGTAATACCCTCATATGCCACCCCAAGCCAAAAGATTCTGCCTCCTCACTACCTCATCCATGAAGAGCTACGTGTAGAGCACTTGTCCAAGATAAGCCACGGTCTGAAAGAACCATGCGTGTGTTGTTAAATGTTCTACTTAGACTAATCAAGATCACATGTGAACATAGTCTTATGGACTCAAAGAATTAAGTCACTAGGACCAGAAAAGTTTTAACTCCATTTCTTATAAGGTTCCTCTGAAATTAAGTGGATTAAGTCCCAACTAAGCTCCATTCTTCAATTTTATTCCAGATATAGTTTAAATGTCAATACTATCCTGAAAAATGCACATGCAAATGCAAGAAAATATGTACAATGCAAAGAAAGCATTTTTTTAAAAAATGATGCACATGTTAAAAGAACACATTTTTTAAAAACAAATTTCTAATTTTAAACTTTTTTTGGAGTTTTTTTTTGAGAAAAATGCATATGTAATAGAAGGATTTTTTTAATTATGCAAGTTTTTATAGATTTTTGGTTTTGTAGTTTTTTTTCAAAAAGGAAAATGGTTAGTAAACTATATACAAGTATATACAAGAATTGTTTTTGTTTTCTTTTGTTTCTTTTGTTTTTTCTTTTCTTTTTTTATGTTTGTTTATTTGTTTTTTATTTTTTTTATTTTTTTACACATGTGGATTTTACAAAATTATATACATATCCCCCTAAATAAACATATTTAAAAGTATGAGTTATGTCTAAAGTATATATACAATATATACGACACCCCCTATACTTAGCTCAAACTATGTCCTCATAGTGATCAGAGAGTGAAAAAGGAAGACATAACTCGTGCTAAGTATAGAAAAGTGAAAAGATTCCTATGCTACAATGACTCAAAGAAAATATAAAAATAAAAGAAGTCAGTGATTCCCCCTATACTTAGGATCATGTAATCCTAAGTATAGTAGAGTGTACAAAAGGGGAAAATCGATGAAGAGAATGTACATACTCCAAAATAAAAATACGATATGAACAACATCACCCGCCTATACTTAGGGTAGAGTATCCCTAAGTATAGACAACAACAAGAGTGATGAACAGGACGAATCTGAACAACACAAATACTTTACCCCCCCTATACTTAGCATAAAGCACATCCTAAGTATAGCATATATACACACGGAAAAGGTGTGAATGATAAAACGGAAGAAGAAAGAGTGAAACGAAAGGATATACAAGAGGAGTGGATGTACAAAGGTTAAGAAGGTTGAAATCGAACCTTCTTGCGGGATCGCTGAGGTATGGATTTGACGAGGATAGGTTGATATTGGGGTTATCATTAGATATGAGCTGATCAGGATCGACCAATAATGTATCCTCAGCGGTTTCGGATTGTGCATGCCTAAGCCAATTATTGGAAGTAGTGTAGTGATGAGCCAAAAAATGCGAGTGGCTAAGGTGAGAAGGTATCAGGGTCATTGCGACCTCAACCTCTCGAGTCGGACTCAACAAGAAAAATCGAAGACGACCAAATAAAAGAAATCAAGCAAATCAAACCAAATAGCGGCCTCGCTATTTTATTTAACCTGGTATAGCTAACAGGGTCGAAGTCAAGGAGCACAAACTGGCTAAGAGCCTACGAAGTAGCCAAAAATAAAAGAAATAAAATATTTTTGGTGGATTTTTAGATTTTTTATTTTTTATTATTTTTAATTATAACTAAAATGTAAAAGAATGCGAAAAAGGCACAAACAACTATTTATTTAACACCACAAAAAGATTTAGAAAATTAAAATAAAATTATTTTTGGGTTTTATGATTTTCTTAAGTCTTTTTTTTGTAATTTTCTCAGATTTTTATGATTTTTAGGGAATTTTTTAAAAATGAAATAAGGCTAAAAATAAAAACCAATGTGCAGCTAGAATCTAAAGGCTATTTAAAAATAGAAAAATAGCCTATAAAAATCTAGCAGCAAATTTATGAAAAACTATAAATAAAAACCTAACTACAGGAGAAGAAATAACAATTTTTTGAATTTCTAGGAATTTTTACTGATTTTTATGTGTTTTTAGTGTTTTTCAATTTTTAGGGTTTTTAGAAATCCAAATCAAACAAAAATTATACAGAAACAAGAAAACAAGCACAAGGTTTATTTTAGAAGTTTTGGGGGCTTTTAAATATTTTTAGTTGGTTTTTAAAGTTAAACAATAGTAAAATAAGGGGTTTTAAATTTTTAAAAATATAAAATCAAAAGAAAAATGTCTCAAAAAATCATTGAAATTTTTACACAAAGGCAAGGGCCACGTATCCGAATTTCAGGAGATTTGGAGATAAATTGCTATTTTATTCAACCAATCAAACATGCACAACACACATGGACCATTCTGCAATAAAAACTAATTTCCAAGACTAAACATTAACAAGCTTTAAAAGTCCAAGGGGCCTACTGTAAATTTCACAAGATATTCAGCACATGTCATAATTCAGCATTCACAGGGGCATAATGCAAATATGAAAACTATAATATCAGATCAGAACATCCATAAAGTTCCAGGTCATACCTGCAAATGCACCAAAAAAAACGTGACGAAGCGCGTGCCACCATACAGGAAGGACTAGAATGCAAATAGTGAAAACAATAAGGGCTAGAGTGCAAAAAGTACACAAAGTGCTAATTTATTTAATAGACTAAACTAGAACATAAAAGAACTGCAGGGGGGTATGGCGCAAATTACCCATCCAAGAGGTGTGCGGGTCACGTGGTGGACAGGTGGCGGTCGCTGAATGGAACCAGATCTATGGGGCTGGCGCTGACACCTGGAGGATCTGATGGCTCTGACGAGATGGCGAACGTGGGGGGTACGTGGCCGTTAGATATGCTATCTAACGGCCAGTTAGATGCAGGCAAAGGACGGTCCGGATGGAATCTGGAGATGACGTGCGATCCGATGATGGAGGAGGAATCTGGATGAACACCTCCTCGGCGAAGTTCGCCGGCGAACTGGGGGCTCTCGGATGGCTGATAGACGATCGAAGGGAGGGGTTCGACTCGCATTGCCCCTTCGCGTCTGGTGGCGGTGGTTGATGGAGTCGTCAATGACCATATGTTCCAACGGGGGCAAGGGGGCCTGGGCGACTCCAGCGAAGTGGGTGAGAGGCGATCTGGGGGTGAACTTGCGCTTATTGACCTGCGAAGGAAATCTTTCACTTGGAGGCTCACTCTGGCGGGGGTTATTTGATAAGAAGCTAAGGGAAGCAGCGTGGAATAGCAGAGGACGGCTCTGGCGAAGGCGGAGGAAGGAGCCTAGCTTGATCTTGGCTTGACTAGCCAAGCTCAAGGTGATCAGACTATGGGGCAAGGATGGCGATGAAGCAACGCGTCGATCTAAACGGCCAGGGATGACCGATGGAGCTCCGACCACTGGGTCGGAGCCGATGGAGGGAAAGATGAAGAATCGGATATAAGTAGAACTAGGATCGATTAAATGGATAGTTGATGATCGAAAGTCGATCGTGAGCTCCAGGAGGGTGCGACGAAGGGGGTCGTCACCTCGTTCGAGCTGCGGCGGGCAGGGAGGCTCGTACATGGTGGCGCTCCGGCCACGTTCGTCGAGAAACGTCTATAGGTGCCTAATCCGGCCACCAAAGAGTGGTTCCGATTGCTGTCACCGAGGGGAGTCTTTCTAGGGTGGATTTAGGGCTTGAGGCACGATCTGCGCTCTGGGAGTCGAAATGAAGGTCTTTATATGCGTCCCAGGTGACGTGGAAGAACGGGCAAGAGCGCACAATCTGATGCTGCTCCGATCTCTCCTAGGGATCCGTGAAGGTGTATGATCCATGGAGAACGAGCGGGTGAAGAAATCAGGGCGAAAAGTTATCGGATCTACTCCAGAAAAATGGTAGAAGTCGGGTCAGTGAGCGAGATCTGCGAAGGGGGACCCGGGAGGGGGACTTGACGAGGTCAACGATCCCCCGCGGACCAATTAGAATAATTCAGATTAAAAAGATTTGTAAATTAAAAATAAAATAGCAAATGATTTTATTTTAAAATATTTACAAAATAAAAAATGTTTATTTATTTTCAAACTATTTTTAGCGATTTTTTATTTATTTTTTAAAAATAAATTATGTTATATACATTATATTCTTTTATATACATGTATAAAATACCTATGTATATTATACTTTTATTTTTATTATTTTATTTTTGTACAAATACCCCAATTTTATATTTTATTTATTTACAACATAAAATTTGGGATATAAAATAATTTTTTTGTTTTTGTTCTTTATTTACAAGGGTGAAATAAATAGTGAATTATTCATATATACATGGTATATGTACAATGTAGAGAGAGAAAGTATTTTTTTTGGTTTTATTTTATTTTTCTCCTTTTTTTTATTTTTAGAAATACATACAAAATAAGAGGAACACATTTTTATTTTCATTTTTATCAAAATATATACATAAGAAGGAATATATACATGATGTTGAATGACCCTATCTCTCTCTACTTGTTTTATTTTACGATCAGGCCCATATTGGGCCCTCTCTTAGGTTCAGGTCACTCAATATTTATTCTAAATATTTCCCTCTTTTTCTTTATTTCTTTATTCTTTTATTTTTGCACAAAAACATGCTAATTATTGATAATTACACAAGCATGCCTATTTGCTAACTTATTGTATTTACAAGTATCTACATAGTGTTTTGCAAAGATTTTTAGCTAAAATAAAAGAGTAAAGAGTGATGAATGAGGATTTCATGTGGTCATGTTCTGCTTGGGAAGTCTCGCAAACATCAAAGTAAAATGGCTTGAAATCATTATCAGACAAAGTAGGATCAATTTCAGTCTAGCGAGCCTCTACTGGATCGTCATCTTTATAAAAAGGCCTAAATTCCTTTATAAAAGCAATCAAATCAAATTTGGCCTGATCGATCTCATCTAACTCAGGGTGAATAGGAACAGACTCATCAGTGAAAGTAGTCGAATCATGTCCGTCCTATCTAGTCTCAGAATCTACCTTCTTCTCTAGTGTGTCTATTCGTGTAAATTCCGCGGATGTCATCAATGCATATCCACATACCAGACGGGGGAACTCCAAGGTCTATGATTTCCGAGTCTTCCTCCTTCAAGAGGAATTCTTGGGTTTCCTTATCATCAAACATATAATAAGAATATCTGATATTATCATCGAAGTCAAATTCCTTGGGGTTGGCTAACATGGGAGGGCTCTCATGGGATATAGGTCTTTGGTCAATAGTGGGTATAGTGATCAAGACATCGCTCCCTGCATCAGAACGGAAGCGGATCTCTCCTGAACCATAATCAATAACGGCTCCCGCAGAGGTGAGGAAAGGCCATCCCAGGATGATTGGAGGGTGCTTCACAGGGGTGGAGGTCTCCATGGGCATTACAACAAAATCTAAAGTGAAATTCGTGCCATGAATAAGAATGACAACATTTTCAAGAATACCCTTCGGTCTCTTGATAGATTCATCAGCAAATTGAACTATCGTCCTGGTTTTCTTAAGAGGATCAAGATGAAGAGATTGTACCATAGATAAGGGTCTTATATTGATTGACGAACCGTCGTCAAGGAGAGGGTTATCACATGAATAGTCAGATATGGAGCAACTCACAAGAGGTGTGCCAGTGTTCCCTTTTTTAAAATACGAACGGTGAGAGATGGCGTAGGCAGTGGCCATGGTCAAGATGTCACGCTTAGATCTTCTTCTTCGCTTTCTCTTCTTGTGTTGAGGAGTAGATAAATCTGTTATGGCATGTTGAAGTGGGTCTTTAATGATCTCATGAAGGGTGGCTACCATTTCAGGTTCAGTCAACATTTTTTTGAATTTTTAGACCTCCTCCATACAAGGGAGGAGATCAGAATTAGCATATATACTAGGACTACCAAGAGCAGTCTGTATAATGGAATCCTCAGGGTCAAAGTCGGGACATTTGGTGGATATATGTGTGGGTAATTGGTTTGGCATGGGTGCCCTCTCCTCAAAAAATGAATCAATAATGTGTCTCCCAAAATCTTTTTGGATTTTTAAAATTTTATCATTTTTTTGTATTTTGGGTGATTGTAAGCTCTCATGATTATCCTCAATTGAATCCATATCCTCAAATAGTGGAGCAGCATTCTGGCTCATATTTATGTTAAATAGATTGCTAATCCTCGAATTCATATGCTCCATCATCTGATTCAGGGTCTCAAGTATGGAAATCATGAAAGGTGACTCCAAAATCCCAAGATCGGGTGGGTTAAATGAGGGTGGTTGAAAATCAAAGTCCTTCGATTCCTGAAATAATGGGTTAGGCAGATATGCACAAAAATCAGGAGGAAAGTCCTCCTGGAAAAAGGATGGTGGATCGTTTGGAGATTATGAGTTATCCACGAAGATTGGATTAAAATAACTCTAGTCAGCCATCTTCGAAACAAATGACGGGTATCGAGAAACACGAGGGTCAAGTTAAAAGATATAGAGAAAAAGGCACAAATGCATAGAAGGATCGAGTATGCACTCAAGAAACCAAACACAATACAAACCCCCAGTTCACCAACTCAACTCAAAGTGAAGACCGTGAAGGTTCAGTCAATTATATTGTCAATTTTAGAGTTTGGTGATAATACAATCTATCATAGCGGTTAAAGCGAGCTGTTAGGAACCCAATGCTCTAAGGAGACTGGCCCAATCCTAAAGTTAGATCTTTTCCAGCCCGTATGAATTGCGGACCGTTTACCGGCTACCTGATCAATTCAATCTGTTAAGGACGTCGCGGGCCGCTTTACCGGCTATAGGAGAGATCCTCACTGGAGAACGACTAACCCAAGACAGTAGTATGAAAAGAGTTCGGGCGTGGTTCTATCCTAGTGTGCGGGTCACTCTCTCGCTACATACAAACCAAACAATGAGGGGGTTACTCTCCCCAAAACAATGATTTTTCCTTGTATATATTTTAGGGTCGAGCTTTTTTAGCAGTCCCGCATTTTAGGCAGTTGGCAATTGGTTAAAATATTTTCAAAGAATTGCCTACCGAGTGTCCAATTTCTTTTTTAATTTATGTGAGTGAAAACAAAGAAGGAGATCGAAAATGCCAATGCACGATTATAGACAATGATGCATGCAGGGGTTAGAGATGGGTACCTTGTCTCCAGCACTCTACATGCAAGTGATCCGTGTAGAATTTAAATAAACTAGCCTATATGATGCAAGTGAACCGTCCTAAATGATAGCTTCTATTAACAGGCAAGAACAAGTTAATTTGACTCAGTCCCAATTACGCTCTACTCTATAGGTACAGAATTTATTGTTTAGGGTGTTTGGACCTAATTATATACCTGGCTCAAGCAAATTAATTAAAACAATCGAGGTAGCTCACGAAACCCGCAGGAAACAAATAAAAATAAGGCGATGAAAACAAAACCGGTGAGGTCCCCCAAGTGCACCGGCACTTGGTGAAACAGACCCTGCAACAAATGAATGTTTGTTTACAAGAGTTCAAACGCTAGAAAATAAAAACTCTCTCTCTCTCTATCTTTATATTTTTTTCTTCAATTCTTCTTCTCCTCTTCTCACGCTATCATGTGGCTTAGTGAAGAATCAAGCCACCTCCAAGTCACTTGGATGCTTCGGCTCTCCTAGGATCGCCTCCTTCGCTCCGCGTGCCCTCGCAAGAAAAAGAAAAGAGAATGTGTAAGAAATAATATTGTCAAATATGAGAAAGAAAAATGAAACAAATGCAGTGGATATGAACAATGAAGTGAATGGTAAAATGTAAACATATATTTACAACCAAAAATAGCAGGTCAAATGAGAAACCTAACTGCCCTCGCCGTGCCTCCCCGTAACGGCGCCATTTTGTTGACACAGAAAATTTGGGGTTTTTTTATTTTGTTTTATTTTATTTTATATCCCCGGAAACATCACCATTTTCTTGACGCAGGAAATCTCGAGGATTGAAATCTATTAGATGATATGAAGTGCTCGTTGCTATCCCCAAAAATCCTGTGACAAACGATTTTTTTTATTTTTGCTACTTATTTACCTATATAGCAGATATGATCGAACTCAGGGAGGCTACAATTCCCAAGGAATATTCAATTAATCGATAAAAAAACAATTAAAAGAAAAAGGAAATCTCAAAGGCAAACTATCCTTGATTTTTGTGAATTTTTTCGCTTTTTATTCTTTTTAAACTTTTTTTATTTCTATTTTTTTATTTTCTAATTTTAAAGTTTTTAGTGATTTTAATTTTGCATTTTTTTAATTTTCAAATAACAAATAATATGCACAAGATAAAAACTACGCACACCAAACTATTTTTATATTTTCTAGTTATATTAAAAATGCTGAAAAAAATCTATAGAAAATATTTTTGTGTTTTTAATATTTTGAAATATTTTTGGGAATTTTTGTAGAATTTTTGGATGTTTTTGTATTTTTCTAAAAGTCAAACAGTGATAAAATGGGAAACAGTGCACAGCCTGAAGTAA
Source organism: Ottelia alismoides (assembly GCA_037367405.1). Taxonomy (NCBI): domain Eukaryota; kingdom Viridiplantae; phylum Streptophyta; class Magnoliopsida; order Alismatales; family Hydrocharitaceae; genus Ottelia; species Ottelia alismoides. Next base: position 279,304 of record JAZKJV010009277.1, read on the forward strand.
TTTACAGCTTAAAAATATTTTAACTGCCCAAAACTCCTGGCAATTAGTTTTATGATAAAATAGGGACAATTATCTACAAACAAAGATTGAAATCATGATTTTTGGATTTTTATAAAATTGTTTATGATTTTTATAAGATTTTTAGTATTTTAAATTTTTTTTATTTTTTAAATAGTTAATGTACAAAATTTGGAAAGAAATTAAAAGACAATGAAATACAATTTCCCTATTTTTTTGAATTTTTGGTTAATATTCAATTTTTTATGAATTTTTAATTTTCTGAAAGAGAAAAGACACTATTTTTTTAAATAATATTTAATCATGACAAAATGCAATGAAAAATTTATGCTAAAAAAATGAACACATTATAAGCATGGCATGATTTTTGGGAGATTTATTGACCAAAGATAACATTTATTTCAATGAAGCAAACATGCAGTTTAAAGTCTGGATAAGTAGGACTCAAACGTAAATAATTTATGTTCTAGAATAAAACATTAACAGATAATAAAGTGGAGGGGTGAAAACACAAATTACCTACGTATGCATGTGCCGCACGTGATTCTCTGGCTAGAGGGGTCTTCTTGCAAAAATTGAAATCACCGGGGGCATGAATGTAATTTTTCCAAATAAATTAGTTATGCCTTAGGGCTCTCTTGTTACTTTCGTTCACAACCCAACGAGCAGGAGAGGGTCGCCGCCCACCCTTATCTTCCATTAGCGGCGGTGGTAGCTGCTTCAACGGAGGACTCGCACAGCTTGGATCTACAGACAGATGGCGATGGCTACTCCGCCCAAGGTGGTGCCTTGCATCGGCGGTGCGTCACAGTGGTTGCTCCTCTCTAGGCACGGCGGACGAGGGCTGGACCAGAGATGCCCCTCAGCCGACACACGGCTGAGGGAGGAAGATGAGCGTGGCTAGTCAGGAGAAGGTGTGCGCGTGGTGGCATTGATGGCGGAGGGAGCATCGACGAAAGGCATGGTGGTCCAGGCGGTGATGGAACAAGAGGTTGATGGTGGTGGCACTACGGAGGAGCGGCCGCTCGCGACGGGCTACAGGTGGCTGAGAGGAGCTTCTTCGAGGTGTTACGATGGCTCCTTGGAGCTTGCACGGTCGTGATCAGCGGCTTGGGCGATGAAGGAGGGGGCGGCGACGGCTATGTCGGTGGAGGCGATGATGATGGGCTAGCGGCAGGCACGCTAGAGGCTAGAGCCGGCATGCCTGCTGCCGATTTTTTTTAATTTTTAATTTTTATAAATTTTATTTGTAAAGCAGAAATATAATATATATAAATTTTTTTAATTAATTTTTTTATTTTATTTGTAAACAGAATAAATAAAACCCTTTTTAATGATTTTTTGTATTTTTGTATTTTTTATTTCCTGCAAAATAAATGTTAGAAGAAAGCATATATTTTTTTTATTTTTTTTCTTTTTATTTATAAACAAATCGAAAGGTGAACGAGGATCTGGCGAAACGTGAGGAATCAAATCCGGTTCTCCGACCACCGTATGTGGTCAGAGTTGATAGATCGTGGAAGATAGAAGATGAATGCGAAGAGATCAAGAAAATGAGATGAATGTGAAATTGATGGCGGATCAAATCATGATGGTTCCAAGATCTAGAAAAATATTTACATTGAAATAAAAATGTGAGAGACAAAACTACGATTAATCTATGATAAAAATAAGAAAAAGATGACGCATCTCACCTTAGGAGCGGAAAACTAACGTGATCGCCTCGACGAAGGCCGAATCACTATCACCGGATGGCTCGGAGGCTAGGCACCTTTCTCGACAAGAAGACTCTCGGAGATCAGGCTAATCTCACCAATGATTGATCAAGTTGGAATGATGGAGAAGGAGCCATATAAATAGAAAAGATGGAGAATGGAATTTTAATTTTTGAATTTTTGGTTGAAGAGATAAGAGAGATGAAAATTGGAATAAGATAAAGATAAAGAGAGACAAAATATATACAAAAATTAACTATTTTTTGTATTTTCATCACTTTATTCATTTGAATAAAAAATGTTATTTTTTATATGTTGGTTAATTAAGAATAGCAACTATAAACATATACTCTATACATATATGACATTATATACATGGGTAAATGAGCAAATTGGTATTTTTAAATTTATTTATTTATTTATTTATTTTTATTTTTAAATAATTAGTAAAAAATTTTTACAAATATATACAAATACAATATGTACACAATAAATGGGAAAATTGCACAACACCACACCCAAAAACCAACTTTTTACTCGTAACTCCAAAAATTATGAAAATATAGCCATTTTAAAATTAATTTAATTTAGAATCCAATGGAAGTGAGATTGGTTCAATTTGAGTTCATATTGGGCCGAAATTGGTCTTTCAATTAGTGCATAGTCGTTTTTTTCCAAGTGTGGTTGCTTTTATTCTGTACATGATTTAGGTTGTGTAATTATGTTTATTAATTAGAACACATTATTATTACAACTTTGGTTTTGAAAATTATTTGATTTGAGGTCAATTATTCTACAAATAAAATAGTGTAGTCTACAAATACACACATCACACAATTTTTATTTTTTATTTTTGGATTTTTTGAGGACCCTACTCTCCTTACTTTATTCCTGGTCGATCAGGGTCAAATCTTAACCTTCTCTTGGGGTTCGGGTCAGCCTGTATCTATTACATATATACAGTCTTCTTTTTTTATTTCATTTTCTTTATTTTTCCTTTCTATCTTTCTTTCTTTATTTTAGGTTAAAATGGTAAGAAGCGTACAATATTTACATACATATGCAAGTTAGTAAGAATATGGAGTTAGTGTTATATACAGGTGTTTTATAACGGATTTTAAGATAAAATAAGTGAATAAAGATGTTGAATCGTAGATTCATCACGGTCTCGGTTTCAATTTTTTGTTATCTCTTTTTGAGTATTTTCAAAGAATCATCTAACGATTTTTGTCTTTTTTGTTTTTATCCTAGATAAGCATGCACTAGGTTGCGAGTCCTAAAACTAGCTACGATGGCACAGGAAAAGAAAAATCGAAAAACCTAAATAAGCACCTAGACTCAATAAAGCCACAGAAAACCATTGATAAAATCGTGATACGATAAAACTGCAGTGGGTGCTACGCTCCCCCCAAGTGCACGGCACTCGGTGAAACAGAACCCAAGAAGAAGAAGGAGGAAGGTACAAGCCAGGATGCCCTTACGGAGCCCCTTTTACAAAAATAGAAAAATGGGGAAGTGCCCTTGATCTTTTTTATATTTTCTTACATAAGATTACAAGAAAGTAAAAAAAATACGGTTTCTCGGTTCTCAGCTGTGCGGCTCGACCTATGATGCACAAATCAGAAACAATAGACCGTGAAGTTAGAAAAAATAAGAAGATGGCGAAAAGAAACCTAAACTAAAAGTCTATGGTACCATAGTGTTGCCTCCTCGGCAATAGCGCCATCTGAAAAACAGTACTAGCCTAAAGATATCTACGGTCGTTGTATCGACCAGGTGGATTTTTACTAGAGAATTTATGTTTCTTATTTATACACCTAAACTTTGATGTATAGCGATAAAGTACGGAAGTGTCGAACCCATGGAGGCAAACAATTGAAAACTAGGGTTAAATTGTAGAGAACTAAGGTATAAAGGGTTTTCTAATTTTTATTTTTTAGGGATTTTTCTGAATTTTTATTTGATTTTTATGAATTTTATATTTTCTGTGATTTTTAAATATTTTGTAATTTTTATTATTTTAGAAAATTTTTTGAATTTTTATTTAATTTTTAATTTTTTTATGTTATAATTTTGTTTAGTATTTTCGTTAATTTTTAAGAAGTTTTTATGAATTTTTATTGATTTTGTTGTATTTTTAAGGCTGAAAATTAATTTTTTATAGAAAATTGTGAAGTATTTTTTATTTTAGAAATTGAAAATAATGCAAAAAAAATTTTATTTTATTTTTATTGAATAATTTATGAAGTTATCTTTAAAATGATATATGCATTTTGTGTGATTTTTATTTATTTAGTTAAAGTTTTTAGAAGTTTTTTGTGTTTTGAATTTTTTTATTGATTGTAATATTTATATTTTATTTTTTTTGGCTTAATATAAAAATTAATGTAAAATTAAACTATAATTAATTTTGTTTCAATTTTAAAAGTTTTTTTTATATTTTTTTATGATTTTTAAAATTTGTTATATTTTTTGTATTTTAATAATTTAGTAATAATAGAAAATGCTTTTTATTTTTCAAAATTTTATTTAATACTGTATATACTATAGTATAGGGTATTTTATGTGTTTTTATTATTTTGTATTTTATTTATTATATATATGATTATAATACTATATATAAATGTAATATTGTATAGGGGTATATATGAAATAAGTCTAGTAACTTGAGGGTATTCATGTAATATTGCAGAAGCTAGAGAGTATTCGCACAAAAGTCCCATGTATTGCATGTGTGTTTTGTGTGATACTTCCTCCACCAGTACTTGTTTGCAATTCAATAGAAGCTCCGAGTTGACCTGTAAAAATCTCAGAAGGTCACATGTTTGACCACGTGTGGGAGCTTGGCGAGGACCTGAACGAGACAGTAAAAGTGATGAGGGAACATAACCGAATATTCACCAAAAATATCTCCACCTCACATATCACGCACATGTGGACTTTATGCGACGGGCAGCTTCTTTCTTGGAGTGGACCCGCGGCTCAGTTGCCATACCTTGGATCAGATCTGATGTGGGGCTCCCGGGTAATCTGGAAGACTCTCATGTTCTTTACCAAGCGATGAGGATTTGCCCGATCAGTGGTGTTTCTCTGATCTCAGATCTGCAGATACTCATGCCTCCAGAAGAAGATAGTGGATTTGGTGCAGTTGATGCGGTATTTCAACGATGCTCGTTGTCAAGTAATCCAGATATTTGGATACAAGTCTCAATCGATTATAACGCTCTGCATGCAGGTGTAGAGGATCATTTCGTGACACTTGGAAATCAAATCTACTCTTTAGGGTGCATCACTGATGGCTTCGAACAATCTCCAGGTGCCGAGATTCGAGGTGGAGGGGTTCGTCGTTTCTCGATGGAGGATCTTGACTCCTAATGAAGATGCCCCTGAGATTGATTTTACTCGAGATGTTCCTGATATTACAGATGCTCGAGATGGCATTCAAATCAGCTGTTGTACTCGAATTCGATGAAGGAATTGCAATCGTTTCAGCATGACTCTAGGATAAAGCCTCGGCCCAAAGTGCAAACAGAAGAGAGAAGTGAATGGAAGCGCTATAGGTGCAGAGGACTGAGCTCTAGACCTTCAGCCACCGTGCATGGAAGGAAGGGATTATATGTATGAGAGAGAAGAGGGAAATGGAGTGGTTCGAAGGTTAACAGAATTATGATGTGGATGTTGTATAAAATCTAGAAAAAGGAGACGGATTGAGAAAAAGTAGAGAGAAATAGTAGAGATAAGGGAAGGGAGAAGAGAAGATAAAAGTAAAGATCTAGACTAACTTGGAAAGGAGTGGATGATGCACCTGGGGATCTAGAGCTCGGGTAGAGCTCCAAGAGGTTATAGCCTCAACATGCAGTTACAAGGAGGCTGTCGTGCGATGGAGCAAAGCTCACGCCGATGAGGATCGCGTCATACCTCTTTCATGATCTCGCTGCGATGATTGGCAAGCTCGGAGCCCTGTCACTGCTCGCTTCCTGACGCCAGAGCTCACAGAATGGGAGAATGATGCAAAAATGGTGGATCAGACTTGACTCTCAGCAGGGGCTCTATATATAGGGCAATGATGCTTGGGGCCCAAGATAGCTGGTCTCGTCACCGGAGGCGAGATGCGATCACCGACGAGTTGGTTGGGTCACCGAACTAACGGCTGGTGGTTGGAGTTGTTGGCGGCTGGCTGACGGAAAGCGGAGGAGATGAGGGAGATGAAGATGGCGGGTGGCGTGCGTCGGGGAAGAAGGGGGAGAAAAAGGGAAAGTGAAAGAAGAGGAGAGAGAATAAATAAATAGAATTAAATAAAAGAATTTATTTAGATAATTAATAATAATTAGATTAATAATTAAATTAAATTAATTATTTAATATATAATTAAATGGGTAATTATGTAGTTAATGAAATAATTCATTTAAATAATTTAATATATAATTAAGAATGTAATTAAATAATTGCATTAATTAATAAGTAATTAAATAATAAATATTCATTTTGTAGATAATTAAATAATACGAATTTTATGACTGAGTTTTCCCAATCCGGAGTCCGTAGGGCCGAGTTATGGGGTCTGGAAAATTTAGGTAGCGGCTTCGTGGCTTTGGGTTTATTGGTATTTTGGCTTAAGTTATATTTGTATATTTTTATATTAATTTTTAGAAATTTTTAGAAAAGAAATTAAGTTACTCATATTTACGATTAATTAATTAAATATATGGGAAGTTTCTACATATAGTTCAAATATACAATGGGTCCCAAACGCCAAAACTCACATATTTTATTCTAATATTTTTTTGATATTTTTAAAATATAGTATTAAGTAATGAAGTTTAAAAGTGAGTTCGGTCCGTTTGGAGTATTCTATAAATAATTATGAACCTATGAAGTCGGCTTTTACAATTTTCGGTTCATTGTAATTAATTATTTTTGTGTTGAATTATTTTTCTGATATTTTGATAAAATAATATATATTTTTATGAACAACTTTTATTAAAGAAGTGTATTATTTGAAATTTTTTATGTGATAAATAAAATAGGTGAAATATTTACAAGATGGAAAATGTGTTATGTACAATTATTGTTCTTGATTTTCTAACATTTGTATAAATTAGGATCCTTATCTCCCCCTACTTATTTATTTTGTCGACTAAGTTGATATTGACTTGGTTTAAGGGTTAGAATCAGTCTGTACATAATTATGTCCATCCTTCTTTTTTTTATTTTCTTTTTTCTCTTTATTCTTTTATTTTGGGTAAAATAAATGTTAAATATATAGTATTTACATTTGTTATTAGAATTTTAATTAATTAGAATTAGTGATTATTTACATGCATTTTACCAAAGATTTTAGCCAAAATGAAAGAATAAAGGCAATGAATCATGTATTCATCAATGGTGCACAGCAATGGCGGCCTTGGGGAAGAGGTTTCTTCAGTTGGGAATTCCATCGAACAGGTGGCGTACGTGGCTACGAGCTTATCTAGAATAAAATCCCTAACTATCGCTAACATGCATGCCTCCATCTATTCGGAGGCCAAGGATCTATCCAATCTAAACATTTATAGGAATATCCTAGGATGAGGTTGGCCTCCTCATTGAAGAAGAGGAGTGGAGGAAGACGAGGAGAAGGATACAGCTTGCTATTTCTACGGAGGAGGGTGGTTTGCTGCTTGCAGGATTAAGAGGATGTGGGATTAAGGGATGGCCAAGCAGGGGTGGTCTACTGCTTGTTGTTGCTGAACGAGGGTCTACGGAAGGAAAAAGAGGTAGAGGGGACAATTTTCAAGAAGGAGAAGATGACCTGGAGAGGCAAGGGTTGTAGGATGAAGGGGCTGGTGGAAGTTGCTGGTGGAGGGGATATAGAGGAGGCAGTTGCGGACTGGGGTTGAAGGAAGGGGTGAGGGCTGCAGACAGAGGAAGGGGCGAGGCATGTGGGCGGAGGAAGGGTCGGGGATTGCATGTTGGACAATGTGAACCCATGACGAGCCATTATGCAATAAATGTTATTGCAAATATCATTCCCTAATCTGAAATGAAGAGTAATTAGTTTGCATAATAGGTCTCGTAGTACAATTAGGGTTATGTACTCATGACCATCTTGATGACATACAAATGTTGATTCAATTGTTGAATCATAGAGGTTGGTGCTCAGATGAGTATCTAAAGAGTTAGATTGAGGATTCATCAAGCACTGTCAAATGGTTATTAAGAGATGATCTCCAGCATTAGTGGGAGTTGTCAATCCATTCTCTAGTGTGTTGATATCTAACCGACCTCTTGATGCAGGTCCTCTGTATATGAATATATATTTGGCGGTGTTAGATAAGTTAAGTCAAAGAGTTGACTTAACAAGATCGAGATAACCAAAGACCTATGTCGTTTGAGTATGTACATTTGGCAAATCGATATGTTGATGATCTAATTAAGGTATATACACTGGTGAGCTAGTGTACATACACGGGCATATGAGTAATATGATCTCTCAAAGGGATCACACAGATTCATTACTGAAACGGAAGACATGGGCTCACTCACGAGATATTGGGATCCAATTCTGTGCAGTGTCTGTTAGCCATGGGAGCCCAAGACGAACCATTCTTACAATAAATGTTAAGGTAATATTTGATTTATCAATAAAAGTTATTGATTCTTTCACTCCCTTTCTGAGATTGAATGAATGAATGCACTATAAGGTCCCTTTGTACAATTAGGGTTATGTACCATGGCCATCTTAATAATCATATAGTTGTTGATTCAATAATTGAATCATAGAGGCTGGTGCTTGGATGAATATATGAGTTAGATTAAGGACTCATCAAGCATCGTCAAATGATTATTAAGAGATGATCTCCAACCTGAGTAGGGGATGGCAATCCTTTCTCATTAGGTTGATATCTGAACGACGCCTTGATGCAGGTCCTCTGCATAGGAATAGAGATTCAGAGGTGGCAGATTAGTTAGGTTAAGGAGTTGACTTAACGAGATTGATATAGCCAAAGCCCTATGTCGTAAACTATCATGATATAGGCACACATCCTTCAACCAGAGAAAGATGTGTTACTATATGTCTATGTATGTACATTTGGTAGAGCAATAAGTTGATGACCTAACCAAGGTCTATACACCGACGAGCTGGTGTGCATATGAGCGTATATGAAGAATACTATCTCTCAAAGGGATCATACTGATTCACATTTGAATCGGAAGATATGATCTGACTAATGAGGTATTAGGACCGATCAAATTCCATGCATGGTCATCGTGCTTTGGAAGCATGACAAGAATTTGAAGGTATGATATATGCTTTTGGAAAGCATATGATCGATACTAACTCCCAATGACAAAGAATGAGAAACTTGATGATGAAACTTTAAAGATGACAGTGTAAAATTGATCTATATCTTTGGGTTCATCATAGGTCATCCAGTATGCAGGATGTACAAGTATTAGGAATACCTGAGGGTAATGTGATCATAAATGATTGTATGACCATGACGCTTACATTCCGAGTTAGTGATGAAACAGGTCTTGATTTTAGTGACTCTGCTCAGTAGAGAAGTAATCTAATCTTGGTCCAAGTGTTGGACGTTGATGTAAATGAGATTTAGATGCATTGAGAAAATTTGATTTGCGATCTTGATTAAATCAAGTATCTATGAGAGGTCCATGAGATCTGGATTTGAGATGTGACCTCAATATCCAAGTCACTATATTTGCACAATCACCATGTCCTTGTCTCCAAGTATCTGCGGAGAAAGCGTATTATACTTGAAAGAGTTCAAGATTAATTTCGTTGTTAAGTTATATCTAAGCATTGAGAAATGGATAATTAAATGTGATTTAATTATTATGAATAATGTGAATTTGATTCATATTATTTGAATACATGATAATGATTATTCAATGTAATTAAATGTGATTTAATTATTATGGATATGAATAATGTGGATAACACTATCTAATTATTCACATATATTATAAATGTGATTTATAATATATTAGAGAGAGACTATTGTGGTTTATATTTGTTGACTAATTATTGATGTGAATTGGTTCACATTGGATTATTAATTGAAAATATAATTTAGAGTTTGTTTTAGGGTGTGAATGAGATTAACGTTTTTTCCAATGGCATGATTGCAATGTTCACAAGATAATTATGAATTATTTTTGTGAAGTAATTTACATCCAGTGTTGTTGTAAAGCTTGGAGATATCATGAGATAATGAGATCTCATGAGATAATGAGGAGATTCACCCAATCCATCTAAGAGCGTAGACGACCACCAACTTCTATTGGAAGAGGGTGGCCGTCTCCCCACCCCCTAGGGATTAGGTCAAATCCTCTCACCTCTTATCTCCAATGTCAAAGTGATATAATTTGAATTTATTTATATTGATCTATCAATATATAAATTAATTTTTGTCGTGTTTTTACAACAACATCATGGCCATTGAAAGAAACACAAATCAATCTCATCCATTGATCTTATGTTGTCCATGAATTGGGATCCATGGACTCCCAAAATCTTATATAAGATGAGGCACCCCTTGCTCTTTAAGTTATAACCACTTTGGCAATAACTCTTTCTCTCTCCCTCTCTCATTCTCATGCCAAGCCGTCTCCTTCTCCTTGAGTGGTTGTTCACTCCTCTCTTACAGAGAAGGTCGCCTTCGTCGTCACATCGACATTGTGTTGCCGCTTCAACAACTCTTTGATCTCCGTCTTCTTCAGTGCATCTCACTCATGAAAAAGACATTCGATCACGTGGGACGAGATCAGGAGATCCAATGCTTGGAACAACAACTTGGATTTCAAGAAGCACATGACTCATCTCTGTGCTCACAAGTGTCTCCTCCGATGGATCGTACTTGAGACAGAAGGTCTCTTCTCTTAGAGGCTCGATGACAACCATGCTACAAGAGGTATTCCTTTGTCTATTATGTGGTTGGATAATGTGTTTTCATCGATTAAAAATTTTAAATTCCGCTGCACCAAGCAACAAGTGTGACTAATCACTCTCGATCGTATATGATGCGATCCTCACGCTTCTGTGATGCACTTAAGGATTCTTCCATATCCATCAAGTGGTATTAGAGCCATAGGTCGGAAGTTTTGGGTACGATCCATAAACTTCGGAAGACTTGGGTTCATTAGGGCTTGTGAAAATTGTATCGCATTTCATTCATGCCGCTCTATTTTGTGGGTTTTTTCTGCTCTTTTTTAAAATATTTAAACAAAAATTATCTTGTATTATGTCTCCCATTAATTAAGGAACAGTAGGATTTGATTTTGCGTGATTTGGAATCTGATTTCTTAAGATATGATCATTTTAATGAACATATATCCACTGTTTCGGAAAGGTCAATTTTGACGTAAGTAACGAGTTAATTAGTATTCTGAAATGCCTAATAATGTATGCTAATCACTCCGTTTCTGTTATAAATCAAATTATCAAACTTTAGAAACTTAGTTTACATAATTTGGATTTAAATTGATTGAGATATGCTAATTTTAGTAAAAGAGGGTCAATGTTGGAAATTATATTCCTAATCATGAACCTTGTGATTCTCATTTAATAAATTCGTGAAATTAATTTTTAATCTCATAGAATAATTATGGATATATATTTGAGAAATATTTGATGATAATTATTTCCTTAAATGTCATTTCCTTAACCAATAATTGATTAGATATGATCTAGACCTAAAATTGGTTACTCAATCTTCCTTCCAACAAACAAGCTTGCTTGAATAGGATTGGGAATTTATTTAGCAAATTTACTTATAATATAAATCAAAATGGTTTTGATTATTATTATATGGTATAACTTCAATTTAAAATCTGATTATCATCTCATGTACAAAGTGATCAATATGGCATTATTCTAACCCGAGACAGATAGGGCGTCTAATCGGGGAGCGTTGGGGTAGCAGGTTGCTCCATGAGCGGTCTATCCCACTCCTGTCGGTACTGGTCATGACAGCGGGTAGGGAAGGGATAATTCTTGAGATATCATTATGTATTTATCTAATTATTAAAATTCAAAATAATACGTATTTTTGAGATAATACCATCCTTTCAAGTAACAATATAGTTTGTTGGTTGACTGAATTGGATTGATAATTGATTTAATATGACTAACTTAATTATAACCAAATTAAAACAATCTATTATGAATAGATGTTTATTTCCCTTGAAAAAATTAATTATGTGAATGTGATTCATAATAATTAATTAAAATTTGAATATGAGGTGGAGGATCACATAAGTGACATCCATGGTCTCCTTTCAAGGAGAAGGGTTCCGTCGTCAGGGATTTGTATGTAGGAGATGCTTCTCCGAAGTGACTACTCCTGCATACAAGCACATCTGGATTGGGCTCTTTGCTTCTTGAAGGAGTAAGGTCGTATGCGTAGTGCACCCAATGTCGGGTCCTCATATTATTGGGGTGATAATGGATTTTGCATAGTTAGTTCTACTCCTGTTGATGGTTGGTTCAATTAATTACAGGTCAGCATCACCTTAGGGGTGGTGGGCCTGGGTGTTAAAGACCAAATTGGAAAATGCAAGTTGGACTTGCAAGGCAGAATGCATTCCCGCTTCATTTTATCAGAGTTACATGTTCTCATATTATTGGGATGTGACGAAGATAAAGAGCAGATCTCAATTCTTGCTGGAGATAAAGAGGTAAGTATATCTCTTGCTTTGAAAGTGATTAAGGGAATGAACTTTCAAAGTTGAAAAAGCAAGTCTAATTTGATTGAAAATTCCTTAATCAAAGAAATACAATTGAATATATTATTATTTATAAATTCTAATATAGAGCATTCTTAATTTTAGAAAATGAAGTACATGAACCCACTTAGCCAGCTCCTGGAGGTCAATCAGTTGACAGGATCAGATTATTCAGATTGGATCTGAAATTGGGATGTTATCCTATCTGTTGAGCACATCTCTTATGTGCTTTCAAAGGACAAGTACACAGATTCGAAGACTTCAAAAGAAATTGATTTTAATGAAAAATATGAGGAAGATCAAAATTTGGCAAGATGTTACATTCTGGGTTCGTTGTCCAATGTGCTTCAGAAGCAACATGTGGAATGAACACTTGCCAAGAGATCTTGCTGAATCTGAGAGAAATGTTCGGTTATGCGCACAGCATTATAATATAATGAAAGAACTTATTCACTGCAAGATGTAGGAGGATACCTCTGTCAGAGAACATGTACTCAAAATGTTTGGGTACCTTTCTGAGCTGGAAACCTAGGAGCTGACATGGATTCAAATATGCATGCTGACTTCATCTTGCTTTCACTCCTTAAGTCATTCAACAACTTTGTTATCTCGTACCACATGAGCAGAGTCGATTATACTAACGTTGGGCTATTGTCTCCATTAAAGTCTGCAAAAGATGTAATGAAGAAGGATGGTCCCTTTGGCAGTGCAATGGTTGCACATGTCAAAGGAAAGCATGATCGGAAGCATGGTTCTCGGAAGGGCCCGATCCAAAAGAGAAAGCAGAAGAATCAAGACGTTGGCTCATCTTCCAATGCATCCACTTTGATAGCATTGAAGAAAACCGATGTCTGTCATCACTACAAGAAGTCAGGGCACTAAAAGTGCAATTGTTCGGATTAACTGAAGTCTATCGACAAAGGTAAGCCTCGGCAGATATGAAATCTACTTTCATCATTGAAACTAATTTTCTCATTGGACGAGAAGGAAGTTGGGTTATGGATTCGGGTGCTTCTGTTCATGTATCTAATTTGTCACATCTATTTCAGGAAACTAAGAGTCTAAATGAAGGGGATATAGTCATCCAGATGGGATTTGATGCAAGTGTTGCAACGATCACCATCAGGACCTACTGACTATCGTTATATAGTGGAAGAGTCCTAATACTTAAAGAGTATCTTTATGTACCTGAAGTCATAAGGAATTTAATATCTGTATCTAAGCTTGTTAGAAGTGGATATTCATTCCTTTTATGTAATAAACTAAACATAAATTGTTATGATAAGCATATTGCGGATGGTGTTTTAACTTCAACTGGACTCTATGAATTGTGCATTGATGAAAATGTCATGAATGTTACTACAACTAATAAAAACCCTAAAAGATCCAAGGAGGATGGAAATCATTCAAATATAATTTGGCATCAAAGGCTTGGTCATTTATCTTTTGATAGGATCAATAGATTGATAAAGGATGGAACCTTAGATTTTCTACAGGTTCAATCTTTGCCTACCTCCAAACATTGTATTTGAGGTAAAATGACTAGGATGCCTTTTTGTAGCAAGGTTACAAGATACTAAGGTTTTCTTGACCTAATACATACCGATGTATGTGGTCCCTTCTATACCGCGACCAAAATGGATATAGATATTATTTGACGTTTGTTGGTGACCATTCACGATATGGGTTTATCTTCCTACTACGTCATAAATCTGAAACTTTTAACAAGGTTAAAGAGTTCAAGTCTTTGGTTGAGAACCAAACTGATAGGAAGATTAAACGGATTCGATCTGACCGAGGTTGCGAGCACCTCTCAGATAAATTCAAGGAATACCTTAAAGAGAATGGAATTGTCTCCAATCTTACTCCTCCTGGAACCCCCAAACTTAATGGTGTTGCTGAAAGACACAACATGACCATCATAGATATGGTATGTTCAATGATGAGCAAAGCACATTTACCACTTAGTTTATGGGGATATGCAGTAGAGACTGCAATATATATCCTAAATAAGATTCCTAGCAAGTCTGTACCTAAGACTCCTCATGAACTCTGGTATGGAACTAAACCTAATATTAATCACTTAAGGATTTGGGGATGCTTGGTCCATATGAAGAACATGGATACAAGTAAGCTAGAATCTCGCACTCGAGAGTGCTACTTCATTGGGTATGTTAAAGATGGTATTGGATATTAGCTTTATGACCCGGAGACCAAAAAGGTTTTTGTCTCTAGAGATGTGAAATTTCTGGAGGATGACTTCCTTAAAGGCCAAGACAAAAATGAAATAGAGGAAATCATTGAATCCACTGAGGATTCTGAGTTTCATGGACCATAAACTGAAGAGAGAAATAAAGATAAAATACCCATACCTCTTCGAAAGAGTTCGAGGGTGGTTGCACGGCATGAAAGGTTGGATTCCATGTGTCATGTGAAACTTACAATGATCCATGATGAATCCATGATTCTCATTCTTTATTCTTTTATTTTAGATCTTCTTTTTGGCAAAACACTCTGTAAATACATGTAAATGTAATAATTTAGCTTTCTACATGCTCTTGTTAATAATGCATAATTAGCATGTATTTTGAAAAAATAAAAGAATAAAGGAAAAAGAAAAAGAATGATGTATTTAGAATAAACACAGAGTGACCCAAACCCCAAGTGAAGGTCAAGACACACAGAAGAAAAAAAGTAGCGAGAAATATGGTCTACTATGTACTGTACATATCACCTATATTTGTACATATTACGTATCTATTTATTTTTTATAAAACCAAATTATTTCATTCTTTTACACCCTAGTCTATAGCTTTAATAATAAAATAAAAATCAGAAAAATAAATATAAAAAAATCATCCAATCTTTGTACAAAATACACATGTACAAATTGCATTCACTATATATTTCACACCATTAAATAATTTTTAAAAATAAAATAAAAATTATTTTATACTACTAAAATTGTGTTGTAAATAAATAAAATATAAAATCCTTTTTACAAAAATAATAAAACAAAAATACTTGTAAATAATACATAGGTAAATTGTACCTGTATATAATACTATATACTGTATATACATTATTTTTTAATAAAAATAATAAAAAATCACAGAAAATAGTTTGTAAAATAATAAACAATTTTTATAAACCTTTTAATTTAAATTCATGTACTATTTTTAATCATATTTTCTTTGATTTTTGTAAATCCTATTTTCTGATCTGTCCAACTGGAATTGTTAACCTAGATCAAAGTCCCCTTCCAGACCGAGTCGGATCGCATGCCTTTCTCTAGAGTTTTTTCTCCAATTTTCACGCCCGACCCGACCTCCTCCTGCCTTGATTGTTGCGCTCGATTGAAGCCTCACGATCCATGATCCTTGTGGATCCCTAAGCGCAGCCGGATCTGCCTAGGGTTCCGTGTAGTACTCCGATCCTTTGGGACCCTAGTGCAGCCTATAAATAATCTGCTCCTTCATCTACAGCACCTGAGATCATCCCTTGCACCACAACATACCCTGAGCCACCTTCCTCGTAGTGACAACCATTAGAGGAGTGCCTTAGGATTCACCGGAGTTGCTGGGAGACTTGTGGCTCACGACGTGGCTGGAGCTCAACCGCATGAAGCCTCCTAGCTAGTCGCAGCTTGATTGAGGCCAACACCTTGATGCCCACCTTCACATGAAGTTTAGGAACGCATCTGAACCTTTAGGTACCCATTTTATCCCTTACATTTCCCGTTTCGATTCAATCTTCCCATTTAGCCCCGACGTACGCCCATCTGCTCCGACCAGCTGGTCGGAGCCCCATTACCCCCCTTCGTATGCATTGATCGAACCATTGATGCTCACCGCACCTTCCAACATAGCCTTTTTCCTTGAATCGTTCTCATCAGAGCAGGATCAGGCCGAGTCTTCATCCCTCATTTTTGCTGGAGACCCAAAACTCCATCCACCATCGTGTTCCCTTGCTTTTCTATGAAATAATCAGACTGGAGCATCGCCCTTAGTCATCTCTACCTTTTGCAGGAACAAATGCACGGGAGGAGACCACTCTGGACCTTCAGCTGCTCAGGCGGAACTGCTCCAGGGGGACCTTCATCGTCACAACCATTTGATCATTCTCGCACCCATTGGAGCTCCTCGATCAATGCGAAATAGCTTCACGACACTGCCGGTCCTCTCCGATCCTTTATCAGAGCGTCGGATCCCCTCCGATGCTAGGTTGAAGTTCACTGGGGGCTGGTTCTTGTTGTCTCTCCGTCCATTGTTGGATGACCACGCCTCTGCCAGATTGAAATTCAGCCACCCGATAGTGTCATCTTTAGAGCCGTTAGATCTGACGCATCTGATGCACACGTTCAAGACAGATCCTGAGTCATCAGATCTGCAACAGAGGTCGATCAGAGCTGTATGCCAATGCCCTCCTCCGTGCGCGACACATGTCCCTGCCGAGGGTATATTTTGCTTTTATCCCTACATGTTTCTGTTTTTAGCTTTAGTTCATTAAATAAAAGTTGTAGTTAAAAATATTTACAGTTTGGACCTCATATTTTTGATATTTGCACTTTAGTCCTCCTAAATCTGAAGCGCGTGTATGCTCACGTGATTTTTGGAAATTTTGTATTTCCTGCTCTGAACTTTTATGTTGTTGATGAATGAAAGTTAAGTTTTTAGAAGTTACATCCATGCACTTGTGAGCCCGAACCACGTGCTGTGCGTGTGAGTGATTGGACTTTTTGCAGTATCGACCCCAGACATTTATTACATGTTATCATTTGGTCCGGAAACTTAAAGTAATTGTGAATAAGTCCTTATGAAATGTGCATAATGACATGTTGTGTTTTGGACTAAACAGATAATAAATTAATTCAAAACATTACATAAAAGTTACCATTGGCTCATGTTAGTGTGTAATATTTACTGTAATTTTGTTATGTTGATTTATTTACATTTTGTATTTTTAAAAATTCAAAACCTTTAAAAAAAGCTCCTATTTTACTTATAAAAATCTGTAAATTTCGAAAAAATATTTTAAAAAATCCATAAAAATTCTATTTTGCCTTTTATTATGTTTTAATTACCATGTTAATTTTATTTGAAAATTCTTCATAAAAACCCTAAAAATTACAAAATAATCAAAATCTTATGAAAATCATATAAAACTAAAGAAAAATCCAAAAATTAAAATTTTAGTTTCTATTTGTAGGTTCTAACTTCTATTTATCATAAAATTGCTAATAAGGACTTTGAGGCATATTAAATATTTTTAGTTTGCAATTTAGTCTTGACCGTGCACAGTTTTGAGTTTTATTTGATTTTTATAAATTTATAAAACCATTAAAAAAATCCAGGAAAAGTACCAAAAATACTTTAAAAATCAGAAAACCCAAAATTATTTTTACTTTAATTTTCTGATGATTTTTGGTTATTTAGAAAAATCTAAAAAGATCATTGTTCTTGTTTTCTTTTATTCTTATGCTAGTGTGTTTTTATTAAAAATTAAAAATCTAAAAATTAAAAACCACTAAAATTTGTTTTTTTTTTAAATTTGACTACTTCCTACCTTTCTCATGCTCCTTGTGTTCGACCTTGGTGGCTTTACTAGGTAAATAAAAATAGCGAACCACTTACATGCTTTGATTGTTTGAATGGTTTTCCTTGAGTGGTTTATTTTCTTGTCGAGTGATCAGATTCATTGAGTCCAATGACACTTTGTATATTTCTAACTTAGTCGATCTGGATTTCACCGCTCATCAAAATGGTGTCGTTGCCGGGGAGCATGGCTTAGTAGTCAATTTTATGTTTTGCTTAATTTTCTTATCTATTTATTATAATTGTCTCTGACATCTATTTGTTTCTCTTTTTGTGCGAGGAACATCCCGAGGGATGTTTCGACTTTCTGTTGGAGGAGCTTGCATTCGAGGAGGAGCAGAGAGAAAGAGAGAGTAGTTATAGCATATAGATAGTTTATATTCGCAACATTTTGTTATTGTAATAAGTGTAGACTCTTGGATAGTTGCTTGGATACTTAGACTTCGGGTCTGTTTCACCGAGTACCATTGTACTCGGGGGACCTCACCATGATTTTTCTTGGTTTATTTTTATCGCATTTTATTTCTTTTGATTCTCGAGGTTTTAGCCCCCTAGATTTAGGAGTTTCTATTGATTGTGACGTAATTAGCTAAGGCCCCACACCTAATTGCTTATCTGTTCCTATAGATCATTATTGGACCTAGCTAAAATAAAATTAAAAAGTTAACTTACTGGGATTAGAGACCACGTGCCGGGAGATGTCGTATACAGCGTTGGCATGACCCATTGTTGTTGGCGCCGATCGACATCGAAGACTAGACTCTGTTCTCTCTTCCCGATAGTCAGTTGCTTGTGCTTCACGATTAATAGGAATTAGTTCTCTAAGGACGCTTTCCTCATGCATCATATACGTAGTTTACTTTCTATCTTTACTTTTATGCTCGAATTACCCTGCAAGTAGAGTGTTGGAGTCAAGTACACATTTTTATATTTGCATGCAACATTATGTTTGATCATGCATTGGCTTTTTCGACTTCCTACCCCTGTTTTATTGGACTCAAAATAACCAACAAAATCGAAAAATTCGTTAGGCGTTGTCTTATTTCAGAAAAATACCTAAAAAGAGATAACAAAATAAAATTGGGACTGCTAATGCAAACTTGACCCTAAAATCAACTTCACTTAAAAATTCTTGTTTTGGGGAGAGTCACCACCTCATTGGTTGATTTATCTGCTACGAGAGAGTGATCCGCATACTAGTCTAAATCCATACTCAAGATCCTTTCAGACTACTGGCCTTCTAGCTAGTTATTCTCCAGTGAGGATTTCACTGGGTAGCCAGTAATCGGTTCGCGACTTCTTGAACAGATTGGGCAGATCAGGTAGCCGGTAAACGATCATCATCCATACTGGTTGGGAAACATTAGTTGCAATATTCGGGCCAATCTCATGGGAGCATTGGGTTCCCAATAGCTTGATTAATCGCTCTGATAGATTGATTTGTCACATTAATAAAATTGGACAAGATTAACGACCGATCTATCACATCTTGTTTGCATTCCAGATCTAATCTTCATAAATCCCCACATCAATATGATGGGAAGGAGGTCCCTTAGGCTGCCTTTAAAAGCACCACTTTCGAAAACTCCTCTCCATTCATCTAGGGTATATTAAGAGAGCCCAGACCATCTCTCTGAACCTGAGTTTGCTACCACCTTGTTCCCCCTTGACCACCCTTCTACTAGTCCTGAGGTGCTAGAGCAGAGGCCAGCACAGTTGTTTGTTCACTTGACGGCACCTGAGTTGGGATCTTTTGCCTTTGCAGAGACCGAAGAGATGGACAACAGTGAGGGACGTACCGATGAGCAGCCTTAGGGATCATCGTATGTACTTGACCAGGCCACCGTCAACAACACACTATTAGCGTCCTTGGAGACCATGCAGCGATAGATTAGAGACCGGGGATCATTTAAGGCCGAGGTGCGATGAGAGCTGACACATATGCGAGCCGGCAGAGTAGAGCCACAGAGACCAGTCGGTGGAGAGATACTAGCCGATGGAGGAGGAGACAGACGACCCGAAGAGCCACAGGAACCAGCCATACCACGTACTATGAGGCAATTGCACAACCCTGGTGCAACCCTTACCCACCGTTGGATCCAGCTTTCGGAGATCCTAGGCGACTTTGAGCTTCACCCCAGACGATCCAGTTACAGCCCAAGTTCTGGGCTAGCCAACAAGGAGCCGCACCTCCATCTGTAGGAGTTCAAGATGATCTGCAGCATGATCCATGATAGATTCGTGAATGAGGACACTATCAAGATGATCGACTTCCCATTCTCCTTAGTTGATATAGTAGCCTACTGGCTGAAGCATTTGGGGAGGTATGCCACTACCTGGGAGCAGCTCCGGACCAAATACTTGAACAAGTACTATCCACTCCGTCGATCGAACACAGTGCGAGACATGATCAATAATTTTACCATGATCGTAAACGAGCAATTTCTTAATGCTTGGGATTGATTTAGAGAGATCATCGACCGGTGTCCACATCATGAGATATCTAAGCACAACCTTGTTCAAAGCTTCTTTTTGGGTTGACATCAGAGCTGTAGGGGCTAGTAAATGCCTCACATGGAGGGTCTTATTTTGGCAAGGATGAACACCAAGTTTGGGCCATCTACGAGGAGATGGTAGAAAACTACACAGTGATGTCCCAGATTAGGGTCTACACTCAAGGGAAACGACTCCCACATGTCATGTCTTATCAGAGGATTGCACGGGTCGATGTCAATCCTTCTACTTCATCAGCAGCCGTACAAGCCAAATCCTCAGCTGCTGACATAGGTTTTATCATCGAGAAGTTGGACCGCATCGAGATCATAGAGAAGAAGCAAAACCAGGGCCTCAACCAGATTGATCAGCTGGAACAGACACTGAGTAACCTGAAGACTCAGATCATGTGTCTCCTACGAGGCACAGACGGCTCCACGGCCCCGTATAAGTCACATTGATCCCAGCAGCAACTCTACTTAGCCTTCTGCCTCAAAGCCAGTCTAGCAGCTACAGCACTACCATCATCCACCACCATCTCAGGACACTCAGATGGTGGTCTACCAGCTGGATCAACCCCTGGCAGTTCTTCCCCTGCCACACTTCGAGCAGTAGGAGCCGTTGATGGAAGTCAACGCGATTTGGTACGACCGGTACTAACAACAGTCCGGGATACGTCGTGATCAACTAGGTTTCCGATGGTCCACTGGAGGCACCTTGTCCCAACAACTTTCCTCCAGCTCAGGTCAAGAAGAGCAGCCAGCAACATCAACAACCCCATCACTCCCACCAGCAATACCAGTAGCATGTTCCTTATCCCTACCGTTAGGGACAATAGTGGAGGCAGCTACAGCAGCCTTGGCAGTATTCCAAGCCTCCTCCTCACTACCAGCAGCAGTCTCCGCTTTATTTATAGTGAGGCAACCCGTCCAGTTCTCATGCACATGTGTCTAAGAACCCAACCCTTGATGACCTCGCCCGCCGGCTTTCTGACCAACAGGCATCCTTCCGGCGAGAGATGGATGAGTTTCGGTAGGAGATGAGGGAGATTATCAAGGGCAAGGCCGCCATACCCTATTAGATTGAACCTAAACCGAACAATTTAAAAAGGAATTCTGAGCATGTACAGTTTACAGAGAGTACCACTCCTAGTAATACTTTGGGTGATATTTCATCTTAAGTATTTGATGCTTATTTTGTGACACTTAGGAGCGATAAGATGCCAGTCAGGGTGCCTCATCTGAGATATGACCACATAGAGATTCTGGATCACCAAACGAGGATGATAGCAGTGGTGATGTCACTCATGATGATGATGACCGTGGCGTTGAAGCCACCAAGGATGTTGATCCAGCCGACAGTACTGAGGCCGTCGTGATTCCAGATGCAGATGGTGGTGCTGATGCCACCAACATTCTAGATGTTTGGCCAGAGAGCAGTGCTGATGCTGCAAGATCGGATGATGTGGGTGGTACTGATACTACCCATTTTCCTTCAGTTGTGTTACCTCATTTTGTATCTCAGGACAAAAAAATACCAAAAAATGGAAAAGAACAAAAATATGAATAAAGGAAAGGTTTCTATATCCCCTGTGAGTCCATCTGTTTTGCATGGTGATCTTGATATGGATTCTTGTTCACTACATGCTCAGAAGCCTCTTCCTGATCCTCATCTTTTTGGAGAGGGTCCAGCCATCCCCTTCCCTCAAGCACTCCGCTTAGCGAAGGGAATAAAATGGAAAATTCTAAAAAGAAACACCAGCTAGAGTTCAACGACCAGATGATTGATCTATTTCAGATACAGCTGACTCTACAGGAGGCACTAGAGCACATCCCTTTCTTCCAAAAGAACTTGAGAGAGAAGACCACCATCCGCAGGAAGAGGAGGAACCACAATGCAAAGACCCATGTGCTTACTCGTGCCACTTGCTTCGCCATTCAGAACCAATTGAAATCTAAGAGACCTGTTGTAGGAGCTCCATACGTCAGATGCCATATCCATGAGCAGTGGTTTGATCGTACTCTATTAGAAAGCGGCTCTTCTATTAACCTTCTTCCAGCAGCCTTACTCCACTAATTCAAGTTCGGCCCTCTTCGACAGAGCAGGACAATCCTTCAATTTACTGATTGATCTCTCAAGAGGCTGAAAGGGTTATTGAAGGACGTGGTCATCACAATTCATGTCCTGAAATTCCCTGTGGACTTTGTTGTGTTGGACATGGAGATCCTTGAGTTTGTGACAGGAACCCCCATCATACTAGGACGTCCATTCTTGGCCATACCCAAAGCAGTATCTGATCATGATAGTGGGAAGGTATACTTTCGCGTCGAGGGTGAAAGTATACAAATAGAGACGATCGAGGAGACCAGAGAGAGAGAGAGATTCAACCTACTCCGAGTAGTCAAGTGATTCAGAGCGGATGACAGATGCAGAGTGAGACGTCCATCAAGAGTGAGACTTTGTGATCATAGACGATGAGATTGTTTGGTCAAACCCCGTATCACGAGCTCTTGTTGTACCTTCATGCACTAAAGACTTACATATTGTAGCAGATGAGAGATCAGAGAGCACACTCTTGGTACATAACACATTTGAGGTTCATG
This sequence comes from Ottelia alismoides, assembly GCA_037367405.1. Taxonomy (NCBI): domain Eukaryota; kingdom Viridiplantae; phylum Streptophyta; class Magnoliopsida; order Alismatales; family Hydrocharitaceae; genus Ottelia; species Ottelia alismoides. Next base: position 302,455 of record JAZKJV010009277.1, read on the forward strand.
ATCGTAGTCAGGATAGAGAAGCATTGTATATTTCAGGTTCTTCCAATTCAGATCCCTTGGATTCTGTCATTGATTGGGATAACTTTGATGATTATTTGCCATGTCTGATTCCTTCAGAGCTGAAAGCTAGAGCGAAGATCGAGCCAATGCAAATGATAGATACACTAGCAAGGATGCCTTCGCCAGATTTTCACATACAGCGAGATTTCTCCCATGCAGATCTGGTATCCTTCACTCAGACATTTCAGAAGCCAAATTTGCCAGCTCCGAGTTGTCCAAAATTGAAGACCTTCCCGCAATCGATGAAGTACAGACTACTTGCGGGTGAGCCAGATATGTTCCCAGTCACTATCTCAACGGATTTGACTGGAGATCAAGAATCTCGTCTAATGGAGGTTCTTGAAAGAAATCACAAGGTGATTAGATGGAGCGTAGATGATCTCTAGGGGATAAGTCCGGACCTGTGCTCCCATTACATTTATCTTGAAGAGGACGTCAAGCCATCGCGTGAGTTCCAGTGACGGCTGAACCTGAATCTTCAAGATAAGGTCACGAAGGAAATATTGAAGTGGTGGAGCGTCAATTTTATCTCCACCATCTATGACTCCAAGTGGATTAGTCCATTATATGTGGTACCCAATAAGACGGGTATCACTGCAATTGTGAGCGAGTCTGGAGAGGAGATAGCTACCCAGGTACCCACTTCTTGGAGTGTCTGTGTGGACTACAAACGATTGAATAAGGCCACCAGGAAGGATCATTTCCCATGGCTATTTATTGGTCAGATTATCAAGAGGCTAGCTAGACAAGTACTCCGGATACAACCAGGTGACCATAGTGCCCGAAGATCAGGAGAAAACGACATTCACCTGTCTGTTTGGGATACATGCTTTTAGATGGATGCCCTTTGGTTTATGTAATGCTCTGGATACATTCCAAAGGTGTATGCTTTCCATCTTTTCGGACATGGTGAGTGGTTATTTAGAAATCTTCACGGATGACTTTTCGATCTACGACAATGGGTTTGGTACTTGTGTTGACTTCCTACATCGTGTACTTGAGCGCTGCATAAAGGTCCATCTAGTATTATCTTGGGAGAAGAGTCACTTCATGGTGACTCAGGGGATGGTGCTTGGCCATATCATCTCCAATAGGGGCATGGAGGTCGATCTAGCCAAGGTGGATATCATCAAGAAATTCAATCCACCATCCAATTTATGATAGTTGCGGTCTTTTCTGGAGCATGTCGGTTTCTACCAACGATTCATTTAGGATTTCAGTCGTATTTCCCGGTCGCTTACTGATCTGTTGACGAAATACATCGAGTTCATTGTAGATGATAATTGTATAGCATCATTTGAGACTCTCAAAGGATTAGTTGTTGAGGCTCTTGTCCTTCAGCCACCCGATTGGTCTCTCCCATTCGAGATCATGACGGATGCTTCTGAGTTTGCCATAGGGGTTGTGCTAGGACAACGGAAGGATGGATTGCCATATGACATTCACTACGTTAGCCGTAGTTTGGATGCCACTCAGCGGAATTATACTGTGACTGAGAAGGAGATGCTAGCCGTAGTCTTTGCTTTAGAAAAGTTCAGATCTTCTATTCGTTGATCCCGAGTGACTATATTTACATATTACACCGCCATACAATATCTCATGGTAAAGAAGGATGCCAAAGAGAGATTGACTAGATGGACCCTTCTACTCCAGGAGTTTGACATAGAGATTAAGGATAAGCCTGAAGTCAATAATGTGGTGGCGGATCACCTCTCCCGTTTAGAGAACCTTGAGGATCCTGATCATATTGCACCTATTACAGAGACCTTCCCAGATGAGGCAATCCTTGCTATCGCCTCGCTTCCATGGTATAATAACATTGTGAAATATCTTGTCACCAAGAAAGTTCCACAAGGTTTGCCCAAACAGCGACTTGAGATTTTTCTTGCGAAAGCCAAGTCGTACCATTGGGAGGATCCCATCCTTTATCATGAAGGAGGGGATAGTGTCTGGCGTCGGTACATTCCTCAGGAGGAGAACCACAGTGTCCTCATATACTGCCACAATCTTGAGGTAGGAGGGCATCACTCTAGGAGGAGGACAACATAGAAAGTGCTCCAATCCGGTCTATGGTGGCCTACCATCTTCTAGGACTCTGATGAATTAGTGAAGATGTGTACTGACTATCAGAGGATGGGTACATGTGGACAATGTGATATGATGCCGATGCATACCATTCACTTCTGTGAGTTTTGTAATGCATGGGGCATCGATTTCATGGGTCCATTCCCTAATAGCCAAGGATTCAAGTACATTCTGCTTGTTGTAGACTATATGAGTCGTTGGGTTGAGGCCATCCCCACCCGAACCACAGATGCTAAAACTGTATGAAGATTTTTGAGGAAAAATATCATTTCACGGTTTGGGGTACCTAGAGTTTTTATATCTGAAGGGGGACTCATTTTATCAATGACAAGGTAAGGGCCCTTGCTAACAAGTTCAGCGTTGACCATCGAGTTGCCACTCCATATAACCATAGACCAATGGTCTTGCTGATGTTTCGAAAAGGGAGATCAATACTATATTTCAAAAGGTTGTCCGCCTAGACCAAAAGGATTGATCACAACTTTTGGACTCGATCTTGTGGGCCTATTGGACCTCCTTCAAGATACCTTTGGGTTCATCTCTCTTTCATCTCGTTTATGGAAAGCCATGCCATTTACCTATGGAGATCAAGCAGCACAAGTCACTTTGGACAATCATTGAGTTATTATTAGATCCCAAGAGTTTAGGAGATTAGAGGAAATCAGAGTTGGCAGCCCTAGAGGAGTTGAGAGATACAACCTTTTCGAGTAGCCTGCAGTATAAGGAGAGAGTGAGAATATGGAATGATTCTCATATCAACCATAAGCAGTTTGAGCCGAACCAACACGTATGGCTACTTGATGCTAGTTTGAGATTATTTCCAGGGAAACTATAATGCAAATGGAAGGGACCTTACTTGGTTTGAAAGGTACACGACAATGGAAGCATTGATATATTTGAGTAATCATCTCAATCCACCTTTTGAGTTAATGGTCAGCACCAGAAGCCATATCTTGATCATGAACCATTGATCATTGATGTTGCCGCTATTCATTTTGCATGAGATGTGGTAGTTGACTCACATCATTTGCATCTCATGCTTGATTTTTACTTCTCTTTCTTAGTTGTATAGATTCAGTTGTCCATATCATTCATTTTTTTGTAATACCCCATATTCGTCATATGATTATGCTATACTTAGGGTGTGTTGTACCCTAAGTATAGGGGGTATAAGACTTGGGATTATTTATTTTTGAGTTCATTACCTCTGTTTTGCTACCTATACGTAAGAATATTTTACCCTAAGTATAGGGGAGGTAAACCCTGTACATCCTAACCCTCGATTTTCCCTTGTGTACAGACTTCTATACTTAGGATTACTTGGTCCCAAGTATAGGGGGATCACCGACCTCTATTCATCACATTCTTTTATTCGTTGTTACAGTATAGCTTTCCTTTCACTTCCTAATACTCAACACGAGTTATGTCTTCCTTTCATCGCTCTTTGATCACTCTGAGGACATCGTTCAAGCTAAGTATGGGGGGTGTCGTATATATTGTATATATACTTTAACCATAACTCATACTTTGTGTAAGTGTGTGAGTAATATGGCTAAAAATCACAAAATTAAAAATCATAAAAATTTTAAATTTTTTATGCATATTTGTTTGTAAATACCTTCTTGTAAAAATTATTTCTTTGCAAATACTTGTAGAAATGTTTTGATTGTAAAGTCTTTGTAAATATTTTTGTATCAAAATTATGTATACAATACAATTTTTTGAAAAATATTTGGAAAATAAAATTTTGCAAAAAATTGTTTGTAAATGTTTGTAAATATTTTGCAAAACTTTCCCTTCTTCCTTGCATTCAAAAATTTTCATAGAAATTTGCATATTTTGAAAAATTGCACAAAAAGAGATTTTGTACATATTTGCTTGTATATTCTTATGAATCATAGTTGACATTTAAACTAGTATGAAATTAAATTGAAAAATGGAGCTTGGTTAAGACCTTAATCCACTTCACTTCAGAGGAACCCTATAGAATTCGGGGTAAAGACTTTTCAGGTCCAATAGTGACTTAATTCTTTTAGTCCACTAGGTTATGTTCACATTTCATCTTGATGAGCCTAAGTAGACCACTTAACAATGCACACATGACTCTCAGAGACAATGGCTTGAATTGGACAAGCACCTTACACGTAGCTCAACACGGATAAGGTGGTAAGGAGGCAAAATTCTTTGGCTTGGGGTAGCATACGCGTGTAGTACTTCTAGGAGGAACCTCTCGTCTTCCTTTAGGGAGGAATGTGCATCTCAACCTGGTCTAGTTGCATTGAGGTATAAAGACAGGAGTCTGTGGGTTGCAATAATACTTAAAAAGAGGGATAGTTTACTGGCTCAAGAGGAAAACTTCTTATGTACGTGGTGCACCATGTAAATATGTTGTATATATGCACATCAAAAAATGTGCAAAAATATGAAAAACTCCAAAAAAGGAGACAAGCCTGATTGAAAATAAAATGCCTGCCGAAGTGTATATAGTGAATAAGTAAAGCTTATAAATTCCACCTTCATATCTCATGGAAGCTTGCAGCTAGAGACTTAGCTACACTGCTCCTCGAGGTCATGGTCTATTTGTTTATTTCCCCTCTTCTTGTGCTGGTTGAACTTTAACTTAGAAGGGAATACCCTGCTCCTCGAGGAAAGAGCTGCTAGACTAGGGAATTAGAGTTACCTTATTGAGGGAGGCTATTTCTTTGTCATTTCTAAGGTAGGGAGCTGCATATCACTTACACAGTACAAGGAAAGATGCATAGTCATTAGAGTTCGCGTATGTAGACTTGTTTTGAACTGGTTTATAGAGGAGTCTTGACCATGGAATTGTGGAACTTAGAGGATGTTGAGACTTAAACCTATTTCCCAATAAGGTTCTGCCAAACTAATAATCCAAAGGTCTGATTGAGCTTCATACTCCAATTTAATGAAGAAAAGTTTAATAATCAGCCTTGATTCTTTTTATTTATCTTTTCTTTTTTGCTTTCACATCTTTTTTAAATAAGTGTTTGCTAAGGGACTAGCAAAGGTAAAGTATAGGGGGGTGATGAATCCACAATTCTCACTCTTTATTCTTTTATTTTAGCTCTTCTTTTTGGCAAAATACCATGTAAATACATGTAAATACAATAATTTAGCTTTCTGCATGCTCTTGTTAATAATGCATAATTAGCATGTATTTTGCAAAAATAAAAGAATAAAGGAAAAAGAAAAAGAATGATGTATTTAGAATAAATACAAAGTGACCAAAACCCTAAGAGAAGGTCAACACTTGACCTGGTCGCAAAAGAAAATAAGTAGAGAGAGATAGGGTCTACTATCTACTGTACATATCACATATACTTGTACATATTATGTATGCATTTATTTTTGATAAAAACAAATTATTTTATTCTTTTACACCGTTAGCTTTAATTATAAAATAAAAACCAGAAAAATAAAATAGAAATAAAATCATCCAATCTTTGTACAAAATACACATGTACATATTGCATTCACTATTTATTTCACACCCTTAAACAATTTGTAAAAATAAAATAAAAAGTATTTTATACTCCTAAAATGATGTTGTAAATAAATAAAATATAAAAATATAAAAATATGTTTGCAAAAAAATGAAACAAAGATACTTATGCGTAATGCATAGGTATATTATACATGTATATAATACTATATATTGTATTTACGTTATTTTATTTTTATAAAAATAATTTAAAATCATAAAAAATAGTTTGTAAAATAATAAACATTTTTTATTTTTATACATTTTTAATTTAATATCATTTACTTTTTTTAATCCTATTTTCTTTGAATTTTGTAAATATTTTCTATGATTGGTTCAGCTGGGATTATTGATGCCGGTGAATGTCCCCTTCTGGACCGGGTCGGGTCGCATCCCTTTCGCCGGAGATTTTTCTTCGATTTTTCATGCCCGAACCCAACCTCCTCCTGCCTTGATTCTTTTGCTCGATTGAAGCCTCATGATCCATGATCCTCACGGATCCTTAGGCGCAGCTGGATCTGCCTAGTGTTCTGCTTATTACTCTGATCCTTTGGGACCCTCGTGCAACCTATAAATAATCTCCTCCCTCATCTCCAGCATTTGAGCTCATCCCTCACACCACCACAGACCCTGAGCCACCTTCCTCGTAGTGAAAACCATTGGAGTTGTGCCTTAGGATTCAGCGGAGGTGCTGTGAGACTCGTAGCTCACGACATGGCTGGAGCTCAGGCGCGTGAAGCCTCCCAGCCAATCGCTGCTTGATTAAGGCCAAGACCTTGATGCCCACCTTTTCCTGATGTCTAGGAACACATCTAAACCTTCAGGTACCCATTTTATCCCTCGCATTTCCCGTTTCGATTGGATCTTTCCATTTCGCGCTGCCGTACGCCTATCTGCTCCGACCAGCTTGTCGGAGCCATGCTACCCCCCTTCGTCTGCATTGATGAAACCACTATTGACGCTCACTACATCATCTGGCGCAACCTTTCCCCTTGAATTGTGCTCATCAGAGCATGATCAAGCCGGGTCTTCATCCCCCATTTTCGTTGGAGACCCAAAACTCCATCGACCATCACGTTCCCTTGCTTTTCCATGCAATAATCAGACTGGAAAACCGCCCCGAGTCTCTCTACCTTTTGCAGGCACAAACGCATGAGAGGAGACCACTCCGGACCTTCAGCTGCTCAGGTGGAGCTACTCCAAGGGGACCTTCGTCGTCATGCCCATTCGACCGTTCTCACACCCATCAGAGCCCCTCGTTCAATGCAGAATAGCTTCACGACACTACCCGCCCTCTCTGATCCTTCATTGGAGCGGCAGATCCGCTCCGATGCTAGGTTGAAGTTTGTTAGGGACTGGTTCTTGTAGTCTCTCCTTCCGCCATTGGATGACCACGCTGCTGCCAAATTGAATCTCAGCCACCCGACATTAGTAGCTTTAGAGCCGTTAGATCTAATGCATCCGATGCATCTAACGTAGACATTCGAGACAGATCCTAAGCCATCAGATATGCAGCAGAGGTCGATCAGAGCTGTACGCCAGCGCCCTCCTCCGTGCACGACACGTTTCCCTACCAAGGGTATATTTTGCTTTTAGCCATGCATGTTTCTATTTTTAGCTTTAGTCCATCAAATAAAAGTTGTAGTTAAAAAACTTTACGGTTTGGACCTTGTATTTTTTATATTTGCACTTTAGTCCTCCCAAGTCTGAGGCACGTGTATGCACACTTGATTTTTGGATATTTTGCATTTCATGCTCTGAACTTTTATATTGTTTATGAATGAAAGTTAAGTTTTTAGAAATTACATCCATGCCCCTGAGGGCATGAACCACGTATTGTGTGTGAGTGATTGGACTTTTTGTAGTATCAACCCCAGACTTTTATTGTGTGTTATCATTTGGTCCAGAAACTTAAAGTTATTATGAATAGGTCCCTGTGAACTATTCTTAATTACATGAAATGTTTTGGACTTAATAAATAATAAATTAATTCAAAAAATACATAAAAATTACCATTGGCTCCTGTTAGTGTGTAATATTAACTATAATTTTGTTAGGTTGATTTATTTGCATTTTCTATTTTTAAAAATTCAAAAACCTTAAAAAAGTTCTTGTTTTCCTTATAAAAATCCTAAAAATTCGAAAAATGCTTTAAAAATTCCATAAAAATTACTTTGTGTGCCATTTATGGTGTCTTAATTACTTGGTTAATTTTGTTTGAAAATTCATCATAAAAATCATAAAAATTAGAAAATAATAAAAAACTTATAAAATTAAAAAAAAATCCAAAAAATGTAATTTCAGTTTCTATTAGTAGCTTTTAACTTCAATTTTATCATAAAATTGCTAATCAGGACTTTGGGACATACTAATTATTTTTAATTTGCAATTTAGTCCTAAATATGCACAGTTTTGAGTTTTGAGCCTTGTTTGATTTTTATAAAATTATAATAACATTTGAAAAATCCAAGAAAATTACCAAATATACTTTTTTGGTTATTTAGAAAAATCCGAAAAGATCACTGTGTTTGTTTTCTTTTATTCTTGTTCTTGTGTGTTTTTATTAAAATAAAAAATCTAAAATTTAAAACCCACTAAAAATTGTTTTATTTTCTGAAATCTGACTACTTCATACTTTTCTCGTGCTACTTGTATTCGGCAGTGGTGTCTATAACAGGTAAATAAAAATAGCGAACCGCTTACATGCTTTGATTGTTTGAATAGCTTTCCTTGAGTGATTTTTTTTCTTGTTGAGTGATTGGATTGATTGACAACAACACTTTGCATATTTCCCAACTTAGTCGATCCGGATTTCACTGCTCATCAATCCCACTTCATTTGATGAAGCACTCATGGATCATGACATGGATAGATGGATTCTAGCAATGATGTCAAAGATTGACTACATGCATAAGAATGGTGTATGGATCCTAGAGGATCCACCTGAAAGGGTAAAACCCATTGGGTGTAAATGGATCTTCAAGAGAAAGAGGGGACCTGATGGGAAAGTAGAGACTTTCAAGGCACGACTCGTAGCCAAAGGCTACACACATAAAGAAGGCATCGACTAGGATGAGACGTTCACTCTTGTGTCTATGCTTAAGTCCATCACGACACTGCTATCTATAGCTGCATCTCTTGACTATGACATCTGGTAGATGGAAGTCAAGACAATTTTCCTCAATGGATACCTCAAGGAGGATATCTATATGGAGCATCCCTAGGATTTCATAACAAGGAAGGTAAAGTATGCATGTTGAAGAAATCCATCTATGAGCTCAAACAAGCTTCTCGTAGCTGGAACATCAGATTTGACGAAACCATAAAGAGTTATGATTTTGTGCAAAATCCCGATGAACCTTTTGTGCACAAGAAGCTTAGTGGGAGTGCCATTGTGTTCATAGTGCTTTACGTAGATGGCATCCTTATCATTGGGAATGATAAAAGGATGATGGCCAGTGTTAAGATTTGGTTGTCCCATACCATCGAGATGAAAGATCTTAGAGAATCCTCTTGTCGCGACCCCGATTCCGGGTCGTCGGATCCTCCCAAATCCGGATCTGGTTACTCAACACTAATTTATTCAGCAATCACAACTAACATTCAAAAACAGACTGCAATTAAAAATACTCAGAAGAAAGTATTTCAACACTTTTCCATTCATAAAATAAGGTTCACATGATACATTGTCACACTATAACCATTTACATGTACATCAGCTCGAAAGGAGATACACAAAAAAATTACTAACTATCTTTTAGAGTAAAGATACGGTGGTTGGCAGGATGACTAAGTTAGCTAGGTGTATTATTAAAGTCCTTGTGATGGCTCACCGACACTTGTTGGGTTTTCCATAAATTGTGGGATAATTAGCGAGTGCTATGTAACGAAGAAGAGAAAAGCAAACAAATATTTAATTTTTCAAAACTTGTTATCACAAAAAGTTTCATTCATTCTCATTAGTTTAAGTCGTATTCCTTTCTATTCCATGTTAGGGATTAGTCCAGGGAATTACCTCACCACTATATGGTCTACGAAGTTGTGGACACATCGGGATTGGAGATTGTGTTCATCTGGTAAGCTTATACCGCCACACATTGCCTCAACCAATCCTCCAATACTACTAAAACCATTTCCTTTTTCTTTTATTAATCAGGGTCTCAAACCCTCAGCCTGAAAAACAAAGAAGCACACCGTCCTCGAGGATTTGGTTGCTTAAAACCTCAGGCTAACCGTTAATCACATAACCTAGCAGCTTTAAATGCATGCTATCGTGACCCATCCGCTATTGAACCACCCATACCTCCACATGGCATGACCAAATCTTCCGTCGTTCAACCCGAATATATTGGCTCCCAGTACCACACATTGCAAATCATTCATTTCGTGTGCACTTGTCATAACAGTGCAATCGTGTACCACCTAGGTAGGGCAAAGCCATTACGGGTACCTTCCGACAAACCTACAGGTTGCATGCCCGACCTGTAGTTCTACTCCCAGTCATTCTTAACATAAGACAATCCTTTTTAGGATCCAACTAAAAATACAACAATTCTCATGATGTAATTCCTCCGTCAATCCATAAATTTGCATAAACATAAATGCTGAGTATAGACTTATACATATATTAATTCATATATTTATATACTCACATTTACGCTTATTTAAGTTCCAAACTCTAACTTTCCAAACCATTACATCCATTCGATGCTTAGATCTTATTTTAGTTGAAATAACAAAGCAAATTTTCATACTTTCTAAAAAAATAACCAAATTAGGCTTCTTTGTAGCAAGGAGCAAAAATACAAAAATCTCAATGATGTCATATGAAAACTCAATAGCAAAAGGAAAGATTTCGTTACCTACTCAAGCTCTCTCTTGTATGCAGTGCTTTATCGTGATTCTTTTTTTAAAGGATGATTTATAGATCTTGAAACAAACGAATTTCAATTTTGTATAAAAAATGCTAAGAATGTGCCAAGAATGCGAAGAAGAAACGAAGAACACGAAGAATGCAAAGAACACACGAAGATCACGAAGAACACGAAGAATATATTTTCTCTTGAAATTTTAGCAGAGCTTCCCCTTGTAAAGGGTGATACTTCTAGGAAAATTTTGGTATAGCTTCCCCTTATATTGGGACATATGTTTATAAAATTTCAGCAGAGTTTCCCCTTATATGAAGACATATATTAAAAGAAAATCAGAAAGAGTTTCCTCTATAAAATCACCGAAAGGAAAACAACAAGGAAACTGAACATGAATCAAAAACCTAGCCCACGAAGAAAACTAAGAGAGGATTGTACCTTCCTCCTCCTCATTCTCCCGACAGCGCTTCACTAGCGCTCCTTCCTCGCCTCCCACTCCTCCTCCCGACCTCTCGACCCTAGCCCTTGGGGGGTGGTGGTAGTGGAAATCGTAGAGAATGAATAGGTGGGGGATATTTATAGGCTCTAGAAAAGCGCTAACCAAGGTTAGATAACCAAGGTTTAGACCTTAACCGCGGTTAGCGACCCATGGTTTTGGCCCATGATTTTGGCCAAAACTTATCCAAAACTTAGGGCTTAAGTTAGAACTATCCAGAAGACTCTAGATTCGCTAATGACACTTAATTAGTGCTAATCATGATTAACTTTTACTAATCGTGATTTAACATTCGCAGCTTATGCTTAACTTTTGCTAACTATTGGTTAGTGTTCACGAATGGTCACTAATGACTCAATACATCATTAGTTTATTTAATTATATTTAATTAGTCTTAATGATGTTCATTAAGAGTTAATGACGTCTTAAACCTCCTAACTTCTCTTTCTTCCGAAAATCATAACAAATCGAAACAAAGTCCGATTTACACTAAATAAATTCTGTTGGTTTTCTCTTGACGATCCGGATCTTATGAAATAGGATCCGAGAGATGGCCAAGTTCGAGGCTTTAAAATTATAACAATCTTAAATGAAGTCTCATCCTTGAGACTAGAAACGCAGGCATAACAACCTTAAAGAGGATTGAAACCATAACAACCTTAAAGAGAATGAACGCCATTTCATTTATTATAAAGATATAACAGTACATAGTATTATCGTTTAAACAAGTACGTGTATTTTTCTCTCATTTCAACCTCAGGTTCCCATGTGGCTTCTTCAAACTCTTGGTTGCACCACAACACTTTAACTAGAGGTACCTCTTTGTTCCTCAACTTATTGATATCTCTATCCAGTATTTGCACAGGTATTTCTAGGTATGTCAAGTCTGGCTCAACATGCATATCACCATAATTTATCTTATGCTCAGGATCCTTAATATACTTTCTCAGATTTGATACATGACAAACATCATGTATTGCCGAAAGATGTGGTGGAAGTACAAGTCTATATGCGACTTTCCCAATCTGTTGAATAATTTCAAAGGGACCCATGAATCTGGTTGTCAACTTCCCACGCAAGCCAAACCTCTGAACTCCCTTCATAGGTGATGCTTTAAGAAATACGAAGTCACCTACCTCAAACTCAAGGTCTCTTCGTTTGGTATCACTATAGCTTTTCTGGCGACTCTGAGCAGTTATTAGTCTTTTTCGAGCAAGCTCTACTGATTCCCATGTATCCTAGAGTCTTTATGAATTGTAAAGGTTCTTTCTATTGACCTCTTGCCAAGAAAAAAGGAGTAGTACACCTTCATCCATATAGTTCTTCAAATGGTGTCATGTCAATACATTCATGGTAACTATTATTGTAGGTGAATTCTACAAGAGGCAAATGTTTCACCCATGATCCTTTCCATTCTAAGGCACATGCTCGTAGCATATCCTCTAAAGTCTGAATCGTACGTCTGATTGACCATCTGTTTGTGGATGATATGTTGTGCTCAAGCATAACTGTGTGCCTAAGGCTTTCATGAAGTTCTCCCAATAGTGTGATGTAAATCGTGAATCTTGATTGGAAACTACTTCCTTTGGGATACCATGGAGGCGAATCACATGTGTAATATATAACTCAACAAGCTGATCTGGAGAGGAAGATAAGCTTATTGGAATAAAGTGTGCTACCTTGGTCAAGTGATCCCTTATAACCCATATACTATCGTTACCACCATTCGTCTGAGGTAAGCCAGTAATGAAGTCCATTGAAATGCTTTCCTATTTCCACTCAAGTACAAGGAGGGGTTGTAACAATCCTGGTGGCTTTTGGTGTGAAGCTTTACCTGTTGGCAAGTGAGACATGAATTCACAAACTCAGCAACTTCTTTCTTTATTCCAGGCCACCAAAAGTATGAATGAAGATCACTATACATCTTCGTGCTAGACGAACAGATAATCTAGAGCAATGCACTTCATGTAAGATGTCTTTACTCAGTTCAGGCATGCTTTGTACACAAATTCTGTGATGGTTATATAGTAACCCAACTTGTATCTAGAATCCTTCTATCTCATTCTTTTCAAATTGTAGTCTCAAGTCTTTAAGGACGAGATCATCCTCATGTCCTTTATTTATTCTATCCCACATCTCTAGTTTGTATCGGTGAGGAATAGTTATGCCATCGACACTACTATCAAATGGTTTCCATTCAATTAGCATTGATAGTACACCCCAGAAGTGGATAGCACTCGCCAACCCATGTGAATAAGTTCTTCTACTAAGGGCATTTGCTACAACGTTCCTTAAGGATATGGGAAGACCCTCAAGCGCATCACGGAAGTGTGAGGATCACACCGTATGCGATCGGGAGCGACTAGTCGCACTAGTTGCTCGATGCAGCGGAATATTAAAAATTTTAATGTGATGAAACCACAAGATCCAAGAACATTTCTTAGATCGTTTCATCTAAACCACAATAGGTATTAAGGTTACCTCTTGAAGCATGGTTCTGATCGAGTCTCTAAACGAAAAGACCTCCTGTCTCAAGTCCAATCTGTCGGAGGAGACACTTGCGAGCGCGTTGATGAGACGCATGCTCCTCGCAATCCATGTTGATGATTCACGTGACGAATTACCCGATCTCGTCGCACGAGATCCGACGTCTTCTTCTTGAGTGACGTGCACCGAAGAAGACGGAGATCCATGGGAAAATACTTCGGCAGCATATCGACGATGTTGCAGCGATGGCGACTCTCTATGGCTCCATGGTGGACAGTCATAAGAGAGAAAGGGAGAGAGCATTTTGCATGTAGAGAGAGAGAGAGCACATGATGTTATCGTAAACGTGTCACACGAAGAGCAAGGGGTGCCTCTTCTTATATAAGGTTTAGGGAGTCCATGTATCTCAATCCATGGACAACACATAATCAATGGATGAGATTGATTTGTGTTTCTTTCAATGATCATGATGTTATTTAAAAAATATAACAACAATTGATTTAATTTAAATAAATATATATTGATAAATCAATATAAATCAATTCAAAATTAAATCATTTTGACTAGTCTTGGAGATAATGAGAAGATTGACAATATCCCCTAAAAAGGGGGGACGTGTGCTCATTTGAGATAGAATGGGTCTATCTCCTCAAAATCTCATGAGATCTTACTATCTCATGATATCTCCAAGATTTACAACAACATTTGTTGTGAATTATTTCACAAAAAATAATTCATAATTATCTTTTGAACATTGCAATCATGCCATAGGAAATATGTGAATCACATTCACATTCCAAAAGAAAATGTAAATTATATTTTCAATTAATCATCCAATGTGAATCCAATTCACATCAATAATTAATTAACAAATATAAATCACAATATGCTCTCTTTACTATATTATAAATCACATTTATAATATACCTGAATAATATGGACAGTGCTATCCACATTATTCTTATCCATTATTAATTAAATCATATTTAAACATATTGGATCTCAGTTTTCATGTGCCCAAATAATATGAATCACATTCACATTATTCACATCTTTGATAATTAAGTCACATTTAATTATCTTAGATAACTCTCCTTATAATATGAATCGAATTCATATTATTCATGATAATAAATCACATTTAATTATCCATTTTTCTCAATACTCAGATACATATATCAACAATGAAATTATTCTTGAACTCTTTCAAGGTTAATGCGCTTTCTCCGCGGATACTTGGAGATAAGGACAGGGCGATTTTATTTTTCCACGTATAGCGATTTGGATATTGAGATCACATCTCAAATCCAGATCTTGCGGACCTCCCATAGATGCTTGATTAAATCAAGACCGCAAATCTAATCTTCTAATTACATTCGAATCACATTCAGATCAATGTCCAACATTTGGACTAAGATCAGATTACTTCTCTATGAGATGAGTCACTAAATTCCAGACCTGTTTCATCACTCCTTAGAATGGAAGCATCATGGTTATACAATCGTTTATGATCACATCACCCTCAAGCATTCCTAATACATGTACATCCTACATACTGGAAGACACAGAATAAACCTGAAGTTTTAGATCTCTTTCAGACTGTCTCCTTCAGGGTTTTATCATTAAGTTTCTCAATTGACTATTGGGAGTTGGTATCGATCATGTACTTTCCTAAAGCATATATCATACCCAGGTGTTGATCATATACTTTCCGAAGTATATATCAAACCTACAAATTCAGTCAAGCTTCCAAAACTAGACGACTGTGCACGGAATTTGATTATTCCCAATATCTCAAGAGTGAGCTCATGTCTTCCGGTTCAACAATGAACATGTATGATATGTTTGAGTGCTCGTATTACTCATATGCCCTTACATGTACACCAGTGCGTCGTTATATAGACCTTGGTTAGGTCATCAACCTATTGGTCTGTCAAATGTACATACTCGGATGTATAATAACACATCTATCTCCAGTCAAAGGATGCATGCCTATATTGTGACAACATACGGCATAGGTCTTTGGTTATCTCGATCTCACTAAGTCAACTCTTTGACCTAACTAATTTGACACCTCTGAATCTCTATTCTCATGAAGAGGACCTGCATCAAGAGGTCAGTCAGATATCAGCCAAGTGAGAAAGGATTGCTATTTCCTACTATTGTTAAGGAAAATCGTAGGTTTTTTTAATTTTTTAAATAAATTTTATATCCCCAGCAACGGCACTATTTTGTTAACACGTCATTCACGAGGATCGATAATTATGAGATGATATGGAGGTATCGTTGCTATCCCCAAAAACCCCACGACAAACAAAATTTTTTTATTTTTGCTACTTATTTACCTGTATAGTGGATAGGATCGAACTCAGAGAGGCTACAATTCCTGAGGGTTATTCAGTTAACCAAAAAAATCAATTAAAAGAAAAACCAGGAACCTCAAAGACAAACTATCATTGGTTTTTGTGGAATTTTTTTCTTATTATTTTTTTAATACTTTTATTTCTATTTTTTATTTTTTGATTTTCAAATTTTTAGTGATTTTAATTGTTGCATTTTTAAATTTTTAAATCAAGAACATTATGCAAAAAATAATAAATACGCACCAACTCTTTTTGTACTTTTCAATTATATTAAGATTGCTCAGAAAAATGTAGAGAAAATATTTTTGTGTTTTAAATATTTTGGAATGTTCTTGGATTTTTTTAGAATTTTCAGATGTTTTTGTATTTTTCTAAAAATCAAATAGATGCAAAAATGAGAAACAGTGCTTGGAACTTAAAAATGTTTTAATACCCAAAACTCCTGGTAAATATTTTTATGATAAAATAGGGACAAATATCTACAAATAGAGACTGAAATCAAGATTTTTGGATTTTTGTAGAATTTTTATGATTTTTATAATATTTTTAGTATTTTCATTTTTTGGGGGGTTTTATAAAGAGATAATGGGTGAAATTTGGGTAGAAATTAAATGACAATGAAATAAAACTACTAAATATTTTTGGAATTTTTGGAGCAATATTCAAATTTTTTATGAATTTTTGAAATTCAAGAAAAGAAAAAGACATTGTTTTTTTATTTTTAAATAATATTAAATAATTACAAAATTTAATAAAAAAATTATGCTAAAAAGAATAGTACATCAGAAGTATAGTAGGATTTTTCAAGAATTTATTGATCAAATAAAACATTTATTTCAATGAAGAGAGTTTGCAAAATAATGTCTGGAAATGAAGATCTGATCTGCAGATGTTTATTGTTCTCGCATAAGTAAATAACAAGAAATAAACAGAGGATTGAAAATCCAAATTATCTTAGTAAACGTGCCAAGCACGTGACTTGTTGTAGAGCATGAGCTTTATTGCATGGTTGGAAACTTTGTGGGTGTTAATGTAATTTCTCTAGAAGATTTTTTATATCCCCCCTTTGGGTTTCTTTTCTTCTTTCTCAAGCAAAAGGGGTGCTGCACCCCCTTTTCTCCACAAACACAGGGGCGGCGGAGGCAGTATCTCGACGGAGGTCGGTCGTTGGGGAGAGCGGCTCGCGCGATGGACGTCGGAGTGCTTGGAGCGGTGCCGAGGGACGCGTGGCGGAAAGAGACTGGGGTGGCCCCACAACAGTCTGGAGGAAATCTTGCGAGGGAGGTGGGCTTATGGAGGAATGGCGGAGGCGCTCAGCCTCAGTGCCGCTAAGGGCTTGTTTGGTTGCTGGGTTGGACTGGGTTGGGTTGGGGTACACCAGTGTACACCTCCTTCCAACCCTCTCAATCCTCCTCACAATTTACTATTCATAGGGGCACAATTTAATATTCACATGGGTACCCCAACCCAACCCAGTCCAACCCAGCAACCAAACATGCCCTAAGAGTGGCGGTGGTGTCTCGACCTGGGGGCGCGCCGCCCCAACGGTGGCGATGGTGACCTAGGGGCGTGCCGCCCCAACAGACGTCAGGTGGCGATCGGCACGAGGAGGGATGGCGGGTTTCAGCCCGATATAATTTTTTTATTTTTTATTATTATTGTAAAACAGGAACTGTATATATAAAAAAAACTTTTTTATAATTTTTTTTGTAAAAACTATAAGCAGGAATAGAAATTTTTTTGTTATTTTTTTTAAAAAAATGAACCTGCAAAACAAATGTTAGGAAAACAACAACTATGTTTTTTAATTCTTTTTATTTATAGACAAATCAGGACGCGACCAATATGACTCGGCTCCAAATCAAAACGGATGCATGAGCAAAGATCCGACGAAAAGTGAGGGATGGATCCGACTCTCCGACCATCGTATGCGGTCAGAGTTGATAGATCGTGGGAAATAGAAAAGAATGCGGAGAGATCACGAAAATGAGATGAAAAATCGAGTTGGTTACGGATCAAATCATGATGGATTTAATGATCTAGATAAAAAATGACAACGAAATAAAAATGCGAGAGATAAAACTACGATCAATCTACGATAAAAATAAGAAGAAAATGGATCTCACCTTAGGATCGGAAAAGACCTTGATCACCTCGACGAAGGCTGACGCGCTGTCATCGGACGACTCGAAGGCTAGGCACCTTTCTACGACAAGAAGACTCTCGGAGATCGGGCTCCTCTCACCAAAGATTGATCGATTTGGAATGATGGAGAAGGAGTCATATAAATAGAAAAGATAGAGAATGAAAATTGAATTTTTGAATTTTTGGTTGAAGAGATAAGGGAGATGAAAATTGAAATGAGATATAGATAAAGAGAGATAAAAATATTTAGAAAAATTAACTATTTTTTTATATTTTCATCACTGTATTTATTTGAATAAAAATGTTATTTTTTTATTTTTTATGGTGGTTAATTAAGAATAGTAACTATATACATATACTATATGCATATATGACATTATATACATAATTAAATAAGGAAATTAGCTTTTTTTTCCTTTTTTTGTTTTAAAATTTTAATTTTTTTTATTTTTATTTTTAAAATAATTAGTAAAATATTTAGAAATATATATATATACAAATACAATATGTAGAAAATACATGGGAAAATTGCATAAACCACCCCAAAAAACCAACTTTTTAATCGTAACTCTAAAAATTATGAAATATAGCCATTTTAAAGATAATTTAATTTAGATTCCAATGGAAGTGAGATTGGTTCAATTTGAGTTCATATGGAGCCGGAATTGGTCTTTCAATTAGTACTTAGTGGCTTTCTCCAAGTGTGGTTGCTTTTATTCTGTGCATGATTTAATTGTGCAATTATTTTTATTAATTAGAACATATTTTTATTTACAACTTTGGTTTTGAAAGTTATTTGATTTGAGGTCAATTAAGGTACAAAAAAAATAGTGAAGTACACAAATATACACAGAACATAATTCTTTTGGATTTTCTAATTGAGGACCTTATCTCCTCCTACTTTATTCCTGGTCGATCAGGTCAAGTCTTGACCTTCTCTCGGGTTTCAGGTCAGCCTGTATATATTACATAGATACGTTCTTCTTTTTTTATTTTCTTTTCTTTATTTTTCCTTTCTTTCTTTATTTATTTATTTTAGGTTAAAATAATATACAAATATACAATATTTACACACAGATTCAAGTTAGTAAGAATATGGAGTTAGTGTTATATACAGGTGTTTTATAAAGGATTTTAAGCTAAAATAAATGAATAAAGATGACGAATCGCATATTCATCATCCCCCTATGCTTTACCTTTGCTAGTCACTTAGCAAACACTTATTTGAAAGAATAAGTGAAGAAAAAGAAAAAGAAAGGGAAAATGAAGAAAGTAGGACAATATTGAGTATTAAACTTATCTTCATAAAATTTTAGTTTGGAGCTCTGTCGGACCTTTGGATTATTGGTGTGTCAGAACCTTAATGGGAGATGGATTTAAGACCTAACAGCCTCTAAGTTCCACAGGACTCCTATTCAGGTCTCCTCAACAGTCAGGTCAGAACAAGTCTACATACACCAATTCTTATGACTTTGAATTTTTACTTGTACGGTGTAAGTGAGGTATAACTCCCCATCTCAGAAGTAGTAAGAAACAGCCTCCCTCAACAAGGTAACTCTAGTTCCCCGGTCTAGTAACTCTTTCCTCGAGGAGCGGAGATATTCCCTTCTAAGTTTTAGTACAACCAGCTCAAGAAGAGGGGATGGAGAAAAGAATGGACGGTAACCAGTGTAGCTACCTATCCTTGGATGGATGACCAGTGCAGCCAAGTCATCCACTGCAAGCTTACAAGAATTTGTCTTTGAAGCTCTTATTGAATTTTTTTATTTTCTTTATCCTTGTATATACACTCCGGCATGCATTTTACTTTTCAATCAAGCCTATCTACTTTTGGAGATTCTGCATTTTTCCGTACTTTTTTTAAAGCATATACAAGGTGCAGCATGTACATAAGGAGTTTTTCCTCTTGAGCCAGTAGACTATCCCTCTTTTAAGCATTATTGCAACCCCACATCATCCTGTCTTTAGACCTCAACATCGCTAGACCAGGTTGAGATGCACTTCCTTCCCTAGAGGAAGATGAGAGGTTCCGCCTAGATGTACTACCCTCGTATGCTACCCAAGCCAAAAGTTTTATCCTCCTCACTACCTCATCCATGAAGAGCTATGTGTAGAGTGCTTGTCCAAGATAAGCCATGGTCTGAAAGAATCATGCGTGTGTTGTTAAATGTTCTACTTAGACTAATAAAGATGACATGTGAACATAGTCTTATGGAGTCAAAGAATTAAGTTACTAGGACCTGAGAAGTCTTAACTCCATTTCTTATAAGATTACTCTGAAATTAAGTGGATTAAGGCCCAACTAAGCTCCATTCTTCAATTTTATTCCATACATAGTTTAAATGTCAATACTATCATGAAAACTGCCCATGCAAATGCAAGAAAATATGTACATTGCAAAGATAGCTTATTTTATTTATTTATTTATTTTTAAAAAAATAATGCACATGTGAAAAGAACATTTAAAAAAACAATTTTCTAATTTTGAACTTTTATGGAATTTTAGAGAAAAATGCAGATGTAAAAGAAAGGTTTTTTTTAATTATGCAAGTTTTTATAGATTTTTGATTTTGTAATTTTTTTTCAAAAAGGAAAAAGGGTTAGTAAAATGTATACAAGTATATACAAGACTTTTTTTGTTTTATTTTGTTTGTTTTTTGTTGTTTTTTTTGTTTTTTTTGTTTTGTTTTTGGTGCTTTTTTGTTTTTGTTATTTGTTTGTTTGTTTGTTTTTTTGCTTTTTCTTTTTTGTTTTTTTTTTGTTTTTTTAACTTTTTTCACACACGTGGATTTTACAAAATTATATACAGATCCCCCTAAATAAAAATATTTAAAAGTACTAGTTATGTCTAAAGTATATATACAAGATATACGACATCCCCTATACTTAGCTCGAACTATGTCCTCATAGTGATCAGAGAGCGAAAAAGGAAGATATAACTCGTGCTAAGAATAGAAAAGTGAAAAGACTCCCAGATTCTAGTTTGTGGCAGTGCTCAAGTACACTGGTGTGTTCCTCCTGAGGAATGCACCTTCTCCAGATACAATCCACACCCTCGCGAAATAGGTACAGATCCTCCCACTGGTAATAATGAATTTTTGACAGAAATCTACCTTGTACTTCGGCCAATCTTGTGGAGCTTTATTGGAGACAAGATTAGTTCACAATATCAGCATACCATGGAAGTGATTCCACAGACAAAATGGCCTCATCTGGAAAGGTTTCGGAAATAGGAATCATGTTCTGCTCAGAGGTCTCTGTATCTGTGATACAGGAAAGGTGATCTGCCACAACGTTTTTCACTCCAGGTTTATCTTGAATATCTAAATCAAATTCCTGGAGAAGAAGGATCGATCTGATAAGGCATGATTTGGCATCCTTCTTTGCCTGTAAGTATCGTATGGCAGTGTGATCTGTGTACACAATAACGTGTGAACCGATGAGGTAATTTGAACTTTTCTAGCATAAACACAACTGCTAACATCTCCTTCTCTATAACTGTATAATTCCATTGTGCTTTACAAGTCTTGATAGAATAGTGTATAGTAAATGGTATCTCATCCATTCTCTGTCCTAAAACAGCTCCAACTGTGAAATCTGATGCGTCCGTCATGATCTCGAAAGGAAGAGACCAATCAGGTGGTTTTAAGACAGGAGCACTAGTAACCATCTCTTTCATCTGATTGAATGCAAGGAGGACTTTCTCATCGATAACAAAATGAGTCTCCTTACACAGAAGCTCAGTCAAACGTCTGGTAATTTTGCTGAAGTCCTCTATGAATCGCCTATAGTATCCTACATGTCCCAAAAATGACCTCAACTACTTCAAATTCTGCAGTGGATCTAACTTGGAAATCACATCAATCTTAGCCAGGTCAACCTCCATACCATGTTTGGAGATGACATGGCCCAATACAATCCCATTAGTCACCATAAAGTGACTCTTCTCCCATGAGAGCACTAGGTTTACCTTACAAAAACGTTGAAGAACTCGGTCTAAATGAGCAAGACATGTGTCAAAACTATCCTTGTAGTCCGAGAAATCGTCCATGAAGACTTCAAGAAAATTATCCACCATGTCTGCAAAAACGGCCAACATACACCATTGAAATGTAGCGGAGGCGTTACACAATCTAAAGGGCATCCGTCTAAAGGCGTAGGTGCCAAACGGACAAGTGAAAGTAATTTACTCCTAATCCTCAGGAGAGATAGCAACTTGGTTGTATCCCGAGTACCCATCCAAGAAACAAAAGAATTCTTTCCCTGTCAACCTCTCAATAATCTAATCAATAAAGGGTAGTGGAAAGTGATCCTTCTTGGTAGCTGAGTTCAGGCGTCGGTAATCTACACAGACATGCCATGAAGTAGGTACCCGAGTCAGAATCTCCTCATCGTGGTCATTCTTTACGATCGTAATCTCGATTTCCTTTGGGACCACATGTAAAGGGCTGAACCACTTGAAATCCGAATTGGGATATATAAATCCAGCATCACACCATTTCTTGATCTCCTTCATGACAACCTCCCTTAGATTTGGATTTAGACGGCGCTGACATTCACCAGAGGGTTTACAATGATCCTCTAGGTAGATATGATGCGAGCACAATGCTGGAGTAATCCCACGGAGATCCGAGATATTTCATCCTATGGCCTTGCGATTTCTCTCAGGAACCTCTAGCACGTGAGATTCTTGTTCAACGATCAACTGCGAGCTGAGGATGACTGGAAACATTTGGGGGGGACCCGCAAGGAAGGCATATTTCAACGTTGATGGTAAAACCTTGAGCTCAGGTGGGGTCTGAATCAGCTCTGCAATAACCTCTGGTACTGTACTGGTAGACGGTATGTGATTTGTGCTCTGTAGACTATCCACCTTGGCTACTGACGACTCAGCAATAGAATATCTGATAGATCTGTAATGAATGATCTCTGCTCAGAAAGGAAGGGCTCATCAGGGTGTTCAATATTCTTATCAATTAATGTCTCAGATATCTCAGCAATAATCTCATAAAGATATCTCTCATCTATGCATAAATCAGGAAATTCAACGAATGGCTCAGATATCTGGACCTCAGAACTCTGCTCAAACTGCTCATCGGTAATTATCTCAATTAGACCACCAAGGGAAGTCATGTCAACTGTGCTTTCCATAGAGTCCTTTTGGGAAAGGAAATCCTGGGTATCTATAAAATCCGTGAAAAGATCTGTCTCTCTGAATTCAGCAAGAAAATCACAGTCATCTGGCTCTAATATAACTTTCTCTGATCATCTGTTGTTGGTGGCGGTGATGGTCTAGGATCAGAGATCATCTTAATTTTCACCTTGTCACTACGAGAATGAAAGATGATCTCTCCAGTGCCATAATCAACTGTTGCTTCGGTTGTTCGGAGGAACGGTCGACCTAGTATGATCGATGTATGGAGTAACAGTGCAGGTGTGTCCATATCCATGACAACAAAATCAACAGGGAATTTCATTCCCTGCACCGTTACAATAACGTCCTCTAAAATGCCTCTTGCCCTCTTAATCGATCTATCGGCAAACTGAAGGATTATTCTGGTTGTTTTAAGAGGTCGTAACTAGAATTCATTTAATAAAGAGGAAGGCATGAGATTAATGGAGCAACCACTATCGAGAAGAGTACGATCAAATTCTTGATCAAAGATAAACGGATGTGAGGTGCTCCCTTGTCTTTCTTTTTAGGCGGAAGGTTACTAATGGCATAAATTGTGGCCATGATCAAGATGTGTTTCTCTATTTCCTTTCGTCTGTTCTTTCTTGGTTGACTCTTTTGGGTACATGCCTCTTTCATTTCCTTTTTTACTATAGGCATGTATTCCATGGCCTCAAGGAGTGGCATCTTCAAAAAGATGTTATGTAAGATCTCAACCACTCTAGGATTAGATAATGCTGTTTTTTATTTTTGACTTTTTTTAGCTTTGAGTGTAGAAGGAAATGATACAAAATCAGAATAAACATGCAAACATTCATTTCCTTTATTCAAAGTAGAATCCTCATGTACAAGAGGACAACCAGAATCACCTTGTACAGTGTTGTCCAAACTAGGTGAAGGAAAAAAAATCTAAAACAGACGGGGATGTTGCTGCTGGTGAAGAGGAAGAATCTGCGACTGGTATATTCTCCCTTGTTGATGGTGATCTACATCTTCCTGGTGAAGGTGGTGGTGAAGGCGGTGAAACTCCAGATGTAGGTGCTACTACACTGGGCCTCTCGACTGCTGGTGAAAGAGATGATGTAGAAGCTGATGCTCTCTCAGTGAATCAATCTCCCAACCCCAACTGTTGCGTAAGCGGCTGTAATCTCCTATCGCTCCTGAGATGAATGGTGTCAGATAAACATGTAAAATCACGGGACATACATGTCTCGGGGGTGGGTGGGCTATTGGCTACCTACTCCTTGCGTCTTAAGTTGTTGGGTTGGCTTCAACCTGTGATGGACTCAGTGTCTTGGTGGTGGTCAGGTCGTCGATCCACTGAGTCAGTTCATTCATGTTCGTCATAAGCAGTGTAAGTTGGTCCAGTGCTGGATTGACTGAAGCAGCCTCAGCATTGACTGGCTGTCATTGAGGCTGATAGTACATAGACTGTTGGTACCTATATGGATTCTGATAATGAGGAGGGGGAGAATACTGTCCATAATATGCAGTCTGCTGCTAAATAGGATGAGGGAAATACATGGACTGTTGTTGTGGCTGGCCTTGTCTCCAGTTTTGGAACTAAGGTGGAGACTGATACTGAAGCTGGAACTGTTAGTGCTGGTACCGGTACTGTTGATGTCTGCCCCCCTAAAACCGGTGGGCGGGTCTCTGACCCTGCTGTGAACCCAACTGTCCTTGCCCTAACAGACGGGGCTGGTTTCACTCACGGTCGAACCAGATACCGTTCACTTCCTGAATACCAGGTGTTGGAGGAGACTGTTGCTCAGGAATGTAGGCTACTTCCTGTTAATACGGAACTGTATGATGTGAATGTTGTTGAACCTGATCAGGTGTCTGCACGTAGTATACATGTTGAACTATGGATGGTCCTCCGCAACTATGATTGGTGGAAGAAGTCTGCTCCCTAGTAGAGGTATTGGTTGATGCACTCGTACTATGGACTGCACTGATCATATTCACAAGAAGCTCCAGGTGCTTTGTTATCTCATCCAGCTTATCCAGGTTCTTTGTCCTCTGCTCGATCACATGAAGCTTATCAAGCTCCTGGGACCGCTTTTCAATAATGTCCACATTGGATAGGTGGTTTCCAATAATGGTCAGGTCAGTGCTATCTACCTTATCCACTTCTTGTGTTGCCGTCATATTTATATTCTTGTGGGGTACTGCAGGGGCAGTGACGGGGTGCTTCTGAAAAGCACGTGAAGAAGAAAGAGTTGTTGACCTTCCGCCATCTCCTCAAAAAATTGATAAAGGACATCTTCGTTCTTGTTGAAGTGACTTCACCCACAAGCGGCATCTACCAGCTTCTGATTCTCAATGCTTAATCCCCAAAGAAATTTTGTACAAGGCTGGTCTTTGGAATATCATGATGGGGGCATTTCTACATCAGATCTTCGAATCTTTCCCATGCCTCGTGAATAGGCTCTTGGGGCATCTAGGAGAAATTAGCAATCAAGGATCGCATTTGGTTGATTCATCCAAGTGGATAATACTTATTCAGAAATGCGGACCTCAACTCTTCCCAAGTAGTGACAACCTTCCCCAAGTGATTTAACCAGTATAAAGCTTTGCCCATCAGATTGATTGGAAAGGCAGTCATCTGCACTACCTCTAATGGGACATTTGGTAGTGTACTGTTCCACAAATGTGATCGAACTACTGGAGGTGTATATAAGGTTCTTCATTTAAATTCCATGGAATATTGGAAGTAAAATAGTAGGCTTAAGCTCAAAATGCCCATGAACCGCAGGGATTTGTATCCAAGAATTTGTTTGTCCTGCCCCTGGATTATAAGCATCCTTTAGTGTAGGCATAGCCCCCTGTTCTATGTGAGGTTCTTCTCCCCCATTCCCACCTCCAGGGTTTCTGTCATCCCCCTCTCTCCTATCTTCTCTTTCCTGTCTCAGCTCGAGGATCATGTCTCTCAACGCAGTTTGGAAATTAGCATGTTCTGCTATCTGGGCTTGAATTATCTTGATGGAGGCTAACAGGGTGTTGTTGATCTCGCTCTACTCCGACATGGTTCCCTTTTCCTTTGGTGGCATAAAGTGTTCGGTGTCCCACTCTGAAAAGGTGCATAATACTCGATTAATGCTCAAAATTTATGGAGTCTCAGATATTAATTCGAGATTAAAGCCAATCTCCAATAATGGATTGATGGATGTTGTGAAGGGTGAATGGAGAAAGAGGAATATTCAGGAAGTGAGTCTCCCTGAATAGAAGGTGAACGACTCGGAGTGTAGAATAAGTTCGTAGAGTCCGAACGAGAAATACTCTGGTCTGACATGTTCGAAATCAAAAGGCAGGATGCGAGAACACGAAGGTCAATGCAAGAGTGAAAGTGAATGAAGGTGCAAATTGCATAGAAGGATCTTTATCACTAGAAAGCAAACACAATACAAATTCCCAGTTCACCAACTCAATTCAATGTGAAGACCGTGAAGGTTCAGTCAATTATCTTGTCAATTTTAGAGTTCGGTGAGAATACAAATTATCATAGCAGTTAAAGTGAGCTATTAGGAACCCAATGCTCTCAGGAGACTGGCCCAATCCTAAAGTTAGATCTTTTCCAGCCAGTATGAATTGCGGACCGTTTACTAGCTATCCGATCAATTCAACCTGTTAAGAACATCGCGGGCTGCTTTACTGGCTACCAGAGAGATCCTACTGGAGAACGACTAACCCAATATAGTAGTTTGAAAAGAGTTCGGGCGTGGTTCTATCCTAGTGTGCAGGTCGCTCTCTCGCTCAAGCAAACCAAACAATGAGGGGGTTAATCTCCCCAAAACAATGATTTTTCCTTGTAGTTTTTTAGGGTCGAGTTTTCTTTAGCAGTCCCGTATTTTAAGCAGTTGTCACTTGGTTAAAATAATTTCAAAGAATCGCCTACCGAGTGTCTAATTTCCTTTTTAGCTTATGTGAGTAAAAACAAGGAAGGAGATCGGAAATTCCAATGCGTGATTAAAAACAATGATGCATGCTGGGGTTAGAGATGGGTACCATGTCGCCAGTACTCTACATGCAAGTGATCCGCACAGAATTGAAATAAACTATCCTATATGATGTAAGTGAACCGTCTAGATGATAGCTTTTATTAACGGGCAAGAACAAGTTAATTTGACTAAGTCCAAATTACGCTCTACTCTATAGGTACAGAAATTCTTGTTTAGGGTGTTTAGACCTAATTAATTACCTAGCTCAAGCAAATCAATTAAAGTAATCAAGAAGTAGCTCATGAAATCCGTGAGAAACAAAGAAAAATAAGGCGATGAAAACAAAACAGGTGATGTCCCCCAAGTGCACCGGCACTTGGCGAAACATACCCCGCAACAAATGAATGTCCATTTTACAGAGTTCAAATGCTAGAAAAAATATATCTCTCTCTCTCTCTTTCAACTCCTTTAATTCTTCTTATTCTCTTCTCACGCTATCCTGTGGCTTGGTGAAGAATCAAGCTGCCTCCACGTCGCTTGGGTGCTTCGGCTCTCCTAGGATCGCCTCCTTTGCTCCGCGGGCCCTCGCAGGAAAAGGAAAAGAGAATGTGTAAGAAACACAATTATCAAATAGGAGGAAAATGAAACAATTGCAGTGAATATTAATAATGGAATAATGTGGCAAGATTATTTACAACCAAGAATAGCATGTCAAAAGAAAAACCTAACTTCCCTCGTCGTGCCTCCCCGGCAACAGCGTCATTTTGTTGTTACGGAAAATCTTGGGTTTTTTTTTATTTTTTAAATATATTTTATATCCCCGGTAGCGTCACTATTTTGTTGGCACGTTATTCACGAGGATCGGTAATTATTAGATGATATGGAGGTGTCGTTGCTATCCCCAAAAATCCTGCGACAAACAAACAATTTTTTTAATTTTTGCTACTTATTTACCTGTATAGAAGACATGATCGAACTTAGGGAGGCTACAATTCCTGAGGGTTATTCAATTAACCAAAAAATCAATTAAAAGAAAACGTATGAATCTTAAAGGTAAACTATCCTCAGTTTTTGTGGAATTTTTCTCTTTTTATTTTTTTAATGATTTCTTTTCTATTTTTTAATTTTCTGATTTTCAAATTTCTAGTGATTTTATTTTTTTCAATTTTTTAATTTTTAAATCAAGAACATTATGCACAAAACAATAAATACGCACAGTAACTCTTTTTAAAATTTCCAATTATGTCAAAAATGCTCAGAAAATTCCAAAGAAAATATTTTTGTGTTTTAAAGATTTTGGAATTTTTTTGGAATTTTTTTTAGGATTTTAAGATGTTTTTGTATTTTTTTAAAAATCAAACAGTGTTAAAAATGAGAAACAATGCATAGCCTAGAGTAATTTGCAACTTCAAAATTTTTGAAGTGCCCAAAACTCATGGTAATTATTTTTATGATAAAATAGGGACAAATATCTATAAATAGAGACTGAAATCAAGATTTTTAGATTTTTGTAGATTTTTTATGATTTTTATAAGATTTTTAGTATTTTTCAATTTTTTGTGTTTTATAAAAAAAAAGGTTAATCCTGAAATTTGGATAGAAATTAAATGACAATGAAATAAAACTATTCTTTTTTTTTGATATTTTGGAGTAATATTCAAATTTTTCTATTTTTTTGAAATTCAGGAAAAGAAAAAGACACTGTTTTTTATTTTTAAATAATATTAAATAATATCAAAATGCAGTGAAAAATTTATGCTAAAAAGAATAGCACATCAAAAGTATAGCATGATTTTTCAAGAATTTATTGATGAAAGAAAACATTTATTTCAATGAAGAGAGTTTGCAAAATAATGTCTGCAAATGAAGGTCAGATCTGCAAATGTTTATTATTCTCGCATAAGTAAATAACAAGAAATAAACAGAGGATTGAAAATCCAAATTATCCAAGTAAACGTGCTGAGCACGTGACTTGTTGGGGAGCAGGAGCTTTATTGCAGGTTTGGAAACTTTGGGGGTGTTAATGTAATTTCTCCAGAAGATTTTTTTGTATCCCCCCTTAGGGTTTCTTTTCTTCTTTTTCAAGCAAAAGGGGTGCTGCACCCCCTTTTCTCCACAAACATAGGGGCGGCAGCGGCAGTATCTCGACGGAGGTCGGCCGTTGGGGAGAGCGGCTCGCGCGGTGGACGTCGGAGTGCTTGGAGCGGCGCCGAGGGACGCGTGGCGGAAAGAGACTGGGTGGCCCCGCGGCAGTCTGGAGGAGGACTTGCAAGGGCGATGGGCTTATGGAGGAATGGTGGAGGCGCCCTGCCTCAGTGCCGCTAAGAGCGGCGGTGGTGTCTCGGCCTGGGGGCGCGCCGCCCCAACAGTGGCGATGGCGACCTGGGGGCACGCCACCCCAACGGACTTCGGGCGGCAGGCGGCGCGAGGAAGGATGGTGGATTTCGGCCCGATATATTTTTTTGTTTTTTTTATTTTTCAATTATTATTGTAAAATAGGAACTCTATATAAAAAAACTTTTTTATAATTTTAATTGTAAAAACTGTAAGCTAGAGTAGAATTTTTTGTTATTTTTTTATTTATATTTTTATTTTTTTAAGTGAACCTACAAAACAAATGTTAGGAAAACAACAACCATGCTTTTTATTCTTTTTATTTATAGACAAATTAGGACGTGACCAATACGACTCGGTCCCAAATCAAAAGTGAGGGTGGATCCGACTCTCCGACCACCGTATGCTACCGAAGTAGCTAGATCGTGGGAGATAGAAAAAAATACGGAGAGATCACGAAAATGAGATGAAAAATTGAGTTGGTTGCAGATCAAATCCTGATGGATTTAATGATCTAGATAAAAAATAACAACAAAATAAAAATGCGAGAGATTAAACTACGATTAATCTACGATAAAAATAAGAAGAAAATGGATCTCACCTTAGGATCGGAAAAGACCTTGATCACCTTGACGAAGGCCGACGCCTTGTCACCAGATGGCTCGGAGGCTAGGCACCCATCTACGACAAGGAGACTCTCAGAGATCGAGCTCCTCTCACCAAAGATTGATCGATTTGGAATGATAGAGAAGGAGCCATATAAATAGAAAAGATAGAGAATGAAATTTGAATTTTTGAATTTTTGGTTGAAGAGATAAGAGAGATGAAAATTGAAATGAGATAAAGATAAAGAGAGATAAAAATTTTAAAAAAATTAACTATTTTTTTGTATTTTCGCCACTTTATTTATTTGAACAAAAAGTGTTATTTTTTTATTTTTTATGGTGGTTAATTAGGAATAGCAACTATAAACATATAATATATGCATATCACATTATATACATAGTTAAATAAGGAAATTAGCTTTTTGTTTTAATTTTTTTAATTTCTATTTTTATCTTTTAAATAATTAGTAAAAATATTTACAAATTGATATACAAATACAATATATACAAAATACATGGAAAAATTGCACAAAACACCCCAGAAAACCAACTTTTTACTCGTAACTCCAAAAATTATGAAAATACAGCCATTTTAAAGATAATTTAATTTAGATTGGTCCAATATGAGTTCATATGGAGCCAAAATTGATCTTTCAATTAATGCTTAGTGGCTTTTCGAAGTGTGGTAGCTTTTATTCTGTACATGATCTAATTGTGCAATTATTTTTATTATTTAGAACACATTTTTATTTACAATTTCGTTTTGAAAGTTATTTGATTTGAGGTCAATTAAGGTACAAATAAAATAGTGAACTATACAAATATACACAGCACACAATTTTTTTGGATTTTCTAATTGAGGACCCTATCTCCCCATACTTTATTCCTGGTCGATCAGGTCAAGTCTTGATCTTCTCTCGGGGTTAGGGTCAGTCTGTAAATATTACATATATACAGTCTTCCTTTTTTTATTTTATTTTCTTTATTTTTCCTTTCTTTATTTATTTATTTATTTTAGGTTAAAATAATATACAAATATACAATATTTACACACAGATGCAAGTTAGTAAGAATATGGAGTTAGTGTTATATATAGGTGTTTTATAAGGGATTCTAAGCTAAAATAAATGAATAAAGATAACAAATCGCAGATTCATCACCTACTCAGGCTAGAGATCCTCTCTTAACAATCATTTGACAGTACTTGATGAGTCCTCAATCTAACTCTTTTGATATTCATCCAAGCATCAATCTCTATGATTCAATAATTGAATCAACAATTGTATGATCATTAAGATGGCCATGGTACATAACCCTAATTGTACTAAGGGACCTATTATGAAAATTAGTTATTCTTCATTTTAGATCAAGGAATGATACTTGCAATGGCATTTATTGTATAAAGGCTCGTCGTGAGATCGCATGTCCAACAATCTCCCACTAGACCAAAGAGCCATTAATGGGCTAATCTTTATACCCACACTCATGTGACAATCATAGGCTATTTAAAAAAAATAGCTAGGTAAGTTGATCAGTCGCTTTGTTCCGGAGAGACTGTGCCAAGTCCTTTTAAGGCACTTGCATATCCCCCAGTAATAGTGCTCGCATCCAATGCGAATGTTGCATCTTATGCAACCAATACTCAATTTTGTCAGTTATAATATCCTTGACACTACATCTTAATAATTATTATAACTATTATGTCCATAATACTTATCAGAATTCCCTTATTCCCGGGGATCTCTATCTCCTTAGGTATCCAGAGTTAAGACCTTTTAGATCACTTTCTATAAAGTCTTAAGTTCTTGAAGATAAGATTTTGACATCACTATCTCATAAATCTTTTCATCTTTGAAGATATTGTTATTATTGCAATCAAGTGTTTTATCTCCTTAGTAGGATTAGTAACATTTACTACTCCCACTGCATGGTAGATATCTAACTTTTTGTACACATCTAACATATACTCAGCTTTTCGTAACTGATGCACAAGGGCAAGTAGTTCTAGCGTTCACTTTCTCAACGCTTTGAGGTGTTATCCCTTTAGATAGGTCAGTACCATATCATAAGGGAAGTAAGCCTTTCTTGCAATTTTCCATAAAATGGAACATGTCCAAGGTGTACTACTAATGTGACAGTCCCAATACCCTCTTCTCTTTGCTTTTTAACATCTTCAGAACTAAGATCTAAGAGGTATCCTTGCGATCATATCTCAAGGTATAGAATAGCCAGTATATAAAACACTTATTATTATCCTTATATCATTCCAAAGGATTACGGTATCATCTACATTTAGCATGATGAACACAATGGCACTCCCACTAAGCTTCACATGGTACATCAAGATTCTATCTGAAATCATAACATTTATAATTTCATCAGATCTTATGTTCCAACTACAAGAAGCTTATTTTGAGTCCATAGATGGAGTTTCTTTAGCTTGCACACCTTGATTTCCTAAACCATTAAGCCCTGGGGTTACTTCAAGTGAATATCCTCATAGAGATATTCGTGGAGGAATGCAATCTTGACTTCCATCTTGAGGATGTCAAAGTTAAGTTGTGTAGCTATAGTTAGCAATAATATGATGGATTTAAGCGTGGTCACTGGAGAGCAAGTCTCATCGCAAGAGATGTCTTCTATTCAGTGTGTAGCTCATGGCTACGAGCCATGCTTTAAAGGTCTGTACCTTCTCATCAGGTTCCCTCTTTCTCTTGAAGATCCATTTACACCTTAACGGGTCTTACCCCATATTGGTGGATCCTCGAGGGACCATATACAACACTTGTATATGAAGTCTCCTATAGACTTTATTGCACAAATACGTCTTTCCATATCATGATCTTTAGAAGATTTATCACATGGAGTAAGATCATTTAACTGACACATGGAATCCATCCTCAAACTCATTTGAAGAGGTATTAGTGTTTTATTTTAATTATGCTTTTAGTTTCCCATTTCAGGAGCCTCATTATTTTCTCAAGATTAAATGTGTTCCTTCACTTCATTTTTATTTTTATTCTCAACAGAGACATCCTCTAAGAATCATATCCTTAGAGATGAGATCTTTTAAGAATCTCAAGGTCATAAAGTACGTATCCAGTGCCGTCCTTTATTTTCCTAATGAAGTAGCACTCTCTGGTGCTACATTCCAGCTTACTAGCATGGAACCTTTTTAAGGATATATATTGTAGTCTTTACTACATATATACCTTGGAAACTAAAAGATGATCATTATGATAATATTCATCATTAATCAAATCATGTCTAACATGATCTAATTGTATCTCCCTACAACTCTCTTCAGTTTAGGTATATTAGGAGGAGCGAGATAGGAATGATATTCATACCTCCATAAGGTATTCTTTGAATTCATCTAACATGTACTTGCTACCTAGGTTAGATCAAATTCATTTCATCTTGGTTCAAAATCAAAATTGTGAAATCTTTGAACATTTCAAAGCTTTCTAAGATGAAGGGAAGAAATCTCATATCATAAATAATCATTGAATGATACCACATATCATCAATGTTCATTATGATACAAATGATCCACATACATCAGTATGTATGAGATCTTTAATACCTTGATATCTTACACCATTCTCAGAGAAGGGTGCATTGGATATTTTTACTCTGAATACAATATCAAAAAGTATGTACGATTTGAGATTTTAGACATTCTAAAGTTCATCTCTTACTAGTCAATTGATCTCATCCTAATGTCTAAGACTTGATGCCAAGTCATTGTCAAATGATCTTCATCCTCCTATTGATCTTTTAAGGTTTAATTTTCAGTATTAGAAATGGTAATGAACTATTCATTAATTTTTAATTTAGTAGAGTCCTCCAGATATCAAAATAATATCTGAAATATATCCATCATAACTCTTTATGATAGGTCTATTCCAGAATTCCTGTCTATTTTCAACATTTTGAAATAAACTATGAGTGTTTTCTAATATCTAGGTAGTAGAGACATTCTCTAAGACTAAGGGCTCTCCCACTGAAAATATGAAGTCTATCTATCCAACAGATATTGTTGCAACAATTGCATCAATACCCATGTGGATGACTATTGAACCTTAAGATTAATTTTTTTAGTCTTCTAAAACATATGCAACCAATTACAAGTGTTATTAGAAGAATGAGATACAATTATTAGACTTTGATCTTATCCAATAAGTAAGTCAATATCAATGATTATATGTAGATTATTTCGATGCACTATCTGAGTCCTTCTCTAAGGATCCTAGATAGTTTAGATAGTCACACTATCTGTACATTGGCTTATTGAAGTATTGGCATTTGTCTTACCCCTTGGATGTCATATGTGTGTGGAAACCATTGAAGTATGACCACTCTTTGGCTTTCTTTCTAACCTGGGTCCGATCCATGCTTCCACTACGCTCCTTTCATCTCTAAACTACCATTGCTTAAGACCAAGGATCTCTTATGTTGAATTAAATAGATTTCAATATAAGAGTATTTCGACATTTATACATGCTTCATGTAGTTCATACAATACGAATATTATGAAGTTTCACGAATGACTTGAGTATAGACATCAGAATGATGACATTCATCATATCTACATACATCTTAACTCTTAAAGACTTAGGTTCAAGTAGGTACTCAAACATTTTGAATACATCATCTCTCATAGAGCTACCATTCTGCATGATGCAGTGAACCATGTCATTCTTGATTAAATGCCAAGAGCACACAACAATGCCAAAACATCTTCTTATATTTTTATAAGGATTATTTGACATTTGCGATCATCATCGACATGTTGCTTCAAAAGTACATTCGACAAAAGATCAATACTATAGAGACATAGAAACCCTAGGGTTGTAGACCTATGATCTATTTATATGTCATTTCTCATTATTACGAGGAAACTTGCACACTGCAATCACATACATTATGTGTCCAACTGCAAGTACAATATCTTAATCATGTATCCAATCCATGATATTTTACTAGTTATTATTGATTATAATACTGAGTGGGTTTAATAAGGATTATCTGAAATAAGAAATTTGCATAAATATACATAAATATATATATATATATATATACATATTTTACTTTGATTTAGGAATTTTATATCAAAGTTGTCTTGCCTTGTCAACACTGAAAATCCATTCCCTTAGTCACTTTCAATGTAAGAGATATACTTACCATTATATCTCAAGCAAGATATGGGATCTCCTTTCTTATCCTTGTCAGATCCCTATAACATGAGAACTTGCAACTCGGATAAAAAGAAGCGGGAACACATTCTGCCTTGCAAGTCCAACTTGCATTTCCCAATTCGGTCTTTAACACCCGATCCCACCACCCCTAAGGTGATGTTGACCCGTCATTAATTGAACCAACCATTAACAGCAATACAACTCACCATGTGCAATCCAATATTGCTCCAATAATATGACGACTCCATATTGGGTCACTACTCATACGTCCTTACTCTTTCAAGATGCAAAGAGCCCGATCCAAATGGCTTGTACACAGGAGCTGTCACTTCGTATAAGCGTCTCCTACATACAATCTCTGGCGACGGAACTCTTTGCCTTGACGGGAGACCATGGATATCACTTATGTAATCTTCCACTTCAAATTCAAATTTTAATTAATCATTATGAATTATATTCATTATGATTAATTCTTTCGGGGAAAATACAATTCTATTCATGATAGAGTGTTTTAATTTTAATTAGATTCCAATTAATTTAATCAAATTAAATTAATGTTCTAATTAATATCCAACAAATATTTTTTATTGTTACTTGAAATATGGTATTATCTCAAATACTTAATATTTCTAATTTTAATAATTAGAAAAATACATCATGATTTCTCAAGAATTATCCGTTCCCTACCTGTTGTCATGGCCAATATTGACGGGATTGGGACAGGTTGCACATGGTACAACCTGTTACCCCAACGCTCCCCGACTAGACACCATATCTACCTCAGGAAAAGATAATGCCATGTCAATCACTTTTTACTTGAGATGATAATCGGTTGTTCAATCTAAGTTATACCATATAATAAAAATAATAATCAAAACCATTTTGATTAACATTATAAGGAGATTTTCTAAACAAATCCCCAATCCTATTCGAGCAATTTGTTTGTTGGAAAGTGTATGAAGCAACCAATTTGTGATCTAGATCATATCTAATCAAATATTGGTCAAGGAAATGTCATTTAATGAAATAATTATCATCTTTAAATATTTTAAAAATATTTATCAATAATAATCTCAAGAAATTAATCATTAATTTCTATAAAAATTAAATGACAATCACATGGTTCATGATCAAGTATGCAATTTCCAGCAGTGACCCCTACTTACTCAAATTAGCATATCTCAATCATTTTAAATCCAAATTAAGCAAAGTAAGTTTTTAAAATTTGCTAATTTAATTTATAACAGAACTCAAGTGATAATCACGTATTTCGAAGCGTGTCAAAACAGTAACTAACTCCTTAATTATGTTATGATTTGCCATCCCCGAAACAGTGGATATATGTTCATTAAAATGATCATAACCAGAATTATCGGATTCCAAATCACGCAAACTCAAATCCTACGATTTACTTAATTAATTGGGAACATTATCCAATTGAAAATTTTGTGTTTAAACGTTTTAAACAGGGCCGAAATTTATCACAAAGCAGGGCTGCGAAGATTGAATGCGATAAAATTTTCACGAAGCCTAACGAGCCCAAATCTTCTTAGGTTAATGGATCGTATCCAAAACCTCCAACTTGTCTCTGATACCACTTGAAGTATATGGGAAGATCCTCAAGCACATCATGGAAATGTGAGGATCGCATCATATGCGATTGGGAGCAACTAGTCGCACTAGTTGCTCGATGCATCGGAATTTAAAAATTTTTAATATGATTAAACCACATGATCCAAGAACATTTCTCGGATCGTTTCATCTTAACCACAATAGGGTATTAAGGTTACCTCTTGAAGCGTGGTTGCGATCGAATCTCTAAACGAAGAGACCTCATGTCTCAAGTCTGATCCGACGGAGGAGACGCTTACGAGCGCATTGATGAGATGTGTGCTCCTCGCAATCCATGTTGATGATCCAAACGACGAATCTCCTTATCTCGTCATACAAGATCCTACATCTTCTTCACGAGTGAGGTGCACCGAAGGAGATGGAGATCCATGAGCAAATACTCTGACAGCGTAACGGTGATGCTGCAGCGATCGCGACTCTCTTTATGGCTCCAGGGTGAACGGCCATAAGATAGAAAGGGAGAGAGAATTTGGCATGTAGAGAGAGAGCATATGTTGTTGTCGTAAATGTGTCACACGAAGAACAAGGTGTGCCTCTTCTTATTTAGGGTTTTTGGAGTCCATTGATCTCAATCCATGGACAACATATAGTCAATGGATGAGATTGATTTGTGTTTCTTTCAATGGCAATGATGTTGTTGTGAAAAACACAACAACAATTGATTTAATTTAAATTAATATATATATATATATTGATAAATCAATGTTAGTCAATTCAAAATTAAATCACTTTGACTAGTCTTGAAGATAATGAGAAGATTGACCATATCCCCTAAAAAGGGGGGACGGCTAGAGAGAATGGATCTATCTCCTCAAAATCTCATGAGATCTCATTATCTCATGAGATCTCATTATCTCATGATATCTCCAAGATTTACAACAACATTTGTTGTAAATTATTTCTCAAAAATAATTCATAATTATCTTGTGAACATTGCAATCATGCCATTGGAAAAATGTGAATCACATTCACATCCCAAAACAAAATGTAAATTATATTTTTCAATTAATCGTCTAATGTGAATCCAATTCACATCAATAATTAATTAACAAATATAAATCACAATATGCTCTCTTTACTATATTATAAATCACATTTATAATATACCTGAATAATATGGACAGTGCTATCCACATTATTCTTATCCATGATTAATTAAATCATATTTAATCATCTCAGATCTCAGTTCTCATGTGCCCAAATAATATGAATCACATTCACATTATTCACATCTTTGATAAATAAATCACATTTAATTATCTTAGATAACTCCCCATATAATATGAATCAAATTCATATTATTCATTATAATTAAATCATATTTAATTATCTATTTTCTCAATGCTTGGATACATATATCAAAAATAAATTATTCTTGAACTCTTTTAAGGATAATGCGTTTTCTCCGCAAATACTTGGAGATAAGGATAGGGTGATTGTATTATTCCATGTATAGTGACTTGGATATTGAGATCACATCTCAAATCCAGATTTTGCGGACCTCCCATAGATGCTTGATTAAATCAAGACTGCAAATTTAACCTTCTTATTACATCTGAATCACATTCAGATCAATGTCCAACATTTGGACTAAGATCAGATTACTTCTCTGTGAGAGGAGTTGCTAAAATCCAGACATGTTTCATCACTCCATCGGAATGGAAGCGTCATGGTTATACAATCGTTTATGTTCACATCACCCTCAGCATTCCTAATACCTATACATCCTACATACTGGAACACATAGAATAAACCCACAGTTTTAGATATCTTTCAGATTGTCTCCTTCAAAGTTTTATCATTAAGTTTCTCATTTGACTATTGGGAGTTGGTATCGATCATATACTTTCCAAAAGCATATATCATACCCAAGTGTTGATCATATACTTTCCAAAAGTATATATCAAACCTACAAATTCGGTAAAGCTTCCAAAGCAAGACGAGCGTGTATGGAATTTGATTCTTCCCATCTCATGAGTGATCTCATGTCTTCCGATTCTACAATGAACCTGTATGATCCGTTTGAGAGATCGTATTACTCATATGCCCATGCATGTACATCAGCGCGCCGGTGTATAGACCTTGGTTAGGTCATCAACCTATTAGTCTTCCAAATGTACATAATCAGACATATAATAACACATCTGTCTCAAATCAGAGGATGCATGCCTATATCGTGAAAGCATACGACATAGGTCTTTGGTTATCTCGATCTTGTTAAGTCAACTCTTTGACCTAACTAATCTGACACCTCTGAATCTCTATTCCCACGCAGAGGACCTGCATCAAGAGGTCGGTCAGATATCAGCCAAGTGAGAAAGGATTGCCATTTCCTACTCAGGCTGGAGATTCTCTCTTAACAATCATTTGACGGTACTTGATGAGTCCTCAATCTAACTCTTTAGATATTCATCCAAGCACCAGTCTCTATGATTCAATAATTTAATCAACACCTGTATGATCATTAAGATTTCCATGGTACATAACCCTAATTGTACTAAGGGTCCTATTATGCAAATTAGTTATTCTTCATTTCAGATCAAGGAATGATATTTGCAATGACATTTATTGCATAATGGTTCGCCGTGGGATCGCATGTCCAACAATCCCCCATACTGGGGTGGTAGGAGATGGTGCAATCATTGTCCTTCAATAGCTCTAGCCACCGTCTCTGTCTCATATTAAGCTCCTTCTGATCAAACAGATATTTGAAGCTTTTATGATCAATGAAGATTTCAAAAGTAATACCATAGAGGTTGTGTCTCCATATCTTTAAAGAGGAAATTAGGACAGCTAATTCAAGGTCATGTGTCGAGTAGTTCTTCTCATGTGTCTTGAGCTGTCGTGATGCATACGTAACTACCTTACCATGTTGCATAAGAACTGCCCCAAGTCCTTCTTTAGATGCGTCAGTGTATACTGTAAACCCTTCACTCCTAGAGGGTAAAGGATATGTGCAGATGTTAGGCATTCTTTCAGTGTCTGAAAACTAGCTTCGCTTGCGTCAGACAATATGAATGGAATTTCCTTTTGAGTCAGCCTAGTCATTGGCAATGCTATTCGTGAAATGTCCTTCATAAATCTTCTATAATACCCAGCTAAACCCAAAAAAGATCGTATTTCTGTGACAATCTTCGGGTGTTCCCAACTCATCACTGCACTAACCTCTGTAGGATCAAGTGATATACCTTCCCCAAAAATAACATGGCCTAAGAAGGATACTTCAGACAACTAGAAGTCGCATTTGCTATATTTAGCATGAAGTGTGTTCTTCCTTAGTATTTCAAGTGCTTGTCGGAGATGGTGTTCATGTTGGTACTTATCCTTGGAGTAAATAAGTACATCATCAATAAAGACTACTACAAAGTTATCTAGGAACTCCTTGAATACTCTATTCATGAGATCCATGGATGCTGC
This sequence comes from Ottelia alismoides, assembly GCA_037367405.1. Taxonomy (NCBI): domain Eukaryota; kingdom Viridiplantae; phylum Streptophyta; class Magnoliopsida; order Alismatales; family Hydrocharitaceae; genus Ottelia; species Ottelia alismoides. The sequence goes on from JAZKJV010009277.1 coordinate 342,761, forward strand.
TGGGGAATTTGTCAGTTTAAAAGGCAAAACTAAGAATTCATAATGTCCATATCTAGTTCGAAAGGCTGTCTTGGGGGTATCCACATCTTTAATCTTCAACTGATGGTATTCAGATCTTAAGTCAATCTTGGAATATACAGTTGAACCCTGCAACTGGTCAAAGAGATCATCTATTCTTGGCAGAGGACACTTGTTCTTTACTGTCTTCTTATTTAGTTGTCTATAGTCAATGCACAATCGCATTGACCCATCCTTTTTACTCACAAACAAGACAGGTGCACCCCATGTTGAAGTACTAGGACGAAAGAATCCTTTATCTAACAGTTCTTGTAACTGTACTTTTAACTCTCGAAACTCAGTTGGTTCCATCCTATATGGAGGGATAGAGATAGGCCGAGTATCAGGTGTGAGTGAGATTTCAAATTCAATCTCTTGCTCAGGTGGTAATCCAGGTAGTTCCTCTAGAAATACATCAGGAAACTCGGACACTATAGGTACATCTTCTATCATTATGTCTGACCCTTATGTAGTGGTTACATAAGCTAAATAGCCTTGGCACCCTTGCTCTAACAATTATTGTGCCTTTATAGTATATATGTATTTGATATTATCATTGGATGTCTTTCCAATGAACTGGAACTCTATCGAGTTAGGAAGGTGAAAAGTTACTATCTTCTGAAAACAGTCAAGGCATGCATGATTCCTTTCTAGACAGTCCATCCCCAAGATGAGATAAAAATTATTTATATTTCAATAAGTAGTAGAGAAGCTGGTAAATGATGTCCTATAATCTATATTGCTTAATCATCTAAGATCTCTTGGATTATAAATACTTCACCTTGTCTTCTAATCAAATAATGATTTTGTACTTCTATCTAAATCTTATATTTAAGGTAGATTCAAGCAAAAAAAATTCTGCCTAAGGAGGGCCTCCTACATGGCTCCTCCGATAGGAGCAGGAGTCTACTCCATGGGATTATGTAACCCTTAACTCTAGCATTCACATGTCTGGATGCATCAGGTCTCTTAGCTTGTGCATTGAGCCTCTCCTCTAATTCTTGTTGTTTTTGCCCTATTTCTTGTAGCATTTTCATCATAGCCACTAATTTCCTAGACATGTCTTGCTCTGCCATGATCCTGGGATGAGTCAAGGCAAAAGGTTAGGTCCTATACATTTTAGCATGATGTACATAAGGGACAATGATTTGTGAATGATGCTGCAGTCACTTAATAAGATCAAAGGATCTTAAGACTACCTTAGTTTCTGAATACCGCTCATAGTTATCAATTACTAAGTAAATTATTGGAGTAATCAGTTATGATACCAATCTATTGTGACCCCAATTCTGGGTCGTCGGATCCTTCCAAATCCGAATCTGGTTACTCAACAATAATTTATTCAGCAATCACAACTAACATTTAGAAACAAACTGCAATTAAAAATACTTAGAAGGAAGTATTTCAATACTTTTCCATTCACAAAATAAGGTTCACATGATATATTGTCCAACTATAACCATTTACATGTACATCAGCTCGAAAGGAGATACACAAAAAAATTACTAACTACCTTACAGAGTAAAGATACGGTGGCTGGCTGGATGACTAAGTTAGCTGGCTGGATTATTAAAGTCCTTGTGATGGCTCACCGACACCTGTTGGGTTTTCATTAAATTATAGGATAATAATTAGCGAGTGCTAAGTAACGAAGAAGAGAAAAGAAAACAAATGTTTAATTTTTCAAAACTTGTTATCACAAAAAGTTTCATTCATTCTCATTAGTTTAAATCATATTCCTTTCTATTCCACGTCAGGGATTATTCTAGGGAATTACCTCACCATGATATGGTATTCGAAGTTGTGGACACTTCGAGATTGGAGATTGTGTTGATCTGTTAAGCTTATGCCGTCGCACGTTGCCTCAACCAATCCTCCAATATTATACTGACCATTTCCTTTTTCTTTTATTAATTAGGGTCTCAAACCCTCAGCCTGGCAAACAAAGGAACACACCGTCCTCGAGGATCCGGTTGCTTAAAACCTCAGGCTAACCTTTAATCACATAACCTAGCGGCTTTAAATGCCTGTTATCGTGACCCAGCAACTATCGAACCACCCGTGCCTCCACATGGCACGATCACATCTTCCATCGTTCAACCCGAATATATTGGCTCCCGGTACCATGTGTTGCAAATCATTCATTTTGTGCACACTTATCATAACAGGGAAACTGTGTACCACTTAGGTAGGGCAACGTCAATATGGGTTCCTTCCTACAAATCTATAGGTCGCATGCCCGACCTGTAGTTCTACTCCCAGTCATTCTTAACATAAGACACAATCCTTTTTAGGATCCAACTCAAAATACATCAATTCCCATGATATAATTCCTCTGTTAAGCTTTAAATTTGCATAAACAAAAATACCAAGTATAGACTTGCACATATATTAATTTATAACTTTTTATACTCATATTTATGCATATTCTAACTTCCAAACCCTAACTTTCCAAACTACTGCATCCATTCGATGCTTAGATCTTATTTTAGTTGAAATAGCAAAGCAACTTTTCATACATTCTAAAAAATAACTAAATTAGGGTTCTTTGTAGCAAGGAGCAAAAATACAGAAATCTCAACGATCTCATATAAAAACCTAACAGCAAAAGGAAGGATTTCGTTACCTAATCGATCTCTCTCTTGTATGCAATTCTTTATCGTGATTCTTTTTCAAAAGGATGATTTATAGCTCCTGAAACGACCGAATTTCATTTTCTTATCAAAAACGCTAAGAACGTACCAAGAATGTGAAGAACGAACGAAGAACACGAAAAATACGAAGAACACACGAAGAACACAAAGAACATATTTTCTCTTGAAATTTCAGCAGAGCTTCCCCTTATACAAGGTGATATTTTAGGAAAATTTCGGCAGAGTTTCCCCTTATATTGGGACATATTCCTATAAAATTTTCGGTAGAGTTTCCCCTTATATCGGGACATATATTTAAAAAAATTAGAAAGAGCTTCCTATATAAAATCACCTAAAGGAAAACAACAAGGAAACTGAACATGAAATGAAAACCTAGCCCACAAAGAAAACTAAGAGAGTATCGTACATTCCTCCTCCTCTCTCTCCCGGCAGCGCTTCGCTAGCGCCCCTTCCTCGCCTCCCACTCCTCCTCCCAACCTCTCGACCGTTGGGGTGGTGGTGGTAGTGGAAATCGTAGAGAATGAATGGGTAGGGGGGGCTATTTATAGGCGCCAGAAAACGCTAACCATGGTTAAAAAAACATAGTTTAGACCTTAATTGCGGTTAGCGGCCCATGGTTTTGGCCAAAACTTATCCGAAACATAGGGCTTAAGTTAGAACTATCCAGAAGACTCTACATTCGCTAATGATGCTTAATTGGTGCTAATCATGATTAACTTTTACTAATCGTGATTTAACCTTAACAGCTTATGCTTAACTTTTGCTAACCCTTGATTAGTGCTCGAAAATGGCATTAGCGATTCTCAAGCCATCATTAGTTTATTTAATTGTGTTTAATTAGTCTTAATGACGGTCATTAAGAGTTAATGATGTCTTAAACCTCCTTACTTCTCTTTCTTCTGAAAATCATAACAAATCGAAACGAAGTCCGATTTATACGAAGCAAATTCTGTTGGTTTCCTCTTGACGAGCCAGATCTTGTGATATAGGATCCGAGAGATGGACAAGTTCGAGGCTTTACATCTCTTATATCTTGGGTCTGAAGTTGTTCAAAAATCGAGAAAAGAGGATATTGGGATTATCACAACATGGGCACATTAGGAAAATTCTTGGACGTTTCTGTATGGATAGTTGCAAGAAAGGTTTCCTCCCATTAAGACATGGTATCCAACTATCGAAAGGGATAGCTTCTCAAACTGTTGAAGAAAAGAAAGCCATGGTCGGATGCCCCTATGCATTAGTTGTAGGAAGCTTAATGTATGCCATGATGATGTTACTAGGCATTATTTTCCATGCAGTGGGATTGGTAAGTTGTTACCAGACCTGCTATGGAGAACAAGATTGGAATGCAGTGAAGACCATTTTCAAGTATCTAAGATGGATGCAAGATTACATCTTGGTCTATGGAGATGGAGATCTCCAAGTCTTCGGATACACAGATTCAGACTTCCAGTCGGATATTGATGATCGAAAGTCGACATCAGGGTTTGTGTTCCTATTGAACGATGGTGGTGTGAGCTGGAGGAATAAAAAAAAGGGAACTACAACAGATTCAACAATTAAAGATGAATACAATGCCGCATCGAATGCTGCAAAGAAGGCGGTGTGGTTGCGCAAGTTCATCATGGAACTTGTCATAGTTTCCTCTGATACTTCCATCTCGCTACTTTGTGATAACATGGGAGCCATTGCCCAGGCAAAGGAACCCATATGGCATCAAAAGAGAAAGCACGTGGAAAGGAAATACTACATCATTCGGGAGATTCAAAAGCGTGGTGACATCATCATCAACAAGGTGGCCTCTGCCGACGACGTTGTTGATCCTCTTACCAAACCTCGGACATGGAAGGTTTTTTACCAACATGTAATGAGTATGGGTTTAAGGATTTTACCTGAATGGTTTTGAGGGCTAGTGGGAGATCGTTAGCCATGTGAGCCCGAGGCAAACCATTCTTACAATAAATGTTATTGCAATATTTGATTTATCAATAAAAGTTATTGATTCCTTCACTCCCTTTCTGAGATTAAATGAATAAATGGACTATAAGGTCCCTCTATACGATTAGGGTTATGTACCATGGCCATATTAATAATCATATAGCTGTTGATTCACTAATTGAATCATAGAGGCTGGTGCTTGGATGAATATCTAAGGAGTTAAATTGGGGACTCGTCAAGCACCGTCAAACGATTGTTAAGAGATGATCTCTAGCCTGAGTATGAGATAACAATCCTTTCTCATAAGGCTAATATATAACCAACCTATTAATGCAGGTCCTCTACGTAGGAATAGAGATTCGGAGGTGTCAAATTAGTTGGGTCAAAGATTTGACTTAATCAGATCGAGATAGGCAAAGTCCTATGTCGTAAACTGTCACGATATAGGAACACATCCTTTGATCGGAGATAGATGTGTTACTATATATCTAAGTATGTACATTTGGTAGACAAATAGGTTGGTGACCTAACCATGGTCTATACACCGGCGAGCTGGTGTACATATGAGGGTATATGAGTAATACAATCTCTCAAAGGGATCATACAGGGTCACGTGTTAACCGGAAGACATGAGCTCACTCATGAGGTATTGGGACCGATCAAATTCCATGCATGGTCGTCGTGATTTGGAAGCATGACAAGAATTTGAAGGTATCATATATATGCTTTTAGAAAGCATTTGATCGATACCAACTCCCTATGATCAAGAATGAGAAACTTGATGTTGAAACCCTAAAGATGACAGCGTGAAATTGATCTATATCTTGGGGTTTATCATAGGTCTTCCAGTATGCATGATGCACAAGTATTAGGAATACATGAGGGTGATGTGATCATAATGATTGTATAACCATGACGCTTCTATTCCGAGGGAGTGATTAAACAGGTCTGGAATTCAGTCACTCCTCTGAGTAGAGAAGTAATCTGATCGTGGTCCAAGTGTTGGACATTGATTTGAATGAGATTCAGATGCAATAAGAAAATTATATTTGGTGCCTTGGTTAAATCAAGCATCTATGAGAGATCCATGAGATCAAGATTTGAGATGTGATCTCAATATCCAAGTTACTGTACGTGGAACATACAATTTCCCTATCCTTATCTCCAAGTATCTGCAGAGAAAGCGCATTATTCTTGAAAGAGTTCAAGAATAATTCCATTGTTGAATTATATCTAAGTATTAAGAAATGGATAATTAAATTTGATTTAATTATCATGAATAATGTGAACTTGATTCATATTATTTGAATGTATGAGGATGATTATCCGATATAATTAAATGTGATTTAATTATTATGGATATGAATAATGTGGATAACACTATGTAATAATTCAAATATATTATAAATGTGATTTATAATATGTTAGAGAGAGACTTTTGTGGCTTATATTTGTTGATTAATTATTGATGTGAATTGGATTCACATTGGATGATTAATTGAAAATATAATTTACATTTTGTTTTGGGGTGTGAATGAGATTCACATTTTTTCTAATGGCATGATTACAATGTTCACAAGATAATTATGACTTATTTTTGTGAAATAATTTACAACAAGTATTGTTGTAAAACTTGGAGATATCATGAGATAATGAGGAGATTGACCCAATCCACCTAAGAGGGTGGACGACCACCAACTTCTATCGGAAGAGGGTGGCCGTCCCCCACCCCCTTTTAGGGATTAGGTCAAATCCTCTCACCTCTTATCTCCAAGATCAAAGTGATTTAATTTGAATTGATTTATACCGATTTATCAATATATTAATTTAAATTAAATTAAATTATTGTTGTGTTCTTACAACAACATCATGGCCATTGAGAACACAAATCAATCTCATCCTTTGATCTTGTGTTGTCCATGGATTGGGATCCATGGACTCCCAAAACCCTACATAAGATGAGGCACTCCTTGCTCTTCAAGTTACAAACACTTCGATAATAACTCTCTCTCTCTCTCTCTCATTATCACTCCAAGCCTTCTCCTTCTTCTTGAGTGACATCCACTCCTCTCTTAGAGAGAAGGTGGCCTTTATCGTCGCATTGTCATTGTGTTGCCGATTTGATGACTCTTTGATCTTCGTCTTCTTCGGTGTGTCTCGCTTGTGAAGAAGGCATTCGATTTCGTGGGACGAGATCAGGAGATCCATTGCTTGTATCAACAACTTGGATTGGGAGAAGTACACGACTCATCTCCGCGATCGCAAGTGTCTCCTTCGATGAATCAGACTTGAGACAAGTGGTCTCTTCTCTTAGAGGCTTTATCACAACCACACTACAAGAGTTATTCATTTATCTATTGTGTGGTTAGATGAAATTATTCAAGAAATGTTCTTGGATCGTGTGATTTCATCGATTAAATTTTTTAAATTCTGCTGCACCGAGAAACTAGTGCGACTAGTCTCTCACGATTGTATATGATGTGATCCTCATGCTTCCGTGATGCGCTTAAGGATTCTTCCATGTCCTTCACGGTCGTCTCGCTTTGGAAGCTTGACCGAATTTATAGGTTTGATATATGCTTCTAGAAAGTATATGATCAATACCTAGGTATGATACATGCTTTTGGAAAGTATATGATCAATACTAACTCACAATGATCAAATAAGAAACTTAATGATAAAACCCTGAAGGAGACGGTATAAATAAGATCTAAAACTTCAGGATTATTCTAGGTCTTCCAGTATGCAGAATATACATGTATTAGGAATACCTTAGGGTGATGTGATCATAAACGATTGTATAACCATGACGCTTCCATTCCAAGAGAGTGATGAAACAGGTCTGGATTTTAGTGACTCCTCCCAATAGAGAAGTAATATGATCTTAATCCAATATTGGACATTCATCTGAATATGATTTAGATGCAATGAGAAGATTATATGTACAGTTTGATTTAATAAAACATCTGTGGGAGGTCCCCACATATTAGATTTTAGATGTGATCTCAATATCCAAGTCACTATACGTGGAACGTACAATCGCCCTGTCCTTATCTCCAAGTATCTGTAGAGAAATCGAATAGTTCTTGAAAGACATAAGAATAATTCCATTGATGCATAGTATATCTAAAAATTGAGAAATTGATGATTAAATGTGGTTTAATTATCATGAATAATGTGAATGTGATTCATATTATTTAGAATCAAGAGAATGATAACCGAGATAATTAAATGTAATTTAATTATCAATGATATGCAAATTTTGGATAGCACTATCCATATAACGTGATTTATAATATATTAGAGAGAGCTTATTGTAAAAAGTATCTTCAAATTAATTATTGATGAATTGTATTCACATTGAAAATTAATTAGAAATACAAATAACATTTTATTTTGGATTGTGGATATGATTCACAATTATTTATTGGCATGATTGTTATATTCACAAAATTAATTTGGAATTATTTTTGTGAATTAATTTACAACAACATTTGTTGTAAATATATGAAGGAGATTTTATATCTCACAAAATTAGATGGTCAACACCTTCGATTATATAGATGGTAGACGGCCACCCTTTGACTCATTCTCAAGGGTGGCCATACGAAAAATAGAGATTTTGTCGAAGTCTTGCTAATCCACAAAGTAGATCAATAGTCGTCAAAGCGACCTCAGACGAGATCCCAATTAATCAACAATTAAACCACAATATGAATCAAGCAATAAATAGAAAAATTGTGCAGTTAAAATTATTATTACTCTACAACAAATGGTATAGGTTCAATCATGTGTAGAGGTCGAACTCAGAGAGCAAATGGTAGATGGAGGCAATTAAGATTAAAAAACTAATGCTTGTCTCTTGTCCATTTTTTATTGCTTTTGTAGGTTTTCAATTTGAATTTTTTAGTTTTAAATTTTTATATTTTTTTATATTTTTGTTTTTTATTTTATACTTATGTATTTTCTTTATATATATATATATTTTTTATATTTGATTCATCTTTTAAATATCTAATATAGGGTATATATAAGAATATATATACAATTTAAGCAACTATAATTATAGATACTAATAAAAAGAGTCAAAGTATATAAAATAAAATGTTTTGGTGTTTTAAATATTATTCTACTATTTTTTTGATTTTTTAGACAGCTGTTAATGTTTATATATATTTTTTTAAAAAAACTCCCTAAAACAGGGATAGCATAATAGGCCAAAATTGAAATGAAATTTTAAAATAGAAAATTAAGGTCTAATACTTCCAAGACAAATTTACTATATAGATAATAATATAAGGAATATTATAAATTAGAAAAAAACTATTTTTGGAATTTTGAGGAATTTTTTATATTTTTATAAAATTTTTTAAGATGTTTCAATTTTTAAGAGTTTAAATTTTCTCCTTTTAGCGATTCTTGGTCTGAAGTTAGAATATACTAAAATAAACAACATAATTTTTTCGGGAATTTTTCAAGATATTTATTTTTTTTTATATTTTATAATACAAATAGGGACATAAACATGCTCATTCAATTTTAATAAATGGATAGAATGCCAAAAATATTAATGTAAAATATGGCATGAAATACATGTTAGCAGGCAGTTAACCCTATTTTTGCTTGATTTTTAGAGCAAGGGTGTTATTTTAAAAAAATGAAATTCAAGTACCAAAAATTTATAAACTAGAAGGGCATAATTGCAAATATAATTAACATCAGGACTACACGTGAGCTGAGCTGGACAAGACCTACATGTAATAAATAATAAGTGCGTGGGACTATATGCAAAATTCACAAAAATAAAATAACGATAGATGAATGTTTTAGTTCTAATTATTAAATACAAAATTAGCTTGGGTATAAGGTGCAAAATACCCAAATCCTTGTGCGTATCCGATAACCAAGATTAGATAATCGACTGGGAATCAACAGTTGTGGCTCGCAAAATTCGGACAGCGGAGAGGCGAACTGGGGTGGTGATGAATCTGTGATTCGTCATCTTTATTCTGTGAAAATCCCTTATAAAACACATGTATATAACACTAACTCCATATTCTTACTAATTTGCATTTGCGTGTAAATATTGTACACTTCTTACCATTTTAACATAAAATAAATAAAGAAAGAAAGAAAGGAAAAATAAAGAAAAGAAGAAAAAAGGAAGACTGTATATATGTAATAGATACAGGCTGACCCGAACCCCGAGAGGCGGTCAAGACTTGACCTGATCGACCAGGAATAAAGTTGGGGAGGTAGGGATTGTATTCAGAAAAATCCAAAAAAAATTGTGGGTTGTGAATATTTGTATACTTCAGTATTTTATTTGTACATAAATTGACCTCAAAAAAAAGAATTTTCAAGACAAAAGTTGTAAATAAAAATGTTTCCTAATTAATAAAAATAATTGCACAATCAAATCATGTAAAGAATAAAAGCAACCACACTTGGAAAAAGCCACTAAGCGATAATTCAAACACCAATTCTGGCTCCATATGAACTAAAATTGAACCAAACTCACTTTCATTGTATTCTAAATTAAATTATCTTTAAAATGGTTGTGATTTCATAATTTTTGGAGTTATGGGTGAAAAGATGGTTTTCTGGGATGGTTTGTGCAATTTTCCCATGTATTCGTACATATTGTATTTGTAAATATTTTTATTGATTATTTAAAATAAAAAATTAAAATTTTTAAAACAAAAAAACTAATTTGCTTAGTTACCCATGTATATAATGTCATATATGTATATAACATTTGTATATAGTTAATTTTCGTAACTAACTACCATAAAAAATTAAAAAAAGTTAACATTTATTTTTCAAATAAATAAAGTGACGAAAATACAAAAAAATAGTTATTTTTTGCATATTTATCTTGCTAATTTATCTCATTTCAATTTTCCTTCCCTCTTATTTATTATCTTCATCCGAAAATTCAAAAATTCAAACTCCATTATCTTTTCTATTTATATGTCCCCTTCTCCCTCATTCCAACTTGATCAATCTTTGGTGAGAGGAGCCCGATCTCTGAGCGTCTTCTTGTCGCAGAAGGGTGTCTAGCCTCCGAGTCGTCCGGTGACAGCGTATCGGCCTTCGTCGAGGTGGTCCAGGTCTTTTCTGCTCCTAAGGTGAGATCCACATCTTCTCTTATTTTTATCCTAGATTAATTGTAGTTTTATTTTCTCATATTTTTTCTTCGTTGCCATTTTTCTTGATCTTAAAATCCATCACGATTTGATCAGTCATCAATCTCAAGTTTTCATCTCATTTTCTCGATCTCTCTGCATTCTTTTCTACCTATCACGATCTCTCAACTCGACCACGCACGGTGGTCGGAGACTCAGATCCATTCTTTATTTTTCACCGGATCTCCGTCCACGTCTTCCGTGTGATTTTAGGATCGAGTCAGCATGCTTGAGTCCTATGTTGTTCATAAATAAAAAAATTAATTGAAAAATAATAATATATTTTTTCCTTCTTTCTAACATTTGTTTTGCAAGATCGCCTAAAAATATAAAAAAGTTAAAAAAAATTAAAAAAATTAATTATTTACAGTTACGTTTCTAAAAAATAAAAAAAATAATCTATGTTTACATTTTACAATAATAAAAAAATAAGAAAACAAAAAAAATACATAGGCGGCATCCGTCGTTGCTCTTCCATCTGGGCGGATCCCTACGACCAGCGCCCCCGCCTCTAGCTGCCAAGCACCTGCCATCATCCACCGCAAGCAGCCTAGGCCGCCTTCAGACCGCCGCCTCTCGCGGCCATTAAAGCACCCGCCGCCATCGCCTGCGGGAGCCCTCCACTACGATCTATCGGCATGCCTTCCCTATGTCCAATGCCCCCGCCACTAACCCCCAAGCACGTGTCGTCATCCACCACAGGCAGCCCAGGCCACCTTCTGACCACCGCCTCTAGCGGCCATCTCCGCACCCGCTGCCATCGCCTGCGGGAGCCCTCTATCGCGATCCATCGGTGTGCCTTCCCTCTGTCGTCGTTCCGCGTACGCCATCAGTCACCCCTTCGCCACCCTTCCGCGCACCAGCCGCCTACACCAACCACCACGTGGACATCCAGATCTGCCACGACTTTATCGTGGAAGCCGCCAGCCTCCACCTATCGCCCAACAACGTCGCCGTTGTCGGTCTTGAGGAAGAGGAAGGGAGGGGTGATGCCCCCCTTTCTTTAATTTTGGCTTGAAAGAAACGAAAAGCAACACAGAAGGAACCCTAGCGAAGTAAAAAAAACAATTTGGAAACTTTGCATTTCAGGCCCCCAAAGTTTTCTAAATTTCAAAAGAGCCCTTGCATCAGAAAGTCGCGTGCAACTCAAGTGTTTATTAGGTAAAATTGTGAAAACTTCCTTCTATTTATTTCTAGTTATTTTTTTGAGCAAAAATAATAAATATTTGCAGTTCAGTCCCTATTAAACAAACTTGAAATTTTCATGTTCTTTTAAGTGAAATAAAAGTTTTTATTGGTCAATAAATCTCCCAAAAATCATGTTATGCTTCTAGTGTAAGTATCTTTCTAGCATAAAATTTTCATTGCATTTCAGGATCATTTGATATTATTAAAAAATAAAAATAGTGTCTTTTTCTCATTCTGAATTTAAAAAATTCATAAAAATGAATATTTTTCCAAAAATACCGAAAAAAATGTTGTAGGTTTATTTTACTGTCCTTTAATTTCTTTCTAATTTTCACGCATTTCTTTTAAAAACCTAAGAAAATTGAAAAACATTAAAAATCTTATAAAAATTTAAAAAAATCTAAAAAAATCCAAAAATCGTGATTTTAGTTTTTATTTGTAGATATTTGCATGTATTTCATCATAAAAGTAATTGCCAGGAGTTTTCGATATTAAAATATTTTTAAGTTGCAAATTACTCCAGGTTATGCACTGTTTATTATTTTTATCACTGTTTGATTTTTAAAAAAATATAAAAGCATCTAAAAATTCTACAAAAATTCCCAAAAACATTTCAAAATCTTTAAAAACCAAAAATGTTTTCTCTGGATTTTTGTGAGCATTTTTTATATAATTAAAAAATACAAAAAGACTTTGGTTTGCATAGTTCTTATCTTGTACATATTTTTCTTTATTTTGAAAATTAAAAAAATTGCAAAATTAAAATTATTAAAAAATTGAAAATAAGAAAATTAAAAATTAAAAATTAAAGAGAAAAATTCCGCAAAAATCAAGGATAGTTTGCCTTTAAGATTCATGCTTTTCCTTTAATTGATTTTTGATTAATTGAATAACCCTCGAGAATTGTAGCCTCCCTGAGTTCAATCATGTCCGCTATATAGTAAATAAGTAGCGAAAAAAATATCTTGCTTCATTATTCGCTTTTAGTTAATTTTGCAGCTTGAGAAGAAAAATATATAAAATTGTTTGTTTATCACAAGATTATTTGGGGATAACAACGACTTTGTATCCAATAATAACTTATCCTCAAAGCGCCTACGTCAATAGGTGGCTGATCTAATTAGATAACAGGGAAGGGCTTAAGAAGAACTGAGCAAGAACTCACCAACAACAAGTTTCTATCAGCTCTCCTAAGCTCCTCAGGCTGCCTGGAAAGCTCGGAGAAGGTGCAAAATGGAGCCACGGCTCCTCCGCTCCCAATGGTGGCCTCCAAAGGTGACGTGGAGCTCTGGAGATGGTTGTCGAGCTCGAGGAAGACGGGGAGCTCCGAGTTCTTCAGGTCCAATCAACTTGATCCCAGAAGGGATCCCTTGATGTTGTGGCATGCATGGATAACATAGAAGGTCGAGGGCAAAGTGCCTCGGCCAGTAAACAGGGAGAATGGAAGCCAAAGGTGGCGGAGTGGTGGATCTCCAGTGAGTAAAGGAGGAGGGGATCTAGTTCGTAGATCTAGAGAGGATCTGGTTGGGTGGTGAGGAAGGAAGCATGAAGAAATGGGCAGGGAAGGTGATGGGGTGGAAAATGTGGTCAGAGACAGGCGGTTAGGCACAGTGGAACACAACCCGAGCTCGAGAGCTCCAGCAAGGGTAACAAACCTAATTCTACCTAAATAATTAGCTAAAATGAGAAATAAAATGCACGGAATGAAAAATTAAAGCTAAATCTACCTAGGAACATGAAATGGCGCAGCTCGTACTTGCTGGCAAAGGTAAGGAGCAGAGGTGGTCGGAGCGTTGTCGTGGGGTACATCTCCTCCTCCTTCATCCACTCTTAGACCCTCTAGGGGTCGCCAACTGTCACCTGGCGACTCTCTTGGCAGGAGGCGGGGGCTTTAGGGTTCAGGTGATGACTAAATAAAAGGAGAAAGGTGGGTAGAGTTATTTAAAAACAGGTTGGGTCACCCTTGTTGATCGATGATTTAGGGCGAATCGAATGTATGTACAACATATCTAAGGTTACGGGATGAATCAAGGAAGATCAGTGAGACGACCTTGTGAAGGGCACGAGGATGATGGAGATCTAGGGGAAGCAAGAAAAATGGATTAAATCGGGGGATTCGACGAGTCTGACAAAAGTCAGAGGCACCAGGTGGAATTGATCGGGGATCAACAATGTCTGGGCTCTAATTAGGCCACATCAGCCCACATAAGGAAAAAAATAGCCTGATTTATTCGAAAATAAATAATTAAATTTAGTAATTGACATTACTAATTTTTTATTATAAAATAAAAAAATATTATTTTATGTAGTTTTTTAATAAGATTTTTATTTATTTTATTGGTGTTATTAATTACAAGTTAATTTTTAAGAGTATACTAATAGGTATATTCATCAATGGTTTTATTATTTTTATTTTTATTTTATTTTTTTTATTTTTTTATTTTTTTATTTTATTATATATATTTATAACTTATTTGTAGGTGTATAAATATATTTTTATTATATTTTTATGATATAATATATACACATAAAGAAATAGGGATATATATTATGTACGTATAAATACAGGTACTTTATCTACGTATTTAGCCATATTATTTATTTTGAAGTATTTTATTTGGTTTTTTTATATTTATATTTTTATAGAATATAGATAATATTTATAAGAGTATAAAAATATAATAAAAGAACAAAAGAATAGATTTCACTTTTATTTATTTACAAGTATTAGCATATGTATTTTACCTTTATATTTTATATACTAATTTTATTTTAATGTTTTATTGGTGATTTTATTTTGATTTTAATATACACATGAGTTGTAGATAATAATTACAGAATTAAAAAAATATAAAATTGTAAAAATGATAAAGAATAAATAAATTGAATATTTTATTCAGATATGCTATAAAATAGGGGTCCAAAACCTAACTTTCACACGTTAACTCCAAAAAACGTGAAACGACCTTCATTAAATAGCTTATTAAAAGTTATATACAATTAAATATGATTTTGATACATTTTGATTTTTTATTTTAGAGATATGGGTCTGGGAAGTTTGGATTTTAGCTTTTTATTTTGTGCATAAAATGAACAGTATATATCATTTTTTACATGAAATCAATTTTGTATTTTTCTATACAATACTATCTAGAACTCTTATGTACAAAGTTTTTTTTATTTTATGAATAAATAACACATAATACAATAGGTCCCAAAAATACTTATTATGAATAAATAAATGGAATTAAAATTGATTTACTGGCCCTTATCTCCCCGTACTTTATTCGTTGTCGACCAATTCAATTCTTGACTTGGTCTCGGGGTTTAGGATCATAAAATACTTTTGGTATTTCATTCTTTTTCATTTCTTTTCTTTATTCTAAAATTTAAGATTTAAAAACATTATTAGTTTCACAATGAATGTAATAAATAATGAATGTTATTTTGTACAAATTTATGTTATTCACATGCATTGGCTAGAGTTTTTAATGCCAAAATATTAGAATAAAGGTGATGAAATGGAGATGTGTGACCATTCCCCTTATTTTAGGAAGGTAGGTGGCCTCCTTCCTAATCCTTCTATCCTAAATGATTTAGTCCAATTAAATTACGTTGATTATTCAATATATTTAATTTAATCTAAATCAATTGTTTTTGTATTTTTACAATAAAATCATGGCCGTTGAATAGAAACACAAATCAATCTCTAGCATTGATTTTGTTTTTGACATGGATTTTGATCTATGGACTTCCAAAATATTATAAAAGAAGAGACAACCTAGATCTTATTATGCACAAAATTTTTGCAACTCTCTCTCTCATTCTCATCACAAGCCCCATCTCTCTCTCTAGGTGACCGTCCACTTTTTACCTTAGAGAGAATCACCGTCATCGCCACACCTTCATACCGCCGCTTCAACCCCTCGTGGATCTTCGTCTCCTTCGGTGCGCCTTGCTCATGAAGAAGACATCGGATCTCGTGTGATGAGATCAGATGATTCTCCACTTGGATAATCATCTTGATTTGTGAGAAGCCTGTGTCTTATCAACGTGCTCGCAAGCGTATACTCCATCAGTTCGGACTTGAGATAGGAGGACTCTTCATTTAGAGACTTCAATCATAACCACACTACAAGAGGTAACTCTAATACCCCTTTTTGGTTTTGATGAAAAGATCCGAGAAGTGTTCTTGGATCATGTGGTTTCATCATATTTTTCTTTAAATTCTGCTGCCCCGAGCAACTAGTGCGACTAGTCGCCCTTGATCGCATATGATGCAATCACCATGCTTCTGTGATGCATTTAAGGTTCTTTCCATAACCTTTAAGTGGTATCATAGCCTTAATTGTGGTCTTGGATATGATCCGAAAGCTGAGGCGATCAAGGTTCATCTTTCGAATGCACGAGACTCCATGTTTTTTCATTGGATGCAAGATTCGAATCGGTTTTTCGTAAAATAAAAACTTACTGTTTGTGCAATATTTGGACGTGTTTTTTGGTTAATAAAATGTATTTATAATATCTAAATATGTTCCAAATATAGTAACCTATAATTAGTACCAAAAGTGCATGAAAATGATTCGAAGAGTTCGTATTATGAAAGATGTTTTGCATGAATTCACGGATCTGTAAGAAAATTAATTTTTCTTATTGTTTTCCTGTCATAAAATATGAAATAAACACTTGGATTAAGTTTAGAATCAAACCGTCAAACTTCTCAAATTTATTTTATGCAATTCCAACTTTGTTTGCCCTAGATATTCCATATTTAGTGGAGATGGGTCGGAAGATGATTAGATCATCAAACCTATTTACTTAATGTGTTTATAATTCAATGAAAATCATGAAAATTATGAGTTTTCCTTGATTAAATATGATGCCTAATAACAATGAAAATAATTTATTAATCATCATAGGCCTTTCAATGAATGTTTTATGAAAAGCCTATTTTATCCTACAATAGTTGTAGGAAAACCTCTCAGTGCAAAACATTGTTACTTTAATAGGATTGGGTATTTGTTTAGAAAATCTCCTTATAGTATTACTCAAAATGATTTTGATAAATATTATATGGTATAACTTTGGTTGAAAGGTGTATTACAATCTCAAATACAATATGATCAAATCACATGCTCCGTGAGTAGTCTGTCCCACATCCTTTGCGCACTGGCCATTTTAGCGTGTAAGGAAAGGATAATGCTTGAAATGATCATGAGGTGTTTTTTTAATTATTAAAATTTAAATATTATATTTTTTAGATTATATCGTCCTTCAAGCAACAATCCAGATTGTTTGTTGGTTTATTGAATTTTATTATTGATTGATTTAATAAGCTTAAATTAATTATATACAACTAAAATACTCAATTATGAATAGAGTAGTATTTCCCTTATAAGAATTAATTATGTGAATATGATTAATAATAATTAATTAATTAATTAAAATTTGAACATATGGAGGATCACATAAGTGAGATCCATGGTATCTCGTCAAGGTAAAGAGTTTTGTCGCGATGGATTGTATGTAGGAGACTCATATCCGAAGTGGCATCTCTTGCATACAAGCGCACATGGATCGGGCTATCTTCTTCTCGAAAGAGTAAGGTCGTATGTGTAGTGGCCAAAATATAGAATCCTCATATTATTGGAGCGATATTGGATTCTGTATAGAGAGTTCTAATAATGTTTATAGTAGGTTCAATTAACAACGGGTCAACATCACCTTAATAGTGGTGGGTCTGGGTGTTAAAGGCCAAATTGGAAAATGCAAGTTGGACTTGCAAGGCAGAATGTGTTCTCGTTTCTTTTTATCCAAGTTACAAGTTCTCACATTATTGGGATGTAACAAAGGTAAGAAAGGAGATCTCAGATATTGCTTGAGATATAATGGTAAATATATCTCTTACTTTGAAAGTGAATAAGGGAAAGAACTTTCAAAATTGACAAGGCAAGACAACTTTGATATAAAAATCTTAAATCAAAGTAAAAATAAATAGTTATGCAAATTATCATATTTCAGATAACCTACATTGAACCTCTTGAAATTATACTCAATAATAACCGGTAAATATAATGGATTGAATACATGATCAAGATATTATACTTGTAGTTGGACACATAATCTATGTGGTTGTAATGTGCAAGTTTCCTCATAATAATGCGGAATAATAATTAAATATATAATAGGACAACAATTCATGGTTTTTATGTCTCTATAATCTTGATCTTTCATCGAATGTGCTTTGTAAGTATCATGTCGATGATGATCGTAATTATCAAAAATCCTTATAAAATCTAAGAAGATGTTTTGGCATACATATGTGCTCTCTACATTTAATCATGAATGGCATGGTTCACTACATTATGCAGAATGGTGGCTCGCTAGGAAATGATGTACTAAAAATGTTTGAGTACCTGAATGAACCAAAAGTCTTTAAGAGTTAAGATGGATGTAGATATGATGAGTGTCATCATTCTACTATCTATACACAAGTCATTCATGAAGCTCTATAATATTCATATTGTATGAATTAAATTAAGCATGTATAAATGTTGAAATACTCTTATATTGAAATCTTTTGAGTTCAACATAAGCGATCCTTTGTATTAAGTAATGGTTGTTTATAGATGAAGGGAGCACAATGGAAGCATGTGTCTGGCCCAAGTGAGAAGGAAAGTCAAAGAGTTGACTATACAACTGTGACTTCCATACGACACACAAAGAGTTGGATGAATGCCAATACTACAACAAGCTGATGTATTGATAGTATGATTATCTAAACTATCTAAAATTCTTAGATTTGGACCCGAATAGTGCATCGTAATAATCTACATATAATCATTGAATTGACTTACTTATTAGATTAGGTCAAAGTTTAATAATTATATCTTACTCTTCTAATAACACTTGCAATTGGTTGCATATGTTTTAGAAGACTGAAAAACTTGACCTTAAGGTTTAATAGTCATCCATATGGAAGTTGATGCAGCTGTTGCAGCAATCTCCATTGGATAGATGTACTTCATCTTTTCAATGGGAGAGCCCTTAGTCTTATAATGTCTCTATGACCTTGATATTAGAATACATTCATTATTTATTTCTGAATCTTGGAAATAAACATGCATTATGGAATAGAACTCATAAAGAGTTATGACAGATATATTTCAGATAGTAATCTAACATCTAGAGGACTCGACTAAATTAGAAAATTAATGAATAGTTCATTAACATTTCTAAATACTAAAAATTAAACCTTTAAAGATCAATAGGAGGATGAAGATCATTTGACAATGATCTAGCATCAAGCCTTGGATATATGTCTACGGATGAGATCAATAGACTAGTAAAAGATGAAATTTAGGTTGTCTGAAATTTCAAAATTTACATACTTGTGAGTAATGTATTCAAAGTAAAAATGTTCAATACACCCTTCTCTGGGAATGGTGTCTGATACCAAGGTATGCAAGATCTCATACATATTGATGTATGTAGATCATCTATATCATAATAAACATTAATGATATGTGATATCAACTATGATTTTTGTGATATGAGATTCCTTCCCTTCACCTTAGATACCTTTTGAAATGTTCAAAGATCTCACAACTTCAGTTTAGAACCAAAGTTTGAAGCAAGATGAAACGAATTTGATCTAATCTAGGTAGCAAGTACCTATTAGATTAATTCAAGGAATACCTTATGGAGAAAGAAATACCATTCCTATCCCACTCTTGCTAGTACACCTAAACTCAATAGAGTTATAAAGAGATATAATTGGATCATGTGTGACGTGATTTGATCAATAATGAATTTTAGCACAATCACCTCTTAGTTTCTAGGTATATATGTATTAGAGACTACAATATATATGCTTAATAAGATTCCATGCGAATTAAACACGAAAATCCTCATAAATTATGATTTGGAACCTAGCCTAGTGTTGGATACTTGAGGATTTAGGGTTGCTTGATCCATAACCATGGCATGGATGCAAGTAAGCTAGAATCTATCACCAGGGAGTGCTACTTCATTAGGAAAATAAAGGATGGTATTAGATACCTACTTTATGACCTTCAGATTCTTAAAATATTTCATAAGAATAAGATTTTAAGAGGATGACTTTTTATTAGAATCAAGATGTAAATGAAGTAAAGGAACTCATTGAATCTTTAGAAGATAATGAATCTCCTGAAATCGAAAAGTAAAAGCATAATTAAAGATTAAACACTCATACCTCTTCAAATATATTTGAGGATTGTAAGACAACCTAGAAGATATGGATTTAATGTGTTAGAGAAATCTAACAATGTCTGACTTCATATGATGAAGCTTTTGAGGATCATGACATGGGAAGATGGATAGTAGCAATAAAGTCTAAAGTAGACTTCATATACAATTTTTGTATATGGACCCTCGAGGATCCACCTAAAAGGGTAAGATCTGTTTAGGTGTAAATGGAACTTCAAGAAAAAGAGGGAACTTGATGAGAAGGTGTAGACCTTTAAAGCACGGATCGCATCCATAAGATACACTCAAAGAGAAGACATCGTTTGCGATGAGACTTGCTCTTCGGTGACCATGCTTTAACCCATCAGAATATTGCTAACTATATCTACACAACTTGACTTCGACATCTACAAGATAGAAGTCAATATTGCATTCCTCTGTGAATACCTCAGTGAGGATACTCATATGAAGTAGCCCCATGATGTCATAGTTAAGGAAGGAAAGATGTGAAAGCTAAATGAATTCTATCTATGGACTCAAATAAGCGTCTTGTAGTCGGAACACTAGATTTGATGAAATTATAAATGCTATGATTTCAAATAGAATCTTGATGAACCGCGTGGAGCATAGTGGGAGTGTCGTTGTATTCATCATGCTAAATGTAGATAATATCATAATAATTTGTACAATGTAAGGGTGAGAATAAGTGTTTTATAATCTAGTTAGTCCATTCCTTCAGATATGATCTCAAGGATACCTCCTATATCTTAGTTGTGAAGTTGTTCAGAAGCAAAGAGAAGAGGGTATTGGGACCGTCACATTAGTGGTACATCTTGGACATGTTCTACTTTTTGGAAATACCTCAAGGAAGGTTTCCTTCCCTTAAGATATGGTACTGACCTATCTAAAGGGATAGCACCTCAAAGATTTGAGGAAGTTAATGCTAAAACTGCTTGCTCTTGCTCATTATTTATGAGAATTTGTATACAAGATGCGTAAAAGTCAGATATCTACCATACAGTGGGAGTAGTAAACGACTACTAATCCTAGTATGGAGATAGAATACTTGATTACAGTAATAACAACATCTTCAAAGATGACAATAATTTTGAGATAGTGATCTCAAAGTCTTATCTTCAAGAACTTAAGACTTTACAGATATTAATCTGAAAGGTCTTAACAACAGATGCCTTATAAGACATAAGACTGGTCTTTGTCTTAGGAGATAGAAATCTCCATGAATAAGGGCATTCTGATAAGTATAATAGAAATTACATAATGGTTATAATAATTAATTGAGTTTTAGTGTCAAGGACACTATAACTACTTTAACAAAATTGAGTATTGGTTGCATAACATGCAACATTTGCATTAGATGCGAGCATTGTTACTGGGAGATATGCAGGTATCGTAAAAGGACTTGGTTTAGTCTCTCGGGAACAGAGTAATTAGTCAGCTTACCTAGCTATTTTTCTAAATAGCTTATGATTAGCACATGAGTGTGGGTTTAAATGTTAGCCCATTAATGTCTCCTTGGGCTAGTAGGAGATTGTCGAACATGCGAGCCCACTTCGAGCCATTATAAAATAAATGTTTTTGCAAATATCATTCCCTGATTTGAAATGACGAATAATTATTTGCATAATAGGTCCCTTAGTACAATTAGAGTTATGTACTCATGGACATCTTGATGATCATACAGCTGTTTATTCAATTGTAGAGGTTGGTGCTTGGATGAATATCTAAAGTGTTAGATTGAGGACTCATCAAGCACTTTCAAATGATTATTAAGAGATGATCTCTAGCATGAGTGGGATATGTCAATCCTTTCTTTAATGGGTTGATATCTAACCGACCTCTTGATACATGTCCTCTGTATAGGAATAGAGGTTCGGAGGTGATAGAAAAGTTAAGTCAAAGAGTTGACTTAACGAGATCGAGATAACCAAAGACCTATGTCGTATGCTGTCATGATATAGGCACACATTCTTTGACTAGAGACAGGTGTATTACTATATGTCTGAGTATGTACATTTGGCATACCAATAGGTTGATGATGTAATCATGGTCTATACACCAGCGAGCTAGTGTGAATACACGGGCATATGAGTAATACGATCTCTCAAAGGGATCATACATGTTCATTACTGAACTGGAAGACATGAACTCACTCGTGAGATATTGGGATCAAATTCTGTGCACGGTCATCTTTCTTTGGAAGCTTGACTAAATTTGTAGGTTTGATATATGCTTCTAGAAAGTATATGACCAATACATGGGTATGATATATGCTTTTGGAAAGTATATGATCGATACAAACACCCAATGATCAAATGAGAAACTTAATGATAAAACCCTGAAGGAGCCAGTCTAAATAAGATCTAAACTTCAGGTTTATTCTAGGTCTTCTAGTATGCAAGATGTACACGTATTAGGAATACGGTGATGTGATTATAAACAATTGTATAACCACGATGCTTCCATTACGAGAGGAATGATGAAACAGGTTTGGATTTTAGTGACTCCTCTCAATAGAGAAGTAATCTGATCTTAATCCAAATATAAAACATTAATCTGAATATGATTCAAATGCAATGACGAGATTAGAATAAAACATTTGTGGGAGGTCCTCAAGATCTGGATTTGAGATATGATCTCAATATCCAAGTTACTATATGTGGAACATACAATCGTCATGTACTTATCTCTAAGTATCCGTGGTGAGAGCGTATTGCTATTGAAAGAGTTCAAGAAGAATTCCATTGATGAATAGTATATATAAGCATTGAGAAATTGATAAGTAAATGTGATTTAATTATCATGAAAAATATGAATGTGATTCATATTATTTAGATACGTGAGAATGATTATCCAAGATAATTAAATATGATTTAATTATTGATGATACGCCTCGTGACTAGGGTTAAGGTATCGGATAAATCTCGAGAGGTCATTGCGACCCAAATCGCAAAGTGTAATCAATAAGAAAAATACAATACCATGAAAATAAGACAATCAAAGCACAAAATCCAATGTTAGCGGCCTCCGCTATTTATTTAACCTGGTATAGCGACTAGGGTCGAACACAAGGAGTACGAGTGAAACCTATGAAGTAATCGAATTTAGAGAAATAAAAAATAATTTTTATTAATTTTTTTATATTTCCAAAAAGAGAAAACAAGACTAGGAGCAAGCAAGCTTTCACAATTTTAGTAAGGGTCAAAAAGGCTTAAAAATAAGAAATAAAAATATTTTGATGTTTTTCAAATATTCAAGTGTTTTTTGGTGATTTTATGGGATTTTTAAAATTTCTATATGATTTTATAAAAATCAAGCAAATGCGAAAAAGGGAAAATTTTACAGCCTGAACCAAAAGGCAAATTTAAAATGTTAAAAATGTCCTAATGTGTTGGTTGTGATTTTTATGAAAAACTAAAAAAAAATTAACTACAGAAACTGAAATTATTTTTTTATTTTTTTAATATGTTTAATGATTTTTGTAAGTTTTTAGAGTTTTTAGCTTTTTGGGTTTTTATAAGGGATAATGCAACAAAAATGATACTTGAATTAAAACACATATAAACAAGAACACACTAATTTTTTGTACTTTTTAAAGCAATTTTTATATTTTTTGATATTTTATAAAATATACAGAACACATTTTTAGGGTTTTAATTTTTAGAAATATCATGAAAAATTTAATTCACAAAAATCACCACAAATATTACGTGCTAGCATGAGCTAACAGTAATTTTTGTGGGATTTTTGGATTTAATTTGATAATTATTTGATGAAAAACATAGCACACAACAGGCAGGGTCATATATGCAATTATCCTAAAGTTTCTAGGCCAAAATATAACACATATAAAAAGCTCAAGGCTAAAGTTGCTAATTATCCAATTAATTTTCGCACATGCTCAATAAACCACGCACAAGAGCATAAGTGCAAATATCAAAAATATATCATTCAAAGCATAACACAGCAAGAGCTCGAGGCATTAAATGCAAAAACACCAGAGAAACATGTGGGAGGGCACGTGACTGCAACTCAATTGGACTAAAGTGCAAATACTAGAAACCTTGAGGTCTAAATTACAAAAATTCAAAACTACCACTTTATTTACAGAACTATATAATAAAACATAAAAGTGTGGAGGGAAATTTGGTAAAATACTCTTGCAAGGAGCCTGCGGACCACGTGAGGACATGTGGCAAGCTCTCGTGAAGGCAGCTGCTGACGGTGGCGATCTGCTCTGCTCTAGATCTGACGGCTCAAGCATGTGGAGAAGATGTACGGGTCTGATGTCCTCTGACCAGATCAGACAGTGCATGGAATGTCAGCCTTGATGGTTGTTAATCGTGCATCTGATGCCTCTGACAAAAGGGGATGGATGGACGGTGAAGATACAATCTGGGCAACGGGGTCCCGATCCAATGGCAGCGAAAGGTGCTGGAAGAACTAAACCTAGATGGCCTTCGATCAAGCACCTAAGGAGCTCTGATGCTCCGATGAAAGATCAGAAAGTCCCCGCTGCATCATGGCGATACTCCGCGGCTACTGGTGGTCTCTGATGGGACGGTGAACGGTTGGAGGAGCGTGGCGGTGGCGCTCGACATGGAGCTGCTCCATCGGATCAGCTGGTGGGTCAAATAGGAGCCTTCACGTGAATCAACACCTGCAAAGGACACAACGCTCGAAGGTGAAGCTCCGGTGAAGGTTTATTGCATAGAGAAAGAGGAGAACAATGTGGAGTGGGGTTGGGGTCTCCGGCGAATGCGAGGGCGGGAGACCGAGCCTAATCTCAACCTGATGGTTGAGCTGTAGGGTGATCAGGTTGAGTGAGAAGATGAAGGGTGATATGGCAAGTCGATCTGAACAAATGGGTGTGGATAACGGGACTCCGACAAGCAGATTGGAGCAAGCAGAGATGTGGTGACCTAGATGGAATGAATGGAATTGAAAGGTGAAAAGCGAGGGGTAGGATGGGTACCTGAAGATCTGGATGGACTCCTGAGCTACAGGCGATGATGGTCGTCGAGGTTATGGCCTCAACCGCATTGCGGCGGACGGGGAGGTTGCTCGCGGTGGATCTTCGGCCACGAAGGGTGATTTGCGTTGTCACTGCACTAAACCGAGCTCCAAGGGTCTCTCCGAGCAACTGCCACTCAGGTGGAGGTGGCTAGGGGTCGAAGTGGGAGCATGGAATGAGCTGAGCTACTGAGGAGGTGGAGGCGACATTTTATAGGCTTCCCTGGAGGGTGAGATGATCGGGCAAAAGTCGCAACCCTAGGAAGATCCGTGCCTTTCTAGGGATCAGCAAGGGTGATGGATCCTAGGAGAAGGCTCGAGCAAAAATTTGGATCGAGAGGAGGCTTGACCCGATCAGGAAAAATGGGAGAAGATGTTCCGGCGGGAGGAGTCAAGTAGGGTCAAGCCTGGAAGTGGGCGTTGACCGGAGGTCAACATCCGACTGGACCAATCAAAAAATAGAATTTACAAATTATTTATTAAATCAATAAAAAATAAACGAAGTCAAAATAAAAAGTTTATAAAATAAAAAATGTTTAGTATTTTTCAAACTATTTTTCTGTGATTTTTAATTATTTTTATGAAAAATAAACTAGGTATATACATTATATAGTATTATATATATGTATAATGACCTTTGTATTTTGTACAAGTATTTTTATTTTATTATGTTTACACAAATATCCCCAATTTTATATTTTGTTTATTTTCAACATAATTTTAGGAGTTCAAAATAATTTTTATTTTGTTTTTATGATTTATTTACAGGTATAGAATAAATAGGTGATGTGATATATATTAATGTATTTTGTACAAGAAAGAAGGATTTTTTTATTTTTATTTGATTTTTCTGATTTTTATTTTATTTCTAGGACTATATACAAGGAGGTAAAAAGAATAATTTATTTTTATGAAAAATTATCATTTACATATATAGGTAATATGTATAATACAGAGTAGGCCCTATCTCTCTCTACTTATTTTATTTGATGATCAGGTCAAGGCTTGACCTTCTCTTGGGGTTCGGGTCACTATGTATTTATTTTAAATACCTCATTCCTTTTTCTTTTCCTTTACACTTTTATTTTTGCACAAATACATGCTAATTATGAAATATTACCACATGCATGCTAATTGTTATGTTATTGTATTTACACCTATTTGCATGTTGATTTGCCAAGATAGTTTGCTAAAATAAAAGAATAAAGCATGAAGATCAGGGATTCATCACCCCCCCCCCCTATACGTTACCTTTGCTAGTCCCTTCGCAAACACTTATTTGAAAAAGAAGTGAAAAGAGAAGAAAAGAAAAATAAGGAGAATCAAGGTTGATTATTAAACTTATCTTCATTAAATTGAATTATGGAGCTCCAGCAGACCTTTAGATTATTCATTTGTCGGAACCTTATTTGGATCTAGGTTTAAGATTCAACAGCCTCTAAGTTCCTCCATTCTATGGTCAAGACCCCTCAATAATCCGCATTAGAACAAGTCTACATACGCAAACTCTAAAGACCATGTATCTTTCCTTGTACGGTGTAAGTGATATGTAGCTCCCCACCTCAGAAATGACACGAAAACAACCTCCCTCAACAAGGTAACTCTAATTCCATAGTCTGGCAGCTCTTTCCTCGAGGAGTGGGGTATTCCCTTCTAAGTTCAAGTTCAACCCGCTCAAGAAGAGTGGGAAAGAAGAGAATGGATTGTGGCCACTATAGCCACGTATCCCTGGGAGCCCAACCAGTGTAGCTAAGTCTCCCGCTGCAAGCTTCATGAGATGAGAAGGTGTAACATAAGCTTTGCTTTGTTTGGCTATATACACTCTGGCAGAACATTTTATTTTCTATCAGGCCCTCCACTTTTTTTTGGATGTGCATATGTACAACATATCTACATGGTGCAGCATATATACATAAGGACTTTATCTTCTCGATCCTGTAGACTATCCCTCTTTGAAGCATTATTGCAACCTTCAACTCCTGTCTTTAGACCTCACAATCACCAGACCAAGTTGAGACATATTCCCTCCCTGAAGGAAGACGAGAGGTTCTGCCTAGAAGAACTATGCTTGTATGCCACCCCAAGCCCAAGGAAACTGCCTCTTGACCACTCCATCCGTGTGGAGCTGAGTGTAAAGTGCGGGTCCAAGTAAAGCCATTGTCTGTGAGAGTCATGTGTGTGTTGTTAAATGTTCTACATAGGCTCATCAAGATGACATGTGAACAAAGCCTAGTGGACTCAAGAAATTAGTCATTAATGGACATGAAAAGTCTGAACCCAAATCCTATACGGTTCCTCTGAGAATTAGGTGGATTAAGGTCTTAACCAAGCTCCATTTCCCAATTTAATTCCACACTAGTTTAAATGGCAACTATGATTTAGAAGAATATACAAATATATACAAAAATCATTTTATGCCAAATTTTCGAAACTGTGTAATTTTTTTGAAAATGTTTGTATGAATGCAGAAGTTTTGTAAAATATTTACAAATATTTACACAAGGGTTTTTGCAAACTTTTATTTTTCAGATATTTTACAAAAAATGTGTACTATATACAATATTTTTTGATACAAAATATTTTCACAAATTTTACAAATAAAATATTTTTACAAACACTTGTACAAAAATAATTTTTATAAATAGCTATGTATGTGCAAGAAAAGAATTTTATGTACAAGGGAAATTTTAAAAACTTTGTGATTTTTAATAAGTGATTCTTAACCATTTTATTTATTAACACACTCACACAAAGTACGAGTTATGGCTAAAGTATATATACAATATATATGACACCCCCTATGCTTAGCTCGAACGATGTCTTCAGAGTGATCAAAGAGCGATGAAGAAGACATAACTCGTGCTTAGTATAAGCAAGTGAAAAAGAAATGCTATACTATAATGACGAATAAAAGAATAGAATGTATAGAGATTGGTGATTCCCCCTATACCTAGGATCAAGTAATCCTAAGTATAGCATACTTTACACAACAGGAAAACCGAGTGATAGAATATACCGAGTCTACCTCCCCTATACTTAGGGAAAATACCCCTAAGTATAGGCAACAAAACAGAGGTAAAAAAATCAAAAGATAATCAAAGATCTGACATCCCCCCCATACTTAGGGTAATGTACATCTTAAGTATAGCATAATCACAAGATGGAGATGGGATGTTAGATAAAGAATGTGCGATATGGACATCTGGATCTATACAAGGGCGGAACACAGTGATACTCATGCATGAGATGCAAATGATGTGAGTAAAAGACCACATCTCATGCGAAATGAATCGGGGCGACGTCATATACAGGTAAATGGCATGGCTTGCCATAAACGAGATGAAAGGGCGACGTACCCAAAGGGATCTTGAAGGAGGTCCGATATGCCTGCAAGATCGAGTCCAAAAGCTATGACCAATCCTTTAAGTCTGGGCGGACTACCTTCTGCAGTATCGTATTGATCTCCATGTTCTATACTTAAGCAAGACCATTGGTCTGAGGATGATATGGAGTGGCTACTCGATGGTCTATGTTGAACTCACTAGCAAGGGCCTTTACCTTGTCGTTGATAAAATGAGACCCCCCGTCAGATATCAATACTCTAGGCACCCCAAACCGTGAAATTATATTCTTCCTCAAAAATTTGCCAATAGTATTAGCATTTGCGGTTCGGGCGGGAATGGCCTCAACCCAACGACTCACATAATCAAAAACAAACAAAATGTACTCGAATCCTTGATTCTTAGGGAATGGACCCATGAAATCTATGCCCCATGAGTCAAAGACCTTACATAAGCGAAAGGGCTACATCGGCATCATATCACGCTGCCACAAGTGCCCATCCTCTAAAAGTCAGTACACCTCTTCACGAATTCATCAAAATCCTTGAAGAGGGTAGGCCACCATAGGCCGGATTGGAGCACTTTCTATGTTATCCTCCTCCCAGAATGATGTCCTCCTGCCTCAAGCTTGTGGCAGTAAGTGAGGATGCTATGGTGCTCCTCCTGAGGAATGCACCGACACAAGACGTTATCCCCTCCTTCATGATAAAGGATGGGATCCTCCCAATGGTATGACTTGGCCTTAACAAGAAAGGTCTCAAGTCGCTAGCTGGGCCAATCTTGTGGAACTTTCGTGGAAACAAGATAATTTACAAAGTCGGCGTACCATGGGAGTGAGGCGATAGCGAGGATCGCCTCATTTTGGAAGGTCTCTGTAATAGGATCAATTTGCTCAGATTCCTTAAGATTTTTCAAACGGGAGAGATTATCCGCCACCACATTCTCCAGCCTTATCCTTAATCTCCATATCAAACTCCTAGAGTAGAAGGATCCATCTAGTTTGGCAACCTTCGTTGCCATAAGGTACCTTATGGCGGTATTATAAGTATAAATCTTCACTTTGGATCCAAGAATATATGAGCTCAATTTATCCAAGGCAAAAACTGCAGCTAGCATCTCTTTCTCCGTGACTGTGTAGTTCTGTTAAGCGGCATCCAATGTACGGCTAGCGTAGTGAATGGAAAAAGGTAAATCGTCCCTCCTCTCTCCTAGCACAACCCCCACGGCAAAATCAGAGGAATCCGTCACGATCTTGGATGGGAGAGACCAATCAGGTGGTTGAAGGACAGGAGCCTCAACAACATGATGCTTGAGAGTCTCAAAAGACGCAAGACACTTATCATCTATAGTGAACTCGGTGTCTTTCGCCAGCAGATCAGTGAGTGGCCGGGAAATCCTGTTGAAGTCATGAATAAACATCGGTAGAAACCGACATACCCCAGAAAAGACCGCAACTGTCACAAGTTGGATGGTGGATTGAGTTTCCTAATGATATCCACCTTGGCTGGATCAACCTCCATGCCCCTCTTGGAGATGATATGACCAAGCACCCTCCCATGAGTCACCATGAAGTGTCTCTTCTCCAAAGAAAGAACAAGATGAACCTCTATGTAACGCTAAAGTACTCGATCGAGGCAATCAAGACAAGCATCAAATCCATCGTCGTAGACCGAGAAGTCATCCATGAAGACCTCTAAACAGTCACCCACCATGTTCGAGAAAATGGACAACATGCATCTTTGGAATGTCACCGGGGCATTACATAGACCAAAGGGCATCCGTCTTAAAGCATATGTCCCAAACATACAGGTGAATGTCGTCTTATCCTGGTCTTCGGGCTCTATGGCCACCTGATTATATCCGGGAGTACCTGTCAAGGAAACAGTAGTGACTCTTCCCAGCTAGCTTCTCTATAATCTGATCAATAAAAGGGAGCGGGAAATGATCCTTCTAGGTGACCCGATTCAATCGTCTGTAGTCCACACAAACCCTCCAAGAAGTGGGTACCAAGATAGCGATCTCCTCTCCAGACTCACTCACAACTGTAGTAATGCTCTTCTTCTTGGGCACCAGATGTAATGGACTAACCCACTTGGAGTCGGAGATGAGGTAGATAAAATTGACGCTCCACCATTTCAATATTTCTTTCATGACCACCTCTTGAAGATTCGGGTTCAGCCGTCGCTGGAACTCACGCGACGGCTTCGCATCCTCTTCAAGAAAGATATGGTGGGAGCACAGGGTCGGACTTATCCCTTGTATATCAGCTACACTACATCGTATTGCCTTGCAGTTATTTTCAAGAACTTCCATCAATCGAGATTTTTGCTTTCTAGTCAAATCTGCTAATATAATGACTGTGTACATCTCATGCTCACTCGCAAGGAACCTATACTTAAGCGACTGCGGCAAAGGCTAAAGTTCTGGACAACAAGGAGCTGGCAAATCTGGCTTCTGAAAGGTCTGAGGTACCGTTTGGATGACGGGTTACCTGCGGGTTAGGGGAGTTTACCCCCCTTAACCCACATCCCCATCTCTCCCTGTGGGCCCCACTTTATTCCTTTTTTAAAAAATTAAATAAATCAATTTTACATCATCAATCCTATCAAAAAATAATATATTATACCATCATATCATATAAAAATTATAAACTAATCCACTTCTACTCACTTTTCCAAACTTCAATACAATCACATCACAATAACTACTCACTTTTTCAAACTTCAATACAATCATATCACCCCAAACCCACTTCTAACCCACCCCCAGTTTAACCCTCTATCCAAACACCAAAATCCAAAAATGGGTTACCCTCTACCAGTTTAACCCGTCTTAACTCGCCAACCAAACGCACCCTGAGTGAAGGCAACCAGATCTGAATGTGAGAACTCTCGTTGATCATGAATAACTGGTGAAGACGGCTCTGCTGGTGTATCTCTACTCAATGTTGGCTCAGTCTCCACCATAGCTGCTAGCTCTGTGGGAATCAGACAAGGCAAATAATCATCGAAAATATCCCAATCTATGTCTGAATCTGGAGGATCTGAATCATAAGCACAAGATATATACTCTGCCTTGCTATCCTGAACACGGTCGTCAACCTCAAAAGTATACTCGGCCAAGAGTGTGCTCTCTGAACTCTCCTCTGCTGGAAGTTGTGAATCTACGACATCTGAAAGCAAGAGAAGGGCTCGTGAAATAGGGTCGGAGCAAGCGGCTTCATCATCAGTGATCACAAAGTCGCACTCCTGGTGGACGTCTCGCTCTGCCTCTGTCATTTGCTCCATATCGCTAGACTGCTCTGAGCAAGCTTAGTCTTGCACTCTGTTCTCATTGATCATCTCTATTACATTTGCCCTCAATGTGAAAGTATACCTTCCCGCTGTCATGGTGGATACCGCCTTGGCTGTGGACAAGAATGGACATCCTAGAATGATGGGGGTATCTGTCACAGATTCAGGGATCTCCATGTCCAACAACAATGAAGTCCACGGGGAATTTCAAGCCCTGAGTTGTGATGATCACATCCTTCAACAACCCCTTCGGCCTCTTGACAGATTGGTTAGCAAACTGAAGGACCGTCTTGCTCTGTCTAAGAGGGCCAAACTCGAATCGGTAGAGTAAGGCTGCCGGAATGATATTGATGGAAGAGTTGTTGTCTAATAGAGTACAATCAAATCTCTACCCATGAATGTGGCATCTGACGTAGGGAGATTTTGCATATGGCCTCTTAGCTGGCAGACGTCCTGGATGGCGACGCAGGTGGCATGGGTCAGCACATAGATTTCTGCCTAATGGTTCCTCTTCTTCCTATGAATGGTGGTATTCTCTCTCAAGTTCCTTTAGAAGAGAGGGATGTGCTCAAATGCCTCCTGTAGAGTCAGCTAGATATGGAATCTATCTATCATCTGAAGGTTGAACTCTAACTGTTGGTCTCTTTTTGGGGTTTCCTTTTTATTCCCCATCGCCAAGCGGAGTGCTTGAAGGAAAGGGATGGTTGGGCCCTCCTCAAATAGAGGGTTAGAAACAGGTTCCTACTGTGTAGAGGGAACAAAATCCATACAAGTATCATTATGCATTACAGATGGACTCCAAGATTAAGAAACCTTTCCTTTATTAATTTTTTTGTTCTTTTTCCTATTGTCATGCGGTACAGAAACGACAGAAAACACAACTGGAATAGAAATGGTGGCATCAGTATCACCTACGGCATCTATCTTCGCAGCATCAGCACCGCACTCTGGCTCAGCATCATGAAAAGTGGTGGCATCAGTACCACCAGCTAGATCTAAAGAAGCGACGGCCTCAGTATTGTCGACTGGATCAACTTCATCCTTGGTGGCGTCAGCACCACCGTCATCAACATCATCAGCAGCATCAGCACCGCTATCCTCCACGCCTGTCATTCATGGATCCTCGTGGTGTCGTCGCTCAGACGAGGCACCCTCAGCTGGCATCCTACCGCTCCAAAGCGACACAAAATCAACATCAAATGTATATGAAGCAATGTCACCCAACAAAGCACTAGGAGTGGTGGTCTTCTCTTAAGGTTATTCGGGTTGGGCTCAATTTGAGCGGGTATGGCGGCCTTTCCCTTAATGATCTCCCTCATCTCCTAGAGAAACTCGTCCATCTCTTGCATAAAGGACGTCTGATGGTCTGAGAGTAGGTAGGATAGATCATCAAGGGTTGGGTTCTTGTATGCTTGATTATGAGAACCAGATGGGTTGCCTCGCTTGAAATAAGGC
This sequence comes from Ottelia alismoides, assembly GCA_037367405.1. Lineage (NCBI taxonomy): Eukaryota > Viridiplantae > Streptophyta > Magnoliopsida > Alismatales > Hydrocharitaceae > Ottelia > Ottelia alismoides. The sequence goes on from JAZKJV010009277.1 coordinate 376,135, forward strand.
TGCTTCTGCTGGAACTGGTGAGGGGGGGCTGAAAATACTGCAACTGAGGCTGTTGTTGCCTCCACTATTGTCCCTGTCTGTAGGGAAAAGGACCCGACTGATACTGGTAGGATGGTTGTTGGGAGTAATGGGGCTGCTGTTGAGGCTAGCAGGACTGCCCACCCTGAGCTGGAGGCTGCTGCTGGGACGAGGCACCTCTAGTAGACCACCTGAATCTGGGATGATCTCTATGGATCCCGGGCTGCTGCCGGTCATACCAAATCTGTTGACTTCCATCAACGGTTCCTGCCCGTACAGGGATGTGGGTAGAACTGTCAGTGGCTGATCTTGTTGGTACACCACCATCTGAGTGTCCTGAGATGGCGGTGGCTGAGAATACTGGTGCTGCAACTGCTGGACCGGCTCCTACTGGATATGGTAAACCTGGCGATACTGGGCAGAGTGCTAGGATGAATTCTTGCCACTAGGATCAACCCGTGACCTGGGACGGGGCTGAGAAGCCGTCTGTACCTCCTGGAGACACATGATCTGGGTCTTCAGGTCACTCAAGGTCTATGCCAAGTGATCAATCTGCATCAAGCCCTGGCATTGCTTCTTCTTAATGATCTCAATACGGTTCAACTTCTCCTTGATGATGCCTATGTCAGCAGCTGAAGACTCTGCCTGTGCTGCTATTGACGAAGAAGTGGATGGACCCACATCAACCCGTGTTATCCTCTGATAGGACACAGCATGGGGTGGGGGCTTCCCCTAAGTGTGGATCCTAGTCTGGGACATCACTGTATAGTTCTCGTCCATCTCCTCATATATGGCCTAGAAACGATCCTCATCTTTGGCGAAGTAGGATCCCCCACAAGAAGCATTAACTAGCCCCTACAGCTCCGGTATCAGCCCACAGAAGAAGCTATGTACTATGTTGGGCTTGGATATGTCATGATGGGGACACCGGTCGATGAGCTCACGAAATCGATCCCACGCCTCATGGAACAGCTCGTTGGGGATAATGGAGAAATTGTTGATCAGATCTCGCGATGCATTTGTCTGACCGAGTGGATAGCACTTGTTCAAGTACTCAGTCTGGAGCTGCTCCCATGAAGTCACATATCTCCCTAAATGCTTCAGCCAGTAGGCTACTCTATCGACGAGGGAGAATGGAAACGCCATCATCATGATGGTATCCTCGTCCACAAATATGTCGTAGACAATGCTGCAGATCATCTCGAACTCCTACAGGTGTAGATGCGGCTCCTTGGTGCAAGACCATGGAACTTGGGCAAGAGCTGAATGGTCCGGGGGAAAGCTTGAAGTCTCCCAAAATCACTGGAAGCTGGATCCAACGGTGTGTAAGGGTTGGACCAGGGTTGTGCAACTCCCTCATCAGTTTGGCTGGTCTAGCTGGCTCTTGCGGCTCCTCTAGTTGTCCTGCATCTGCTTCTCCACCCTCTGGAATCTCTCCACTAACTGCTCTCCGTTGTTCTTCTCGGTCATCTCACATCTGGGTCAGTTCCCGACGCACCTCTGCCATGAAGGCTCCCTGGTCTCTAATCTGCCTCTGCTTCATCTCAAGGGAGGCTAGAAGTGTATTGTTAATGGTGCCCTGATCTAAAACATATGCCAATACATGGGGCTATCCATCGGTGTGCTCCTCAATTCTGGCCATCTTGTGGGTCTCTGCAAAGGCAAAAGACCCAAACTCAGGTGTCGTCATATGAACAAATAGTTGTGTTGTTGGCCTCTACTCAGAAACCTCAGGACTAGAATAAGGATGGTCGAGGGGAACATGGCGGAATCGAACTCGGGTTCGAAGAGCCGGTCTAGGCACCCTGAACAGGTCGGATGTTAATGGTGGTGATCTGCTCTGCTCTGGATCTGACGGATCAGGCGTGTGGAGCAGACATACAGGTCTGATGACCTCTGACCAGATCAGACGGCGCAGGGAATGTCATCCTTGATGGTCGTTAATCGTGCATCTGATGCCTCTGAAAAAAGGGGATGAATGGACGGTGAAGATCGATTTGGGTGACAGGGTCCCGATCCAATGGCGGCAAAAGGTGCTAGAAGAAATGGACCTGGATGACCTTCGACCAAGCACTAGAGGGGCTCTGATGCTCCAATGAAAGATCAGAAAGGCTCGGCTGCATTGTGGCGATACTCTGCGGCTAATGGTGGTCTCCAATGGGACGACGAATGGTTGGAGGAGTGGGGCAGTGGCTCTCCACCTAGAGCTCCTCCACTAGGTCATCTGCTGGGTCAAACAGGAGCCTTCACGTGAATCAACGCCTGCATAGGACACGATGCTCGAAGGCGAAGCTCCGGCGAAGGTTTATTTCATACAGAAAGAGGAGAAGTGACGTGGTGTGAGGTTGAGATCTCTGGCAAACGTGAGGGAGGGAGACCGAGCCTAATCTCAACCCGATGATTGAGCTGTAAGGTGATTAGGTTGCGTGAGAAGATGAAGGGTTATATGTCAAGTCGATCTGAATGGATGGGTGTAGATGTCGGGGCTCTGACCAGCTGGTCGGAGAAAGCGGAGATGCGGCGGTGCTATATGGAATGAATGGAATTGAAAGGCAAAAAGTGAGGGGTGGGATGGGTACCTGAAGATCTGGATGGACTTCTGAGCTCCAGCCGATGATGGTCGTCAAGGATATGGCCTCAACCGCATCGCGGCGGACGGGAAGGCTGCTCGTGGCGGATATCCGGCCACGAAGGGTGAGTTGTATCGTCACTGCACCAAACTGAGTTCCAAGGGTCTCTCCGAGCAGCTGTCACTCAGCTGGAGGTGTCTAGGGGTCGAAGTGGATGCGAGGAATGAGCTGAGCTACTGAGAAGGCAGAGGAGACATTTTATAGGTTTTTCCAGGAGGGAGAGATGATCGGGCAAAAGCGCACAACCCTAGGAAGATATGTGCCTTCCTAAGGATCCGCAAGGGTGATGGATCTTAGGAGAAGGCTCGGGCAAAAATTCAGATCAAGAGGAGGCTTGACCCGATTGGGAAAAAGGGGAGAAGAATCTCTGGCATTTGGAGTCGGGTCGGGTGAAGCTTGGAAGAGGGCGTTGATCGAAGGTCAACATCCAGTTAGACCTATCAGAAAAATAGAATTTACAAATTATTTATAAAATAAGTAATAAATAAAGTTAAAATAAAAAGGGTATAAAATAAAAAATGTTTATTATTTTTCAAACTATTTTCTGTCATTTTTAATTATTTTTATGAAAAATAAACTAGGTATATACATCATATAGTATTATATATATGTATAATATACCAATGTATTTTGTACAAGTATTTTTATTTTGTTATTTTTACACAAATATCCCCAATTTTATATTTATTTATTTTCAACATAAGTTTAGGAGTTCAAAATAATTTTTATTTTATTTTTATGATTTGTTTACAGGTATAGAATAAATAGGGGATGTGACATATATTCATGTATTTTGTACAAGAAAGAAGGATTTTATTTTTATTTGATTTTTCTGATTTTAAAGAAGGACTTTATATTCACCACCCCATCCTGTGGAGCTGAGTGTAAAGTGTTGGTCCAAGTAATGCCATTGTTGTGAAAGTCATGTGTGCGTTGTTAAATGTTCTACTTAGTCTCATCAAAATGACATGTGAACATAGCCTAGTGGACTCAAAGAATTAAGTCACTAATGGACCTGAAAAGTCTTAACCCCAAATCCTATAAGGTTCCTCTGAGAATTAGGTGGATTAAGGTCTTAACCAAGCTCCATTTTCCAATTTAATTCCAGACTAGTTTGGATGTCAACTATGATTTAGAAGAATATACAAATATATACAAAAATCTTTTTATACCAAATTTTTGAAACTGTGCAAAACTTTTGAAAATGTTTGTATGAATGCAGAAGTTTTGCAAAATATTTACAAATATTTAAACAAGGGTTTTGGCAAACTTTTATTTTTTCAAACATTTTCCAAACAAATTGTACTATATACATAATTTTGATACAAAATATTTACACAAATTTTACAAACAAAACATTTTTACAAACATTTGTACAATTTTTTTTATAAATAGCTATGCATGTGCAAGAAAAGAATTTTATGTACAAGGAAGATTTTAAAAATTTTGTGATTTTTAGTAAGTGATTCTTAATCATTTTATTTTTTAACACACACACACACAAAGTACGAGTTATGGCTAAAGTATATATACAATATATACGAAACCCCCCTATACTTAGCTCGAACGATGTCCTTAGAGTGATCAAAGAGAGATAAAGAAGACATAACTCGTGCTTAGTATAAGCAAGTGAAAAGAAAAACTATACTATAACGACGAATAAAAGAATAGAATGAATAGAGATCGGTCATTCCCCCTATACTTAGTATCAAGTAATCCTAAGTATAGCAGACTGTACATAACGAGACAAGCGAGTGATAGAATGTACTCGGTCTACCTCCCCTATGCTGAGGGTAAAATACCCCTAAGTATAGGCAACAAAACAGAGGTAAAAAGAAATCAAAAGATAATCAAAGATATGGCACCCCCCTATACTTAGGGTAAAGTACACCTTAAGTATAGCATAATCACAAGATGGAGAAGGGGTGTTAGGAAAAGAATGTGCGATATGGGCATCTGGATCTATATAAGGGTGGAACACAGTGATAATCGGGCATGAGATGCAAATGATGTGAGTCAACGACCACATCTCATGCAAAACGTATTGGGGTGACGTCAAGAATCAGCGGATCATGATCTAGATATAGCTTGAGACGCTGACCGTTAACACGAAAGGTGGACACAGATGACATCTCAGATATGTCTATACTTCCATTGTTATGTACCTTTCGGATCGGGTATGGTCCCTTCCACTTACTCTGCAATTTTCCTGGAATTAATCTAAGCATGGCATCAAACAACCACACTCTCTGATCTGGCTCAAACTGTTAATGGTTGATATGAGAATCATGCCAAATCTATACTCACTCCTAATACTGTAGGCTACTTGAAAATGTTGTATTCCTAAGCTCCTCCAGGGCTGCCAATTCTGCCTTTCTTTGATCACATATACTCTCTAGATCTAATAATATCTCGGTGATAGCCCATAGTGACTTATGATTAATCTCAACAGGTAAATGGCATGGCTTGCCATAAATGAGGCGAAAGGGCGACGTACCCAAAGGTGTCTTGAAGGAGGTCTGATATGCCCACAAGACCGAGTCCAAAAGCTGTGACCAATCCTTTCGGTCTGGGAGGACTACCTTCTACAGTATCATCTAGATCTCCCTATTTGATACTTCAGCAAGACCATTGGTCTGAGGATGATATGGAGTGGCTACTCGATGGTCTGTGCTGAACTCGCTAGCAAGGTCCTTTACCTTTTCATTGATAAAATGAGACCCCCATCAGATATCAATACTCTAGGTACCCCAAACCATGAAATGATATTCTTCCTTAAAAATTTGCAAATAGTCTTAGCATCTGCGGTTTGGGCGGGAATGACCTAAACCCAACGACTCACATAATCAATAGCCAACAGAATGTACTCGAATCCCTAACTCTTAGGGAATGGACCCATGAAATCGATGCCCCATGCGTCAAAGAACTCGTAGAAGTGAATGGGCTGCATCAGAATCATATCACGTTGTCCACAAGTGTCGATCCTATGACAGTCAGTACGCCTCTTCACGAATTCATCAGAATCCTTGAAGAGGGTAGGCCACCATAGGTCGGATTGGAGCACTTTCTATGTTGTCCTCCTCCTAGAATGATGACCTCCTGCCTCAAGCTTGCTGCAGTAAGTGAGGATGCTATGGTGCTTGACGGGCCCGCAAAAGCCGCAATAAGAAATCGTTTTTATCGTTCGTGCGTGAAAATAATTAAAGTCGTTCGTTGTAGGCGGTGATCGGAAACAGTCAAGAAATAACCACAAAATAATGATTCAATTTTAATTTCGTGGTTTATGTTTATTTTACTTGGGCAAGTCCCAGGGTCGATCACAAGGAGGCAAAGGAACAACCTAGATTAATGTCTATCCAATTTTTAGTTCGGTTTTCAAGGCGGGTTTTTTTTTGGAAATTTTTTAATGCAATATGAGATGCAAAATACAAATTCGGCCTAGTTTAGGGACTAAAATGTAAAATACGTTCAAACGGTGTCCGAAAATTACAAAACTTGGCCACAATGGAAATGATGATGAAATGAGTGCACTATAATTTTTTTGGAATTTTTAGAAGCTATATGAATTTTTTATGTATTTTTAAATGCAAAAAAATTAAATTTCAATATTTAATTTTAATAAATATTAAACCTACTTATTTTCGAGAACTAAAATTATCTAAGATCTATCACAAGGTAATGGATCTTAGAAAAATCCTAGATCACAAAAATGTGGGGTCTAATACCAATTAAAAATTAAACAGTGAAATATGCAAAATAATTTTTATAGAGCAAAGTGTGCATGCAAATGCAATGATTTTTGGGCACAATGTCAAGCAACTTAATCTCTACAATATGTGATTTTTGGGGAATTTTTAAAGCAACGGTTAATTACCTATGAATTTCAGAGCACAGATTGGGCAAAATATTCCAATTTCCACAAAATAATTATTTATTAATTAACCGTTAATCACAAAAATATCCACGACATGTCAAAATGTAGAGAATTAAGTAACAAACACAATGCTATTTTTAAATAAATAAAATAATGGAAACTAGAGGTCTAAAATGCACGAGGAATGCAGGGGTACAGATGTAAATAAAATAAACAAAATATGAAAAAGAATGAACTGCGGGGGGGCCTAATTGCAATTACCTATGAAATTGGGGGCCTGAATGCAAATTTTTCAGATGGTCACGTGCGCTGCAGGTGCCTCTGTCTGGCGGGGTCCTCTGGGCGAATATGGAACTACCGAGGGATTCTTCTGTAATTTGCCCAAGGGGCACGTGCGTGGCACGTGACCCCTGGGCTGATGTTCTTGCTGATGCCCCCCCGCACGCGCCTCGCACGTGGGGGGTCTCGGGACAAGCGCCTGGCCGCACGCGGCGAAGGAGCTGGTGCCGGTGGCGATGGCGGAGTCGGAGGCGGTGCGGCGTGGACCGGTGGTGATATTGATGCGGCGGAGAAGACCCGGTGGCGTGGGCGAGTCGATGAAGGCGCGGAGACGGCTGAAGTCGATGGAGCTTCCAGCGGTGGTTTGACGAAGAAGCTCGATGAAGATGAAATCTGGCGGCGAAGATGAAGCTTCTACGACGTAGGTTGATGAAGAACAACGTTGGCGGACCTCTTGCGCTGCGGGGGAGGGGCGATGGTCATAGGCGATCTGGAGGTTGCAGAGCAGGTCTTGATCGGAGTTGGAGATGCTGCTGTAGCTCTGAGCCGAGAGGAGCTTCTGGAGGTTGTCGAAGTAGGTCGGAGAAGACGATGGTTGAAGGCGGAGCAGTTGTCGATGGAGTCAGTGGCGATGAACGTTGGTCAGAGAAGACGTAGGAGACCGGCGTTGCTGTAGAAGATGGTCGGCGGAGCTGAAGACGAAGGTGGCTCGACGGCGCGAAGCGCGGAGCGAGAGCAGCTCAGGCGAGGAGGCGCGCTGCAACGAGGGTCGATCGCCCCTCGGATCTCGCCGTCTCAGCCCAGGCGAGGCTGTCACCCTCGTGAAGCTTACAGCGGCGGATACCGTTGGTCGGGGGTCGACGGGGCTCTTTATAGGCGAGGGAGGCGATAGGGTTGTTGCGGGGATATCGGGGATAAGGGGAGAGCGTGGTGGCGCGGCCGTTGCGAAGGTAGCGGAGGCGGCGGCGGAGTTTCCGGAGGCGGGTCTGTTGGGGAGAAGACGAAGGGTCCCAGGCCGTTCGATCGGCCGAGATCGAACGGCCCGGTATGGGCCACGTGTCGAAGAACTGGGAGGAGTGCGGGGCACGTGCGGAGCACGTGCCTGGGTGGCACGTGCCACGCACGTGCGTCCGCTTTAATATTTTTTTTAATAAAAACGAAGAAAAGAAAAGGCCAAAAACCACTGACACGTGGCGGCCTCTGAGGCTGCCACGTGTCAGCTCCAGATAAATCGAAAATAAAACCCTTTATAAAATCAAAAAGAAATATCAAATGACCTCGGATCGAAAAAGTTCCTTCACGAAAAATGCTCGTCTCGACGAGATCTACAACTTTCATGAAGACATCAAAGCCAAATTCGGTCAAATGTAAAAAATGAATTTTTGGGGTATCCCATGTACATAGAATACCTTGATTTTTGGTTTTCTAATTTTTTTTGTCAATTTTAACACGATAAAAATCCGGAAAAATAAGGAAAACTCAAAGATAAATAAAAGACACCTTAATCTAATTTTTTTTTATTTTTACTGATAAAGAAAATATACACATAAAATACAGGTCAAAAAGCCGCGAAAATACAATGTACAAAAGAGGCCCAAAACCCAACTTTCACATACGAGCTCCGATTCACTTGAACTTGGTCTAGTTTTGAAGGTAATTGAATGTGCATTAGTTCAAAAGTGAGTAGGATCAAATCGGACACTGGATGGGGAAGATATGGGGCTTTTAGTCCGAAAATCCTGAAACTAGGGTTTGGGTTTTCGGTCCACTTACCAGGGTTAGTGATTTTTTTGTATTTTTTTATTTATTCTTGTTAGTGATGTGTACACAGTGGAAATGAGTTTGTGGTATGCAGTATTAGCATGAAGGAGTTAAAAATAGGGGAAGTTAGGCTATTTACAGGTCAATTTTGGCTTGGGTTTTTGGCTTCTTATTTTATGCAGAAATTAACGCTAAAATGCAATTCTTATGAAATCATGCATGAATGCTAATTATGCAGAATAAATGCAGAAATGCAGTTGATTTTGAGGGACTTGAGCTTTAATTAATGAGACTTAGAATGGTGAATCCGAGATTCATCATCCCCCTATACTTAAACCATGCTCGTCCCTGAGCATCAAAAATAAATGCCATGAAGTGAAATGAGACTGGGTTCCATACCAAGACCATGAACTGAAGGTGAAAGTGAAACTAAACTTGACCTTTGGATTAATAATGTGGCGGAACTTCTGTGAGACTTAGAATTTCAAAATCAACAGCCCTCAAGTTCTACACATCATTGACACAGTTTCAACTCAGAAGTCATCTTAGATCAATCCTCTTCCCAAAGTATACCCTATGAACATTGAATAACCGACTCATGTGTGTGAAGGTTTTAGCTCTTCCCATTCAGAATGCCGGACTACCATGCTCCTCTCCTCTCCAGTAACTCGTCCTCGGGGAGTCAGGTATTTCCTTCTAAGGTCTGTCGTGCTGTGTTCACAATCGAATGAGGGAGAAGATAGAAGAAAGAGAAAAGAACTGGAGGGTGGCCAGTGTAGTCACCTCTCCTTGTGAAGACGGCCAGTGTAGCCGAGTCTCCACCAAGATCTGCAGGTTCTGGAAGCTTGGACCTTTTTGGTCGGATTTTTATTTGGTAGAATGCTTCTATGTATTTGGAATTTTTGGTGGTTCTGCTTGGATCTTGTTGTGCCCCTACGGATATAGAATCTATTGTTCCGTACATTTTTTGGGGTCTTAGAAAAATTGTGCCCAGCCGTCCATCCCTTTTTCGAAGCTTTATTTCAACCCGTACTCCGGTCTTTAGATTTCCACGCTACCAGAAAAGAGACTCACACAGTCTTCCAACATCCCGTTTGGGTTGAGCTAAGTGCATAGTGCGAGAGTACGAATTAATTCCCTATTCCAGAGTGGTACCCAGAATGAAGAGACCAGGTTAGACACTAAGAGTCAAACGCTGCACATTGTCATGTGGAACTTAAGGAATTAAGTCACAAAGACCTGAAGCTCTTAAAATTCTATTTCTCGGTGAAGTTCCTCTGAAAATTAGGTGGATTAAAGTCAAGCCCAGACCACTCTCGGTTTCGGCTCATAACTCGGTTCAGAACCCAATGACTTTTCACAGATGCAAATGCATGCGGTGATGGGTGGAGTGCAGGTGCGTGAAATGCAGACATTTCATTTTTTTTTGACATTTTTTTATGCAGAAAATGGAATAAGAAGCCTCTTTTTCATTCATTTTTTTTCAGAAAATTAGGGCAAGTCAGTGTTTTTTTTGTTTTGTTTTTTTTTTCAAGTTAGTACCCACCCCGTAAATACATATAGACTTACGCGAAAGTACGAGATATGGGTAAAATATATACAAAGTATATATACAGACCCCCCTATACTTAGCGAGTGCTGTGTCCTCAGAGCACAAGAAGCGTAAAGAAGACATAGCTCGGGCTAAGCGTAAGAGAGTGAGAAAGAAAAAAGAAAAGAAGAAAAAGAATGAAAAGAAAAGCGGTCAGGAAATGAGGAGAGTATATACGGGTGGATGTCGGTTCCCCCTATACTTAGGCTCTGAACAGCCTAAGTATGGAAGAAGGGTGGATATGGAGCGAATGGGAGTTAGGAGAAGAATGATATACACAGATGGCATTGGTCCCCCCTATACTTGGGCCTTGGCCTAAGTAAAGGAAGAAGTTGTACAAGGAGACCAATGTGGTCGGGAGGGAGGGTGGGTAGCCGATGATTAAGGCGGTTTTCGGCTGATCTTTTTGTGAGCCTGCGGTGGGAGATCATAATGATGAGTCGGAGATGAGGCATATGATTCCCAACTATTGTCAGTGTCATCCTCAGACAAATTATGATGGATAGTGGATGAATTGTTTGAGTCAGATGAAAGATATCCATCATCGGAATTATCCTCAGAGGAGTAGTAATTGAAAGTGGGCATACTCCAAGTATTCTGGTCTTTTTGTTTTTTCAATTGTTTTCTCAGAATTCGTTCCTTCTTGGGGTCAATCAGTTTGTCCTCGGATGAATGCTCAGAAGCACCGGTCTCAGTCAGCTCATACGAAAGATTTCCAGTGTACTTGAAGAATGCAGGAGCATCAGCTTTGGATGAGTAGTAGTTAGGAACGGGAGTTGTCCAACGTGGATTGAATTTTGGATCCTTACGAAGATATGGCTTTAGGGCTGCCGAACAGACTTCACTCATGTAGACCATCTTTTCCGGACCTGATGAGGGATCATCAACTGATTCCTCTTCCGAAAGGTCAAAGGTGACTTTCTTTTTATTTTGTCGTGAAGGTGTCGGTTCACTTGAGTATCCAGATGAATAGCCATTGAGATTCTCCTTGGTCGGTGCTTGGTCTGCGTGCTTGCTCTCAGTCTCCCGAATGTTTGAGCATTCCCGATTTGGGATGATTTGGTCAAGGTATTCAGAGAATGTTGCTCCAGGGTGTGACCATGCATATGTCTCCGGATCATATGATTCATATACATGGTTGTCCATGGTGAGAGCGGCTGGGAATGGAGCAGGGGGGAGATTTTCTAAACCAATAGTCTCATCAACAACCGCTATCTCAGGTGTAGTTGCAGGGTAGGGCTCTTCTACCGCTTCATGGTTACGGTTGTTGGGGACTTCGTGGGTTGCCTCAGAAGATCGTGGTTCCTCAAAGATAGGGTCGGATTTAAGTGCTTCCAATGCTGTGAAATTGATTTCCCGAGTCTCACAATCGATACTCACCTTGGCCAATGCCAAGAATGGCTTTCCGAGGATGACTGGAGACTGGGTAAATTCTCCTTGATGCTCAATATCAATGACCGTGAATTCTACCTTGAGCGGAGCACCTTGGAATTTCATGATGACAGAAACAATTCCTCTCGGCCGCTTTATCGATCGGTCCGCTAATTGTACAATCTCTCGTATCTTCCGAATCAGTCCGAGTTCAAGTTCATGGAATACAGAGGTCGGGAGGATATTAATTGGTGAATCATCATCAATCCGAGCATGGGTGAAAATTGTGTCTTTGATTTTGCAGTCAAATCTGGGCAACCGCTTTACTATGCGGCTCTTGGTTTTTCTCCTCAACACTAAGGAGGAGGCCATTGACAAGATATGTCTTTCAGTCTTTGTTCGTATTCTGCCCGACTTTTTGTTCATTAATTTATCTGTTATAAATCTTTTAAGGTCGGGGAAGTGTTCAATGGCCTGTATAAAGGGAAGTTCAAATATCAAGCATTTTTTCAGTGCTTCCCGTATAGTCGGATCCAAATTTCGCAGATCATCTTTAGTTTCAATTTTTATGAAATTTTCTGAATTTTCAATTTTTTTGTGATTTTCAAATATTTCTATTTTTTTGGTATTTTCTGGGTGGTGTGGGGGTGTGGGGTGTTCTTCAGACGAAGAGGGGCTCTGGTGTTCAGGGTGGTGGTCAGCAGCATAACCATTTTCAGAACTGTCCATAGGTCCCTGAATATCCTCAGAATTTTCAATCTCAGATCCAGTTATTTCCTCATTCATTTTACTGTCCGAGCCACCATAGAATGCGATGAATCGATCGATAAATTTTTGAAATCTCTCCTCTATTGACTTGAATTTCTTATTTATCCTCGAAATATCCTCCTCAAGATTTGGTTCATGATTAATTATGGGAGCAGTAGGTGTATGTTCGATAATTTCATCTTCCATTTTTCTCTTTGTGCTGAGAGGAGAGCTTCTTGGAATATCCGAAATATGCTCAGTATTTTCTGAAAATTTTTCCTCAAAAATAATGGAAGGAGGCTGCTCATAAGGTTCAGACATGTGTCGTTGATTGGTCAGACCTTGATATTGCGGAGTCAACATACAGGGTTTATGTGTTTCTAAGCGGTCAGTCCAGTCCTCTGTATAAGCATCATGTCTGACGAGGGGTCTATCATGGTCAATCCAATGTCGATGATTATTCAGTGCATGTCTATCCATCTGAGTTTAGTTTCTCTGCCAGTCATGAGGTTTGAAGGGATTTTGATCTTGAAAAGTTTCATTGGCGAGAAACTGAGAATAAGACGATTCGGTCCGAGATGGTAGGTGGTCATTTACGGTTGGATTGTTCGAATAGAAATTTAATGAGGAGGCCGAATTTATCTGCGGGTGAAAGCCTCCCGCAAATGTTGGAGGACTATTGAAATAAGGGGATTGAGTTGATTTGGGCCTAACCGAAACAAATTCATTTTCATAGTATAGCTTTGATGGGTGTTCGGTCAATTTTGAGAGGAATGGGGAGTCGGATCTGTGAGAGTTTTTGGACAAGAGTTCCATTATGAGGTTTAAATCAAGATAGGGAAGAGATGATTGCACGGGATAGTCAAGAGAAATCAAATGTGCGGCTATTGATCCTGAAATCGGTTCACGCACACCAATGCAAACACAATTCAAACCCCGGGTTCACCAACTCACACAATGAAGCCGTAAGAGTTCGGATATTATCTTTTCAATTTTAGTTGGTGATAAATTCAATCTTGCAAGTCGTTTAAACGAGATGTTAGGTTTGGAGCTGGGCTCTATCCTAGTGTGTGTCTCTCTCCTCGCTGCAAGATAAATCAAACAATGTCGGGGTTGCTCTCCCGCAGAAATTCTTGATTTTATGATTTTTTTAGATCGGCTATATTTAGCAGTCCCAGTTTTATTAAGGCGATCACTGTAGAATTTAGGTGAACACAAATTCACGTCTACCGTGCAGTCCCAATTTCCTTTAGATTTATGTGATAAAACAAGAGAGAGGAATTCGGGAAAACCCGCTGCACGCGGAAAACTTATGATGAATGCTCAGTTAGAAGACTTATAGTGCCTCCTCGCAATCTCCATGTGGGATGCAATACAGAATTGAAAATTTATACTAAATGCGTGCAAGCCGATGAAAACCGCACCTAAGTAGAAAGTTCTATTAGCGGGAAGAATTGAGTTGAATTTGGCTAAGTTGAACGATCTAATGTGCGTCTCAGTTAAAGTGCAGTGTGGCTTAAGATCCTACGAGCACAATCAGAAATAAAAAAAATGCTCTAAGAGCCGTATGTGCAGGTCTATCCTAATCGCCACTCAAGTCGGGCCCCACCCTCTCCGGAGAGTGAAACAGGTCACGACACACCACAAATAAAGTTCAATGTCCTTGTACACACGCGAGAGTCCAAACGGACACCGCTATAAATGAGCAGAAAATAAAAATGCAGAATTAAAAACCTAGACTCTACTCTCTCTCACGACTCGACTCGATCTTAATTTAATTGCGGTTTCTTCGGGTGTCGGTGAAGATGCGTCGGTTCCTTGAAAAACCGCTCCACGTGCGCCGGGTACCTCACAAGAAAAATAAGAGAGAGATTGTAAGAGAGTGACTCAGAAAATAATCAAAAATAAATGAAAGAAATGATGAAAAATAAATACAAGAAATAAAATGGGATTTACAATGAAAAATTCGGGGGTCAGACTACCCGAATTCGGAAAACCGAACAAAAATTTTCAAAACAAAAACTAAGCCGTTTGCCTCCCCGGCAACGGCGCCATCTGACGGGCCCGCAAAAGCCGCAATAAGAAATCGTTTTTATCGTTCGTGCGTGAAAATAATTAAAGTCGTTCGTTGTAGGCGGCGATCGGAAACAGTCAAGAAATAACCACAAAATAATGATTCAATTTTAATTTCGTGGTTTATGTTTATTTTACTTGGGCAAGTCCCAAGGTCGATCACAAGGAGGCAAAGGAACAACCTAGATTAATGTCTATCCAATTTTTAGTTCGGTTTTCAAGGCGGTTTTTTTTTGGAAATTTTTTAATGCAATATGAGATGCAAAATACAAATTCGGCCTAGTTTAGGGACTAAAATGTAAAATACGTTCAAACGGTGTCCGAAAATTACAAAACTTGGCCACAATGGAAATGACGATGAAATGAGTGCACTGTAATTTTTTTGGAATTTTTAGATGCTATATGAATTTTTTATGAATTTTTAAATGCAAACAAATTAAATTTCAATATTTAATTTTAATAAATATTAAACCTACTTATTTTCGAGAACTAAAATTATATAAGATCTAGCACAAGGTAATGGATCTTAGAAAAATCCTAGATCACAAAAATGTGGGGTCTAATACCTATTAAAAATTAAACAGTGAAATATGCAAAATGATTTTTATAGAGCAAAGTGTGCATGCAAATGCAATGATTTTTGGGCACAATGTCAAGCAACTTAATCTCTACAATATGTGATTTTTGGGGAATTTTTAAAGCAACGGTTAATTACCTATGAATTTCAGAGCACAGATTGGGCAAAATATTCCAATTTCCACAAAATAATTATTTATTAATTAACCGTTAATCACAAAAATATCCACGACATGTCAAAATGTAGAGAATTAAGTAACAAACACAATGCTATTTTTAAATAAATAAAATAATGGAAACTAGAGGTCTAAAATGCACGAGGAATGCAGGGGTACAGATGTAAATAAAATAAACAAAATATGAAAAAGAATGAACTGCGGGGGGCCTAATTGCAATTACCTATGAAACTGGGGGCCTGAATGCAAATTTTTCAGATGGTCACGTGCGCTGCAGGTGCCTCTGTCTGGCGGGGTCCTCTGGGCGAATATGGAACTACTGAGGGATTCTTTTGTAATTTGTCCAAGGGGCACGTGCGTGGCACGTGACCCCTGGGCTGATGTTCTTGCTGATGCCCCCCCGCACGCGCCTCGCACGTGGGGGGTCTCGGGACAAGCGCCCGGCCGCGCGCGGCGAAGGAGATGGTGCCGGTGGCGATGGCGGAGTCGGAGGCGGTGCGGCGTGGACCGGTGGTGATATTGATGCGGCGGAGAGGACCCGGTGGCATGGGCGAGTCGATGAAGGCGCGGAGACAGCTGAAGTCGATGGAGCTTCCAGCGGT
The DNA here is from genome assembly GCA_037367405.1 of Ottelia alismoides. Lineage (NCBI taxonomy): Eukaryota > Viridiplantae > Streptophyta > Magnoliopsida > Alismatales > Hydrocharitaceae > Ottelia > Ottelia alismoides. The sequence goes on from JAZKJV010009277.1 coordinate 391,833, forward strand.
GGTTTGACGAAGAAGCTCGATGAAGATGAAATCTGGCGGCGAAGATGAAGCTTCTACGACGTAGGTTGATGAAGAACAACGTTGGCGGGCCTCTTGCGCTGCGGGGGAGGGGCGATGGTCGTAGGCGATCTGGAGGTTGCGGAGCAGGTCTTGATCGGAGTTGGAGATGCTGTTGTAGCTCTGAGCGGAGAGGAGCTTCTGGAGGTTGTCGAAGTCGGTCGGAGAAGACGATGGTTGAAGGCGGAGCAGTTGTCGATGGAGTCGGTGGCGATGAACGTTGGTCGGAGAAGACGTAGGAGACCGGCGTTACTGTAGAAGATGGTCGGCGGAGCTGAAGACGAAGGTGGCTCGACGGCACGAAGCGCGGAGCGAGAGCAGCTCAGGCGAGGAGGCGCGCTGCAACGAGGGTCGATCGACCCTCGGATCTCGCCGTCTCAGCCCAGGCGAGGCTGTCACCCTCGTGAAGCTTACAGCGGCGGATACTGTTGGTCGGGGGTCGGCGGGGCTCTTTATAGGCGAGGGAGGCGATAGGGTTGTTGCGGGGTATCGAGGATAAGGGGAGAGCGTGGTGGCGCGGCCGTTGCGAAGGTAGCGGAGGCGACGGCGGAGTTTCCGGAGGCAGGTCTGTTGGGGAGAAGACGAAGGGTCCCAGGCCGTTCGATCGGCCGAGATCGAACGACCCGGTATGGGCCACGTGTCGAAGAACTGGGAGGAGTGCGGGGCACGTGCGGAGCACGTGCCTGGGTGGCACGTGCCACGCACGTGCGTCTGCTTTAATATTTTTTTTAATAAAAACGAAGAAAAGAAAAGGCCAAAAACCACTGACACGTGGCGGCCTCTGAGGCCGACACGTGTCAGCTCCAGATAAATCGAAAATAAAACCCTTTATAAAATCAAAAAGAAATATCAAATGACCTCGGATCGAAAAAGTTCCTTCACGAAAAATGCTCGTCTCGACGAGATCTACAACTTTCATGAAGACATCAAAGACAATTTCGGTCAAATGTAAAAAAATGGATTTTTGGGGTATCCCATGTACATAGAATACCTTGATTTTTGGTTTTCTAATTTTTTTTGTCATTTTTAACACGATAAAAATCCGGAAAAATAAGGAAAACTCAAAGATAAATAAAAGGCACCTTAATCTATTTTTTTTATTTTTACTGATAAAGAAAATATACACATAAAATACAGGTCAAAAAGCCGCGAAAATACAATGTACAAAAGAGGCCCAAAACCCAACTTTCACATACGAGCTCCGATTCACTTGAACTTGGTCTTGTTTTGAAGGTAATTGAATGTGCATTAGTTCAAAAGTGAGTAGGATCAAATCGGACACTGGATGGGGAAGATATGGGGCGTTTAGTCCGAAAATCCTGAAACTAGGGTTTGGGTTTTTGGTCCACTTACCAGGGTTAGTGATTTTTTTGTATTTTTTTATTTATTCTTATTAGTGATGTGTACACAGTGGAAGTGATTTTGTGGTATGCGGTATTAGCATGAAGGAGTTAAAAAAAGGGAAGTTAGGCTATTTACAGGTCAATTTTGGCTTGGGTTTTTGGCTTCTTATTTATGCAGAAATTAACGCTAAAATGCAATTCTTATGAAATCATGCATGAATGCTAATTATGCAGAATAAATGCAGAAATGCAGTTGATTTTGAGGGACTTGAGCTTTAATTAATGAGACTTAGAATGGTGAATCCGAGATTCATCAGTGCTCCTCTTGAGGAATGCACCGACGCCATATGTTATCCCCTCCTTCATGATAAAGGATGGGATCCTCCCAATGGTATGACTTGGCCTTCGTATGGAAGGTCTCAAGTCGCTGCCTGGGCCAACCTTGTGGAACTTTGTTGGCAACAAGATAGTTTACCATGTCGGTGTACCATGGGAGCGAGGTGATAGCAAGGATCGCCTCTGCTGGGAAGGTCTCTGTAATAGGATCAACCTGCTCAGATTCCTCAAGATTTTCCAAATAGGAGAGATGATCCGTCACCACATTATTGACTCCAGGCTTATCCTTAATCTCAATATCAAACTCCAGGAGTAGAAGTATCCATCTAGTCAATCGAGCTTTGGCATCCTTTTTTGCCATAAGGACCTGATGGCGGTATTATCAGTATAAATCGTCACTTTGGATGCAAGAATATATGATCTGAATTTGTCCAAGGCAAAAACTACAGCTAGCATCTATTTCTCCATGACTGTGTAGTTTTGCTGAGCGGCATCCAATATACGGCTAGCGTAGTGAATGGCAAAAGGTTAATTGTCCTTCCTCTGTTCTAGCACGGCCCTAACGGCAAAATTGGAGGAATCTGTCACGATCTCGAATGGGAGAGACCAATCAGGTGGCTGAAGGACAAGAGTCTCAATAACTTGATGCTTGAGAGTCTCAAAACACGCAAGACACTTATCATCTATAATGAACTCAGTGTATTTCGTCAGCAGATCAGTGAGCGGTCGGGCAATCCTGCTGAAGTCATGAATAAAACGTCGATAGAAACCAACATGCCCTAGAAAAGACCACAACTACTGTAAGTTGGATGGTGGATTGAGTTTCCTAATGATATCCACCTTGGACGGATCAACCTCCATGCCCTTGTTGGAGATGATATGACCAAGCACCGTCCCTTGAGTCACCAAGAAGTGAATCTTCTCCTAAGAATGAACAAGTTGTACCTCTATGCAGCGCTGAAGCACTCGATCTAGGCAATCAAGACAAGCATCAAACCCATCGCCGTAGACAGAGAAATCATCCATGAAGACCTTCTAAATAGTCACATACCATGTCCGAGAAAATTGACAACATGCACCTTTGGAATGTCGCCGGGGCATTACATAGACCAAAGGGCATCCGTCTGAAAGCATATGTCCCAAACAGACAAGTGAATGTCGTCTTATCCTGGTCTTCGGGCGATATGGCGACCTAATTATATCCGGATTACCCGTTAAGGAAATAGTAGTGACTCTTCCCATCTAGCCTCTCTATAATTTGATCAATAAAAGGCAGCGGGAAATGATCCTTCTTGGTAGCATGATTCAATCGTCTGTAGTCCACATAGACCCTCCAAGAAGTGGCTACCCGGGTAGCGATCTCCTCTCCAGACTCACTCATAACTGTAGTGATGCCCATCTTCTTGGGCACCACATGTAATGGACTAACCCACTTGGAGTCGGAGATGGGTTAGATAAAATCAGTTCTCTACCATTTCGATATTTCTTTCTTGACCACCTCTCGAAGATTCGGGTTCAGCCTTCGCTGGATCACTCGATGGCTTCGCGTCCTCCTCGAGAAAGATATGGTGGGATCACAGAACCGGACTTATCCCCTGGAGATCAGCTACACTCCATTCTATTGCCTTGCGGTTCTTTTCAAGAACCTCCATCAATCGAGATTCTTGCTCTCCAGTCAAATCTGTTGATATATTGACTGGGTACATCTCATGCTCACCCGCAAGGAACCTATTCTTCAACGACTGCAACAAAGGCTTCAGTTCTGGATAACTAGAAGCTGGCAAATATGGCTTCTGAAAGGTCTAAGTGAATGCAACCAGATCTAAATGTGAGAATTCTCGCTGATCATGAATAACTGGTGAAGACGACCCTGCTGGTGAATCTGTACTCGGTGCTGGCTCAGTCTCCACCCTAGCTGTTGGCTTTGTGGGAATCAGACAAGGCAAATAATCATTGAAATCGTCCCAATCTATGTCCGAATCTGTGGGATCTGAATCAGATGCACAAGATATATACTCTGCCTCGCTATCCTGAACGCGGTCGTCAACCTCAAAAGTGTCTTCGTCCAAGAGTGTGCTCTCCGAACTCTCCTCTGCTAGAAGCTGTGAATCTACGACATCTGAAAGCAAGAGAAGGGCTCGTGAAACAGAGTCGGACCAAGCAGCTTCATCATCAGTGATCACAAAGTCGCACTCCTGGTGGACGTCTCGCTCTGCCTCTGCCATCTGCTCTGTATCGCTGGAATGCTCTGAGCAAGATGAGTCTCGCACTCTAGTCTCATCGATCGTCTCTATTTGTATACGTTCACCCTCGATGTGAAAGTATATCTTCCCGCTATCATGGTCGGACACCGCCTTGGCTGTGGTAAAGAATAAACATCCTAGAATGATGGGGGTATCTGCTACAGATTCAGAGATCTCCATGTCCAACACAACGAAGTCCACAGGGAATTTCAGGACCTGAATTGTGATGACCACGTCCTTCAATAACCCCTTCTGCCTCTTAACAGATCGATAAGTAAACTGAAGGATTGTCCTGCTCTGTCTAAGAGGGCCAAACTCGAATCGGTCGAGTAAGGCTATCGGAAGGATGTTGATGGAAGAGATGTTGTCTAATAGAGTACGATCAAATCTCTGCTCATGAATATGGCATCTAACGTAGGGAGCTCCTGCATCTGGCCTCATAGCTGCAGACAGTTCTCGATGGCGAAGCAGTTGACACGGATCAGCACATGGATTACTGCCTGATGGTTCCTCTTCTTCCTACGAATGGTGGTCTTCTCTCTTAAGTTCCTCTGAAAGAGAGGGATGTGCTCAAGTACCTCCTGTAGAGTAAGCTGGATATGTAATCTATCTATCATCTGTTGGTTGAACTGTAACTGTAGGTCTCTTTTTTGAGTTTTCCTTTTTATTCGCCTTCATCAAGTGGAGTATTTGAGGGAAGAGGATGGTTGGGCCCTCCTCAGATAGAGGGCTAGGAACAGGTTCCTGCTACGGAGAGGGAACATAATCCGTACAAGTATCATCATGCATTACAGATGGACTAGAAGATGAAGAAACCTTTCCTTTATTAATTGTTTTGTTCTTTTTCCTATTGTCCTAAGGTACAGAAACTATAGAAAACACAAATGGAATAGAAATGGTGGCATCAGTACCACCCACAACATCTGTCTTCGCGGCATCAGTACTGCGCTCTGGCTCAGCATCATGAAAAGTGGTGGCATCAGTACCACCAGCTGGATCTGAAGAACAACAGCCTCAGTACCGTCGACTGGATCAGCATCATAATTGGTGGCGTCAGCACCACCATCATCAACAACATCAGCAACATCAATACATGTATCCACCTCGTCTAGCACTACTAGATCCTCGTGGTCATTGCTCCTACAAGGCACCGCCAGTTGGCATCCTATTGCTCCTAAGCGACACAAAATCAACATCAAATGTATATGAAGCAATGTCACCCAATAAAGCACTAGGAGTGGTGGTCTCTATGAACTGTACCTGCTCAGATTTCCTCTTGAGATTATTCGGGATGGGCTCAATATGAGCGGGTATGGCGGCTTGGCTCTTAATGATCTCTCTCTTCTCCTGGCAAAACTCGTCCATCTCCTACATAAAGGATGCCTGCTAGTCTGAGAGTAGGCAGGCTAGATCATCAAGGGATGGGTTCTCGTAGGCTGGCCCATGAGAATCGGACGGGTTGCATCGCTAGAAATGAGGCTGTTGCTGCTGGAACTGGTGAGGGAGAGGCTGAGAATACTGTTGTTGAGGTTGTTGTTGCCTCTACTGTTGTCCCTGCTGGTAGGGACTCAGACCTGACTGATACAGGTAGGAAGGTTACTGGGAGTAATGGGGCTACTGCTGAGGTTGGCAGGACTGCCCACCCTGAGCTGGAGGCTGCTGCTGGGATGAGGCGCCTCTAGTAGACCACCTGAATCCGTGATGATCTCTACGGATCCCGAGCTGCTGACTGCCATACCAAACTCGTTGTCTTCCATCAACGACTCTTGCTCGTATGGGGACGTGGGTAGAACTGCTAGTGGCTAATCCTGCTGGTACACCATCATTTGAGTATCTGAGATGGCGGTGGCTAAGAATACTGGTGCCGCAACTGTTGGACCGACTCCGCCTTGATATGGTAAACTTGACAATACTGGGCAGAGTGCTGGGATAAATTGTTGTCGCTAGGATCAACCTGTGACCTGTGACGGGGCTGAGAAGCCGTCTGTGCCTCCTGGAGACACATGATCTGGGTCCTCAGGTCACTCAAGGTTTGTGTCAACTGATCAATCTGCGTCAAGATTTGGTACTCCTTCTTCTCGATGATCTCAATACGGTCCAACTTCTCGCTGATGATGCCCATATCAGCAGCCAAAGACTCTTCATGTTTTGTTGTTGACAAAGAAGTGGATGGACCCGCATCAACCTGTGTTATCCTCCGATAAGACACGGTATGGGGTGGGGGCTTCCCCCAAGTGTAGAGCCTGGTCCAGGACATCACTATATAGTTCTCGCCCATCTCCTCAAAGATGGCCCAGACCTAGTCCTCATCTTTGGTGAAGTAGGAGCCCCCACACGAAGTGTTAACTAGCCCCTGCAGCTCTGTTGTCAGCCCACAGAAGAAGCTCTTTACTAGGTTGGGCTTGGATATGTCGTGATGTGGACACTGATCGATGAGCTCACGAAATCGATCCCACGTCTCATGGAACTGCTCGTTGGGGATCATGTAGAATTTGTTGATCATAGATCGCGATGCGTTCGTCCGGCCGAGTGGATAGTACTTGTTCAAGTACTCGGTCTGGAGTTGCTCCCACGAAGTCACATATCTCCCTAAATGCTTCAGCTAGTAGGCTACTCTGTCGACAAGGGAGAACGAAAATGCCATCATCATGATGGTATCCTCGTCAACGAATCAGTCGTGGATAGTGCTACAGATCATCTTGAACTCCTGCAGGTGTAAATGCGGCTCCTTGGTGGCAAGCCCATGGAACTTGGGCAAGAGTTGAATGGTCTGGGGGGGAAGCTTGAAGTCTCCCAGAACCGCCGGAAGCTGGATCCAACGGTGTGTAAGGTTTGCACCAGGGATGCTGATGAATCCATGATTCATGAACATTTTTGTCGCATTTTGTCTTAAAATCCTTAACAAATACATGTAAATATCCATTAATTTCCACTTTTTTATCAAAACCCCATTCATGAATAAAAATGCATTTTTATGCTTCAAAAACATGTAAATAAATAAAAGAATAAAAATAAAAGAAAAGAAGGCAGCTTGTAAATATGTATATATGTACAATATCACTTAAAAATATAAATATAACTACAAGATATATCTATATAACCTAATCCCCGAGACCAAGTCAGCATGGATCTATCGACAAACAAACAAGTAGGGGAGATAAGGAAAGAAAATCATAAAAAAATAATTAAAGATACACTCCACACATTCTTCATTATTAATAAAATAAATATCAAATCTTCATTGATTTCTAGTTAATTCATATGTACATATTTTCCACCAAACTCTTTTCCTAATTATTTCTAAATATGTATATAAAAATATCAAAATAAGTTAAAATATTATCTTGTATATATGCCAAGAAATCCAACTTATAGATTGTCAAATTCTCAACTTCAGAACATCATAACTTCCTCATACGAAATCCAATTTCACTCTACTCACCTTTAAAGTTCATAAAATAATATTCTCTAAATTAATGGAGGTTATTTCACTAAAATCAGAGTCTGTTTGCAAAAAGTCGAATTTGGGACCTAATGACAATGGGGTTTCTGGGCTATTTATTTAGAACACACTATTTATAGTTTTATTAATTTTATAATTTTTAATTATTTTCATGATCTTGTAATTTAACCTTTATTTATTTCATAATTTTTGGAGCTTATTTATTATTTTAATTAAATCCAAAACCCTAATTTATAGATGAAATTGAACTACATAATTTATACCCGTAGATATTAATATATCTAAACTAATTTATTAAAATCCATAAAAATTTACAAAGACTTTATTTATTATTCTAATAATTAAGAAAATATAAAATTAATATGTAATTATTTATTTGTTGAATTAGAAATCCAAAACATATCTATTAGTATTATTTATACCTATTTATTAATATAGTATTTCTATTTCATATAATATTTATTATTTATAAAAAAATAATTACTCCATAATTTAGATAATTTAATTATCTTTACTTTTCATTTTTATACCTATTTGAAATAATGTTATTTATTATTTATTACTTAAATTATATTGTATTTATTACATATGGCCAACCAGGTGCTGACACATGTCAGCACCTGGTTCTTCTTCCTCAAGAACTCAGTAGTTGGAGTTTTGTTCCAACGCCCGATCTTCACCGAATTTTCCCGCGTCATTTCTAACCTCTTCATTCAATCCTACCCCTTCATCTTCTCCTCCTAACAACCATCCTACACGCCTACCATTAGATCTACCCAAACATCCTTCCATTTCACCTATAAAAAGCCTTGAAGTTGGCGCGATCAAACTAACTCTCCTAACTGACCCTGAACCCCCATTTCCGGTAGCCGACCTCCTACCTTCCTAGCCTCGATCCGGCCAACTCAGGTGGTGAAAGTGCCAAGGATCTGCCCCGCGTGGAAGGAGGAACGTCGGAGGAGACGTTCCAAGGCAGATCAGCCTTTTATCGCTACCTTCGTGTCGCGTCAAGCTCCGATGTCCCGCCCGTCGAGCCATCACCAACAGAGGTCTTACACCCTGCATTTCACAGGTACTTCCTCCATCTTCTCTGATTTCTTTCTCGAAGGTTGTGTCTTGATTAGCATTGTTAATCATGTGATTAGATCCATTGATCATCATTCTTAAACGCTCTTTTGAATCACATATCAGATTCGTTTCGAATACCAACCAATTTCGCGTCTCTTTCTTCTCTCTTTTTCACGATCTTTTTCACTAGTTCCGGAAACACATTTTTAACTTGCAAATCATAGATTTTTCTTGGCCGATTTCATCGCAAATCGAGCAATAAATCATTTTTTGCAGGTCTATCTTTCATTTGGAGCAAAACCTTATCATTTGGAGCTTCCAAACTCAAAAGCAATTCCCAATCAAAGAAGGTGCAACATCATCTTCCAGGACAGTCGAATCGACATCTTCATCGTCGGATTACAACAACCTCTCGCCACCTTTGGAGGAGCTCCACCGCAGGCGAGCTCGAGGGGTGAAGGCGTCACCCCTCTGGCCCTGTCGGAGGCCCCAGATCATCGTTGACTACTGGCGATAAATCAGAGAAGACGCCATCGTCATCAGTCGCATGTCGAAGCTGAAGAACATCAAGAAGATTAGAAGATACAGTTTGGCGACACGTGGCACAAACCGACGGTTCAAATCACGTGCCACATTCTAATCCAGGCCGTTAGCTGCAAAACGGTGTAAAAATTGCGTATTAAACCCTATCGACTTCCATATTTCACCTTCAGCTCCAGAAGTTTCCAGATATTACATTTAGGTCCCTATATGGGGACCTAAATGTAATAACTTTTATTTTCTTTACAGTTCAGTCCTTTGCAGGGACCTTTTAGAATACAACATTGAACTTTTCTCTGCATTTATACTCCTTGCTTATAGGGGGTTGTTTGGACCTCGATTTTTTTGTATTTTTCTGCGATTTTTTTAGGGTAGCCTTATAACTACCCAAGATACTTTTCTAGTATTTTTCCAAGATTTTTCATCGCTTTGTTATGTCATTTTGACTTTCGCATTCTTGAGTTAGTTTTGAGTCGATTTCTTTTTAATTTTCTTTCTTTGTAAAATCAAGAATAAAGAGGATTTTTTCTGAATTTCTTATATCAAAAACCGAGGTTTTAATATTTTGCCTCCTTAAGGTTGACCCAGACACACTTATCTGGTAAAATAAATAGTGTATGATAAAATCAGAGAGAAGCTGCTTACAATTCACTTTCTCTCTCTCCTATTTTATCGATTTTGTTTGATAAACGCGGATCCCTCTCTGCGGTTCTCTACACCGACAACACATTTAACCGCAGGTCAGACCCGCATTATCAAAATGGTGCCATTGCTGGGGAGGCGTTATTTCTACATCGGTATTTTGATTTGTTTTTAAAAAAATACCTTGTTATTCTTGATTTTACGAATTTTATTTCTTTCGCAATTTTATATTGGTTTTTGATTTACGGCTTTTTCTTCAACTTTTACATATTTAATGTTTCTTTGAATTTGTTTACGGTTTTTTCGTGTGTTTTTTCTTTTTCCTAAATGATCTTTGTGGGGCATGCAAGTTCAACTGGCTTCCTCAGAAGCCGAAGCAGTTGTATGAGTAGCCGGAAACGGTCCGTACTTACCCCCATACTGGCTGAGAACAAGTGGTTTTCTGTAAAGACTTGGGATAGTATTGCAGGGAAATTCCGGGCACCTATCTGCTCGCGATAATTGGTGAATATACTTGTATGCTAAAACAACCCTAAAACCGATAAGATAAATGACTGAACTCTTACGGTCATCATCGGGTTGTGGTTGTGAATACGAGGTTTGCTTTGTGTTTTCTTGTAAGACGTGAGTTACCGCATCTTATACGCATTTTCCATCTCTCTTGACTCGATAAACGTACTCTCCCGATCAATCTCTTGATATCGAAGATGACGACTCGACGGCTATTTTGCTCAGACTCCGTGAGCTCTCGATCTTTCACTATCCGTTGTACATTTTCACAAACTCAGGATGACCCTCTTCCCGAGTTGGTACCATCTGATCTCGAGAGAGTCAGACCCAGACTCCCACGCCTCCCGGCCAGTCTTTTGAGGCAGACCATGCCTCAATCTATCGTCACTTTCTCCAGCTTATTTTTCGCTAAGTTCTTACGAGAAGTTTTCCTTCATAGAAGATTTGAAGCATATGGCTCGTGGAAAAGGACCAGCAGAGGAGAGGCCAGCTGAGGAGCATCATGTTGATGGAAGACCAGATCCAGCCGCAGATATTACAACCGAGATTCTCGACACACAACAGCAGATGAACATCCAGATTTGAGAATAATTCAAAACACAGAACGAGTTGCGAGCTGAGATCACTGCGCTGAAAGCAGGAGCCTGGAACTCATTACCACCTGCAGTGGTTCCCGATACTTTACAAGATGAATATGACCCGGGAGCTAGGACATTACACCATTGGATTCGGTTATCGTCGAATCAAGGGCCATATGAGTTGAGTCCGTCCTTCATCTCTTTGCTTCCCAAGTTCTATGGGAACGCTACAAAGGAGTCGTTTACCTTTTTGCAGCAGTTTGAGATGATCTGCGGTACGACTAGTTATCCAGGATATACACAGGAGGTTGTTCGTCTCAAAGCATTTCCCTTCGCCTTAACAGATAAGGCGCTTTACTGGTTAAGTCACTTAGGGAGGGAAATTTCTACATGGGATGATCTAAAGTCCACATTCCTGCGTAAATATTTTCCTCTGGGAAGGATGAACATGATGAGGAGTCAGATCTCCAACTTCACACAATTATCGAATGAATCTTTCCATGAGGTATGGGATCGATTCAAGGATCTTACGAAGAGATGTCCTCATCATGAGATACCAATGAAGGTGCTTCTACAGAATTACTTTGGAGGACTCTAGCCAGATATTCAGGGGCTGGTGAGTGCCGCATGTGGCGACAGTTATCTAAATTGGAATGTCGAGTCTGTCCGATCCATCTTCGAAGGAATGGCAGAGAACTCAAGAACCGTCGACTCTACTCAGGCATTCTAAAAGGTCCCTCAGCCACCACATCACCGAGAGCATCATAAGGTGGCAAACATTTCATATTCTGAATCCAATACCAATATGGGGTTTATCAGCGAGAAGTTAATGTTGGTAGATGTTATTCAGAAGGAAGTTCAAGGCTTATAGCCACTGCGAGAGTTAGAGAAACTCTCATATCTACCTCAGCAGTTGAGTGATCTTACGAAGAAGGTAACAGAGCTGCAACTTCAGTATCAGCAGGCTCAAGCTTCTTCGACTTCACAACCTGCACAGAGGACTATACCCGCTCTGCCCACCCGACAGATACATTTCATCCAGAGAGAGCCAGAGACTCTGCAGATTGATTGGCATGAGGACCAATCTCATGCTAATTTCGGTCAGATCACTAATTCTGTAGGTATAGATGTTGAGCCTCAAGCCACTCTTGAGATCAACGGAATATGGTACACTCTGATTCAGCAACCGAGTGTATATCATCAGAAGCAGTAGTATAGTCATCCGCAGCATGGAAGTCCACATTTTCAGCACTGACAATCTTACATGCAGCAGCAGTCTCACCAGCACGCATATCATAGACCACATTATTTTCAGTATCCTGCTATACATTCATAGACACATCATTATCAACAACAGCAGTAGTCTTTCTTCACAACACAGAGATCGCCTCATCCTTACACTCAAAGCAGCACATGCCCAGGTAGGAGAGATTAGACAGTCAGGGTCACCACACAGAGTCTGAGATGTCTTCGCTGGCCCTGGCCCTGAATCAAATCATGGATATATTGAGCACATTCCTGACTGCACATAGGACAGAGATGGAGCAGGTTAGCCGTCGTCTGGATGAGTTAACCACGCCTAAGACCACTCTCCCAGTCCAGCCTCAGATGCACCCAAACAACAAGAGGAGGCATTCAGATCAGGTAGACATCATTACAGGTATGATCTCTTTTCATGAATTGTTATGTAACTTCATTCGTCTCAGGAGCGGTAGATCACCACGAGCACCTGATAGAGTAGAGGAGAGGGCACATGATGAGGAGAGAGAGCCAATCCATGATGATATTGATCAGACACATTCGGATGCTGAGGAGGAGGACCGCCACGATGATGAGGACCACCATGATGTTCATCTTAATCAGAGAGAGGGGAGCTATGCAGAGACAGTTGACATGGACATGGGCGAGTCAAACGATGATATCACGTCAGACCATGCAGATACTCCCGATGCAGATTTTTCTTCTCATGTTTTAGAGAGTTCTGTACATAATTCTGAAACTCTTGATGTACACGTTGATTCCACTTTTGATATAAATAAAAAGTTTGATTTTTTCATTCCTGAGATTTTTCCTTTTCCTGATGCTTTGTATAGAAAAGGAAAGAAAAACACCAAAAAGAATGATGTCACTCTAGAGATCGAGCGATTATTGAAAGATCATATCTTTTTGAAGATCTCACTTCATGATGCCTTGGATCATTTTCCTACGCTCAAGAATCAATTGAAGAATAGATGTACCATGCGTAGGAAAAAGAGATCACGTACAGAGAAGCATGTTTTGACCAAGGCCACATCCTGCGCTATACAAAACAAATTACCTATGAAGAAGAAGGATTCAGGAGCACATTACGTCAGATGCAAGATTGCCCATGCAACATTCTATCGCATTCTATTAGATAACGGTTCCTCGATCAATTTGATACCATCTTGTTTACTCGACGAGCTTGAGTTAGGTCCTCTTTACAAATCCTGCATGATCCTTCAGTTTGCTGATAGATCTGTAAAGAGACCTAGGGACATATTGAGAAACGTTATATTGACCATGCAGGGCCTGCAGTTCCCAGTGGACTTTACTGTCCTGGACATGGATTGCCCTACATAGTTGTACCTTACCCAATCATTCTTGAGAGGCCTTTCTTAGAGATTGTGAAGGCTCTCTTCGATTATGATACATGGAAGGTATCGTGCTGAGGGAGAGAAGGTACATATAGAGATGGCGAGAGAATTACACACATCCAGTACCGCATCTACAGCCAGTTCAGATATCTTGAGGTCTTTAGCCACCTGTGATTACATGGATGAGGTTTGCCTTGATGACCTTGAGAGGTATCGAGTAGAGACACAGGATTTCCTAGCAGAGGATGGGTCCGAGACTGCAGTTGGCAGTTCTTCTGATGGTACTTTATATTTCAGTATGGATGATGATAAGCAGATGGAGCATATATTTGAGGATTTTATTGCAGATATCTTAGAGTCAGAAGGCTTACACGATTCCTCCACTTCAGATGATCTAGAGATTGAGTTTCATTTAGCTGAGTTATTTTCCTCTAGTCATTCTAAGTATGAGCATAGTAGCGAGTCGGATGATGTTTTAGACATCTTCTGTAGTCCGACTCTGGAGCATATTGAGATGGTGGATAACCATATTGCAGACACATCTACCATCAGCACAGATCCCAATACACATACAGATGAGGTTACAACAGATCAAGATTCTACCTTACCAGAGCTGAAGACATTGCCACCAAACATGATATACGCTTTCCTTGTGGGTCCACATCGACAGTTTCCGGTCATTATTAGTGCATATTTGATCGAAGAGCAAGAATCTCATTTGATGAAGATTCTTGAAAGAAATACAAGGCTATTGGGTGGATTGTATCCGATCTCTGTGGGATCAATACTACTTTGTGTTCTCATCATATATATCTCGATCATGACAGCAGACCTTCTAGAGAATTTCAGCGCAGGCTGAATCCGATTTTACGAGATGTTGTCAATAAAGAGATTAGGAATGGTGCGACGCGGGGTTTATTTATCCCATCTCCAACTCTGAATGGGTCAGCCCATTGCATGTTGTCCCGAAGAAGTCGGGAATTCAATTGATTAAGAATGAGAGTGGAGAGGATATTCCAAAGAGAGTAACTACATCGTAGCGAGTGTGCGTTGATTACAAGAAGTTGAATGTTGCGACGAAGAAGGATCACTTCCCTTTGCCTTTTATAGACCAGGTCATAGAAAGGTTGGCAGGGAAGGAGTACTTATGTTTCCTTGACGGTTACTCCAGATACAACCAGGTCACTATTGCTCCTGAAGACCAGGAGAAGACCACCTTCACATGTCCTTTTGGTATGTATGCTTTTAGACGGATGTCCTTTGGATTGTGCAATGCCCCTGCTACTTTCCAGAGGTGTATGCTTGCTATTTTTGCAGACATGGTTGGTGATTTTCTAGAGTCTTTATGGATGATTTTTTGATCTATGGTGAGTCCTTTGACGATTGTTTAGCACACCTAGACCAGGTTCTTCAGAAATGTTGTGAGGTAGATCTCGTTCTGTCATGGGAAAAGAGCCATTTTATGGTTACACACGGGATTGTGTTAGGGCATGTCATCTCCAAGCGATGCATGTAGGTTGAACCTGCCAAGGTGGATGTCATCAAGCATCTCGATCCACCATCCAACATCAAGCAGTTACGATCTTTTCTGGGGAATGTTGGCTTTTACGGACGATTCATTCATGATTTTTCTAAGATTGCTCGGTCGTTAACTGAATTATTAGGCAAAGACATCGAGTTTTTGTTAGATGACAAATGTCTTCATGCCTTCCTCATATTGAAAGAAATGATTATCAGTGCTCCTGTCCTACAGCCACCTGATTGGTCTCTTCCCTTTGAGATCATGACGGATGCTTCAGATTTTGCGGTCGGGGTTGTATTAGGACAGAGGAGGAATGGACTTCATGTTGCTATCCACTATGCCAGGTGGACTTTAGATGATGCTCAACGCACTTACATAGTGACAGAAAAGGAGATGTTGGCAGTGGTATTTGCATTGGACAAATTCAGATCTTATCTTCTTGGCTCTAAGATTATAGTTTACACGGATCATTCAGCTATCAGATTTTTGACGGAGAAGAAGGATGCCAAGGCACTCCTTCTTAGATGGATTCTCTTACTTCAAGAGTTTGATTTGGATATTAGAGACAAACCTTGGGTAAAGAATGTGGTAGCTGATCACCTCTCCTGATTATAGATAGAACAACCTTCAGATGAGTACACGCCAGAGATTGCAGAGAGATTTCCAAACGAGAGTATCTTTGCAGTTAGCGAGCTTCCTTGGTATGCAGATTTAGTGAACTTTTTGGTTACACAGAAAAGTCCACAGGGTTGGTCGAAGGACCGAGTCGATAGACTGGTTTCCGAGGCACGATACTACCATTGGGAGGATCCGATTCTTTTTCGTGAGGGACCGGATTGTGTTTACAAGCAATGTATTCCTCATGAGGAATACAATAGTGTCCTCACTCTGTCTCATTTCTTAGAGGCAGGGGGACATCATTCAGGGAAGAGGACAACAGAAGGTACTTCAGAGTGGATTTTGGTGGCCGGCTCTTACTAGAGATGCTTGTACATTCGTGAGAGTTTCCCGGATTGTCAGAGAGAAGTAGGGACAGTCAGTGCTAGAGATATGATGCCTATGTGACCTGTTATTATTTGCGAGATCTTTGACGCATGGGGCATAGATTTTATGGGATCATTCCCTTACAACAGTGGCTTTGAGTACATTCTTCTCGCTATGGATTATGTTAGTAGATGGGTGGAGGCTATACCCACACGAGCTGCTGACAATAGGACAGTATGCAAGTTCCTAAGGGAACATATTATTTCACGGTTCGGTATTTCCCGTATTCTTATTTCAGAAGGGGGTAGCCATTTCATTAATAAGGAGGTAAAAAAGCTAGTGAAAAACTATGGCATTGATCACAGAGTAGCTTCTCTTTACCACCCACAGACGAACGGCATGGTTGAAGTTTCAAATAGGGAGGTGAAATACATTCTTCAGAAGTTAGTACGACTGGATAGGAAGAACTGATCACAGCTTCTTGACCAGGTTCTTTGGGCATATCGTACAGCATTTAAGACTCCCTTAGATACTTCACCCTTCATACTGGTTTATGGAAAGCCATGCCATTTGCCCGTAGAGAACATGCACAAATCGGAAGGGGCTATTAAAGAGATTTCACTGGATATGCAGAAAGTAGGGGCCAAGAGGAAGATGGATCTGAATGAGATAGTAGAGATTCGAAATCAGGCATACGAGAACACCTTCATTTATAAGGACAAAGTGAAGAAATGGCACGATAGACATATCTGGAACAAGATCTTCGTTCCTGGGCAGAAAGTATGGTTGTGTAATGCACAATTGAGAATTTTTACTGGCAAATTAAAAAGCAAGTGGGAAGGACCCTACATAGATAGAATGGTGCACGACAATGGAAGCATAGCTATATCAGATGTGTCACCTAGTGCAGAGCCATTCCAGGTGAATGGGCAGATGCTGAAGCACTTCGTGGAGACTACTGATCATCTGGCTCATGTTGAAGTGATCTACTTTGTACAGGACTCATGACTACTCTTCCACTTCATCTCATACTATGCAAAGACTTTTGAGCCATTCGATTTTTTGAGTACACGCCACTTGTACATTCTTCGTAGACCACAATCATCCCCATTTTTCGGTTGTCTTTTATGCTTAGGATACCAGATCCAAAGTATAGGGGGGGATTGATTGCCCGTTGATGAGTATTTTCGATTTCGTTCTTTTTCTCTTGCATATCCTTTCCTTTTTCACAAATCACTGGTCCCCAATTTTTGGCCACATTCATTTCTATACATAGGATGCCTTATCCTAAGTATAGGGGGGACTGAGTGATTTCGTTAATCTCATTTTCTTTATTTCTCTTGTTCCGTCGTTATATATTCTTTTACCTCTGTCACCTCATTTTTTTCCATTATACTTACGATGACCTGATCGTAATTATAGGGGGGGTCGACTGACTTTTATTATTTTATTTCTTTTCACCAACTTTTACCTAGCACGAGTTATGTCATTTTCTCTTTTGACGCTATGAGGACATAGCACAAGCTAAGTATAGGGGGTGCGTATATATTGTACATATATTGTTATCCATAACTCGTACTTTTATGTATTTTCTATATCTATAAAATCCGTAAAAAGTGGGTGAATGTTAATTTAAAATCTATTTATTTATGTATATATTTATAAAATTCTTGTAAATAAGTAAAAAAAGTATCTAAAATCTTTATGTAACATTCTTAATTTAAAATATGTATTTAAAATATGTTTTAATATGTATAATACTTATTTAAAATCCTATCTATTAAATTATGTGTAAATCATTTAATCCTTATAAAATTCTCTGTATATAAAATTTGTAAAATATATTAGATATTTAATTCAAATAAAATATATGTTGTAAAATTCTTGTACAAATACTTGTTTATAAAAATCAGAAAATCCATAAAAAATACAAAGTCCTAAAATTCATAAAAATTAACAAAAACCTTAAAATCCATAAAAATGAGTAAAATTCAGAAAATGTACTTCACAAAAACATTGTTGCATTTGCATTCGCATTTTTCAGAATAAGTTTGATTTCTAGAACTAAAGATTGGGAATAGTATAAAGGATGGAGCTTGATTATGGTCTTTAACTTTCATTGTAAGGAGCCTTCGATTAGTCCCGTTTTGACGTGCCTTCGATTACCATCATCCATAGATACCGATGTCACCTACCAAAGAAGTTGGGGAGGAACCTAAGTTAAAGTGACTGCCCGATCAGATCATCAGACGGATCAGATCGCAACTCCTACCGCTCAAGCAAAACACGTACGCGGCACATGTTTCTCTGATATTTTTGGATATTTGCATTTTGAACCCCCAGTGCTATCTGATATGGCGTGCAAACCGTTAACCAGCATCCGACACGTGCCTGACCATGTGCATTTATGTACTTTTTACATGCGAGCCCTCAGTTTCCAGAATAATCACATCCATATCCATATATTGTATATAAACCCAATACAAACTATAAAACCAACAAAAAATAACATAATATAAAAAAAATCAAAAATACATATAAATACCCTATACTATACTAAATACAATATTAAATCAGTTTTGAAAAAAAAATATCTTCTATTTTTAATAATTCATTAAAATACAAAAATATAACAAACTTTAATAATCATAAAAAATCGAAAAACACCTTTAAATATCCTATAAGAATTTCTTACAGTATATTTTACCATATATAATACAAAAAACTAAATTTAAAATAAAAATTATATAATAAAATCAATAAAAAATCAAAATACATAAAAACTTCAAAAATTCATAACTAACTAAATAAAAATCACAAAAATAAGCACATCAAAAATTTTGTAGATGATTTCACCAATTTTTTGATAAAAATGAAATAAAAAGATTTTTATACCTATTTCTATTTTAAAAATAATAGTACCCCATAATTTTCACTAAAACATTGTTATCAACATTAAAAATAATACAAAATCCATAAAAATTCTAAAAAATCTATAAAAATTCATAAAAACATGGGATAAAGTTAAAAACATAAAAATAACAAAATAAAAACTAACTAAAAATTACAAACTATTTTCTAAAATTACAAAACACTTAAAATCACAAAAACAATATAAAATCAAATAAAAATCTAAATAATTTCTTAAAAATAAATAAAAATCAGGAAACCCATTTTACCTTAGCTTTTCTACCATTTTACCCTAGTTCTAACAGTTTGCATGCTTGAGTTCTACACTCATGTACTAAACAATATGCAGATTAGTTTAGGAGTATAAATAAAAATAAAAAAGATTGATGAATTCTTTTTCTGGTAAAACTCACATTGTCGATACAACGACCGAAATTCTATTCTGCACTCTTTGCTGGATCGATAATCAAATAGAAGACCAGGTGGTTCCCATCAGGAAGCTTCTTTTTTGGAGATCTCCAATGGAGGGTGGCCTCTTTTCCCATTTGGCTTGGCGGTTTAGGGCTACTTTCAACAGTTGGTGCTTCTTCGTATGCTTTTGTGGCTTCCAGGACGCAGTCTTGGGAGCTTCATGATCATATTTTGCGAGACAATGTGATTTATAATATGGACTCCATTTTTTATCATGCTCTTCCATGACTTCATGACATGATTCCCTCATTAGACCTCATTTGTTTCGTTAGAAAGGACACCATCCCTTCAAAGACCCAAAATATTATGGCGAGTGTCTTTTTTAACAAAATAATTGAGGATATGTAGGTGAAATTTGACATGACTGTTAGACAGAAGGTAATTTTTCGGTGTCTTCAAGCTGATCATACTCAAGATTTTCTCCTTGCTATTCTTATTGATGGACTTGGTCTGCATATATCACCGGTGGAGTATCGCAATATCCTCAGACATCACCTCATGATTCCTTTATCTTCAAATGATGAGATATGCCCAGATTGTCGTAAGGCATGATTAGACACTTTTGGGGATCATGCAGTTCAATGCAAAGAGTTTTTGGGTTTTAAATACAGATAAGATCATGTTAGAGATGTTTTATTTGATGTACTAGGACTTGCAGGTGTTGCTGCTAAGAAAGAGGTGCCAGTGAACTTTATAACCGATCTGTATGAGGGAAGATCCACACTTAGACCTGCTGATAGGATGGGTTGGAGGGAAATACAGTTGTGTATATTTGACAGGAGTTTCTCCGCTGGTGGGATTGAAGAGTGAGACCTTCAAAGCTGGGCATGTTGCCTCAGCGAAAGTGGTGAAGCACGAGAAAGCGTCATTGAGAATCAACATGCATTCATCCCTTTTAATTTTGATACTTTTGATTTCTTAACACCAGAAGCTGTTGAGCTTTCTAAGAGGGTCAAAAAGTCTTGAGCACTAATGTTATGATTCTTAGATCTGTGGATATAGTGTTTAGAAGAATTGATCTTGCAATTAAAAAGGACTAGCAGCGCAGCTTGTTACCCACTTGTCTCCTATTTCGATGTAATCCATAATACCTTATAAAAGATTTTTTAAAAAATTGTAGAGAGGAGTATCTTGAAGATCAAGATGACCTCAAACTTGGTTGCCTTCAAGTAGAGAAGGTTTGTGAACTCATATGAAGGGCATCTCATATTATGGTGTTATTGCCAACCTTTAAGGGAGGTCAATAAACCTTTGAATGTTGCATCCATTGGCAGGACGTAGCCTAGTCGATCCCTACAAGGCTCTTAGAATCTCTAGGAGAAGATGGTACTAGTTGTTCTTTGTCAAGGTTTTAAGGCCTGATAAGGTTTGAACATAACCAAGATGAGAGCAATTCTGATGTAAGATGTTTGAACTATTGACGAGGTCATGTTGTCCTTTGTAAGGAGTCAAGAGACCCTTCCTAAAATGCCTTTAAACTAACGACTAGTCTGTTCATCTTCAATATAAGTAACCTAGTCCAAATAAGGAGTGCAAGATTATAGTCCCTTGTTAGTGGCATCATAAATAACACGAGTAAAAAGACTTTTAACCTTTGGCAAGTGCTAATCTCGTCCTCAAGTAGTATTGGATCTTAAAGAACAAAGAAGATTTCTTTAAAAATCAATTGTATCTTTTCTACTTAATGAATCTTTTGATATAAGTGGTGTTGTTGTATTATACAAGAGATATAACCTAAATATATGTAGGGAGAGAGGTGTAATGGAACCACATGCATACACACATAAAGAAGGGCTTGAAGCTGACTTGCACTGATAGACCCTGTTGGAAGGGGATTTGGACATCTTCTCATCCGAGAGAACGGTGCAATATCTAATATCCAAAGTTCTAATACAAAGAAAGCAATCATGGAGTAAAGGGAACAAGGGTAAGAAAGAGACGACGATCCCATAAGCACACTACTGTCACTATTCATATATTGTACGTGGCATACCTATCCCATGTTATAACATATTCATAGCAAATCTTCATTTTCTTTACTCCGAAAAATATTATCCATCCTTCTATGCACGAGGGCAGTAAACAAATATTAAGGACATGGATTAAAGCTAGTCGTACAATAGAAGACGAGCAACAAATTGTGGCATGGTACAAAAGTGCTAGAGGAAAGAAAATATAAAGATGAACAAGAAGCAACAATTGCATGATGTTGTAAAGGCGTTTCATGTCCAAACCTAATGGTCCTCTAATCACACGAGGAAGAGAGGGGGTTACTCTTTGAGGGATTACGCCATTTGTTAATGGGAAAATGGCTATG
The DNA here is from genome assembly GCA_037367405.1 of Ottelia alismoides. NCBI lineage: Eukaryota > Viridiplantae > Streptophyta > Magnoliopsida > Alismatales > Hydrocharitaceae > Ottelia > Ottelia alismoides. The sequence continues at coordinate 413,432 of JAZKJV010009277.1, forward strand.
TCTATTGATTTTTATTATCCCTGAACAACTCTCCCATTGTCTCTATCCACAATAGTTATCATTTAACCCACTAATGCAAAGAACAACGAAATGAAAGATAGGAATGACTCACGCTTCTCCTGGTTTTCATCATACAAAATTTCCAACAAAAAAACATGGATCACAAGTAAAACTTCATTATTATTTATCCCGTGTTAGTTATCGCAAAAAAGAAGACCCTAAAACTCTCAGGTCATGTTCGGTTAGGGGTTACCCCCCCCGATGGTTTACCCTCACAAACCTCTCTTTTTATCTCTTGCGTGGAGTCCATACTTCCCCTCTTTTTTAATACATTAAATAAATCATTTCTCTTTTATGTATTCCAAAAAAAATAATATATTATACCATCTTATCATCTAAAAAATATAACTACTCAACTTCTACCTACTTTTTTCAAACTACAATACAATCACATCACAATAACTACTCATTTTTCCAAACTGCTATACAATCATATCACAACAAACCCACAACAAACACACCTCCAGTTTAACCATCTATCCAAATACCAAAACACAAAAACAAATTACCTCATACCGTTTTAACCCTACCTAACCCGCGTACCCAACACACCCTCATTTTTTCTTATAATGTAACACTCTTTCTTCTATCTTTGTAAAATCCACCTTCTACCCTTTCAATCGACATTTAAAGTTAAAAAGGATAAATTTTATATCTTGAGTTGACATGTGAGTTGTTTTTGAAACTATCCATTTGGACTATGGTAGTGATACTTTATTGACAATAAAATAGTATTAATCTATCACTTGATACAAAAAGGGACTCAACCTTGCCTTTGTTCTCAATTTACTAACTTCACTTTTCAAATGTGGCAAAGAAGGTACTAAACTTTCAACTTTACATTTTAAGATTGGAATAAAGGCTCTATGCAAGCTTATAGAAGCCAGAATTTGGGACAAAAGAATAAGATCAGGCATCACTTTTTATTACATTCGAAAAACGAGAGATACATAGTTGGGGTGGCCCTTTTGGTAACTAATCTTATGTTATATTATCTGAAAAAAATAGTTCAGAAGAAGGATTAACGTTATAATACTGTTGAGTATTGCCATATGTGTAAAATACCATGTTAGGAATTACCATATGGATGTATTGCCATATGTATGAAATGCCATATTTGTGGTGGGCATTTCTGGTATTTCTCAGATATGTGTGTAAACCCTAATCCTAATCCCTATTATAAAAGGGGGATTAGATGACCTAGGGAATTTGATTCCATTCCTCAACATGGTATCAGAGCCGTAATCCCATCCTCCCTCCCGGTCCCGTCGCCCACCACCCGCCCATTGCCTGCCCCATCCTATCGCCCTCCTGCATATCCCGCCACCCTCACACCCGATCCCCATCGTCCCTCCCTCCCGATACCGCCACCCTCCAGTCGCAGATCGCCACCCTCACACCCGACCCCCATCGTCCCTCCCTCCCGATACCGCCACCCTCCAGTCGCAGATCGCCACCCTCCCGATACTGCCCGCAAATCGAGCTCTGAAACCCGATACCCTCCGAAACCCCCCACCCCGCCCCCGCAGATCGCAACCCTCCAAATCCCGCCGCCCTCAAAAACCCACCAAATCCCACCATCCCCGCACAGCAAATCGACAAATCCCGCCGCCCTCCAAATCCCTCCAAATCCCACCATCCCCGCACAGCAAATCGCCACTCTCCCGTCCGTCACCACCCGCCCCTCCTATCGCCTCCCGTTTGTCATCCCCACACAACAGATCGTGCACACCTCCAGATTTGCGTCATTCTCCCGTTCTCCAAATCCCACCATCAGATTTGCTACAAATCCCACCATCAGATTTGCGCACACCATCAGATTTGCACACAACCCCTCCCGTTGGTCATTCCCTCCAAATCCCACCATCCCTCCAAATCCCTCCATCCAAATCGCACAGCCCCGTTGGTCATCCCGTCCTCCAAATTCCTCCAAATCCCACCATCAGATTTGCGCACAGCCCCGTTGGTCATTCCTGCACAGCAGATCGTGCACACCTCCAGATTTGTGTCAGCCTCTGCCGGCCAGAACGCTACCAGCATGTTTGCCTATATCTGTCTCTGACCTTGACGTACAGTCCGCTGCTTCTTCACGCCGGAATGCCCTCGTTTCTGCATCTGCAACAGCAAGTATTGTGCAATCGTCCTCTCAAGCATCTCCCGTGGATTCCAGCCAAGCACATCCACTAAAGCCATGGACTCCAACATCCTGTCGTTGATTTATTTTTCGATGCGGTGGATTATTTGATATGCTGTATACCGCTGTCTTATAAAAAAAAACCAAAATATATAGGAGAGCACTCGGCTCTCTCGTACAGGTGCTGACAACACAAGCATGACGTCTAGTGGTGCTGCTGCAACCGAATTCGATGGAGGAAATCAAACAAAGTTACCTTCATTCGGATCAATTCCGAAGTTAGATGCCACAAACTATTCCATGTGGTCACGAGTCTTCCTAATGATTGTGCGAGGGTATGAGAAGGAACACATCCTCCTAGAAGCCGAACCAACCGACAAGGTTGGTAAATACGCCACGTGGGTTAAAGACAATGGGATGGTTAGCTCATGGATAATGGTCAGCGTTATCGATAGGATAGCACAAGAATTGGTCTATTACGATAGTGCCCACGACATGTGGAAATCACTACTCACAACCTATGGACAGGACAAAAACTCTACTAAAATATATCAAACTTTCCATGAGTTAATGAATATGCGGCAAAATGGGCGGTCACTATCAGAATATTTTTCTGCTCTCAAATCCTTAGTTGCGAGCTACGACACATGTGCCCCTCTCTGCACGTGTCCCACACAACGACAACATCGGCAGAATATGGCGACTATGATTTTTCTAGGTGGATTGAATCCGACCTTCTCCGCTCCCCGAGATCAGATGATTACTACAGCAACTCTTCCGACTATGGAGGAAGCTTACAGCATATTGTGCAGAATACCTACTCCTTCGAACCCCTCTACAGAAATTATGAACCAGACAACAACACTCGTCGCTTCCGGACGAGGATTCAGAGGCCAGTTCAGAGGTCGTGGTCGTGGTCGTCAATCTATAGGAAGGGGTCGATCACCTGTGCAGTGCTCCTTCTGTCACAAATTAGGGCACACCGAAGCAGTGTGCTACAGCAAGCATGGCCGTCCTGGACCATCAGCCCGAGCAGCCACTACAGACACCAACGGAGGTTCAATCGAGATCCCTCGGAAAGACTTTGAGGATCTCATGCAGCGCTTGTCCAAAATGAACCCTACTGAGACCACTGGAGATATCATTGCCATTGCTCAAACAGGTACTGTTCTTGCCTCAGCTAGCCACCATAAACACTCTGATTGGCTTATTGATACGGGGGCCTCCACCCATTTATGTGGGGATCCACGTCTCATCCAGATGCTCCGTCCCACTCAGCCTGGAAAGACTGTTCAAGTAGCAGATGGTAGATCATCCCCGGTAAAAGGCATTGGGGATGTGCATCTTACCCCTACGATTCAGCTAAATAATGTCCTATTAGTTCCCGATTTTCCACTTAGTCTGCTTTCAGTCAGCCAATTATGCAAGAAGCTTAATTGTCGAGCTATATTTAATGCGGCTACGTGTGTTTTTCAGGACATACTGACTGGGAGGACGATTGGTACGGGCCATGAAGAAGGCGGGGTCTACCACCTTGACTACCCCTCCCACATGATTGCCTATTCTAGAACTTCTGGAGGTCAGTCATCCGCCACTCTTTGGCATCAACGCCTGGGTCATCCTTCGATGCACAAGCTTCGTCGCCTTCTCCCTCAATTATCCCCCTCGAGTAGCATCACTTGCGAATCTTGTCAGATTGGTAAGCATCATCGAGTTCCCTTTCCGTCATCTGGTAATCAACACTCTCATGATATCTTTGATCTAGTTCATATGGATATTTGGGGTCCTAGTCGATATCCTGACCGCTTAGGACATCGTTATTACCTTGTCTTGATTGATGATTATTCCCGAGTAGCATGGACATTTCTCTTGAAAAATAAATCCGATGCTTATAGCTTTCTTACTCGATACATAATTGAGATAAATACTCAATTCGGTCGAACAATTAAAAGCCTTCGATCTGATAATGCACAAGAATTTATATCTCACGACCTACAAAACTTCCTAACCAATCGAGGGATTGTGCACCAAACCACATGTCCTCACACATCACAACAAAATGGTGTGGCCGAGCGTAAGCACCGGCACATTCTTGATACTGCTCGCACATTACTTCTCGACTATCATGTTCCATCCATTTATTGGGGTGATGCGGTTCTCACTGCCACATTCCTCATCAATAGAATGCCGTCTACAACTCTTCATGAACAAATCCCTATTGAAGTTCTCTTTCCTAACAAACCCATCTATCCTGTACCACCAAGAGTCTTCGGATGTACCACATTCGTTCATCTACCAACACTCGGCCGAGATAAACTTGCTGCCCGAGCCGTCAAATGTGTCTTCATAGGGTATGCTACAAATCAGAAAGGATACAGATGTTTTGATCCACGAGTTCGTAAACACTATGTCAGCGCCGATGTTACATTCTTCGAGTCAATTCCCTATTTCTCTGTATCCACCACTCATGTCAATCCACCAAATATTTCAACTTCTCCCTTGCCTGTACCAACTCCACAGGGGCCCCTACCTTCTTCTGGGACCGTACCACCTCCTCCTCAGGTATGTTCTCCGTCTCAAGACTTGGAATCTGACGAAAATGCAGGAAGTAGTGATCAGTCAGGAAATCTTCCAATAGCTCAACGCCGTACAACAAGACAATGTCCATCTGTGTATCGAACAAGGCACCCGATCTCTGCCGTCATGTCTTTTTCAAGACTTGCCCCTACTTTCAAGAGCTTTGCACATGCTGTCTCGAACATGGTTATACCAAAGAACCACACCGATGCCCTCGCAGATCCACGTTGGGCCCAAGCAATGCAGGAGGAGATGACCGCCCTTGAGTCGAGAGGAACATGGACACTTGTGGATCCCCCGGCAGACTGTCGAATAGTCGGCTCAAAATGGGTGTTCACGATAAAATACAACCCGGATGGCTCTATTGCTCGATACAAGGCTCGCCTTGTTGCTAAGGGGTTTACACAAACCTATCGCATCGACTTCTTTGTCACATTCTCTCCTGTTGCTCGTTTATCGACAGTACGTATTCTCCTTGCCGTCGCGGTTGAATTCGATTGGCCGTTACATCAACTTGACGTCAAGAATGCCTTCTTATACGGTGATCTTCATGAGATCGTTTACATGGAACAACCTCCTGGTTTCAAGAGAGAAGGGGAGTGTCATAAGGTGTGCCTTTTACGCAAGGCAATCTATGGTCTAAAACAAAGTCCCCGTGCCTGGTTTCACAAACTGTCTGAAGCACTACAAATAATTGGGCTCACGAGATCGTCATCCGACCACTCCTTATTCACAAAGAGGAGTTCGAAGGGTACAGTAGCAATGCTGGTGTATGTTGATGATATCATTCTTACAGGGGATGATTATGAGGAAATTGACAAAGTAAAAAGACACCTTGCTGAACAATTTATTATTAAGGATATGGGACCACTACGATACTTCTTGGGGATTGAGATAGCCAGATCGAAAAGTGGATTAGTAATGTCCCAAAGAAAATATGCCACTGATCTACTAACAGAAACCGGGATGCTTGGGTGTAAACCAGCGCATATTCCAATGGATCCTAAAGGACGAATATATGAGGAAGGAGCAACAGAAGATGTTGGAAGATACAGACGCCTAGTGGGCAAGCTACTTTACCTCACTATTACCCGTCCAGACATTGCCTTGGCAGTAGGAAAGCTGAGTCAATTTATGGACTCACCTACTTCGGCTCACTTTGATGCATGCATGATGGTCCTTCGATACATCAAGAAATCCCCTGGTAAAGGACTATTATTTCGCAAAGATAATAATCTCAACCTTGTAGCCTATTCAGATGCAGACTACGGAGGATGTTTACAAGATAGAAAATCTACTACAGGATTCTGTACATATCTGGGAAGAAATCTAATCACATGGAAAAGTAAGAAGCAAGCAGTGGTCTCACGATCAAGTGCTGAAAGCGAATATAGAGCCATGGCACAAGCAGCTACTGAACTCATGTGGGTCAAGTCCGTACTAACCGATCTTCATGTCAGATCCAAGGACGTCATGGAACTCAGATGTGACAATCAAGCAGCAATGTACATTGCAAATAATCCCATGTTCCATGAACGAACAAAACATGTGGAGATTGATTGTCATTACACTAGAGATCTCATACAAAAAGGACTATTGCGCACACGAGGTGTCTTATCCACAGAACAAGCTGCCGATATATTTACAAAACCGCTCGCACGAGTCCAATTCGAGAAATGTTGTAACAAGCTGAGCATGTATGATCTATATGCTCCAGCTTGAAGGGGAGTGTTGAGTATTGCCATATGTGTAAAATACCATGTTAGGAATTACCATATGGGTGTATTGCCATATGTATGAAATGCCATATTTGTGGTGGGCATTTCTGGTATTTCTCAGATATGTGTGTAAACCCTAATCCTAATCCCTATTATAAAAGGGGGATTAGAGGACCTAATGAGATCAAGGGAATTTGATTCCATTCCTCAACAAATACAAACAAGTATATCTGATTGAGAGAATATGATCCAAATATAATAAGATGGATAACTTGTAGGATTATAATAAGCTGGTAGTCAACATGTTCATCTTAAGTCACTTCTTGAATTCACTGCAAAATTAACCTCAAGAGAGGATCAACTGTTTAATAAACTTACACTCCAAACAGAGCGTAGCTTTATGATTATAACCCATGCACAACAAGTCATTCTTCCTAACAGCCTCTGTTAGGTTTACAATTAAGAAAAATCTCATCAGTCCAATAGCTGACACAGGATGCACCAACATCTGCTCAGTCTTGATTAAAATATGGGGGAAAGAAAAAGAAGGAAGTGAGAAGAGAAAGGGACAGCAAAAGACAATCACATTGCCCAACACAGCGGCACATGTATACTTCCTGAGGTCCTAGATGACGAGAAGTGCAGGAAGAGAAGCACTGGCAAAGGACCATCAGACAATTGGCCTTATAGAGGCTCCTGTTGCATTATAGCTTGATGGCTACTACCCCTTGGAGATTTATAGGCTATGGAGGACTGACTTCGAGAGATGATATCTAAAACGTGCCGATTTGATTTGATTCCCTGATACCTACCACCTCTCCCATGGACCATATCATATCAATCACCCTTTTCTCTCTCTCCCTCTCCACATTAACACAATACTAGTAAATGAATGCAGTCTTCCTTGACCAAAATCATGTACACACGCAGGTTTCCCTTGAGGATGCTTTACACAGATATACCCTTGTGGTTATCAGGCAGCCGTTCTCTAAAACTATAATAACACTGTTTGCGTATAAACCCCTTTGTTATCATGGCATTGCTTGCGGCGAGCGGATCCTCTGCAATACTTCATGAATCTGCAGTAAATCGCGATTAGGTTCGATCTGCTCGACTAAGATTCAACGGTTCGCACGAAATTTGAGTTTTTGTGAGCTCTTATTATACGAACCACTTGATCTTAATCAAGTGACTCGAGCCTCATCGCGGTTTACTGCACAAAATCCACACTCTTGCTAGTGTTGGAAGGAATGGTTAGGTTGACCAGCCTTAGTTGTAGATACCTTTTACTGTGATTCTTAGGACATGTTTGGTTGTTGGGTTGGGTTGGGGTACACCGATATATCCCTTCTTCCAACCCTCGTCCTCGTTTATTATTCACAGGGGTACTCCAACTCAATCCAACCCAACCCAACCCAGCAACCAAACAGGTAGAGTCATAACTATAACCATGAGGGCAGAAGGCTCTGTATATATGCTAGTGTTTTGTAGTTTTAGGGGCATTTGTGAAATTGTAATAATATCAAAGGGGCACATATTTATTACATAAGTTTTCAAGGCTCTATGTGTAAAACAATATTTCTTTTACAAATCTTATAACGAAAAGTACGCATCTATGGGATTTTTACACTTTCGTCTGTTTTGACCCTTATCTCTTATGCCGTTGGAGGGATAGGATTTAGAGGGATAAAAGAGATAATAGGTAATTATTTTTTATTTCTATTTGGTTGGAAAAAATGGATAATGGATAAAATTTAGTTATGTTTGAGAGATAAAAAGAGATAAGAAAAGATAAGCAGCAATTATTTATAATTTTACGATGAGATAGAGCGATGATTGAGGGATAAGGGTGTCAAATTTTATCTCTCTTAGCGACAATAAATTTGGGGGAGAAGGATTTTATAGCTCTCATTATCGCTCAAATGAACAAGCTCTGAGTCCCGATAAAGAAAAAGGTGTAAATTTAGTAATTCAATAGAAGATTTAATGTAAATACAAGAAGATATATTATAAATAAGAAAAAGAAGGAGTTGTCACACCAACCAGTTTTCCCATGTTTAGTTTGAACTTCTGGCTGTAGTTCAAGATCATTTTTCTTCGTCACAGGAGATTCTGCTACATGTGATGGAAATTTCAGCCTTGGAAATGATCTTTCTCTTATCCCCAACTACCCGAACTCCTTAATTATCTAAACATCACCTGGCTCCACATTTTGGTTTATTTATTTTATATTATTCTTAATTATATCAGCTTCATAATATTTTATACAATTTTAAGAGCATGCTTGGTTGTAACGTCCCGGGCTTAGGTCCCCAGTCTGTTATCGAGGAAAACTGACCCTGACAACTTGTTGGATTCGGGCCGAAATGGACCCGATGGCAACCACCCAAAATGCTTAAGCCTAAGTTGCCAAGTAGTAATCCCCACCACTTATAAACCACACCCACACTTCGTGAGTTTTAGGTATGACACTATGTTTGGGATTGGGGTGTTACAACCTCCCTCACTTATATTCGCAATGTCCTCGTTGCGGCATGGCCCATCACTTATTCCCAGTGACAGTGGCGGCTGCACGCTCCGGGTAGCCTTTTCCTCCAACCTCTTTGTAGGGGCGGCTCCACCTCTCGGGTAGCCCTTTCCACTATCAGAGGGAAATCGGCTCTGATACCATTTGTAACGTCCCGGGCTTAGGTCCCCAGTCTGTTATCGAGGAAAACTGACCCTGACAACTTGTTGAATTCGGGCCGAAATGGACCCGATGGCAACCACCCAAAATGCTTAAGCCTAAGTTGACAAGTAGTAATCCCCACCACTTATAAACCACACCCACACTTCGTGAGTTTTAGGTATGACACTATGTTTGGGATTGGGGTGTTACATTGGTAATTTAGGTTGGGTTGATTTGGGTTAGGTTGGGTTGGATTAAAATAACCTCATGTGAATGTAGTTGTTTTGATGGGTTATGAGGGTTGAATCGTTGGAATGATAAATGTAATGTGATGTCACAATGATTATGTGCTATATTAACCTTTTATGATTAAAATATATTTTTATGTTAACTTTTTTATTTAAACATTGTTAAAAAATATTATAACAAAGAAATTGTTATGTCCATACAACTAATTCCAACCCAGGAATGTAGGGGCGGAGCATGGGGCATACCGGGTTATATCGGGATAACCTAGAAACCAAACGAGCCTTAAAGATATAAGAAATGTTTAATATAAAGTTAATTTTTAAAATTTTTATACCAAAATAAAAACACTGCTATTTTGCAATATAGAACGATATTTTTGCTATATTAGATGCTTGCTAGGTGCATGTATGCAAATGAAGGAAGAAGCTATTGACCAAACCTATGCCCCATTTGGAACGAGGGGAGTATTAGTAATCACGGGGAGGGGAGATATTCCCCATCTTTGACCGTTGATGATGATGTTGATAAGCGGGCTCCAATATCCACGAGGAAGCATGTGAATATGGTTGAAGAAAAGAGATTCTTCTCTTTTTGGTGTACACAAGACTCAAGGTGTGTATCTAGGTTTTTAACTTTTATATATATATATATATATATATATATATATATATTTGAAAAAATTATATAATTGCCAATATAAATGTGCATCCTAACTTATGTATTGCTAGCGGAGGAAGTTAAGATGCAATCATCAATTGAATTTTTTTTAATAGTAGGCTCATAATTTTAAGTGTTTGGAGCGTCCCCTTTGGGATTTGAACTCGCATCCTTTAAGGGGTAGCCACCCTGCATTACCATCGGACCGCTCCTTGGATTCCATTAATTGATAAGCTTATTAATGATACTTAGATCATTATTGAAGGATATATGAAGTAACTACTATACATGGTGTTTATGGGTACTTGCATGTATACTTTCAACTCTCCAACCTCTTTGCTCATTATCGTAATGCTCACATATGCCATCATCTAATATTCCGGATCTAGATCAAGTCATTATTTGGAAAAATTGATCTTGACAATTTATTAAGTGTGAGCTTATCTGCATGCATTGGTACCATCCAAATGCTTAAGCCTAAGTTGTTAGAAGTCTTAGACTTAATAAATACACACTCTCATACCTCATTCCTACACTTTGTAAGTATTGCATGTGTAACTATATTTGAAGGTGTTACACATCCCATGCTCCTTTAGTATGCAACAAAGGTATCTACTTAAATTGTTCGCTCGCGGGAAACATTAAATTAGGATAATAATTAAGGGCTTTCAGGTTAAAGTTTCAAACTTAAATCTGAATTAGATTTAGTGTGATCATTTAACCCAATGTTTTAAAACTGGACCATTGGGTAAATCGGTTAAACTAAGATTCAGAAGAAAAATAGTTCAACCAGTAAGTTTTTTTTTAGAAACTAAAAACAAGTTAAAATTGATCGAACCCGGTTGAACAACTTAAATCCAGTTGAACCAATTGAACAAAACTACCAGTTCAACCATCTATTTTTTGATAAATTTTTTTTAATAATTTAATAAAATGCAAATTTTTGAAAACCATTCGTAATCTAGTCTCATTCTAATCTGTAATATAGTGTTTATTATGTATTTTCATTCTACATATGCCAATGATCCATTATTACCTTTCACATCCTACCATACAAGCATTGCCTCTTTCTCCCAAATTGTGCATGAGATTGTCTACTTCTAACAACACATGAAGAAGACACTGTCATAGGAAGAAGTATTGTTAAAGTCGACAAGTGGTGAAATAACAACATGTGTCATTAATTAGAGTTTAAATAATCTTAAAATTGTTAATTTTCTACATCATATACTTCTATTAATTTTACAACACATGTTTATTATGTCCTTTTGAGTTTTTCAAATAACATTTATTCCCCTAACTTTTTTGTTCCACTTGTGCTCCTATATTCTTAAAAAATCACAATATTATCCATATATTGGTATAATATAGGAGCACAAGTGTACTAATAAAAGGTCACTGCTATGCATTTGGTAAAAACATGGATAATGCATGTGATTGAAAAAAATAAAGGTATAAGTGTTATTGGAAAAACTTGAAAGGACGTGAGTGTCTAAACCCCTTTAAAGATATCCGATAACATTTTTCATAGTTATTTGTATTGTATATCGCTCTATCTCAGTTCGATCTACTTGAATTAAACAAACTAAATCAACAATATAATAGTTCGATCATTTTAGTTTTGATAACAACTAACGTTATCATCAGTTCGACACAGTCGATGCCATTGATTCGATAATAAAATCTAAAAAAATTGATACATTATGGATTTAATGTCCTATTTGATTTTTAATACCTTGGATGACCCTCAATATTAGGAATTTGAGTCATGTACGTTGTCTCCAATAGAGATGTGATCTGCCTATTTTTACTTTAGTCGTGTCCTTTGATGACTCATCAAAGAAAATGTAAAAGCTGACGTTCTTCTTTTTTAAAAAAGTCAGACTGAAATGTCTCTTGCCAAACTTAAGGGGCTACATTGAAATTAGGATAAAATTAAAATGCGAATATGAATGGTTTTACATATGCACCCTTTCAATAAACTACTTGTATAGTAGAGAACATCATATATGACTGCATGGTCAAGTAATCACCTTCGGCAGTTGCGACGATGTCGAGTCTTACAGAGAACCTAACTGCAATGGCGTGAGGGAAGGGGATAAACGTTGCAAGGGCTCACGCCCTATAAAATGTTGGGGCGGGTGAAGATTGATGGCGGATAAGAAGCATACTGGAGGAAGAGATATGGATCAATGCACAAGGTATCAGTGAACTGAAGGACTTTTTTCATTAAAACTTGAACTTGCATACAAGACTTGAACTTTTACAATAAGAAGACATACAATTTTTACAATAAGAAGACTTACAATTTTTACAACAAAGAAGAAGAATTTACAAGACTTTTAAGGAGGACTCTTGTGGTGGTAGTGGATGCGCTGTGATTTTTCTTGTTTATTGTGTTGTTGTTTGAAATGATGATCTCTTAGGTGGTATTTATAGGCCCTCCAAGAGGGTAGAGATATTTTGAAAGATGGATCTACAATTCCCTTACATGATTATCTTTTAAAAGAAAATATCTTGATATTATGGTGGGAGGTGAAGAAATATCTAGATATTTTCTCCACATCTCTTTTTTCTAGAATCTTCTCTTAAGTGCTTATCTTCATGATGCTACTCCATTTGTGGATGGAGGATAGTAGGCCCACATCTCATATGAGTGGAGGATTGCAGTCCCATGTGTATAAAGGTTTATTGTTGGAAGAGTCTTTGCAAAAATATTTGCATCTTGATCTTCTGTGCTGATGAATTTCTTCATTTCTCCTCTCTTGTACATGGTGATGACGAAGTCCATTATGCTTTCTTTTCTTTGAAAAAACCGATCCTTTTTCATTGTAATGTCTTTTGCATAAGGACTTATTTCTTGTCGCTTCTTAGAATATCTGGATACTACCTTTAATTCTTTCTTTTCAACGACATTTTCTATTTTCAAGAGCTTATATGTAGATAATGAAACAATACGAATTGATGCATAAATTTCTTCAAGAGATCATATCATTTGTTGATGATGTTTTGCATCAGAAATATCTAGATGTCTGGTCTTTGAATTGAAGGAAATATATCTTCATCATTTGAGTTATCTTCTTTACCAATAACTTACCTTTGGTAAAGTTACAGTGTCTTCGTATTTTCATAAAGACTTTTCATCAAAGATGTCAACTTTAGATTAATTTGTTTTCCTTCTTTGAGCTCATATAATATATAAGCTTTAGATTAATCACAATATCCAATGAAGATATATATATTTCTCCTTTCATCAAACTTTTCTTGTCTAAATTGAGATGGAATATGAGCATATGTAATAGAGCCAAAGATTTTGAAATGGCTAACATTAGCCTTCCTTTCATACCAAACTTCGTAAGGTGTTCTATCCAATACTGCTTTGGTAGGAGATCTATTCAATATATAAACGACGATATTTACTGTCTCTACACAAAGTTTGTTAGGAAGATACTTACCTTTCAGCATGTTTTTTGCCATCTCAATGATTGTTTGATTTCTTCTTTCAGCTACTCTATTTTGTTGAGGAGTATATCTTGCTATAAGTTCCTTTTTGATTCCTTGAATATGCAGAAGTATTGAAATTCTTTTAATGTAAATTCTCCTCATGATCTGATCAAAAGACTTTTTTTTCTTTCACTTTGCTTTTTAACAAAAGAGTTAAATTGAATAAAAGTAGAAAAGACTTCTGACTTTTCTTTCAAGAAGTAAACCCACATCATTATACGGTAATCACAAAAAAATAATAGAAAGTATTTAGCTCCATTGATAGATGGAGTTTGAGTTAATCTACATACATCTGAGTGTATAACTCAAGTGAAGCTTTTACTATTTATGGTGTCTTTGTAAATGGTAATCTATGCATTTTGTCATATATGTACCCTTCACACATGTTTTCATCTTTCTTAATGAATGGAAGTCACACAATCAAGTTCTTCTTTAACAATATGAGGCTTCTAAAATTTAAATATACATATCTTAAATGCCATAACATGGAATCATCTTCATTTATACATTTTAGAGTGTAGCCTTCTTTTAAAGACATTCATACTGGAAAGACTTTATTTGGAGATATTTTGATGTCTGCAATTAATAGCTTTCTTCTTTTATCAAAGATTTTGAATACATTTCCATTATTCATAAGTTGACCAATACTTAGCAGATTCTCGGTTAAGCCAGAAATATAAAGAACATTAAATGAGTTTAGAAATATCTTTCTTTATTTGTACTGCAATAACTCCTTTGCCTTCCACATTTTGTATCTTTCCATCTCCGAGCTTAACTTGCGAACTGTGCCCTTTGTTAATGCTCACAAATGTATCTTTATTCACTGTCATATTGTTACTACAACCACTATTTGGCATACCAAATATCTTTAGACACTTATTTAGTGTTTGTGCAAGAAAAAAGTAATGGATTAGAAGCCTTATCCTTTTAGATTTAATTTTTTGGAACTATCAATTCATTTGGGAATGATTTTCTATCTTGCACTTTGTGCAACAGAATCTACAGTCCTTAAATTCGTGATTATCTTTTTGATAAATAATGCAGTGAGAAGAATATTTTTTTGTACCCGAAGCTCTTTGATTATATCCTCTTTTTCTCTTCCATTATCTTGACCTCTGTAGGATCCATGTCTTCCTTTATGCTCGTGTCTCCTTACATATTGTCCCCTTCTTTGCTTATCATGATCTTCATTCTTAGCTTTGAAGATGCTCATTTTTATTTGAAATGCTTGTTCTAATGATTGAGTAGTAAACCTGCTAATTCTTTGCTAACATACTTCAAGTGAGCCCATAATTCATATATAGAAATAGAAGATAAATCTTTTGATTTTTCAATAGTAGCAACAACACGATCAAATTTAGTAAGTAAACTTCTTAATATCTTTTCAACTAACTTCTTATCTGCAATAATCTCTTCATACCTTCGAATTTGATTTATAATAATATAAGCTCTTTTAAAGAACCTTTAAATAGTTTCACCATCTTTCAAAAAGATATTATGAAAATCCCTCAATAAAGATTGAAGTTTTATACAAATTACCTTGGTCGATCCTTGAAATTCTATCTTTAAAATTTCTCATGCTTCTTCAGAAATAATTGCTTTATAAATGCGGAGAAAAATATATTTACTTACTCCTTGTTGGGTAAAGAGAAGGGCTTTCGCATCTTTCTCCTTGTTCTCCATGATCTCCTTTTTCTTTGCTTCACTTAGTGAAGAAAGAGCATCCACATCTTTAGCCTCCTCATAACCTTTTATAACTACCTCCTACAAAATCTTATGAGATGAAAAGGTCTTCATTTGAAGACTTCAATAATCATAACTTTCTCTATCAAAGATATGAATGGAGCTTTGGGTGTAATTTAATAGAGGTGTGTTAGAGGTGGATGTCATGGTGTGGAGAAATAAGTGAAAATACTTTAACAAGGATGTAAAGATGATGAGGTTCTGATACCAAACTTGTTGGATCAGTGGAAGAGTGACGATGGATAAGAAGCAAATTAGATGAAGAGATATGAATCAATGTGTTAGCCATGTGAGCCCGAGGCGAACCATTCATACAATAAATATTATTGTAATGTTTGAGTTATCAATAAAAGTTATTGTTTATTTCACTCCCTATCGGAGATTAAATGAATGAATGCACTATAAGGTCCCTCTGTACAATTAGGGTTATGTATCATGGTCATCTTAATGACCATACAGTTTTTGATTCAATAGTTGAATCATAGAGACTGGTGCTTGGATGAATATCTAAGGAGTTAGATTAAGGACTCATCAAGCACCGTCAAATGATTGTTAATAAATGATCTCCGGCCTGAGTAGGAGATGGAAATCCTTTGTCATTAGGCTGATATCTGACTGACCTCTTGATGCAAGTTCTCTGCATGGGAATAGAGATTCGGAGGTGTCAGATTAGTTGGGTCAAAGAATTGACTTAACGAGATCGAGATAATCAAGTCCCACGTCGTATACTGTCAAGATATAGGCACACATCCTCTTTTCGGAGAATGATGTGTTACTATATATCTAAGTATGTACATTTGACAGACCAATAGGTTGATGACCTAATCAAAGTATATACATCGATGAGATGGTGTGCATATAAGGGCATATGAGTAATATGATCTCTCAAAGGGATCATACAGGTTCACTTGTGAACCAGAAGGCATGAGCTCACTCATGAGATATTGGAACAGATCAAATTCCATGCATGGTCATTGTGCTTTGGAAGCATGACAACAATTTGAATGTATGATATATGCTTTTGAAAACCATATGATCGATATCAACTCCCAATGACTGAATGAGAACCTTAATGATGAAACCCTAAAGATGATAGTGTAAATTGATCTATATCTTCGAGTTTATCATAGGTCCTCCAATATGCAAGATGTACAGATTAGGAATACCTGAGGATGATGTGATCATTAACGATTGTATAACCATGACGCTTCCATTCTGAGGGAGTGACGAAATAGGTACGGATTTTAGTGACTCCTCTTATTAGAGAAGTGGTCTGATCTTAGTCCAAGTGTTGGATATTGAATGCGATTCAGATGCAATGAGAAGATTAGATCTACGGCCTTGATTTAATCAAGAATCTATGAGAGGTCCTCGGGATCTAGATTTGAGATGTGATCTCAATATCCAAGTCACTATACGTGGAACGTACAATCCCTCTGTCCTTATTTCCAAGTATCTGAGGTGAAAGCGCATTATTTTTTGAAAGAGTTCAACGATAATTCCATTGTTGAATTAGGTATCTGAGCATTGAGATGTTGATAATTAAATGTGATTTAATTGTCAGGAATAATATATGAGAATGATGATCTAAGATAATTAAATGTGATTTAATTATCAAGGATGTGAATAATATGGATAGTGTTATCTATATTATTCATATTATATTATATATGAGATTTATAATATATTAGAGAGAGCGTATTGTAAATAGTATCTTTTAATTAATTGTTGATGTGAATTGGATTCACATAGGAAATTCAATTTATATTTTATTTTGGATTGTGAATTTGATTCACAATTATTTGATGGTGTGATTGCAATAATCACAAAATTAATTTAGAATTAATTTTTGTGAATTAATTTACAACAAAAGTTGTTGCAAATTAATATAAAGGATCGGAGGAGCCTCCGCCATTCATTCAATGGATGGTGGACGACCACCCTTGACTTGGTCTCAAGGGTGGTCGTGCCCCCTTTTTTAGGGAGGTGGGGCCTCCCTCCGAATCCTTTTATGAATATTAATTTATTTCAAATTAAATTATGTTAATTATTCAATATATATTCAATTTAATCTAAATTAATTGTTGTTATATTTTTACAACCAAATCATGGTCATTGAATAAAAACACAAATCAATCTCATACATTGATTTTATGTTTCACATGGATTGTAATCCATGGACTCCCAAAATACTATAAAAAGAGAGGCAACCCTAGCTCTTCTTTGACTACACTTAGAAAAATATCTCCCTGTCTCTCTCCCTCTCATTCTCCTTGTACACGTCCCATCTCTCTCCCTCTTAGTGGTCATCACCCTAGTGCCCTAGAGAGAGACGTCGTCGATGCCACATCGTTGTACCGCAGCGTTGACCGCTCATGGATCTCTGTCTCCTTCAGTGTGCCTCGCTCGTGAAGAAGACATTGGATCTCGTGTGACGAGATCATGAGATTCGTCGCTTGGATCTTCAATTAAGATTGTGAGGAGCATGCGTCTCATCAACGCTCTCGCAAGCGTCTCCTCCATCGGATAAGACTTGAGACATGAGGTCTATTGGTTTAGAGACTTGATCGCAACCACGCTTCAAGCGGTAATCCTACATGTATATTTTGTACTGGTTCGGTCTCCAGGCTGGCTGTAGGCTCTTCGGATGAAGTTTGAAGTGAGAGGAACTTGGCGAGACACCGCCAATCATCATCTTCTGAATCTGACTGATCTATGAGTGACTGACAAATCTGATCATTCACTTCTGACTTGGAGGGATCAAAACTTTCACAATGATCTGAAAAAAGTACCAGAATTGTCTCCATCACCCTTGTTACTATTCGGCTCTAAGACTGTGCTATCCAATCGCCCATCATCCAATATTTGAATCTCAGACTCTACTGAAGGTGTGATGAAAGATTATGTGCTCAGTTCACCCCAAACTGCTTCATCGTCAGTCTGTACAAAGTCACAGTCTTCATGACTATCGGGCTCGTCATCAGATGCTTGCTCTGACTTTTCTGATTTAGCTTTGACGTCTTAGATCGTCTCTATATGTATATTCTCTCACTGGACATGAAAGTACACCTTCCCAGTACCATAATCGGAAACGGCCTTAGATGTCACCAGAAAAGGCTGTCCTAATATGATCGGGGTATCGGTCACATATTCTGGCACCATCATGTCCAATATGATGAAGTTCAAGGGGAATTTCAAACCATGAATGTGATGATAACGCCCTCAATTAATCCCTCGGGCCTCTTTACCGATCTATCAGCAAACTGTATGGCCATTCTGCTTGGTCGAAGAGGTCCGAACTTGAACTTGTAGAGTAAGGAAGAAAAAAGGAGATTAATTGAAGATCCGCTATCTAAAAGAGTATGCTCGAAAGTGTGATCTAATATCTTGCATCTGTCATACGGTGCTCCCGTGTCTGATCTCTTGGCTGGAGACGGTTCTAGATGGCGTGATAAGTCTCCTTGGTCAACACATGAATTTCCGAACAATGATTACGCTGCCTCTTCTTTCTGCGGACTGTGGTTCACTCTTTGAGACCTTTACCGATGTCGCAACGAGGATGTTTCAAATATATGTGGGAGGTTGTAACACCTCAACCCAAATAAAGTCTCATATCGAAAACTCACAAAATGTGTGAGAGTGTGTTATAAGTGGTGGGGATTATTATTTGACAACTTGAGCTTAAGCATTTTGCGTGGTTATCAACCTGAACCCAATAAGTTTTGAGGGTCGGCTTTTCTTGATAAGGTCTGAGGAACTAAGCCCAAGATGTTCAAAATGTATCAAAGTAGGTTCCAGTGATAGTAGAAAGTGTTATTCGAGAGGTGGAACCACCCCAATAAAGAGATATGAGGAAAAGACTGCCCAAAGCGTGCAACTGTCACTATCATTGGGAAAAAGTGATGGGTCATGTCACAACGAGGACGCTGCGAATATAAGTGTGAGAGGTTGTAACACCCCAACATACCACATCGTATATTCACGAAGTATGAGAATTGGATATAAGTATTGTTGAACATTGGGTTAGGTCAGACATGGTATGAACCAACCCGATCATGTTCATGAGAGCAAGCATGCATGCTGGGCTTGGGGCCATTATATTTTTAAAAATTTAACCGAAGTTCTGGCTTGAGCCTCTAGTTTTTAGGTTGGGATTAAGTTGGGCCAACCCCTTTGGGGGTCTCCTGGATAACATCCCATTTGGTTAGCATGTTTCCTCCATGGTTTCGACGTCATGCTCCATGCCCACATCCTCCTCGATCTTCTCCTCAATGTCCCACATCCCAAATGACCTACCGGTTAGCGGTTGGATCATACAGTGATTTTGACGGGACTAGATGTCTACATGGGTCTACTGGAGCTAGAAAAGATCCAAAGGTGTATTGGGAGGTGTGGGGCCAGATGATGCCACACTCAAGATGGTGCGTCTTAAATGGAGAAGAGAGGAGAGGGGGTCAAGTTGGGTAGGGTTTCAACTTTCAAGTTCGAAGGGGCATTTGTTTCGTTTATGAATTAGAGTCGGGCCAGGCAGGACCATGCGTAGACCATGCAAGCGAAGCTACTTGCAGCCCAATCCCGAACCAATTAAATAAATGGGATAGATTTGATTCCCAAGTCCTCCCATTAAAGGATAGGGCTCGGGCTTGGTTCGTGTGTTAGGAGGACAATCATTCAGTTGGGCCAAACCATCTCTACCTAATGTCCAACCCTAGTTATAAGTGGTTTCCTCCGCAAGGCAGAGTATAAGGGACAAGAGACTTGATGGAAATTACTTCTATAAAAAAAAGAACTACTGACGCTGTGGAAGGGACGACTAAAACACTAGAATAAGTGTTGCTCTGCTATTGCTATTTGGTGCATGGCATGCAAAAGATTTCCTTGGATCTAACTTTTTCTCCAATGCGACCAATTACGGGGTGAGAGTGGAAGATATTACTCAGAAAAGTGACCTCGAACCACAACTCCAAAGATTCAGAGATTTCCGTTTGGCCGCCAATGAGATGGAGTATTCTAGGAGCAGACCTGTTACCAACTCCAGATATATTCTAAGGAGATCCAGTCGCCCCCGACTGCAAAGACAACATCTATGGATAATATTTCTATTTGGCATCCTTGGAATGGTTCTTTTTGAAATGCTTTCGGATTTTGTACTTCTTCACCTAGGGTTGTTCATGGTAACCAGGTTGGACGGATATCTGATCCGATCCAGATTATTTTGAGCCCGACTTATGGGTATCCATTGAGGCTTTCTGAATTGGATATCCGTTCCATGTGACCCCATTCCCATTTGGATTCCGTGGAAAATCCACGGATCGATCCGGCTCCTCCCACCAATACTTCCATTCGGAATCTCCCTCTCCCAGTCGAATACCCAGTCGCCCCTGAGACCTCCGACGGCATTGTTTAGTTGAGGGTTCCTCCAGTGAAGGCAGGCAACGAAACCCTAGCTTCAATTAAATCGGTCATATAACGTCGGTCCTCTTCAGTTGATCGAGGCAAATCTGAGGGGTGAGACCCCTAGATTGCTCGGTGGAATCTATGAGTCGAGTTCCCATTCCATTGCATATGCTTCAAATTTCCAGCAGTTGCTCCATTTTCCCGTTTGTTCAGCATTTGAGATTTGTGATAAAAGTTTTAATCTTGTATATCATGGTTTGTGTTCTTCTCAATTATGTACGGAGTTTTTTTGGACACATTTACACAATATGTGCAATGATTTATAAACTAATGTTTCATACCACTAGCCTTTAATCTCATATTATGGAGTACGTATGTCACTCTTCACCCATTAACACACTTTGATTCATAGGATACTATTAAAGATTTTCATAGTCAGAATTTAACTTGCAACGGATTTTGTAGGTTATACATATAAATCTATTTTATCTATAAGTTGCTTAAGAATATTTCGATCAAATATTCAGTATAATGTTTATATTCATATTTGCAGATTGTACACATTATCTGGGATAGGTGCTACTAATTTAGTGTATTATTTTTATTCAATCAAATCATCATCAAATTGGGATAAGACTGCTAGAAAT
This sequence comes from Ottelia alismoides, assembly GCA_037367405.1. NCBI lineage: Eukaryota > Viridiplantae > Streptophyta > Magnoliopsida > Alismatales > Hydrocharitaceae > Ottelia > Ottelia alismoides. The sequence continues at coordinate 434,786 of JAZKJV010009277.1, forward strand.
CATCTTATGGAAATTTGAAAAACCAACACGGTGAATTTTATCTTTTTTTGAGAAGAGTTGACAACAAAAATTTGAGTCAATGAAAGAGTATTTTAAAATAAACAGAGCTTGTTTTGAGAATAATTAACATATGAATTTTTTTTGGAGTTATTTCATATCTGATGCAGCAAATCAAGACATCAATATTTATTAATATGTACTATGTTCCTCTGTATAAATTTGTCATCACAGATAGTGACAAATTATAGATTGGAATCTTGTCTTCTGTGATGATATGATGCATGTTAACGGGATGTCAGGATTATATCCAACTTGTACATAATGTATTTTATCTTGATGCAGATTTTTATGGTAGTGAATCTAGTGATCCGCGGGTACCTGCGGTTATCCGTTACCCATTCAAATAATTTGGATACCTTTTAGAATATGTATTTGTTGAAATGGATCGGGTTGGTTCGTTGACCCTGTAATGACGGGTCGGGATGGATCATGATTGAACGGATTGGGTACCCACCCATGCACACCCCTACCCAATAGTCGGGAATTCGAAATTCCCCTTATCCACTTTTACTAGTTGATCGGTCATTTTGAATTGATTGTTTTTATGCCCTTCTGTATTCGAAGTTCTCAAAAAATCTGTATTTAACGGGGGAAAAACATCATTTCATGGAATACACATGGACTAAATGGAAGGCTCACGAACCTATAAGACATTAGGAGACACCCAGTCGATGTTTTTTTGCTTAATAAATGAAAATTTTTCCCACCATCACACATTACTAACAATCTTTTAGCATGTTGAGCTTTTGCTACGATGAATTATTTTGAAAAATAGGTGAACCTCTCTTCTTACGAAACTCCACCACAATCCAAATCATGACTCACTCCACCTTTGATTTCGGGGTCATCACAATGTTTAACATTGATGCACAGCAGTTTCCATCCATCAACATTTATGTCCCCCTCCCCCCAAACTTGACTAGAAGAGACACCTCATCGAAGATCTTGACAAACTTTGTGAAGTGCATAGTAACATCCTACTTTTTGGAGACTTTTAACATTACCTCCCTGGCGTATGATAGATTATCCGGGATGCTCAACGAAAGAATTTGGCAGTGCCGTGATCAACAGATTGCCTCTTATGACATGAACCTCGACAGACTGCGGAGATCCTCCCTCCTGAAAAAGACTAGCTAGGTGCTTTTACTCAGAATCAATGTGAACCCTCATCGATGGTTCAGCTGTAATTGGGAACACCTTGATTGAACTCCCTAGAACTTTCTCTGATCACAACCCACTTCTACTCTTTGACAACAACAGTGGATTGACCGTATCTCTTAAATATGTTAACATACAAAGGAAGTATGTGTAGAACAAATTTCGGGTAAGATATTTTGGGGGCTCCTTCTTGTTCTTTTGTATTTTTCTCCATAGGAAGAACACCCATATATAGGACTTTCTAGTGACCTGTACGCCCCCAATAATTGCCCAAAGATTCTGTAACGTCTCTACAATTATAATAGACGTTTTGATACTGAAATCATGTTATTCATGGCCATTATCTTTGTATTCATGGCCATTGAAGGTCATTATTCTTGTAACAGTCTAACATCTCTCACTTGATCAAAATGGTCATGATATTTCCCACTCCCACTAGACAAGAAGTATTTATCTTCTTAGAGATGTTTACTTGAGATCCGTTATTCATAACACCTCCAATTTGACTTAGTCATTCCTGAGTCCCATTAAACCAACATGTTTAATATATGTTCCAGCTGCAATCCCTTTAGTAAAAGAATCAGCTAACATATCACTGGGAGGTATATGTGTTTCCTTGATTTCTTATTTAGCCACTATATCTTGAATATAGTGGTAATGGATCTCAATATGCTTTCCTTTGGAACTAATTGCTCCACTGTTAATCAAACTTATTGCAGCTTGATTATCACAATATATTTCAATTGGTTTTTTAACCAATTCGAGTCCTAAGTTCTCAAGAAAGCGTCTGATCCAAACTGCATAAGTGGTGGCCATGTTACATGCAATGTACTCGACTTCTTGTGTATGTCTAGAAATACATATTTGTTTTTTGCTATCCCAAGAAATAGCCGCTCCACCAAACATGAAAAGGTAACCTGATGTAGATTTTCTATCATCACATCTCCTCCGAAATATGCATCGGAGTATCCAACCACCTCAAGTGAATCAGCTTGATAAATTAGTTTTAATTGTACAATACCTTTTAGGTATAATCCTCTTTATAGCTTCCCAATGTGCCATTCTGGGATTACTTTGATATCTACTTACAAGCTTATAGGAAAGGCCAAATCAGGTCTTGTACATCATTATATACATCAAACTTCCTACTGCTTGTGCATAAGGAATATTAAGGTGTTTCTGCCCCTTTCAGGGACACTGACATTTACTAAATTGTTTTCCTATCACAAGTGGTGTAGGGGCTGGAGTGCTATTTTGCATTCCAAACCTCTTCAATATTGTATGTAAATATTTTTCTTGACTTAGACTCAAGCTTCTTGAGCCTCTATCTCTAGTTATTTGAATATCAAGAATATAGGATGCTTCGCCCATGTCCTTCATCTCAAATTCATTGCTCAATTTTTCTTTTATTTCATTAAGCATTAGCATATCATTTCCAGCAAGCAAAATGCCATCAACATATAATGACATTACAACAAATTTGCTTCCACATTTCTTGGCATACACATAATTATCTAATTTATTCATAAAAAATCTGAATTTGATAACAGTTTCATGAAAATTGAGATACCACTGTCGTGAAGACTGTTTCAAGCCATATAGTGACTTTTTCAATTTGTACACCGTTTTCTCCTTTTCCTTCTACCTCAAAACCTTCAGGTTGTCGCATATAAATGTCTTCTCTCAATTCTCCATTGAAAAAAAATAGTCTTCACATCCATTTGAAATAATTCTAAATACATATATGCGACTATTGCCAAGATCATCCTTATAGATGCGAATTTAGCTACCGGAGAGTAGGTTTCTTGGAAATCTATTCCAGCTTTCTAGGTATAACCCTTGGCAACTAATCTAGCTTTGTATTTATCAATAGTACCATCAACGTAATACTTCCTTTTAAATGCCCACTTGCACCATATGGATTGCCTACCTTCTGGCAAGTCACATAGTTCCCAAACACCATTTTGCTCAATTGAGTCCAATTCATCCCTCATGACGGTTGTCCATGATTCCGACTAATTAGAAGCCATTGCTTCATTAAAAGAAATAGGATATGTACACGCCTCTATATCCTCATGTACAGTGTAACACGAAACCTCGCATCCGTACAGATAATAATCATCCATCCATGCAGGTTGTGTTTTGGTTCTCTTGTTGCCGATTATACCCGTGGGTTGTGTGGGTCCACCCACTTCCTCCAAAGGTTCTATATTTACTATATGTCATGTTCCATTTCCGGATGAGGCTTGTCATCCAATATTTCTTATCTCATTTTTATATCATTTTCATTATTTTCTAAGATAATTAGAGGTTCTGTTTCCTCTATTTCATGCTCCTTTTCATCTTAATTTTCAAGAAAGGTAGCATCAAGACTTTCAATGAGACCTCAAGTATCATGAAAGAACCTATACCCTTTGGATTTTCACAATATCCAATGAATCTACACTTTAATGTCTTAAATTCAAGCTTGTCTCTAAGCTAACTTGGAAGCAAGACATGTGTAGTGCATCCCGGTCACGAGCTGTGTGCCGACCTCTTAGTCCTCGAGCCGTTATCGAACATCAATCCACCTTTGTTCTATTGACGAAAGGCCTCTCTGATACGATTGAACTGAAGTCGACAACAGATTCTCATTTCCGGAGATGACTCAATTATGGTTTTCTACCATTCCATACTTTGTATGATGTTGAATCCACAGATTTGGTGGGAATCCGATTCAATATGTAATTAGCTATCAACACAGTTTCTCCCCAAAATCTCTTGGAGAGACATGAGTGTGATAGCATACATCTTACTGCATTCATTAAGGTTCTATTCTTCCTTTCTGCTACACCATTCTGTTGTGGTGTATAAGGCATTGTAGTTTGTCTACTAATACCTTCATGAATACAATAATCTTTGAATACATTTGAGTTGAATTCACCACCTCTGTCAGTTCTAAGTGTTCTAATTGGTCTTCCCAATTTCTTCTCTACTTTTGTTCTATATCTCTTGCATATTTCAAAAGCTTCTGCTTTCTACGTAAAAGATAAATGTATGTATACTTTAAGTAGTCACCAATAAAAGTTATGAAATATTCTTTATTCATGTGTATGCTCACTCTCAAAGGACCACAAATGTCAGAATGGATCAACCTAACGATTCCTTTGACCTTGTACCTTCGGAGAAAGGTTTCCTTGTCATTTTGCCGGTCAAACGGTGCTCATAGGGAAATGTTCTTGCTCCTTTCATACTAGGTATTAGGTTCATCTTAACTAACTGATCCATTTTTGAATTTCCCGGGTGACCTAACCGCATATACCGAAGATCATACATTGACAAGCAACACAAGAAATAATCAGAACATTCTTTCATTATTTCATAAGTGACAGTCAGATAGAATAGATCATCGTCGATACAAATTTCCCCATGGCAAAGATTTTTCGATCTTTGCCGATGGTAACACGATTGTTGTAGAAGCGGACTTCAAACTTCTTTTTCAGTAGCAGGGGACAGAGATGAGGTTCCGACGGATTCCAAGAACATACAGTACATCATTCAAGACCATTATGCTATTTTCAAGATCTAGTTTGTATGTTCCAACACCTTCAACATCAAGGTAGGTGTTATTCCCCACATAAATTCTTGAAGGATATGGGAAAAATCCTTCAAGCGCATCAAGGAAGTGTGATCGTCGTATCGGATACGACGGAGAACGACTAGTCATATTAGTTGTTCGGTGCAGCGGAATTTAAAATTTTTCATGCGATGAAACCACATGATCCAAGAACAATTCTCGGATCATTTCATCTATAACCACAACAAGTATAATTCAATACCTCTTGAAGCGTGGTTGATCGAGTCTCTACGAAAAGAGACCTCCTGTCTCAAGTCCGATCTTCGGAGAAGCGGCTTGCGGGCACGAGGATGAATCACGTAGTCCTCGCAATCCAACAAGATGATCCAAGTACGGTTGCTCCTGATCTCGTCGTACGAGATCGAACGTCTCCTTCGTGAGCGAAGCACTCCAAGTAGACGAAGAACCGCAAAGCGTCGAAGAGGCGGCGCGATGGCGTAGGCGTCGACGAGTCTCTCCTCTAAGGTATGGTGGACGACCATCAAGAAGAGGGAGAGAGAGGGTTGGCATGTAAGAGGAGAAAGAGAGAGATATGTGCTACCAAATAGAATTTTTTAGAGAGCAAGGGTATGCCTCTCTATTTATAGGGTTTTGGGATCCATGGATTTCAATCCATGGGACATATAAAATCAATGGATGAGATTGATTTATGTCAATCCAAGGGTCAAGATTGTTGTTGGTAAAAGCCAACAACTTGTGATTTAATTTAGACTAAATATATTTGATAAATCAAATATACATTAATACCAAAATTAAAACAATCAAATAAGGAGTAGATTACAAAGGAGATCATCGATCCCCATGGAATAGGGTGGACGGCCACCAATTCCATATAGGAATTGGGTGCCATCCCCTTCCTTCCAAGTGGGGAGGGCAATCTCATGGATTTCCATGAGATTGCATATCTCCTTGATTTTTCTCCATTATTTATCCAAGAACTTTTGTTGGGATTTTATTCACCAAAAATAATTCATCAATTAATTTTGGGAATATTGCAATCTTGACATGGAAAATTGTGAATCACTTTCACAACCCAAACAATATGTAATTTACATTTTCAATTAATTAGACAATGTGTATCCAATACACATTAATAATTAATCAACAAATATAAATTATAATTAGCTCTCTCTAATACATTATAAATCACATTTATAATATATTATGAATAATTGGATACTACTATCCACATTATTTTTATCCATGATAATTAAATCACATTTAATCACATTGGATAATTCCTCATACATCATGATAATTAAATCACATTTAATTATCAACTTCTAAATGCTTAGATCTTATGGAATTATTCTCGAACCATTCAAGAACAATGCTATTTCTCCTCAGATACTTGGAGATAAGGACATGGTGATTGTATTGTTCCACGTATAGTGACTTGGATATTGAGATCACATCTCAAATCCAGATCCCATGGACCTCTCGTAGATGCTTGATTAAATCAAGACCGTAAACCTAATCTTCTCATTGTATCTGAATCTTATTCAGATCAATGTCCAGTATATGGATTAAGATTAGGTCACTTCTCTAATGAGAGGAGTCACTAAAATCCAGACCCGTGTCATCACTCCCTCGGAATGGAAGCGTCATGGTTATACAATCGTTTATGATCAAATCACCCTCAGGTATTCCCAATACCTGTACATCCTGCATACTGGAAGACTCATGATCATTCTGAAGATATAGATCACTTTTAGAATGTCATCTTCATGGTCTGATCACTAAGTTTCTCAATCTTGGTCCTTGGGATATGGTACAAATCATATGCTTTCACAAAGCATATATCTTACCTTCAAAATTCATGTCATGCTTCCAAAGCATGACGACCATGCATAGAATTTGATTAGTCCCAATACCTCATGAGTGATCTCATGTCTCCCGGTTCACAAGTGAACCTGTATGATCCCTTTGAGAGATCGTATTACTCATATGCCCTTACAAGCACACCAGCTCGCTGGTGTATAGACCTTGTTTAGGTCATCAACCTATTGGTCTACCAAATGTACATACTCTGACATATAGTAATACATCTGTCTCCGGTCAGAGGATGTTTGCCTGTGATGTGACAGCATTCATCATAGGTCTTTGGTTATCTCGATCTCGTTAAGTCAACCCATTGACTCAACTAATATGATACCTCCGAATCACTATTCCCATGCAGAGGACATGCATCAAGAGGTCGATTAGATATCAGCCTAATGAGAAAGGATTGCCATTTCCTTCTCAGGCTGGAGATCATCACTTGTCTATCATTGATGATGCTTGATGAGTCCTCTATCTAACTCCTTTAGATATTTATCCAAGCATCAGCCTCTATGATTCAATCAATGAATTAACAGCTGTATGATTATCAAGTTGGCCATGGTACATAACCCATATTGTAGAGAGGGACCTTATAGTGCATTTATTCATTCAATATCAGAAAGGGAGTGAAACATAATCAACAACTTTTATTGATAAATCATTTATTACAATAACATTTATTGTAGGAATGGTTCGCCTCGAGCTCACATTGCTAACAATCTCCCACTAGCCCTCAGAACCATTCATGAACAATCCTTAAACTCATACTCATTACATGCTGGTCGAAAACCTTATGTGTCAGAGGTTTGGTAAGAGGATCAGCAACGTTGTCGGCAGAGGCCACCTTGGTGATGATGATGTCACCACACTTTTGAATCGATCGAATGATGTGGTATTTTCTTTCTACGTGCTTGCTCTTCTGATGCCATCTGGGTTCCTTTGCCTGGGCAATGGCTCCCGTGTTATCATAGAGTAGCGGGATGGGAGTATCAGATGAAACTACACCAAGCTCCAACACGAACTTGCGCAACCACACCGCCTATTTTGCAGCATCCGATGCGACAATGTATTCGGCTTCTGTTGTTGAATCTGCTGTAGTGTCCTGCTTCTTGCTTCTCCAGCTCACAACACCACCATTCAACAGGAACACAAACCCTGATGTCGACTTTCGATCATCAATATCTGATTGGAATTCAGAATCTGTATATCCCAAGACTTGGAGATCACCATCTCCATAGACTAAGATGTAATCTTACGTCCATCTTAGATATTTAAATATGTTCTTTACTGCATTCCAGTGTTGTTCTCCATAGCAGGATTGGTAACGACTTACCACTCCCACTGCATGGCAGATATCTGGCCTAGTACACATCATGGCATACATTAAGCTTCCTACAGCTGATGCATAAGGACATTCAGCCATGGCCTTCTTTTCCTCAACAGTTTGAGGAGCCATTCCTTTAGACTGGTGGATACCATGTCTTAACGGTAGGAATCCTTTCTTGGAACTATCCATACAGAATCGTTCAAGAATCTTCTTAATGTATCCATGTTGTGACAATCCCAATATCCTCTTCTCTCGGTTTCTGAACAACTTCAGACCCAAGATGTAAGAGGCTTCTCCAAGATCTTTCATCTCAAAGGTATGGGATAGCCAAATCTTCACATTGGTCATCATCCATGTATCATTCTCAATGATAAGGATGTCATCTACATAAAGCACAATGAACACAATGGTGCTCCCACTAAGATTCTTGTACACACAAGGTTCATCAGGATTCTGCACAAAATCATAACTCTTTATGGTTTCGTCAAATCTGATGTTCCAGCTACGAGAAGCTTGTTTGAGCCCATAGATGGATTTCTTCAGCTTGCATACTTTGCCATCCTTAGTCATGAAGCCCTGGGGCTGCTCCATGTAGATATCCTCCTCGAGGTATCCATTGAGGAAAGTCGTCTTGACGCCCATCTGCCAGATGTCGTAGTCAAGATATGCAGCTATAGCTAGCAATGTCCTGATGGATTTAAGCATAGCCACAGGAGAGAAAGTCTCATCGTAGTCGATGCCTTCTCTCTGTGTGTAACCTTCGCTACGAGCCATGCCTTGAAAGTCTCTACTTTCCCATCAGGTCCCCTTTTTCTCTTGAAGATCCATTTGCACCCAATGGGTTTTACCCCTTTAGGTGGACCCTCCAGGGTCCATACACCATTCTTATGCATGGAATCAATTTCTGACTTCATTGCTAGCATCCATCTATCCATGTCATGATCCGTGAGTGCTTCATCAAATGAAGTAGGATCATTGTCAATCTCACTTGACACATGGAATCCATACCTTTCAGGTGGTGCAACCACCCTCGAACTCTTTTGAAGAGGTATGGGTGTTTCATCTTTATTTACTTCTTCAGTTTCTAGTCTACGAAGCTCAGAATCCTCAAGGGATTCTATGAGTTCCTCTACTTCATTTTTGTCTTGACCTTTAAGGAAATCATCCTCCAGAAATTTCACATCTCTAGAGAAAAAACCTTTTGGGTCTCAGGGTCATAGAGCTGGTATCCAATACCATCTCTAACATACCCAATGAAGTAATACTCACGAGTGCGAGATTCCAGCTTACTTGCGTCCACGTTCTTCGCATGAACCAAGCAACCCCAAACCTCAAGTGATTAATACTAGGTTTGGTTCCATACCAGAGCTCATGAGGAGTCTTAGGTACAGATTTGCTGGGAATCTTATTCAGGATATATATTGTAGTCTCTACTGCATATCCCCAGAAAGTAAGTGGTAAATGTGCTTTACTCATCATTGAACGGACCATATCCATGATGGTCCTGTTGCGTTCAGCAACACCATTAAGTTGGGGAGTTCCAGGAGTAGTGAGATTGGAGACAATTCCATTCTCTTTAAGGTATTCCTTGAATTCGTCTGAGAGGTACTCGCTACCTCGATCAGATCGAATTCGTTTAATCTTCCTATCGGTTTGGTTCTCAACCAAAGCCTTGAATTCTTTGAACTTTTCAAAGGTTTCAGATTTATGACGTAATAGGAAGACAAACCCGTATCGCAAATGGTCATCAATAAATGTCAAATAATATCGATATCCATTTCGAGTCGTTGTACTGAAGGGACCACATACATCGGTATGTATTAAGTCAATAATACCTTCGCATCTAGTAACCTTGTTACGGAAAGGCATCCTAGTCATTTTACCTCGAATACAATGTTCACAGGTAGGCAAAGACTGGACCTGTAGAAAATCCAAAGGTCCATCCGTTATCAATCTATTGATCCTATCAATAGATAAATGACCAAGCCTTTGATGCCAAATCATGTTCGAATGATTTTTATTATTCCTGGATCTTTTAGGGTTTTTATTAGTGGTTGTAACATTCATGACATACTCATTAATGCACAATTCATAGAGTCCACCAGAAGTCAAAATACCATCTGCAATATATTTATCATAATGATTTATGACTAACTTATTACAGAATAGGAATGAATATCCACTTATAACTAGCTTAGATATAGATATCAAATTCCTCCTGACATCAGGTACATAAAGACAATCTTTAAGTACTAGGAGTCTACCCCTAGATAATGATAGCCGACAAGTCCCGACGGCGACTACTACAACACTTGCATCAGATCCCATATGGATGACTATCTCCCCTTCTTCAAGTTTTCTAGTTTCCTGAAACAAATGCAACAAATTGTGTACATGAACAAAAGCACCAAAATCAACAAACCAACTTCCTTCTCGTCCAACGAGAAAACTGGTTTCAATGATAAAAGTAGATTTCATACCTGCTGGGGCTTTACCTTTGTTGAACGACTTCAGGTAATCCGGGAAATTACGCCTCCAGTGCCCCGGCTTTTTGCAGTGGTAACAGACATCGGTTTTCTCCGATGCCACTAGAGTGGATGCATTGGAAGACGAGCCAACACTTTGTCCCTTCTTCTTTCTCTTCTGGGTTGGGCCCTTCCGAGAACTATGCTTCCAACGGCGCTTCCCTCTGACCTGTGCAACCATTGCACTGCAAGCGGGACCATCTTTCTTCATCACGTCTTCTGCAGACTTTAATGCAGCAAGAAGCCCAGCATTTGTCAGTTCCAACTTATTCATGTGGAATGACACCACAAAGTTATTGAAAGAATTGGGCAACGACAACAGAATGAAATCGGATTTCATGTCTGCATCCATGGTTGCCCCTAGAGTCTCCATCTCCGATAAGTACCCAAACATTTTGAGTACATGTTCACGGACCGAAGTCCCTTCCTGCATCTTGCAACGAACGAGTTCTTTCATAACATTGTACCGCTGGGTGCGGTTAATGTCACCAAACATATCTTTTAGGTTCTGCATAATCTCCTGGCAAGTACTCATCTCCACATGTTGTTTCTGAGGAACATTGGAGAGAGAACCCAAGATGTAGCATCTAGCCAAGACATGATCTTCATCATACATGTCATTATATGCTTTTTCTTCCTTTGATTTAGGGTTTTCATGCTTGTCTTCTGAGAGCACATAACTGATGCGCTCAGCCGAGAGTACAAGCTCCAAATTACGGGGATCCAATCCGTGTAATTCGATCCGGTCAACTGGTTGACCTCCAGAAGCCTGCTAAGTGTGTTCATGGACTTCATTTTCTGAAATTGAGAATGCACTATATTAGAACATATAATCATATATTCAATTTAATTTCATTTGATCAAGGCATTTTGAATCAAATTAGTCTTGCTATGTCAACTATGAAAGTCTATTCCCTTAATCACTTTCAAATGAAGAGATATACTTACCGTTATATCTCAAGCAAGAACTGGGATCTCCTCTTTATCTTTGTCATATCCTAATAATATGAGAACCTATGACTCCAATAAAGAGAAGCAGGAACACATTCCGCCTTGCAAGTCCAACTTGCATTTCCCAATTCGATCTTTAATACCCGGGCCCACCACCCCTGAGGTGATGTTGACCCGTCATTAATTGAACCAACCGTCAACAGGAATACAACTCGCTATGCGCAATCCAATATCGCCCCAATAATATGAGGACCCGATATTGGGGTCACTAAGCATACGCCCTTATTCTTTCGAGAAGCAACGAGCCCGATCCAAATGGATCATATGCAGGAACTGTCACTTCGGACATGCGTCTCCTACATATAATATCTGGCGACGAAACCCTTCTCCTTGACCGGAGACCATGGATGTCACTTATGTGATCCTCCACCTCTTATTCAAATTTAATTAATTACCATGAATCACATTCATATAATTAATTCTTTCAAGGGAATTATCAACTCTAATCATATTAGAGTATTTAAATTGGACATAATTAATTCAATCATATCAAATTAATTATCAATTTAATTCAATCAATCAAACTTGATTGTTATACTTGAATATATATGGTATTATTCTCAAAGTATGTATTAATTCGAATTTTAATAATTAAAAAATAAATCTTGATTTCTTCAGCATTATCCAGGCCCTACCCGCTGTCATGGCAGTACCGGCGAGAGTGGGATGGACCACACACATTGCAACCCGCTACCCCAGCGATATCCGACAAGACACCATATCCGCCTCGGGAAAGGATAATGCCAAATAGATCAATTTGTACTTGAGATGATCATCGGTTCTTCAACCGAAATTTTACCATATAGTAATCAAAACAATTTTGATTATAAGGAAATTTGCTAGACAAATTCCCAATCCTATTCAAGCAAGGAATTTGATGATTGAGTTTCCAAAAATGATCTAGATCAAATCTAATCAATTATTGGTTTAGGCCAATTCAATTAAGGAAATAATCATCTTCCAATATTTCTCAAATATTTTCCATAATTATTTCTTGAAATTAACAATTATTTTCATTAATTGACAATCACATGGTTCTTGATTAGGAATGTAATTTCAGCAGTGACTCCTACTTACTAAAATTAGCATATCTCAATCATATTAAATCCAAATTAGACAAAATCAATTTTTATAGATTGCTAATTTGATTTAGGATAGAATCCAAGTGATGTTTCATGCATTTTGAGGCAAGTATAAACAGTAATTAACTCTTTAATCATGTTAAGATTTGCAGTTCCTGCAACAGTGCATACATGTTCATTAAAACAACCATATCCAGAGCAAACGAAATCCAAATTACATAAACTCAGGTCCTATGGTTTCCTTATTTAATGGGGAACAAAATCCAAGTGTTAAATTCGTACTTAAACATATAAACAGTGTCGAATTTATTCACTAAACAGAAGTACGAAAATCAAATGCGATAAAAACTTTCGCGACTTCCTCGAACCCAAGTCGTCCTAGGTTTGCAGATCGTATCCAATACCATCGACCTAAGGCTCTGATATCACCTGAAGGATATGGGAAAAATCCTTCAAGCACATCACTGAAGCGTGATCGTCGTATCGGATACGACGGAGAACGACTAGTCGTACTAGTTGTTCGGTGCAGCGGAATTTAAATTTTTTCATGCGATGAAACCACATGATCCAAGAACGATTCTCGGATCGTTTCATCTATAACCACAACAAATATAATGCAATACCTCTTGAAGCGTGGTTGATCGAGTCTCTACGAAAAGAGACCTCCTGTCTCAAGTCCGATCTTCGGAGAAGCGGCTTGCGGGCACGAGGATGAATCACGTAGTCCTCGCAATCCAACAAGATGATCCAAGTACGGTTGCTCCTGATCTCGTCGTACGAGATCGAACGTCTCCTTCGTGAGCGAAGCACTCCAAGTAGACGAAGAACCGCAAAGCGTCGAAGAGGCGGCGCGATGGCGTAGGCGTCGACGAGTCTCTCCTCTAAGGTATGGTGGACGACCATCAAGAAGAGGGAGAGAGAGGGTTGGCATGTAAGAGGAGAAAGAGAGAGAGAGATGTGCTACTAAATAGCATTTTTTTAGAGAGTAAGGGTATGCCTCTCTATTTATAGAGTTTTGGGATCCATGGATTTCAATCCATAGGACATATAAAATCAATGGATGAGATTGATTTATGTCAATCCAAGGGTCAAGATTGTTGTTGGTAAAAGCCAACAACTTGTGATTTAATTTAGACTAAATATATTTGATAAATCAAATATACATTAATACCAAAATTAAATCAATCAAATAAGGAGTAGATTACAAAGGAGATCATCCATCCCCATGGAATAGGGTGGACGGCCACCAATTCCATATAGGAATTGGGTGCCGCCCCCTTCCTTCCAAGTAGGGAGGGCAATCTCATGGATTTCCATGAGATTGCATATCTCCTTGATTTTTCTCCATTATTTATCCAACAACTTTTGTTGGGATTTTATTCACCAAAAATAATTCACAATTAATTTTGGGAATATTACAATCTTGACATTGGAAAATTATAAATCACATTCACAACTCTAAACAATATGTAATTTACATTTTCAATTAATTAGACCATGTGTATCCAATACACATTAATAATTAATCAACAAATATAAATTATAATTAGCTCTCTCTAATACATTATAAATCACATTTATAATATATTATGAATAATTGGATACTACTATCCATATTATTCTTATCCATGATAATTAAATCACATTTAATCACATTGGATAATTCCTCATACATCATGGTAATTTAATCACATTTAATTATCAACTTCTCAATGCTTAGATCTTATGGAATTATTCTTGAACCATTCAAGAACAATGCTATTTCTCCTCAGATACTTGGAGATAAGGACAAGACGATCGTATTCCACGTATAGTGACTTGGATATTGAGATCACATCTCAAATCCAGATCCCATGGACCTCTCATAGATGCTTGATTAAATCAAGACCGTAAACCTAATCTTCTCATTGTATCTGAATCTCATTCAGATCAATGTAAAGTATATGGATTAAGATTAGGTCACTTCTCTAATGAGAGGAGTCACTAAAATCCAGACCTGTGTCATCACTCCCTCGGAATGGAAGTGTCATGGTTATACAATCATTTATGATCAAATCACCCTCAGGTATTCCCAATACTTGTACATCCTGCATACTGGAAGACTCATGATCATCCTGAAGATATAGATCACTTTTACACTGTCATCTTCATCGTCTGATCACTAAGTTTCTCAATATTGGTCCTTGGGATATGGTACAGATCATATGCTTTCACAAAGCATATATCTTACCTTCAAAATTCATGTCATGCTTCCAAAGCATGACGACCATGCATAGAATTTGATTAGTCCCAATACCTCATGAGTGAGCTCATGTCACCCGGTTCACAAGTGAACCTGTATGATCCCTTTGAGAGATCGTATTACTCATATGCCCTTACATGTACACCAACTCGCCGGTGTATAGACCTTATTTAGGTCATCAACCTATTGGTCTGCCAAATGTACACACTCAGACATATTGTAGTACATCTGTCTCCGGTCAGAGGATGTTTGCATGTGATGTGACAACATTCATCATAGGTCTTTGGTTATCTAGATCTCGTTAAGTCAACCAATTGACTCAACTAATCTGATACCTCCGAATCACTATTCCCGTGCAGATGACCTGCATCAAGAGGTCGATCAGATATCAACCTAATGAGAAAGGATTGCCATTTCCTTATCAGACTGGAGATCATCACTTGTCAATCATTGATGATGCTTGATGAGTCCTCTATCTAACTCCTTAGATATTCATCCAAGCATCAGCCTCTATGATTCAATCAATGAATCAACAACTGTATGATTATCAAGTTGGCCATGGTACATAACCCATATTGTACAGAGGGACCTTATAGTGCATTCATTCGTTCAACATCAGAAAGGGAGTGAAACATAATCAACAACTTTTATTGATAAATCATTTATTACAATAACATTTATTGTAGGAATGGTTCGCCTCGGGCTCACATTGCTAACAATTCTATGTTCTCCCTTTTGAAGTTCCTTGAAATCCACCAGACGCTCCTTGATCTTTGAGATATGGTGGGTTGCACCGGAGTCAATCCATCATCCTTCGCACTCTGTCACCGTAGAGTTACATTCTACCACTGCCTCAAATTCTGGCTTATGCTGATTTTTGCATTCTTGTCCCTTGGAGGTACTCGCATTCTTTCGCTTCGGGCGGTAGGCCTTGAAATGACCAAAACTCCCACAACCATAGCATGAGCCTCGCAGTATTTTTCCGCGTTTTCCTTTGAATACAGCTTTGGAGGGTCCCCATCGCTTCTTGTTTTGCACTGCATTTGCTTCATCTTCAGGTTCAACTTCGAACACCTCTGTCCTTTTTCTATGATTGGCCAAGTCTTGTTCCATCTCTAACTGAGCAGGAAGGTCAGAGACATTCTTAATTGTACCACTCAACCTAAGAGATGTTGCCGCTACATCAAAGGAGGATGGCAAACTATTGAGAATAGTTGCCACTTGCAATCTATTAGGAATTTCTGATCCTGTTGCCACTAGGTCTTTTGCCATGACGATCATTTTATTCACGTGATCGATTACGTTTTTGGATTCCTTCATTTTGAGGGAATTATGTTTATGTAGCAAAATTTGAATACTCACCTCTGACTTAGAGTGGTATTTTTCTTTCACTACATTCCATAGCTTAAAGGTATTTTCTTGGGTTTTGAACACCCGAATCAATTTATCCTCAATGCGAATTAACATGAAGCTTCTCGCCTGATTATCCATTTTTTCTCATTGCTCATGTGTCCTCATTTGTTCAACAGTAGGATTCTCAGGTAATTCAGGAGTAGGATTATCAATTCACAGAATGAATATTATCGTGCATAAGATCATAGTGAATTCTACGACTCCACATCTCGTAGTTTGTACCATTAAGATGCTATGATTTCACAAGTTCAATTGCAACTATTTTTTCGACCATTTTTCTGAATTTAGTAGAAGAAATAGATGAGAAATAGAAGAAGGGATAGATGAGAAGATAGATGAAGGTGGATGATATGAGAATATACAATTAAATTATTTTTTAAAAAAATAAAAGGGGGTCAAAATTTGTATCAATAGAAGGGCTTTAACAGATGGGCCCTTTAAAAAACGGAATAAAAAAATATTGGAAATCTCGATAAAAAAACTTCTTAATGAAAGAAATGGAAGATAAATAAGTCAATGAAACATCAATAATAAAGGTCTACACTGCAAGAAATCAAGGCAGAGAAAAAAATAAAGTGTATAAAAAACTTTACCAAACAAAACACGGGCCGTTGAAAAAAAAGGGTAAACATGATTTAAAAAATTTACCAAAACAAACCGGGGTAATTAAAAAAACTTCGGCAGATTTTTGTATGCAATAATTGCAATGAAGTATAGTGAACCAAAAGCTGATTAAAAGTTAAAAAAATACCAATTTTAATATATCAATTTCCAAGCAAGCATAAGTAAAAAAATTAATAACAAATATGGAAAGAGCAATCTCTCAATATAGTCCTTTTTAAGTTTTTTTACAGAGAGATTAAGGCAAGTTTTTTTATGGAAAGGGAGATTCACTTGCAGTGGAGCAAACACAACAAAAAAAACGTATGATGAGCAAGAAATCACGGAAAATCAAATCCAATAAATAACTAATTAATAAATGATAATAAAAATGGATTCTTAAAAGGTAGGTATCTGATTGAGCTGAATTTTAACCTTTTAATAGTATTGAATTAACGATTTCATTGCAGTCAGATAAATTCGAATCGATCAAAAAATAATTGCACGAATCGATGAATGAATGAATTAATGTATGCGCGGTTTGATGTATTTTTAACCTAGACAAACCCTAGGGTTGACTCAAGGAGGCAAAAGAACAACTTCGGATCAAGTTAGATGAATTAGATTATGATTTTACAAGCGGATTTTTTTTTAAAAAAATTGCAATAAAAATGCAAATGCACAAATACGACTGAGTTAGGTTAATATGAAAACACACAACTTGGCTAAATTTATTTTAATGTCGAAAAATAATTTTTTTTGGAATTTTTGGACTTAAGATGCAATAATGAAAAATGCAAACTTTTTTAGGATTTTGATGCACTTTTTCATGCAAATGAAATACAAAAATTATGAAAATTTTACTAGAAGTTAAATATGATGAAATGAAGCTAAATTAATATTTTTGGAATTTTCTGACCATATATGATTTTTTATAATTTTTAATGGAAACAGAGTGACTAAGAGTATTTAATTCCTAATTAATATGCAAAATTAAATTATTCGGAAATCAATTTATCTCAAATAGATATTTTAATGAACAATCCAGGAGACTTAAATTTCGCAAAAATATTATTCATGGATTTAACTAAAAATCAATTACTGAAATCACTCAACAATTTATTTTGGGCAAAAGACAACTCCTAATTGGATGAAATTTAGACAACAATTAAATAGATTTTAAAGGCATCATCCACAATTTTTGCACATTTTTGGAGCTATATTTGAGTATGAGTGAATTTTGGATTAAATGGGCAAAATATCACTCAATTTCAATATCTGATTTTTAGTAAATTCTCCAATGCTCAGAAAAATGTGAATAAATAGCCTAAAGATATAGAATTAGTTGCTCATCAACATGCATTTTTCATTAAAATAAATGATGTAAGAAAGATATCCAAATCAATACGTAAATACAGGGGTGTCTTTGCAATACAGAAGTTAAAATGAAATGAACTGAAATATTCTCAGGGATGTTTTTGCAAATAATAAAACATAGAGGTCTGAATATGTAATTTTCACAAAAAATATAAAAAATAAAATGAATAAACCTTATGAGTGGAGAATGTGGATGGAATCCTGCTAGGGCAAAGCTTGGAGGGCGGCGGCAGCGTGGGGAGATGGCGATCGACCTGGAGCACGCAGCAAGGCAACGTTGCACGAGCAGAGTCGAGGCGGTGCTGGGGGAGGTAGCGGGCATCCCTTATGGGTGGCGCTGGGGTTGGATGGCCGTGCGGAGGTGGGAGGATCGCGACGGCGGCCGCGTATAGGAGACACGCCTGCTGGATGCGTGGGGCGCACGAGCTAAAGGCGTCTTGGCTGACCGGTCGCGTAGGAGGGCGGCTGGATTTGGAGGCCTCGCGCTGCGGTAACGTGGCACGACGATGCATCTACGTGGAGGAGCAAGGGCGATGCCTGGGGCGAGGGTGGAGGCAGACAGGCGAGCTAGTTGGTGTGGCGCATGACCGCCGTTGAAGCGGAGGCGGCTCACATGGACGTCCGGGCAGGGTCTAGTGGAAGATGGTGGCCGAGGGGCGGGCGACGCTGCTGGGATGAAGGGACAAAATCGTGGCTAGACGGCGGGCGGTTAGGCAATGCCGCAGGGAGGAGGAGGCACCACCAGAGCGGCCAGGGGCTGGTGGATGGTGGCCGCAGGGTGGGCGCCTGCTAGACGATGGTGTCGGACGACCGTGAGAAAGGGGGCAGCGATGCTGCTGCTTGCTTCCCCTGTTCCTCTTTTCTTCTCTCTTTTTTTTTTATTTTTTTTGTAATTTTTAGAAATTTTTTTATATATAGAAAATAAAATTGTGGATGGAAGGGTGGTGTGATTTGGAATGATGATGGTGTGTTGATATAGTGAAAGCAGATGATAGATCAAAATAGTGAATGTATATTATGATAGTGGTGTGGATGGTGAAAATGATTTGGTAATGTTAATGATGATTTGATGATGATGGGACAACAAAAACAAAAAGTATTATATAAAATAAAATGAAAAGATGAAGATAGGATACTTACCTGTGAGGATCGTCGGATTTTGGAGGAGCTATGCTGCACTCCGATTGTCTCTTCAAGGAGACGACATGTGCTCCGAAGCTTCAACGAGCCTTGTGAAGCTCGTGATGGTAGTGCGTACCACCGGATCTCGCCTTGAGGTTGTTGTCTCTCAACTCATCTCCTGCAGCCTGAAGGTTAAAGGGGCTCGACCTCACTTCTCTCGAAATGACAACATTTGATTGAGCTGAATTTTATCCTTTTAATAGTATCGAATTAACGATTTCGTTGCAGTCAGATAAATTCAAATCGATCAAAAAATAACTGCACGAATCGATGAATGAATGAATTAATGTAGGTGCAGTTTGATGTATTTTTAACCTGGGAAAGCCCCAGGGTCGACTCAAGGAGGCAAATGAACAACTTCGGATCAAGTTAGACAAATTAGATTATGGTTTTCCAAGCGGATTTTTTAAGAAAAAATTATGCAATAAAAATGCAAATCACAAAAGTGTCCAAGTTAGGTTAATATGAAAATACACAACTTAGATAAATTAATTTTAATGTCAAATTAATCTAAATTTGCCAAATTTTATTTTTCCTATAAACCTAATCCAATAATGATTTTTTTGGAATTTTTGGACTTAAGATGCAATAATGAAAAATGCAAACTTTTTTAGGATTTTTATGCAATTTTTCATGCAAATGAAATGCAAAAATTATGAAAATTTTACTAGAAGTTAAATATGATGAAATGAAGCTACACTATTTCTTTTGGAATTTTCTGACAATATATGATTTTGTTATAATTTTTTAGTGGAAACCGAGTGACTACGAGTATTTAATTCCTAATTAGTCCTGAAATTAAATTATCCATAAATCCTTTTATCTCAATAGATATTTTAATGAACAATCCATGAGACTTGAAATTTTGCAAAAATATTATTCATGGATTTAATTAAAAATCAATTATAGAAATTACTCAACAATTTTTTTGGGAAAAATACAATTCTTATTTGGATGAAATTTGGACAATAGTTAATTAGCACTTAAAGGCATCATCCATAATTTTTGCACAATTTTTGGAGCTATATTTGAGTATGAGCGAATTTCAGAGCTTAAATGGGCAAAATATCACTCAATTTCAATATCTGATTTTTAGTAAAGTCTCCAATGCTCAGAAATGTAAATAAATAGCCAAAAGATAAAGAATTAGTTGCTCATCAACATGTTATTTTTCTTAAAGTAAATGATGTAAGAAAGATATCCAAATTAATACGTAAATGCAGGGGTGTCTTTGTAATATAGAAGTTAAAATGAAATGAACTGAAATGTGCTCAGGGATGTTTTTGCATATAACGAAACATAGAGGACTGAATATGCAATTTTCATAAAAATATAAAAAAAATAAAATTAATAAACCTTCTGAGTGGAGAACGTGGAAGGAATCCAGCTAGGGCGAAGCTTGGAGGGCGGCAACGACGTGGGCAGAAGGCGATCGGCCTGGAGCGCATGGTAAGGAGGCACCGCACGAGCGCGGAATCGTGGCAGCGCTGGGGGAGGTAGCGGGCAGCACTTAGGGGTAGTGCTGGGGCTGGATGGCCATGTGGAGGAGGGAGGATCGCGGCGGAGGCCGCGCATAGGAGGCGCGCCTGCTGAATGCATGGGGTGCGTGAGTTGAAGGCGGCTTGGCTGGCCGGCCGCGTAGGAGGGTGGATGGATCTAGAGGCCTCGTGCGGTGGCAGCGCAGCCCGATGGTGCAGCCACGTGGAGGAGCAAGGACGATGCCTGGGGTAAGGGTGGAGGAGGGTCGACGAGCTGGTTGGTGTGGCGCACGACCGCCGCTAAAGCATAGGCGGCGCACGTGGATGGTAGGGCAATGTCTAGTGGAAGATGGCGGTCGCGGGGCGGGCGGCATCACTGGGATGAAGGGGCAGAACCGCAGCTAGACGGTGGGCGACTAGGCAGTGCCACGGGGAGGAGGCGCACCAGCGGAGCGACCAGGGGCTAGTGGCTGGTTGCCGTGGGGCGGGCGCCTGCTGGACGGCGGCGTCGGACGGATGTGAGGGAATGGGGGGCGGCGGCGCTGCTGCTTGCTTCCCCTTACATTTGACGAGTCACAGATTACCCTACTTAATTCAACCGAATTAAGGATTAAATTTTAATAAAGTCCGTTGTAGTCGGGTAAATCCGGACTTATCAAAACCACGTTGATTAATAGACAATTAAACACAAGCGACAATTTTTTTATTTTACTTAGGCAAGCCCAAGGACGAACTCAGGGAGACAACTTTCTCCTAGATTAATTCGAAGTCAATTCAGATGTTAGGTTTTCAGGAGAATATTTTTTTAGTATTTTTTTTGCAATTAAGAAAGTGCAATGCAATTCAAGCCAAATTTGAAGGTTAAAATTTGAAGTATAGTCAAATCAAGTCCAAAAATTACGAAACTTAGCCAGAATGTGAAATGTAATGAAATTAAGCGAATGCATTTTTTTTTTGAAATTTTCTGACTCTAAATGAATTAACTATGAATTAAAAATGAATGCAGGGTGATTTTTGCAAAATTAATTTTAATAAATACCAAATTAAATCATTTCCACAAACAAAGTTTCATCTAGATACTTCTATGTGAGATGAATCTAGGAAAATTATTAGACCTCAAAAATGATGATTTGGACCTATTAAAATCAATGAAGCAAAACACCATTAATTTATTAAGGCCTCGTTGTGCATGCAAATGATGTGATTTTCGGGCATAAAGTAGAACTACTTAAACTAGACCTATTGTGATTTTTTTGGTGATTTTTGGGTCAATAATTAATTTAAGGGACGCAGTGGGCAGACTATGTAACTTTCTACAAAAAGAATTATATTAAATTCTTCGAAGCTCTCAACAATGTAACAAGTCTTCACAATGATAGAGCACAAGTTTCTCTACAACATGTAATTTTTGGAATTATAAAATGATGCTAAATGAGTGCCTAAATAAACGTGCAAACACATGGGTGTAACTGCAAACAGGAATAAAATTGATTAAAAGAGAAACATGCTTACAAGGACTAAAATGTAGTTACCTATAATGTAGATGGTAGGTGTGCAATTTCTCCACGGTTCCACATGCACCTCACGTGATGTTGCTGGCGGGGACTGGAATGCAATATTCAAAACTAGTAGGGGCCCGGATGCAATTTTCCCAGACATCACGTGACAGAGACACGTGATAGGCAGGCTCGGACTGCGATGGAGGTTCAGGCGCTTCGGCTAGAGGCTCGGGTCCGGAGGCAGGCTCGGCTGGCTCGGGGCAGGTTCAGGTGCTCTGAGCCTAACGGGTTGGGGAGGAGGCTCGGAGCTGACAAGTGGACGCCCTTGGACCATCAGACCTCAAATAATCCAACGGTATATGTAACTCCTGGAGAGGGCGATGTGGCGTGATGTGGGACGTCCGATCAAGAGGATCAGATGGTAATTGTGCATCTAGATCCTCCTTGCCGCCTCCTCCTGTGGCAGGCTTGGCTGGGCTCCGGCGAAGGGCAGCTAGCTCCGTCGCCTTCTACCATGCTCATTGAAGACTCCCAGAGGCTCCTGAGTGGATGAGTGTCATCGTGAAAGTGCAACGGAGAAGCAAGAGCGTCTGGAAGGCTTGAAGGTTTCCTGTAGGGCGGAGAAGATGACGCTCAAAGGAGCTCCGGTGACGAGTCCGGGCAATGATGAAGATGGCAACTGCAATGTTAATGATCGCCAAAAAATGGTGCTCGTGCTCGCGTGGATGATGTCGGGTGCTCAAGGCCTTATACGTGAAGAGGTGAATGGGCCGAGATGTTCCTCTGTCGTGATCGCCGGAGCAGCGGGCGGAGATGGCTCGATGCTCTCGATAGATTGAGAAGAGGCACGGATGGGTGCGGAGATGGTGGCATCGAGGGAAGCTCAATCAATGATCGGTGGAATGTGAGATTGAGCGGAGAAGCCTAATAAATTAGGAAAAGATCGAAGGGGAAGAAGGGGAGGGTCAGAGAAGAAGATGAAGGAGTCTACCTGGGAATGGGGGCTCTAATTTGAGCCGCCGGTCGTCGCTCTAGGGCTGGCAGGTGCCTTAGCTCGAGTAGCTTGACAGTGAAGCTGCTGCACGGCGAAGGTCGCTGTTTATCTCGCCGGAGAGGATACTATGTCGTCGCTCATTTTCATGCCTAATCTCTGTTACAGATAGGAGGAATCAAGCTCTAGGGACTCTCGTGCAAGGGCGGATAGGGATGAAGGTGGCCAGAGCTGAAGTATTTATAGTTGAAGATTGGGGTCTTGGCGATGGTGTGGTGAGGTTTGCGTGAGGATTATGGAGCGAGGGAGAGGGAGTCATGGCGAGAGTGGGCACTGGCGAGGATAAGGGGAGAGTGGGGTTGACTGTGGAGTGATTATCGAGTGGAGATGGTGGAGGAAATGGCAAGGGAAATAGAAAGGGAGGAGATGGTTGGCAAGGTGGGGTGACGTGGGCGAGGGGTCCTCGGGAGGAAGAAGATGGTGTCTTGGCTGTTGGATCTCACTATCCGTCGTCCACGAGATGGGCGCGAAGAAGTGGCTAGGATTAAATCAAGGCGGCGAGATCGAAGGGCGATGGGTGGTGCCACGTGGTGAAGGGGGGTGTGAGTGCTAGAGGAAGGTCCAGATGAGATCTGGAGGGAGATCAAACGGTGGGAATTAAAGGCGGGATGGGATGGCTGAGATGAAGGCGTTTGGAGGCGATCGTGTGGCACATGATGAGCCACGTGGCGCGCTAAGGTTAGGGAGGAGACTAACGGTGGAGATGGAATCAGAGATAAGGATCGGAGGGTTGAGGATGGAGTAGGGACTGACGACCGTGATCTGTGGATGAAGGAGGCGATCCGACGGTGGAGAATGCGGGTGGGTGGCAAGTGAAGGAACGGGTGACGTGGCGCAACCAGAGGGTGCCACATGGCCCAATCAGAATATTCGAAGAAAGAAAGTGAATTATGAGGGCAAAGGAGACCAAATTTGGAAAAACTCGAAACATGAAAGTTGTATATCTCGATGAGATCTACAGGTTTAATGTTGACTAAAAACGGAAATTATGTCAAATGGAGCGATAAAATACAAGGTAAATATCAATATGTACAATATACAACAGAGGCCCAAAATCCAAGTTTTGCTTACGATCTCCGATTTAAACGAAATTAGTCTCATTTTGAAGGTCTTTGAATGCATATTACTTTAAAAGTGATCAGACCTAAATCAGAGGCTGTATGAGAGAGATACATGCATTTTAAGGTTCATGGTCTCAAACTTGGACTCGGGTTTTATTGGTCAATTTTACAAGTTAGTATTTTTTGGTATTTTTCTTGTATCAGTGTCAGTAATATATACACTATAGAGTTGAATTTATGGAATTTGGAGTTAGTATAAAATATATACAAATAAGTGAATTTGGCTTCTTATTCAATGCAGATGTGAATGCTGAAATGCAGATATTATCTATGCATGCATGAATGCTAATTATGCAATATAGGTGATGAAATGCATCTAATTACTCGGGAACAAAGCTTTATTTTCAACTTTTAGAGTGATGAATCACAGATTCATCAACCCCCTATACTTAAACCTTGCTCGTCCCCGAGCAACTAAAATGAAATGCAAAGGTGAAATGATTTTGTGTTCCATACCAAGGTCATGAACAAAAGTTGAAAATGGGGCTTGACTCGACCTTCGGATTAATTGTGTGGCGGAACCTTATTGGGATTTGAATTTAAGACCTAACAACTTTTAAGTTCCACAAATCTTTTATTCAAGACGCCTCAACAATCAGGTCAGAACAAATCCTCATACGCAAATTTCTGATGACTTTGATTCTTACTTGTACTGTGTAAGGGAAAAATATCTATCCACATTAGAAATGATAAAGAACTAGCCTCCTCTAACAAGGTAACTCTAAATCCCCGGTCCAGTAACTCTTTCCTCGAAGAGCGGGGTATTCCCTTCTAATTTCAAGTGTGACCAGCTCAAGAAGAGGGGGTGGAGTGAAGAATGGATGGTGGCCAGTGTAGCTACCTATCCCAAGATGCTTGACCAGTGTAGCTAAGTCATCCAGCTGTAGGCTTCTTGCAAATATACATACTCCGGCATGTATTTTATTTTCAACCAGGTCTGTCCACTTTTTTTGAAGTTCTTGCATTTTTTTGTTTGAACTATAGACAAGGTGCAACATGTACATCAGGAGTTTTTCCTCTTGAGCCAGTAGACTATCCCTCTTTTGAAGCTTATTGCAATCCACAACATCCCATCCTTAGATGTCAACACCACCTGACTAGGTTGAGATGCACTTCCCTCCCTAGATGAGGATGGATGTTTCCACCCGTGTGCTACTCCAAGCCAAAGGATTCTACCTCCTCACTACCTCATCAATGAAGAGCTATGTGCATGGTGCTTGTCCAAGTTAGGTCAATATCTAAAAGAATCATGCGTGTGTATGAGATATTCTACTTAGACCAATCAAGATGACATGTGAACATAGACTTGCGGACTGAAAGAATTAAGTCACTTGACCTGAAAATCCTTAACTCAAGTTCCTATAAGGTTCCTATGAGATTAGGTAGATTAAGGTCAATTCAAATGCATCCTCAACATCTATTCATAACTTGGTTCAGATGCCACTAACTTTTCACTTTGCATATGCCATATATGTAGATGAGGTGCAGATGACATGCTATAGATGAATGCAAGACTCCCTTTTTTCTTTTAAATGCAGGGATGATATGAAAGAGAAAATAAGAAACCTTTTATTTTGATTTTTTTATTATTTTTTTATAAAAATTATACAAGAGTATTACAAATATACATGTATTTTACAATTTTTTTCAATTTTTACCCACCCGTAATTATTTACAAAAATACACAAAAATACGTGAAAGTACGAGCTATGGGTAAAGTATATATGTAATATATATACTCCCCCTATACTTAGCGGGTGCTATGTCCTCAAAGCACGAAAAGCGAGGAAAAGACAGCTCGTGCTAAGCATAGGAGAAATAAAATAACAAAAATGTATAGAAGTTGCTTCGCGCCCTATACTTAGGCTCTGGCAGCCTAAGTGTAGAATAAGATCAAAAATGGGGCGGGCGAGGTTAAGAGGGGAAATGGAGGAGTATATATACATGATGGGCATTGGTCCCCCCTATACTTAGGCTCTGGTCAGCCTAACAGAAGTGAGTGTGAGAACCGATGAGATCTTGAGGATGCACATTGAATGATTAAGAGACTCGGGTCACTCTCCCCTCTATACTTAGGATCTATTCATCCTAAGTATAGTCATAAAATGAAAAGATATGGAGACGGGGCGAGTGATTGGAGTCGCGGGAGGGAGGGAAAGAAAATATATACAGGAAGGGGAGTATATACAAGGATCATGATATGAATCTTTCGATGCTGCTGATGACGAGAGCTCACTGTTGTAAGGTCTCATGCGCGGCTTTATGTGTGTCTTCTGAGTCTGCTTCACGCATGAAAACAATCCCCTCAACACAGACTAACTGTTCATTAGGTTCGACAAAGTCTTTCAGCAGTTGTCCATTAACTAGGGATATCTGTGCTCCATGTGTAAGATCTGAGATCTCTACACATCCACTATCATTCATGGCACGGACTATGAACGGACCCGCCCACTTGGATTTTAGCTTACCTTGGAAAACCTTCAGCCTCGTATTGAACAACCATGCCTTCTCTCCAGGAATAAAGGACTTTCGTTTGATATATCTATCGTGCCAACACTTTACATTGTCCTTGTACACCAAACCGTTGTCATATGCTCGGTTTCTGATCTCCATAAGTTCACTCAGATCCATTTCTCACTGTTTCTGCCCTAGGTGTGTGTTCTAGTCGACCTTCTTGATTGACCATTCGGATTTATGCACTAGCTCAGCAGGCAAATGACACGGCTTCCCAAACACCATTCTGAATGGGGAGGTTCCTAAGGGTGTCTTGTAAGCTGTCCTATAAGCACAAAGGACCTGATCCAAAATCTGAGACCAGTCCTTCTTGTATGGGTAGGCAAGCTTCTACAATATGGTATTAACCTCCCTATTCGACACCTCAGCCATGCCATTGGTCTGTGGGTGGTAAGGACTCGCGACATGGTGTTCGATGCCATAATCCATTAAGAGTTTTTTCATGTATCTGTTCACAAAATGGCTACCCCATCGGATATCAACACTTTGGGGATCTCGAACCTAGAGATGATGTGATCTCTGATAAATTTGCAGACAGTCCTACTGTCTGTGGCTCGGGTCGGAATAGCCTCCACCCACCTTGACAGATAATCCACCGTAAGAAGGATATATTTGAAACCATGGCTAACCGAGAATGGGCCCATGAATTTGATGCCCCAGGCGTTAAAGACATCACAAATGATGACAGGCTGCATTGGCATCGCATCCTTGGAACCAACGGTTCCTCCCATTCACTGGCATACTGGGCATGACTTCACAAATGTGAGCGCATCGCGGAACAGTGTCGGTCAGTATAAGCCACATTGTAGTACCTTCCATGCGGTCCTCTTCTCGGAGTGGTGTCCTCCTGCCTCCAGACTATGGCAGAAAGTGAAGACATTCTGATATTCCTTCTGAGGAATATACCTCCTCCAGACACAATCCGGTCCTTCAACGAAAAGGATCAGATCCTCCCAATGGTAATGTCTTGCATCCGACTTAAGTCGGTCTATGTAGCTCTTGGGTCAATCTTCGGGAACTTTCTTGGAGACAAGATAGTTCACTATATTGGCATACCATGGGAGTGAGTCAATAACAAAAACCGACTCGTCTTGAAAGGAGTCTCGAATAGGTGTGTCATCAGAAGTATCCAGATTTCGAGATGGGAGAGGTGATCAACCACTACATTCTTCTTTCCAGGTTTATCTCTAATATCCAAATCAAACTCCTGGATGAGTAAAATCCACCTAAGAAGACGTGCCTTTGCGTCCTTCTTTTCCATTAGGTATCGTAGTGTTGTATGGTCTGTGAACACAATCACCTTAGATCCGATGAGATGAGATCTGAATTTATACAAGGTGAATACTACTGCGAGCATATCCTTTTCGGTAACTGTTTAGTTACACTGAGTGGTATCAAGCACTTTGCTTGCGTAGTGTATAGCGAACGGGATACCATCTCGCCTCTATCCTAACACAGCCCCAACAACAAAATCTGAGGCGTCCGTCATGATCTCAAAAGGAAGAGACCAATCTGGGGTTTGTAGGATTAGGCATCCATGATCATCCCTTGAAGTTGCTTAAAGGTCTCAAGACATTTGTGATCGACAATAAACTCCATGTCATTACCTAAAATCTTAGTTAGCGATCGGGCAATCTTTGAAAATCATTGATAAATCTCTGATAAAATCCAACATTCCCAAGGAATGACCGCAACTGTTTTACGTTGGTTGGTGGTTGGAGTCATCTAATCACGTCCACCTTGGCAGGGTCAACCTCCATTCCTCTCTTGGAGATGACATGCCCCAACATAATGCCCACCGTCACCATGAACTGACTTTTCTCCAAGGAGAGCACCAGATTAACCTCACAACATCTTTTGAGGACTCGGTTCAGATTTCTAAGATAGGAATCGAAGGAATCACCGTGGACCGAGAAGTCATCCATGAAGACTTCCAGGAATTCACCGACCATCTCGGTGAATACTTCAATCATGCACCTTTGAAATGTACCGGGAGCATTGCATAACCCAAAGGGCATGCGTCTTAAAGCATAGGTACCGAAGGGGCATGTGAATGTGGTTTTCTCCTGGTCCTTAGGAGCAATAGCTACTTGGTTATAGCAGAGAACCCATCTAAGAAGCAGAAGAATTCTTTTCCCGCTAATCTTTCTAAGATTTGATCAATGAATGGTAGGAGAAAATGATCCTTTTTCGTCGCGGCATTCAAGTGTTTGTTATCCACACAGACACGCCACGATGTGGGTACTCGTGTCACGATCTCCTCTCCGTCCTCATTGGTGGACGTTTGGATTCTCGACTTTTTCGGGATAACATGGATAGGTGTCACCCACTTGGAATCGGAGATGGGGTAAATAAAACCCACGTCACACCATTTCTCAATCTCCTTCTTCACGACCTCTCATAAATTTGGATTCAACCTACATTGGAATTCACGAGAGGCTTTAGCTTCATTCTCTAGTTAGATATGGTGCGAACACAGAGCGGGATTTATCTCATGGAGATCGGAGATGCTCCAGCCTATCACCTTGCGGTTTCTCTCCATGATCTCTAGCAAGCGAGATTCCTACTCCTCGGTCAATCGTGAACTGATGATGACCAGAACTTTCCTCTCTTGTCCTGCAAGGAAGGCATATTTAAGGGTTGTGGGTAATAGTTTGAGCTCAGGTACGGTTTGGTCACCAAGGAAGTCTGGCTCAATCAATTCTGGCTCTGTGCTGGTAGTGGTTGGATCTGTCTTTAAAGTCACTTCCACCAACTCATTCAGCTATGGAGTCGGATCGTCAAAAGTATCCAAGCAATCGGCGAAAGCCACGTCTGACTCATCGTCCTTACCTTCTGATTGTCCAAAAGAGGGAAGGACTGACAGGACCAGCTGGGCCTCTACATCATCGAAGATGAAGGGGGATGCATTCTCTGTGTGATCTGCGCTGTACTCGTTCCTAAGGATCTCGCAAACTATCTCATCACTAGATTCTCTCCAGCGGAGAGGGAGTCATCGGTGCTGGCTGGGTTCTATATCCATGTCCCAACAGTGTCTAGATGAACACAATTTGCTTCTGACTAAGTGTACTCAGTGCTAGATTCCGAATCTGGCCTCTGCCACCTTGTCTGCTTCATCTCAAGTTCTTCATCTCCGCCTGGAGTTTGGAACTGAATCTTCCCGATCTTATAATTAAATAAGGCCCATGCTGTTCTAAGGAAAGGCCTTCCTAGAATGATCTGGGAATCTCTCCAATTTTGAGGGTTCTACATATCAAGGACTGTAAAGTCCACCATGTAATCCTGACCCTCGACTTTGATGATAATGTTCTTCAATTCTCCCTTGACCTCTTGGTTGATTTGTCTGCGAACTGGAGTAAGGCTCTGGATTTCCTAAGAGGTCCTAGATTTAGTCGCTCATAGAGGGTTGTGGGCATCAGATTAATTGAGGATCCATTATCTAGCAGAGTGTGTGTAAACGCAGTGTCATCGACATGACTCACCACATAATGGGCACCCATGTCCTTCGCTTCCTTGGAAACACATTCTTGATGGCGCAAGTAGTGGCTACTGTAAAACGTGCTTCTAAACACAGCTTTTGATTTTCCTGATGACCCTAGTAGGTGTGCATCTCACCTTAAGGTACTTCTGAAATGCAGGTGTCATGTCTGCATACTTATCAAAAGGGATTGTGACCTTGATGTATCTGTTGCAAGACCCTGCCATCTCAGGGTCATCTTTTTGGATTTTTTAGTCTTTTTCTTCTTTCCACCCTTAAGGGCATAGGGGAAAGGGATTATTGATGATAACTCAGATTCTGAAACTGAAAGATTCTCATTCAAATGGGAAACTAAGTTCTGTACATGACTCTAACTCTGACTATGATATGGACTCAGACGAAAAAGAAATTCATGTGGCGACACAGGTGATGCATCTACCGCGACTTCTGGGGTGTCCTCTTTAGATGAAGGTGTGGGCTCCTCATTTGTTTCGCCCGATTCACTGCTGGTGCTCCTCTCCTTCTTCTTGCCATGGTGCTTTGAGGACCTGGAAATCCTCTTATTATGATTGTGTTGGTGGTGGTGATGCTGCTCCTCTGCCTCAAAGTTCTCCTCAGGTAGAGACTCGACGGTGTTTTCCTCCTGTGCCCACGCCCGATCAAGTATGGTCACGATCCTTCTGCTCCTGAGGGACATATGATTAACATTATCGTATGAAAGTATCTCGTGTTCAGATAGAGAATAATCTGAATAGTATACCTGATCGCGTGGTCGGTGCTGACCCTGGTTCAAGCTATTTGGGTTGAACTGAATCTAGGCGGGCATTGGGGTCTTTCATGCCATCTGCTGATCTTGGGTATGTGAAACACAGTTCAGATCTGTTTTGATATCTAAGTAATCGTTCTGTATCTGCTGGACCCTATTAGTCAGAGTCTGGATGGCCAAGGTGGGGGACTCCAATTCACTACTGGGTGGGGCTTGCTGGTACTGACTAAAGGATGAGTGATTCGACTGCCTATACTGGCCCTGCTGGCCATACCGATACTACTGCGGGTGGGAAGGTGGTAGACGGCCCTGCTGGACCGAGTGGAATGTGCACTGTTGTAGGTGTTGTTGAGGCTGGTATCCTTGTCCTGGCCGGGACTGTACGAAGCACGGTGCGGGGATGGAGCTAGTTTCCTAGTAAGCTAGGGAAGGTCGGTGTGGATGACCGTTCCCTATCCCAGATTGTCTACCAACGGGGTCATGTCTATACCACAGTCCGTTGATCTCGAACACCTGTGGAGGCTCCTCGTAGACTGTATCCACTTGTAGGGGTTCGTGTTGCTCCTACTGAGTATACTGCTGCTCCTCATCCCATCTACTCTGAGGCCCATGTACCTGCTCCTATACAAGATGGACTCGATGTACAGGTACAGGTGGTGCAGAAGGGGCAGGTAGTCGTATCTTGGCTACCTTCTCAGTCAGTTCCTCTACTTGTTTCGGCAATCGTGAAAGAGCCTCAAGGTCAGTGACCCTCTTGTGGATCTGTTCTACCATGGTGAGCTTATCAGCTATTATCCCCATACTAGGGATTAGGACATCTGTCAGATCTGCTACAATCTTCCTAGTTGTCTCATTAGATAAGCTTGAGGGAGACAACTGATAGGCCCTGGTGGCCTGAGATCTGCATGTTTCCACCATCTGCTCCAGAATCTTCCATACAGCATCTTCATTCTTATTTAGATAGCTTCCTCCACAGGCTGCACTCACTAACCCCTGAATTTCCGGGGTCATACCACAGAACAAGGTCTGGACTAAGATCGCCTTGGTAATGCCATGGCAGGGACATTTTTGTGTCAAGTCATTGAATCTATCCCAGGCTTCATGGAATGGTTCGTGGGGTCCCTGGGAAAAGCTAGCGATCTTCGTCCTCATCTGATTAGTCCTACTGAGTGGGTAGAAATTCTTCAAGAATAAATCATTGAATTGCATCCAGGTCGTAGATCTAACCCCGAGATTCTTCAACCAATAAGCAACCTTATCTCCTAAGGCAAACGGGGTAGCCTTCAGCATGATGCAATCTTGTCCAACCCTAGGGTGACTAAGGTTGTTGCAAACCATCTCGAAGTCTCTCAGGAAAGCATATGGTTCTTCGATGGCATTCCCATTAAACTTCGGTAGCAGACTCAGAAAATGAGGCTTCGTCTCGAATGCTTCTGGGGGCACCTCAGGTACAAGCCAACTATGTATCTCATTCTCGACAGGGTTGTAGGCATCTACCATCGGTTGGTCAATTCCACCCGCCTCGATCACCTATCCCATCCTAGCCATAAGATCTACATTCAGCTTCTCGGTTCTAGTTAATCGGGCAAGGACTTAGTGCATAGGATCATCTCTGTGTTCCTCTTCGTCTGGATGTTTCTTAGGCATCTTGGTTTCTGGTTGGTCCTCTTCACCTGGGTAAAGAATGTGGTCTAGGTTAGAGGACGTAGTAATGAAGACATTCTCACCGAGGCGATGGTTTTCCACGGTGATATGAGAGGAGAGAAAAGGAATGGTTTGAGGGTAACCATCCCGAGAGTGGTGGATCCCAAACTCAAGAGGGTCATGAGCTCAGGTTAGCCCAAGTTGCGCTTGGGCCGATGAAGACGAACTTCGTGAGGGGTTCAAAGAGAGATTTGTGAAGTGTGAGTAGATATCCCCCAAGTAAGTTATCTTTGATGGCAGAAAGAAGAGTCGGGAATATAAGTGTGTAAAGATAGGATTTTACTCCTACCTGAAGTAAGCAAATGAATCACAAACCCTGATTTTCACATTCAACACGATGAAGGACCCGAAACCGAGTCTGTTTAGTCTGGTTGATTTTAATTGTGATTTTTAGACAAATAGCAAGGATTACGCGGCTTATAGGGGAATCATCTCAAAGCCAGATGTGTCTCCCCTATGTAACCTGTCGCCTAAGATACCAACGGCCTTCCTTTCCTCGCTCCTATCCCTAGCTGAGAGTTCAAGGACCTGCCCTATCTACCTACCGAAGTAGGCGGAGGCTGACAAGGCCTTAACTTCGCCCCTATCTACCTGCCAGAGAAGGAGGAGGCTACTAGCAACTTATCGTGGTGCACCGCAATTTCACCCCTATCTACCTACCGGAGCAGGCAGAGGCTACTTGGCGCTGGTCAGCTGAACCCATAGTTCAGCTTGTGATATTTGCTCAGATCAGGGTACGTGATATGGAAGGCGGGGATTTTGGCTCTGTCTTAGGGTGTGCACACACACTCTGTACCCTCACTCAGCATGAAATCAAGGTCGGGGTTATTCTCCCGTAAACAGAATTTCTGATTTTATTTTGATTTTTTTGTCAATTTGTTTAGCAGTCTTAAGTTAGATGACCACTTGATTAGTGCACTCACAAGGCACGCCTATCGTCCAGTCCCAATTTTCTTTAATCCTAAGTTTGAAAAACCAAGGGAGAAGGAGTAGAGAAAAGTCGATGCACGATAAAACAGATGTATGCCAAGTTCAGAAGATTTACAGTGATCCTCGCGCTCTACATGCGGGATGAAAAACAGAATTTAAATTTATCTATATGGACGCAAGCGAAAAAGCTGCTCCTAGACAAGCAGTTCTATTAGTGAGTGAAGAACAAATAGATTTTGCTAAAGTCTTGCGGTCTAAGTGCGTCTTTTAATGGTGAAGTGTAGTCCTAGATTTTACAAGCACAAACAGTCCTAAGAGAGCTCTAAGAGCCGCAAGTCCAGGTCCTATCCTACATCAAGCAGCCACACAACACACGAAGACTCGTTTTATTATGACTTACATGCACGAGAACCCAAACGGGAACCACTGTAAATGCAAAAATTTTTACAATTCCTCTCAAAAATCACTCAGTTTATTTCGATGCAGGTTCCTCGGATCGCTTGGCGAAGCACCTTCGCTTCCTCGTATTCCACGCACGAAAATAAATGATGGTCAGAGAAAGGACGACGCAGAATAAATAAATAAAAATTGGACAGAAAAATATTCACAAGAACAAAACCGGGAATCAGACTACCCGGGGATGGAAAACCTAAAATCCAAAATTTCTAAAAATTAACCTAAGTCGTGCCTCGCCGGCAACGACGCCATTTGAAGAGCCACGGATTACCCTACTTAATTCAACTGAATTAACGATTAAATTTAGTAATGTTCGTTGTAGTCGGGTAAATCCAGACTTATCAAAACCACTTTGATTAATTGTCAATTAAACGCAAGCGACTTTTTTTTTATTTTACTTGAGCAAGCTCAAGGTCGAATTCAGGGAGGCAACTTTCTCCTTAGATTAATTCGAAGTCAATTCTGATGTTAGGTTTTCAGGAGAATTTTTTTGGTATTTTTATGCAATTAAGAAAGTGCAATGCAATTCAAGCCAAGTTCGAAGGTTAAAATTAGAAGTATAGCCAAATCAAATCCAAAAATTATGAAACTTTGCCAGAATGTGAAAAGCAATGAAATTAAGCAAGTACATTTTTTGGAATTTTCCAACTCTAAATGAAATAACTATGAATTAAAAATGAATGCTGGGTGATTTTTGCAAAATAAATTTTAATAAATATCAAATTAAATCATTTTCAGATATAAAAAATAAACTAGATACTTCTATGCGAGATGAATCTAGGAAATTTATTAGAGCTCAAAAACGATGAATTTTAAACCTATTAAAAATCAATAAAGCAAAATACCAATTAATTTATTAAGGCCTCGTTATACGTGCAAATGATGTGATTTTTAGGCATAAAGTAGAACTACTTAAATTATACTATTATGATTTTTTGGTGATTTTTGGAGCAACAATTAATTTAATATGCAATTAAAGGCATACAATAGGCAAACTATGTAACTTTCCACAAAAAGAATTATATTAAAATCCTTGAAGTTCTAAAAAATGTAACAAGTCTTCACAACGATATAGCACACGTTTCTCTACAACATGCAATTTTTGTAATTATAAAATGATGCTAAATGAGTGCATAAATAAACATGCTAACACATGGGTGTAAATGCAAACATGAATAAAATAGATTAAAACAGAAACATGCTTACAGGTACTAAAAGGTAATTACCTATAATGCAGAGGGTAGGTGTGCAATTTCTCCACGAGTCCACGTGCACCTCACATGATGTTTCTGGCAGGGACTGGAATGCAATATCCAAAACTAGCAGGGGCCTGGATGCATTTTCCCAAACGTCACGTGACAGAGACACATGATAGGCAGGCTCGGACGATAATGGAGAATCGGGCGCTTCGGCTAGAGGCTCGAGTCCAGAGGCATGCTCGGTTGGCTCGGGGTAGGTTCGGGTGCTCTGAGCCTAACGGGTCAGGGAGGAGGCTCAGAGTTGACACGTGGACACCCTCGGACTGTCAGATCTCAAACTATCCAACGATATCTGTAACTCCTAGAGAGGGTGACGTGGCGCGATGTGGGCCGTCTGATCAAGAGGATCGGACGGTAACTGTGCGTCTAGATCCTCCTTGCCGTCGCCTCCTATGGCAGGCTTGGCAGGGCTCCGACGAAGGGCAACTAGCTCCGCCGGTGAAAGACTCCCAGAGGCTCCTGAGTGGTTAGGCATCATCGTGGAAGTGCAACGGAGCAGCAGGAGTGTCTAGAAGGCTTGAAGGTTGCCTGTAGGGCGGAGAAGACGCCGCTCAAAGGAGCTCCGGCGACGAGTCCGACCAATGATGAAGATGGCACCTGCAATGTTAATGATCACCAAAAAATGGTGCTCATGCGGGCGTGGATCAATTAGGGTGCTCAATGCCTTATAGCGTGAAGAGGTGAATGTGCCGGGATGTTCCTCCACCCTGATCGGCGGAGCAGCGGGCGGAGATGGTTCGATGGTCTCGGTAGGTCGAGAAGAGGCAAGGAAGGGTGCGCAAAGATGGTGGCTTCGAGGGGAAGCTCAATCAATGATCGGTGGAAGGTGAGATTGAGCGGAGAAGCCTAATAAATTAGAAAAAGATCGAAGGTGAAGAAGGGAGGATCGGAGAAGAAGATGAAGGAGTCTACCTGGGAATGGAGGCTCTGATTTTAGCCGTCGGTCGTCGCTCTAGGGCCGGCAGGTGCCCGAGCTGGAGCAGCTTGACGGTGAAGCTGCTGCACGACGAAGGTCGTTGTGGCTCTCGCCGGAGAGGATACTCTGTCATCGCACGTTTTCATGCCTAATCTCTGTCACAGATCGGAGGAATCGATCTCTAGGGACTCTCGTGCAAGGGCGGATAGGGATGAAGGTGGCCGGAGCTGAAGTATTCATAGTTGAAGATTGGGGTCCCGGCGATGGTGGGGTGAGGTTTGCATGGGGATTATGGAGCGAGGGAGAGGGAATCATGGCGAGAGTGGGCACTGGCGAGGATGAGGGGAGAGTGAGGTTGATCGTTGAGTGATTATCGAGTGGAGATGGTGGCAGAAATGGCGAGGGAAATAGAAAGGGTGGAGATGGTTGGCGAGGTGGGGCGACGTGGGAGAGGGGTCCTCAGGAGTAAGAAGATGATGTCTTGGCTGTTAGATCTCGCAATCCAACGGCCACGAGATGGGCACAAAGAAGCGGCTAGGATTAAATCAAGGAGGCGAGATCTAAGGGCGATGGGTGGTGCCACGTGGCGAAGGGGGATGTGAGCGCTAGCGAGCGATCTAGATGAGATCTGGAGGGAGATCGAACAGTGGGAATTAAAGGCAGGATGGGATGGCTGAGATGAAGGCGTTTGGAGGCGATCATACTGTGCATGATGAGGCACGTGGCGCACTAAGGTTAAGGCAGAGACTAACAGTGGAGATGGAATCAGAGATAAGGATCACAGGGTTGAGGATGGAGCGGGGACTGACGGCCGTGATATGTGGATGAAGGAGGCGATCCGATGGTAGAGAATGCAGGCAGGTGGCAGGTGAGGAACATGCCACGTGGCGCAACCAGAGGGTGCCATGTGGCGCAATCAGATTATTCGAAGAAAGAAAGTGAATTATGAAGGCAAAGAAGTTTTATGTTTACCAAAAATGAAAATGAGGTCAAATGAAGCGATAAAATATAAGGGTACAAATACCAATATGTACAATATACAAGGACCAAAACTCAAGTTTTTGCATACGATCTCCGATTTAAATGAACTTGGTCTCATTTTGAAGGTCTTCGAATGTATATTACTTTAAAAGTAATTATACCTAAATCAGAGGCTATATGAGAGAGATATGTACATTTTAAGGTTCATGGTCTCAAACTTGGACTCAGGTTTTATTGGTCAATTTTACAAGTTAGTATTTTTTGGTATTTTTCTTATTTTAGTGTTAGTAATATATACACTATAGAGTTGAATTTATGGAATTTGGAGTTAGTATAAAATATATACAAATAAGTGAATTTGGCTTCTTATTCAATGCAAATGTGAATGCTAAAATGCAGATATTATCTATGCATGCATGAATGCTAGTTATGCAATATAGGTGATGAAATGCATCTAATTACTCGGGAACAAAGTTTTATTTTCAACTTTTAGAGTGATGATTCACGGATTCATTAGTATCTCTAATGTTACGTAAAGATTAAATAAAAACACACCAATCACGGTGCACTTTTAGAAAGTCTTTACGGGTTATGTTAATAACGTACCAAAAAATGGATTAGACAGTCTTGATTTTAACTATATATAGCGTAGATGGCACTTAAAATAATGAAAACTGCGTTATACCTTAATCAATCATTTCAAAAAAATACCTTCGACGACGAGATGATGTGTGACAAATTCAAAGATGCTCAAGGATCGTCACCAACGTTAGAAGTGCGCTGACACCGTAAGCGGCGTCAGAGCTCTCACACGAGAAGAAGATCTAGTCATAGCTATTCGGAAACGTGATCTGGATTATGAGAGGAGACACTTCAATGATCAAAAGATCAAGCTGATGTCGTTGAGATAGCGCTCTGATACCATTTGTAGAACAAATTTCAGGTATGATATTTTTGGGGCTCCCAGGACTCACTCGAGTTCTTGTTCTTTTGTGTTTTTCACCATAGGAAGAACACCCATATATAGGGCTTTTCAGTGACCTGTACGCCCCCAATAACTGTCCAAAGATTCTGTAACATCTCTGCAATTATAATAGACGTTTTGATATATTATCTTTGTATTCATGACCATTAAGTCATTATTCTTGCAACGGTCTAACAGTATGATGGATTCAGCGACCTCACATATTTAAATTGAGCTCAAGTCAATGGGTCTCTTGCGACCAAACTGAAATGGACTATGTCAAAAATCAAAAAGTGGAGAAACTTTTATGTGCCAAACCTCAACAGAAGGCTCCGTCTTTTGGGAAACAAAGATGTTTCCCTTCAATGTGAGGTTGAACAACATTGGCATAACCATCTGGCTCGTAAGGAGGTCTTTACAATTCAAAATGAATGTTGACAAACTAAAATTCAGTTGAATGAACTCATGAGTCTACGTATTAAACAAACCTAGAAGAAATGGAGAGAACATTTTTTTGAATTCCATCTCCAAGCTTCGAAAAGAAACGCCTCTAACAAAATCTCAGCTCTCTGCATTGGTGATCACCTTACACTAATCACAATCTCACCGAGAAAAATATTCATGAAAATTTCTCCAATTTGTACACATCTTAAAGATGTGAAAGATGTCCATTTAGCTTTATAAACACTAGCTATTGCTTTGGCTAAGAAGTTATTGATTCAGAATTCTCGATCCTGAAATCAAAAAGGTCGTTTTGGATGTTAGGAGGGACAAGGTGCCAAGACTTGGGCCTGTTTGGTTGCAGGGTTGGGCATGATTGGGTTGGGCTGGGTTGGGCTGGATGAATAGTAATCTGTGAGGAGGAAGTACCCTTGTGAATTGTAACCAGGGTTAGTTTTCTTCATCGACTATGAACCTATAAGGAGGGATATATCTAACCTCCTTGTGATGTCAAACTATGGTTAGTTTTCTTCCTAACAACATCAACACATTTCTAGTGGAAAACTTCAAATCAATTACCCTGATCAGTAAAGAAATGAAGGTCATATCAAGGGTCACAGTAAACAGATGCAAACACATTCTAGACTGTCACATGCAAAAACACATGTATGCCTTTGTGAAGTCAAGTATCACCTCATATTGTTCTCTTAGAAGATACATAACATATTCGTAGTGACCCCAATGTTGTTCCATATATAATTGAAACGGTATTTGATTGTGCATAGTGAGTTATACTCATGTCGACGGCTGGTTCATCTGGCAATGTTTCAACATCACCTTAGGGGTGGTGGGAATGTGTGTTGAAGACTAAATTGAGAATGCAAGTTGGAGTTGTAAGGCGTAAATAGTTCCCTCTTCCTTCACCATAGTTGCATTTTCTCAAATTATTGTAGTGTAAAGAAAGTGAGTTCTTACTTGAGATATTTTGATGGCATACCTCATGCTTTGAAAGTTGGAAAAGGAATTGACTTTCAAAGTAATGAAAAGTAAGAAAAATTTTATTTAAATAATAATAGACTTAATCAAAGTAAATATTTATGCAAATTATATTATTTTAGATAGCATTCGCTAAACCCACTCTATATATACTCAATCATAACTACTATCATGGAAAGCATCCATGATTACAATGTAGTAATTGTAATTGGACACATAATGTTTGTTATTAAAATGTGCAAGTTTCCTCATAATGATGAGAATAAACAACTAAAAAAGAAGTAGGCCAACGATCAAGGGTTCTTGTGTTCCTACCATCCTTATTCCCTCATCAAATGTTTTTTGAAAGTGACATCGATGCATATCGTAATTGTCGAGATCCGTCTAGATTCAAAGGAGAAGTTTTGGTAAAAGATATGTGCTCTCAACAATTGACCATAATAGCATGGTTCGCTGTATTATGCAGAATGATGGCTCCATAGGAAGTGATGTACTCAAAATGTTTGAGTACCTGCCTGGACCAAAGTCTTAAGAGTCAAGATGGATTTGTATATGATGAGTATCATCAGTCTACTATCTCTATTGATGTTTTTATGAAGCTTCATAATTATATATTATATGAATAAGATGAAACAAGTATAAATGTTGAAATGCTCTCATATTGAAGTCCTTTTAGGACATATTCAATTAGGAACTAGGAAGATACTTTATCTTAAATAATTGTTTGCTTACGAATCAAGGAAGCAAAATAGAATCATGGGTCCTTACTTATAATAAGAAGACGGAAAGTGAAAGAGTTGATTGTACTTCTATAACTTTCACACTCTTGACATCCAAATAGTTGAATGAGTTCCAATATTGTAACATGCCATTATAGTGGAAGTATGACTATCCAAACTATTTATAATCCTTAGTAAAGGACTCCGGTAGTACGTCTGGATATTCTACATCTACAATTCATATTGTACGAAGAGAAAGTTGGACAGTGTATTTACTCTTCTACAAACACTTGCAATCGGTTGCACATGTTAGAAGACCACTAAACTTGATCCAAAGGTTGATAGTCATCAATGTGGGATTTTATGCAACTCTTGCAACAATTGCCATTGGATAAATATAATACCACATTCCAGTGCAAAATCCCTTAGTCTTAGAGATTGTCTCTATGACCTGAATGTTAGAAAGGACTCATTGCCTATTTTAAAACTTGTTAGAGATAAGACATACATTCTTAGATAGAATTATTAAAAAGAGTTTTGATGGATACATTTCAAATTGTGATCTAACATCTAGAGGACTATATGAATTTGAATATTAATTAATAATTCATTGACATTTCTAATATCAAGGAGGATGAAGATTATTTGACAATGATCTGGCATCACGACTTAGACGTGCATCTATCGATAAGAGCAATGGATTAGAAAGGGATGAACTTATAAATTGTTTAAAAGTCCCAAAATTACCTACTTATGAATATTGTATTCAGAGTAAAATGTTCAGGGCACAATTCTCTAGGAATGGTGAAAGATATAGAGATATTCAAGACTTCATACATATTAATGTATGTGGATCCTCCATATCATCATGAACATTAATAATCATTTGCGTAAGCACTTTTTTCCTTACATATTAGAAACTCTGAAATGTTCAAGGATTTCACATTTTTGATTGAGAACTAAGGTTAGAAGGAAGTTAAAGAGAATTTGATCTAATCAAGGTAGTTATTACATGTTAGATGATTTCAACAATACCTTTTACAGAAAAGGAATTTTTTTCCTATCTCACTCCTCAAGGAACACCTCAGCTTAGTGGAGATGTAAGAGATACAACTAGATCATGTTTGTCATGATAAATGATGATTCATAGAACAATTACTGTGTCTGGGGATACAAAATAGAGACCACAACATATATATGATGAATCTGTGATTCAGTAACATTTCTGTTGCATTTTATCTTAAAACCCTTAATGAATACATGTAAATATGCACTAATACTTATCTTTTATCAAAAATACATTCATGAATAAAAACTCATTTTTATAAATTGATGAATACCCATTCATCACTCTTTATTCTTTTATTTTAGCTACAAAACCGATGCAAAACACATGTAGATGTTTGTAAATAGCAATAATTATCATCTTGCATGCATTGTGTAAATATGCATAATTAGCGTATTTTTGTGCATAAATAAAAGAATAAAGAAATAAAAGAAAAAGAGGGAGATATTTAGAATAAATATTGAGCGACCTAATCCCAAGGCAGGGCTCAGCATGGGCCTGACCGCAAAAGAACCCAAGTAGAGAGAGATAGGGAAGCTCATGTGTTGTACATATACCTGTAAATACATAAAAATTATTTTTCTCTTATTCAAAATAAAAATGGATGTTTATTTATTTGTATATATTTGT
The DNA here is from genome assembly GCA_037367405.1 of Ottelia alismoides. Lineage (NCBI taxonomy): Eukaryota > Viridiplantae > Streptophyta > Magnoliopsida > Alismatales > Hydrocharitaceae > Ottelia > Ottelia alismoides. The sequence continues at coordinate 477,169 of JAZKJV010009277.1, forward strand.
AAATATAAAAAATAAAAATGAGAAAAATAAAAGAAAATTAAAAAGAAATTAAAATCCCTTTATCACTGTACATAAACCATGTGTATAGAAACATCTTATCTATTTATTTCTCGTTATAAATAAATAAGTAAAACCCCATAAAAATATGTACATAATACATATTTCATAATGTAAATAAATAAAATAAAAATCATAAAAATAAAAATAAAATAAACAGAAACAAAATAAAAATCAAAGTCCACCTTGTATATATACCATGTATGTATATAAATAAAAGTATTTATTTCACCCTTGTAAATAATTAATAAAAATAAAATAAAAAGACCCTATTATTCCATATTTTATTCTATAAATAAAAATATATAAAATGGGAATAATGTATAAAAATAAATAATTAAAAAAATCAAAAATATATGTATGTATATACCTATATATAATAATAATATTTTGTAAATACATTATTTATATTTCACAAAAATAAATAAAAATCACTAAAAAATAATTTAAAAATAAAGAAACAATTTTCATGTTTTGAATTTTTTGAAATAAGGCCATTTACTATTTTAAAATGAATTTTCAAATAATTATCCAATGGCAGCCTCTGATTGGTCCACGGGGGATTGTTGACCCCCGGTCAATTCTCCCCCCTGGATCAGTCAACCCGGATCCACTCTCCCGAACCTCTTTTCTTCGAATTTTCCCCAAGTGATCCGAGCCCCAAATACACAAACCCTGGGTCCTAATCATTCTAGATCCGTTCCTAATCCACGCCCGGTGGTTTTGCCTAGGGATCCGAGCTCCGATAACCATCTCCGACCCCTTCTTATCGGACCCCTAGCAGTATATTGCTGAAGCTCCGCCGCGCTTTTCACGCCATCTTTAGCGTTGCCCCTTCGTCCCAGGACCTCCATTGTGCTCCCCAGAGTGACAGCTGAGTGAGCGTAGTGTCGAAGATAGGAGAGGAGCCCTCCGCCACTGATCCGGCGACCCCCTTGTCGCCGTGCGCCGCCGTGAGTTGCGTCCGAGCCTCGTGACCCCGACGACCCTCGAGGCGATGACCAAGAGCTTCCTTACTCGTCCACAATCGATTCCACTCATCAGGTACCCCCGATTCTCCCTATTTTTCTTGAATTTCCGATTACCCCCAAATTGACCCATCTTCATCTTTCATCGATTACTCCCGCTCCGATCATCCATTCCATCGTCCGACCCGACCATCATCTTCGCCATACTCCTCTCCACCTGCTACGCCCTTCCATCCAACCTGGTTCGCCAAGGAACTGGGAGTTCACCCTCCTCCGCCGTCGCCTCGCCGGAGGGTGTTGCCCCGACGCACACATCCACCCATTCCACCTCTCACCGGGTCAAGGCAGCTTGCCTTCGACCTAGGAAGCTTCCTAGGTTGTTTTGCAGGCCAAATGCGACCCATCTGAGGGTCGTCGAGTTCGAGCCCAGGAGCTTCGAGCCTCCGACGTTGTCGGACCACTCCGGTGGTCTCCGGTCTCATCGGAGGTTCCCAGTCGCTACGGAGTGCCGAGACGAAGTGATTCCACCTTCCAGCAGCTCCAGAGGAGGTCCACACCGCACGCACGAAGCCGGGGAAGCTCGCCGGTGAAGTGTTCTTCCAGGACCCTCCTCCGTCGTCCGATCATCCCCGACGTCCCAGATTCGATCCCAGCCATCCTTTTAAAGGGACTCAGCCACCGTCACATCTGCTTGGGGTGATCAGGACCGTTCGATCCAGCGAAGGGGTGCCCTTGCTCCAGCATCGTCCGATCAGTCACGTGGCACGCCGTCAACCTTTCGATAATAAGGGGTAATTTATAGTTAGGCCCCTCCTGTGTTTGTATTTCTTCTTTAGTCCTATAAATATTAGATATAGTTGTTTTTATTATGGTTAAATTGCACTTAGGATCTAAACCTTTTTGTATTTGCATTTTCGTCCCTGCCTGTGTGAGACACGTGCTTCGTCACGTGATTTTTGGACAAATTGCATTGTATGGGCTGATGTTTTATGTGTTACTGAATGAAATATATTTTCTGATATTTACATCCATGCCCCTGTGAATGTTTTTATTCAACATGTGCCGAATTCTTTAGGTATATTGCACTTTATTCCCTGGGCTTTTAGCACGTGTTGCTAATAAGCCCTTGGAATTAAGTTTTCTTACATTTAGGTCCCTCCGTGCCCAGTACACGTGCAGCACGCATGCGTTCTTGGAATTTTTGCACGAGGGACCCCCAATTTTCTGGATTTGTTAATTTTCAGCCCCTGAAGATACTTTTTATTACGAATAGGTCCCTGTGCACTGTGAGCCTATTTTTGATTTAAATAAAATATCAAATTAAGCCCAAATCGCATGAAAATTGGAAAAGTGGCTCCTGCCACTGTGTAAAATTTTCACCAAAAATTTGGTACATTTTTGAGGTGTTTTTGTATTTTAAAAATTAGAAAACTGGTGTTTTTGCTTCTGTTCGATTTGTAAAATCATAAAAAATATAAATACTATTCTAAAAATTCTTAAAAAAGCTAAGTTTTGTTTATTTTTGTGTATTTGATTTTCTTTGCATTTTTGGTTATTTTTGGACTTATAAAAATCTTAAAAATAAAAAACACTTAAAAATCTATAAAAATTCTAAAAAATTATAGAAAAACCAAAAAAATACAAACTCTTCTTCTGAATTTTCTTTGTTGTTTATATTTTTCATAAAAATTCTCTGCAGGCCATTATAGGACCATTTGATATTTTTCATGGCCCTTTGAAGCCTGGCTAGACAGATTGTTCATGTTTTGGTCTTTATTTATTTTTAGAAAATTCTATAAAAAATATAAAAATCTCAAAAATTCATCAAAAACAGTAAAAAAATCTAAAAATCATAAAAATATTTTTGTTTGAATTTTTGAAGCTTTTTAGAGTGTTTAAATAATGTATTGATTTTGCTTGTTTTTGTCTCTTTATTATTTTCCTTCATTATTAAAAATCCAAAAAAATATAAAAATATTTAAAAACCACCAAAAATACTTGTTTTTGTTTTATTTTGCTTCTTGACTACTTCGTAGGCCGCAAGGCCAACTCGTGCTCCATGAGTCCGACCCTGGGTGCTACACCAGGATAATCTCATAGCCAGGGCCACTCTTTTGACTTTATCTGTTTTTGTTTTTTATTTTATCTGTTTGATTGGTGGTTCTCTGATCTTCATTTTTCTTGTTGACTGATTGATCTCCGAGATCCGGGTCGCAACGACCCTAGTTCTATTATATTCACCCGAGTCTTGGTGAAAATCTTGGTCATCAGAATGGCGCCATTACCGGGGAGCACGGCTTAGTAGTCGCATTTCTTTTTGTTTTGTTTTCTTTTTTATTTTTGCGGCATTTCATGGCTTTTTTTCTCTTATATTTATTTTCTTTTATTTTCTTTTATTGTATTTTTGGTTGTTTTTGAGTGTTTATTTCTATTTCCTATTTTTGCACATATGCCTTGTTTTATTTGCTTTGTTTATCTGGTATGATCACACTCTTATTGTTTACTTGCGAGGGCCCGAGGACCGAGGCAGCTCCTCTCGAGGAGCCGACGCAACCACGGGAATCGGAGGTGGCTCCCTTTTGCACGGAGCCGCAGGAGAGCGTGAGGAGGCAACAGGAGTGCGGGATTAGTTTAGTTTTATTTTCAATACTTATTTGAATTGTTGTAATAATACAGGGACAGGACAGGTCCTTGGACTTCTGAGACTCTCGGGGTCTGTTTCGCCGAGCACCGATGTGCTCGGGGGACCCCTTGGTTTTTCGTGGCTTTTTACGCGGTTTTTGTCATTTATTTACTGCCTTACTGTTTCTCGTGGATTTCAGCCCCTAGCCTAGGATTTTTACTTGATTGCATCGTAAATAGTAGGGTCCAAACACCTAATAAATTTGCCTGTACCTATAGACCATTAATTGGACCAAAATAAAAACTTAATAAAAAGAGTATTTGGTCACTTGAGGGGTCATGCGTCACTAGAGATCGTATACAGCGCTGGCAGGACCCGTTGTGGCGGGCACCGATCGACATCCGAGACCGGACACCGACCCCTCTTGATGACCACTTAGACATTGTTCTTTCGACTAGAACTGTTTGTTAGGGCCCAGATTTCTGCTTACATCATTTAGATAGTTTTAATTCTGTCTTTCAATTATACGTGGATCATATTGCATGTAGACTACTGGAGTCAGGTACGCCTTCTATCTCGTGCATGCATCATTGGTTTCCGGCACATCGGCTTTTTCGACTTCTCCCCCCATTTTTGGACTTAAATAACTAGGAGAACCGAAAAATTCGTTAGGCGATTGTTTGTTTTGAAAAAGACCTAAAAACAAAAACTATAAAATTGGGACTGCTAACTCAACTTGACACTAAAAGACACTCACCAGAAAAATTTGTCTTGGGGAGAGCAACCCCCTCCTTGTCTAGTTTGCATGTGCGAGAGAGTGACCCGCACCCTTGGATAGAGCCACATCTGGACCCCTTTCAGACTACTGCTTCTGGGCTAGTCGTTCTCCAGTGAGGATCGCTCTGGTCTCCGGTAAAGCGGGCCGTGATATCCTTAACAGACCGAGCCAATCGGGTAGCCGATAAACGGTCCGCAGCTTGTACTGGCTGGGAAAGATCTAGCTCGAGATCGGGCCAGTCTCCTGGGGGAATCGGATTCCCAATAGGTCACGTAATCGCTTTGCTATCTTGACTTGATCACCTAATAAAAACTGAAAAGATAATTGACCGAACTCTTACGGTCTTCCGCTCGCGTTGAGTAGGTGAATCAGGGGTTTGTTTGCTGATCATATTTGTTTCCAGATCCCATCCGCCTGACTTGCCAGATCAAGATGATGGGCAGGAGGTCCCTTAGGCAGCCTCTGGCTGCACCGCTTCTTAGCACTCTAGCCCGTTCATCTAGGTTGGTTCGCGAGAGCCGAGACCCACTCTCCGAACCCGAGTTCGACTCCACCATGTTCCCCCTCAACCACCCTTCTTCTGTTTCTGAGATGCCAGTGCCAGATGAGAGACCACAGAATGATTTATCGGCACCTGAGTTTGGGTCTTTTGCCATTGCATAGACCATGGACAGTAGTAGTGACGACCGCACCGGAGGTCCCCGAGCTGAGCAGACATTCATCATGGACCGGGGTGCGATCAACTCCACCCTGATCGCCTCCCTAGAGACAGTTCAGCAGCATTTAAGGGATCAGGGTGCCTTTATGATTGAGATGAGGCAAGAGATGGAGCAGATGAGAGCCGACCGCGATCAGCGCGGTCTAGGAGACGGGCCGAGGAGACCCGACGATGCAGCCACAGCAGCTGCAGCTGTAGCAGCAGCCGTCGCAGCCTCGGCAGCACCAGACTAGCCGAGACCGATGCGGGAGTTACACAACCCCGGATCGACTTTGACGCACCGTTGGGTAGTTCTTCCAGCCATCGTGGGAGACTTCAAGTTCCCCCCCGAACACCTTGCAGCTTCTACCTCGGTTCCATGGGCTCGCCATTGAGGAGCCCCATCTCTACCTCTAGGAGTTTTTGATGATCTGCAGCACAATCCACGACAGACAGGTGGACGAGGATAACATCTGTATGATTGCCTTCCCCTTTTCACCGGTCGAGAGAGCAGCCACCTGGCTGAAGCATATGGGGAAGTTCGTGTACACCTGGGAGCAGCTCTGCACCGAGTACTTGAACAAGTACTATCCACTCGGGCAGACGAACGCAGCGAGGGCCCTGATCAGCAACTTCTCCATGCTCCCCAATGAGCAATTCCACGAGGCATGGGAGAGGTTCCGTGAGATGACCGACAGATGCCTGCACCATGAGATTTTGAAGCCGAACCTTGTTCAGAGCTTCTTCTGTGGGATGACACCAGAGCTACAGGGCCTGGTGAATGCTTCATGTGGTGGGTCCTACTTTGCCAAGGACGAGGATCAGGTCTGGGCCATCTACGAGGAGATGGCCGAGAACTACACTGTGATGTCCCATACCTGACTCTACACTCAGGGACGCCCCCAGCCACATAAGGTGCAGTACCAGAGGATCGCACGGGTCGACGTCGGTCCTTCCACTTCGTCAGCGGCAGCCGCACAGGCCGAGTCCACAGCCGCCGACATGGGCATTATCAGCGAGAAGCTGGACTGGATGGAGATCATAGAGAAGAAGTAGTGCCAGGGTATCATGCAGTTGGAGCAGATGACACAGACACTGAGCGACTTGAAGACACAGCTCATGTGTCTCCAGGAGGCACAGACGGCTTCTTAGCCCCGTCTTCAGTCGCGAGGAGATCCGAGCAGCAGTGGCAGTTCGTCCCAGCGCTCCCAGCATCCTAGACAGGTTCACCTTGTACAAGCGGAGCCATACCAGCAGCCACAACCACACTACTAGTCGCCACTATCTCCAGACACGCAGATGGTGGTCTACCAGCCGGATCAGCCTCTGGCAGTACTCCCGCCACCCCCTTACGAGTCAGAGCCGTTGATGGATGTCAACGGGATTTGGTACAACCGACCCCAGCCTGGTATCCGACGAGACCATCCCAGATTCTGTTGGTCGGCCGGAGGTGCCAGTTCCCAGGAGTAGTCTTCAGGTCAGGATGGCCAGTACGGCCATCAGCGAGATCACCAGCATCAGCAGGCCCCAGTGTACCAGCAGCAGCAACAACAATCATCCCAGTATGGTCCTCGTCCCTATCAGCAAGGACATTCGTGGAGGCATGATCAGCCTCAGCAACAGTAGTATCATCCCCAACAGTACCCCTCTCACCCGCAGCACCAGCCGCAGCAGTAGCCTCACTACCAACGAGGCCACCCGTTAGGTTGTCATGGGCCATCCTATGAGAACCTTGCCTTAGACAACATAGCCCGCCTCTTGACTGACCAACAGGCTACATTTAGACGTGAGATGGAAGAGTTTCACCAGGAGATGCAGGAGATTGTGAGAGGGAAGGCCGCCATACCTGTGCAGATTGAGCCCAATCCGAACAACCTCAAGAGGAAGTCTGAGAAGGTAGATTTCATAGAGTATGCCACTCCAAGTGATTCATTTGGTGATATGTCTGCATATCTATTTGATACTGACTTTGTCACACTTAGGGTTTAGGATACCAGCAGGCAACGCCTCGTCTGAGCGACACCCCGAGGACACTTCCAGAGCGCCAGGCGAGGAGGAGAGCGGTGCTGATGCCACTAGAGATGATGACAGTGGTGATGATGCTACCATGGATGCTGATCCCACCGACGGTACTGATGCCGTCGCGTCACCAGATGGAGGAGGTGGTACTGATCCAACCAGTATTACCGAGCCAGAGCGCAGTGCTGATGCCGCGAGTCGACATGCCGAGGGTGGTACTGATGCCACCGTTTTTACTTCTACGAGTCATGTTGTCTTTCCTTATGTTCATGTATCTCAGGACACTTCTGGTAATAAAGGAAAGGGTTTATTTTCTTCTGATCCACTTGTGGTGCTTGATGTATGTGTGGATTCTGCCATTGAGCAGCCTAGACCCTCTCCTAGTCCTTCATCTGAGAAGGACCCTGTGATCCCCTTCCCTAGAGCACTCCACATGGGGAAGGGGAAGAAAATCGAAAATCCCAAAAAGAAGCAGCAGGAGGAGTTCAGCCAGTATATGATCGACAGGTTCCACATTCAGCTGACTCTTCAGGAGGCCTTGGAGCACATCCCTCTACTCCAGAGATCACTCAGAGACAGGACCACAGTTAGGAGGAAGAGGAGGAACCACCAGTCTGAGATCCATGTGCTGACCAGAGCCACGTCTTTCGCGATTCAAAACCATCTGCTGGCCAAGAGGCCAGATTCAGGAGCCCCGTATGTCAGATGCCACATCAGAGAGCAGAGGTTCGACCGCACTCTATTAGACAGCGGTTCATCGATCAACCTACTTCCGGCAGTCCTTCTCGATCGCTTCGAGTTGGGAACTCTACGACATAGCAAGACAGTCCTTCAGTTTGCTGATCGATCTATCAATAGGCCGAAGGGGTTGCTGAGGGACATCGTCACGATTCAGGGCCTGCAATTCCCCGTGGACTTCATTATGTTGGACATGGAGATCCCTGAGTCGGTGACCGATACCCCCATCATTCTAGTTCGCCCGCTCTTGGCCACAGCCAAGGCAGTGACCGATCATGATAGCGAGAAGGTATACTTTCGCGTCGAGGGCGAGAGTATACAAATAGAGACAGTCGAGGATATCAGAGTTAGAGATTCAGCATGCTCAGAGCCGACCACTGGTTCAGAGCAGATGACTGATGACGGGCTAGACATCCACCAGGACTGCGATTCGTGATTACAGATGATGAGGCAGTTTGGGTAGATCCAGTCGCACAGGCCATCCTCTCACCTTCAGAGTCCGCTGATGTAGAGACGCCAGCAGAGGAGAGCTTGGAGAGCGCATTCCTGGTCCAGGATACTGTTCAGTCGGCAGAGCCGGTTCTTAACCGTGAGATAGAGTTTTTCAGTGAGTATGATACAGATCCCTCGGAGTCAGATGTTGACTGGACAGAGTTTGATGATCTTATACCATGTCTGACTTCCATTGAATCTGTAGCTAGGGAGGAGGTAGATGCCATGCAGAGCAGAGACAGTCCAGTAGAGCAGCCTTCTCCAGATTCTGACTGTGAGCGAGAGTTTCAGTTCTCCCATGCGGATTTGGAAGCATTCACTCAGAGTTTTCAGAGGCCATATCCGCCAGCACCTAGTTGTCCAGAGCTGAAGCCACTTCCTGTGTCGCTAAAGTATAGGTTCCTTGCGGGTGAGCATGAGATGTACCCAATCATTATCTCCGCCGATTTGACTGGAGAGCAGGAATCCCGTCTGATGCGGGTTCTAGAAAAGAACCGCAAGGCGATAGGATGGAGTGTAGCCAATCTCCAGGGGATAAGTCCCGCACTGTGCTCCCACCATATCTATCTCGAGGATGAGGCGAAGTCGTCGCATGAGTTCTAGCGACGACTGAACCCGAATCTGAGAGAGGTTGTCATGAAGGAGATTTCGAAATGGTGGAGCGTCGATTTTATCTACCCCATCTCCGACTCCAAATGGGTCAGTCCATTGCATGTGGTGCCCAAGAAGACGGGCATCACTACAGTTGTCAGCGAGTCTGGAGAGGAGATTGCTACCCGGGTTCCCACTTCTTGGCGGGTCTGCGTGGATTACAAACGACTCAACCAGGCCACCACGAAGGATCATTTCCCCCTGCCCTTTATAGATCAGATCATTGAGAGATTGGCAGGTAAGAGCCATTACTGCTTCTTGGATGGGTACTCCGGCTACAATCAGGTGGCCATCGCGCCCGAGGACCAGGACAAGACTACCTTCACCCGTCCCTTCGATACATATGTGATGAATCTCGTATTCATCATGCTAAAAACTCTCTATTAAAACCCCTGTCTTAATTAATCCAATAAAATCACCTTTAATTCTTTGATTTTATCTTGTACTATATTGTGTATAATTAACCTATAATTATTTGTATTTAATTTCCCTTATTTTTCTGTATCTATTTTATCACTCAAAAACCCCTAAAAATTAGGTAGATAACTTGTCTATAAATCACTGACCCTTAAAAAAGATAAAAAAAATACAAAACAAATCAAAACCACAAACTTGGTGTTTTTATCCCCTTAAAAATACCCCCCAAAAATAGCTTTTATACAGATGACCTCTTTTGGCTTTTTGACCAACATGAAAGTTGTAGATCTCATTGAGACGGGCAACTTTCACGTTTTGACTTTTTCCAAATTCGGCCTCTAACTATTTCTTTTATATTTTTCTTTGTATTTATGTTTGAATTATTCTGATTGGGCCACGTGGCGCCCCTAGGCCGCCCACGTGGCCCGCATCTTCTCGCGACACCCGACCCTCTCCTGGGCCGTTGGATCACACCAACCCCGCCTCCATCCTCACCGTCCCTCCGCGCCTTGCTCACAGCCATCAGATCTGACTCTCAGATCTGATCCTAACCGCACACATCCGCCCCAACCTCAGCCATCCGAACCTTCCATCATCCAACGCCTATCCCCATGCCACGTCTGCCTTCGACCTCCACCATTCGATCACGTGCCCATCCTACGCCTACTTAAATGCCACGTCACCCATTCACCCCGCGCCGTTAGATATCACCCAAGCTTCCATCTGAGCCGCTCATAAGCGCCCAACTTCCCGCCGATGGATCTAAACCTATGATCTAATCAGAGCCCTTCACCTGCGCCCCAATCCCAACCGTTGGATCGCAAGATCCAACGGTCCGCCTTCATCTTCTACCTCCGTAACCTCCCTTCCCCAGCCTTTACGCCTCTCTGACTCGCCGCCCCCTTCCATTTCTAGCCGACGCTCCAGCCACCATCTCCTCGTCGTAACGCCACCAAAGCATTCTCCATTCAACCAGCATCCTCGCGCCACCATCCACTTCCATCGCCGTTACTCCCCTCTCCATTAAACGCCTCGTCAAAAACTCCCCTCTACCACATAACCTCCTGAGCCTCTCCACATATAAAACACCCCCCTCCACCTTCGTTCGCCGTCGTCCACCAATTTGGGCCTTCACCTAGCTTCCTCCGCCCCTCCGATGACAGCGAAGGGGCGGAATTGTGAGACGACGATGATGTTGGCCTGGTGTTGACCCACGGCGGTGCTCCGCCGTGTCCAGGTGGTTCAAGCCACCACTAAGTTCCGTGCCCCAGCCGCGCACGCTGGGCGAAGACCCCAAGCTCCACAGGAGCTCGATCCCAGGCCGTTACCTCCGCTAACTCCTCGCTCCGGCGGGGAGACTTTTTCTTCTTCATTTCTTCGATTTATTACACCACCCTCAACCATTGCCACCTTCGTCTAATTGCACCATCAGCTTCGCCAAACCACCAGCACCCTCGCGCACCAATCTCCTTCCTCCAGAACCCCCTCGCGCCCCGACTCCGCTCCTCCGTCCCCACGGCGGAGGACTCGCTTGAGCCATCATCTTCTCCACCTCCGTCGGCTCCCATTTCACCTCCCATACTTCGCAAAACACGTCCGCACGCTTCGGCTATCACTAACCCCTACAGGTATCTTCAATAGCCGGAATGCATGTTGGAGCATCTTCACGCTTCCCTCCTCCGACGACAGTCCTTCGCCGTGCAGCTCCAGACATCTTCGGAGCTCCGCGTCGCCTCAGAGATCTTCGCCGGAGGCCCAGCTAGCTCCATCGACCTTCAGACGACCCATTAAGCGACGGCGGAGCCAAGGGCGGGTCGCCGGAGCCCCGCCTCCTCCGGTGTCCCGCGATGAAGAAGAAGCTACAGGTGTCGTTCGATTCAACTGAATCGAACGGCTGTGATGAAGCCACGTGGAGGCCCGAGCCTCGAACCAGACCTACAGGCTCGGGCGGACCAGACCTCACCCCAAACCTCCAGATGAGGCCACGTGGCCCGAGCCACAAGCCTGCCCCGAGCCTGGGTCCTCACGTGCACCGCACGTGGGGCTTGGGTAAATTGCAGAGAAGACCCCAGATGAATATATATTTGCATTTTGTTCCTCAGGCACGTGCCTCACGTGCGTGCCTGGGTAATTTACAGGGAGGCCCTCAAAGTTTTCTAAAATTACAAATATGCCCTTACGCGCAAATGGGCAAATTGCAACCGGGCCTAGGCGGTTTTTGCTATTTGCATTTAGGTCCCTCCAGGGACCTAAATGCAATATTTATCCCTTTATTTTATTGCATTTTTATTACAATTATGCCCTTGCACTGTTTTTAGCATAACTTGAGCATCGTACGTCCAAATTGCATGATTTTAGTGTCGTTTTGATCCTTGTTTTGTCCTCTACATCTTAGCATGCTTACTTCTTTCATTTGACACTGTTTTAATTAAAGTGATTTTTTATGTGAATAATGGAACCATGCTCTACTTGTCTTGCTTGATTTGATGACCGATTTTTAATGATGTGTTCAAATTGGCTCTAATTTCATTCTGTATTGTGTTGCTCACATTTTAGGGTATAATTGTAAGTATTTCTGACATTTTATTCATCATGCATATTCTCTTGCATTGTTTGCCCATGCATCTTTTTAACTTGCATAAAAACAAAATAAAAATACATGCATCATGGCATCGTCTTGTAAATAGCATAGCGCATCATAATTAGCATATGGACCTGAAACTGAAATTAATTAACATTATGCCTTCATGAATCGAAATTCAACACTCAGATTAGGCAGTCGTGTCCTTGTGTTCGACCTTGGTACACTTGCCAAGTATAAATAGTCCACAACATTCAAAGTCTGTGGTTTTTGCTGAACCGAATTCGCCTCCTGTACTACAGCATAATTCCACATTATTTTAGAGGCAAATTTGACGATCATCAAATGGCGCCGTTTCTGGGGATACGGCTTTGCTTAATTTTTGGATTTTGATTTTTTTATTTATTTCAAAAATTTTTAGGTCCTCATTTCATGCATCATTTCTTTACATATCATTTGCTGATTTAATGTCTCCAGATTTTCTAACGTCTTTCTTTTGTGGAAGGGCCCATGGTGATCGAGGACGCTTGATCCTCATGGAGGCGTGAAGTCGAGAACTTCCGCTGAAGAGGCCGCAAAAGAACCTGTGAAGGATTTGGGAGATTGTAGCAGTCAAAATCGCATTGCATTTTGTAAAAAAAAAGATAACTTGCATCTGCATATTTATTTTCAGTCTTGCATATTGTACACACAAAAAAATCCCCCCCCCACACACACACCTACACTGCACATGCACTTACGCACCCCACCCTCCCCCTGTATACTTCTCTCTCTCTCTCTCTCTCTCTCTCTGTGTATCTATTTTTCACGAACCCCCTCCCCCTCACCCTTGTATCATAGAACCCCCCCCCCCCTAACGCAGACCTTACTTAGGCTATTTGTAGCCTAAGTATAGGGGGACCTGCCCGCTCTTCCATCCCTCGTCCCGTCTTCTTGTACTTAGGCCAATTTTGGCCTAAGTATAGGGGGACCCTCCTCCTCAGTTCCGCTGTATCACCCTGTACTTGAACTGAGCCTTGGCTTTATGGCATTTGTGCTATGAGAACATAGCAAATTTTAAGTATAGGGGGTTATACCACATATTATTGTATATTACTTTAGCCTTAGCTCGCGTTTTTAAAACTTTTTAAAATTTTATTTTCGGGCTGGGTTTTGGTAAACTATTGAACTGAGTAAAAAACCTGTAAAAATTAAAATTTGAGGGTTTAATTTTTGTAAATATTCCTGTATTAAAAAAAATTGAAAAACTAAAAATCTTTCTTTTGAGGTTGACTCTGACTACTAGGTTTAGCAGGCATTTTCAGTGAGGGAACCTCTGTCTCCCTTAGCAGAGTGGGTGGTTTAGAGGACATCGCATATGGCCCCGTCCTCAAGTAACACGGTCCTCAGCCCGTACTTACACCCATACTGGCTGAAAGTGTATACTTTTATTTGAGCCTGGGCCAGTCATTGTCTCTCCGAGGAATAAAAAAATTAAAAAATTAAAACCCATAAAAATTTACAAAAGATAAAAATCACACAAAAATTCACTAACCCAAGGAGTTGGTGTATTCCTGATACATTCACACTCACGCAAGGCTTGAGGATTTTAAGGACACTGGATCTCTGGGATCTTGAGAGTCTGAGTTAACATGCCTTAGTCATTAGGGTTTTTCATGACTTAAATATCCACACTCCTCTGGTTTGAAAGATTTGAGTGCTATATTGCACTCTTCATCTCTACCTTCAAGAAAATATGATCAGCACAGTCATTCCACAACTGCATGATTGATGAGCTGAGATGGGATATCACTTGAGGAACTAGGACCAGAGAATTGAGTTTAGACCCGATCTAATGATATTTGAGGATGGGATAAAGTTAATGAAGGCTTCAGAAAACCTGAGTGTCAGCAAAACCCTAGCCAGTATGTGAACAAGATTCATATGCTATCTCTTTGATATTTACCTAAAAGTGCCAGGGTGTGATGAAACTTATAGGAACTTGTTGATCAGTGTGCGACAATCTCTTGGTAAAAGCAGTGGAGCTAGCCAACAAAAGAAATAAAATGTTAAAGAAAAAGCTCTAAATCCAAAGTCAAATTCCAAACGAGCATCCACCAATGGCGAACGCTCCCAAACATTTTCAAAGTGTCCACTTGGACCAGGCGCTAATTAGGACCAAGGAGTCGAGCTGACACCACAAAAGGGCTCTGCATCGTAAGCGATACAAGTCTGGGTGTCGAAGGTATCTTAGATACTCAGAAAAGACACACCCCGGTGTACTCCCAGAAAAACAAGTGCAGACGACTCCAACTCTCTTGATGGACACATTGATCAACAAAGTATTAATATACATGTGTTGAGTAAAAGGCACTCGAGAGGCCCCTTGTTCCAATGTGAGGGTGAGAAAATTAGACACAATCCCAGTACCTCCATCATCTGGCCGTCCATCAACATTTCAAAGTCTGACAAACTAATGAGACGGTGGACTGAAGCAAGAACATACTTATTCCCTAGTATTGAGGATTAGGACTAGAGGAAGATCTTTGGGACTAGAATTTTGGGTGATGCATCGACTCGGCTCTCATGAAATGCAGTACATTAAATGTCATATCCTTATATTTTATGTACAAAAAGAGAGTCTGATAATCAGAGAAGTTGGATTCCTTCTGACTAAGGCTTGGATAAACCCAGAATTTTAGTATCACTTAGGTCAAGGGTCTTCGAAAGATCAAGCCTTGAATTTTTCACGCGCACTGTCAGGAATTAATCCGACTCCTTCATTCTTTAGATGCTCGAGGATGAGAATGGTTTAAGTATAGGGGTATGATGAATCTCGTATTCATCATGCTAAAAACTCTCTATTAAAACCCCTGTCTTAATTAATCCAATAAAATCACCTTTAATTCTTTGATTTTATCTTGTACTATATTGTGTATAATTAACCTATAATTATTTGTATTTAATTTCCCTTATTTTTCTGTATCTATTTTATCACTCAAAAACCCCTAAAAATTAGGTAGATAACTTGTCTATAAATCATTGACCCTTAAAAAAGATAAAAAAAATACAAAAAAAAATCAAAACCACAAACTTGGTGATTTTATCCCCTTAGAAATACCCCGCAAAAATAGCTTTTATACAGATGACCTCTTTTGGCTTTTTGACCAACATGAAAGTTGTAGATCTCATCGAGACGAGCAACTTTCATGTTTTGACTTTTTTCAAATTCGGCCTCTAACTATTTTTTTATATTTTTCTTTGTATTTATGTTTGAATTATTCTGATTGGGCCACGTGGCGCCCCCTGGGCCGCCCACGTGGCCCGCATCTTCTCGCGACACCCGGCCCTCTCCTGGGTCGTTGGATCACACCACCCCCGCCTCCATCCTCACCGTCCCTCCGCACCTTGCTCACAGCCATCAGATCTGACTCTCAGATCTGATCCTAACCGCACACATCCGCCCCAACCTCAGCCATCCGATCCTTCCATCATCAGTCGCCTATCCTCACGCCACGTCTCCCTTCGACCTCCACCGTTCGTTCACGCGCCCATCCTACGCCTACTTAAATGCCACGTCACCCATTCACCTCGCGCCGTTAGATCACATCAAGCTTCCATCTGAGCCGCTCATCAGCGCCCAACTTCCCGCCGTTGGATCTAAACCTATGATCTTATTGGAGCCCTTCACCTGCGCCCCTATCCCAACCGTTGGATCGTAAGAACCAACGGTCCGCCTTCATCTTCTACCTCCGTAACCTCCCTTCCCCAGCCATTATGCCTCTCCGACTCGCCGCCCCCTTCCATTTCTAGCCGACACTCCAGCCACCATCTCCTCGTCGTAACGCCACCAAAGCATTCTCCATTCAACCAACATCCTCGCGCCACCATCCACTTCCATCGCCGTTACTCCCCTCTCCATTAATCGCCTCGTCAAAACCTCCCCTCTACCACGTAACCGCCTGAGCCTCTCCACCTATAAAACACCCCCCTCCGCCTTCATTCGCCGTCGTCCACCAATTTGGGCCTTCACCTAGCTTCCTCCGCCCCTCCGGTGACAGCGGAGGGGCGGAGTTGTGAGGCGATGATGGTGTTGGACTGGTGTTGACCCACGGCGGCGCTCCACCGTGTCCAGGTGGTTCAAGCCACCACTAAGCTCCGTGCCCCGGCCGCGCACGCTGTGCGAAGACCCCAAGCTCCACCGGAGCTCGATCCCAGGCCGTTACCTCCGCTAACTCCTCGCTCCGGCGGGGAGACTTTTTCTTCTCCATTTCTTCGATTTATTACACCACCCTCAACCATTGCCACCTTCGTCTAATCGCACCATCAGCTTCGCCAAACCACCAGCACCCTCGCGTACCAATCTCCTTCCTCCAGAACCCCCTCGCGCCCCGACTCCGCTCCTCCGTCCCCACGGCGGAGGACTCACCTGAGCCATCATCTTCTCCACCTCCGCCGGCTCCCATTTCACCTCCCGCACTTCGCAAAACACGTCCGCACGTTTCGGCTATCACTAACCCCTGCAGGTATCTTCAATAGCCGGAACGCATGTCGAAGCATCTTCACACTTCCCTCCTCCGACGACAGTCCTTCGCCGTGCAGCTCCAGACATCTTCGGAGCTCCGCGCCGCCTCAGAGATCTTCGCCGGAGGCTCAGCTAGCTACATCGACCTTCAGATGACCCATTAAGTGACGGCAGAGCCAAGGGTGGGTCGCCGGAGCCCCGCCTCCTCTAGTGGCCCGAGATGAAGAAGAAGCTACAGGTGCCGTTCGATTCAACTGAATCGAACGGTTGTGATGAAGCCACGTGGAGGCCAGAGCCTCGAACCAGACCTACAGGCTCGGGCGGACCAGACCTCGCCCCGAACCTCCAGATGAGGCCACGTGGCCCGAGCCACAGGCCTGCCCCGAGCCTGGGTCCTCACGTGCATCGCAGGCGGGGCCTGGGTAAATTTCAGAGAAGACCCCGGATGAATATATATTTGCATTTTGGTCCTCAGGCACGTGCCTCACGTGCGTGCCTGGGTAATTTACAGGGAGGCCCTCGAAGTTTTCTAAAATTACAAATATGCCCTTGCGCGCAAATGGACAAATTGCAACCGGGCCCAGGCGGTTTTTGCTATTGCATTTAGGTCCCTCCAGGGACCTAAATGCAATATTTATCCCTTTATTTTATTGCATTTTTATTACAATTATGCCCTTGCACTATTTTTTGCATAACTTGAGCATCGTAGGTCCAAATTGCATGATTTTAGTGTCGTTTTGATCCTTGTTTTGTCCTCTACATCTTAGCATGCTTACTTATTTCATTTGACACTGTTTTAATTAAAGTTATTTTTTATGTGAAAAATGGAACCATGGTCTACTTGTCTTGCTTGATTCGATGACCGATTTTTAATGATGTGTTCAAATTGGCTCTAATTTCATTCTGTATTGTGTTGCTCACATTTTAGGGTATAATTGTAAGTATTTCTGACATTTTATTCATCATGCATATTCTCTTGCATTGTTTGCCCATGCATCATTTTAACTTGCATAAAAACAAAATAAAAATGCATGCATCATGGCATCACCTTGTAAATAGCATAGTGCATCATAATTTGTATATGGACCTGAAACTGAAATTAATTAACATTATGCCTTCATGAATTGAAATTCAACACTCAGATTAGGCAGTCGTGTCCCTGTGTTCGACCTTGGTACACTTGCCAAGTATAAATAGTCCACAACATTCAATGTCTGTGGTTTTTGCTGAACCGAATTCGCCTCCTGTACTACAGTATCATTCCACATTATTTTAGAGGCGAATTTGACGATCATCAATATGCCTTTAGACGCATGCCATTTGGGCTACGCAACGCCCCTGTGACTTTTCAGAGGTGCATGCTGTCTATCTTTTCGGACATGGTGGGAGAGTGCTTGGAGGTCTTCATGGATGATTTCTCGGTCTATGGCGACGGATTCGACTCCTGTCTTGACTGCCTAGACCGAGTCCTTCAGCGATGCATTGAGGTTCACCTTGTGCTGTCTTGGGAGAAGAGTCACTTCATGGTGATTCGAGGGACGGCTCTTGGCCATATCATCTCCAATAGGGGCATGGAGGTTTATCCGGCCAAGGTAGATATCATTAGAAAACTCGCATCGCCGTCCAACTTGCAGGAGTTACGATCTTTTCTGGGGTACGTCGGTTTCTACCGACGCTTCATTCATGATTTCAGTAGGATTGCCCGACCATTTACTGATTTGCTGATGAAAGACATCGAGTTCCTTGTCGATGACAACTATCTTTCGTCGTTCGAGACTCTCAAGAGATGTGTTGTTGAGGCTCCTGTCCTTCAGTCGCCTGATTGGTCTCTTCCATTCGAGATCATGACGGATGCCTCTGATTTTGCCGTAGGGGCCGTGCTGGGACAGCGGAGGGATGGAGTTCCATTTTCCATTCACTATGCTAGCCGTACATTGGATGCCGTGCAGCGGAACTACACTGTCACTGAGAAGGAGATGCTAGCCGTAGTTTTTGCCCTAGATAAGTTCAGATCTTACATTATCGGATCTAGAGTGACCATTTACACTGACCATATCTCCATCAGGTACCTCGTGGCAAAGAAGGATGCCAAGGCCAGATTGACTAGATGGATCCTTCTACTCTAGGAGTTTGACATCGAGATTAAGGATAAGCCTGGAGTCAAGAATGTGGTGGCGGATCATCTCTCCCGATTAGAGCATCTTGAGGATTCTGAGCAGACTGAGCCTATTTGTGAGACCTTCCCAGATGAGGTGATCCTTTCTATCGCCTCTCTCCCGTGGTATGCCAATACTGTGAACTTTCTTGTTGCTAAGAAAGTTCCACAAGATTGGCCCAGGCAGCGACTTGAGACCTTCCTCGCGAAGGCCAAGTTCTACCACTGGGAGGATCCCATCCTTTACCATGAAGGAGAGGATAGCGTCTGACGTAGGTGCATTCCTCAGGAGGAGCACCATAGCGTCCTCACTTACTTCCACAAGCTTGAGGTAGGAGGACATCACTCTGGGAGGAGAATGACACAGAAAGTGCTCCAATCTGACCTATGGTGGCCTACTCTTTCAAGGACTCTGATGAGTTTGTGAAGAGGTGTACTGACTGTAAGAGGATGGGCACATGTGGACAACGTGATATGATGCCGATGCAGCCCATTCACTTCTGTGAGGTTTCTGACGTATGGGGCATCGATTTCATGGGTCCATTCCCTAGGAGTCAGGGATTCGAGTACATTCTGTTGGCCGTGGATTATGTTAGTCGTTGGGTTGAGGCCATCTCCGCCCGAACCGCAGATGCTAGGACTGTTTGCAGATTTTTGAGGAAGCATATCATTTCACGGTTCGGGGTACCTCGAGTGTTGATATCTGACGGGGGGTCTCATTTCGTCAACAACAAGGTAAAGGCCCTTGCTAGCAAGTTCGACATAGACCATCGAGTTGCCACTCCATACCATCCTTAGACGAATGGTCTCGCCGAAGTGTCGAACAGGGAGATCAAGACTATATTGCAGAAAGTCATCCGCCCTGACCGAAAGGTCTGGTCACAGCTTTTGGACTCGGTCTTGTGGGCATATCGGACGTCTTTCAAGACACCTTTAGGCACATCTCCCATTCACCTCGTTTATGGCAAGATATGCCATTTACCTGTTGAGTTGAGACATAGGTCACTTTGGGCTGTCACTGATATACTTTTGGATCCAGATAGTGTAGGAGATCAGAGGAGGGCAGAGTTGGCAGCCTTGGAGGAGCTTCGTGATACCGCCTTCTCAAACAGCCTACAGTACAAGGAGAGGGTGAAGGAGTGGCATGATTCTCATATCAGCCACAAGCATTTTGAGCCAGGACAGTGAGTATGGCTGTTTGATGTTAGGCTTCGTCTATTTCCAGGGAAGCTACAGAGCAAATGGAAGGGACCGTATTTGGTGAGAAAGGTACACGACAATGGGAGTATTGACATATCTGAGTTGTCTTCTGAGAGTACCTTTCGAGTGAACGGCCAGCGGCTCAAGCCATATCTTGATCATGAGCCGCGGGTCATTGATGTTGCCCTGATTCACTTTGTGTGAGATGTGGTCTCTTGACTCACATCTATTGCATCCCACGCCTGATTATCACTGTTCTTCCGACCTGTATAGATCCAGATGTCCATATCATTCCATTCTTTAGTCCCACATCCCTTTTCTCATCTTATGATTATGCTATACTTAGGGTGTACTTTACCCTAAGTATAGGGGGGAAGTAGGACTCTCGGGTATTCTTTTAATTCATTTCTACCTCGATTTTTGCTGCCTATACTTAGGAACATTTTACCCTAAGTATGGGGGGGTAGACCCTGTACATTCTCCACTCGGTCTTCCCTTTGTGTACAGCCTGCTATACTTAGGATTATTTGATCATAAGTATAGGGGGAAATGCCGAGACCCTCTTGATTTTCTATTTCTTTGATTCATCTTTGTATATAGCCTTCCTTTTCACTTCCCTATACTCAGCACGAGTTATGTCTTCTTCATCGCTCTTGACTATGAGGACATTGTTCGAGATAAGTATAGGGGGTGTGTATATATTTATATACTTTAGCCATAACTCGTACTTTGTGTGAGTGTGTTAATAAATAAAAATGGCTAAAAACCCAAAAATCCATAAAAATTAAAAATTTTTCCTTGTAAATAAACATTCTTTTATTGCACATACATAGCTATTGTAAAATTATTTTTGTAAAAATATTTTCAAAAATTTTTTGTGTAAATAATGTGTAAATATGTGCATATCAAAACTATATATATAATACAAATTTTTTCCAAAATGTTTTAAAAATCAAAAGTTTGCAAAAACCTTGTGTAAATTTGTGTAAATATTTTGCAAAACTTGCATTCATGCACACATTCATGATTTCGAAACATTTTTCAAAAATTTTGCACATGTGTAAATATTGTGTAAATAGCATCTTTGTATATATCTATATAGTTTTTCTTGGATTATAGTTGACATTTAAACTAGCCTGGAATTAAATTAGGAAATGGAGCTTGACTAAGATCTTAATCCACCTAATCATAAGAGGAACCTTATAGGGCTTAGGGTTAAGGCTTTTCAGGTCTATGGTGACTTAATTCTTTAAGTCCACTAGGCTATGATCACATGTCATCTCAATGAGCCTAAGTAGAGCACTTAACAACACACACATGACTCATATAGACAATGGCTTGACTTGGACCCGCACTTTACACCGAGCTCTCTACGGATGAGGTGGTGAGGAGGCAGTCTTCCTTGACTTGGGGTAGCATATGAGGGTAGTACTTCTAGGCAAAACCTCTCTTCTTCTTTTAGTGAAGGAAGTGTGTCTCAACCTGGTCTGGTTGCCATGAGGTCTAACGACAGGAGTTGTGGGTTGCAATAATGCTTCAAAAGAGGGATAGTCTACTGGCTCAAGAGGAAAAACTCCTTATGTACATATGTTGCACCTTGTAAATATGTTGTACAGATGCACTTAAAAAAATGCAAAAAGAAAATAACTCAAAAAAAAGTGGTGGGTCTGATAGAAAATGATAATCCCACTGAAGTATGTATATAGTGCAATAAGCAAAGCTTGAGACCCATGTTCCATCTTATGTAGCTTGCAGCAGGGAGACTTAGCTACACTGGTTGAGCTCCCAAGGATACCTGGCTACACTGGCCATGGTCCATTATCTTCTTCCCCCTCTTCTTGAGCTGGTTGAACTTTAACTTAGAAGGGAATACCCCGCTCCTCGAGGAAAGAGTAGCCAGATTAGGGTCATAGAGTTACCTTGTTGGGGAGGGTTGTCAAGTTACCACTTCTGAGGTGGAGAGTTATACTTCACATACACTGTACAAGGAAAGATTCATGGTCTTCGGGGTTTGTATATGTAGACTTGTTCTGATCTGGATTATTGAGGAGTCTTGACTATAGATTAGTGGATCTTAGAGGCTATTACGTTTTAAACTTAAGTCCAAATAAGGTTCTGACACATTAATAATCCAAAGATCTGATCGAGCTCCATATTTCAATTTAATGAAGGCAAGTTTAATAATCAGCATTGATCCATGCTTTTTCTCCTCTTTTTCTTTCTCTTTTTCTTTTTCACTTCTTTTTCAAATAAGTGTTTGCTAAGGGACTAGCAAAGTTAAGTATAGGGGGTGATGAATACCCATTCATCACTCTTTATTCTTTTATTTTAGCTACAAAACCTATGCAAAACACATGTAGATATTTGTAAATAGCAATAATTATCATCTTGCATGAATTGTGTAAATATGCATAATTAGCGTGTTTTTGTGCATAAATAAAAAAATAAAGAAATAAAAGAAAAAGAGGGGGATATTTAGAATAAATATTGAGCGACCTAATTCCAAGGTACGGCTCAGCATGGGCCTGACCGCAAAAGAACCCAAGTAGAGAGAGATAGGGAAGCTCATGTGTTGTATATATACCTGTAAATACAAAACAATTATTTTCCTATTATTCAAAATAAAAATGGATGTTTATTTATTTGTATATATTTGTAAATTTAAAAAACAAAAATGAGAAAAATAAAAGAAAATTAAAAAGAAATTAAAATCCCTTTATCACTGTACATAAACCATGTGTATAGAAACATCTTATCTATTTATTTCTCCTTATAAATAAATAAGTAAAACCCCATAAAATATGTATATATTCCATATTCCATAATGTAAATAAATAAAATCAAAATCATAAAAATAAAAATAAAATAAACAGAAACAAAATAAAAATCAAAGTCCACCTTGTACATATACCATGTATGTATATAAATAAAAGTATTTATTTCACCCTTGTAAATAATTAATAAAAATAAAATAAAAATACACTATTATTCCACATTTTATTCTATAAATAAATAAAATATAAAATGAGAATAATGTATAAAAATAAATAATTAAAAAAATTAAAAATATATGTATGTATATACATATATAATAATAATATTTTGTAAATACATTATTTATATTTCAAAAAAATAAATAAAAATCACTAAAAAATAATTTAAAAATAAAGAAACAATTTTCATGTTTTGACTTTTTTGAAATAAGGCCATTTACTATTTTAAATTGAATTTTCAAATAATTATCCAATGGCAGCCTCTGATTGGTCCACAGGGGATTGTTGACCCACGATCAACTCTCCCCCCTGGACCAGTCAACCCGGATCCACTCGCCCGAACCGCTTTTCTCCGAATTTTTCTCGAGTGATCCGAGCCCCAAATACCCAAACCCAGGGTCCTAATCATTCTAGATCCATTCCTAATCAACGCCCGGTGGTTTTGCCTAGGGATCCGAGCTCCGATAACCATCTTCGACCCCTTCTTATCGGACCCCTAGCTGTATATAGCTGAAGCTCCTCCGCACTTTTCACGCCATCTTTGGTGCTGGTCCTTCATTCCAGGACCTCCATTGTGCTCCCCAGAGTGACAGCTGAGTGAGCGTAGTGTCGAAGAGAGGAGAGGAGCTCTCCGCCACTGATCCGGCGACCCCCTTGTCGTCGTGCGCCGCCGTGAGCTGCGCCCGAGCCTTGGGACCCCGACGACCCTCGAGGTGACGACCAAGAGCTTCATTAGCTCGTCCATAGTCGATTCCACTCATCAGGTACCCCCGATTCTTCCTATTTTTCTTGAATTTCCAATTACCCCCAAATCGACCCATCTTCATCTTTCATCGATTACTCCCGCTCCGATCATCTATTCCATCGTCCGACCCAACCGTCATCTTCGCCATACTCCTCTCCACCTACTATGCCCTTCCATCCAACCCGGTTCGCCCAAGAACTGGGAGTTCACCCTCCTCCACCGTCGCCTCGCCGGAGGGTGTCGCCCCGACGCACACATCCACCCATTCCACCTCTCACTGAGTCAAGGCAGCTTGCCCTCGACCCAGGAAGCTTCCTAGGTTGTTTTGCAGGCCAAATGCGACCCATCTGAGGGTCGTCGAGTTCGAGACCAGGAGCTTCGAGCCTCCGACGTCGCCGGACCACTCCGGTGGTCTCCGGTCTCACCAGAGGATCCCAGTCGCTGCGGAGCGCCGAGACGAAGCGATTCCACCTTCCAGCAGCTCCAGAGGAGGTCCACACCGCATGCACGGAGCCGGGGAAGCTCGTCGGTGAAGTGTTCTTCCAGGACCCTCCTCCGTCGTCCGATCAACCTCGACGTCCCAGATTCGATCCCAGCCATCCATTTAAAGGGACCCAGCCACCGTCAGATCTGCTTGGGGTGATCAGGACCGTCCGATCCAACGAAGGGGTGCCCTTGCTCCAGCATCGTCCGATCAGTCACGTGGAACGCCCTCAGCCTTCCGATAATAAGGGGTAATTTATACTTAGGCCCATCCTGTGTTTGTATTTCTTCTTTAGTCCTGTAAATATTAGATATAGTTATTTTTATTTTGGTTAAATTGCACTTAGGACCTAAACCTTTCTTGTATTTGCATTTTTGTCCCTGCCTGTGTGAGACACGTGCTTCGTCACGTGATTTTTGAACAAATTGCATTGTATAGGCTGATGTTTTTATGTGTTACTGAATGAAATATATTTTCTGATATTTGAATCCATGCCCCTGTGAATGTTTTTATTCAACATGTGTTGAATTCTTTGGGTATTTTGCACTTTATTCCCTAGGCTTTTAGCACGTATTGCTAATAAGCCCTTGGAATTAAGTTTTCTTACATTTAGGTCCCTCCATGCCCAGTACACGTGCAGTGCGCGTGCGTTCTTAGAATTTTTGCACGAGGGACCCCCAACTTTCTAGATTTGTTAATTTTCAGCCCATGAAGATACTTTTTATTACGAATAGGTCCCTGTGCACTGTGAGCCTATTTTTGATTTAAATAAAATATCAAATTAAGTCCAAATCGCGTGAAAATTGGATATGTGGCTCCTGCCACTGTGTAAAATTTTCACCAAAAAATTGGTACATATTTGAGGTGTTTTTATATTTTTAAAAATTAGAAAACTGGTGTTTTTGCTTCTGTTCGATTTATAAAATCATAAAAAAATATAAAAACTATTCTAAAAATTCTAAAAAAATTTAAGTTTTGCTTGTTTTTGTGTATTTGATTTTCTGTACATTTTTGGTTATTTTTGGACTTATAAAAATCTTAAAAAGTAAAAACACTTAAAAACTTATAAAAATTCTAAAAAATTATAGAAAAACCAAAAAAATACAAACTCTTCTTCTGAATTTTCTTTGTTGTTTATATTTTTCATAAAAATTCTCTCCAGGGCATTATAGGACCATTTGATATTTTTCATGGCCCTTTAAAGCCTGGCTGGACAGATTGTTCCTGTTTTAGTCTTTATTTATTTTTTAGAAAATTCTATAAAAATTATAAAAATCTTAAAAATTCACCAAAAACAGTGAAAAATCTAAAAATCATAAAATATTTTTGTTTGAATTTTTGGAGCTTTTTAGAGTGTTTAAATAATGTGTTGATTGTGCTTGTTTTTGTCTCTTTATTATTTTCCTTCATTATTAAAATTCCAAAAAAAATAAAAATATTTAAAAACCACCAAAAATACTTGTTTTTGTTTTATTTTACTTCTTGACTACTTCGTAGGCCGCGAAGCCAACTCGTGCTCCCTGAGTCCGACCATGGGTGCTACACCAGGCTAATCTCATAGCCAAGGCTACTCTTTTGACTTTCTTTGATTTTATCTATTTGATTGGTGGTTCTCTGATCTTCATTTTTCTTGTTGACCGATTGATCTCCGAGATCCGGGTCGCAACGACCCTAGTTCTATTATATTCACCGGAGTCTTGGTGAAAATCTCGGTCATCTCAAAAAAGACATACATAAAAATAAAAACAAAAAATAAAAACAAAAAATAAAAAAAGGAAAATAAGGTAGACAACAAATATGTATATTTTGTACATAATGACTTAGAAAATATAAGTATAGTTCTAAGATATATTTATATAACATATTCCATGAGATCAAGTCAGTATTACTTGGTAAACAAACAACAAGTAGGGGAGATAAGGCAGAAAACTTAATAATAACTGGCCATAAACATAACACATTAAGTCCTTTTATTTATTATATATACACAATCTTCATATAATTATATTTAATTCATTCAAAAATATTTTTCATTAAACTCTTCATTAATGTGTAGATAAAAATATGTATAAAATATAAAAACAAATAAAAAAATTCCAACTTATATATATACCAATTAATCATAACTCTAAATTGTCAATTTTCCAACTTCCGAACCTCATAACTTCGTCATACGAATTCCAATTTCACTCACCTTAAAGTTCAAGATGTAAAATTATCTAATTAATGAAATTGGTTTCATCAATAACAGAGTTCATTTGTAAAAAGTCAGTTTTTAGACATAATGACAACTAGGTGTCTAGGTTCTTTAATTTATTCGATATATAGTATTTATAGTATAACTGAGTTAGTTTTCTTGATCTTGTATTTTATTTATAAATAAAATCCAAAATTAAAATTATTATTTAATATTGTAAACAAATTAAAACCCTAAAAATAAGTAAAAATGAACTACATTGTATATACAAGTATTTATTAATCAATGTAAAATAACTAAAATCCATAAAATTCATATAAGTCCTATTTATTATTCTATAAATTAATAAAAAATAAAAAATAATATCTTCTTTATTAAAATATTTTACTAAAAATCTATATGATATTTAAAAAACATATTATATGTAAATTTATTGATATTTTTTATATATCATAAAATATATATTATATACCATAATAGATTATGTCACTAGAGGAAGGCATTCGCATCCTCCAATTCTAGGCATCAACATCTCCACTTCACCATCTCTCCTTCTCCTATCCAACGAAGTCCTCCTTGACCATCAGTTAGTGTGGTGACGGAGGAAGCTACATGCCACGTTGAGGTGGAGGTGGGAGCGGAGGTCGCGGGGGCGAGAATGGAGTCGAGGAAATTGGAGGGGGCATCAACACATGCATGAATAGAGATATAGGGCATGATTTGCAAATAAGATTGAGCATCAGGGGCAATTTAGACTTTTTTTAACGAAAACTGTCAATTATAATGGGCATCATAATCGGAACATTACGCAGGGTTATGTCATGTAAGAGTTAAGGCATTATTCGAGATTTCTCGTGTAATTCATGATTATGTGGGGTTAAGATTGTAATTACGATATTACTCAAGATTATGGGTGTAAAAAATCCTTATATAAAAGAGGAAGAAGACACTGCAGATCAGAATTAAAAATCACGGTGTTGATCTTGAAAGTTTTATGGACAATCAAAGGTGTGAATATGTAGGTTTTTTTTGTAAAAAAGTAGGAATGTGATCATGTATTTTTTTCCAATCCACAGTCATCTCATCCTCAATATAGAGAGCAGAGATGTGACTCATGGCTCCTTTCTTTGAATCTTGAAAGTGTAAAAATTTCGAGTTGACTTCTCCCATTTTTTTCTGATTTTCTTGTATACTTTAGGGAGATTAGCCTAGCACTTCTCATTTTTGAAGGCTAGTTGTTGATTGAGCTACCACCTAGTGAGCATTTCCTATATAATGTCCCCATTCCTAATAAGTGCTTGCATATGGATAATCATATTAATAATATTATTTCTAACATGACAATAGGTAATGCTGAGGCATTTCAAATGTTGAACAAGAGTCGCTCCTCCAAGACTCTAATCAATTTACAAACGATATTATGTTCATGGCCACATCTTCAAATATGAAATGAGTGCAGAGCGGAGAGGAATACACGGTGATAAGGATAAAAAGATTATGATCAGAAAAAGCTCTCTCGGACCAATCAAATTAGGACAGAAGGATTTGCTAATCCAATCATTTGGGCAAGAAAAATTCTATTAAGTTGATCCTAATTAGGAGGTGAGCGACAATTCATTTAAATTTCCAAGTCTGGCCTAAGTAAGCCTTAGCTCAATAAGATATGAATAAAATGTGGTTGCAGTCGTCTAGTCCGATGTACCTGCTCATCAGTTACTATGCAATCTAGTGATATTAAAGTAGACCATAAAGAGGAAATTCAGATGGGTATAGATACATGTTGGAGTTGAGTAATAAAAATTTGATTTTTGACCTGAATGGATCAGATCATACACATAGATTCTCACAATTGATACTTCCTCATCTCCGAAGGTGGTGAAACCCCCACGTTCAAACTAAAGGAGTGGGTGACATGGGATTGCTAAAATCAAAGCAGCTTTTATGACAACTTCAACACATATAACAATGGTACTCGATGACAAATTTTACCAGTTGCGAAGTTAAGAGGATTCTGCTTCGACACATGTTAGAGTAACTCCTATATCTCCAGTTATGTGGGAGGGGGTTTGTTGGAAAATTTCCCCTTCAATGTAGAAACTTGTCCTAATTTGAATTGTTAGCATTCAAACATTTGATTTGCAATAATCAAATTGGAGATTGATTGGTGACTTCTTGATGATTGATAAGATCATCCTAAATGTTTTCAAATTTGTGAGATTCTCTTGATTGTTGATTGATGATGTACTCTTAATTTATTTCGGAGTTTTTATTTAAATCGGGGGGGGGGGGGGGTATATGGTTGCAAAAAGGTTGGAAGAACCAGTCTTTGGAGTTGTCATTCTCCAACATTTTCCCCTTCATTTTGGTAGCAGATTTACCGGCTTAGTCATGTTTTCCTTTCTACTATTCTCCATCATTTGATGATTTAAAGAACATATATATGGTCACCTTTGTGTAAAACCTTTATGGGAGACTGATTATTTAAGTGCTTGTTTATTACTACAATCGAACCTGTGATTTTCACCCTCACATCGATTATTTTATTTGTGATTGTGGTTTACATATCTTGCAGGATCCAGTTATCAACTTCGATATTTTTCTGCGATTTGATATATAGTGGTATAAAATTCGTGGTTTCATTTTTGTTGACATAGATGCTAGTTTCTAATCAGTTTAAACATGTTCAGTAATAAATGATGTCGAGCCATGAGGCGATTCAAAGGATGTAAGTGTTATGTTAGGAAACAGAGAGAGAAATTCTAAATTATAAGAACCCGTTCATTTGCGGGTTAGGGAAGGATAAATGCCCCCGATCCTGCATGTTTGCGAACCTGGGAATGTGTTAATAGAGAGAAGTCCCAAGGTCATCCTTCGGCTCATCACAGGTTGGAGTACACCTTCCCTTCCATCCCGACACTGCAACCACCTCTCCCATGAGCTCTCCTCCATTGGCGCCATCCCAACCACATCGTCCTCTCTCTCACCCATTGTGTACTCACCCTCTGGTCAGATGCATCCATCTTGATTATATGTTGTGGTCGAAATCGATGGCCATGTCTGCACGAACATGGAAGAACCAGTTTTTGCTCTAAAGGTTCCAGTAGGTGGGCTTTATTATGGACATTTCTATTCTGTGTTGGACTCTTGTGCTTTGAATGGAACCTATGGGTTCGTCTTTAACTCCTCTCTGGACTCATCTACTCGAGCAATAGCATGGGGGCATCCTTTTGTGGTAGTACATGGGCTTTGCCTGATAGTTGAGCGTCGTGGACTCAGATCTGGGTTCTATGACTTTAGCCATTCCTCGAATCCTCTATATAAAGGGTAGGAGGGCGGCTTTTCCCTCCCTCAATCTTCTTGGGCTAGAGTTATTCCTTCTTGCATGTTGTTTGCATATACCGCTGATCTAGAGGGTCTTCTGGAGGATGAGATACAAGTTCTTACCCTTTGATCCTTATTTTTTTTGCTTCAAAAATGGAACAAAAGAAATGCTTCGTTGGCTTGGATAGCAGTTGTTCGAGCTACTGGTTCCTTGTTCTGTGCTTCATTTCTCTTGTAGTTTGTTGTCATTGATTTCAAGCTCATGCCTTAGGGCTTGTTGCTCTATGCATGCTTTACGCATGTGATTGATATGTTTATGTGGAGAGCGCATTCATCATCATTAAGGCATTATTCAAAGCCATAGCAGGACGGTATTTTACACATTCATAAAGCAAAATTTGGTTGTGTTTGCATGCTGCATCATCCACAACTTCATACATCGTGTGGACGTAGACGATCAAATATTCAATGCATACACCAGAGACAACCCGAGCGAGGATGCCATACCCGTTGCAGATGACAAGGAATACATTGACATCGACGACGATGAGGAAGAACTTCACATTGGGGAGGACGACACCAGAGAGGTTGAGGTCATATGAGACCAAACAGCGATGTCCATGTGGAATGCTGCCTAGACTACCTCTTGCTTTACATCGCTATTTTTCCAACGTTATCTATTGCTTTACGTCTCTATCCCACGAGGCTTATCCCGCAGACGAACGGATCCTGAACGGATCTTAAATGTGATCGTTAGCCACCTCTAAATTACTTACTTTATAGAATCCTATCTCGACTAATGTTAGATTAGCTGATTGCGCAACTAACCCAATAATGAGTATCTTATGAAGAAAAAGCTTTTTTTTTATTCACGGATAGAGATGGGTATTCTTGCAAACTTGTGGCATAATATTTTTAAGTAGGATGTATTTCCAAGGAGATATTTTATATGTGTCCGGACTGGAATTTGGATTTGGTTTGTCGTGCCTTCTCAATAAGGAAAATCTAAATCCAATGTTTATTCCACGTACTTTTAGTTCGATTTTCAGAATCTCCACAACAGACCAAAGTTCGTTGGAAAGCGTGTGATTCTAGAGAAGCTCGAATGAATTCTGATAGACTTAGTTATTTAAATATCTTTAAATTTATTAAATAAATAACCAAATAAGTAGGATCATAAAAATAACATCATTTTAAAACACAGGATACTGTAACGTGCATAAAAAACATTGGCCAAAAATTAAAATAAACAAAGAGGAAGGAAAGTTTACACCATAATCCCTCAAATCTTATCGACAACCCAATAATCTTGGTAATAAATCCAATAATCTTGGTAATAAATCCAGAACTTCCCATAAATTACACCACAACCCATGTAATCCTACCAACTCATATGTGTTTAATTAGAATAAGATATATGGCCGTAGTGGAATTACAACGATCGATTATCGGGCTTCTGGTGTAGTTGGATAAAAAAGAATAAGCATCCAATGCTTTGGCGATGGATAGGAGTGGTCGAACACAACTTTCCATTCATATGCCATGGATGCATTGAAATGGTGGAGCGTTGAGAGCAATCCCAACTCAAGCAATGAGCTCCTTTAAGTGCATAGATGTATAGTTTTATCATTTGATTCTACAAAAAGTAAAAAGAAATAAATCAGACACCTCATAGCAAGCATGGTATAGAAACTTAAGAGGATATGATCCTATTCTCTAATCATGCTTAAGGGAAAGAAAGCATAGTTAGGGGAGAGAGACTAGCTTGAGAAGAATAGGATACGCGCAAAACATCCGACCAAAGCTTACAAGTATTAGCTAGACTTTTCTATGTTAATTAAACATTAATAACAGTTCCTCTCTTACATGCATGGATACGTATTGGGCTCTAGTTTAATCAATCACGTTTTTATCCTTTACCTAATTGGCACAGCTGGATTAATTAACGTAGGATCATTTCATTAAAGCCACATAACCTCACATGTAGAGATGATTAATGTGAAAGGAAATGTTGTGGTTAGACAAAAGAGAAGATGTGATTTATTAAAGTAGTTGGAAATTTGTAAAATATTAAGGGGACCGATAAGCATCAAGGTGATTCTGAAGTAAAAGCAACGTTCTAGTACTTGTGAATTAGCTAATTTGTGAATTAGCTAAGTATATAAAGAATAAATAAATTAAATAAAATATACAAGTATAGGGTACAATGGGAACCAAAAAGTCGACTTTCACATCTTAGCTATATTTTAAATAAAACCACCTTCATTAAATAGATAATTTAGTTTTATGAACAATAAAGTGAGTTTGGTCAATTTTGAGTTTGTATGGAGGAGTTATTGGCTTGTGAAGTTTTGTTTGCAACTTTTTTCTGTATTTCCCAAGTGCATTGTGCGTTATTTTTATGTGCAATTATTTTTGTATTTTTCTTTGTATTTTTATGTACAGATTCCATGTTGAGGGTTTTACATTTGATGTCTATATAATGCAGAATAAAATATGGCAAGTGAGTTATTTATAAAGTATTTACTTATAGACAAATTTGGTTCTATACAACAAAGTGCCCTATCTCCACCTACGTTATTCATGGTTAACCAAGTCAACATTATACATGGTTTCAAGGGTCAGGTTCAGTCAACATCTATGATACTTCCTTTACTTTTTTCTTTTATTTAATTTTTTATTCTAGGTTTAAATCTACATAAATACACAATATATACATGTTAATAGAAAGATGCTAATTCATATTAGTTAGTGGTATTTACAAGCGTTTATTTAGGGATTTAAAGCATAAAATGAATAAATAAATGTGCATGAATGGGAATTCATCACTTCCCTGTACTTAGCTTTGCTAGTCCCTAGCAAACGCTTATGATAATACGTGCTTAAGAAAGAAAAGAAAAAATAAAAAAAAGATAAAGAACTTAGAATGATACTAAATGTTGGGAAATCGAGGGATTCCCTTAACCTGTCCTGCAAAGGATGACTAGCAGCGGAACGTTCCCCTCACGGGAACCAAGAAAAACAATCGTAACACAATAATCAAGAAAACATAGAGAGACGAGAAATTTTACATGTGAAAATCCTCCTCGATATGAGAGAGGAGAAAAACCCACGGGGTAGGCCAGAAAAATGAGAGGGCACAATGTCTTCTTAATTTCATTGCCCAACAAAAGTGATGCTCAGTTACAAGAATAAAATTAGATAACTATCATCTTGTACTTGGAGAACACGATACCGTTGCTTCTCCTCATCACGATTTGTCATTCCCCGTGCACGATTCTTCCTCACGCGGATGCACCTCACGCCTCTGCGGGCTGCTCTTCACGTCTTACGCGGAGTTGCTTCTCACGCCTTGAGTGGGCTACTTCTCTCCTTACTTGGGGAGAGAGACTAAGAGAGAGGAGAGGGAGATATGCTTGAGTTGGGATGATCCCGAATGCCATGCACGGGGTCTTATTTATACTACTCTTGCCTCCTCTTAGTCTTATTTGGAATAGGAAACACAAGTCCTACTCCTATTGCAAATAGGACCCCAAGGCGATAATTGTTCAACAACCATTCTTTATTTTGGGGAACAGATAATAACCAACAACTTCCCCCTCCGGTTCTAGTGGAGAGTTGTCACCAAGAAGGTGATCACTGAGAGGTGACACCAACCAACTTTCTACAGAGCTGCAGCTTGTCATGAGTCACGGCCGTCTTCAACATATCTGATTGATTTTCATCTGTGTGGAACTTCTTTAAAATGAGATGCTTCTTGTCAATAGCATCTCTCAGCCAATGATATAAAACATCTATATGCTTTGTACGAGCGTGGTGCATTATCGTGACCCTGATTCTCGGATCCTCCCATATCTGCATCTGGTTACTCAGCAATAATTTATTCAACAATTAGAACCAATATTCAGAAACAGACTATAAATAAAAATACTCAAAAGGAAGTATTTCAACACTTTGCCATTCACAAATAAAGTTTACATGATCCATTTTCCCGCTACACCCTTTACATGTACATCAGCTGGAAGGTAATATACAGAAATATTACTAACTACCTTACAAAGAAAAGCTACTATGGCTGGCTGGATGTCTAGTATGTAAGCTGGCTGGATTTTAAATTCCTTGCGATGGCTCACCGACACCTGTTGGGTTTTCCATAAATCATGGGATAAAATTAGTGAATTCTAAGTAACGAAGAAGAGAAAAGCAAACAAATTGTGTAATTTTTCAAAACTTGTTATCACCAAACAGTTTCATTCCTTCTCATTAATTTAAGTCATATTCCTTTCTATTCCACGTCAGGGATTAGTCTAGGGGAACCCCACCATTCTTGGACTCCGAAGCTGTGTACCCTTCGGGATTGGAGATTGTGTTGATCTCGGTAAGCTTATGCTGCCGCACATCGCTGTTGGACATGTGAGCCCACGGCGAGCCATTATGCAATAAATATTATTGCAATTCACTCCTTGATCTGAAATAAAGAGTACATAGTTTGCATAATAGGTCCCTTAGTGCAATTAGGGTTATGTACCATGGCCATCTTAATGATCATACAGCTGTTGTTCAATTATTGAATCATAGAGGCTGGTGCTTAGATGAATATCTAATGAGTTAGATTGAGGTCTCATCAAGCACCGTCAAATGATTATTAAGAGATGATCTCCAGCCTGAGTAGGAGGTGGTAATCCTTTCTCAGTTAGGCTGATATCTGACCGACTTCTTGATGCAGGTCCTCTGCATAGGAATAGAGATTCCGAGGTGTCAGATTAGTTAGGTCAAAGAGTTGACTTAACGAGATTGAGATAACCAAAGTCCTATATCATATGCTGTCATGATATAAACACACATCCTCTGACCGGAGACAGATGTGTTACTATATGTCTGAGTATGTACATTTGGTAGACTAATAGGTTGATGGCCAAATCAAGGTCTATACACCGGCGCGCTGGTGTGCATATGAGGGCATATGAGTAATACGATCTCTCAAAGGGATCATACAGGTTCACTACTGAACCGGAAGACATGAGCTCACTCATGAGATATTGGGAAGAATCAAATTCCGTGCGCATGGTCGTCTCGCTTTGGAAGCTTGACTGAATTTGTTGGTTTGATATATACTTTTGGAAAGTATATGATCAAGACCTAGGTATGATATATGCTTTTGGAAAGTATATGATCAATACCGACTCCCAATGATCGAATGAGAAACTTACTGATAAAACTATGAGGTAGACGGTATAAAGTTGATCCAATACTTCGGGTTTAATCTGGGTCTTCCAGTATGCAGGATGTACATGTATTAGGAATACCTGAGGGTGATGTGATCATAAACGATTGTATAACCATGACGCTTCCATTCCTAGGGAGTGATGAAACGGGTCTGGATTTTAGTGACTCCTCTCAGTAGAGAAGTAATCTTATCTTAGTCCAATTATTGGACATTGATCTGAATATGATTCAGATGCAATGAGAAGATTAGATTTGCGGTCTTGATTTAATCAAGCATCTATGGGAGGCCCGCGATCTGGATTTGAGATATGATCTCAATATCCATGTCACTATACGTGGAACAATACAATCGCCCTGTCCTTATCTCCAAGTATTTGCGGAGAAAGCGCATTATCCTTGAAAGAGTTCATGGATAATTCTATTGTTGATATATGTATCCGAGCAATGAGAAAATGGATAATTGAATATGATTTAATTATCATGAATAATATGAATTTGATTCATATTATAAGGAGAGTTATCTTAGATAATTAAATGTGATTTGATTATCAAAGATGTAAATAATGTGAATGTGATTCATATTATTTGAGCACAAGAGAATAAGTTATCCAATATAATTAAATGTGATTTAATTATTATTATGGATAAGAATAATGTGGATAGTAATATCCAATTATTCATAATATATTTTAAATGTGATTTATAATGTATTAGAGAGAGTTAAATATAATTTATATTAGTAGATTAATTATTAATGTGTATTGGATACACATTGTCTAATTAATTGAAAATGTAAATTACATTTTGTTTTGGGTTGCGAATATGATTCACAATATTCCAATGTCAAGACTGCAATATTCCCATATTTAATTGAGAATTATTTTGGTGAATAAAAATCCCAACAAATAGTTGTTGGAAAATAAGTAGAGAGAAAATCAAGGAGATGTGCAATCTCATGGGAATCCATGAGATTGCCCTCTAAAGGGGAAGGTTGATCTCCTTTGTATTTTCTCTCCTTATTTGATTGATTTAATTTGGTATTAATATTTATTTGATTTATCAAATATATTTTATCAAAATTAAATCACAAGTTGTTGGTTTTTACCAACAATAATCTTGACCATTGGATTGACATAAATCAATCTCATCCATTGATTTTATATGTCACATGGATTGAGATCCATGGATCCCAAAACCCTATAAATAGAGAGGCATACCATGCTCTCTATTTTACACACAATGCTTGAGAAGCATCTCTCTCTCTCTCCCTTTCTCTCAAGAGACGTCAGCCCTCTCTCTCCCTCTCATGGCCGTCCACCATGGATGCCATGAAGAGGTTCTTCATCGCCGCGGCATCGTCATTATGCTGCCCGTTCTTCTGCTCGTGGATCTCCGTCTCCTTCGGTGTGCCTCGCTCGTGAAGAAGACGTCGGATCTCGTGTGCCGAGATCAGGAGATCCGCCGCTTGGATCATCAACATGGATTGCGAGAAGCACGCGGTTCATCCCCGCGCTCGCAAGCGTCTCCTCCGTCGGATCGGACTTGAGACAGGAGGTCTCTTCGTTTAGAGACTCGATCGTAACCACGATTCAAGAGGTAATCCTATTACTTGTTTTTGGTTTAGACGAAACGATTCGAGAAGTGTTCTTGGATCATGTGGTTTCGTCGTATAAAATTTTTTAAATTCCGCTGCATCGAGCAACTAGTCCGACTAGTCGCTCCTCGTCATATTCGATACGACGCTCACGCTTTCGTGATGCTCTTGAGGATCTAACCATATCCTTCAAGTGGTTTCAGAGCCTTAGGTCGACGGTTTCGAATATAATTCGCTAACCGAGGACGACTTGGGTTCGTTAAGGTCGCGAAAGTTTTCATCGCATTTGATTTCACAGATCTGTTTAGTAAATAAATTCGGCACTGTTTAAATTATTTAAACACGAATTTAATACTTGGATTTTGTTCCCCATTAAATAAGGAAACCAAATGATCTGAGTTTGCGTAAATCGGATTTCGTATGCTCGAGATATGGTTGTTTTAATGAACATGTATGCACTGTTGCGGGAACTGTGAATCTGAACGTGATTAAAATGTTAATTACTGTTTAGACTTGCCTCGAAATGCGTGAAACATTACTTAGGTTCTGTCCTAAATCAAATTAGCAAACTTTAGAAATTGACTTTGCTTAATTTGGATTTAATATGATTGAGATATGCTAATTTTAGTAAGTAGGAGTCACTGCTGAAATTGCTTTCCTAATCAAGAACCATGTGATTGTCAATTAATGAAATTAATTGTTAATTTCGAGAAATAATTATGGAAAATATTTGTGAAATATTAGAAGATTATTATTTCCTTAATTGACTTGGCCCCAATCAATTAATTGATTATATTTGATCTAAATCTTAATTGGTATCACAATCATCAAACTTCTTGCTTGAATAGGATTGGGAATTTGTCTAGCAAATTTCCTTATAATCAAAATTGTTTTGATTACTTTATGGTATAATTTCGGTTGAAGAACCGATGATCATCTCAAGTACAAATTAATCAATTTGGCATTATCCTTTCCCGAGGCGGATATGGTGTCTAGTCGGGGATCGCTGGGGTAGCGGGTTGCAACGTATGCGGTCCGTCCCACTCCCGCCGGTACTGGCCATGACAACGGGTAGGGCCGGGATAATGTTCGAGGGATTATGATGTATTTTTCTAATTATTAAAATACGAATTAATACATACTTTGAGAATAATACCACATATATATTCAAGCATAAAATTAAGTTTGATTGATTAAATTGGATTGATAATTAATTTAATATGATTAAGTTA
Organism: Ottelia alismoides; assembly: GCA_037367405.1. Taxonomy (NCBI): domain Eukaryota; kingdom Viridiplantae; phylum Streptophyta; class Magnoliopsida; order Alismatales; family Hydrocharitaceae; genus Ottelia; species Ottelia alismoides. Next base: position 514,841 of record JAZKJV010009277.1, read on the forward strand.
ATTATATCCAATTAAGAATACTCTAATATGAATAGAGTTAATAATTCCCTTGGAAGAATTAATTATAAGAATGTGATTCATAGTAATTAATTAAATTTGAATAAGAGGTGGAGGATCACATAAGTGACATCCATGGTCTCCCGTCAAGGCGAAGGGTTTCCGTCGTCAGGGATTGTATATAGGAGACGCCTGTACGAAGTGACAACTCCTATATACAAGCGCATCTGGATCGGAGTCTTTGCTTCTCGAAAGAGTAAGGCCGTATGCGTAGTGACCCCAATATCGGATCCTCATATTATTGGGGCGATATTGGATTGCGCATAGCGAGTTCTATTCCTGTTGACGGTTGGTTCAATTGATGACGGGTCAACATCACCTTAGGGGTGGTGGGCCCGGGCATTAAAGACCGAATTGGGAAATGCAAGTTGGACTTGCAAGGCGGAATGTGTTCCCGCTTCTCTTTATTGGAGTTGCAGTTTCTCATATTATTAGGATGTAACAAAGATAAAGAGGAGATCCCAGATCTTGTTGAGATACAATGGTAAGTATATCTCTTACATTGAAAATGATTAAGGGAATGAACTTTCATTGTTGACATGGCAAGACAACTTTGATGAAAAAATTCCTAAATCAAAGTAAATTATATATTTATATATGTTTATGCAAATTTCTTATTTCAGATAATCCTTCATTAAACCCACTCAATATTATACTCAATAATAACCAGTAAAATATCATGGATTGGACTCTTTGATCCAGATATTGTATTTGCAGTTGGACACATAATGTATGTGGTTGCAATGTGCAAGTTTCCTTATAATAATGAGGAATGATGATTAATAAGACAATAGGACTAAAACCCTAGGGTTTGTATGTCTCTATAAGTCTTGATCTTATCGAATGTACTTTTAAAGTGACATGTCGATAATGATCGTAATTATCAAATAATCCTTATAAAATCAATAAAGATATTCTGGCATACATATGTGCTCTTGACATTTAATCATGAATGACATGGTTCTCTGCATCATGTAGAATGGTAGCTCTATAAGAGATGATGTATTCAAATTGTTTGAGTACCTACCTGAACCTATGTTTTAAGAGTTTAGATGGACGTAGATGATGAGTGTCATCATTCTACTATCTATACTCTAGTCATTAATGAAGCTTCATAATATTCATATTGTATGAACTTAAATGAAGCTTGTATAAATGTTGAAATACTCTTATATTGAAATTTTTGATTTTAACATAAGAGATCCTTGGTCTTGAGCAATAGTTGCTTATAGACAAAGGGAGCGCAGTGGAAGCATGGGTTGGACCCAAGTAAAAGGTATAGTCAAAGAGTTGACTGTACTTTTGTGGCTTCCATATGACATCCAAAGAGTTGGATGAATGCCAATACTGCAATAAATTGATGTGTTGATAGTATGACTATCAAATCTATCTAGAATCCTTAGAAAGGGAATCAGATAGTACATCAGAAAAAACTACATATAATCATTGAAATTGACTTACTTATTTGATAAGATAAAGTCTAATAATTGTATCTCAATCTTCTAATGACACTTGCAATTGGTTGCATCTGTATTAGAATATTAAAAATTTGATCTTAAGGTTTAATGGTCATCCATGTTGGAATTGATGCAATTATTGCAATAATTTCCACCGGATGAATAGACTTCATATTTTCAGTGGGAGCCCTTAGTCTTAGAGAATGTCTCTATGACCTAGATATTAGAATACACTCATTGTTTATTTCTAAATGTTGGGAATAAACATGAAATCTGGAATAGACCTATCATAAAGAGTTATGATGGATATATTTCAGATAGTAATCTTACATCTAGTGGACTCCACTAAATTAGAAAATTGATGAATGGTTCATTAAGATTTCTAATACTGAAAATTAAACCTTTAAAGATCAATAGGAGGATAAAGATCATTTGACAGTGATCTGACATAATGTTTTGGACATATATCTGTTGATGAGATCAATGGACAAGTAAGAGATGAAACTTTAGAATGTCTAAAATTTCAAAACTTGCATACTTATGAATATTGTATTCAAAGTAAAATGTCCAATACACCCTTCTTTTGGAATGGTGTAAGATGTTAAGGTATTCAAGATCTCATACCTATTGATGTATGTGAATCATCTATATCACAATAAACATTATGGATATGTGATATCTATTAATGATATGAGATTTCTTCTCTTCACTTAGAAAATTTTGAAATGTTCAAAGATTTCACAATTTTGGTTTAGAACCAAAGTTTGAAGGAAGATGAAATGAATTTGATCTAACCAAGGTAGCTTGTACCTATTAGATGAATTCAAGAAATTCCTTATGGAGATATGAATATCATTCCTATCTCAATCCTCCTAATGAACCTGAACTCAATGGAGTTGTAGGGAGATACAATTGATCATGTGTGACATGATTTAATCAATGATTAATCCTAGCATAATTATCTTTTAGTTTCCAAAGGTGTATATGTAGTAGAGACTACATTATATACTTAATAAGGTTCCATGCATGTAAGCTGGAATCTAGCACTAGAGAGTGTTACTTCATTAGGAAAAAAAAGGATGGTATTGTATACCTACTTTATGACCTTGAGATTCTTAAAAGATCTCATATCTGAGAATGTGATTCTTGGAGGATGACTCTCTTAAGAATCAAGATAAAATGAAGTAAAGAAACTCATTTAAATCTTGAGAAGATAATGAGGCTCCTAAAATCGGAAACTAAAATAGATAATTAAAGATGAAACATTAATACCTCTTCAAAATAGTTTGAGGATGGATTCCATGTGTTAGTTAAATCTGAAAATGATCGGACTTTATGTGATGAAGCTCCTGAGGATCATGACATGGAAAGATGGATGTTAGCAATAAAAGTCTAATGTAGACTTCAGATACAAGTGTTGTATATGGACCCTCGAGGATCCACCTATATGGGTCAGACCCATTAAGGTGTAAATGGATCTTCAAGAGAAAGAGGGAACCTGATGAGAAGGTATAGACCTTCAAAGCACGGTTCATAGCCATGAGCTACACACCGAAGAGAAGACATTGCTTGCGATGAGACTTCCTCTCCAGTGACCTTGCTTTAACCCATCAGAATATTGATAACTATAGCTACACAACTTGACTATGACATCTTCATGATGTGAGTCAAGATTGCATTCTTTTATGAATACCTCTCTGAGGATATTCATATGAAGTAGCCCCAGGGCTTCATGGTTGAGGAAAGCAAGGTGTGTAAGCTAAAGAACTCCATCTTTGGGCTCAAATAAGCTTCCTAGTTGGAACATAAGATTTGATGAAATTATAAATGTTATGATTTCAGATAAAATCTTGATGAACCATGTGAAGCTTAGTGGGAGTGCCATTGTGTTCATCGTGCTATATGTAGATATTATTCTAATCATTTAGAATGATATAAGAATAATAATAAGTGTTTTATAATTTGGTTGTTCCATACCTTGAGATACAATCTCAAGGATACCTCTAAGATCTTAATTCTGAAGTCGTTCAGAAGCAAAGAGAAGAGGGTATTGGGACCGTCACATTAGTAATACACCTTGGAATTATTCCATTTTCTGGAAAATTCCAAGAGAGGCTTCCTTCCCTTAAGATGTGGTAGTGACCTGTCTAAAGGGATAACACCTCAAAGAGTTGAGGAAGTAAAAGACAGAACTGCTTGCACTTGTGCATCAGTTACGCGAAGCTGAAGTGTATGCTAGATGTGTACAAAAGCCATATGTCTGCCATGCAGTGGGAATAGTAAACTGTTACTAATCCTACTCTTGAAATAAAACACTTGGTTGCAGTAATAACAATATCTTCAAAGATGATGAAACTTAGAAATAGTGATCTCAAAGTCTTATCTTCAAAGGTTTAAGACCTTGTAGATAGTGATCTATAAGGGTCTTAACTGTAGATACCTTAGGAGATAGAGATCTCCAGGAATGAAGGTATTCTAATAAGGATTATGGGAATACTGGTTATGATAATTAATAAGATGTAGTGTCAAAGACACTATAACCAACAAAATTGAGTATCGATTGCATGAGATGCAACATTCGCATTGGATGCGAGCACTGTTACAAGGAGATATGCAAGTGCCGTAAAAGGACTTGGCGTAGTCTCTTGGGAACGGAGTGACTGATCAGCTTACCTAGCTATTTTCTAAATAGCCTATGATTGTCACATGAGTATGGGTTTAAATGATTAGCCCATTAATGGCTCTTTGGGCTAGTGGGAGATTGTTGGACATGCGAGCCCACGACGAGCTATTATGCAATAAATGTTATTGCAATTCACTCCTTGATCTGAAATAAAGAGTACATAGTTTGCATAATAGGTCCCTTAGTGCAATTAGGGTTATGTACCATGGCCATCTTAATGATCATACAGCTGTTGATTCAATTATTGAATCATAGAGGCTGGTGCTTAGATAAATATCTAATGAGTTAGATTGAGGACTCATTAAGCACCGTCAAATGATTATTAAGAGATGATCTCCAGTCTGAGTAGGAGATGGCAATCCTTTCTCAGTTAGGCTGATATCTGACCGACTTCTTGATGCAGGTCCTCTGCATAGGAATAGAGATTCCGAGGTGTCAGATTAGTTAGGTCAAAGAGTTGACTTAACGAGATCGAGATAACCAAAGTCCTATATCATATGCTGTCATGATATAGGCACACATCCTCTGACCGGAGACAGATGTGTTAATATATGTCTGAGTATGTACATTTGGTAGACTAATAGGTTGATGGCCTAATCAAGGTCTATACACCGGCGCGCTGGTGTGCATATGAGGGCATATGAGTAATACGATCTCTCAAAGGGATCATACAGGTTCACTACTGAACCGGAAGACATGAGCTCACTCATGAGATATTCGGAAGAATCAAATTCCGTGCGCATGGTCGTCTCGCTTTGGAAGCTTGACTGAATTTGTTTGTTTGATATATACTTTTGGAAAGTATATGATCAAGACCTAGGTATGATATATGATTTTGGAAAGTATATTATCAATATCGACTCCCAATGATCGAATGAGAAACTTACTGAAAAAACCATGAGGTAGACAGTATAAAGTTGATCCAATACTTCGGGTTTAATCTGGGTCTTCCAGTATGCAGGATGTACAGGTATTAGGAATACCTGAGGGTGATGTGATCATAAACGATTGTATAACCATGACGCTTCCATTCCTAGGGAGTGATGAAACGGGTCTGGATTTTAGTGACTCCTCTCAGTAGAGAAGTAATCTTATCTTAGTCCAATTATTGGACATTGATCTGAATATGATTCAGATGTAATGAGAAGATTAGATTTGCGGTCTTGATTTAATCAAGCATCTATGGGAGGCCCGCGATCTGGATTTGAGATATGATCTCAAAATCCATGTCACTATACGTGGAACAATGCAATCGCCCTGTCCTTATCTCCAAGTATTTGCGGAGAAAGCGCATTATCCTTGAAAGAGTTCATGGATAATTCAATTGTTGATATATGTATCCGAGCAATGAGAAAATGGATAATTGAATATGATTTAATTATCATGAATAATATGAATTTGATTCATATTATAAGGAGAGTTATCTTAGATAATTAAATGTGATTTGATTATCAAAGATGTAAATAATGTGAATGTGATTCATATTATTTGAGCACAAGAGAATAAGTTATCCAATATAATTAAATGTGATTTAATTATTATTATGGATAAGAATAATGTGGATAGTAATATCTAATTATTCATAATATATTATAAGTGTGATTTATAATGTATTAGAGAGAGTTAAATATAGGTTCTTTTAGTAGATTAATTATTAATGTGTATTGGATACACATTGTCTAATTAATTGAAAATGTAAATTACATTTTGTTTTGGGTTGCGAATATGATTCACAATATTCCAATGTCAAGACTGCAATATTCCCATATTTAATTGAGAATTATTTTGGTGAATAAAAATCCCAACAAATAGTTGTTGGAAAATAAGTAGAGAGAAAATCAAGGAGATGTGCAATCTCATGGGAATCCATGAGATTGCCCTCTAAAGGGGAAGGTTGATCTCCTTTGTATTTTCTCTCCTTATTTGATTGATTTAATTTGGTATTAATATTTATTTGATTTATCAAATATATTTTATCAAAATTAAATCACAAGTTGTTGGTTTTTACCAACAATAATCTTGACCATTGGATTGACATAAATCAATCTCATCCATTGATTTTATATGTCACATGGATTGAGATCCATGGATCCCAAAACCCTATAAATAGAGAGGCATACCATGCTCTCTATTTTACACACAATGCTTGAGAAGCATCTCTCTCTCTCCCTTTCTCTCAAGAGACGTTAGCCCTCTCTCTCCCTCTCATGGCCGTCCACCATGGATGCCATGAAGAGGTTCTCCATCGCCGCGGCATCGTCATTATGCTGCCCGTTCTTCTGCTCGTGGATCTCCTTCTCCTTCGGTGTGCCTCGCTCGTGAAGAAGACGTCGGATCTCGTGTGCCGAGATCAGGAGATCCGCCGCTTGGATCATCAACATGGATTGCGAGAAGCACGCGGTTCATCCCCGCGCTCGCAAGCGTCTCCTCCGTCGGATCGGACTTGAGACAGGAGGTCTCTTCGTTTAGAGACTCGATCGCAACCACGCTTCAAGAGGTAATCCTATTACTTGTTTGTGGTTTAGACGAAACGATTCGAGAAGTGTTCTTGGATCATGTGGTTTCGTCGTATAAAATTTTTTAAATTCCGCTGCATCGAGCAACTAGTCCGACTAGTCGCTCCTCGTCGTATTCGATACGACGCTCACGCTTTCGTGATGCGCTTGAGGATCTAACCATATCCTTCAATCACCTCAACCAATCCTCCAATACTACCCTGACAATTTTCTTTTCTTTCTATTAAACAGGGTCTCAAACCCTCAGCCTGGAAAACAAATGAACACACCGTGCTCGAGGACTCGGTTGCTTAAAACCTCAGGCTAACATTTAATCATATAACCTAGCGGCTTTAAATACATATTATCGTGACCTAGCCGCTATTGAACCACATGTGCCTCCACATAGCACGACCACATCTTCCGTCGTTCCAACCCGAATATATTGGCTCCCGGTACCACGCGTTGCAAAACATTAATTTTGTGTGCACTTATCATAACAGGGCAACCATGTACCACCTAGGTAGGGAAACGCCAATACGGGTTCCTTCCGACAAACCTACAGGTTGCATGTCCGACTTGTAGTTCTACTCCCAGTCATCCTTAACGTGACACACGATCCTTTTCAGGATCCAACTCAAACCACATCAATTCCCATGATGTAATTCTTTCGTTAAGTCTTCGATTTGCATAATCAACAATACCTAGTATAGACTCACATATATATTATTCATATGTGTATATACTGGTATTTATGCCTATTTTAACTCCCAAACCCTAACTTTCAAAGCCACCGCATCAATTTGATGCTTAAAACTTATTTTAGTGGGAATCACAAAGCAACTTTTCAGACTTTTTTAAAAATAGCCAAAATTAGTGTTCTTTATAGCATAGAACATAAAATCAGAAATTTCAATGATCTCATATGAAAACCCAACAACAAAAGGAAGGATTTAGTTACCTAATCGAGCTCTCTCTCGCGTATGCAACGCTTTATAGTGTTTCGTTTTTAGAAAGGATTTAAGGCTCCTGAAACGATCGAATTTCATTTTCGTATAAAAAACGCTGAGAACGCATTAAGAACGCGAAGAACGAACAAAGAACACGAAGAACGCCAAGAACATATTTTCTCTTGAAATTTTGACAGAGTTTCCCCTTATACGGGGTGATATTTCTAGGAAAATTTCAGCAGAGTTTCCCCTTATATCGGGACATATTTCTCGGAAAATTTTGACAGAGTTTCTCCTTATATCGGGACATATTTCTCGGAAAATTTGGATAGAGTTTCCCCTTATATCGGGACATATTTCAAAATTAAAAAGGAAAAGAAATTCCTCTATAAAATCAATCGTGAGGAAAACAACAATGAAACTGAAAGAATATACTCAAACAACAAGAGATGAAGAATTGGTAGACACCACGCATCTTAGATGAGTGAATGTGTGACGAATCACAAGGTTCACTGACGTGCATATCCGCCCGCACCTAAGTAGGGTATTACACAGATTTCTCCATCAAAATAACTATAAAAGCATAATTGAAAGAATAGAAACATAAATGGTGGAGAATTGGTAGACACCACGCGTCTTAGATGAGTGAATGTGTGATGAATCATATGGTTCACTGACGTGCATAGCCGCCCGCACCTAAGTAGGGTGCTACACATATTTCTCCTCGAACCACAACAGAAAATGAATCGGAAAGAATAATGAATCAAGAACAAAGCTTGGAAGAAAAGAGGATGAATTGAAATCCCATCTTACGAAATAAACTAAGAGAGGATCATACCTTTCTCCTCCTCGTTCTCCTGGCAGCGCTTCGCTAGCGCTCTTTCCCCGCCTCCCACTCCTCCTCCCGACTTCTCAACCCTAGCCCTTGGGTGGTGGTGGTAGTGGAAATCGTAGACAATGAACGGGTAGGGGGTATTTATAGGCTCCAGAAAACCACTAATCATGGTTAGAAAACCATGGTTTAGACCTTAACCATGGTTTAGCGGCCCATGGTTTTGGCCCAAGTTTGGCCAAAACCTATCTCAAACTTGGGGCTTAAGTCAGAACATTCCAGATGATTCTAGATTTGCTAATGATGCTTAATTAACACTAATCGTGATTAACTTTAACTAATCGCGATTTAACTTTCGTGGTTTACACTTATCTCTTGCTAACTATTGATTAGTGTTGCTAATGATCATTAGCGGTTTTCAATACGTCATTAGTTTCTTTAATTACACTTAATTAGTCTTAATGACAGTCATTTTGGGTTAATGACTTCTTAACCCTCCTTAATTCTCTTTCTTCCGAAAATCATAACAAATCGAAATGAAGTCCGATTCACACGAAAAAAATTTCGTTGGTTTTCTCTTGACGAGTCGGATTTTTTGATATAGGATCCGAGAGATGCCAAGTTCATAGCTTTACAATTATAACAACCTTAAAAGAAGTCTTGTCCTCGAGACTAGAAATACAGGCATAACAACCTTAAAGAGGATTGAACGTCCTTTCATTTATAATGAACATATACAGAATACATAGTGTTATCATTCAAACAAGTACGAGTATTTCTCTCTCATTTCTGCCTCAGGTTTCCATGTGGCTTCTTCAAACTCTTGGTTCCGCCACAATACTTTAACTAGAGGCACCTCTTTGTTTCTCAACTTCTTGATATCCCTTTCAAGTATTTGCACAGGTATCTCTTGGTATGCCAAGTCTGGTTCAACATGTAAATCATCATAACTTATCTTATGCTCTGGATCCCTAACGTACTTTCTCATATTTGATACATGGAATACATCATGTATTGCCAAAAGATGTGGAGGAAGCACAAGTCTATAGGCAACTTTTCTAATCCGTTGAATAATTTCAAAGGGACCCAAGAGCATGGGTGCTAACTTCCCACGCAAGCCAAACCTCTGAACACCCTTCATAGGTGATACTTTGAGAAATACAAAGTCACATACCTCAAATTCAAGGTCTCTTCGCCTGGTATCACTATAGCTTTTCTAGCGACTCTGGGCAGTTAATAGTCTTTTTCTAGCAAGCTCTACAGCTTCCCGTGTCTCCTGAAGTCTATCTGAATCATAAAGGTTCTTTATTCCGACCACTTGCCAATACAAAGGAGTAGTACACCTTCGTCCATATAGTGCTTCAAATGGTGCCATGCCAATACTTGTATGGTAACTATTATTGTAGGTGAATTCTGCAAGAGGCAAATGTTTAATCGACGATCCCTTTCATTCTAAGACACATGCTCGTAGCATATCCTCTAGTGTCTGAATCGTATGTTCTGACTGACCATCTGTTTGTAGATGATATGTTGTACTCAAGCATAGTTGTGTACCAAAGCCTTTCATGAAGTTCTCCCAATAGTGTGAGGTGAATCGTGACTCTCGATCAGAAACTACTTCCTTCGGGATACCATGGAGGCGAATCACATGTGTAGTATATAAGTCAGCAAGCTGGTCTCGAGTGAAAGATAATCTTATTGGAATAAAGTGTGCTACCTTTGTCAGATGATCTATTATAACCCAGATACTATCTTTACTACCAATCGTCTGAGGTAAGCCAATAACGAAGTCCATGGAAATGCTTTCCCATTTCCATTCAGGTATAGGGAGGGGTTGCAATAATCCTGGTGGCTTTTGGTGTGAAGCCTTTACCTGCTGGAAAGTGAAGCATGAATTCACAAACTCAGCAACATCTTTCTTCATTCCCGACCACCAAAAGTATGAATGAAGATCCTTATACATCATTGTAATTCCTGGAAAAATAGATAATCTAGAACGATGAGCTTCACGTAAAATGTCTTTCCTTAGTTCATGTATGTCTGGTACACAAGCTCTGTGATGGTTATATAGTAACCCATCTTGTATATGGAATCCATCTATCTCATTCTTCTCAAGTTGTTGTCTCAAGTCTTTAAGGACTGGATCATCCTCCTGTCCTTTCTTTATTTTATCACAGATCTATGGTTTGTATCGGTGAGGAATAATTATAGTATAGCACTACTATCAAATGGTTTCCATTCACTTAACGTTACTAGTAAACCCCAGAAGTGGATAGCACTCACTAACCTAGGTGAATAAGTTCTTCTGCTAAAGGCATCTGCTATGACGTTCCCCTTACCAGGGTGGTAGGAGATAGTGCAATCATAATCTTACAACTCTAGCCACCGTCTCTGTCTCATATTGAGCTCCTTTTGATCAATTAGATATTTCAAGCTTTTATGATCGGTGAAGATTTCAAAAGTAATACCATACAGGTAGTGTCTCCATATCTTTAAAGCAAAAACTACAGCAACTAATTCAAGGTCATGCGTTGGGTAGTTCTTTTCATGTGTCCTCAGCTGTCGTGATGCATACGCAACTACCTTACCATGTTGCGTAAGAACTGCCCCAAGTCCTTCTTTAGATGCGTCAATGTATACTGTAAATGCTTCACTCATGGAGGGTAGAGTAAGGATGGGTGCAGATGTTAGGCATTCTTTTAGTGTTTGGAAACTAGTTTCGCATGCATCTGACCATATGAATGGAACTTCCTTCTGGTTCAACCTAGTCATTGGCAATGCTATTTGTGAAAAGTCCTTCACAAATCTTCTATAATATCCAGCTAATCCCAGAAAAGATCGTATTTCTGTAACGATCTTCGGGCGTTCCCAACTCATCACAGCACTAACCTTTGTAGGATCAACTGATACACCTTCTCCAGAAAAAACACGGCCTAAGAAAGATACTTCAAATAGCCAGAATTCACATTTGCTATATTTAGCATATAGTTTGTTTTTCCTTAGAGTTTCAAGTGCCTACCTGAGAAGATGTTCATGCAGATACTTATCCTTGGAGTAAATAAGCACATCATCAAAAAAAACTACTACAAAGTGATCTAAGAACTCCTTGAATACTCTATTCATGAGATCCATGAAAGCTGCTGGGGCATTTGTCAGTCCAAAAGGCATAACTGAGAATTCATAATGTCCATATCTAGTTCGAAAGGATATCTTGGGGATATCCGTATCTTTTATCTTCAACTGATAGTATCCAGATCTTAAGTCAATCTTGGAATACATAGTCGAACCCTGTAACTGGTCAAAGAGATCATCTATCCTTGGTAGATGATACTTATTCTTTATTGTCCTCTTGTTTAACAGTCTATAGTAAATGCATAACCACATTGACCCATCCTTTTTCCTGACAAATAACACATGTGCTCCCCATGGTGAAGTACTAGGATGAATGAATCCTTTATCTACTATACGGAGGGATAGAGATAGGCTGAGTATCAGGTATGAGAGAGATTTCAAATTCAATCTCTCGCTCAGGTGCTAATCCAGGTAGTTCCTCTGGAAATACATCAGGAAACTCGCATACTATAGGTATATCTTCCATCATTCTGTCTGACCCTGATGTAGTGGTTACATAAGCTAAATAACCATAACACCCTTGCTCTAACAACTGTTGTGCCTTCAATGTAGAGATATATTCGATATTATCATTGGATGTCTTTCCAATGAACTGGAACTTTATCTAGTTAGGAAGGTGAAATGTTATTGTCTCTTGAAAACAGTCAAGACATGCATGATGCCTTTCTAGCCAATCCATCCCTAGGATAAGATCGAAGTCCTCCAATTCTATTAATAGTAGTGAAACAGGTAACTGATGTCCTTCTATGACTACTATACAATTATCCAGGATTTCTCAGATTATAAATACTTGTCCTCCTGGTCCCTTGATCAGATAGGACTGTTGTACTTCTACTGGTATCTTACCCAAAGTGGGTTCTAACCGTCGAGCAATAAATGAATGTGAAGCACCATAATCAAATAAGGCATGTACTGAAAAGCCATGAATAGTAATGGTACCTCGTACGACTGTGCCTGAATTGTAGGCTTGTTCTTCAGTGATTGCATTTAGCTGGCCATTAGGAATAGGCAAGCCAGAACCCGCAACACTTTGTGGTGGTTGTTGTGTAGGAGACGCTCCTTGTGAGCCCTGACCTCTACCATGTCTTCCTCTGCATGTTTCTCCATTGCTCGAGGTGGATGTTATACTGTTAATTGGGGTTGATTTAAACCCTAAAACTCTCAACTTCGGACAATCTTTCTTGATGTGACCTTCCTGATGACAGTAAAAACACACACGTGCTCCTGTTTGAGCTGAAGACCCAGCCACAGAGGTGCTAGCTCCTGCTGCTGATAGTGGAGGTCTAGAGAAACCCCTTCTTCTAGATAATTCCTGGCCCAAAGTCTGTGGCGAGCTTATATTAGACCCGACTGGATGATAACGACTATCCCTTTGGTTTAATTCGTCTTACGTTTGGATGGTCCACCAGTAAAGTGAAAGCTTCTTCTTTGACGGTTTTCATCCCTCTCCATCTCAATACGAGAGGCGATGTCCATGGCTTCATCTACAGTGGTGGCTCTAAAACCTGCAAGCTTCTCTCTCAAATCTCCCTGAAGACCGCTAACAAATTTGGTAATACACTCTTGTGGTGAAGCTTCTAAAGCTGGGGAGTAACGTAGAAGATCCGTAAAGTGAATATGGTAATCTCGTACATTCTTGGATCGTTGGTTCAAAGAAGCTAACTTCCTCCTCTTCAATTCTTCCCAATGGGAGGGACAGAAGTGAGCTCGGAACCTTTCTTCAAAAACATCCCATGGAACATGATCTACTAATTTCTTAGAAATAGCTATCCACCATCGTCTTGCATAGTCTGCTAAGGAGTAATCAGCAAAGTGCACCCAAGTATCTGTTGGTGCGTGTATTATTCTAAACATCCTGCTGACGTCATCAAGCCAAAGTTCTGCCTCAGCAGGTGTCTCTATGCCTTTAAATTGAGGGATATTTCCCTTTTTTATTGTCTAGTAATGTTTGGTGTCACAGAAGGGCCTTCTACATTACTCCTTCAGCTGGGGTAGGAGCAGACTCAGTTGAAGGATGGTAACTAGATTCTTCCTCAGAAAGATGGACAGAACCTTCAATCCTGGCATCCGTAGGCTTAGATGCCTCGGGTCTCTCAGCTTGTGCATTGAGCCTCTCCTCCAAGGCTTGCTGCCTTTGCCTCATGTCTTGGAGCATTATCATCATCGCCGCTAATTGTCTAGACACATCTTGGTCTGCCATGATCCTGGGATAAGTCAAGGCCAAAGGTTAGGTCCTATAAGTCTTAGCATGATGTACGTAAGGGACAATGACTTGTGAATGGTATTGCAGTCAATTATTAAGATCAAAGGATCTTAATATAACCTTAGTTTCTGAATACCACTCATAGTTGTTAATTACTAAATAAATTAATGGAGTAACCAAGCTCTGATACCAATCTGTCGCGACCCCGATTCTCAGGCTGTCGGATCCTCCCATATCTGGATCTGGTTACTTAGTAATAATTTATTCAATAACTACAACTAACATTCAGAAATACACTACAAATAAAAATACTCAGAAGGAAGTATTTCAACACTTTGCCATTCACAAAATAAAGTTTACATGCTCCATTGTCCCACTACAACCCATTACATGTACATCAACTGGAAGGAAATATACAGAAATATTACTAACTACCTTACAAAGAAAAGCAACTATGGCTGGTTGGGTGTCTAGTATGTAAGCTGGCTAGATTTTTAAATTCCTTGCGATGGCTCACCGACACCTGTTGGGTTTTCCATAAATCATAGGACAAAATTAGAGAATGTTAAGTAACGAAGAAGAGAAAAGCAAACAAATTGTGTGATTTTTCAAAACTTGTTATCACCAAAAAGTTTCATTCCTTCTCATCAATTTAATTCCTGTTCCTTTCTATTCCACGTCAGGGATTAGTCCATGGGAACCCCACCATTCTTGGACTCCGAAGCTGGGGACCCTTCGGGATTGGAGATTGTGTTGATCTTTGTAAGTTTATGCTTCCGTACGTCGCCTCAACTAATCCTCCAATACTACCCGGACAATTTCCTTTTCTTTCTATTAAACAGGGTCCCAAACCCTTGATGAATCCATGATTCATTAACTTGTCTGTCACATTTTGTCTTAAAACCCTTAACAAATGCATGTAAATATTCATTAATTCTCATCTTTTATCAAAACGTCATTCATGCATAAATATTCACTTTTAACCATCAAAATCATGTAAATAAATAAAGAACAAAAGAAAAAAAAGAAAAGAAGGCAGACTGAATATATCCATATATGTACAATATGACCTAAAAATATAAATACAACTGTAAGGTATATTTATAGCCTAACCCCCGAGACCAAGTCAACATGGATTGGTCGACAAACCAAAAAGTAGGTGGAGATAAGGAAAGAAAACCATAAAAATAAAATTAAGTCACACTTCATACACCTTTCACTATTTATAAAATAAATACCAAACTTCAAAGATTTTCAATTAGTTCTTATGTACATATTTTTGACCAAACTCTTTTCCTAATTATTCCTAAAAGTGTATATAAAAATATAAAAATAAGTTAAAAACATTATCCTGTATATATGCCAAGAAATCCTACTTATAAATTGTCAAAATCGCAACTTCCGAACTTCATAACTTCTTCATACGAACTCCAATTTCACTCTACTCACCTTTAAAGTTCATAAAATAATATTGTCTAATAAAATATAACAGTGGTTTCATCGAATTCAGAGTCCTTTGCAAAAAGTTGGTTTTGAGACCACATGACAACAAGGTTTCTAGGCTATTTATTTTATGTAACACACATTATTTATAGCCTTCTTAATTTTATAATTTCTAAATATTTTCATGATCTTGTATTTTCGCCCTAATTTATTTCATAATTTTTGGAGCTTATTTATTATTCTAATAAAATCAAAAACCCTAAAATATAGGCATAAATGAACTAGATAACTAATATCCATATTTATTAATATATGTAAATTAATTCACTAAAATCCCTAAAAATTCATACAATCTTTATTTATTATTCTAATAATTAACAAATATAAAATTAATTTTTAATTATTTATTTATGAAATTAAAAATCCAAAACCTATTATATATACATATTTATTAATATAATATTTATATTTCAAATAATATTTATTATTTATGAAATGAAATTATTCCATAAATTAGATAAATAATTTATTTACATTTCTTGTATTTAGACCTATTTAAAATAAACTTATTTATTATTTACTATCAAATTTATAATGAATTTCCTTCATCTGGCCAACCTGGTGCTGACACGTGTCAGCACCTGGTTCATCTTCCTCAAGAAGTTGTTCAGCCTTTCTGTTCTGGACGACCATCTTCAACAATTTCTCCTGCGCGCATCTTTACTTCTCCAGGCAATTTCAACCATTAATCTTCTTCACCTAACAACCCTCTCCATCGCCTACCATTAGATTTTACTTGGAGCCCACGAATCTGATTTATAAAAGCCCTCCAAGTTCATCATTTGCAACTAACCTTCCAACTACCCAGGAACCTCAGTTCCAGTAGCCAACCCTTCCCTTTCTCGCCTTGTTCCAGCCATCGGCGGTGGTGATAGCACCTAGGATAGGCTTCGCGTGGAAGAAGGACGTCGGAGGAGGAGTTCCAAGGTGCATCGCCACCTTGAATCGCAGCATCGTGCTGCGTCGAGCTCCGAGAAGACCGCTCGTTGAGCTATCATCCGAGGGTCATATAACCTCTATCCCAGGTTAGTTCATTCCATCTTTCTCGAATTTATTTCTCGAGTTTTGTGTCAAAATTAGCGTGGCTAATCGCGTAGTTAGATAGCATAATCCCCTAGCTTAGACGCTCACCTAAAATCAACTCTCAAATTCGTTTCAAATTCAATCAATTTGCATCTTCTTTCATCACCATTTTACACGCAGTCTCGCATTTCTTCTGGAAATCAATTTTTGATCTTGCAAAACCCCAACCAATTGGCCGATTCCTTGAGAATCGAGCATATACACTTTATCTTTGCAGATCTATCTTCAACCTTGAGCCATTCCCAAGCATTTGGAAGCTTCGATCATCAAGAAGATCACCTTCAAAGAAGGTGTTCCAACCTTCATCAACTTAACTCCAGAACAGAGCAGTTCGATCCTCCATCTTCATCACCTTTCCTCTGCTGCTTCGAGCCACTTCCGACCACCTACCACCGCGGGCGAGCTCGAGGGGTAGAGGAACTACCCCTCTGGCCCTGCCGGAGAGCCAAAGCCTTCGTCAGCTGATCGTGAAAAGTTGAAGAAGAGACCTCCGTCGTCAGCTGCGTAACAAACTCAAGAATAGTTGCAGAGCTCCAAGCGTATAGGCTGCTGACACGTGGCATGTGCAGGAGCGTTTGATCAACACCGGTACATTCTAATCGCAGCCGTCCAAGCTGAACCGGTGGAGAATTTGCAACATAAATCCATCGGGCTTCCAGAATTTATACCCGCTCCCAAGGTTTCCAGTATTTACATTTAGGTCCCTCCGTAGGGACCTAAATGTAAAAACTTTTATTTCTTTTTCAAAACAGTCCCTGTAAGGACCATTTTGCAGAACATTTTAATTACTTTTTATCGCACTTATACCCCTGGGTTGTAAGGGATTTTTGGGCCTATTTTTGACCTCATTTTTCGTTGACTTTTTTAGGGTAGTTACGCAACTACCCCAGCAAGATTTCAAGTGTTTTTTTGTGTATTTTTCTTGTGTTTCCATCGTGTTTTAATTCTTCGCAAATTGCCTTCGTTTTGTTTTTTTCGTGTGTAGTTCGAGCACGTTGCTCGGCTTTTTACGTACTATACCGTATCATCTAGTTTTACCTATATTCCACCTATTATATAATAAATAAATCTTGTGAAAAATATACCTTTTGAAAATTAAACAAAAATTGGAAAATATTAAAATTAAAAAAAAAATAAAAATAAAATTCAATAAAAAGTGTATCTTTCCTTTGATCGCTTTCAGAAGATATAAAAATAAATCACAAAAATATTTCCTTAAAAAAATCAAAGCATTCTATTCCGCCTCCGTGAGTTTGACCTAGGCACACTTACCTGGATAAAAAAATAGTGTAGGTTTTCTTTAGAAAACCGAATTTGTTTGATTGGAGCTAGGATCTGGATTGCGGCTTTTTTAAATCGACAACTGTATCTTCTAAAAGCCGTAAACCGACTCTAGACTACCGTTATCAAAATGGCACTGTTGCCGGGGATCGTTAGAGTATTTTGATTTTTTTCGTATTTTTTGTGATTTGATTTTCTCTCTTATTTTTGTTTTTTTTCTTCGAAGTTTCTTTTCGGTTTTTCGTATGGTTTTTCTCAACTCTTTTCTCGATAATTTTCGTATGGCTTTTCGTACGACTAATCAAGTTTTGCAGGGCCTGCAGGATTAGCCGGCTTCATAGGAAGCCGAGTTAGTTGAAAGAGCAGAGGCCGGCTCCTTCTTTACGAGTCGGCTGCAAAGGACAGAATTTGATTAGTGTAATATTGTAAAAGAGAGAGAAAGAAAGGGAGAGAAACTATACTGAACTATAGTAGAACGGGGTCTATTTCTTTTCGGGGTCTGATTCGCCGCATACAGTGTATTCGAGGGATCAGGGCACCCACCGCGGTTTCTCGCCTTATCGGTTTTTCCGTGGCTTTTTCCGATAGATGAATGCTTAGGTGTTTTTTTTATTCTATTTGATTGTGCCTACATAGTTAGTTCTAGGACTTGCAACCTAGGTGCATGATTTTAGGATTTTTATAAAAAGAAAAAAATCGGTAGACATTGTTTGAAAAAAATCCAAAAAATTTTACAAAACCATAAAATAAAATAGGGACTGCTAAAAATACCTAACTTAGAAACCGTAACGATTCACTTGATTTGGGAGAGTAATCCCCGCACATCTTCTCAGAGTGCACGAGCGAGAGCCGACCCATAAGGTTATAGCCAAAACCCCGTATTTCTCGCGAAATACTACTTAGTCTATACACCTGATCACTGTTCCTCAGTGGGTACTCTCGGGTAGTCGTTTACGGTCCGAGTTTACTTAGCAGAGTGGGAGGTTTAGAGGACACTGCACAAGGCTCCGTCCTCAAGTAACATGGGTAGCCGGAAATGGTCCATACTTACTCCCATACTGGCTGAGTGCGAATAATCTTCTGTAAGGACTCGGGCTAGTATTTCGGAGAAACTATCGGGCACCTATCAGCTTGCTCAGCTGCGATAACCGCAATACTTGTTTGCTAATTACAACCCTAAAACCGACAAGATAAAAGATCGAACTCTTACAGTCTTCACCGGGTTGTGTTGGTGAAAATGGGATTTTGCTTTATGTTTGCATACGGGGCGTGAGTTACCGCAGCTTTCGCATTTATCCCTCTTATTTGAATCGTAAATCGTACTCTCCCGATCAAATCTCTTGACATCAAAGATGACGTCTCGACGGCTTTTCTGCTCAGATTCCATGAGCTTTCGACCGTCCACCGTCGAGCGTACTTCTTCACAAGTTCGGGATGACCCTCTTCCTGAGCTGGTCCCATCTGATCTCGAGGAGAGTCAGACCCAGACTCTCTCGCCTCCTGGCCAGAATATTGAGGCAGACCCTTGCCTCAATACATCATCTAGATCTTCAACCGCTTATTCGCTGAGTTCTTACGAGAGCTTTTCTTTCACAGACGATCAGATGGATCGTGAAAAAGGACTAGCAGCAGATGAGAGGCCACCAGCTGAGGATCATCATGAAGGAAGACCAGATCCCGCAGATATCATGACCGGGATTCTCGATACGCTTCAGCAGATGAATCTACATATTCGAGATCAATTCCGAGTTCAGAACGAGTTGCATGCTGAAATAGCCGCGCTGCGAGCAGGGGTCGGGAACCATTTACCGCCTGCAGTGGTTCCCACGACTTTACGGGATGAGTATGACCCGGGTGCTAGAACACTCCACCATTGGATTCGCTTACTGCCGAGTCAAGGGCCATACGAGTTGAGACCGTCCTTTATTTCTTTGCTTCCCAAGTTCTACGGGAATGCCATAAAGGAGCTGTTTACCTTTTTACAGCAATTCGAGATGATTTGCGGTACGACTTGTTATCCAGGAGTTATGCAGGAGGTTGTACGCCACAAGGCCTTTCCCTTTGCCTTGGCGATAAGGCTCTTTACTAGCTGAGTCATCTGGGATAGGAAAACTCTACATGGGACGATCTGAAGTCCACTTTCCTGCGCAAATATTTTCCTCCGGGGAGGACGAACATGATGAGGAGTCATATCTCCAACTTCATGCAGCATCCGCATGAATCTTTCCATGAGGCATGGGACAAATTCAAGGACCTTACGGAGAGATGCCCACATCATGAAATACTGATGAAGGTGATAGTACAGAATTACTTTGGAGGACTCCAGCCGGACATCCAGGGGCTCGTAAGTGTCGCATCTGGCGGCAGTTATTTGAAAAAAGACGCCGAGTCAGTCTGGGCCATCTTCAAAGGGATGGCTGAGAACTCGAGAGTCGTTGACTCTACTCGGGCATTTCGGAAAGCCCTGCATCCACCACATCACCGAGAACATCAGAATGTGGCTAACATTTCAGACTCTGAATCAAACACCAACATGGCATACATTAGCGAAAAATTAACGTTGGTGGACATGATTCAGAAGCAAGTCCAGGACTTACAGCCGCTGCGAGAGTTGGAGAAACTCTCATCTCTACCTCAGCAGCTAAGTGATCTTTCAAAGAAGGTTTCTGAGCTCCAACTTCAGTACCAGCAGAGCCAGTCTTCTTCGACCACACAACAAGCACGGAGGATCTTACCCGCTCCACCCGCCCGTCAGGTTCATTATGTGTAGAGCGAGCCAGAGATTCCGCAGATTGATTGGCATGAGGATCAGTCTCACGCCAATCTTGACTAGATCACCAGCACCACAGAGATGGAGGTGGAGTCGCAATCCACTCTCGAGATTAAAGGGATTTGGTATACTCTGATTCAGTAGCCGAGTATATCGAATCAGCAGCAGCCGCCGTGCGGTCATCTGCAGCATGGACGTCTGTATTTCCAGCACTGCTAGAATTTCAGCCGCAGCAGTCTTACCCGAATGTTTATCATCAGAGACCACATTCATATCAGTACCCTGCTAACCATTCACAGACATATCCTTATCAGCAGCTGCAGCAGTCTTCCTCCACACCTCAGAGATACTCTCAGCCTTCCACCTCTCAGCAATACACGCCAAGGTAGGAGAGAGGAGCAAGCCAGGGCCATCATACCGAACCAGAGATGTCTTCACAGGCCCAAGCACTCAACCAAATCATGGACATGATGAGTACGCTCCAGATTACGCACAAGACTGAGATGGAACAGGTTAACCAATGTCTGGATGAGTTAACCGCACCAAAGACCACTCTTCCAGCCCAGCCTCAGATGAACGTGAACAATAAGAGGAGGCATCCAGATCAGGTAGACACTATAGGTAAGATCTCATTTCCTGAATTTTTATCTAACTTTATTCGTCTCAGGAGTGGTAGATCACCACGAGCACCTACTGGAGTAGAAGAGCGGGCACTTGACGAGGAGCACAAGCAAATCCATGAGCCACAAGAATCTGATGCCGAGGAGGAGAACCAACAAGATGATGAGGACCACTTTCCAGATCCAAGAGACGAGAGCGATGCCGATACAATAGATATGAACACTGGCGAATCAGACGATGACATTACGCCAGATCAGGTAGAGAATCCCGAGAAAAACATTTCTTTCCCTGTCTTAGAGAGTTTTGTACATAATTTTGGAACTCTCGATGTACAAGCTGATTCCAAATTGAATAAAAATTCTGATTTTCTGACTCCTGAATTTCTTCCTTTTCCCGATGCTTTGTTTGGAAAAGGAAAGAAAAATACCAAAAAGAATGT
Source organism: Ottelia alismoides (assembly GCA_037367405.1). NCBI lineage: Eukaryota > Viridiplantae > Streptophyta > Magnoliopsida > Alismatales > Hydrocharitaceae > Ottelia > Ottelia alismoides. Next base: position 536,347 of record JAZKJV010009277.1, read on the forward strand.
TGTTTCTCCAGAGACTGAACGATTACTTAAAGATCATATCTTTTTGAAGATCTCGCTTCATGATGCCTTAGATCATTTTCCTACGCTTAAGAATCAACTGAAAAACCGATGCACCACGCGTAGGAAAAAGAGATCCCGAACAGAGAAACATGTCTTGACTAAGGCTACATCCTGTGCTATACAGAATAAGTTACCAAAAAAGAAGAAACACTCAAGTGCACATTATGTCAGATGCGAGATCGCAAAAGCCGAATTCGACCGCACTCTATTAGATAACGGTTCCTTGATCAATCTAATACCCTCTTCCTTACTCGACAAGCTCGAGTTAGGTCCTCTTTACAAATCCTGCACGATCCTTCAGTTTGCTGATAGATGCGTAAAGAGACCTAAGGGTATACTAAGGAACGTTATTGTATACATGCAGGGTCTGCGGGGACTTTACGGTCCTGGACATGGATTGCCCTACACAGTTACAACTTGCCCCAATCATTCTCGGGAGGCCTTTCTTAGAGACTGCAAAGGCTCTCTTTGATTATGATACAGGGAAGGTATCTTTTTGCACCGAGGGCGAGAAGGTACATATAGAGATGGCGAGAGAATCGAACACAGCTAGTGATGTATCTTCTGATTTTCTGAGTTCTTTAGCCTCCTACGATTACATGGATGAGGTCCGTTTTGACGACCTTGAAAGATATCAAGTAGAGACCCAAGAATGCTTAATAGAGGACGGGTCCGAGACTACAGGGGGTGATTCTTCAGAAGGAACTTTATATTTTAGTCTGGATGATGAGAAGCAAAGGGATCAGACTTTTGACAAAATTATTGCATACTTTCAGATTCAGAGACTCTACATGATTCCTCCATCTCAGATGATCCAGAGACAGAGTTTCATTTAGCTGAGTTATTTTCCTCTGATCATTCTGAGGAGTCGGATGATGTCTTGAACATCTTCTGTAGTCCGACTCTAGAGCACATCGATATGGTGGATAATCAGAATGCCGACAAATCCACAACCAATTCAGATCCCATTACTCATACAGATGAGGTATCAGCAGATCCAGATTCTACCTTACCAGAATTAAAAACTTTGCCACCAAACATGAAATATGCTTTCCTTGCGGGTCCACATCAACGGTTTCTAGTCATTATTAGTTTATCTTTGACCGACGGTCAAGAATCTCGCCTGATGGAGATTCTAGAAAGAAACCGCAAGGCTATTGGGTGGACTGTATCCGATCTCTATGGGATTAATCCTGCTTTGTTTTCGCATCATATCTATCTCGATCATGACAGCAAACCCTCCAGAGAGTTTCAGCGTATGCTGAATTCGGTTCTATGAGAAGTTGTCAAGAAAGAAAATATGAAATGGTGTGACGCAGGGTTCATTTATCCCATCTCCAATTCCGAATGGGTTAGCCCATTCCATGTTGTCCTGAAGAAGTCAGGAATTCAGATGGTTAAGAATAAGAGTGGAGAGGAGATTCCAAAGAGAGTAACCACGTCATGGTGAGTGTGTGTTGATTACAGGAAATTGAACACCGCGACGTAAAAGGACCACTTCCCTTTGCCTTTAATAGACCAGGTCATAGAACGGTTGGCAAGGAAGGCGTACTTCTGTTTCCTTAACGGTTACTCCGGATACAACCAGGTATCAATTGCTCCTGAAGACCAGGACAAAATCACCTTCACATGTCTGTTCAGCACGTATGCCTTTAGACGGATGCCCTTTGGATTGTGCAACACTCATACTACTTTCCAGAGGTGCATGCTTGCTATTTTTGCGGACATGGTCGGTGATTTTTTAGAGGTTTTTATGGATGATTTTTCATTCAATGGTGAGTCCTTTGACGATTGTTTAGCGCACCTAGACCGGGTCTACAAAAGTGCTGTGAGGTAGATCTCGTTCTGTCTTGGGAAAAGAGCCATTTTATGGTTACTCACGGGATTGTGTTGGGGCACGTCATCTCCTAGCGAGGCATAGAGGTTGACCCTGTCAAGGTGGATGTCATCAAGCGACTCAAACCACCATCCAACATCAAACAATTACGGTCATTTCTAGGGCATGTCGGCTTTTACCGACTGTTTATCCAAGACTTCTCCAAGATTGCCCGACCGTTAACTGAATTATTAGGCAAAGACATCGAGTTCGTGTTAAATGATAAATGTCTTAATGCCTTCCTCACTTTGAAAGAGAAGATTATTAGTGCTCCTGTCCTACAGCCACCTGATTGGTCTCTTCCCTTCGAGATCATGACGGATGCTTCAGATTTTTACGGTCGGGGTTGTATTAGGACAGAGGAGGAATGAACTTCCCATTGCCATCCACTATGCCAGTAGAACTTTAGACGATGCACAGAGAAATTACACAGTGACAGAAAAGGAGATGTTGGCAGTAGTGTTTGCGTTAGATAAGTTCCGATCCTATCTTCTTGCCTCGAAAATCATAGTTTACAACGATCATTCAACTATCAGATTTTTAATGGAAAAGAAGGATGCTAAGGCACACCTTCTTCGATGGATTCTATTACTTCAGGAATTCAATTTGGACATCAAATATAAACCTGGAGTAAAGAATGTGGTAGCTGATCACCTCTCCCAATTACAATCAGATAAAGATTCAGATGAGTACACGCCAGAGATCGCAGAGAGATTTCCAGATAAGAGCATCTTTGCGGTTACCGAACTTCCATGGTATGCAGATATAGTCAATTTTCTAGTCACACAGAAAAGTCCTCAGGGTTGGCCTAAGAACCAAGTTGATAAACCAGTTTCTGAGGCCGGTACTACCATTGGGAGGATCCGATTCTTTTTCGTGAAGGACCGGATTTTGTTTACAGGCGTTGTATTCCTCAGGAGGAATATAATAGTGTCCTCACTTTATGCCATTTTTTAGAGTCAGGAGGACATCATTCAGGGAAGAGGACATCGCAGAAGGTACTTCAAAGCGGATTATGGTGGCCGACTCTTACTAGAGATGCCTGCACAATCATGAAGAGTTTCCCAGGTTGTTAGAGAGCTGTAGGGACAATCAGTGCTAGAGATGCAATGCCGATGCGACCCGTCTTTATTTGCGAGATCTTTGACGCATTAGGTCATAGATTTCATGGGATCGTTCCCTTCTAGCAGCGGCTTTGAGTACATTCTTCTCGCTGTAGACTCTATTAGTAGATGGGTGGAGGCTATACCCGTACGAACAACATATAGTAAGATAGTTTGCAAGTTCCTAAGGTAATACATTATTACGCAGTTCGGGATCCCACGTATTCTTATTTCTGATGGGGGTAGCCTTTTCATTAATAAGGAGGTGAAAAAGCTAGTGAAGCAATACAACATTGGTCACAGAGTAGCTTCTCCTTACCACCCACAGATGAACGGCATGGCTGAAGTTTCAAATAGGGAAGTGAAATCAATTCTCCAGAAAATAGTACGACCGGATAGGAAGAACTGGTCACTGCTTCTAGATCAGGTTCTTTGGGCATATCGTACTGCATACAAAACTCCCTTAGGTACTTCATCATTTAGATTGGTTTATGGAAAGCCATGCCATTTTCCTGTAGAGATCATGCACAAATTTGAATGGGCAATTCGAGAAATCTTACTGGATGTACAGAAAGCAGGAGCCAAGAGAAAGATAGATTTGAATGAGCCGGTAGAGATTCGAAATCAAGCATACGAGAACACACTCATTCATAAGGACAAAGTGAAGAAATGGCATGACAGACATATTCGGCACAAGACCATTGTCCCAGGGTAGAAAGTCTAGTTGTTCAATGCGAGATTGAGAATTTTTCCCGGCAAATTAAAAAGCAAGTGGGAAGGACCATACATAGTCAGAACGGTGCATGACAATGGCAGTATAACATTATCAGATGTGTCACCTGGTGCAGAGCCGTTCGTGGTTAACGGGCAGATGCTAAAGCATTTCGTCGAGACTACTGATCATCTGGGTCGTACTTAAGTGATCTATTTTGTACAAGATTCATGATCATCCTTTCACTTCATCTTATCCTGTACAACTTCTTTTGAGCCATTCGATTATGGAGATCCACAACACTTGTATATTCTTTGTAGACCACAATCGTCCCCATTTTTGCTCGTCTTCTATGCTAAGGATACCAGATCCTAAGTATAGGGGGGACCGATTGTTCGCTCATTAACGTTTTATATTTTGTTCTGATACTTTTGTATAGCCTTTCTTTTTCACAAATCACTGGTCTCCGATTTTTGGCTACACTCTTTTCTATACTTAGGATGCCTTATCCTAAGTATAGGGGGACCGAGTGATTTTGATGATTTCGTATTCTTTATTCCTTTTGATCTTTCGTTGTATATTCTTTTTACTCAGTCACCTCGTTTTTTCTCTCCCGTTATACTTACGATGACCTGATCGTAAGTATAATGGGGGTTGACTGACTTGTACTCTTTATTCTTTTTCACCCACTTTTACTTAGCACGAGTTATGTCCTCCATTTTCTCTTTTGACGCTATGAGGAAATAGCACAAGCTAAGTATAGGGGGGTGCGTATATATTGTATATATACTTTTGTCCATAACTCGTACTTTTATGTGTTTTCTATATCTATAAAATCCATAAACAGTGGGTAAGGGTTAATTTAAAATCCACTTATATTTATTTATTATTTATAAAATCCTTATAAATAAGTAAAATATGTTTAAAACTTGTATTTAAAACTTGTAATTAAAATATGTCTTTAAAATTTGTATTTAAAATTTGTATAATACTTATTAAAACATGTGTAATATTCATTTAATCTTTGTAAAATCCTTTGTAGATAAAATCATAAAATTCATGGACAAAAATTACAAAAGCTTTAAAATCCATAAAAAATACAAAGTTCTGAAATTCATAAACTTAAATAAAATCCCTAAGTTAGAGATTTAACTTAAATAAAATATATCTTGTAAAATTCATGGACAAAAACTTGTTTATAAAAATCATAAAATTCATAAAAAAATACAAAGTTATAAAATTCATTTAAATTACAAAAGCCTTAAAATCCATAAAAACGAGTAAAATCCAGAAAATATACTTCACAAAAACATGGCTGCATTTGCATTTGCATTTTTCAGAATAAGTTTGATTTCTGGAACTAAGGACTGAGTCTAGTCTATAGGATGGAGCTTGATCACGGCTTTTAACTTTCGTTGTAAGGAGCCTAGTTAGGATATGGAATTTAGACTCTTCAGGTCTGTGACTTAAAATCTTTGGGTTCCGTAAGACCATATTCGGGAAATCAAGTCATATGTGCTTAAGTAGACCATTTGGAGTCATCCGTACAACTCTACACTAGTGAACCAATCTTGAACACATGCACTCCGCACTTAGCTCGACTTGCATGGAGTTACGAAGGGTAGTACATTTTGGTAGTGTGTTTCTATCCTTATCTTTGTGGCATTGATGTCTAAAGACGGGAGAGATTGGGGTTGCGATAGTTGCTTCGGATGAGGGAAGGATCTGCTGACACAATTTTTCTAAGACCTCAAAAAAGGGACAGAATAAAAAGATGTTATATCCGTCGAGGCACAAAAAGATGAATGCAGTGCAAGCAAATTACAAAGTCAAAGCAAAGAAGAAGCCACCAAATAAGACCACAATGGTCCAAGCTTCCACCAAAAATGCCTGCACATCTTAATGAAGACTTAACTGCACCGGTTGAGCTTCACAAGGAGATGCGTCTACACTGGTCGCACTCCACTTCTTTTCTCATTCTTCTACTTTCTCTTTATACTCGATTGTGGACATAGTAGAACTGAACTCAGAAGGGAATACCTCCCTCCCCGAGGAAAAAGTAGCGGGATGAGGAAGCCTTAGAAGTGTATAGTCAAGATGGACGGTTTATTCGTTTCTCTAAGCAGGAAGAGCTAAACCAATTCACACACTGTACAAGTTGACTTCAAGGATGATAGAGTTTGCGATATGAATAAGTGTGTCTGAACTAGCTGATGAAGTGATCTTGAATAAGGATTTTTGAAACTTGAGGACTGCCGAGGATAAAATCCTAATCCTAGTTAAGGCTCCGAAAAAATGCTCGTTTCAGGCCCGATCGAGCTCTGTCCTTTGTCTGTTCTCATGAATTGGTTTAGGAAAACAAATTCATTCTAACTTTCTTTCTTTTTCACTTACTTTTTAAGTAAGTGTTTGCTAAGGGACTAGCAAAGTTTAAGTATAGGGGGTTGATGAGTCCATGATTCATTAAATTGTCTGTCGCATTTTGTCTTAAAACCCTTAACAAATGCATGTAAATATTCATTAATTCTCATCTTTTATCAAAACTTCATTCATGCATAAATATTCACTTTTAACCATCAAAATCATGTAAATAAATAAAGAACAAAAGAAAAAAAGAAAAGAAGGCAGATTGGATATATGTATATATGTACAATATGACTTAAAAATATAAATATAACTGTAAGATATATTTATAGCCTAACCCCCGAGACCAAGTCAGCATGGATTGGTCGACAAACGAAAAAGTAGGGGGAGATAAGAAAAGAAAACCATAAAAATAAAATTAAGTCACACTTCATACACCTTTCACTATTTATAAAATAAATTCCAAACTTCAAAGATTTTCAATTAATTCTTATGTACATATTTTTCACCAAATTCTTCTCTTAATTATTCCTAAAAATACATATAAAAATATAAAAATAAGTTAAAAACATTACCCTATATATATGCCAAGAAAGCCTACTTATAAATTGTCAAAATCTCAACTTCCGAACATCATAACTTCTTCATACGAACTCCAATTTCACTCTACTCACATTTAAAGTTCATAAAATAATATTCTCTAATTGATAAAGGTAGTTTAATCGAATTCAGAGTCCGTTTGCAAAAAGTCGGTTTTGGGACCACATGACAACGAGGTTTCTGGGCTATTTATTTTATGTAACACACATTATTTATAGCTTTCTTAATTTTATAATTTTTAAATATTTTTATGATCTTGTTTTTTCACCCTAATTTATTTCATAATTTTTGGAGCTTATTTATTATTCTAATAAAATCAAAAACAATAAATTATAGGCATAAATGAACTAGATAACTAATATCCATATTTATTAATATATGTAAATTTATTCACTAAAATCCCTAAAAATTCATACAATCTTTATTTAATATTCTAAAAAATTGAAAAAATATAAAATTAATTTTTATTTATTTATTTATTTATTTAATTAAAAATCCAAAACCTATTTATATATACATATTTATTAATATAATATTTATATTTCAAATAATATTTATTTTTTATAAAAAATAACTATTCCATAAATTAGATAAATAATTTATTTACATTTCTTGTATTTAGACCTATTTAAAATAAACTTATTTATTATTTACTAACGAATTTATAATGAATTTCCTTCATCTGGCCAACCAGGTGCTGACACGTGTCAACACCTGGTTCATCTTCCTCAGAGAAGCTGTTCAGCCTTTCTGTTCTGGATGGCCATCTTCAACAATTTCTCTCGCACGCATCTTCACTCCTCCAGGCGATATCAACCATTGATCTTCTTCACCAAACAACCCTCTCCATCGCCAACCATTAGATTTTACTTGGAGCCCACGAATCTGATTTATAAAAGCCCTCCAAGTTCGTCATTTGCAACTAGCCTTCCAACTACCCAGGAACCTCAGTTCCAGTAGCCAACCCCTTCCCTTTCTCGCCTTGTTCCGGCCATCGGCGGTGGTGACATCACCTTGGAGATCTTCGCGTGGAAGAAGGACGTCGGAGGAGGAGTTCCAAGGTGCATCGCCACCTTGAATCGCAGCATCGTGCCACATCCAGTTCCGAGAAGAACGCTCGATGAGCTATCATCCGAGGGTCATATACCCTCTATCCCAGGTCAGTTCATTCCATCTTTCTCGAATTTCTTTCTCGAGTTTCGTGCCACGATTAGCATGGCTAATCGCGTAGTTAGATAACCTAATCCCCTATCTTAGACGCCCACCTAAAATCAACTCTCAAATTCATTTTAAATTCAATCAATTCGCATCTTCTTTCATCACCATTTTACACGCAGTCTCGCATTTCTTCTAGAAACAAATTTTCGATCTTGCAAAACCCCAACCAATTGGCCGATTCCTTGAGAATCGGGCATATACACTTTATCTTTGTAGATCTATCTTCAACCTGGAGCCATTCCCATGCATTTGGAAGCTTCGATCATCAAGAAGATCACCTTCAAAGGAGGTGTTCCAACCTGCATCAACTTAACTCCAGAACAGAGCAGTTCGATCCTCCATCTTCATCGCCTTTCCTCCGTCGCTTCGAGCCACTTCCGACTACCTACCACCGCGGGCGAGCTCGAGGGGTAGAGGAGCTACCCCTCTTGCCCCGCCGGAGATCCAAAGCCTTCGTCAGCTGATCGTGAAAAGTCGAAGAAGAGACCTCCGTCGTCAGCTGCGTAAGAAACTCAAGAACAGTTGCAGAGCTCCAAGCGCACAGGCTGCTGACACGTGGGGTGTGCAGGAACGTTCTATCAGCGCCATTACGTTCTAATCGCAGCCGTCCAAGCGAAACCGGTAGAGAATTTGCAACATAAATCCATCGGGCTTCTAGAATTTACACCCGCTCCCAAGGTTTCCAGTATTTACATTTAGGTCCCTTCACAGGGACCTAAATGTAAAAACTTTTATTTCTTTTTTAAAACAGTCCCTGTAAGGACCATTTTGCAGAACATTTTAATTACTTTTTATCGCGCTTATACCCCTGGGCTGTAGGGGATTTTTGGACCTATTTTTGACCTCATTTTTCGTTGATTTTTTTAGGGTAGTTACACAACTACCCCAGCAAGATTTCAAGTATTTTTTCGTGTATATTTCTTGTGTTTCCATTGTATTTTAATTCTTTGCCATTTGCCTTGGTTTTGTTTTGTTTTCGTGTGTAGTTCAAGCCCGTTGCTCGGCTTTTTACCTACTATACTGTATCATCTAGTTTTACCTATATTCCACCAATTATATAATAAATAAATCTTGTGAAAAATATCCCTTCTGAAAATTAAATAAAAATTTGAAAAGAGTAAAATTAAAATTAGAAAATAAAAATAAAAATTTAATAAAAAGTGTATCTTTCCTTTGATCGCTTTTAGAAGAGATAAAAATAAATCACAAAAAACATTTCATTAAAAAAATCAAAGCATTCTATTCTGCCTCCTTGAGTTTGATCTAGGCACACTTACCTGGATAAAAAAATAGTGTAGGTTTTCTTTAGAAAACCGAATGTGTTTGATCGGAGCTAGGATCCGGATTGCGGCTTTCTACATTGACAACTGTATCTTCTAAAAGCCGTAAACCGACTCTAGACTATCGTTATCAACCCTCAGCCTGGAAACAAATGAGAACACCATCCTCGAGGACTCGGTTGCTTAAAACCTCATGCTAACATTTAATCATATGACCTAGCTGCTTTAAATACATATTATCGTGACGCAGCCGCTATTGAACCACCCATGCCTGCACATGGCACGACCACATCTTCCGTCGTTCCAACCCGAATATATTGGCTCCTGGTACTGCGCATTGCAAAACATTCATTTCGTGTGCACTTATCATAACAGGGCAACAGTGTACCACCTAGATAGGGAAACGCCAATACGGGTTCCTTCCGACAAACCTACAGGTTGCATGCCCGACCTGTAGTTCTACTCCCAGTCATCCTTAATGTGGCACACGATCCTTTTCAGGATCCAACTCAAACCACATCAATTCCCATGATGTAATTCTTTCGTTAAGTCTTCGATTTGCATAATCAACAATACCTAGTATAAACTCACATATATATTATTCATATGCATATATACTCGTATTTATGTCTGTTTTAACTCCCAAACCCTAACTTTCAAAGCCACAGCATCATTTTGATGCTTAAACCTTATTTTAGTGGGAATCACAAAGCAACTTTTCTGACTTTTTCAAAGATAGCCAAAATTTGGGTTCTTTATAGCACAGAACATAAAATCAGAAATTTCAACGATCATATATGAAAACCCAATAGCAAAAGGAAGGATTTCATTACCTAATCGAGCTCTCTCTCGCGTATGCAGTGCTTTATCGTATTTCGTTTTAAGAAAGGATGATTCAAGGCTACTGAAACGATCGAATTTCATTTTCATATCAAAAACGCTAAGAACGTGTCAAGAACGCGAAGAACGAACGAAGAACACGAAAAATGCAAGAACAAGAAGAACACGAAGAACGCCAAGAACATATTTTCTCTTGAAATTTCGACAGAGTTTCCCCTTATACGGGGTGATATTTTTAGGAAAATTTCAGTAGAGTTTCCCCTTATATCGGGACATATTTCTGGAAATTTCGACAGAGTTTCCCCTTATATCGGGACATTTCTCGGAAAATTTTGACAGAGTTTCCCCTTATATCGGGACATATATCAAAATAAAAATGAAAACAATTTCCTCTATAACATCAATTATGAGGAAAATAACAACGAATTTGAAAGAATATACTCAAACAACAAGAGATGAAGAATTGGTAGACACCACGCATCTTAGGTGAGTGAATGTGTGACAAATCACATGGTTCACTGACGTGCATAGCCGCCCACACCTAAGTAGGGTATTACACAGATTTCTCCATCAAAATAACTATAAAAGCATAATTGAAAGAATAGAAACATAAGCGATGGAGAATCGGTAGACACCACACGTCTTAGATGAGTCAATGTGTGACGAATCACAGGGTTCACTGACGTGCATAGCCACCCGCACTTAAGTAGGATGTTACACAGATTTCCCCTCAAACCACAACAGAAAATGAATCAGAAAGAAAGATGAATCAAGAACAAAGCTTGGAAGAAAAGAGGATGAATTGAAATCCCAGCTTATGAAACAAACTAGGAGAGGATCATACCTTTCTCCTCCTCGTTCTCCCGGCAGCGCTTCGCTAGCGCTCTTTCCCCACCTCCCACTCCTCCTCTCGACCTCTCAACCCTAGCCCTTGGGTGGTGGTGGCAGTGGAAATCGTAGAGAATGAATGGGTGGGGGGTATTTATAGGCTCCAGAAAACCACTAATCATGGTTAGAAAACCATGGTTTAGACCTTAACCATGGTTTTGCGGCCCATGGTTTTGGCCCTTGGTTTTGGCCAAAATCTATCTCAAACTTGGGGCTTAAGTCAGAACATTCCATATGATTCTAGATTCACTAACGATGCTTAATTAACACTAATCGTGATTAACTTTCACTAGTTACGATTTAACTTTCGTTTTTTACGCTTATCTTTTGCTAACTATTAATTAGTGTTGCTAATGATCATTAACGATTTTCAATACGTCATTAGTTTCTTTAATCACACTTAATTAGTCTTAATGACAATCATTATGGGTTAATGACTTCTTAACCCTCCTTACTTCTCTTTCTTCTAAAAATCATAACAAATCGAAATGAAGTCCGATTCACACGAAATAAATTCCATTGGTTTTTTATTGACGAGTCGGATCTTATGATATAGAATCTGAGAGATGCCAAGTTTATAGCTTTACATGCATCGTGCTCTTCCTCGGATCAATGGCACTCTGGCTATCACAGAAGACAATCGATTCACTGTATTCACATCCAAGTTCACCAAGAAATCACTGTAACCACAACACTTCTCTTCCTACTTCAAATGTTGCAATGAACTTGACATCAGTTGTTGAGAGTGCAATGCATTTTTGCAACTTGGATTGCCACAAAATAACTCCCCCTGCGAAAGTGAAAATGTACCCGGAAGTTGATTTCCTCTGATCCACATCTCCTACTATGTCAGCATCTGTGTATCCATAGAGTTTGGGATCTGACCTCCCAAACATCAGACACATACTTGAGGTCCCTCTCAAGTATCTCAGAATCCACTTCACTGCTTCTCAGTAATCGTTCTCCAGATTCGACATGAATCTTCTCACTACGCCCACGACATGAGCAATGTCGGGTCTGGTGCAAACCATGGCGTACATAAGACTGCCAACTGTGGACTCGTAAGGAATCTTGGTCATCTTAACTTTCTCCTCAGAAGTAGACAGATATGTGTCTTTCGTCAACTTGAAATGAGCAGCAAGGGGCGTGCTAATAGGCTTCGCATTCTTCATGTTGAACCGCTCCAGAATGCGTTCAACATACTTCACTTGTGACAACCACAACATGTGCTTCTTCCTGTCGCGAGTGATTTGCATTTCAAGCATGCTGCTTTCCTTGCCCAAATCCTTCATCTCAAATTCCCTGGAGAGTTCCCTTTTGAACTTTGCATTCAATTATGAATCATGACCAACTATCAACATGTCATTGATAACCGCGATTTATCGAGGGTCTAAATATGTCGCTGTGCGACCCACAATAAACCGTGATTAATCAACAATTAACCCACACTAAAAATCAATAATTAGAAATAAATGTGGAGTTAAAATTTATTTTTAACTCTGCACAAATGGTGTAAAGGGCAAGTATGCAGAGAGTTCGAACACAGGGAGCAAACAGTATAGTCCAAGCAAATGAATGCACAAGTGAGTGTGTGTGCGGAGTGTCTACACTAAGCAAGCAATCAAAGCAATTGTTGTGGGTTTTAAGATTTTTTTTTCTTTAATTTAATTTTTAATTTTGTATTTTGATTTTTGATTTTCTGATTTTTATATTTTATATTTTATATTATTTTTTTTTCTTTCAATATTGGAAAGTAAAGGCAATATAATAAAAAGCAAGGTAGAATATTTATAAAAATGCACAAAAATACTCAAAAATTCAGAAACAAAATATTTTTAGCCTTTTTAGGGTTTTTTACTGTTTTTGTGATTTTTGAGGATTTTTCAAGATGTTTTTGATATTTTTAAAAGCTGAAATAAGAGAAAACAGTGCAAACAAGGCTGGCTGTGAGTAAAATGGAATCTAAAAATACCAACCAGTAGCAAAAATGTTTCACACTATTTTTCTAATAAAAGTAACAAAATCAGGAGTAAACAGAAGCTGAGTTTATATTTTTTTGGATTTTTCTACTATTTTTTATATTTTTTTGAAGTTTTTAAGTGTTTTGAGATTTTTAGTGTTTTTCTTTTGAAATTTTTAATGATTTTTGGATTGACACTAAAGTAGGACAGAATAGACACTAGGTGATTTTTTTGGAATTTTTAGAGGTGTTTTGATATTTTTTTGGTATTTTCTAAGGTAGGCAGTACACAAAAAGGGAGTTTTTGATTTTTAATAAATAGGAAAATAAAATAAAATCAAAAACTAAATAGGTGGCGTTAAAGTACACTTATCCAGAAACTTAAACCTATTTTTGTGGAATTTTTGGGTTTTTAATGATCACTCAAATAAATACAACAAGCATCCAAATATTAACAGGCCTAGCAGGTGTACATGTGCAATATTCAAAACATCCAAGGGCTAACATGCAATTTTCACAAAAATATTGAACTTAATATTCACTTTCTGGAACCAAGATGTAAATACAAAAGCCGCTGGGGCACGCCTACAAATTACCCACCAAGGCGCGTGACTGGCACGCGCCTGGGAGGGACTGGAGTGCAATATCACAAAAGTCTGGGGGTTAACATGCAAAATACCCAGAAATATTACACGTGCTATGAAAGTTTTAGGGCTAAAACGAAATACACAAACGCACGGGGGCTCCTCTGCAAAATGCCCACCACCTCACGTGTACAGGTCACGTGAGGTGACGTGGCGAGGGACCCAAACGTAAATAAACAAAGCCTAGGGGTTGTTTTGCAAATATTACAAAATTTTTAAACTACAGATAAAAGTTTAAAGACTAAGAAGTAAATGCAACATGCGCGAGGGGGTAGATGCAAAATACCCTCTTGCGCGCGATCCAACGGCGGATGGAGGGCCACTTAAACACGTGGCGCGTTGTGGACGGCCGATGGCGCTTCGCGGATGTGCGGCCAAGATCAGATCTCCGGAGACGATCGACGGATGAGGCGCGCGGAGATACAACGTCAGCTGTGCGATCTGGAACTCCTCCTTGATCCAACGGCTGGGAAGAGGGTTGCAAGAACGGGGAAGAACGCCGGCGGAGGCGAGCTTCTCCGACCTTGATCTCCCTCCTCCAGCGACGGTAGGTCCTCAAAATGGACAAGGAGCTTCCTAGAAAGGTCTTCTATCTCCTGGGGGCGTCCAAAATCCACGGGGAAGCCCGTGGTGCTCTCGGGCAGCGGGCGGAGCTGGAAGGCTGCTGCTGCTCCGGCGAGCTCCAAAACTCGCCTCCAGGCGCGCGTGAAGTGGCTTGGCCCTGCAAACAAAGTCAAGGGGTCCAGGGCAAACTGCCTGGACCCTCGGATGGTCTCGAAGGGGTGCGAATTAACAGGTGGTTGCACGGCCGGAGTTGCGCTCCGGCCAAGGTGCTCGATCGAGTGATTTGGTAGATGGAACTTCAAGAATTTTTTGGGGTTTTTGAAGCCTAAGCTAACAGGAACTAAATGCGATAAAGAAATGGCGGGATGGAAGCCCTCGATGGCCGGAGCCAGAGGAAAAAGACTACCTCGACGCCGGCGATTGGCGGAGGTGCTGGAGTCGTCCTCGACCTCGGACGCCCTGGCTGAGAGGCTCGCGGCGGAGCTGTCACCTCCGGCAAGACTTGGAGCGCAAGAGAGGCGGAGAGGGGTGGACCAAGGGGACTCAACCGAGGAGAGGAAGATGGGGGTTCGTATTTGAAGTGTGGCGAGGTGCGTGTTTTCGAGGCGCGATCACGGGTAGAGGAAGAAGATCTAGGAAGATCTGAGAAGTCGGCGATGGAGATGGATCTACAGTGATCAACTTCCAAGAAGGAAGCGACGGCGAAGGACGAGCGGCGCTACCTCGAAAAAAGGGTGAAATCGGGCGAAAAACGAGGTGTACGAACTCGTGGAGGGTGAAGAATGGACTGTTGACCCGCCGGTCAACAGTTCAAGGCGCCTGGTTGGTCCACGTGGACCAACCAGGGAAAAGATGAAGAAAATGCTTTGTTAATTCGTTTAAAAATAGAAATAAATAGAATTAAAGTATGATTATAAAATAAAAATTGTTTGTTATTTTATGTAGTATTTAATTATGATTTTTATTTATTTTTATGGATGATATTTTTACAAGTTTACATTTATACCCCTAATAGGTATCTATATCTATGTATTAATGTATTCTATTTTTATTTAGGTATTTTCAATATTATTATTTTTATTTATGATTTTTAATAATTATAAAATACTTTTATCTACACAAATATATTTTTATTTTATTTTTCTGATTTATTTTGTATATTAAATAAAATATAACGGTTTTTTATATAGGTATAAGTGTATATAATGTATCTATGTCTTGAATATACACAAATATTTTTATTTGTATTTTATTTATGTTTTTCTTCTGATTTAAATATACATAATTATTATAAGTATTATGTACATTATTATAAAAATATAAAATTATAAAAATAATAAATAATTAATAAATTGAATATTTTAATATGTACAAGTATACAATGTGGGTCCAAAAGTCAACTTTTAAACCGTAGCTCCGCCAAATGCGAAACCACCACCATTGGATAGATTATTTTCTTCTATATACAATTAAAGGTGAGTACGCTGCATTTGGAGTTTTTATTTGTGAGATACGGGTCTGGGAAGTTGGCATTCTGGAATTTTATTCAGACCATAACTTTTTATCTGTACATTATTTTTCCGTGAAATCAATTTTGTATTTTTCTTTATTAATTTATCTACGACTTTCATGTACAAAGTTTCGTTATTTGATGTATAAAAAGTGGAACCAAAAATAGGTCCCAAAATGAATAAAGAATGAATAGAATGAATAGGTATTTTGTCTGTATTTCTGACCTTATCTCCCCCTACTTTATTCCTTGTCGACCTATTCATTAAGATGCCTAGGTCTCGGGGGTTTTGGGTAATAAAATATTTACAATATTTTATTCTTTTTCTTTTCTTTATTTATTCTATAATTTTGGCCTTAATTACAGTAATTTACACACTGTTGAGATGCACATGCATGAATGCTAAGATGCTTGATTTAAGGCTATTTACAGGCATTTGCTCGGGTTTTAGGTGCCAAAATGATAGAATAAAGATGATGAAATGTGGATTCATCAGTCATCCACGTAGACATCAAATGTACACACATGGATCTGCTGCAGTCCTCTTGAAGTTATGCTTTGTCATAGGCATCAAACTTCAAGTACCACTGTCTAGGGGATTGCTTCAAGCCATAGAGACTCTTTCTCAGTATGTAAATCGTGTTCTCTTTCCTTTTATCCTAGTATCCCTGTGATTGATCCATGTAGATCTCTTCCTTCAAGTCGTCTTCACGTCCATCTGCTCTAGCTCAAGGTTTAGGCTTGCAACAAGGACCAACACCACTCTCACAGAATTCATCTTCACAACTTGTGAGAGGATCTCATTGTATTCCATACCCTTTTTCTGGTTGAATCCCTTCACAACCAATCTGGCCTTGTACTTCAGTTGCTTGCCACCATCATCTGACTTCAGCTTGTAGACCCACTTATTCTTCAGTGCTCTCTTGCCAGTAGGAAAATCAACAAGATCATAGGTATGATTTTTCTTCAGAGAATGCATCTCTTCATTCATTGCATTCTGCCAATGATCTCTCTCCTTATGCTCTTATGGCTCCTCAAAAGTGCATGGCTCATCATGATCAGTCAGCATCATGTACTGGGAAGTAGGATAGCAGGATGGTGGCTGATGTACCCTCCTAGATCTCCTGACCTGAGGCTCTGCTGCATCTGCTTCTTGATGAGGTTGCTCCCCCTATCAAGGATCCCCTGGACCTGCAGTAACGGGGTCTGCATCTGGCTCATGCTATTCTGACTGTGCACCTTTTGTACCTGATACTGGAGAAGGATCTGATTCCTCATTACTATCATCATCCATAGCAATCCCATCCGAGTCAACATCATCACTGTCGAACTCAGCCAAAGTCTGATTCTTATAGAAAATCACATTTCTATTCCTAGTGATGGTTTTGTTCCTTGGATCCAAAATTTGGTATCCAAACTCCTGATCTCCATAGCCAACAAAAATGTAGGGCGCTACCTTATCATCAAGCTTCTTCCTCTATTCCTTCTGTAAAAATGCATAAGCTTTGCATTCGAACACCCTCATGTGAGCATATGAGAGATCTTTCCCATACCAAATGCGCTCAGGGACCAGAAAATTCAAGGGAACAGATGGAGATCGATTAATCAAGTAGCAAGCAGTCCGAACCGCCTCAACCCAAAAGGTCTTGGGCAGCTTCGCTGTCTTCAGCATCCAACGAACTCTTTCCACAATGGTCCTATTCATCCATTTAGCGACACCATTGTGCTGGACTTTGCCGGGCTCTGTTCTTTTATTCCTGATCTCGTGCTCTGCACAGTATCTCTAAAAGTTGTGAGAGGTGTACTCCCCTCCATTGTCCGTGCGCAACCACTTCAACACTTTGCCTGTCTCGCGCTCCACCATGGCATGAAATTTCTTGAAGCAATCCAAAACTTGATCCTTCGTCCTCATCATATAAATCCACACCTTTCTTGTTGCATAATCAATGAAGGTCAAAAAATACTTGATTCCACCCAAAGATGCTATGTCCATGGGACCACACACATCAGAGTGAATCAACTATGGAAGGTCTTCCTTCACCTTTGATCTGGTCTTGAAAGGTGCACTTTGTTCTTTCCAGTCTCACATAAATCACAAGGTGACTGTGTTATGTCTGTGTGACATGGTATCAACTACTTCCTGCTCAAAAGTTGTAAGTCCTTTTGGCTAATGTGTTTGAGCCGACGATGCCAGAGATCTGACGTATCAACCTCACTAGCATGTAGGCTGCCATCCATGACCTTCACCCAAGTCTTGTAGAGCATGCAACACAACCTGCCTCTGGTCATGATAAGAGAACCCTTACTGATCTTGCATTTGATGTTGCCAAACTTCAGATAGCAACCCTCCCTATCCAATTGATATCCATATATGAGGCTAGGCCACAAGTCAGGAACGTGCCTGACATCCTGTAGAGTCATTGCACATTCAATATTTGTTTGAACTGAGATGGTGCCTGTGCCAATGATCTTGAAGTAACTGTTATTCCCCATCTTAACTCTCCCAAAATCTCCCTCTGCATAGGAACTGAAGAAATCCCTGTGTGGAATCACGTGGTAGGAGGTGGCCATATCGACGGCCCACTCAGAGTCATCCCCTACATGTAGACACTGCCCCTGGATAGCGAGAACTGATTGATCCTCATTATCATCGGTTATTGATGCTGCAACGTTCTCATCTTCATCTTTCTTCTGATTCTTTTTGGCTCTTGCTTGCTCTCTTTTCAATACTCTATAGTCTCTCTTCCAGTGACCAGGCTTGTTGCAATGATATCACTTTCCTCTATCCTTGAACTTCTCCTTAGGTCTCTCTCGTGATTTTCTCATGCTGCTTGGCCTGCCTCTTCTTTCAACTGCGTACACATGTGAAGAAGAGGGCTCTCTAGATGACCGTCATCTGATTTCTTCATTTAAGAGACTGATCTTGACCAAAGGGATGATCATCTTGCCATATGTAGCAGAGTTGCTCACGGTAATTACCAAGGTCTCTCAACTGTCTAGCAGGGAACCTAGTAGAAGAAGCACCTGCAGTTCATCATCTAGCGCCATGTTCATGGTACTCAATGATTGGTGAGACTCTGAAACTCATTCAAATGCTCAGCAGCTTTCATCACTTCCTTATACTTTATATTCACCAACTTCCAAATCAAGAACGCCTTGTTGGTGGCAGTCTTCTACTCATAAAGCTCTGCAAGTTTCTCCCATAGTTTCTTTGCATCTGTATCTTTTGCGACATGGTGGAATACTGATAAGTCCAGCCATTTTTGGATGGTGTCGACTGCTTTCCTGTTCAACTTCGTCCAGTCACCTGCGGACATGCCTTCGGGCTTGGTTGTTTCTCATTCCATCGGATCATGGAGGTCCTTGCATTACAAGACATCCTCCATCTTGGCTTCCATATTTGCCAGTTCGTGCTCGTCCACTTGATCATCATGCCTTCATCATCCTTCCCCATCTCGACAACACGAGCTTTGATACCACTTATTGGGAAATAGAGGGATTCCCTTAACCTGTCCCGCAAAGGATGATTAGCAGCGGGACGTTCCCCATAGGAGAACCATGAAAAATAATCGTAGCACAATAATCAAGCAAACACAGAGAGATGATAAATTTTACACGGGAAAACCCTCCTCAATGCGAGAGAGGGGAAAACCCATGGGGCACGACAACCTGCAACAAAATCCATTAGGCTGGAAAAATTAGAGGGCACAATGTCTTCTCAGTTTTGTTGCCAAACAAAATAGAGGCTCAGTTACAAGAATAAAATCATATAACTATCACCTTGTACTTGGAGAACAAAATGTCGTTGCTTCTCCTCCTCACAAGTTGTCCCTCCTCGTGCATGATTCTTGCTCGTGCGAATGTACCTCACGCCTCTGTGAGCTGCTCTTCGTGCCTTGTGCGGACTTGCTCCTCACACCTTGCGTGGGCTACTTCTCTCCTTGCTTGGGGAGAGAGAACTAAGAGAGAATAGAGGGAGATATGCTTGAGTTGGGATGATCTCCAATGCCATGCATGGGGTCTTTTTTATACTACTCTTGCCTCCTCTTTCTCCGCCTAGTCCTATTTGGAATAGGAAACACAAGTCCTACTCCTATTGCAAATAGGACCCCAAGGGGATAATTGTTCAACAACCTCCATCCCCTTTTTTCTTTGTTTTTGGAAATGGATAATAACTAACACTAAATAGAAAGACCTTAGAATGATACCTATTCTTAAACTTATCTTCTTAATATCAAAGTTTGGAGCATAGTTAGATCTTTGGAATGTTAATTTGTTGGAAATATAATAAGAATAGGATTTAAAACTTAACAACCCCTCGTATCCACAATCCTCTGTTCACTTTTCCTAAAAAGTAAGATCAGAATAAATCTCTTCATATGCAAAACCTTATAACGGTGAGTCTATCTTGTACGGTGTAAGTAATATGTGACTCCTCTCAGTTGAAGCAGTAAAGAGGCAGTCTTCTCCAACATGGTGACCTTAATTCCTCCGTCCAGCAACTCTTTCCCGAAGGAGCGGGGCATTCCCTTTCTAAGTTCAAGTAAACCGTCTCAAGAAAAGGAGGTGGAGAAAAGAGTGGATATAAGACGGTGTAACTTCCTATCATAAGATGCTGGACCAGTATAGATAAGTCATCCGGCAACAGGTACCATAAAATCTTTGACTTTGAAGTAAAAGCCTTACTAATTGAATACATAACTTCGACATGAATTGATTTTTCTTGAATATTTTTCCTGTCTAACTTTTTTTGAAGTTATATGCACAACAACATTTACATAAAGACATTTTTCCTCTTGAGCCAATAGACTGTCCCTCTTTTGAAGCATTATCACAACCCACGACATCTTGTTTTTGGAGCTCATCTCTACTGGATTAGGTTGGGGTACAATGGCCAACAAATGCGACTTTGTATGTCTCCATTCACTTGTGTCTCATACCGGCAAATCCTACCCTCTACCTCTTCAATTGAGTTGAGATAGGTGTCATGCACATATGTCCAAGTTAGGTCATTGTTGACAGGAGTCATATGTGTGCTTTCAAATATTCTACTTAGACAATCAAGATGACATATGAATCTAGTCTTTTGGTCTTAAATTCACCGATCTGAAAAGATTCAATTCGAGTTCCTATAAGGTTCCTGTGATTTAAGTGGATTAAAGTCACAACCAACCTTCAATCCTTGTTATTTACTTAGACTAGTTCAATAGTCAATATCATTCAGAAAAATGCGAAGGTAAATGCAAAGTATTTTTATGAAACAGATTTTCTGATTTTTTTTTAAATTTTATGGAATTTTCAAAAGGATTTGTAAATCTTTACTGGTTTTTCAAAATGTTTTGCAAATTTTTATGATGTTTTGAGAAATTCAGTAAAATTTTCTAGGTTTGGTATTTTTAATTAAGGTGTATGTACAAATATTTACACAGGAGTGCGTGCATATTTATAGACATTAGGTGTAGTTTTTTACATTTGTCATTTGTACATAAGTTAAGAATTTTATTGGACTTGTTATTTATCACAATTATATACAAGGTTCTTAAAATAATTGGAAAGCATTTTTACAAACATTTTCAAAGTTTGAAAATCATTTTGCAAAGATTTTTAAAGGTATAGATAGATTTTTTCAAAATATTTTTACAACTATTTTCAAATCATTTGCAAAGTACTTTTCAAAACATTATAGTGAAAATATAAAACCAATTTTTGCAAATATTTACAAAAGGTTTTTACGAAGATTTGAAAATATTTTACAACCATTTTTAAAATCTTTTTGTAAAACATTTTACAAACCGATTAATTTATCATATTTACAGAAAAATTATATGTATTTATAGTCATATACCCTTACTCGTTATTTTATAAAGTCATATTATTAAAAATACAAAAGTACATGTTATGGCTGAAGTATATACGACATATATACGACACCCTATAGTTAGTGCGAACTATGTCTTCATTGTGATCAAAGAGAAAAAGGAAGATATAAGTCGAGCAGAGTATAGAAAATTCCATACTACAATGACTAATTAAAAGAATGAGAAATCAATGATACCTTCGTATATTTGTGATCAATAGCAGAATATATACAAAACAAAGATGATCGAGGATTAGAATGTACGAAATTAATCCGCTCGGCTTGTCCCTCCTATACTTAGGGTAAAATATCCCTAAGTATAGACAAAATATCAACAAGTTGAGAGACAAGTGAGATAATGAATAAATAAAGAATGATCTGAATACACCTACCCACCCTATACTTAGGATGAAGCGCATCCTAAATATAGCTCCGATGAATGGGATGAGTGGAATACAGAATAATGAATGAAGCAAGAAAGAAAATAAAAATGAAGTAAAGAAGAAAATATTTTTGTGTAGCTCAATTATTTTAATTTCATTATTGTTCAAGCTCATCCTAGAATACCACTTCAATTGAGTCAACCACAAATAGGAATCTATCATGATCTATATACAGCTTCAGTAACTTCCCGCTGAGTACAAACGGATGTGCATCAGATGACAACTCTGATAACAGAATGTTACCATTATCACACACAATCCTCTCCAAGAATGGACTAGTCCACTTACTTTTCAATTTCCTTAGAAATAGCTTCAACTTTGCATTAAACAACCAAACATTCTAACCCGGCTTGAAAGTCTTTCTTCTGATATGTTTGTCATGTCATCTCTTGACTTTCTCTGTGAATTTTAAGTTGTTCTTGGCACTAACATTTGTAATAGTTAAGATGATTTGCGATAGAGTAAATTTACATCAGGCTATTGTCATAGGCATAGTATCAAAATTTCAAGAGTTTGTTCAGATCAAATTTTCGGTTATGGCCACTGAGTTGTGAGTCCAAGTCACAAATATTAAGCACTCAAAGTGATTTGTGAATTATCTCAACCGACAGATGGCATGGCTTTCCATAAATAAGCCAATAGGGAGACATACCTAATTAAGTCTTGTAGGAGATTCGATAAGCTCATAGAATGGAATCAAGAAGCTGGGACTAGTTCTTTCTATCCGGTCGTACAAGTTTTTGAAGAATAGTCTTTATCTCCCTATTAGATAACTCAGTTAAACCATTAGATTGTGGGTGACAAGGAGATGCGACACAATGTTCAATGATGTACTCCTTTACAAGTTTTCTATCTTCTTTATTCAAAAAATGTCTTCGTTTATATGAAATAAGAATCTTAGGAACCCAAACTGTGAAATAATGTTGTCCTTGAGAAAGAGATAAACAGTACGACTATCAATGGCTCAAGCGAGGATCGCCTCCACCCAACGACTCATGTAATCCATGACCAGTAGGGTGTATTCAAATCTATGATTGTTAGAAAATAGGTCCATGAAATCAATTCCCCAAGCATCAAACACATCAGAGATTTGGATGAACTTGAGTGGCATAGAATCTTTGGAACCAATGATACGTGCCAATTTTTGGTAGTTAGTGCATCCTTTTACATATGCTGCAACATCCTTGGATAATGTGGACCGCTAGAAGCCATACTGCAATACTTTCGCTGTTGTATGGTTCCTAGAATAGTGTCCCCCCTCTTCGAGCTTATGACAATGCGTGAGGACGCTGGTGTACTCCTGAGAAATGCACCGTCACCAAATGCAATTTGCAACTTCTATATAAGTTAAGAATTTTTCCACTGGTAGAAATAGATGTCAGACATAAATTTATCCTTCTTGACACACATCTAATCTTGTGGAACTTTCTCAGACATGAGATAGTTTACAATCTCAACATACCAAGGGAGATAATTGATGCTGAAAATTGATTCATTAGGGAAGGCCTCTGTGATAGGTACAATGCTCAAGGGAGTCTCTGAACTTTCTAATCTGGATAAATGATCTGCCACTACATTCTTAACCCAATGCTTATCTCTTATCTCCGAATCAAATTCCTAGAGCAAAAGGATCCAAGGGACTAGTCGTAACTTGGCATCCTTCTTGTTCTGTAGGTCCTAGGTGATAGAGTGGTCTATGTAAAAAATTATTTTGAAACCCAAAATATATGGTCTGAACTTTCAAGGGAGAACACAACGGCCAACACAACCCTAATGGCAAAATCTGAAGCATCTATCATGATATCTAATGGGAGAGACCAATTAGGTGGCTTTAGGACAAGTGCCTGAGCAACCAAATCCTTAAGTGTGGTGAAAGCAAGGTGAACTTTATAATCGATAATAAAATCAATGTCCTCGCTCAGTATCATGGTACGAGTTAGGGCAATCTTGCCGAAGTCTTGGATAAATCATCTGTAAAATCCAAAATGCTCTAGAAAAGATCTCACATGTTTCAGTGTTATAGGTGGCTCAAGACTTGCAATGATATCCACCTTGGTCGAGTCAACCTCCATACCTCATTTAGAGATGACATGGCCTAACACAATTCCATCGGTTACCATGAAGTGGCTCTTTTACCAAGAGATCACTAAGTTTACTTTGCAACATATCGTAAGAACTCAGTCAAGATGAATAAGACAAGCATCAAATTGTCACCATAGACTGAGAAATCATCTATGAACACCTCCAGAAAACTACCTACCATGTCTGCGAACACAACCAACATATACCTTTTGAATATAGTAGGTGAGTTACATAATCTAAAGGGCATACGTTGAAAGGTGAATGTGCCAAACAAACAAGTAAGTGTAGTTTTCTCTTGGCCCTCAAACGCGATTGTCACTTGATTATATCTAGAGTACCCATCCAAGAAACAAAATAACTCTTACCTTTCTAGTCTTTTGATAATATGGTCAATAAATGGCAGAGGAAAGTGATCTTTCTTAGTTGATGAGTTTAGGCACCGATAATCTACATAGACACACCATGACGTAGGTACTCAGATTGAGATATCCTCTCCTCTTTCATTTGTGACCATAGTGATCCCAACTTTCTTTAGAACCACATGCAATGGGCAATCCCATTTAAAGTCGAATAAAGGATGGATGAGGCCAACCTCACATCGTTTCGTTATCTCATTCATAACAACTTCCTGGAGATTAGGATTTAAACTGCGCTGAAACTCACATGTTGACTTGTTGTCACCCTCTAGTATATGTGATGTGAACACAAGGCTGGATTTACCCCTTAGAGATAAGAAATATCCCAACCAAGAGTCTTGTAGCTTTTCTCTGGAATATCTAGCAAGCGAGATTCTTGATAAATGGTCAGTCACGAGCTGATGATGATCGAATATGTATTGGGCTTGCCCATAAGGAAGGCATACTTAAGATTTGCCGGAAGCAACTTTAGCTCTGGTAGAATCAAATCTAAATTATCAATCAGTTCTCAAGCTATACTTGTGGTAGGTGAATGCTTCATTAAAAAATCCGTACCCATTTAGGCTACTCATGGTTCAGATAGCGAAACACCGAAGATATCTACAATTATTTCCTCATGTTCAGTTTGGGATGGGTATTCTTGAAACAAATGGATCATCTCTTCAGAATCTACCTACTCAGTGACAATGGAGCTATGATTGATTATGCTTTCAAGATCTTTCTATGGGAAGATGAATTCTTGGGTCCCAGTTTCATTCCACAATATGTTTGTATCTCTTATCTCGTCAGTTATGTCATAGTAAGCTACATAAACTCGTACTCTTTTATCTGATGTGCAATCATGATTCATTGGTTCAACAATCATCTCTATAGTTACCTTATCGATGTTGGAGTGAAAGATGATCTTTCCATATCCATAATCAACCGCTACTTCGGTTGTTCGGATGAACACCCGACCAAGTATTATTGGTGTATGGAGTAACCGTACTGAGGAATCCATGTCCAGGACAAAGAAGTCCATTGGGAACTTCATACCTTGGGCCATTATGATAACGTCTTTCAGCCCTATGATGAATCTCCATTTCATCAATTTATTCGTTCATTTTGGCATTTAAACCCTAGCTAAATGCATGTAAATATCATTATTTTGTAAAAATTAATATTCATTATTTATTAGATGACTATTGTATAAATTACATTAATTAAAACTCAAATAAAATGCCAAAAGTATTTTATGTCACTAAACCCCGAGACTAAGTAAAAAATTGATTTAGTCGATAAGGAATAAAATATGGGGAGATATGGGTCACACATACAATAAATACCCCATTCTTGTATTCATTAATAATTATTTTTCGGGGCCAATTTTATTCCTAATTATTTATTCATCAGATCAATAAACTTTATTCATGAAAGTTGTAGATAATAATACATAGAACAATACAAAATTGAGTTTACACATAAATAATGCACAATGTAGATTTTATACTCAAAATAAGAATCCAAAATCTCAATTTCTCAGACCCATTTCTCTTAAATAAAAACTCATGATCAGAATCATCTTAATTGTATATATATTTTTGTTAGCTCTTTAATGAAGGTGGTTTCACTCAATTTGGAGTTAAGGTGTGAAAGTTAGGTTTTGGACCCCTATTGCATAGTATACACGAATAAAATATTCATTTTATTTATTATTTACTATTTTTACTATTTTATATTTTTATATTTTGTGAATATTATTTATAATATATGTACATATTTAGAATAGAATAAAACCATAAAGAAAACACAAAAATAAAATAGCCAATATAAATACATAGATCAAATACCTATACTTATACCTAAATAATTTATACCTCTATTTATTTAAGTATACAAATAACCTCAAAAAATAAAAAAAATATTTAAATACATAAAAATAAGCTATAAATATGTAAAATATGAGAATAAAATAATAAAATTTAAAATACAAAATAAAAATAAAATATACAAGATATAGGTAAATATACATATAAGTATAGTTGTAAATAATAACTTGTAATAAATAACCTCATAAAAATAAACATAAATAGTAGTTTAATACTACATAAAATAACAAATATTTTTTTATTTATACTCTAAATTAATTAATTCATTGTCAATTTAATAATGATTTTACCAATAATTTCCACATTGGAATTTTATGGTTGGTCCACATGGATTAACCAGAAACAAACCCTAGTTGACATGAGTCAACTCTTCGACCCAGGTCTCCTCCCCCCGTTAGAACGAGAAGATGCATGTCTTCTCCCATTTTTCTAAGACCACTAATCACTCAGATCCGAGTTGATCTTTCAACAAATTCTTTTCTGATCACCCCTAATGCATGCTTGAACTTTCAATCCCTTGTATATAGTCCCCATTCATCCAAAATTGCCGGATAATAAGGATCCTCAGCTCTGATTATAAATAAACCTCTTCGCCTCCATGTTCGATTTTGATCTCCCTTGGAGCTCCATCTTGTGTCCTTACATGTGTGTCAAAGGCCATGTGACAGAGGAGACCTTCCTTGAGCTCGAAGAAGGCAGAGCGAGGAAGCAACAACGATCCACGGTGGTCCTCCGACCATCCTGCTCCCTGTTTCATTGCAGGTTATAGGAGCTGTGCCCTTTTTATTCTTAGGTAGATTTATTTACCGTCTTTTCATTTCCGAAATTAGATTAGGTTTTTATGGAGTAGAGTAGCTGTAATTCCAAATCTTTTGTTCACCGGAGCTTCTAGGGCTCCGACCATTTCGTTTTTCTCGACCATTTTCGACCCTCATGTTCATGTCATCTCAATCCTCGATGCTTTCTTCATTTGACCCATCATTTGTACTAGCCCGATCATGTCTCGATCGGCAAATCAAGGGTTCTCCTCCACCTTTCATTGGACCCTCACTGCACACCTTCATCCTTATGCATTCCAACTTCAATTCTGGTCGAGGTGAGTCGCTTCAAGACATAGGATCATTTCTTGCAGGTTCCAGGTTGAACGAGATCCTCCCAGGTCAAAATCGAGCTTGTTGAAGATGCTCCAGGAGCTCCTTCTTCCCTGACATACAAGGACCCCGTCACTGGGTCCTGGACCTCCTCGATCCCATCAGTCACTGCGGATAACCATTCCGGAGGTATAAAACCTAAGATCTTTATTAGAGACCGCAGGAAGGAGGAGAACAAGGCGATCAAAGGTTGGGGGAAGAGTTGTTCGTCCCCATTCTTTGAGAGGAGCAACCACCATCCCATCAACACGTCAACCCCAGTTCTAATCTCGTGTATTGGATCGGACAGGGAAACAAAGCGCGCCATCATAGTTCGATCACCTTAAGTGACGCGATCTGAGATGCTACTTTTCCATTTTTACCCAGACCCCCTCTGCTTTATTCATTTTTGGTTAGTACATAAAAATCATTATGAGTGTATATATTTGTGTAAAATTTTCAATAATGGCCCCAAGCTTTCATATGTGCTTCATTTATACCCATTCTAGCTCAGCTCTTGTGGGTCCCCATGTGAGATTAGGTATTTTTCAAGTATACCATGTTGGCTTTATGTATTTTTTAGTCCCAACATTTGTGTAATAAGCATTATATTTAAGGTGAAGTGGTATAAAGGACGTGTAACTTTTATATATTTTCACTAATGCCCTTTCTAGGCGTTCATAGTTTAATATATTTCACGAAATTTTCATGAATGATAGTGGACTTAGGAATGTTGTTCTGAAATGCAAGTATATTTAATTTTAATTGCAAAATAGTCCTTGCTAGTAAATGCATTGTATTTTCTTAGGATTTTTGTTAAAAGTATCGCCTGCTTGAAGTTTATTTTGCAAACATTATTGAATATGCCTTGGATGATTTACTTATTGCTATGATTTTTAATTTATATTTGAAGGCATTTATCTATTATTAAAATTTGAACAGTGACTTAAATTTCACTGCTTAACTTTGAAAATCACAAAAATATTAAAACACCTCTAAAAATTCCAAAAAAATATACTATATGTATTACCTATATTTTCACTCCAGACCAAAAATCCCTAAAAATAGAAAAAGAAAATGACTAAATATTAAAAAGCTCCAAAATGCAGTAAAAAGATATAAAATTCTCAAAAATCCCAAAAATATTTGTCTTTGCTTCTGAATTTCCTATATATTAAATCTATCTACTAAAATTGATTTGAAGAATCTTGGATTTTATTTGCTATTATTAATCTTCAAATCAATTATGTCTATTTATTTAATCCTTGATTTGGGATGTTTTGATTTTAAGAATAAATAATAATATGCAAAAATTCATGAAAAAAACATTAGAAATCTATCTAAAACCTAAAAATATTTCATTTCCTGCATTTTTTATTTTTATTAGTATCGATAATTACAATAGCTTATATTATATGTATAACCTTATGTATTCTTATATTATATATTCACAAAGAAAATGAAAATAAAAAATCAGAAAATACAAAAAGAAAAAAAGTTGATTTAAAAAAACCAAACATATATATGTATATATATATTCCTATTTATATTTGATTTTCTCTTTTCTTTCTTATATACTCTCCTATATGTAAATACATATACATATTATATATATCTATATTATTTATATTATTAATTATAGTTATATTAGTTACTAATTTAATTTTAAAAAGGAAAAAATATGATCGAAACCCATAAAAGAAAAAAGACTAGTATGTACATAATGAACATTGATTAACAACAATCATAGGCTACCTAGTTTTGCTCTTTGTGGATCGATCTCTACATACTTCCATGCTATACACTTGTGTTTGTAGAGTATAATAAATTGTGTCCCACATTTTTGGCTATTCATTTATTATTATTGTATTGTGGGTACTTGTTGATTGAACTGGGCTTTCGTGAGCGGTTGCCTCAGCGACATGTTATCTTCGCTTTTCTTGAGTGAGTATTATTTTAGACCCTCGCCAAAGTCCTCTCCATCAAATGACACCATTGTCGGGAAGCAATGTCATGTAGCCTAGTATGTACTTATTTTTTTATTTATCGATTCATTTATTCATTTCCTTGTATGTATTTAAATGATTCACTTATTTTCTATCTCTTACTTGTATATAACTCATTTCATATTTAATTACTATTTGATTCATTGTGCTAATGCATATCTTTTGTTGTGTTTGTTGCAAGGGCCCGCTACACGACGACGACCTCTTAGGAGGGCGATGCAACCAAGCAAGTTAGAGAATGGTCCTTTACTTGTGTGACCAGTTGGAGAGGCAGCATGCATAGCGAGGAGAACAATTAGTCTAGATTTTTCTTTTATTTTGGTAAGAGATATTTGTTCATTCATTCATTATTAATTTGTAATAATTAAGGACATGGACACTACTCCATCTTACGAGGTCCACTTCCCAGGTGATTGTTCACCTGGGGGCCTTGCCCTTTTTTCTCGTATTTTTAACACTTTGTTTTATTTAGTTTCTCGATGTTTTGAGTTTTTTGCATTTCTTTTTATTTGTTTTATGTGCATGGAGTTCCTAGACTTTACGTTGCTTGAATTAGTAATTAGTTCCAAACCCTAAAAGAATTATGTGCATATAGTCTCTTACATTTGGATCTAGTCAAATTAATAATTTTTGATTATTTGGGCTTCAGGCCGCATGTCGAGAGAGGTCACATATAGTGCTAGTAGAACCTGTTGTGGCGGGCACCGAGTTGCATCGAAGACTGGACTTTTGGTAGCACTTCTGAATAATAAACATAAGGTCCTTCACGACTAATAGCAATTACTGTTTAGAGCGATTTTGTCAAATGCACACCACCATGTAGATAGGTTGAAAAATTCTATTTTGCATACCACTTGGAGAGAACTGAGAAGCACTGTAAGTCCTCAAACTCTGTATGCATCATTAGGTTCAATGATGAGATTTCCATCATCAAATCGTCTTGCACGGCTTTTTCGCTATCTCCCTCTGATTTTAAGCATCTAGGACTTAAAAGAAATCTTCAAAATCATTAGGAACTTGCATGCAAAATACCCAAATAAGTGAAAACATAAAATCTAAAACAAGGGACTGCTAAATAAACTTTGAGCTTAAATAAAATATGTAATGGACTTTATTGCCTTGGGTTCATAAAGCCATCATTGTTTTTAGGTACATTAGGAGGGGACCAAAACCCCTCCCATGAGCGAGACACGACCCCCTAAGGATTAGAGCCCAAAAACCAGTTTGTAACTGCCTACTATATCGATTGGATTTCTGAAATATTGGTGCTTCTATCGTATGTGACCGAGTAGGTTCTCGTCATCAATGGTGTTCCTGCCATATGTGGAACATCGACATAGTCCGAAGTACTAGCTAAGGCCACGCCCTCTCGGATGTGTCTGTCTCATTGATTTGCGTCTGAGTAGGTCCTTGCATGCTCACGGGTGTTTCCGTTGCGAGCGAGGTCTGGAGTAGTGGTTTCGCCTATCGGCTTCCTACCTCTTATTATTTGGATGAGTATGGATCCAAGAAGGGTTACAAGGACCACAAAAAGTGTAGACTACATATTACAAAGAAGGAGTACAAGTACGTGATACTTTTCTGGCAGTTGTCTCGCTCCTATAGGGTTATAGTGCTAAGGACTTGTTATAAGATATGCCTGAAATAAGAACTCTAAAAATGAAAAGATAAAAGTAGCCGATCCTTTATGGCTTCACATTGCATTGAGTTAGTGAACCCAATTTTATATAGTGTTTATATGGATTTAGATTAAGGTTCAAAGTTCAAGTCTCGCGTACCTACGTAAATTTTGTCATATATGTCTTCTCTTTGACCCCTGTTCGTTTCAAGCCTTCTACTGTTTTACACTCCTTTTTGTTCGTCATTCCACTATATCCCTATTTCTGCATCGATCTTCTCTTGCTTCACGATGACGATTCATAGATGATTTAGTTATGATTCCGCCGACACCTACATCGATCTTCTCTTACTTCACAATGACGATTCATGGATGATTTAGTCGGGACTCCGCCGACACCTACATTGATTCTATGGACTCGACATCGTCATTAATTCGAGGCAATTCCCAAGAACCCAGTCCAGACTCCTCATTTATTTCCACTTTCCTAAATAAACCGAGATCATTCTTGTCCCACTACTGCCTGTTGCAAATGGAGATCGATTTCATTCTACATCTTTTTCTCCATTCACGACTATCTGAGATTGACCCTAATGTCATATTCACCACGACAACTAGAATTCAAATTCAAGTGGTCTGATTGAGATTCTCTTACATTGCAGATAGATGCCAATCCTAGTACTGGATCCTAATACAGAGCTCATCTCCTCAGATTCAGATCAAGAAATGGATCCACAGGAAAAGGGCAAGGGGAAGCAATCGCCTCAATTAGAGAAAGGCCCATGCACCCGACCATAATCAAGTGAATGCTTAGTTGCTGGCCTCCATCCAGGCCATCCACCAGCAACTGGTGGAATAGACCCTTGTGCATACTACCTTTCAGGACATACTGAATGACATGAGGAACAAACCAACAGGAGGAGGTGGTGGAGGAGGACCCTATGAGGAACCAGAAGAAGAAGAGGAACCATGGAATAGGAACCCAAAATCGACGCTAAAGGAGACATATAATCCTAGAGATAGGAAGATGACCGAGTGGATTTGCATCCCTCCGGTCCATGCTCACTTCGAGATCAAGCCCAAGTTCCTTACTCCTACCATCATTTCTTGGTAATACCAATGAGGAGCCATACATTACCTGCAATAGTTATCTTGCATATGCAGAATCACCCACTATCCTAACATTTTGTTAGGTGTGTCAAGTTGACTGTGTTCCCCTTCAGCTTGCAAGACAAGGCCCTGTACTGGGTCAATCATTTGGGAAAGCTCATAATGACCTAGGAGGAACTCAATCTGCATTCCTTCACAAGTTATACCCCCTAGGTGTGCTCAACTAGATGTGAGACAGAATTAGTAACTTTTCTCAGGCAGCCTGCAAGTCTATACACGAGGCCTGGGAACGATTCACTAATCTGTAGGAAAAGTGCCCCCACCACAACATACCGAGGACCAGTTTGGTCCAACACTTCTTCGAGGGCCTGAATGTAGAGAGCCAAAGATTAGTTGATGCTTCCTGTGGGGGATCCCACTTTAACAAGGATGAAGACGTGGTATAACAGATCTTTGAAGAAATGACCAAGGGGAGGCCGCCCTATCTTCATCACGTGCTTATCAAAGACAGCCTCAGGTCCATCACAAGCAAGCCCACATGAAAGCATTTTGTGAGGCAGAGAAAGATGAGAGCTACAACCTCAGTATCATTGGAGACCATCTTTCTAAGGTTGACATTATTGAGAAGCAGTCACAGGATCTTGAAAAGCTCACTGTGATAAAACAGACAACGCAACACTAGGATAAGCCGGACCAAATCACCAAGCAGTTGGAGCTGCTAATGAGCGCCATCAGTTCATGTTAGTTGGCGACACCATCATCAGTGACTCCTGCTGAGACAAAGGACGGACCATCCCTGCCTCATCATCCTCTACCAAGTCAGCAGCAACCGGTAATCCAGCACGTGTACTACGTGCATGCCCCCGAGCAGGTCCCACTGCAACATTAGATGGTTGTGTTGGAAATGCGAGCCCACGGCGAGCCATTATGCAATAAATGTTGTTGCAATTCACTCCTTGATCTGAAATGAAGAATACATAATTTGCATAATAGGTCCCTTAGTACAATTAGGGTTATGAACCATGGCCATCTTAATAATCATACAGCTGTTGATTCAATTATTGAATCATAGAGGCTGGTGCTTAGATGAATATCTAATGAGTTAGATTGAGGACTTATCAAGTACCGTCAAATGATTATTAAGGGATGATCTCCAGCCTGAGTAGGAGATGGCAATCCTATCTCATTTAGGTTGATATCTGACCGACCTCTTGATGCAGGTCCTCTGCATAGGAATAGAGATTCGGAGGTGTCGGATGAGTAAGGTCAAAGAGTTGACTTAACGAGATCGAGATAACCAAAGTCCTATATCATATGCTGTCATGATATGGGCACACATCCTCTGACCGGAGACAGATGTGTTACTATATGTCTGAGTATGTACATTTGGCAGACCAATAGGTTGATGGCCTAATCAAGGTCTATACACTGACGCGCTGGTGTGCATATAAGGGCATATGAGTAATACGATCTCTCAAAGGGATCATACAGGTTCACTACTGAACTGGAAGACATGAGCTCACTCATGAGATATTGGGAAGAATCAAATTCCGTGCGCACGGTCGTCTCGCTTTGGAAGCTTGACTGAATTTGTTGGTTTGATATATACTTTTGGAAAGTATATGATCAAGACCTAGGTATGATATATGCTTTTGGAAAGTATATGATCAATACCGACTCCCAATGATCGAATGAGAAACTTACTGATAAAACCATGAAGTAGACAATATAAAGTTGATCCAATACTTCGGGTTTAATCTGAGTCTTCCAGTATGCAGGATGTACAGGTATTGGGAATGCCTGAGGGTGTTGTGATCATAAACGGTTGTATAACCATGACGCTTCCATTCCTAGGGAGTGATGAAACGAGTCTGGATTTTAGTGACTCCTCTTAGTAGAGAAGTAATCTGATCTTAGTCCAAATGTTGGACATTGATCTGAATGTGATTCAGATTCAATGAGAAGATTAGATTTGTGATCTTGATTTAATCAAGCATCTATGGGAGGCCCGAGATCTGGATTTGAGATGTGATCTCAATATCCATGTCACTATACGTGGAACAATACAATCGCCCTGTCCTTATCTCCAAGTATTCGTGGAGAAAGCGCATTATCCTTGAAAAAGTTCATGGATAATTCTATTGTTGATATATGTATCCGAGCATTGAGAAAATGGATGATTAAATGTGATTTAATTATCATGAATAATATGAATTTGATTCATATTATAAGGAGAGTTGTCTTAGATAATTAAATGTGATTTGATTATCAAAGATGTAAATAATATGAATGTGATTCATATTATTTGAGCACATGAGAATAAGTTATCCAATATAATTAAATATGATTTAATTATTATGGATAAGAATAATGTGGATAGTAATATCCAATTATTCATAATATATTATGAATGTGATTTATAATGTATTAGAGCGAGTTAAATATAATTTATATTAGTAGATTAATTTAATGTGTATTGGATACACATTGTCTAATTAATTGAAAATGTAAATTACATTTTGTTTTGGGTTGTGAATATGATTCACAATATTCCAATGTCAAGAGTGCAATATTCCCAAATTTAATTGAGAATTATTTTGGTGAATAAAAATCCCAACAAATAGTTGTTGGAAAATAAGTAGAGAGAAAATCAAGGAGATGTGCAATCTCATGGGAATCCATGAGATTGCCCTCTAAAGGGGAAGGTTGATCTCCTTTGTATTTTCTCTCCTTATTTGATTGATTTAATTTGGTATTAATATTTATTTGATTTATCAAATATATTTTATCAAAATTAAATCACAAGTTGTTGGTTTTTACCAACAATAATCTTGACCATTGGATTGACATAAAATCTCATCCATTGATTTTATATGTCCCATGGATTGAGATCCATGGATCCCAAAACCCTATAAATAGAGAGTCATACCATGCTCTCTAATTTACACACAATGCTTGAGAAGCATCTCTCTCTCTCTCTCTTTCTTTCTAGAGGTCAGCCCTCTCTCTCTCCCTCTCATGGCTGTCCACCATGGATGCCATGGAGAGGTTCTCCATCGCCGCGGCATCGTCGTTATGCTGCCCGTTCTTCTGCTCGTGGATCTCCGTCTCCTTCGGTACGCCTCGCTCGTGAAGAAGACATCGGATCTCGTGTGTCGAGATCAGGAGATCCGCCGCTTGGATCATCAACATGGATTGCGAGAAGCACGCGGTTCATCCCCGCGCTCGCAAGCGTCTCCTCCGTCGGATCGGACTTGAGACAGGAGGTCTCTTCGTTTAGAGACTCGATCGCAACCACGCTTCAAGAGGTAACCCTATTACTTGTTTGTGGTTTAGACGAAACGATCCGAGAAGTGTTCTTGGATCATGTGGATTCGTCGTATAAAATTTTTTAAATTCCGCTGCATCGAGCAACTAGTGCGACTAGTCGCTCCTCGTCGTATTCGATACGACGCTCATGCTTCCGTGATGCGTTTGAGGATCTAACCATATCCTTCAATTGGTATCAGAGACTTAGGTCGACGGTTTCGAATAGTGATTCGTTAACCAAGGACGACTTGGGTTCGTTAAGGTCGCGAAAGTTTTTATCGCATTTGATTTCGCAGATCTGTTTAGTAAATAAATTCGGCACTGTTTAAATTGTTTAAACACGAATTTTATACTTGGATTATGTTCCCCATTAAATAAGGAAACCATAGGATCTGAGTATGCGTAAATCGGATTTCGTATGCTCGAGATATGGTAGTTTTAATGAACATGTATGCACTATTGAGGGAACTGTGAATCTGAACGTGACTAATATGTTAATTACTGTTTAGACTTGCCTCGAAATGCGTGAAACATCACTTATTTCTGTACTAAATCAAATTAGCAAACTTTAGAAATTGACTTTGCTTAATTTGGATTTAATATGATTGAGATATGCCAATTTTAGTAAGTAGGGGTCACTGCTGAAATTGCTTTTCTAATCAAGAACCATGTGATTGTCAATTAATGAAATTAATTGTTAATTTCGAGAAATAATTATGAAAAATATTTGTGAAATATTAGAGAATGATTATTTCCTTAATTTACTTGGCCCCAACCAATTAGTTGATTAGATTCGATCTAAACCATAATTGGAATTACAATCATCAAACTTCTTGCTTGAATAGGACTTGGGAATTTGCCTAGTAAATTTCCTTAAAATCAAAATTGTTTTGATTACTATATGGTATAATTTCGGTTGAAGAACCGATGATCATCTCAAGTACAAAATAATCAATTTGGCATTATCCTTTCCCGAGGTGGATATGGTGTCTAGTCGGGGATCGCTGGTCAGCGGGTTGCAACGTATGTGGTCCGCCCCACTCCCGTCGGTACTGGCCATGACAGCGGGTAGGGCCGGGATAATGTCTGAGGGATTATGATGTATTTTTCTAATTATTAAAATACGAATTAATACGTACTTTGAGAATAATATCATATATATTCAAGCATAAAATTAAGTTTGATTGATTGAATTGGATTGATAATTAATTTAATATGATTAAGTTAATTATATCCAATTGAAAATACTCTAATATGATTAGAGCTAATAATTCCCTTGGAAGAATTAATTATATGAATGGGATTCATAGTAATTAATTAAATTTGAATAAGAGATGGAGGATCACATAAGTGACATCCATGGTCTCCCGTCAAGGCGAAGGGTTTCGTCGCCAAATATTATATGTGGGAGACGCCTGTCCGAAGTGACAGCTCCCACATATGATCCGTTTGGATCGTGCTCGTCGCTTCTCGAAAGAGTAAGGACGTATGCGTAGTGACCCCAATATCGGGTCCTCATATTATTGGGGCGATATTGGATTGCGCATAGCGAGTTGTATTCCTGTTGACGGTTGGTTCAATTAATGACGGGTCAACATCACCTTAAGGGTGGTGGGCCCGGGTATTAATGACCGAATTGGGAGATGCAAGTTGGACTTGCAAGGCGGAATGTGTTCCCGCTTCTTTTTATCCGAGTTGTAGGTTCTCATATTATTGGGATGCAACAAAGATAAGGAAGGAGATCCCAGATCTTGCTTGAGATATGATGGTAAGTATATCTCTTACATTGAAAGTGATTAAGGGAATGAACTTTCATTGTTGACATGGCAAGACAACTTTGATATAAAATTCCTAATTCAAAGTAAAACATGTATATACACTCATGCAAATTGCTTATTTCAGATAATCCTTCATTAAACCCACTCAATATTATATACTCAATAATAACCAGTAAAATATCGTGGATTGGACCCTATAATCCAGATATTGTACTTGCAATTGGACACACTATGTATGTGGTTGCAATGTGCAAGTTTCCTCATAACAATGAGAAGTGATAATTAAATAGACAATAGGACTAAAACCCTAGGGTTTGTATGTCTCTATAAGTCTTGATCTTATCGAATGTACTTTTGAAGTGACATGTCGATGATGATCGTAATTATCAAATTAATCCTTATAAAATCAATAAAGATATTCTGGCATACATATGTGCTCTCAACATTTAATCATGAATGATGTGGTTCTCTACATCATGCAGAATGGTAGCTCTATAAGAGATGATGTATTCAAATTATTTGAATACCTACCTGAACCTATGTTTTAAGAGTTTAGATGGATGTAGATGATGAGTGTCATCATTCTACTATCTATACTCTAGTCATTCATGAAGCTTCATAATATTCATATTGTATGAATTGGGTGAAGCTTGTATAAATGTTGAAATACTCTTATATTGAAATTTTTGATTTTAACATAAGAGATCCTTAATCTTAAGCAATGGTTGTTTATAGATAAAGGGAGCGCAGTGGAAGCATGGGTTGGACTCAAGCAAGAAGTATAATCAAATAGTTGACTGTACTTCTGTGACTTCCATATGACATCCAAAGAGTTGGATGAATGCCAATGCAGCAATAAGTTGATGTGTTGATAGTATGACTATCAAGTCAGTCTAGAATCCTCAGAAAAGGACTCGGATGGAGCATCAGTATAATCTACATATAATCATTGAAATTGACTTACTTATTTGATAAGGTAAAGTCTAATAATTGTATCTCAATCTTCTAATAACACTTGCAATTGGTTGCATATGTATTAGAATATTATAAATTTGATCTTAAGGTTTATTGATCATCCATGTTGAAAGTGATACAAGTGTTGCAACAGTTTCCATGAGATCAATAGACTTCATATTTTCAGTGGGAGCC
Organism: Ottelia alismoides; assembly: GCA_037367405.1. Lineage (NCBI taxonomy): Eukaryota > Viridiplantae > Streptophyta > Magnoliopsida > Alismatales > Hydrocharitaceae > Ottelia > Ottelia alismoides. Next base: position 574,732 of record JAZKJV010009277.1, read on the forward strand.
CTTAGTCTTAGAGAATGTCTCTATGACCTAGATATTAGAATACACTCATTGTTTATTTCTAATTGTTGGATATAAACATGAATTCTGTAATAAATCTATCATAAAGAGTTATGATGGAAATATTTCAGATAGTAATCTAAAATCTAGTGGACTCTATTAAATTAGAAAATTATTGAATGGTTCATTAAGATTTCTAATACTGAAAATTAAACCTTTAAAAGATCAATAGGAGGATAAAGATCATTTGACAATGATCTGGCATCAAATTTTGGACATATGTCTGTTGATGAAATCAATGGACTGGTAAGACATGAAACTTTAGATTGTCTAAAGATTCAAATCTCACATACTTGTGAATATTGTATTCAAAGTAAAAATGTCCAATACACCCTTCCTTGGGAAAGGTGTAAGGTGTCAAGGTATTAAGGATCTCATACATATTGATGTATGCAGATCATCTATATCATAGTAAACATTATGGATATATGATATCTGTTAATGATTATGTATGATATGAGATTTCTTGTCTTCACCTAAGAAACCTTTGAAATGTTCAAAGATTTCGCAATTTTGGTTTAGAACCAAAGTTTGAAAGAAGATGAAATGAATTTGATCTAACCAAGGTAGCATGTACCTATTAGATGAATTCAAGGAATACCTTATGGAGATGTGAATATCATTTCTATCTCAACCCTCCTGATGAACCTTAACTCAATAGAGTTGTAGGGAGATACAATTGATCATGTGTGACATGATTTGATCAATGATTAATCATAGCATAATTATCTCTTAGTTTCCAGGTATATATATGTGGTAGAGACTACATTATATATCCTTAATAAGGTTCCATGTGATTAAGCTGGAATATGGCACTAGAGAGTGCTACTTCATTAGGAAAATAAAGGATGGTATTGGATACCTACTTTATGACCTTGAGATTCTTAAAAGATCTAAACTTTGAGAATATGATTCTTATAGGATGACTCTCTTGAGAATCAAGATGAAAATGAAGTAAAGGAACTCATTTAATCTTGAAAAGATAATGAGGCTCCTGAAATCGGAAACTAAAATAGATAATTAAAGATGAAACATTGATACCTCTTCAAGAGGATGGATTCCATGTGTCAGTTAAATCTGAAAATGATCGGACTTCATGTGATGAAGCTCCTGAGGATCATGACATGGAAAGATGGATGTTAGCAATAAAAGTCTAATGTAGACTTCATATACAAGTGTTGTATATGGACCCTCGAGGATCCACCTATATGGGTCAGACCCATTAAGGTGTAAATGGATCTTCAAGAGAAAGAGGGAACCTGATGAGAAGGTAGAGACCTTCAAATCACGGTTCGTAGTCATGAGCTACACACCGAAGAGAAGACATCGCTCGCGATGAGACTTGCTCTCCAGTGACTTTGCTTTAACCCATCAGAATATTGCTAACTATAGCTACACAACTTGTCTATGACATCTTCATGGTGTGAGTCAAGATTGCATTCCTCTAAGAGTACCTCTCTGAGGATATTCATATGAAGTAGCCCCAGGGCTTCATGGTTGAGGAAAGAAAGGTGTGCTAGCTGAAGAACTCCATCTTTGGACTCCAATAAGTTTCTTGTAGTTGGAACATAAGATTTGATGAAAATATAAATGTTGTGATTTCAGATAAAATCTTGATGAACCATATGAAGCTTAGTGGGAGTGCCATTGTGTTCATCGTGCTAAATGTAGATATTATTCTAATCATTTAGAATGATATAGGAATAAATAATAAGTGTTTTAAAATTTGGTTGTTCCATACTTTGAGATATGATCTCAAGGATACCTCTTAGATCTTAATTCTGAAGTTGTTCAGAAACAAAGAGAAGAGGATATTGGGACCGTCACATTAGTAATACACCTTGGACTTATTCCATTTTCTGGAAAATTCCAAGAGAGGCTTCCTTCCCTTAAGATGTGGTAGTGACCTGTCTAAAGGATAGCACCTCAAAAGGTTGAGGAAGTGAATGCTAGAACTGCTTGCACTTGTGCATCAGTTATGAGAAGCTGAATAAATGCTAGATGTGTACTAGAACCAGATGTCTACCATGCAGTGGGAGTAGTAAACTGTTACTAATCCTACTATGGAGATAAAACACTTGATTGCAGTAATAACAATATCTTCAAAGATGATGAAACTTAGAGATAGTGATCTCAAAGCCTTATCTTCAAAGGTTTAAGACCGTGTAGATAGTGATCTATAAGGGTCTTAACTGTAGATACCTTAGGAGATAGAGATCTCCAGGAATGAAGGTATTCTGATAAGGATTATGGGAATACTGGTTATGATAATTAATAAGATGTAGTGTCAAGGACACTATAACCAACAAAATTGAGTATCAGTTGCATGAGATGCAACATTCGCATTGGATGCGAGCACTGTTACTAGGAGATATGCAAGTGCCGTAAAAGGACTTGGCATAGTCTCTTGGGAACGGAGTGACTGATCAGCTTACCTAGCTATTTTCTAAATAGCCTATGATTGTCACATGAGTGTGGGTTTAAATGATTAGCCCATTAATGGCTCTTTGGGCTAGTGGGAGATTGTTGGAAATGCGAGCCCACGGCGAGCCATTATGCAATAAATGTTGTTGCAATTCACTCCTTGATCTGAAATGAAGAATACATAATTTGCATAATAGGTCCCTTAGTACAATTAGGGTTATGTACCATGGCCATCTTAATAATCATACAGATGTTGATTCAATTATTGAATCATAGAGGCTGGTGCTTAGATGAATATCTAATGAGTTAGATTGAGGACTTATCAAGTACCGTCAAATGATTATTAAGGGATGATCTCCAGCCTGAGTAGGAGATGGCAATCCTATCTCATTTAGGTTGATATCTGACCGACCTCTTGATGCAGGTCCTCTGCATAGGAATAGAGATTCGGAGGTGTCGGATGAGTTAGGTCAAAGAGTTGACTTAACGAGATCGAGATAACCAAAGTCCTATATCATATGCTATCATGATATGGGCACACATCCTCTGACCGGAGACAGATGTGTTACTATATGTCTGAGTATGTACATTTGGCAGACCAATAGGTTGATGGCCTAATCAAGGTCTATACACCGGCGCGCTGGTGTGCATATAAGGGCATATGAGTAATACGATCTCTCAAAGGGATCATACAGGTTCACTACTAAACCGGAAGACATGAGCTCACTCATGAGATATTGGGAAGAATCAAATTCCGTGCGCACGGTCGTCTCGCTTTGGAAGCTTGACTGAATTTGTTGGTTTGATATATACTTTTGGAAAGTATATGATCAAGACCTAGGTATGATATATGCTTTTGGAAAGTATATGATCAATACCGACTCCCAATGATCAAATGAGAAACTTACTGATAAAACCATGAAGTAGACAGTATAAAGTTGATCCAATACTTCGGGTTTAATCTGAGTCTTCCAGTATGCAGGATGTACAGGTATTGGGAATGCCTGAGGGTGTTGTGATCATAAACGGTTGTATAACCATGACGCTTCCATTCCTAGGGAGTGATGAAACGGGTCTGGATTTTAGTGACTCCTCTCAGTAGAGAAGTAATCTGATCTTAGTCCAAATGTTGGACATTGATCTGAATGTGATTCAGATTCAATGAGAAGATTAGATTTGTGATCTTGATTTAATCAAGCATCTATGGGAGGCCCGAGATCTGGATTTGAGATGTGATCTCGATATCCATGTCACTATACGTGGAACAATACAATCGCCCTGTCCTTATCTCCAAGTATTCGCGGAGAAAGCGCATTATCCTTGAAAAAGTTCATGGATAATTCTATTGTTGATATATGTATCCGAGCATTGAGAAAATGGATAATTAAATGTGATTTGATTATCATGAATAATATGAATTTGATTCATATTATAAGGAGAGTTGTCTTAGATAATTAAATGTGATTTGATTATCAAAGATGTAAATAATATGAATGTGATTCATATTATTTGAGCACATGAGAATAAGTTATCCAATATAATTAAATATGATTTAATTATTATGGATAAGAATAATGTGGATAGTAATATCCAATTATTCATAATATATTATGAATGTGATTTATAATGTATTAGAGAGAGTTAAATATAATTTATATTAGTAGATTAATTATTAATGTGTATTGGATACACATTGTCTAATTAATTGAAAATGTAAATTACATTTTGTTTTGGGTTATGAATATGATTCACAATATTCCAATGTCAAGAGTGCAATATTCCCAAATTTAATTGAGAATTATTTTGGTGAATAAAAATCCCAACAAATAGTTGTTGGAAAATAAGTAGAGAGAAAATCAAGGAGATGTGCAATCTCATGGGAATCCATGAGATTGCCCTCTAAAGGGGAAGGTTGATCTCCTTTGTATTTTCTCTCCTTATTTGATTGATTTAATTTGGTATTAATATTTATTTGATTTATCAAATATATTTTATCAAAATTAAATCACAAGTTGTTGGTTTTTACCAACAATAATCTTGACCATTGGATTGACATAAATCAATCTCATCCATTGATTTTATATGTCCCATGGATTGAGATCCATGGATCCCAAAACCCTATAAATAGAGAGGCATACCATGCTCTCTAATTTACACACAATGCTTGAGAAGCATCTCTCTCTCTCTCTCTCTCTCTCTCTCTCTCTCTTTCTTTCTAGAGGTCAGCCCTCTCTCTCTCCCTCTCATGGCCGTCCACCATGGATGCCATGGAGAGGTTCTCCATCGCCGCGGCATCGTCGTTATGCTGCCCGTTCTTCTGCTCGTGGATCTCCGTCTCCTTCGGTACGCCTCGCTTGTGAAGAAGACGTCGGATCTCGTGTGTCGAGATCAGGAGATCCGCCGCTTGGATCATCAACATGGATTGCGAGAAGCACGCGGTTCATCCCCGCGCTCGCAAGCGTCTCCTCCGTCGGATCGGACTTGAGACAGGAGGTCTCTTCGTTTAGAGACTCGATCGCAACCATGCTTCAAGAGGTAATCCTATTACTTGTTTGTGGTTTAGACGAAACGATCCGAGAAGTGTTCTTGGATCATGTGGTTTCGTCGTATAAAATTTTTTAAATTCCGCTGCATTGAGCAACTAGTGCGACTAGTCGCTCCTCGTCGTATTCGATACGACGCTCACGCTTCCGTGATACGCTTGAGGATCTAACCATATCCTTCAGGTTGTTTACCAACCAGACTTCCACCCATCTTCTAATCTAGCATTCTCACCACCACCCATGATACAAGAAGTCAATGGTGTCTGAAGCAAACGATACGCAGCTGGCCCGTCCTACTAGACAACCCCAGGGCCAGCCATCAACCAACCGACCTTACCACCATCCTCATGGTGGTCTCTTTGCACAGTCCTCCAAACCTCAGCCTCAATACTAGCATCACCAGTCTCCTCAATATCACAATATTTGGAATGATAGTAGCAGTACCTGCAACCACAATACCGTCTGTATTCGCAGTACCACCAGTACGCGGCTGCACCTCAGCAGTAATATCCTCCTCCTACATACCTTCAGTATCAGCTTCCTCCACCTCCTCAACACTATCAACAATCTTAGCCTCATACTTACCACCAGCAGTCGCATCGTGGACAACACGTTGAATCTTTTGAGGCAGTTCCTGTGAACCCCAATCTTGATTGCTTGGCCTAACTTGTAAAGTGTCTAGAAGATATGACAAAGAAGCTAGACGACCTGACAACCACCAAAACTTCTATCCTATCTTAGGTCGAAGCAAATCCCAATATTTTTAAGAGGAAAGAGCAGGTAGAATGTGATGTCCTGTCTATGCTTGTAGAGTAAGATGCATGTATTTTTACCTTGTCTAATGTTATTACTCTCAGGAGAGGTAGGACCTTACCTCCGTCTACTATAATCAAAGGGAAGAATAAAGCTTCAACAGGTGAATCATCATCTTCTACATCAGTCGTGCCAGCTCCAGGCTCGGGTGAGGAAGAAGAAGAAGGAGGAGACATACCAACTGCCATACACCACTACCTCCATCAACAAAAAGAACAAAAAATCAGAAAATGCAAAAAGACCAAAAAGAAGATAGCAATCAAAGTATACTCATGCCAGCCATGGAGGAGACAACACCAGTCGTCGATCCAGTGCCAGCCATCGGAGCAGAGATCACACTTTTTGCATGTCCACTTACAACGGCACCATCATCTACAGAATGCACCTTTTTGCAAACCGGATGTACAAAACAACGTGGACAAGAATTCTGTTGTAAATAAGAACATTGATTTTGATTTCAGTTCTGTAAATATTCCTTTTCCTGATGCAATATAAAAATACTAAAAAAATTGCAAACATAAAAAGCACATGGTATGATCCAGGAGTTATAGATATTCTGAAAAATTTGACGATTGAATTACTGTTGATGCAAGCCATGGAATACATGCATGTTGTGAAGAAGGGCTTGAAGGAAGCATGTACAAACAAGCGTCGGTCGAACCACAACAACATACACTAGCAAGTTGAGAAGCACGTCCTTACCATGGCAACAGTTGCAACCATCAGCAACTTCCTCGGAAGAAGAAAGACAAAAGAGCACCTTTGATCATATGCGAGTTCTTTGACCAAGTTTCTGAGAGAACCTTCCTCGGCAGTGGCTCTTCCATCAACCTCTTTCCCTCATCACTACTGGAAGAATTCAGGCTAGGTCCATTGAAGCAGACACACATGATTCTTTACTTCACTGATCGATTCATCAAATGACCCCGAGATTTGTTGGAGGACATTGTCGTAAAGGTGCAGGACATGCAGTTCCTGGTTGATTGTAGTCAAGGATATGGACTCTCCTACACCATTACTTCAGGCCCCAATTATCCTTGGACAATAATTCTTGCGTACCGTAAAGGCTATGGTTGACTATGGGTCTGGGAAGATCACGTTCAGCTTGAGCAATCATTGTGCTACCATAGACATGGTCAGTGAGCTAAATTTGTATGTGATTAAAGTCATGCAACACCGCCCGAAGTAGACTGTGACTTTATTGCAGAAATCAGAGACACAAAACTCTCTTCGAATGACTCATGGACCCTGGAAATCCTCTCTCCTGGGGGACCAGGAAAGCACATTCGACACAAGCTCCGATAGCACTTAGGATACATAATCAAATTTGTTGATGCATCTCTTTGATTGAAAAGATTGATGCCAGTCCGAACATGATGAATTTATTGCAGATCTGTTTGGTACATTGTCAATTGAGCCACTGAGGTGAGCAGTACCTTGAAAGTAATGACAGATCATCCACCTACTAGCACAATTCCTGAATTGACCGAGAAGCAGGACAAATCAGACCCTAAATTCAAGCCACTTCTGGTAGGTCTTAAGTAGCCTTCCTTACGGGTGCAGAGAAGTTGTATTTGATCATCATCAATAGCAAGATAACCCCAGATCAAGAATCTTGACTTCTCGAGTTTCTAGAGAAAAACTGCAAGGCACTTGGTTGGCACGCCTCATATCTCTGGGGGATAAATCTGTCCCTGTGTTCACATCATATCTATTTGGAAGAAGATGCCAAGCCATCTTGAGAGTTTCAAAGAAGATTTTCTCAACCGGACTAAGCGTGGAATAAGTGGGAAATGGATTGAATGGGGGTGCTCTAATGAGGTACCGACGGAGGGAGCACAGATATCCAGATCAGGAGATGATCTTGGTGGATGAAGCATGGGAAATGGTGAAGAAGCGGTAGGGGGAGATGGTGAGATGGAAAGGAGAGTCAGAACATATGTACGTTACAGTGAAAACATTGTCATCATTAGTTAAAAGACAAAATTAAATGCAAAAAAACAAAATGCGAGAAAAAATCTACCTAGAATCGTAAAAGGGCAACTCCTATACATGGTTGGACGACCAGGGAGCAGGGTGGCTAGAACTCATCATGGGTGCATCTCCCTCCTCCGTGAGCCACTCCAAACCTCAGGGGATCTCCCCTTGTCACTGGGTACATGCTAGGCCGAGGTTTAGGGGCTTTAGAATTTAGAAAATGATCAAAGTTGTGATGAGGAAGAAGGTTCTTACTTATACACATGTATGAGCACCCCTTATTGCTCGATGAAGTAGGAAGAACATGGGCTATGTATAAGAGATCTATGAAGTCGGCGAGAATCATGGATGATGGATGTTGAACGTGGAGTGAAGAAATGATGAAAAAGATCTATGGATCGAGCAGGAAATATAGAGGAAAAACAAGGAAACGACGTTCCTGACAAAGCTGGAGAGAAGACATGGCAGTTGACTTGGGTCAACAATCCCTGCCTTCTGATTGGTCCATGCAAGAAACTAAAAGACAAAAAATGTCATTTTATTAAAAAATAACTAACTAAAAATAGTAAATGATTTTATTAACTTTTTATTATAAAATAAAAAGTGTTTACTATTTTATGTAGTATTTTATATGTTTTCAAGTATTTTTTTGAGTTTATTTATCACAAGTTAATTTTTATGGGTATATTTATAGGTACATCCATCTATGTTTGGCATAATTTATTTTTATTTTGTATATTTGATTTTATAATGTTATTCTATTATTTTATATATTTATAACTTAATTTTATGTACGCAAATATATATTTATTGTATTTTCTTGTGTTATCTGTATACTTAAATAAATATAGGTATATGTTATATAGGTATAAGTATAAGTATATGTATCTATGTATTTACCTATATTATTTATTTAGAGTATTTAGTTTGGCTTTATTTTATTTCTGTATTTTTAATAAAATATAAATAATATTTATAGGAATAAAAATATAAAAGAATAACAGAATGATTTTCACTTTTATTTATATACACGTATAGGTATTTTGCCAATAATTTTTTTCACTTAATTATTTTATTTATTTTTTATTATTTTCTTCTATTTTAATTATGCATGAGTGTTATGAATAATAATTATAAAATTATAAAAAAAATAAAATTATAAAAATAACACAGAAAAAAAGAAAGGAATATTTTATTTGGGTATACTATACAATAGGGGTCTAAAACCTAGCATTCACACCTTAGATCCAAATAATATGAAACCACCTTCATTAAATATATTATTAAAAGTTATATACAATTAAATGTAATTTTGATAATTTTGAGTTTTTATTTAGGAGATATGGGTTTGAGAAGTTGAGATTTTGGATTCTTATTTTGAGTGCAATTTGTACACTGTATATTATTTATGTATAGGCTCGATTTTTATTTTTCTATATATATTATTATCTACGAATTTCATGTACAAAGTTTATTGATTTGATGAATAAATAATAAAGAATAAAATAAGTCCCAAAAATAGGCTATTTATGAAATAAAAGAATGGGGTTTTTATTGTATATTGGGCCCTTATCTCTCTCTACTTTATTCTTTGTAGACCAAATCAATTCTTGTCTTGGTCTCGGGATTTAAGGTCATAAAAAACCTTTGACATTTTATTGTTTTTATTCTTTCCTTTATTATATAATTTTGGCATTAAGAACAGTATTTTATATACAATAATTTGAATAAATGATGAATGTAATATGTACAAAATAATGCTATTTACATGCACTAGCTAGGTTTTTGAAGGTCGAAATTATTGAATGAAGCTGATGAAATGGAGATTCATTAGTACTCCGGCTACAACCAAGTGGCAATAGACCTAGAGGACCAAGAGAAGACTATCTTCCCTTACCGTTCGGCACCTTTTCCTTCTGGAGGATGCCCTTTGGTCTGTGCAATGTCCCTGCTACATTCCAAAGATGCATGCTTGCAGCCTTTTCCCATATGGTTGGTAGTTTTCTTGAGGTGTTTATGGGTGACTTCTTAGTCTATGGTGACAGTTTTGATGCCTGCCTTGAGCACCTGGATAGAGTACTTTAGAAATGCCATGAAGTCAATCTCATATTATCTTGGGAAAAGAGCCACTTCATGGCCACATAACGAATTGTGCGGGGTCTCGTAATTTCCAAGTGTGGCAAGGAAGTCAACCCGACAAAGGTGGATGTTATCAACAATCTTGAGTCACCTCATAATGTTAGACATGTGAGGTCATTTCTGAGGCATGTAGGCTTCTATAGGAGATTCATTAGAGATTTTAGCTGCATCGCCTGACCTCTCACAGAGTTGTTGCGTAAGGAGACCAAGTTTAATGTTGATAAATAGGTTTTACTTTCATTTAATCAGCTGAAGGAGCTAATCACTCAAGCTTTTATCCTACATCCATCATATTGGTCTTTTCCTTTTGATATCATGACGAATGCATTAGATTTTGCAGTTGGGGTTGTCCTAGGACAAAGAAAAGACAAGGCACCCTATGCCATCCAATATGCCAACAAAAATCTAGTTGAACCTCAGAGAAATTACACTATCACATAGAAAGAATTACTGAATGTGTTATTCACCCTTGAGAAGTTCAGATCCTATCTTCTTGAAACTAAAGTCACCATCTACACTGACCACTCGGCTATCTGATACTTACAGCAGAAGAAGGATGCCAAGCCCAAGCTAATCAGATGGATCCTCCTCCTCCTCCTCCTCCAAGAATTCGACTTGGAAATCAAAGACATGAATATGGTTTAGAATGTGGTAGCAGATCACCTCTCCATAATTAAACAGCAAGAGCCTCTGCTGAGTAGTGTACCCATCACAGACACCTTTCCTGACGAGTCAATTCCGGTCATGGATTCACTCCCTTGGTATGCCAATATTGAGAACTACCTCATCTCAGGAGTAGTCCCACAAGATTGGATGAAAATCAAGAAGGTCAAATTGCTTGTCCACTATCCATTTCTACCAATGGGAAGACCCATTTCTATTCAGGGAAGGAGCAGATTGCATTTGGCGATAGTGTATCCATCTGGAGGAGCATCATAGTGTACTCGAGCATTGTCATTGATTCAAATCTGGTGGACACTACTCTGGAGATAGAACAACAACAAAACAATTGTAGTGTGGCCTTTGGTGGATGACACTATTTAAGGATGTTGCGACATTTGAGAAACCCAGGGATGCTTACAGTTAGGAATATGAGCACACTTACCGTTGACTATGTGAGTCGCTGTGTTGAAGCTATCCCTGCCCGAGCTGCAAACATCTCTACCGTGTGTCGCTTTCTAAGAGAAAACATCATATCATTGTTTGTGATTCCGAATATACTGATATCAGACAGGGTAGTCACTTCTTTAACAGAGAGGTCAAGAAATTAACGAAGGAGTAAGGTATGGAGCATTGATCGCGTCTCCTTACCATCCCTAGACCAATGGCTTGGCCGAGTTGTCAAACAGAGAAATCAAGATGATACTGCAGAAGCTCATAAAGCCAGACAGAATGAATTGGTCCCAACTCTTGGACTCCATCCTTTGGGCATACATAATCGCTTACAAGTCTCCCTTAAGCATGTCGCCCTACCATCTTGTGTACGGAAAGTCATGCCATCTTCCCGTGGAACTAATCCACAAATCATTATGGGCACTTAATATCTGCATTTTGGACTCACAAAAGGGTGGTTAGAAAAGAAAAGAGGATCTTAACAAGCTCCTAGAATTATGAGACTATGCTTATGATAACACATTGATGTACAAGTAGAAGGTTAAATGCTGGCATGACCAACATATTAGATGAAAGACCTTCAAGACTGGACAAAAAGTGTGGCTATTTGATGCAAAGTTGAAGATATTCTTAGGTAAATTAAAGAGTAAATGGACAGGGCCATTCAGAGTGCAAGAAGTGTGTGACAACGGAAGCATTGTAATATCGGATTTGTCACCAGACGCACAACTGTTCATCATCAACGATCAGTTACTAAAGCCATACCTTGAGCATGACACCTTCTTGGTCATTGTCACCTCAGTTCAAGTGATATGCAAGGAGGAAGCATCCACAACATCAGCAGCATTGAAAGATTCAGATAATGTTACTAAAAAACTCTTTCTTTAATTTTCTTTGTTTCTTGTCTTCTTTTATTCCTTTCTATTGTACTTTCTATTTACTGCTTTGTTTCCTCAATTATTTCCTCTATACTTATGATATGCTTCGTCACAAGTATAGGGGGGATGAGTGACTTCACATGTTCTTTCCTTGTTCCACCACATCTCTTCTCTCTTGTTCATATTCATGTCTATACTTAGAGATATCTTACCCTAAGTATGGGGGAGACAGGACGAATAGTTGATTTGTTCATTCCCACCCTCGACCCTCCCTATCTTGAGTACAATATGATATACCTTGGATTATTGGATCCTAAGTATAGGGAAGATGGTCGACTTCCCATTCTTCCGTTCATTATTCTTTAGTCGTTGTAGTATAGGCTTTCCTATACAAGGTATGAGTTATGTCTTCTCTTTTTCTCTCCGATCTATGAGGACATAGCTCAAGCTAAGTATAGGGGTGTCATATATACGTTGTATATACTTTAGCCATAACTTGTACTTTCATATTTCACAATAAACATGGCTAAAACACTATACATATCCAAGTCATTAAATCAAATAACAAAAATGTGTATATGATTCGTCAAATTCTTTTTGTATATACTGATTAATAAATGAATTAAAAATGGTTTGCAAAATGTTTGGAAAATAACGTGAAAATCTGTTTGAAAAACATTTTATAAAACATTTCCAACCTTTGTAAAAATGTTTGGTTTGTAAAAATTTCTTTTCTTTATGTGAAATAAAATGTTTTGGAAATCTATTTGCAATTTTTTGAAAATAGTTGCAAAAATATTTTTAAAAATCTATTTATATTATTTGAAAAATCTTTGCAAAATGATTTTCAAATGTTTGTAAAAATTATTTGCAAAAAATTATTTTGAAATAGAGTTTTCAAAATTGGATGAAAAATCATTTTCAAATAAGTTGAGGAATATATACATCATCTTAATAAATAAACAATTTTACCAACTATATATCTATCTTTATAACAGCAACTAACTCTTGTGTAAATCTGTTAAACCTCAATTTTTGTAAATAATAAATGCACTCCCGTGTAAATAGGTGTATTTGATTCCTAAAACCTTTTGTTTGTTAAAAATCCCTAAAAATTTGCAAAATCCAAAAATTCCAAAAATATTTGCAAAATCTTTTTCAATAATTGCATAAAAACGTGCAAAATATTTTCAAAAATCCATAAAAAAATCAAAACAAGAAAATTGCATAGTAAAAATATTTTTCTTGTATTGTACATAGCATTTGTATTTTTCGGAATAACCTTGACGATTGAACAAGTCCAAATACAGTCTGAAGATTGGGACTTGGAATAGACCTCAATACACCTAGTTTCAAAGGAACCCATTCAGGACTGGAAGTGAAGATGTTTCAGGTCACCTTGACTTAATTCCTTAGGTTCCATAAGACTATGTTCATGAGTTAATTCAATGTGCTTAAATAGATCCCTTCATAACATTTGTCCGACTCTTGAGACAGTGACTTGACTGGAAACCTCACACCTAGCACAGTTTAACTCAGATGGATTGTTGAAAAATCTTGGAGTCTAAGTTCAGATGATGCAAGGCCACTACATCAAGGATGACTCAGAAACCATTCTTAGGGATAGCCAACAACGGTACTCTAACCCACTTCTTTTGGTAACAATGATATCGAAAGACTAGAGATAGATTGAGAAAATGCTTCGGATGAGGAATGGTCTACCGATGCAACTTTTCCAAGACCCCAAAATAATGGGTGGAAAGATGTTATATCCACCTGGGCATAAATAAGAATATAGAAGCTGTACCAAGTCAAAGAAAATATCCAAAGAAGCCTATAACAAAAATTCCATAAAAATTTGAGCTTCAGAAAAAGCCTGCTTCTTGGTGAAGAATCAGTTACACTGACTGACTTCACAAGGGAATGAAGACTACACTGGATCGGGCGGCGAAACAAAGCGCGCCATCACCGTTCGATCCCCTTAAGTGATGCAATCTGAGCTGCTACTTCACACACAATAAGGGTAAATTACCAGACCTCCCTCCACTTAATTGATTTTTAGTGGGTACATAAAAATTGTCTTGGAGTGTATCTATGTGTTTAAAATATGCAATAATGGCCCCAAGCTTTCATTTGTGTTTCATTTATACCCGTGCCAGCTCAACTCATGTGGGTCCCCATGTTAGATTGGCCATTTTTCTTGTATACTATGTCAACTTTATGTATTTGTTTTTAGTCCCAACATTTGTGTAATAAGAGTTAGAATTTGAGGGAAATTTGTATAAATGATCTGTAACTTTTGTATATTTTCCCTTATGCCCTTTTCTTCCAAGCGCGTATAGTTCAATATATTGCATGAAATCTTTATAAATGCCCCTAGATTTAGGAATGTTGTTCTGAAATGCAAGTATATTTAATTTTAATTGCAAAATGGTGCTTTCCAGTAAATGCATGGTACTTTCTTAGGATTTCTATTAAAAATATCCCTTGCATGAGTTTATTTTGCAAAAATTATTGAATATGCCTTGGATGATGTTCCTTATTGTTATGATTTTTAATTTGCATTTTAAGCATTTATCTATTTATTAAAATTCGAGCAATGACTTAAATTTCCCTGTTTAACTTTGAAATCACAAAAAATGATTAAAACACCTTTAAAAATACCAGAAAAGATATACTAAATATATTACCCTATATTTTCACTCAACACTAAAAATCCCTAAAAATAGAAAAAGAAAATGACTAAAAATTAAAGTTTCAAAATCCAATAAAAAATATAAAATTCCCAAAAGCCACAAAATATTTATTTTTGTTTCGAATTTCTTTTATATTAATATCTATCTATAAAATTGATTTGAAGAATTTTGGATTTTATTTGCTATTTTTAAGTCTTCAAATCAGTTCTGCCTATTTATTTAATGCTTGATTTGGGATGTTTTTTATTCTAAATACATAAAAATATGCAAAAGTTCTAAAAAATCACAAAACATTAGAAATTATATGAAACCCCAAAATATTTCATTTCTTGTATTTTATTTATTTTCATTAGTATCTATAGTTATAAAAACGTATATTATATACATAACCTTATATATTTTTATATTATATATTTACAAAGAAAAAGGAAATTAGAAATCAGAAAATATAAAAAGAAAACAAAAAGTATAAAATTAAAATAAAAAACATATACATATATACTCCTATTTGTATTTGATATCCTCTTTTCTTTCTAATATCCTCTCGTATATGTAAATACATATACATAGTATATATATATATTTTATTTTCATATTATTAAATTATATGATTATATTAGTTATTAAATTAATTAAAAAATTTAAAAATATAATCAAAAGCCACAAAAACAAAAAGACAATTATGTATATAATGCGCATTGCTTAGCAATAATCATAGGCTACCTAGTTTTGCTCTATGTGGATCGATCTCTACATATCCATGCTATACACTTGTGTTTGTAGAGTATAAGAAATTGTGCCTCACATTTTTTGCTATTCATTTCTTATTTTTGTATTGTGGGTACTTGTTGATTGAACTGAGCTTTCGTGAGCGGTCACCTCAGCGACATGTTATCTTAGCTTTTCTTCAGTGAGGATTATTTTAGACCCTCGCCAAAGTCCTCTTCATCACCCTCCCTATGGTCGCTTCATGGATCGATCAACAAACTGAAGGATCATCTTAGTTGACTTCAACGAACCAAGACAAAATTCCTTGACTAAAGAAATGGGAAAGAGATTGATTGAAAAACCTCTATCAAGTATAGTGCGATCAAAATTTTTCTCAAGAATCTCACGTCTGATCATAGGGGCTCCTTTGTCTTTCTTTTTCTGTGGGAGGTTGTTGATCACATTGACGGTTGCCATGGACATGGTTTGCTTCTCTAAATGATTGCGTCGGTTCTCGCAGGGTTGACGCTTAGATGTACATGCCTCCTTCAGACCTTTCTTCACCTTGGGCATGTATTCCATGGATTTTAATAGTGGCATCTCAGGCTTGATATTATTTTGAATTTCAACAATAGATGGGTAAGATAAAGTAGTTTTTAATTTTCTCAATGTTTTATTTCTCATTGCTTTTGGAAAAGGAATAGACAAACTTTCAAAACCAACATCTTTTTCATTGAAAGAGTCAGCTTGTACATCAGGACAACTAGAAATGACATAGTCATCCAATACATAGGGGAAACAAAATCTGGAAATTTGGCCTCGTAAGCTCGCACGGGATATGCTGTAGATGATGGCATCTCATTGGTTGCATTGGCTCGACTTCTATTGTTATTGCTGGTATTTTGATTTTCTTGATTCTTTTGTATTCTCGATGATTTTTACTCCTCCATCTTTATTAATCCCAAGGTTCTATGCTGGCTCTACTGAAGATGTAGACAATCCACCGTTGGTAGCTATCTCCTTCCCCTTTGCAGTTGTAGATGGATGCAGTGTCCTACCACTCCTGAGATTGACAACATTAGATAACATAAAATCAATAATACTTGATTCACAGGGTGTTACGGTACAACAGGCTACCTACTCCCTACACTTGAAGTTATTGGGGTTGGACTCTATATGCATGGGTATGATCATCTTCACAGATGTGAGATCATCTATCTTCTAGCTCTTCTCATTTATGTTATTGATCAATTGAACAATGTAATCAAGAGTCTGATTCACGAGTGCTGCCTCAGATGATTCAACAATCTAGTGTAGCTGAGACTGGTAAAATGAAGGCAACTGCTGGTAATTATGAAATTGATGAGGAGGGAATTTCTATCGAGGGTACTACTGATATTAGTAGCGAGAAGAAAAATTCTAATATGGAGCAGCCGACTGCTGTTGATAGAATGATTGGCGATATGCGAGCTGATGAAAATTCTGTCTCTAGGAATAGTTCTGATGTGTCGAGACTAATAAGCTACGGTTGGTGCTGCCGCTATTGACTTGGCTAGGAATTCCATCCACCCTAATTCTGATGGAATGGCTAGTTTGTCGATGCTTAAGCCTGATATTGTCTGCCAAGATGAGTCAAGGACTATTCAAATGCCCATACAACATTCACTTTCCGAGGTGGTGGAGGCAGAATGAATGGTTCAGATAGGCTGAGGCTTGTAGATGGAACAAAATTATCTGTGAGTGTTGAAGTGATTGCGAACCTTATCTAGAGCTGGCACGTGATACATGTACTAGATGAATTCTAGTTTCCCTTGACTCTACTGCTGCATTGATGCCAAAGATGTTTGTTGTTTAGGCTCGGTTGCAGAGGTGTCAGCTATTGCACTTACAGAGTTGACGCATTGATGGTGCCGACAAGAAGCTCCAACTACTGTGTAATTAGATCAATCTTGTCCAGTTGCTTTGTTCTTTGTTCGATCACATTGAGTTTTTCTAAGTCTTGTGACCAATTTTTGATCATGTCCACTTTTGACGGGTGGTTCTTGATTATGTCAGATTGGAACTCTCATCTTTCCTATCCTCCTCATAATGTGTTGTTGTCGGGTTGATGATCTTGCGGGGAATCTGTGAGGTCTTCTGAAATTCACAAGATGAGAATAGTCATACCGATACTTCGGACATTTCTTAAAATATTAACCAGACCACATCATCTTTGTTAAAATGGGCCCCTCCACATGCAACGTCCACAAGTTGCTCTCTCTTGATGTAATCCCCCAAAGAAATTCTGAAGCAGATTAGCTTTCGGTATCTCATACTGGGGCACTACTCTTGTAGATCTCTAAATCGTTTTCATGCTTCATGAAAGGGCTCGTGGGACAGTTGTGAGAAGATTGAAATGATATCACACATCTGATTAAGTCGACCAAGGGATAATATTTACACAAGAATGATGACTTCAATTCTTCTCAAGTAATGAGCACTTTCCTCAGGCGATTAATCCAGTAGAAAGCCTTATCTTGAAGGCTAAAGGGGAAAGCAGTCATCTTTACCACTTCCAGTGGTATATTTGGATAATGCATGGTGTTGTAGTTGCAGTTGAACTGCTGTAGATGAATATATGGTTCTTCGTTCATGTTTCTGTGGAAATTGGGCATAAGAGGGAGTAATGATGGCTTCAGCTCAAAATGACCATGGACATGCTAAATGTGTATGTACTCGGTGATCTGTCCTGATCCAGGATTGTATGTCTCTTTGAGAGTCGATTTCTACTCGACCTCTCTTTCCTCATCCTCTCCATCAAGGTTTTCTCCTACAACTCCTCATGTGCCTCCTCTATTCTGGTTCTCGGCTTGACCTCCTCCTTATGGGACCCTAAGGGCTCGTTTGGTTGCAGGGTTGGGCAGGGTTGGCCCAACCCTGGTTACTATTCACAAGGGTACTTTCTCCTCATATTACTATTCACTCACCCCAACCCAGCCCAATCCAACCCAGTCCAACCCAGCAACCAAACAGGCCCTAAGTCCCCTTTGGTTTTCTCTCTCCCTCATCTCCATTATCATCTCTTGAAAGGTGACTTGGGTATTGTCTTGATCAAGTAATTGTTGCTGGATTGCCTGGATCGATGTTAGCATTTGATTATTCACCTCATTCTTATCCACAACTTGGTCAAATCCATGTTCCTTTCCTTGCCCATGAGGGGCCATATCTGAACCGTCACCACTCCCCGGCTCAATATCATGTTGGTGATTATCTGTATTTGGAAATGAGCCATAATCACTCTGTAGAAATGATGGAGTTCAAAAAGATAATTTGAGATTAGAGTCAATTATGAACAATGGATTTATAGGTGACATATGGGTAATGCAAGAAGAGAATTCGGGAGGAGAGTTCTCCCGAACCCTAGATTGAGTGAAGATCAGGGAGTCCAGAAAGATGTTTGCAAAAGCTGAACACAACACTCCAAAATCACCCTGATAAAGTGGCCATATCGGCATCATGGAATCAGTGTAGGTGTTCACCGAGTCTGCACAAAATTCTCCAGGATGTGACATCATGATGGCGAGAGGAATGATATGATAATGGATTACGAAGATGATATAGAAAAAGAATTCAAAGGAGTTGAGAGGAGAAGGCTCGCACGGACTGCGATAGAAGAAGAATAATAACAATAGAAGTAGAGATGGAAGGGTGCAATTTCGTGAAATTTTTTATCTTGATCTGTTGTGATTTTTTATCCAAACAAACGTTACTACAAGGGTCTATTCACCAACTCACACAATGATCCATAAGAGTTCAACAAATATCTTGTCAATTTTATTATTTATTTTCAGGCAATAATTTCAATCGTAGTCCTTAGGGCTATCCCTATAGGAGAGTGACTACAAACTGACAATCATCGTGTACGTTCTACTTCCTTGGTATCCTATAGCCTATACTTTTTTAAGATCCTCGTTACCAAATCTAGGCCAAGTACTCATCCAAAGAAGTGGGGGGAACGAGCCAATAGGAGAAACCGGTACTTCCACCTTGCATGGTACTCGATCATGGTACAATGAGATAGGAACCCTGCATCGTAGTTCCCCAATGCTCAATACTTCAGACCATGTTTACAAGGAAACCTGGCCCTAGTCACCCACACACCGATAGAAGCACCAATACTTCACGGAGCTAGGAGATAAATGAGGCAGTACCAAGGCTGGAATTTTTTGCTCTAACCCTTACGGAATGTGCCTCGCTCAGTCTGGAATGTACCAAAAAATAGCTTTATGAACCTAAGACAATGAAAGTTAATTGATTTTAGAATTAGGTCATGTTTTCTTTAGTAGTTCCTTTTTCTTGGTTTTCACTGATTTTGAGTATTTTTATGCAAAGGCCTAACAATTTCTCGATTTCCTTTGTTTTTCGTAGGTAGTCAAGAATTTGGAAGGAGCCATAAAGGCAATGCAAAGTGGCACAACGTTGGAAATCTCACCCTTGTGTTAAAATAATGGATGTTCAGATCGAAGACTTAGAGTGATTCCTAGCTCACTCCATGCGGAATGCTAGAGAAGAATTGAAATTACACTAAATGCATGCAACGATGAAAGAACCCTAGATAAGGAATTGCTATGACGTGAAGCAACTGGTTAATTTGAATCTATGTCCAAGCGAATCAACTATAGGAGCATGAGATATATTAAGCTGGGACCTAGATTACTCGATTAAGCAAACCCTAGTATCTATGGGCTCAATCACACAAAAAACAGAAAGAAAGTCGGAAAGCTCAAACCACGGAAAACAAATAAAAATAGAAGGGAAAATAGGGAGAAAGAAAGAGAAGAAGGCGATAAAAACCATGAAAAACTCGATGAGGTCCCCCAAGTGCATCAACACTTAGTGAAGTAGATATGATAAGTCTACAGAGTCTAAGAACGAATCTTATTACAAGTTCAAATAATCTCTCTCTTTCTCTCTCACTAAGTAAAAATAAAAATCAACTCTAATGCTTCATGATGGCTCAAGTTTTCCCTTTACATATCTCTCCTACCGATCAGTCTAGAATGACCGGCTCTATCTTACGTGGGTGCAATGGCTATTTGAAGACGACCTTCCTCAATAAGCGGTCCCTCAAAGCAAAGGTAAACAAGAAACGATGCTAGAAATAATTATGAGATAATATAAGCAGGAAAATATAAAACTAAGTAACGAAATAAATAAGAAAGTGAATAATGTCTAAGTATATTCTACCCAACCGTTGCTCCCCAGCAACGATGCCATTTTGATGTATCAGATCGAGATAAAGGTGCCTAGCATGCAGTCTTGGAGGATTCTATAGTGCCCGACAAGTTGGATCTGACAATCCATGTATCGACCCTCTCGACACTCATCACATGAAGCAATCCGAATATCAAATAATAAACCCAAAAGGTAAATATGACAATGAGTATATACGGGCAAAAAAATTATTATAATTCTATAATATGTATAGGTGTAAGCAATAAAGTGTTATCCACAGGAGAAAACGGAGTAGAGTGACAAAAATGAACCTAATTCAAATAATTAAACTAAGTGTTTTATCAGTTTTTAAGCCTTTTTATTATTTTTTTGGGTTTTAATTTATTATGTGATTTTTAATAGGATTTTATATTTTTTGAAGTTTTAGTTTTGCAATTGTTTTTAATTAATTTGTAAACAAACTACAAAGTGATGTAAATGAGAGAGATATAATAGAGCAATGAGAGGTCTCTTTTATTTTTAAAATCCGATAAATAAACTCAAAATGCACAAAATAAAATAATTTTCAGTTTTGTATATTTTTCCTTATTTATGGTATTTTCTAAATATTTTTGATATTTCGTGATTTTTTAAAAATGAGAATACGTAAAATAAAGTAAATAGAAAATATAAGAGATGGAAATGGGCCTAATAAATATATTTCAAATCAAAAAAGGCCCAATATCGATTTTCCAATAAATTAGATGTAATAAAGAAAATTCAGATCATTAAAAAAAAATTTTATTTTTAGATAATTTTATATGATTTTTATAAGTTTTCAGTGTTTTGTAATTTTTAGAGTTTCTTGTTTTGTATTTCTTATGTATTTTGGATAGGTGATATATAATAATGAAATACAATTATCCTATTTTTTTGTGATTGTTGGAGCTATATATAAATATTTTTATGATTTTCATAAGTCAAAACATGAAATAAAAGCTTGTTTTTTATTTTTATAATTAGGAAAATAAGTATAAATACCTTGAAATAAATATACATGACACACTATAGTATAAGGTATTTAAAGTAATTCTCTTAATATTTTTGGAGTTAAATAAACAATTTAACTAATAAGAATAAATACAAACAATTAAAAATATGAGGCAAGGACTATTATGCAATTTCACGAAACTTAGCATGCAAGTCCAAGGGGTATTCAACAATTTAACGAATTAAAAACTAAATAAAATTATGCTTGGGAGGGGTATTTTAGTAATTAGGCACAAGTCCAAGACATTTTCTATACATTTTCCAATTAAAGGACTTAAAAATAACTATAGGGACTAATATGTAATTTCCACAAAATAAGTTTTCATTTCAGAACATGTCCCAAAAGTATAGGGGAGAGTCAACAAATTACCCAACAAAAGCTCCTCACGTAGAAGCCCACGCGGCTCAGACTAAATTGCAAATTAGGGAAAGCTTCGGTGTAGGTTTGCAAAATATCCAAATAAAGTTACTCTACCTATTATATGTATTGTACCGAATGCTAAAACAAAAAGACAAATAGGGCATACTGCAATTTACCCCAAGTAACACATTGATAAACGATGGTGATACACTTGATTACGAAACAACGACCTCGATTATATCATACCCCTTCAATATTCGATAGTTACGACATGATCCTCAGATGGATAAATAGTGGAGATGCCAAATAATCTGGCTATGGCTGCTACGTCTAGAGTGGGGAAGCTATCGAATGACGAAGAGGAACGCCGGAAGAGCAAAGGACGAATTAGACTTGGGAAAGCTTCCTTCAACTGGATCTCCATCGGTCGTCGATCTCTGGGACTACAGAAGGATGCGTTCGATTCCTCGAGGTCATCCACAACTGGTGTAGGAGCTAAATGGGTCCAGATCCATCGTTGGGAGCCTAGAAGAAGAAGCAAGCCCTGCACCTAGAAGCTTCAAGTTTTGGATAAAGGCACCCAGATGGACTCTTCTCTTGCTGTTGCCTGCTTGAAAATAGTCAAAGGTCAAGGGAAAGTTTCCTCGACCTCATTTGGCGTGGAATGCCTAAGGGATAAGGGGAGATGAACTGTCTCTAGCTTGTGATGAATCTTATATTCATTTATTTTAGCTTAAAATCATTTATAACACATGTAAATATCAATAAATATCCCTTTTTATAAATCCTTGTTCTCCTGTATAAATTGTACATTTATGATTGTTTTAACCTAAAATAAATAAATAAATTAAGGGAAAATAAAGAAAAGTAGAAGACTGCATATATGAAATAAATATAGGTTGACTCTGACCTCGACATTAGGTCAAGGCTTGACCTGATCGACAAGGAATAAAGTAGGGAGAGATAAGGACTTCATCCACAAAAAAACAAAAAAAACCACACATGTATATTCATCACTTGTACATCAATGTATATATTATCTATTACTCTTTTCTATTTATCATGAAATTCATCTCAAATAAACTATTTTTTTCTTGGAACTTGTAAATAAAAATAAGTTCTAAATATTAAAAATAATTGCAAGAAAAATCATTGTATAGTATGAAAATAAAAACACTTTAAAAAAGCCACGACTCTCAACTTATCATATCAATATCTTCTCCAGAACACCTCAAAATAAATCACACTCACTTTTATTGTATTCAAAAATAAATAAGCTTTAAAATGAAAGTGGTTTCATTAAAATTAGAGTTAAGATGTGAAAAGTGGCTTTTAAGAGTGTTATTGTATATTTGTTTGTATTGTAGAATATATTATTTTCTTTATTTTTGTACATATCGTATTTTGAAATATTTGTATATATTTTATTTGATTTATATAAAATACAAATAAAAATTACAGAAAGACACAAAAATAAAATTGCGTATACATTTTATGTGTACCCCAAACCTATATTGTAAATAACTCTATTTATTTATGTTAATAAATGAATTAATAAAAACAAAATAAAATATCTTTAAAACCCTTAAATAATGCTATAAAAAAATAAATTATATATTTAATTGTAAAAATAAACTATTAGAAATCAACTTGTAGTATAAATAGGTATATATACATATGAATAATCGTAATTATTTATTTTCACCTAGTTATTTAACATATTGAAATTAAACTTGGCAAAATGCGGGCTAGGCTGGCCTATGGTCCGGGATGAACTGGCCGAGATTTAAAAACCTCTATCCAATGCCCACCATGGGCCAGTCCACGACCATTTCATTCTTTTTCCATTGAATGTTTCATGGTATTTAATAGGTATAAATAATTTTATTAATACCATTTATAATTTATATAACTAAAATATGTTGTTTACATGCCACTGATGAATCCATGATTCATTAACTTTTCTGTCGCATTTTGTCTTAAAACCCTTAACAAATACATGTAAATACTCACTAATTCTCATATTTTAACAAAACCCCATTCATTTGTAAATATTCACTTTTAACCACTAACTTCATGTAAATAAATAAAGAACCAGAAAAAGAAAGAAAAAGGAATATGGAATATATGTATATATATGTAATATTACTTAAACTATAAATATAACTGAAAGATATATTTATAGCCTAACCCCCGAGACCAAGTCAGCATGGATTGGTCGACAAACCAAAAAGTAGGGGGAGATAAGGAAAGAAAACCAATAAAAATAATCTATCTCATGTATATACATTCTTCACTATTTATAAATAAATACAAAACTTCAAGGAATTTTAATTATTTCATCTTAACTTATTCTTCACCAAATCTTTCTCCTAATTATTCATAAAAATGTAAATAAAAATATAAAAATAAGTTAAAAATATCACCCTGTAAATATGCCAAGAAATCCCGATTACAAATTGTCAAAATCTCAACTTCCGAACATCATAACTTCCTCATACGAACTCCAATTTCACTCTACTCACCTTTAAAGTTCATAAAATAATATTATCTAACTAATAAAGGTGGTTTCACTGAATTCGGAGTCCGTTTGCAAAAAGTCGGTTTTGGGACCAAAAGACAAAGGGGTTTCTGGGCTATTTATTTTATGTAACACACCTTATTTATTATTTTCTTAATTTTATAATTTCTAAATTATTTCATGATCCTCTAATTTCACCATAAACTATTTCATAATTTTTGGAGACTATTTATTATTTTTATAAAATCAAAAACCCTAAAATATAGGTATATTTGACCTATAGTGACACTTCCTCTATTTATTAAAATATGTAAATTGATTCATAAAAATCTATAAAAATTTGTATAAGTCTTATTTAATGCCCTAATAATTAAGAAAATATAAAATTAATTTTTACTTAATTATTTATTAAATTAAAAATACAAAACCTATTTATTAATACATATTTATTAATAAAATATTTATATTTTAAATAATATTTATTATTTATTAAAAATAATTATACCATAATTTAAAGAATTAATTTATCTAACTTTCTTGTATTTATACCTATTTAAAATAACGCCATCTTCTATTTTATATTTAATTTATAAGTAATTTTATGATCTGGGCCAACCAGGTGCTGACACGTGTCAGCACCTGGAGCCTTCTTCCTCAAGAAGCTCAGCCCGAGTTCTGTTCCAACTGACCACCTTCCCATATTTTTCCTGCTCGCCTCTCGAAGCTTCCAATCCATCTAAGCCCTCCAACTCCTTCCTCTAACAACCACCAAGCTCTCCCACCGTTGATCTTGGCTTGGAGCCCACGACATTCACCTATATAAGCTCCCCAAGACCCGCCATTAACCATATCTTCTTCCACCTCCAGCTACCAAGCTCCAGGTTGTTCGA
The DNA here is from genome assembly GCA_037367405.1 of Ottelia alismoides. Lineage (NCBI taxonomy): Eukaryota > Viridiplantae > Streptophyta > Magnoliopsida > Alismatales > Hydrocharitaceae > Ottelia > Ottelia alismoides. Next base: position 600,095 of record JAZKJV010009277.1, read on the forward strand.
CCACCCCAACTTCCTAGCCTCGTTCCCAACCACCTGAGCGGTGACAGCGCCGGAGGAGGAGCTCGCGAGGAAGAGGAGTCGAAGGAGAAGGGATCCAAGGTGTCCAACCACCTTGAATCGCAGCCACGCGCCGCGTAGAGCTCCGGCGAGGTCGCCCGTCGAGCAGCTATCTCCAGGTCATATACTTGGATTCCATAGACCACTTCCTTCATTTCTTTCTCGGTAGATGTGCCACGATTAGCGTGGCTAATCACGCTTTTAGGTAGTCTAATGATCAATCTTTAACGCCACATTAAAATCCCTTTCCGTATCGATTCACATTCGTCTCAAATCGATCACCAATCTTCATCTTCTTCACGTTTTGGATATTTGGCTGGAAACGTCTGCATTTTTCACCCAACTTTGAGGCTTTAGATCTTATTTTGTTGGCCGATTCAGAACGAATCGAGCATAGAACTACCTTCATTGCAGATCCAGGTATCACGCAAGGCAATCGCATCGGATTTTGGGCCTACGTCATCGCCGTTCTTCGTTCTTGAAGATCGGACCTCCAGAGCAGCTAGCCAGCCAACCTTGCCAACCCGTCATCTTCTTCGAGCTTCAGCCACCGCACGGAGCGCTGCCTCCGCCATCTCCACCGTGGGCGAGCTCGAGGGGTGGAGGAGCCACCCCTCTGGCCCCACAGGCGAGACCAAGACGTCGGGGATCGACCAGGAAAAGTCGGAGAAGAAGCGCCCGCCGCCAGAGCTTCAACTGACTCAAGAACACCTCAACGCACAGGCTTGTGCCACGTGGACGTGTCCGCACCATCCGATCGCGCACAGGAGATCTAATCTTGGCCGTGAATTCTGAACCGTTGGAAGAATTGCAAACTAAAACCAGCCTATTTCCAGAATTAATTCCCGCCGCTTAAGTTTCGTAAAATTACAATTAGGTCCCTCCGCAGGGACCTAAGTGTAAGAGTTGTTAGTTTTTCTTGCAGAACAGTCCTTTTTGGACCTTTTTGAAGACATTTTAATTAGAGTTTTATTACGCTTATGCCCCTGGGCTGTAGGGGCCATATCTTGTCCATTTGACCTCGGATTCCGACGATTCTTGAGGGGTAGTTACACAACTACCCCATCTACATAGTATAAAGTTTTCGCGGCTTTTCGACGAGTTTCCAACATGTTTTGATTTTCTCGAAAACCGCCTCGTTTTGATTTGTTTTCTTGTGTAGTTCGAGTACGCAGCTCGAACCTCGATCACCTAGCTTATATTGTATCACCTATATTCTATTCACCTACTATATAATACATAAATCTTTTGCAAAATAACCCTTTTTGAAAATTAAATAAAAATTTGAAAAGAATAAAATCAAATAAAAATTACAAAAATAAAAACCACTAAAAAAGCACTCTGACTTAGAGAAGAATTAAAATAAGATTACGGAGAAGAAAAATTAGGGAATATATTCTGCCTCCTTGAGTTCGACCCAGGAACACTTGCTTGGTAAAATATTAGTGAAACGGTTTTCCGACAGGAAACCATAAATTTGTTTGATAGGTTTAAGAACCGAATTTGTTTCGCGGCTTTCTGCTACAACCGACACTTCTTTAAATAAAAAAAAAGTGAAAGCCGCGAAACCGCTTTTTAGCCTTATCAGCCACTTGACATGTAAACTATTAAGTTTTATTTAAAACTAGTGTCACATATGAAAAACATGAAGTGTATCATGTATTAATACATGTATTATTCATCTTTTATTTATATATATTTTATTTTTTGTGGGTCAGGCCGGCCCATGCCCAAATCTCCTAACCCAAGCTAGCCCATGAGCGAGCTAGGCAGGTGAGCCCCAAGCTTGTTGTCCAGGTCTAATTTAAATTATTAAAAATAACTTAAATTAAACTTATTTAATTACTAAAATTTTTTATTTATGAAATTATTTTTTAAATTCATCTTCTAATTTATTTTAATTTATTTTACATTTTGCATTATTTTGTCTTTTAATGAGTTTGTCCTGTAGTGGATCTGCACCTAATTGGTCGGACCTACGTCTGCTGACCTGGGTCAACTCCTCATTCTAGTCCAAATATCCAAATAAACTCATGTTAGCTGATATTGTAAGATTTTTCCTTATCATTGCTTAGCTCCATCGCACCCGATTCGTGTCGATTTTATTCCCTGGATAAAGATTCTACTCGCTCAAATGATATTTTGATCCATCGAGCCCTGGTTTGTGCGCATGACCTTTTTGAATTTTGATGTCACATGCTCCTATTTATATCCCTCTACAGATTCCTTCCGATCCTAATCCATTTTCATTTCACTTTTTTGCCTGAAGTTGAATCCTAGAAGGAGATACATTGATAGTGTAACTCCTCTACGACCGGGCATGCGAGAAATCGCCTGGGAGACGTGATCCGAGTACATCGATGGAGTCCGCCTCCGAAGTTGAGTCTCTTTGCCCCCTATCGTCAATTGAGGTTGTGACACATTCTCTTACACTGTAGGTTCATTTTATATTTATTTAGCAGTAAATTTGGTTTTAGTTTCCGCATTTTCATTCGAATTTTAGTTTAGATGAGATCAACCAAGTTCCTGCTCTGATCTCCTCGATCGGAGCCTGTTCATCCTCATTTTCAAATTCGACACATGCTTCACCTTCACCGAAAATTTCTTCATGCTCCTCCCATCTCTGATCCCTCAGATCTACTGCAGATCTGAATCTCTGATCTCTTCCCACCACCTTCACTAGAGGTCCTCTCATTCACCCCTATCCTCTTCTATTTTGAGTTAATAACGTCCGTCAGAGATCCTTCTCCGAGCATATAATATTTTGCAGGGTCCATGAACATTGTTGGAGCACGGAATGGGAGATCTAGAGAAATGCATGAGCTGTAGAACACCTTGAGATCCAGATTATAGATCGTCGACATTTGAGATTCATCTTCATATCCAATCGACGTAGGAGAACACCGTGATCCTTAGATACCATTAGGAGATGATTCAAGATGGAGATAAACTAAGATTCATCTAATCGATCACAGTGAGGCTCTCCTTTTTTCGTGTTCTTCCAACATGCCTCATTGTCTTCAGATCAAGAACGAAGGAGCCCGGATCCAATCCGAGCCTCTCAGTTAGCTCTAAAGCATAGCCGTTGATCCACATCCGAGTAGCAACTTAGGAGCCATCCTATGCATATGTGACTTGTGCAAGCCTTGGTGAATAATGTCCCTTCAGCCACTGCATTTGCTTACTTTTAGTTAATAATCCTTTTATGGACATGTATCACATTTGTGTTATGTGAAAATTTGTAAATAAAACCTTGTAGCTTCTATTATTTGTGTTCTAGTCCTTTTTAAACTGCATCACGTACTAGAGCACGTGTATTTTGGTAAAAATTGCAATAAACACCCTCTACTTATTTGTTACTATTTGACTCTTTAAATAATTTTATTCATATCGAAGATTGTGCTAGCACGACTCACGTGCTCTGGCACACGCTTTTAGTGGAAAATTTGCAGCATTCGTCCTTGGATTTCTTTATTTGTTATTTGTTAAGTCCATTAAATAAGTTTTGTTTGTAGTTTGGTCCATGTACATCTGTGTAATTAATTGCTTGTTAATTAGGCTTAATAGTTTGTTATCCTTGATTAATTCCCAAAAAAATCTCTTAAATTCCTACAAAATATCTATCACCCTTAATTTTTGTTTGCAAAAAATAATTATTTTTTTTGTTTTTAAAATAAAAAATCTAAAAACATCCTGTTTGCAGAATTAAATAAATAAAAATTCAAAAAGTGGAAATTGTGAATCATATTCACATACCAAAAATAAAATGTAAGGTATTTTCAATTAATTGTACACTGTGAATCCAATTCAAATAAACATTTAAATTGTAAATACTATTTACAAATAGCTCTCTCTAATATATCATAAATTACATTTGTAATACATATGATTAATATGGATTGTACTATCCACATTATTCATTTCCATGATAATTAAATTACATTTAATAATCTTGATTCATCATTCTCATGCATCTAAATAATAAATAATATTCACGTTATTCATGATAATTAAATCATATTTAATTACCAATTTCTCCATGCTCATATATACATTTTAATGATGGAATTACTCTTGAAATCTTTAAAGAATAATACACTTTCTCCACGGATACTTGGAGATAAGGACATGACAATCGTACATTCTATGTTAAGTGACTTGGATATTAAGATCATATCTCAAATCCAGATCTCGGGGACCTCTCAAAGATGCTTGATTAAATCAAAATTGTAAATCTAATATTCTCATTGCATCTGAATCACAGTTCGATCAATGTCCAACATTTGGAGTAAGATTGGATTACTTCTCAAGATTGGATTACTTCTTTACTGAGAAAAGTCACTAAAATCCAAACATGTTTCATCACTCCCTTGGAATGGAAGCGTCATGGTTATACAATCGTTTATGATCACATCTCCCTCGAGTATTCCTAATATCTGTAGATCATGCATACTATTAGAGCTAGAATAAACCCGAAGTTTTAGATCTAATTTAGACTATCTTCTTTAGGGTTTTATTATTAAGTTTCTCATTCAGTCATTGGGAGTTGATATCGATCATATGCTTTCTAAAATCATATGTCATACCTACAAATTCTTATTGTGCTTCCAAAGCAAGATGACCATGAATGGATTATGATTGATCCCAATACCTCATGAGTGAGCTCATGTCATCCAATTTAGTACTAGACCTGTATGATCCCTTTGAAATTCATTTTCCTTCAAATGCACACCAACTCATCGGTTTAGACCTTGATTAGATCATCAACCTAACGGTCTGCTAAATGTACATACTTAGACATATAATAATACATCTGTCTTCGGTTAGAGGATGCATGCTTATATCATGGCAATATACTACATAGGTCTTGGTTATCTTGATCTCGTCAAGTCAACTCTTTAACCTAACTTATCTAACATCTCCGAATCTCTATTCCTATGCAGAGGACCTACATCAAGAGGTCGATTAGATATCATCCCTTAAAGAGGGATTGCCATCTCCTTCTTAGAATATAGATCATATCTTAATAATCATTTGTCGTTGCTTGATGAGTACTTATTCTAACCCTATAGATATTCATCCAAGCACCAACCTCTATGATTCAACCATTGAATCATCAAAGGAATGATCATTAAGATGGCCATGGTACATAAACCTAATTGAACTAAGGGACCTTATAGTACATTCATCCATTTAATCACATACATTAGGTGGAATAAATCAATAACTTTTATTGATACATCAAGATTACAATAATATTTATCGTAGAACTGGTTTGCCTCAGGATCACATGGCTAACAATCTCCACTATCCCTCAAAACCATTTAGGTACATTCTTTAAACCCATTCTCATTACATGTCGGTCGAAAAAATTTTGCGTCGAAAGTTTGGTAAGGGGATCATCAATGTTGTTGGTAGAGGACACCTTGGTGATGACGATGTCATCGTGCTTTTGAATCTCCCGAACGATATGGTATTTCATTTCCACATGCTTGCTCTTTTGATGCGATATGGGTTCTTTCGCCTAAGATATGGTTCCCGTGTTATAGTAGAGTAGTGGGATGAGAGTATCAGAGGAAACTACACTAAGTTCTAGGATGAACTTGTGTAACCACACCGCCTCCTTTGCAGCATCAGATGCGGTAATTATTTGGCTTCTATTATTGAATCAGTTATAGTGTCCTGCTTTTTATTTCTCCAGCTCACAACACCACCATTCAATAGAAACACAAACCCTAATGTTGACTTGCGGTCATCAATATTAGATTGGAAGTTGGAATCTATGTATCTTAAGACTTGGAGATCACCATCTCCATAGACCATGATGTAATCTTTTATTCGTCTTAGATACTTAAAGATATTCCTCACTTCATTCCAGTGTTGCTCTCCATAGCAGGATTGGTAATGGCTTACAACTCCTACTGCATGGCAGATATTTGGCCTTATGCATATCATTACGTACATTAGGATTCCCACAGCTGATGCGTAGGGGCTTCCAGACATGGCTTTCTTGTCTAGACACTTTGTAGAACCATCCCTTTAGATAGGTGGATACCATGTATTAAGGGAAGGAATCCTTTCTTCGAATTCTCCATATGAAAATGTTCCGAGATCTTCTTAATGTACCCATGTTGTGACAATCCCAAAATCCTCTTTTCCCTATTTCTGAATAGCTTCAGACCCAAGATATAAGTGGCTTCTCCTAGATCTTCTATCTCGAAGGTGTGAGATAGCCAAATCTTAACACTCGCCAAATCTTAACACTGGTCATTATTCCTTTATGTTTCCCAATGATAAGGATGTCATCTATGTAAAGCTTGATGAACACAATGGCACTCCCACTAAGCTTCTTTTACACACGTGGTTCATCAGAATTATAAACAAAATCATAATTCTTTATGGTTTTGTCAAATATGATGTTCTAGCTACGAGAAGCTTGTTTGAGCTCATAGATGGATTTCATCAGCTAGGATACTTTGTCTTCCTCGGTTATGAAGCCCTGGGGCTGCTCCATATAGATATCTTCCTCGAGATATCCATTGAGGAAAGCTATCTTGACATCCATCTGCATGATGTCATTCTCAAGATATGCAGCGATAACTAGTAGTGCCCAGATGGACTTAAGCATAGAAATAGGAGGGAATGTCCCATCATAGTCGATGCCTTCTCTCACTGTATAGCCCTTGTCTATGAGTTGTGTCTTGAAGGTCTCTACGTTCTCATCATGTCCCATTTTTCTCTTGAAGATCTATTTACACCCAATGGGTTTTGCCCCTCTAGGTGGATCCTCTAGAGCTCATACACCATTCCTATGCATGGAGTCTATTTCTGACTTCATTGCTACCATCCATCTATCCATGTCATGATCCACTAGTGCTTCATCAAATTGAGATGGATCATTGCTAGTTTCACCTGAAACATGGAATCCATACCTTTCAGGTGGTGAAACCACCCTCGAACTTCTTTAAAGAGGTACATGTGTCACATCTTCAATTACTTCTTCAGTTTCTGGTTCAAGAAGCTCATTATCCTCAGGGTATACAATGAGTTACTTCACTTCATTTTTGTCTTGACTTTTAAGGAAGTCATCCTCCCAAAATTTTACATCTCTAGAGAGGAAGACCTTTCGAGTCTTAGGGTCATAAAGTTAGAATTCAATACCATCCTTTACATACCCAATGAAGTAGAACTCTCGAGTGCGAGATTCTAGCTTACTTGCATCCACATTATTAGCATGGATCGAGCAACCCCAAATCCTTAAGTATCTAACATTGTGTTCGGTACCATACCAAAGCTCATAAGGAGTTTTGGGTACAAATTTACTAGGAATCTTGTTTAGGATATATATTGCAGTCTCTACTGCATATTCCCAAAAACTAAGAGGTAAATGTACTTTACTCATCATTGAACAGACCATATCCATTATGGTCCTGTTGCATATTTCAGGAACATCATTAAGTTGGGGAGTTCCAGGAGGAGTGAGATTCGAAACAATTTCTCTCTCTTTGAGGTATTCTTAAATTCATCTTAGAGGTTCTTTTAAAAGGTTTCATATTTTCGGCATAATAAGAAGATAAATCCGTATCACGTATGTTCATAAATAAATGTCAAAAAATATCGATATCCATTTCAGGTTGCAGTACTGAAGGGACTATATACATCGTATGTATTAGGTCAAGAATACCTTCGCATTTTGTAACCTTGTTATGGAAAGGTGTCCTCGTCATTTTACCTCAATTACAATGTTCACAAGTAGGCAAAGTTTGGACCGGTAAAAAATCTAAAGATCCATCCTTTATCAATTTATTGATCCTATTAACAGGTAAATGAACAAGCCTTTGATGCCAAATCATATGTGATAATTTCCATCCTCTCTGGTTCTTTTAAGGTTTTTATTAGTGGTAGTAGCATTCATGATAGATTCATAAATACACAATACATAGAGTCCACCAGAAGTTATAACACCATCCGCAATATATTTATCATAACAACTTATGCCAAGTTTATTACAAAATACAAAGCATATACATTTCTAGCTAATTAGATACAGATATACAGTTCCTTATAACATGTGGAACATAACGATATTCTTTAAGTACTAGGACTCTCCCACTAGATAATGATAGTTTGCATTCCCTACAACGACTGCTTCAATAGTTGCATTAGATCTCATCTAGATAAATATCTCCCCTTCATCAAGATTGCTAGTTTCCTGGAATAGATGCAGCAAATGGTATACATGAACAGAAGTACCATAATCGATGATCCAACTACCTTATCATCCTATCAGAAAATTGGTTTCAATGATGAAAGTGGAATTTATACTTGCTGGGGCTTTACCTTTCTCTACAGATATAAAATATTTTGGGTAATTACGCTTCCAATGCCTCGAGCACAGACATTGATCTTCTTCAATTCCATCATTGTGGAAGCATTGAAGAGAAGCCAATAGCTTGACTCTTCTTGTTTTGGGCTTGACCTTTCCGAGACTCTTGCTTGTGATCATGTTTCCCTTTGACCCGTGCAACCATTGCATTGCTAGAGGGATTCTCTTTCTTCATTATGTCTTATGCAGAATTTAATGAAGCCATGAAGTCAACGTTAGATAATCTCATTTTATTCATGTGGTACAATACCACAAAATTGGTGAAAGACTCAGGGAGACAATAAAATAAAGTTGGACTGCATGTCTACATCCATCTCAACCCTAGAGTCTCCAGTTTAGAGAGGTAACCAAACATTTTGATTACGTGTTCTCGGACCAAAGACCCTTCATGCATTTTGCAGTGAATAAGTTCTTTCATGACATTATAATGTTGGATGCAATTAACATCACCAAACAACTCTTTTAGATTATGCATTATATCTTGGGAAAAATCCATTTCCACATGCTACTCCTGGAGAAATTTGGATAAAGATCTCAGAATATAACAACGAGCCAATGTATGATCTTCGTCATATTTTTCATTGAACTTTTTTTTATTATAACATGGTTTGCGTACTTGTACATAGAAAGTACATAAGAAATGAGATCTGCTAAAAGGATAAGATCTAAATTAGGATCTAATCCTAGTAATTTGGTACGGTCAAGTGGTTGACTGCTAAGAGCTTGTTGAGTGGGTTCATGGATTTCATTATCTGAAATTAATAATATTCTATATTTAAACATATAAATAATTATATACTCAAAATTAAATAATCTCTAGCAATAATTGGGTTATCCTTTTTACCTTCATTACATCTCAATAATATAGCAAACTATAAATCGGATAAAAAGAAGCAGGAACTCATTCCGCCTTGCAAGTCCAACTTGCGTTTCAAATTCAATCTTTAACACCCGGTCAACATTGACCCATTAATTAAACCAACCATCAACATGATTAGAACTCACTATGCAGAATCCAATGTCACCCCAATAATATGAAGAACCGATATTGGGGACACTATGCATGCGACCTTACTCTTTTGAGAAACAAAGTACACAATCCATGTGCGCTTGTATGGAAGAGCTGTCACTTCGGACATGCATCTCCTACATATAATCCATGGTAATGGAACCTTTTTGCCATGTCGGGAGACCATGGATGTCATTTATATGATTCTCCATATCACATTCAAATTAATTATTACAAATCATATTCACATAGTTAATTCTTCCAAGGGAGTTACAACCCTATTAATAATCGAGTGTTGAATTTAATTGGATCTAATTACTTTAATAATATTAAATTAATCATAAATTAAATTCTATTAACCAACAAACATTTAAGGTGTGCTTGATATTAATATATAGTAAAAAACATCACAAGCACGTATTCGTTTGTATTTTAATAATTAGAATACAACTTGACTTACGCATACTATTCTTTCCTTTAAAATGGATCCGACCAGTACACTCGAGTTTTGTTGGGAGGGAGCATTTCCTTGACATTCAAGGTTCTAATTAGTAAATCAAGCCATCATACACAGGCTAGACACCTTCACCATTTTGATTGAGAACAAAACAAAATAATGCCAATGTACTTGCAGTTTTATCAATCAACTTTGATGACTAGCGTTACACTGTCTAATAATATCTCAGAAATATTAGGCATCTTAAAACAATTTTGAGATCCTAAAATTTCTATGCATATCAAGCAACTATGTTTTGCATGGAAAGTTGTCCAATAACTAATGTAGGATAAACTAGGTTTTTCATGAAATATACATTCAATTGCAAATGATGTTTAATCAATTGTTATCACAAGTATTAAGCATCAAATTTAATTAAGATAAGTTTATAATTCCAATGATTTTCATTGAATGATAAACACATTAAGTAGGAAGATTTGATGATCCAATCAACATCTGACCCATCTCCATTAAATATGGAATATCTAGAGCAAACAGAGTCAGAATCGAGTGAAATAAATTCAAGCAGCTTGTTGGTTTGATTCTCTTATTAATCTAAGAGTTTATTTCATGTTTATGATGGGGAAATAGTTATCAAAGATCATTTTCTTACAGATCTGTGAATACATACAAAAATAAATATCGCAACGGGATCCCTTCAAATTTTCGTACATGCACATTTGCTGGAGATATATTAAGACTATTGACGAACAATGGAAAAAAAATAAGAGGGTCGCATAGTCTAACAAGGTGAAACCGTGGTCGGTGTGTTGACCACTCTAAAATCCCCCTGTTGATCAGCAGTTAACCCACAATATAAATAAAGGAAACTAATAGCACAAGTAAGGTTAAGATTTATTATTCTCTACCAAAAGATGCATAATGATTAAGCATGTAGAGGTCAAACCACAGAGAGAAAGACGGGTAGCCTACGTTTATTTATTTACAACCACGTCCTTCATCATGTATGTACATATATCTTTTTGTGGGTTTTTTATTTTATATTTTTAGATTTTATTTTGTTTTATATTTTTGTATTTCATTTTTAATTTTATCATTTTCTGTTTTCCTTTTTATTTATATATTCGGATTTTTTATTTCTTTTTCTCATATATACACAGGAGATGTAAGGCTATATGTATATATATATATAAGGTAATATATTTATACATACTAATAAATATAAATAAAGTACAAAATAAAAATTATTTTTGGATTTTATGAACTTTTCTAATGTTTTTTTTATTTTTATGGAATTTTTGCTATTTTTTATATATTTTTAAAATCAAAATAACCCAAATAAAGGATTAAATAAATACCCAGAATTGATTTGAATTTTAAAAAAAGTAAATAAGGTCTGAAATCGCTTAAATCAATTTTAGTATATAAATATTTATATAAAGAAAATTGTAAAATAAAAAATATATTTTTGGATTTTTAATGACTATTTTAGATTTTATAAAAGATTTTGGTGTTTTGTCAATTTTAGGCATTTTCTTTTTCCATTTTTAGTGATTTTTGGTCTCTAACTAAAACATGATAAAATATATTTTTGGATTTTTAATGACTATTTTAGATTTTATAAAAGATTTTGGTGTTTTGTCAATTTTAAGCATTTTCTTTTTCCATTTTTAGTGATTTTTGGTCTCTAACTAAAACATGATAAAATATACTATATATATTTAATAATTTTTAGACACATTTTTATATTTTTTTGGGTATTTTCTAAATTAAACGGGAAAGATGTGTGCTTTATTTCATTTTAAATAAATGATTAAAATGAAAAACATTGCAAATAAAAATATGGACGTGAATGTACATGGCATAAGGCATTTAATCCTATTTTTGCATATTTTTAGGAGCACATTAACTAATTATAATAATAGAAGAAATGCACGAAGGGAGGTGTCTTAGCAAGGGCATTTTTGCAAATAAAATAATGTCCAAGGCTTGGGTGCAAATATCCCAACGTAATACAACATTTATTTAATTTTATTATACTATTTCACAATTACAAAAGTGCTAGGGCTTAACATGCAAATTCACCACCTCACGTGGGATGTCACGTGAGGTGACGTGGAATGGACCTAGATATAATTACAAGAACAACAAGGGTCTTTTTACAAAATTCCCAATTTATTTAACACGTTATATTTTATTTATAGGACTAAATTTTAAATACTCAAAAAGGCGGGTGAGATGTAGCAATTTACCCAATATAGACGTGGAATCAGATGGTTGAGCTTCATCTACATAGACACGTGTCACGTTCCCGTAGCTTGATGACGCTTCACCGATGATTGGTTCAGATCTGATCGAGGGCTCCATCAAAATGTTGAAGCTTGGCGATGATGGACGACTGTTGTCCGTTCTGGGCTCCGTTCTTGATCCGATGACAAGGAGGCGACCATGAAGAACAGGGAAGAACTCGTGGCAAGGTGAGTTTTTTTCGGCCAGATCTCCCCCCCTCCGTCGTCCATAGCTGTGCCAAAAGGGGTCCAAACACTCATGGAGACATGCTTTATCAGTCGAGGGCTTTAAAATGCTCCGACATTCGTCGGAGCTCCTCCGCGAGGTCGAGGAAGTTCAAGGGTCCCAGGTAGCTTCAATTTCAACAAAATCGACTCCAAAAGGAGTCCTTCGGCCACCGGTACATGCAGAAAAGTAAAGGGCAAGAAAACGGTAGGACCATGTGTTTATTTGGTGTGGATGAGCAGAAGGTGGCGAGGGGCAGAGGGGTCCGACGGTGGGCGACAGAGTTGGACCCCGATCTCCAGATCTGTGAAGGATCTAGTTGAGCGAAGGTACGAGGGATGTAAAAGCAACGTTGGGGAATGAGATGGGATGGTCAACAAGTCGGTCAACGGGTGGGAGAACAGTGGAAACGTTCACCGGAGCGGAGCTCCGGCTAACTACAAAAGATTTATTTAGGCTAAAACGATATACTAATTACTAGACTAACTGCAGAACTGAAATGTGGGTGTAAAAATATATCTAAAATAATAAAAGGCACAACTCTTACCTGGTGTTGACGCCAAGGAGCAGAGGTCGTCGGCGATGGCGGTCTTGGGCGCACCACATCCTCCGCGAGCTCCCAGCACTCAGGGGTTCTCTCTCTCACAAGGATGCTCTCTTTGGCCGAGATGTGGAGGTTTTAGGGCTTGGAGATGACCAAAAATTCAATGGAGGTAGAGGTCTTTTATTTATACACAAGTCGTGGCACTCCTATTGACCGGTGGAATGGAAAGAATACGAATTATATACACGAGATATACAAGTTGGCGTGCATGTAGGATTATGGATGTTGGTCGTGGAGTGAACAATGCGTGAAAGGGGTGGAGGAGATGCCCAGGAAAAAGGCGCAAAACAAGAGAAAAGACGTCTGCGTCAAATGAGAAGACTGGAGGGGGAGTTGACCGGGCGGTCAACGATCAGTCTGAATAAGGACAAAACAAGCTAGTTATTAAAGAATAAATAATTAAAAATAATAAATGATTTATTAAATTTTGTCTATAAAATACAAAATGTTTATTTTTAATGTAGTATTTTATTATGATTTTTTATTTTTTGGTGTTATTTATTAGTAGATAATTTTCAAGTGTTTATTTATAGGTATATTTGTCAATATTTTGGATATTTTATTATTATTATTATTATTATTATTATTTCATATATTTATAACTCATTTTTATATGCATAACTATATTTTTATTATATTTTTATTATGTTTAAATAAATAGATATGCATAATATATAGGTATACTTATAGCTATTTCATCTATGTATTACGTACCTTTTCTTTATTTAATTCATTTTCTTTTGTTTTATAGTATCTTTGTTTTTTTAATATAATATACATGATATTAGCAATATTAGAAAAATATCAAAGAATAAAGAATATTTTCCCCTTTTATTTATATACAGGTATTATTATAGGTATTTTGCTTATATATTTATATATACTTATTTATTTTGTATTTTATTTACGACTTTATTGTGGTTTTAATATGTACATGTGTTATAAATAATATTTACAAAACTACAAAAATATGAATTTGCAGAAATAATGGAGAATGAATAAAATGAATATTTTATGCAGGTATATTGTACAAACATGGGCCAAAAACCTAAATTTCACACCCTAGCTCCAAAAAATATGAAACTACCTTCATTAAATAGCTTATGAAAAGTTATATACAATTAAAGGTGATTTTGACACATTTTGAGTTTTTATTTGAAAGATATGGGTGTGTGAAGTTTGGTTCGCGACTTTTTATTCTGTGTATAAAATGTACATTGTATATTATTTTAATATGAGTTTAATTTTGTATTTTTATTTACATTATTATCTACAACTTTTATGGAAAAAGTTTCTTTATTTGATGAATAAATAATAAAGAAAAAATAGGTGTCAAAAAATGAATAAATAATGAATAAAAGAATGGAATTTTATTGTATTTGGCCCTTATCTCCCCCTACTTTATTCCTTATCGACCAACTTAATTCTTGACTTGGTCTCGGGGTTTAGGGTCATAAAATATCTTTGACATTTTATTCTTTTTCTTTTCTTCTCTTTATTCTATAGATTTGGCATTAAAAACCATATTATATACACATTAAATATAATAAATGGAAAATGCAATTTTGTACACATTTATGCTATTTACATGAATTAGCTAGAGTTTTTAAGGCCAAAATAATAGAATAAAGGTGATGAAACACCCCATATACTTGCCTTTTCTAGTCCCTAGAAAACGCATGCAATAAGTACAAAAGAATAAAGAAGAAAAGAAAATGAAAGAATAAATGGATTTGATTTTATAATTATTAAACTTGTCTTTACAAAGTCAAAGTTTGGAGCTCAGGTTAGACCTTGACGTAAGAATGTGTGTAGAACCTGGTTGGGAACCATATTTAAACCACAATAGCCGTCGAGAGTTACAGAGCTCGGTTCAAACCACCTCAATAGCCAGGGTAGAACTAGCCTACATCATACGCAAACCCTTATGACTATGAAGTTGACTTGTACAGTGGAAGTGATAGTGGCTCTCCCCAACTGAAATTATTAAGGAACTGACTTCTCCAGAATGACAACTCGATGATTCCCAGATCCAGTAACTCTTTCCTCGAGGAGCGGGGTACTCTTTTAAGTTCAAGTGGCATCCGACTCAAGAGGAGGAGGTGAAGAAAAGAATGGATGGTAGCCAGTGTAGCTACCTATCCTGGGATGCATGACCAGTGTAGTCAAGTCATCCAGCTACATGCTCACAGGGTATAACTTTGATTCTCAAGCTTCTTTATTTTCTATGCAACCTATATACATACTTCGGCAAGCATTTTATTTTCAATCAGGCCTGTCCATTTTTTTGGAGTTTTTTTTTCAACATACTATTTACAACAACATTTACATAAGGAGTTTTTCCTCTCGAGCCAGAAGACTATCCCTCTTTTGAAGTATTATTGCAACCCTCACTCTCATGTCTTTAGACCTCATGACAATTGGATCGGGTTGGGGTGCACTTCCCTCCCTAGACGAGGACGAATATTTCCACTCGTATATGTTTCAAATCAGAAAATCCATTCCCCTCACCACTCCAACTGAGTTGAGCCATGTGAAAGCCACAAGTATCCAAGTTAGGTCACGGCTGGCGAGAGTCATGCATGTATCTCAAAAAGTTCTAGTTAATCAGTTGAGGTAACTTGAACCCAGCCCTGATTCTCAAAGAATTAAGTCCAAATCGACTTGAAATACCTTAAATCAAGTTCCCAAAAGGTTCATGTGCAGTTAGGTGCAGTAAAGTCCAACTAAGCTCCAATATTCGACTTTATTTGGACTAGTTCAATCTTCAAGCTCAATCCTGAAAGAATGTGAATGCTATGCAAATGCTTTGTACAATGCATAAAATATTTTCGTCATGCAATTTCTTCAAAGTCATGATCTTTTGAAAAGATGATGCATATGCAAACTTTTCTTTTATTTTGCAAAAATGTTTTTGGTATTTTCTGTTTTGCAAACGATTTTGTGATTTTTGAAAACACAAGAATTTGGCTAAGAAAATAGGTACACATATTTACACGGGGATGCATCTTATATTAACAAGAGTTCAGTTTTAAAGAATTTACAGGGGGTAAGTGATGACTTTTATAGACCTGTATATAAAAATTTTAATATGGTTTGTATGCTCCTCAAACTTGTTTGGAAATCATTTTACAAAATTTTTAATAACTATAGTCCAAAATATTTTTTACAAACAATGTTTAGAAACATTTACACACATTTGAAAATCATTTTGAAAAGGTTTTTCAAACGGTATATATAGACTTTCAGATATTTTTGCAATCATTTTTCAAACCATTTGCAAATCATTTTTTTAACATTTTTATTTCACATGAAGAAAATAAATTTTGTAAATAAAATCTTTTTACAAAGGTTGAACACCTTTTACAAAATATTTTCCAAACAGTTTTTCAAATAATTTTTCAAAAAGATTTTCAAACTATTTTTCAAACATTCTACAAAAGTATTTTCACCTGATTTATTAACCAGTATATACAAAAAGAGCTCGAGGAGATATAAGCATATTTTTGTTAAGAGATTTTAATGAATTTAACAGTATTTTTTGCCATTAGTATTATTTCAAGAATACGAAAGTACAAGTTATGGCAAAAGTATATAAACAGTATATACGACCCCCTATACTTAGCCGGAGTTATGTCCTCGTAGATCGAAGAGAAAGAGAATACATAACTCATATTGAGTATAGAAAAGCCTAACAATGAGGAAAGAAGGAATAAATGAATAAGAAATCGACTGTCCCCCTATACTTAGGATCAAATAATCCTGAGTATAGTAGACTGTACAGAAAGAAGGGAGGGTCAAGGGTGAGAATGAACAGATCGTACTCAGGTTGTCTCCCCCTATGCTTAGGGTAAGATATCCCTGAGTCTACAAAAGAAGAGGAGACTGGGGAAAGGATCAAAGAATGAAACAACACAAGGTGCTCACCCCCTATACTTATGACAAAGTACGTGTTAAGTATAACAGACTGGCAAATAGGGATGCTGCAAGTAAGCAATTTTTTTTAAAATATAGAACGGGTGTTGAAAAAAGAAAATAAGAAAAGATAAAAAGATTTAAAGGAAAAGTTTTTGAGTTTCACTATCTGAATCTTTTGATGCGGCTACTACTGTGGATGTAAAATCAAAGTGCAGTACTTGGATAGACTCGAGGGTGACCAAGAGGGTTCATGCTTGAGGTAAGGCTTTAGGAGTTGACCATTGACGACAAAAGGTTGTGCGTCAGGAGACAATTCTGATATTGTAATGTTGTCGTTGTCACACACTTATCGAACCTGAAACGACCCTGTCCATTTGCTTTTCAATTTACCCGGGAAGGTCTTCAACTTTGCTTCGAATAACCAAACTTTCTATCCAGCTTCGAAGGTCTTTCATCTGATGTGTCGATCATGCCAGCATTTCACCTTCTCCTTGTACATCAAGATGTTATCATATGTAAAGTCTCAAAATTCCAGGAGCTTGTTCATATCATATATTTTTCTGACCACTTCTTTGTTAGTCCATATTGCAAATGTTGATAGCATATAAAGATTTGTGAATTAATTCCATGGGTAGATAACATGGTTTACCATATACAAGATGATAGGGCGACATGCCTAAGGGAGACTTGTAAGAGGTTCTGTATGCCCACAGGACAAAGTCCAACAGTTGGGACCAATTCTTTCTGTCCAGCTTCACAAGCTTCTGAAGGATCATCTTGATTTTTCTGTTTGATAACTCTGCCATGCCATTGGTCTAAGGATGGTATGGAGAGGCGACACGGTTTTCTATGCCTACTCCTTCGTTAGCTTCTTGACCTCTCTATTTATAAAGTGACTACCACCTCTGATATCAGTATCTTTAGAATCCCGAACTGCGAGATGATGTTCTCTTTCAGAAATCGACAAACTGTACGACTGTCTACGGCTCGGGCAGGGATAGCTTCAACCCAACGACTCACATAATTAACGACAAGAAGGATGTACTCATATCGATCCCTGGCTGTTAGGAAAAGGTCCCATGAAATAGATGCCCTAAGCATCGAATACGTCTGCTATCTGAATGATCTTTAGGGGCATTGAATCTTTCATTGTTAGGGTGCCTTTCAATCTTTGACAGGCAATGCATCGTTTGACAAAGGCTGCTTCATCATTAAATAGTGTGGGCCACCATAGTCCACATTGGAGTACTTTGGTGCCGTTCTGTCTCCAGAGTGATGTCCACTATATTCGGGCGAGTGACAATGCTCGAGGACACTCTGATGCTCCTCTTTAGGAATACACCCGCGCCTAATGCAATCTGCTCCTTCCTTGAATAGGAGTGAGTCTTCCCATTGATAGAAATGAATAGTTGGCAGGAACTTGTCCTTCTTGATTTTTGTCCAATCTTGTGGAACCACACCGGATACAAGATAGTTCACAACATCAGCATACCAAGGGAGCGAATCCACAGCTAAAATTGATTCGTCGGGAAAGGTGTCTGTGATAAGTGTACTGCTCGGCGGAGGCTCTTCCTGCTCAATTCTGGAGAGGTAATCTACTACCACATTCTGAACTCCAAGCTTTTCCTTGATTTCCAAATCAAACTCCTGGAGGATAAGGATCCATCTGATCAGTCTGGGTTTGGCATCCTTCTTCTATTGTAAGTATCGGATAGCAGAGTGGTCGGTGAAGATGGTGACTTTTGATCCAAGCCAATAGGATATGAACTTCTGAAGGGTGAATACCACAACCAGTAATTCTTTCTCTGTTACATTATAATTTATCTAAGCTTCATCTAGTGTTTTGCTGGCAGAGTGAATGGCATAGGGCACATTATCTTTCCGTTGTTCTAATACAACCACAACTGCAAAATCTAACACATCCGTCATGATCTCAAAAGGAAGAGACCAATCCGACCGTTGTAGGACTGGAGCTTTAGTGATTTGCTCATTCAATAGATTGAATGAAAGGAGAACCTGTTGATCCACATTAAACTAGGTCTCCTTTCATAGAAACTTAGTGAGAGGTAGGGCAATGCGGATGAAATCACGGATGAACCTCCTGTAGAATCCCACATGCCCCAAGAATGACCTCACATTCTTCATTGTCTGAGGTGGATCAAGATTGGCAACCACATCCACCTTTGTCGGGTTGACTTCCATACCCTTTTTGGAAACAACATGACCCAACACAATCCCTTCTGTAACCATGAAGTGTCTATTTTCCCATGACAGTACAAGATTTACTTCACGGCACTTTTAAAGTACTCTGTCCAGCTGCTCAAGACAAGAATCAAAGCTGTCATCATAGACAGAGAAGTCATCCATAAACACCTCAATAAAACTGCTACCATCTCGGCGAAAACGGTAAGCATGCATCTCTGGAATGTCGCAGGTGCGTTGCACAATCCGAAGGGCATTCTCCTGAAAGCATATGTGCTGAATGGGAAAGTGAATGCCGTCTTCTCTTGGTCTTCTGGGGTGATTGCCACTTTGTTATACCTGGAGCACCCGTCCAGGATGCAGATGAACTCCTTGCCAGCCAGTCATTCCAAAACTTGATCAATGAAAGGCATTACTGCAACAAGACGATGGTAGTCAAGATATACATGCCAGGATATTGGTACCTGAGTAGATATCTCCTCCTCTCTGTCATTTGTAACAAGAGTAAGCCCTGACTTGTTTGGAATGACATGCAGAGGGCTCACCCATTTTGAAATAAGAGATGGGATAAATGAAGCTTGCATCTCACCATTTCGTGATTTCTTTCATAACGATGCCCCTCAGATTCAGATTCAGTCCTCTTTGAAACTCACGGGATGGCTTGGCATCTTCTTCCAGGTAATGTCGAGGGAACACAGTGCAGGATTTATCCCACTGAGATCTAATATGTGCCAAAAAAGTGCCTTGCGGTCTTTCTCTAGAACCTCGAGAAGTCAAGATTCTTGCTCTGGGGTCAGCTTGCTACTGATGATGACCGGATACATATTGTCTGCACCTGTAAGGAAAGCATACTTCAGGACTGCAGGAAGTGGCTTGAGTTCTGATTCTGATCTAGCCAACTTATCAGTCACTTCTGAGACAGTGTTGGTGGGAGGATGCACTGCTTTAACTTTTGTAGAGTCGCCAACCTCAGTGCTTGGATGATATTCTGATAATGTGCCGAACAGATCTGTGACAGGATCCTTGTGTTCGAGCTGGAGAGAATCATTAGAGGCAAAAAGATGCATCAGCAAGATTGACTCTGTCCCCCAAATGTCTTTGGAGCTTGCAACGACTGTGCTTTCCAGGTCTTCCTCTAGAGAGAGGATTTCCTGTGTCCATGGATTGTTCAAGGAGAGTTGTGTATCTCTGATTTCTATAATGATGTTACAGTCTGCTTCCAACATAGCTGCATGTCCCTTATCAGTTACGGCTTTAGGCTCGCTGACCATGCCTATGGTAATTCTATTGTTTCCCGAGTTGGAGGTGATCTTGCCAGATCCATAGTCAACCACAGCTTCTGAAGTGCACATGAATGGCTGGCCTAGGATGATAGGAGTCTGGAGTAAGGGTGTGGGTTAGTCCATATCAAGGACCACGAAATCAATTGGGAACTACATCACCCACACCTTCACCACAATGTCTTCCAAAAGACCTCAAGATCACTTGATGGACCGATCAGCAGACTGAAGGATCATGCGTGTTTGCTTGAGAGTACCTAGCCCAAATTCTTGCAGTAATGACGAGGGTAGGAGGTTGATGGAAGAACCGATGTCAAGCAGAGTTCACTCGAAGACTTGATCTAAAATCTCGCAACTGATTAGAGGCACTCCTTTGTCTTGCTTCTTCTGTGGGAGATTGCTGATGGCTACAAATGTAGCCATGGTGAGAATGTGTTTCTCGACCTGTCAGCGTCGGTTGTTGCGTGATGGTCGATGCTTGCTTGTACATTCCTCTTTCAAACCATTCTTTACAGCTGGCATATATTCCATGACCTTCATTAATGGAATCTCAACAGTCAAATTCTTGATGATATCCACAACACCAGGGTCAGATAATGTACTTTTTCTTTTTGCAATTTTTTTGGATTTTCCTATTACATCAAGAAAAGGAATATGTACATGAATGTGATCAAAAAAAGAGAGTTTTATTCACAACAAAATTCTTGTCTACAATATGTTGTACATTCGAGTCACAAAAAAGAGTACAATCTGGAAGCTGAGATGCTGGTTGATAGGTTAAAAGTGGGGCCTTTACTCCGTCGGCTGGCATAGGATCAGCTGCGGTTGGCGGCTCCTCCATGGCTGGCACGACTTCACTTTGGCGATGATCATCTTTTTGATCTTTTTGCTTTTTCTGTTTTTTTTTGTTCTTTTTGGTGATGGAGATGGTGATGGATGGCAGCTAGAAAGGCTCCTCCTCCTTCTTCTTCCTCACCCACCCCTATAGTTGGCATGGTTGATGCAGAAGATGATGATTCACTTGAAGCTTTATTCTTCCCCTAGTTTGTGGCAGGTGGAGGCAAGGCCCTACCCCTTCTGAGAGTGACAGTATTAGATAAAACAATAATACAATCATCTAGCTCTACAGGCATAGACATGGCATCACATTCTACCTACTCTATTCTTGTGAAGCTGTTGGGGTTGGCTTCGATCTGTGTCGGAATGGTAGTTTTCGTGGCGGTCAGGTCGTCTAACTTCTTTGTCATGTCTGCTAGGCGTTTGACAAGCTGGGCTAAGCATTCAAGGGTCGGGTTCACAAGATTCTCCTCAAAAGGTTCAACGTGCAGACCACGCTGCTGTTGAGTGTTTTGGAACTGAGGATGACTGCTGGTGGTGCTGAGGTGGTGGAGGAAGCTGATATTGATGGTAAGAGAGAGGAGGGCAGTGCTGGTACTGTGGAGGGGGTGCAGCTGCATACTAGTGGTATGGCTGTGGTTGATGGTATTATGACTACTGGTATTGTTGATTCTGCCTCCATTGGTTGGGGTACTGAGGAGGCTGGTGATACTAAGACGGGGGTTGTGAGGACTGCACAAAACGACAACCCTGTGGTTGGTGGTATTGCTTGTTTGCTTGTTGCTGGACCTGGGGGTGTTCGATACGATGAGCCAGTTGTGCATCATTACTCCAAATACCATTGACTTCTTGGATCAAGGATGGTGGTGGAAAGGCTGGATCAGATGATGGAAGGAAGTCTGGCTGGTAGACAACCATCTGCTGCTGCAGTGGGCCCTGATCGGGTGCCTGCATGTAGTTTGCGTGCTGGACTGCCGGTGGCTGCTGGCTCGGCTGAGGTTGTTGTGGCAGTGATGGCTCATCTTTCTTCTAAAATGGAACTTCTGTGGATGGTGTCACCGACTGGACTAAACTGATGGTGTCCACCAACAGCTCCAACGGCTTGGTGATCTGGTGCAGCTTGTCAAGATTCTGCATCTACTTTTTGATCACAACGAGTTTCTCAAGGTCCTGTGATCGCTTCTCAATAATATCAACCTTTGAGAGACGACCCCCGATGATGTTGAGGTTGGAGATCTCATCTCTCTCCGCCTCACGAGACACTGCCATATGGACTTGCTTTTGGAGGGTCTGAGGTTTGGTTCAGATATGCCTTGGATGAAGAGAGGGCGACCTCTCATTCGGCTATTTCCTCAACAATCTGCCAAACTACGTCTACATCCTTGTTGAAATGGGATCCCCCACAGACTGCATCAATGAGTCGTTGGCTTTCTACGTTCAGCCCCTCGAAGAAATGTTGGACCAAGCTGGTCCTTGGAATTTCATGATGGGAGCATTTCTCCTACAAATCTGTGAATCTTTCTTAGGCTTCATGAATGCTCTCATGTGCCCCCTGTGAGAAGTTGTTAATTCTGGCTTGCATCTGGTTGAGCCGATGATTAATCTCAGGTTCTTCACTCTAATTCTCATTTATTAAGCTCCATTCCCTCAAAATCATCAGCATTTCTGCATTTATTCTATATAATTAGCATTCATGCATATTTGCATAAGAATGGCATTTTATCCATCATCTTCGCACAAAATAAGAAGCCAAAAATGACCTATAAATAGCTTAATTTCCCGAATTTTTAACTCCTCCTTGCTAACTTTGAATGACACAAAACCACCACCACTGTGTACATATCACTAACAAGAATAAATGAAAAATACAAAAAATTCACTAACCCTGTTAAGTGGACCAAAAACCCAAACCCTAGTTTCAAGATTTTCGGACTAAAAGCCCCATATCTCCCCCATCCAGTGTCCGATTTGATCCTACTCACTTTTGAACTAATGTACGTTCAATTACCGTCAAAACAAGACCAAGTTCAAGTGAATTGGAGCTCGTATGTGAAAGTTGGTTTTGGGCCTCTTTTGTACATTGTGTATTTTAGCGGTTTTGACCTCAGATTTTATGTTCATATTTTCTTAATTAATAAATCAAAAAAATAGATTTAGGTGTCTTTATTTATCTTTGATTTTTCCATATTTTTTCCTGGATTTTTATCTTACTTAAAAATGACAAAAAAATAGAAAACCCAAAAAATCAAGTTATTCTATGTATATAGGATACCCCAAAAATTCACTTTGTACATTTGATTGATTTTCACTTTGATGTCTTCATGAAAGTTGTAGATCTCATCGAGACGAGCATTTTTTTGAAGGAACTTTTTCGATCCGAGGTCATTTGATATTTATTTCTAATTTTACAAAATCTTTTTCTGCGGATTTTTCTGGTGCCGACACGTGGTCGCCCCAGAGGCCACCACGTGTCAGCATTTTTTGGGTTTTATTTTTATTCATTTTTATAAAAATAAAATAAAATTAAAAAGCTTCGCACGTGCGTGGCACGTGCCACCCAGGCACGTGCTCCGCACGTGCCCCGCACTTCCTCCCAGTTCACCGCCACGTGGCACATGCGTGGCCCTTCGATCTCGCTTGATCGAACGGCCCAAGTCCTTCGTCCTCCTCTAGCGCCGCCCCCCAATCTTCGCAACCACCATCCCCGTATTCGCAACGACCCTCCGCAACAGTCGCCCCCGCCGTTCTCGCCAGCTGCCAACCGCCTCCGCAACGCCCTCCGCTCACCTTGCGCCTCGCACCATCACATATCCTTCCCTCTCTCCTATTTAAGCAGCATCGCCCCCACCGTTCTCGCCATCCACCGATAGCCTCAGGAGAAGCCCGGTGGTGACAGCCCGGAGCTTCACCGTCGACGAGATCCGAGGCCACTTCCCCCGGCCCTCGTGCAGCGTGGATGACCTCCACCTTCTGCTCCGCTCCGAGTTCTCGTCGAGCCGACTACCATCACCATCGTCGTCTACGCCAACCTCCATCGCTACGCCTCCGCCTCGCCGACAACGACTAGATACTTCATCATCTCCTCAACGCCAACTTCGCCTCCATCAATCGCCAACATCTCCGACTTCCAACGCAACCGCCTTCACCTGCTTCGCGCCATCATCGCCTGCTGCAACCTCGTCGAGCCATCGTCTTCGACAACCACGATTCCACAACTTCACTGGCGCTCCATCTCCTCCATGCATCCCCGGAACCTCTTCACTGCCACCAACGTCTTCGCCGGGCTCCGACCTCGCTACCTCCACCTCGACGAGCACCGCTGCAGCCTCACCACCGGCCGGGCAGGCAGCCCGAGGCCCCAGCACGTACAAAGCACGTGAGTGGGGAACGTCCTGGATTTCATCCCCACGGGTCACGTGCCCAGCACGTGACCGCGTGGGTAATTTGCAAGCCGCCCCTTGGAGCTCCTCTTAATTACGAAAGACCCCCGCCATCTAGAGCGCGCGTGCCAGGCACGTGCCCCACTGGGAATTTTACAAGAGAGCCCCCCCATAATCTCGGTAATTAACATTAGGTCCCCCACTGCATATTTTATACTTACTTTATTTATTGATGTTTGCATTTATACCCCTATGTTCCCCCTCTGATTTGAACTTCTTCTCTACATTATTTTATTTATTCAAAAATAGCATTTTGTTTGTGGTAAGCCTCCCTCTACCCTTGTTAATTCGAGCAAATTAATGTTCAAATTAATTACTAATGTCCGTTGCAGTCGGATAACGAGAGCAAATCAAAAACCACTTTCAATTACATTCAAATTAATTTCAAGCGGTAATTTTTTTTACTTAGTTGGAAGTCCAAGGTCGAACTCAGGGAGGCAGCTGTCTCCTTAGGTTGATTTTTAGCAAAATCCAATGTATGATTTTCATAGGAGATGTTTTTGGTCTTTTTCGTATATTTTATGCAAAACACATGTAGATTCAGGCCAAAATACAAGTTAAATAAAAATTATGATCAAATTAATTCCAAAAATTATAAAATTTGGCGAGATTATGAAATGGGATGAAATTAAGCTACTCTAATTTTTTTAGAATTTTCTGATGCACGATAATAAAAAATGCAGACTTTAGTGAAAATGACTAAACCAATTTTAATAATTACCAAACGATGATATTTCTTAGAAACAAAATTATCCAAATAGATCTAATTAAGAGCTATCCAAATCAACTTAAATTTCATTAAAACACTTCACGGTTGATTAATTAAAAATCAATTAATGTTATCACTAAATTATTTTTCTAAGACAACCTATACGTGCAAATGGTGTGATATTTGGATATGTTGTAGCATAGACTTATATCTACTAATGATGATTTTTCAGAGATTTTTCGTTAAGCAGATAAAGTGCAATCAATTAATCAGTAAAAATGGGCAAAATATTGCAATTTTTACCAAATGAAATTCCATTAATATTGTGCGATCAGAAAAACACAAATAAATAATAAAATGGTATAACAAGAGTTATGCTACACAATGCAACTTTTGGAATTAAAAATTGATGACAAAATGATGACT
Organism: Ottelia alismoides; assembly: GCA_037367405.1. Taxonomy (NCBI): domain Eukaryota; kingdom Viridiplantae; phylum Streptophyta; class Magnoliopsida; order Alismatales; family Hydrocharitaceae; genus Ottelia; species Ottelia alismoides. Next base: position 625,934 of record JAZKJV010009277.1, read on the forward strand.
AAATAAACATGTAAATGCAGGGGTATGAATGCAATACAGAGAAAAGAAATATGAGCTGAAATGAGAACATGGACTTAAATGAAATTACCGGAAAGTTAAACTTTCTTTGATAACTTGCAAGGGGTGTCAAGTGTCCCCATTGCAAAAAACCATTTCTTTATTGTGCGATGGATCTCCTCTGTTTCTTTGGAGATGAACAGGGGACTTAGAAGCGGCGCACCCACTAGCGGCTAGGCGCGCACGGCCTGGAGGAGTGGCGGCAGAGATGCAAGGGCGGAGCTTGCGGGAGGTTGATGACGAGGTCCGGACCGTTGGATCGCGAGATCCAACGGTTCTGATGGGGGCGCGATTTGAGGCTTAGGATTAGATCTTGGCTGTGTGATCGGAGGGTTGCGGAGCGGCCACACGGCATGATCTGGAAGAGACGCTAAAGAACGGTGGAGATGGGCTCTGCTAAATGCGATCGGAGGGTTCACGATGATGCCACGTGTCGCTTTGTGGGCAAAGCACGAGTGGACGGTTGTGATGTGATCCAAGGCTCGATCTAAGGGTCGAGGACGTAAGTATGGTGAGCGGCTAAGATGGATGGATGGAGGCGCGATCGAAGGGCGCACAATGCGACGCGTGGCGAAAGGAGAATAAGGTGGAAGTAAATGGCGGTAATGAAGCCCTGGGAGAGATCTGACGGTGAAGAAAGAGGTCATACATGGAGGAGGCGGGATCGTTGAATCTCAGGAGGAGATCTGACGGCTGAGGACGCGGGCGGATAAGACAAGGAGGGCAGGCCACGTGGCTCACCCAGAACGGGCCACGTAGCCCAATCAGATTATTCCAGAAGAGAAATTAATTTTCTAGGATGATAATGGTCGAATTTGAGAAAACTCAAAACATAAAAGTTGTAGATCTTGATGAGATCTACAAGTTTCATGTTGACCAAAACTAGAGATGAGATCAAACAAAGATTCGAAATATTTTTAGGGGTATTTTTAAGGCTAAAAATATCACAGATTTTATTTTTGTCATTTTTTTGTGATTTTTAATTCATCAAGGACTCTGATAATTACAGGACTTTAACAGGATTTTATTGACACAACTTTAAGCAAGGGGGTTAATAATGTGAAATTAAGATGATGAAATTGGGTTTCATCACCCCCCCTATACTTAAGCTATGCTCGTCCTCGAGCACTATGCTCGTCCTCGAGCACCAAAGAATGAATAAGCTGGATTAACCCCCTTGTGCATGTGAATACAGGATCCAATTTGTTCAAGTCGACTCAACTTTAGAAGTCCAAAATCCTAGAGTTCAACCCAGCCTTAATCAAGAGGCACCCAATTCCTCTAATTCTCCAGACTCTCTCTGATGTACATATAATCTAAAGGATATGAAAATTAGTGTTGACTGCAATTCTGAGAGTAGAGTCAAATCTTCACCCAAAGTCTTGGTCCGAGAAAATCTCCTAAGGACACAATCCTCAACACTAGGGATTAAATCAAATCTTGCGTCCAGTCCACCGTCTCTTTAGTTGTCAGACTTAGAAAATGAAGATGGATGGCCAGTAATGGAGGGCATGGGATTGTGTCATTTCTTCTCTCCCTCTCATTGGAACAAGGATTCTCTCTAGTGCCTTTTACGCAGCACATTATTTTTGGTGTTGATCAGTGCATCCATCAAGAGAAGTTGGAGTCGTCTGCACTTGTTTTCCTGGGAGTACACCAGGGTGTGCCTTTTTTGAGTACCTATCGTACCTTCTACACCCATATTTGTAGCATTTACGATGCAGAGCCCTTTTTTGGTGCAAGCCCGACTCCTGGTCCTAATAGCGGTGGTCCAAGTGGACACTTTGAAAAGTTTGGGAGCGCTCGCCTTTGGTGGAAGCTCTTTGATATTTGACTTTGTGGAATGAGCTTTTCTTTGGTATTGCTTTGTAATATTTTGGCTAGATCCACTGCTTTTACCAAGAGTTGGCGCACACTTATCAACATTTTTTATTTATTCACACCCTGGCACTTAGGTCAATATCAAGAGATTAGTATAAGAACCAAGTTCTCATACTGGCTAATATTGCTGATACTCAGGTTTCATGAAGCCTCCAAAGATTTTATCCCATCCTCGAGCATCATTAGATCAAATCCAAACTCGACTTCCTCATCCCCATTCCTCAAGTGAAAAATAACTCATCTCATCAAAACCGCAGTCGTGCATGTGATGTGCTGATCATATTCTTTTTGTCTGAGACTAAGCATGGAATATAGCATGCAAATCTAGAATCTAGGGGAATGTGGATGATTAAGTCTATGACCCGGATGGCTAAGGCTGGTTAACCTAAAATCTCAAAGACCTCAAAAAGCTAAATCTCCTTTATCATTTCAGATCCTGGGTGGAAGTGTAAGTGTAGAGGATTAATCCAATTCCTTCATTCAAAAACCTTTTTTTAAGCTTCAAGAGATATTAGGACTGCCTAAACTCAGTTGAGCATCTGCATTCAGCCAGTATGGATGTAAGTACAGGCCGAAGCCTGTTGCTTGAGGACGGGGCCTTACGCGATGTCCTCTAAACCATCCAATCTGCTAAGGGCGAACCCTCACTGAATGTGGCTTACTTAATTGGGCTTAGTAGTCACTAATGATGCCAAAAGGATTTTTGGGTTTTTTCTCATTTTTATGGATTTTAATTAAAGGTTAAAACACAAGTTAGACTCAAATTTCCTTGAAAAAAGATAGAAGATTTTCAAAACCATGTCACACAAATAAAAATTTTCAAAACATTTTCAAAAGAATTTTTCAAACAAGGAAAAATCATTTTTGAAAATATTTTTATCCAAATAGCGTAACATAATATCAAAAAGCCGTGAAAATCAATTGAGTCCTCTTAGTCCACAGAATTTTACTTTAGCCAAAAAGTTTTAAATTTTTTAAAATTTTCAGATTATAGCTAAAGTAAGTATACGGTATATACGGTATACCCCCCTATACTTAAACTTTGCTATGTCCTCATAGCATTAGATGATACAAGTACATAGATCCATTTAAATATAAGGAATATACAGGAGCTAAGAGGGGCTCCCCCTATACTTAGGTTAGAAATAACCTAGGTATAAAGGCAAGGAAAGGAGAGTAGAGAAAATCACGGGGACTCAGGTCCCCCCTATACTTAGGCTGAGATTAGCCTAAGTATAAAGATGGAATTTGATGTTGGGAGGGACCCAAGGTGAACGAAGAAGATGGATGGATTTACAAGTGAGCGATTGAATCTACGGAGATAGATGGAGTGACTAAGGTTATGGGCAGTGTATCGAAGCAAAGAAGGCTCAATCAAGTAAGCAAGACCCTCAAATTCACCAACTCACACATGAAACCAACTGAGGTTGGTTTTATTATCTTGTCGGTTTTATTGGTGATAAAACATTATATTTTAATCAAAGAAAAAAATGTTAAGTGAAAACCAATGCGTACGCGAGGGTGTTGCTCTCCCAAAACCAAATTTTACTCCATTTTTGGTCGACTTGCAATTAACAATCCCAGTTATTATTTAATGTTGTCACTGAATTAAAGTTAACACAAAATCAAGCAATCATCGTCTACCGTTCATTCCCATTTTCCATTAATCCTAGGTGATCAAGCTAGGAAAAAGAAATCGAGAAAAAGCCGTGTATTCGATAAAAACCGCGATCTAGGCTAAGCGAGAAATCATACAGTGACTTGGCGATAAATCCGTGAAAAACTTGGGCCGTTTTGAAAACCAAAATCTTTATGTATGCAAGTCGGTAAAAGCCGCACCGCACCTAACATGCTTCTATTAGCGGGAAAATGTCTATTGATTTTGACTAAGTGAAGCGAGGTTAAGTGCGTCTTTGATTACTAGTGTGTCCTACCTACGAGCAAGCACGTAAAAGATGAAAAATGAAAAACGCTCAAAGAGTCGCATGCCTGGTCCTAAGTCAACACTCAAGTGGGAACGATCCCCACACAACCACATATAATCGTTCGATTACAATCGTGGGCCTTCAATCGAAGATCGTTGTAAAAGACGAATTATTACATGTTTATGCATGGAAATAAAAATGCAAGACACTTTTTTTCTTTCTAATTGCTCCAAGCAAGCTTCTGCGGCTCCTCACAGCGGGAAGCATCGGCTCCGCGCCTCCTTGAACACCAAGGGCCCTACCACAGAATCAATGGTAAGAGATTAACCGAAAAGAAAAATTTTTATAATGCAACATAAATGAACAAATTGACCTATAAAAAGAAAACACTTAATTAAAAGAAATAAAATTCCAAATAATATAAGAAATGAGCCGTGTCCCTTGCAACAGCGCCATTTGATTAATTATCCAAATCAACTTAAATTTCATTAAAACACTTCACGGTTGATTAATTAAAAATCGATTAATGTTTTCACTAAATGATTTTTCTAAGACAACCTATACGTGCAAATGGTGTGATTTTTGGTATGTTGTAGCATAGACTTATATCTACCAATGATGATGTTTCGGAGATTTTTCGGTAAGCAGATAAAGCGCAATCAATTAATCAGTAAAAATGGGCAAAATATTGCAATTTTTACCAAATTAAATTCCATTAATATTGTGCAAATCAGAAAAATAGAAATAAATAATAAAATGGTATAACAAGAGTTATGCTACACAATGCAACTTTTGGATGTAAAAATGGATGACAAAATCACGACTAAATAAACATGTAAATGCAGGGGGTATGAATACAATACAGAGAAAAGAAATATGAGCTGAAATGAGAACAGGGACTTAAATGAAATTACCGGAAAGTTAAACTTTCTTTGATAACTTGCAAGGGGTGTCAAGTGTCCCCTTTGCAAATCACCATTTCTTTATTGTGTGATGGATCTCCTCTGTTTCTTTGGAGATGAACAGGGGACTTGGAAGCGGCGCACCCACTAGCGGCTAGGAGCGCACGGCCTGGAGGAGTGGCGGCGGAGATGTAAGGGCGGAGCTTGCGGGAGGTTGATGACGAGGTCTGGACCGTTGGATCGCGAGATCCAACAGCTCTGATGGGGGCGCGATTCGAGGCTTAGGATTAGATCTTGGCTGTGTGATCCGAGGGTTGCGGAGCAGCCACACGGCGTGATCTGGAAGCGGCGCTAAAGAACGGTGGAGATGGGCTCTGCTAAATGCGATCAGAGGGTTCAAGATGATGCCACGTGTCGCTTTGTGGGAAAAGCGCGAGTGGACGGTTGTGATGTGATCCAAGGCTCGATCTAAGGGTCGAGGACGTAAGTATGGTGAGTGGCTAAGATGGATGGATGGAGGCGCGATCGAAGGGCGCACAGTGCGACGCGTTGAGAAAGGAGAATAAGGCAGAAGTGAATGGCAGTGATGAAGCCCTGGGAGAGATCTGACGGCGAGGAAAGAGGGCATACGTGGAGGAGGCGGGACCGTTGAATCTCAAGAGGAGATCTGACGGCTGAGGATGCAGGCGGATAAGACAAGGAGGGCAGGCCACGTGGCTCACCCAGAACGGGCCACGTGGCCCAATCAGATTATTTCAGAAGAGAAATTCTATTTTGAGGGTGATAATGGCCGAACTTAAGAAAACTCAAAACATAAAAGTTGTAGATCTTGATGAGATCTACAAGTTTCATGTTGACCAAAACTGGAGATGAGATCAAACAAAGACTCGAAATATTTTTAGGGTATTTTTAAGGCTAAAAATACCACAGATTTTAATTTTGTCATTTTTTGTGATTTTTAATTTATTAAGGACTCTATAATTACATGACTTTAACAGGATTTTATTGACACAACTTTAAGAAAGGGGGTTAATAATGTGAAATTAAGATGATGAAATTGGGTTTCATCAGTTTGTCAATTAATTCTCTACATCTTGACATATTGTGGGCATTTTTGTGAGTGATGATTAATTAATAAATAATTATTTTGTGGAAATTTGCATATTTTGCCCATTTCTTGCTCTAAAATTCATAATTGATTAACCATTGCCCTAAAAATCCCCGAATAATCACACATCGTAGATTTAATTGTGCTTAACATTGTGCCCAAAAAGAATTGCATTTTCATATATAGTTTGCCCTGTAAAAATCATTTTGCATAATTCAGTGTTTAATTTTTAGGTATTAGATGTCACATTTTCGAGATTTAGGATTTTTCCTAGATCAATCACCTAGTGGTAGATCTTAGATAATTTTATCCCTTGGAAATAAATAGGTTTAATATTTTTTATAATTAAATATTGAAATTTATTTTGTTTGCATTTAAAAATTCATAAAAAATCCATATTGCATCCAAAAAATATACAAAAAATTACATTGCATTTATTTCATCATATTTTGCATTATAGCCAAGTTCTATATTTTTCAGACATCATTTGATCGAATTTTACATTTTAGTCCCTAAAATAGGCCAAAATTACATCTCGCATCCCTTATTTGCATTAAAAATTATAAAAAAAGACCGCCTCGAAAATCGTGCACGAATCTTGATAGACACAACTCTAGGTTGTTCCTTCGCCTCCTTGTGATCGACCTTGGGACTTGCCCAAGTAAAATAAATATAAAACCACTTGATAGAAATTGAATAATATTTGTGGTTATTTCTTGACTGATTCCGATCACCGCCTACAACGAACAAGCCTTATTATTTTTGACAAGAATAGAGAATAAAAACAACTCCTTAAAGCAGCGATTCACGGACTCGTCAGATGGCGTCGTTGCCGGGGAGGCAAACGACTTAGTTTTGTGTTTTGAAATTTTTCGTTCGGTTTTCCGCATTCGGGTAGTCTGACCCCCGAATTTGTCATTGTAAATTCCATTTTATTTCCTGCATTTATTTTTCAGCATTTATTTCTTTTATTTTATTTTTTATTATTTTTGAGTCACTCTCTGATATTCTCCCTCTTATTTTTTTGCGAGGAACCCGATGTACGTGGAGCAGTTTTTCAAGAAACCGAGGCATCTTCACCGACATCCGAAGAAGCCGCAATTAATTTAAGTTCGAGTCGAGTCGTGAGAGAGTGTAGAGTCTAGGATTTTTACGTCTACAGTTTTATTTTTTGTAATTAATTGCTCATTTACATCAGTGTCTGATTGGACTCTCGCGTGTGCAAAAAAGACTCTGAACTCTCCTTGTGGTGTGTCGTGGCATGTTTCACTCTCCGGTGAGGGTGGGGCCCGACTTGAGTGGCGATTAGGATAGACCTGCACATACGGCTCTCAGAGCATTTTTATTTTTGATTGTGCTCGTAGGATCTTAAGCTACACTGCACATTAACTGAGATGCACATAGATCGTTCAACTTAGCCAAATTTAACTCAATTCTTCCCCGCTAATAGAACTTTCTGTTTAGGTGCGGTTTTTCATCGGCTTGCATTCATTTAGAATAATTTTTTAAATTTTGTCTAGCATCCCACATGGAGATTGCGAGGATTCACTGTAAGTCTTCTAACTGAGCATTCATCATAGTTTTCTGCGTGCATCAGCTTTTCCTGAATTTCTCCCTCTTATTTTATCACATAAATCTAATGGAAATTGGGATTGGACGGTAGACGTGTATTTGTGCTCATTTAAATTCTTCAGTGATCAACTAATTAGAATTGGGACTGCTAAATATAACCGATCTTAAGAACCCATAAAATCAAGAATTTTTGCGGGAGAGCAACCCCGTCATTGTTTGGTTTGCTTGAGCGAGAGAGTGACCCGCACACTAGGATAGAGTCACACCCTAACTCTTTTCAGACTACTATCTTGGGTTAGTCGTTCTCCAGTGAGGATCTCTCCGGTAGCCGGTAAAGCGGCCCATGACGTCCTTAACAGATTGAGTTGATCGGGTAGCCGGTAAACGGTCCGCAATTCATACTGGCTGGAAAAGATCTAATTTGGGATAGGCCAGTCTCCTGAGAGCCTTGGGTTCCTAACAGCTCACTTTAACCGCTCTAATAGATTATATTATCACCAAACTCTAAAATTGACAAGATAATTGACCGAACCTTCACGGTCTTCACTTTGAGTTGAGTTGGTGAACCCGGGGTTTGAATTGTGTTTGCATTGGTGTGCGTGAACCGATTTCGAAGATCAATAGCCGCACATTTGATAAAATTTCTTTTGACTATCCCACACAATCATCTCTCTCCTTCTTGATTTAAACCTCATCATGGAATTCTTGTCCAATAACTCTTGCAGATCCAACCCCTCATTTCTTCCATCTCTTTCAAAAATGATCAAATAATTATCAGAAAATCCATCAGAGCTATATTATGAAAATGAATTTGTTTCAGTTAGGCCCAAATCAACTAAATCCTCTTCTTTCAATAATCCTCCAACATTTACGGGAGACTTTCACCCGCGGATGAATTCAGCCTCTTCATTGAATTTCTACTCAAATCATCCAACCACACATAACCATCTACCATCTTGGACTGAACCGTCTTATTCTCGGATTCTCGCTGATGAGCAATTTCAAGATCAAAATACCTTTGAATCTCATAACTGGCCGAGAAACCAAACCCAGATGGAAAGACCCGCACTTAATGATCATCAGCGTTGGATTGACCATGACAAACCCCTCTTCAGACATGATACTCATACAGAGGACTGGACTGACCATATAGAAACACATAAACCATGTATGATGACTCTACAATATCAAGGTCTGACCAATCATAGGATGGAACTCCACTCAGGCCAATTACACATGCCTGGACCATATGAGCAGCCTCCTTCCATAATTTTTGAGGAGAAATTTTCAGAAAATAATAGTCATATGTCAAAAATTCCAAGAAACTCTCCTCTCATCACAAACGGGAAAATGGAAGATGAAATTATCGAACACGTTCCGACTGCTTCCATGGTTGATCATGAACATAATTTTGAGGATGATATTTCGAGGATAAATAAGAGATTCAATTCAATAGAGGATAGATTTCAAAAATTATTACCGACCGATTAATTTCACTCTATGGGAGCTCAGACATAGAAATGAATGAGGAAAAGATTGGATCTCATGATGAAAATTTTGAGGATATTCAAAAATCTAGGGATGATTCCAACATCAATGCCTTTGCATATTACTCCCCTAAGAATGACTATACCTCTGACATTTACACTGAACATCAAAGTCCCTGCTCATCTGAGGAGTACACCACATCACCAAACCACACAGAAAATACCAAAAAATCGGAATATTCAAAAATTACAAAAAAATCGAAAATCTCGAAAAATACATAAAAATTGAAACTGAAGAAGATCTGAAGAATTTGGATCATGCTTTACGGAAAGCACTAGGAAAGAAATTGATTTTTGAACTTCCCTTTCTACAGGCCATTGAACACTTCCCCGACCTTAAAATATTTTTAATGGAAAAATTAACTATGAAAAAGTCGGGCAGGATTAGAACCAAGATCGAGAGACATATCTTTTAAATGGCCTCCTCTTTGGTGTTGAGGAGAAAAATCAAGAGCCGCATAGTGAAGCGGTTGCCCAGATTTGACTGTGAAATCAAAGACATAATTTTCACCCATGCTCGGATTGATGACGATTCACCGATTAATATCCTCCCAACCTATGTATTCCATGAACTCAAACTCGGACCGATTTGACAGATACGAGAGATTGTTCAATTGGCGGATCGATCTATAAAGCGGCTGAGACGAATCATTTCTGTCATCATGAAATTCCAAGGTGCTCCACTCAAAGTAGATTTCACGATCATTGATATTAAGCATCAAGGAGAACTCACCCAGTCTCCAATCATTCTCGGAAAGCCATTCTTTGCATTGGTCAAGGCAATTATTGATTGTGAGACTCGGGAAATCAATTTCACATCATTGGAAGCACTTAGATCTGACACTGTCTTTGAGGAACCACGATCTTCTGAGGAAACCCACGAAGTCCCCGACAGCCGCAACCATGAAGCGGTAGAAGAGCCCTACCCTGATGCTACACCTGAGATAGCGGTTGTTGATGAGACTATTGGTTTAGAAACTCTCCCCAGTATTTCAATTCCCGCAGATCTCAAAATAGACAAATCCTTCTACTACGATCCTAAAACATATGCATGGTCGCACCCTGGAGCAACATTCTTTGAATACCTGGACCAAATCATCCCAAATCATGAGTGCACCAACATTCAGAAGACCAAGAACAAAAGAAAATCGACCAAGGTGAAGAACTCTAATGGTTATTCATCTGGATACTCAAGTGAACCGACACTTTCACGAAAAAAGAAAAAGAAAGTCACCTTTGACCTTTCGAAAGAGGAATCAGCTGATGATCCCTCATCAGGTCCGGAAAAGGTAGTCTACATGAGTGAAGTGTGTTCGGCAGCTCTAAAGCCATATCTTCGCAAGGATCCAAAATTCAATTCTCGTTGGACAATTCCCGATCCTAACTACTACTCATCCAAAGCTGATGCTCCTGCCCTTTTCAAGTACACTGGAATTATTTCGTATGAGCTGACTGAGACCGGTGCTTTTGAGTATTCATCCGAGGACAAACTGATTGACCTCAAGAAGGAACGAATTCTGAGGAAACAACTGAAGAAACAAAAAGACATGAATATTTGGAGTATGTCTACTTTCAAATACTATTCCTATGAGGATAACTCTGATGATAGATATCTTTCATCTGACTCAAACACTTCATATATTATCCATCATGATTTTTCTGAGGATGACACTAATCATAGTTGGGAATCATATACCTCATCTCCGTCTCATTACGATCTCCCACCGCAGGCTCACAAGAAGATCAGCCGAAAACCGCCTTAATCATCGGCTACCCACCCTCCCTGCCGACCACATCGGTCTCCTTGTACAACTTCTTCCTCTACTTAGGTCAAGGCTTAAGTATAGGGGGGACCGATGTCATCTGTATATAACATCCTTTTCCTTCTCTTGATCACTTCACTTCCACCCTTCTTCTATACTTAGGCTGACCAGAGCCTAAGTATAGGGGAACCAACATCTACCTTTATATACTCTCCTCATTCACATATCCCGACCGCTTCATTTTTCTTTTCATTTTCACTCCCTTATGCTTAGCCTGAGCTATGTCTTCTTTCCTCTTCTTGTGCTCTGAGGACACAGCGCTCGCTAAGTATAGGGGGTTCGGTATATATACTTTGTATATATTTTACCCATATCTCGTACTTTCGCTTAAGTCTATATGTATTTACGGGGTGGGTTACTAACATGAAAAAAAAACAACAAAAACAACAAAAGAAAAGAAAAAGAAAGTTTTTTTACTAACACTAACCTTGCCCAAAATTTTTGAAAAAAAAAAGAGGCTTCTTATTTCATTTCTGCATCACACAAAAAAAAAGAAATGTCTACATTTCACACACCTGCACTTCATCCAGCATCGCATTCATGTGCATCTGTGAAAAGTCATTGGATTCTGAACCGAGTTATGAGTAGAAACCGAGAGTGGTCTGGACTTGACATTAATCCACCTAATTTTCAGAGGAACTTGACTGAGAAATAGGATTTTAAGAGCTTCAGGTCTTTTGACTTAATTCTTTAAGTTCCACATGACAATGTGCAGCGTTTGACTCTTAGTGTCTAACCTGGTCTCTTCATTCTGGGTACAACTCTGGAATAGGGAATTAATTTCTACTCTCGCACTATGCACTTAATTCAACTCAGATGGGATGTTGGAAGACTGTGTGAGTCTCTTTTCTGGTAGCGTGGAAATCTAAAGACCGGAGTACGGGTTGAAATAAAGCTTCGAAAAAGGGATGGACGGCTGGGCACAATTCTTTCTAAGACCCTAAAAAATGTACGGAACAAAAAGATTGTATATCCGTAGGGGCACAACAAGATCCAAGCAGAACCACCAAAAATTCCAAATACAAAGAAGCATTCTACCAAATAAAAATCTGACCAAAAAGTTCCAAGCTTCAAGAAACCTGCAAATCTTGGTGGAGACTCGGCTACACTGGCCATCTTCATAAGGAGAGGTGACTACACTAGCCACCCTCCAGTTCTTTTCCTCTTTTTCTATCTTCTCCCCCAATTCGATTGTGAACACAACGCGGCGGACCTTAGAAGGAAATACCTGACTCCCCGAGGACGAGTTACTGGAGAGGAGAGCAGCATGGTAGTCCGGCATTCTGGATGGGAAGAGCTAAAAATCTTCACACACATGAGTCGGTTATTCAATGTTCATAGGGTATACTTTGGGAAGAGGATTGATCTAAGATGACTTCTGAGCCGAAACTGTGATAATGATGTGTAGAACTTGAGGGCTATTGATTTTAAAATTCTAAGTCCCACAGAAGTTCCGCCACACTATTAATCCAAAGGTCGAGTTTAGTTTCATTTTCACCTTCAGCTCATGGTCTTGGTGTGGAACCCAATCTCATTTCACCTCATGGCATTTCTTTTTGATGCTCAGGGACGAGCATGGTTTAAGTATAGGGGGATGATGAATCTTCATCACTCTAATTCTCATTTATTAAGCTCCATTCCCTCAAAATCATCAGCATTTTTGCATTTATTCTGCATAATTAGCATTCATGCATGTTTGCATAAGAATGGGATTTTATCCATCATTTTCGCACAAAATAAGAAGACAAAAATGACTTGTAAATAGCCTAATTTCCCGGATTTTTAACTCCTCCTTGCTATCTCTGAATGACACAAAACCACCTCCACTGTGTACATATCACTAACAAGAATAAATGAAAAATACAAAAAATTCACTAACCCTGTTAAGTGGACCAAAAACCCAAACCCTAGTTTCAGGATTTTCGGACTAAAAGTCCCATATCTCCCCCATCCAGTGTCTGATTTGATCCTACTCACTTTTGAAATAATGTACATTCAATTACCTTCAAAACAAGACCAAGTTCAAGTGAATCGGATCTCGTATGTGAAAGTTGAGTTTTGGGCCTCTATTGTACATTGTGTATTTTAGCGGTTTTGACCTCAGATTTCATGTTCATATTTTTTTAAATAATAAAAATCCAAAAAAATAGATTTAAGTGTCTTTATTTATCTTTGATTTTTCCATATTTTTTCCCGGATTTTTATCTTGTTTAAAAATAACAAAAAAAATAGAAAACCCAAATAATCAAGGTATTCAATGTATATGGGATACCCCAAAAATTCACTTTGTGCATTTGATCGATTTTTGCTTTGATGTCTTCTTGAAAGTTGTAGATCTCATCGAGAGGAGCATTTTTTGTGTAGGAACTTTTTCGATCTGAGGTGATTTGATATTTATTTCTGATTTTACAAAATCTTTTTCTATAGATTTTTCTGGTGCTGACACGTGGCCGCCCCAGAGGCCGCCACGTGTCAGCATTTTTTGGGTTTTATTTTTATTCCTTTTTATAAAAAAAATAAAATTAAAATTAAAAAGCTTTGCACGTGCGTGGCACGTGCCACCCAGGCACGTGCTCCGCACGTGCCCCACACTTCCTCCCAGTTTACCACCACGTGGCACATGCGTGGCCGTTCGATCTCGCTTAATCGAACGGCCCAAGTCCTTCGTCCTCCTCTAGAACCACCCCCCCAATCTTCGCAACCACTGTCCCCGTCTTCGCAATGGCCCTCCGCAACCGCCGCCCCCACCGTTCTTGCCAACCGCCAACCGCCTCCGCAACGCCCTCCGCTCACCTCGCGCCTCCCACCATCGCATATCCTTCCCTCTCTCCTATTTAAGCAGCATCGCCCCCACCGTTCTCGCCATCCACCGATAGCATCAGGCGAAGCCCGGTGGTGACAACCCGGAGCTTCGCCGTCGACGAGATCCGAGGCCACTTCCCCCGGCCCCCGTGCAGCGTGGACGACCTCCACCTTCTGCTCCGCTCCGAGTTCTCGTCGAGCCGACTACCACCGCCATCACCATCTACGCCAACCTCCATCGCTACGCCTCCGCCTCGCCGACAACGACTAGCTACTTCATCGTCGCCTCAACGCCAACTTCGCCTCCATCAACCGCCAACATCTATGACTTCCAACGCAATCGCCTTCACCTGCTTTGCGCCATCACCGCCTGCTGCAGCCCCGTCGAGCCATCGTCTTCGACAACCACGATTCCACGACTTCACCGATGCTCCTCCTCCTCCACGCGTCCCCGGAGCCTCTTCACTGCCACCAATGTCTTGGTCGGGCTCCGACCTCACCACCTCCGCCTCGATGAGCACCGCTGCAGCCTCACCACCGGCCGGGCACGCAGCCCGAGGCCCCAGCACGTGCGCGTGGGTAATTTGCAAGCCACCCCTTGGAGCTCCTCTTAATTACGCAAGACCCTCGCCATCCAGAGGGCACGTGCCAGGCACGTGCCCCTCTGGGAATTTTGCAAGAGAGCCCCCCCCCCCCGTAATCTCGGTAATTAACATTAGGTCCACCACTGCATATTTTATACTTACTTTTTTTATTGTTGTTTGCATTTATACCCATGTGTTCCCCCTCTGTTTTGAACCTCTTCTCTGCATTATTTTATTTATTCAAAAATAGCATTTTGTTTGTCAATTAATTCTCTACATCTTGACATATTGTGGGCATTTTTGAGTGATGAATAATTAATAAAAATTATTTTGTGGAAATTTGCATATTTTGCCCATTTATTGCTCTAAAATTCATAATTGATTTACCATTGCTCTAAAAATCCCTGAAAAATCATACATCGTAGAATTAATTGTGCTTAACATTGTGACCAAAAAGAATTGCATTTGCATATATAGTTTGCCCTGTAAAAATCATTTTGCATAATTCAGTGTTTACTTTTTAATAGGTATTAGATCTCACATTTTCGAGATTTAGGATTTTTCCTAGATCAATCACCTAGTGGTAGATCTTATATAATTTTATCCCTTGAAAATAAGTAGGTTTAATATTTTTTATAATTAACTATTGAAATTCATTTTGTTTGTATTTAAAAATTCATAAAAAATCCATATTGCATCCAAAAATTCTAAAAAAATGATATTGCATTTATTTCATCATATTTTGCATTGTGACCAAGTTCTATATTTTTTAGACATCATTTGATCGAATTTTACATTTTAGTCCCTAAAATAGGCCAAAATTGCATCTCACATCCCTTATTTGCATTAAAATTTCTAAAAAAAGAGCTCCTCAAAACCGTGCACGAATATTGATAGACACAACTCTAGGTTGTTCCTTTGCCTCCTTGTGATCGACCTTGGGACTTGCCCAAGTAAAATAAACATAAAACCACTTGATTGAAATTGAATAATATTTGTGGTTATGTCTCGACCGATTCCGATCACTGCCTACAACGAACAAGCCATATTATTTTTGACACGAACAGAGAATAAAAACAACTCCTTAAAGCAGCGATTCACGGACCCATCAGCCGACTGAGAGCATATAATTTGTGCAAGAAGGTGTATTTTAGCTCCTCCCATGTTGTCACGACCTTTCCCAGATGACTGACCCAATATAGGGCCTTGTCCTGTAAACTGAAGGGGAATGCCATCATCTTTACTACATACAACGGAACATTGGAATAGTGGGTAGTACGTAAGATGCATGAAAGTTGCTGCAGGTAAATGTAGGGCTCTTTGTTGGTGTTCCCATGGAAAGAAGGGAGAAGCGCAAGGAACTGAGGCTTCATCTCAAAGTGAGCATGCACCGGTGGTATGAGGATCCACTCGGTCATCTAGCTGTCTCCATGGTTATATGTTTCTTTCAATGTGGGTTTTGGTCTCCCTTGTTCTGGCTCTTCCTCGTCGAGGTTCTCATGGGGTCCACGTTCTCCTCCTCCTAGTCTATCTCCTCCTCCTTCTCCTACTTGTCTATTCAAGACATCATTCAACATATCATGAAATGCATTATGTGCTAGGGCTTACTCTATCAGTTGCTATTGAATGGCCTAGATAGATGCCAACAACTGAGCGTTCACCTAATTCTGATCAGGCATCTGTCCCTACTATGGCTGAGAAGGTGGCTGCTAATCCTTGCCCTTTCCTGGAGGAGCCATTTCGGGGTTCAAGTCCGAAGAGATGAATTCTGTGTTTGGATCCAGGATTGGGATTGTCTTCTATCTACAATGTGAAAAATCCCCAATTAGACCTTTTGCAATTTAATCTTTAGCTGCAAAGATGGATCTGGAATTAGGGTTATTCCCAGAGTGTTGTGAATGAAAAAGATGTGGACTGTAATCTGACGAACCGCCAATTTGGCCTCTTAAGAATGTCATTTTAGTGCGCTGTAGTCGGCCGAATTGGATGCGTCAAATACTGCTTAATTAAAATCTATCAATTAAAATAAAGGGGTCGATTTTTATTTTACTTGGGAAAGACCAAGGTCAAACTCAGGGACACGAGCCTCTTAAGCATTTATCTAGACTCTTATTACTTAGATTATGTGTTAAATTAGAAACTCATAGGTCAATATGTGCAAAGATACCAACAATGCATACACATGCGTAAAGAAACGTGTAGCAGACATTTTTTTTTGCTTTTTAATATGCAACAGAATACAAGGTTACAATGATGTGAATATGCCCTAATTATTCAGAATATTTGAACCAATTAATCATTAGCCAATTTCAGGTTCAAATTATGAAACTAATTCCATTAATGAACGGATGCAAGGCATGGAAAGCAATACATGAGAGACACTTAGTTGAATTGAAGCATCAAAATTCAGAGTTTCAAAACAAAGATTAAACAATAGCATTAGAAAGATAATTAAACTATCTTCAAAACAAGACCAAAATCAACTTAAACAGAGCTCGAATGCTCAAGATATCAACAAAAGATCTTAGGGGTAAAAATGCAAGAAAAACATGAAAATAAACGGTACACAGGCCCCTAGAAGGACTAAAATGTAAATAACCAAAGTCGTGAGGCTTCCCTGTAAATTACCCTTACACTTGGGGGTATAATTTCAACTATTAAAACCCATAGGGGGTCGGTTGCAATTTACTCAGGCACACGTGGTTGAGTACGTGGGGTTGAGGCTCGACGGACGCACATGCTCGGAGAAGAGGCTCGGAGGAGGCTCGGGCACGGAGCATGGCCCGAAGGCTGAATCAGACTCAGAGGAGGCTCGAAAGGCTTGCATGTGGCTCAGAGGTTCCGAGCCTGGAGGTCTAGTGCTGCCTCCCACCACTGACACGTGGTGGGCTATAGACCACCCGATCATAAAGATTGTATGACAACTGTACAAGGGTTGGGAGGCGATATGGCTCACTCTAGATTGTTGGATGAGCACCGGGAGGGTGCCATCCAATGGTAGTTGTGCGTCCTTCTTCATCTACGGCTGGCGGCGGGATCAGACCTCCAGCAATGTAGCTACAGCTCCGCCGTCGACTCTGGGCCCGATGGAGCTCCCTGTAACATCATGGAAGCTGGTCGAGGTAGCTGGGACCCAGGGTGAATCGAGAGATGACCTGGAGAGGGCCGTCGAGGCTTCTTTGTCAGAGGCGGAGTAAGTATCCGCTTCGATCAGGCTCCAGCCAATGATCATCTATGTACATGCAAAGGTTAGTTCTAGCCGAAGCATGAAGGTATGATATGATGCAAGTGAGATGGGATGGGTGTCAGACCATATGGGGCGAAGAAGGTGGCGACCTGAGGTTCTCCTCTGGCGAGTTCGGAGGAGAGGGAGGCGGAGCGATCGAGGGTTGCAGGAGAGTTGGATGGTGGGCGGAGTGGTGCGTGAAGATGTTCAAAGGTGGATGACGCTCGAGGGATGAATAATGGAGGGTGAGGATGCATGGAAGATCCTAATAAATTATGAGAAATTGGAAGAAAACCACGAAGGAAGATTGGAGAAGTTACCTAGGCTATGGCGGAGTGGATGGCCTGTGCTTGAGCTCCTAGGAGGAGCCCTGATCGTCGTTGGACCCCTGCGGTGACTGGGGGCAGCTCGACGGTGGCGGAGCACCGTAAACCTGGCCTACCATGGACAGGGGTTGACACCGGAGGCTCCGCGGTCGTCGTGCCATCAATCTGTCCTCCCCCTGTCATGAGGAGGTTAAGTTAAAATAATAATAAATGTACAATATTTACACACAGATGTAGGTGAATAAGAATATGGAGTTACTATTATATACAGGTGCTTTATAATGGATTTTAAGCTAAAATAAATGAATAAAGATGATGAAATGCAGATTCATCACACCGAGGCATGAAGAGGAGCTGGTAACACTATTTTCAGACTGTGAGGTGAAGAAAGCAGTTTGGGTACTGAATGGGGATGGGGCATAGGGACCCGACGTGTTTCCGATCTTCTTTTATAGAGAGTTTTGGGAACTTCTGAAGTGTGAGATCTTATTAGAGGTTGTTGAAGAGTTTAGAGAAGGAAACATGGATTTCGAAATGATTAATAGGGCAATGTTTTTTTTCTTTCAAAGAAAGATCACCTCGCAAGAGTTGAAGATTTCAGACTGATTGCTCTCTCGAATGGTATTTACCTAATTGTGGCAAAAGTGCTGGAAAACATGTTCAAGGGGGTCATGGACTCTATTATCCTGGAGGGTCGGTCCGCGTTTATTCCGAGACGATAAATGATGAGTGGACTGGTCTTGGCGTCAAATATTTGCTTAGAATGGAAACACAGAGGTACAAAGGGGGTGTTGTGGAAGATAGATTTTGTCAAAGCTTATGACTGTGTGGACTGGAACTTCCTGTGGTCATCGTTGAGGAGAAGAGGGTTCACAGATTGCTAGATTGCGTGGATGAAAAGATGTATCAGTACGTCTTCCTTCTCGGTCTTAATGAATGGTTAGCCAGAAGGTGGCTTTTCCAGCTACAGAGAGGTGTAAGAAAGGGTGTCCTTTAGCGCCCATGCTTTTTGTTCTGGTAGAGGATGCGTTGGCGGTCCTGTTTAGGCAAGTGGTTGATGGAGGATGGTGTGAGGGCTTTTGTTTTGACGATATCTTGATACCGCTACTGCAGTACGCTGACAACACATTGCTTTTTCTTGGTGGTTCGGATGAGATGAGCTATAAAGCAGAATAGTTGCTGGAAAACTTTAGTAGTTTGTATGGTCTAGAGTTCAATTTGCAGAAATTGATGGTTACCACTTTTGGGGTACATAATGATGATCAGACGAGGGTAACTGAGCTGCTTGGCTGTCCACAGATTGACCTACCGATCACTTACCTTGGCCTTCCAATTTGTAGCGGGAAAACTCAGAGCTACTGAGTGGGATGCAATTATCAAGAAGATTGAGCTGAGACTGGCTGGGTGGAAGGCGATTACTTTGTCGAAGGGTGGGAAGCTGATTCTGCTGAAGCATGTTCTATCAGCCATTCTCGTGTTCTTTTTCTCAACAAGGCTGATGCTAGTAGGAATGAGAAATAAGATTGAAAAGCTGATGAGAAGATTTTGTGGTCAGATGGGAAACAACAGAAGTCAGGTGTGCATCTGGTGGCTTGGGAGGAGATCACGAGATCCACTAAGTACGGGGGTCTGGGAGTCCGGGACCTGACGTGCATGAATAGGGCATTACTGGGAAAGTGGATGTTGCGTATTTGGGCCCCATCTGATGATCTTGTCACTAGATTATTGAGAAAGATTTACGAGGTGATATGTATATTGGAAGCGGGGGCCTTTCAGTTTGAGTCAACCCTTTGGAAAGGGGTGCGAGAGGTTTTGCCTCTCACTTCGCATAGACTAGCACTGAAACTTAGGGATGAGAGAGGCTTCAGGTTTTGGAGGGATGATTTGAAGGGGGAAAGCCCTTTCAAGATGCGGTTTCCTATAATCTTTGCTTTAGCGACGTCAAAGGAGGCCACCTTGATAGAGTTGGCTCAATCAGGAGAGTGGAGACCATGTTTTAATGCGATCCTGTCAGATCAAAGGAGGGAGGAGTTGGTTAGACTAATGGTTGCGACTTCTACCCCAGACGACTTCTCCTAGAGCAGAGACCATTACATATGGATATATACGAAATTCTCTGTCAAACATTTATATGGTGAGCAAAGAAATGGAGAAAAAAAGGACAAGATATGGACTTGTGCCAGAATGTGTAGATTATTTGGGCAAACAGGATCCCGAGAAGAATAAAAGCTTTCCTATGGTGCTTGAGGAGAGACAAGAACTCAGAGCATCTCTTCCTCACTTGTCGGACATCGGTGAAGGTTTGGAGAGAACTGGCTATTCAATGGGTGGATGTGGGTGGTTTTTCGAGCTTCTGAGGAGGGGTAAGGAAAGTAGGAGGCAGTTCCTCTGATGATGTGGCAAAACCTTTTGTAGCACTATGGGCAATTTGGCAGGCGAGAAATGAACTCATTTTTAAAAATCAGAGATTTTATCCAGAAAATGTTGTTTCTCATTATAAGGCTCTCTTGTATTTTTGGGAGTCAAGTTAAATTGCGATGTATCACTTCTTTTGATATGATATAAACATTGTGCGGTGACTCCCAACTCGGGAGCTCACCCTCTATTTCATCAAAAAAACTTTAAAACGACTTCTTTTAAATAATTATTAAAATAATCAAAATTAATTAAATAGGCATGATGCTAGGCAAGGATGGATTTAGAGGGGGCAAATAGGGGCACATGCCCACTAAAAGTTTGAGATTATATAATATATATTTTATTATTCTCTATTAATTTTTGTTGGAAAAATAATCATTATATTTCCTTGGTATAAATATTTTTTTCGATTAATTTTTTAGGGTTGGACTTACATATGCATCCCCTTCATTTTTAGGAGGAACATCAATAGTCTTTACCAACAGATAATATATCTCTTAACATAAAATTACTATCTAGCAATAGTATATTTTACCTTGGATCAATCTGCTCCGATAATTTCTTAAACCAATCAACTTATAATGGATCTCTACCCAACCTATCATTTTGAATATTCATTTTTTTAGATCAACATATAGAAGAGACCAGTTTTTCATCCAATCTCATTATCACTTATACATATACAAGGTTTAGTTCTCTATCTCAAATAAAAAATATATTTCTAAAAAAAATCATTTTTGTCAAGTTTCATATATTAAACATTGCTCCTATTTATTATCAAGTAAGCAGCCAACACAAATATATTCTTTATCGGTGTATTTTTCTATATTGAATATTAATATTTCTAGCTATTAGCAATAAAAAGTATAAAAGTATGTATTTCCATATTTTTAGTTTGCTACAAATTTGGAAAAGTGTAGTTTATATTGTAATTAATCAAAATCTAAAGAGTGAATTGAAAAAAAACTGAAAATATTACAATATGACTATTTTTTAAAAAATGATGTAAATATCATCCACAAAAAATCTCGCCAGTGCGCACATATATGATATCAATTTATGTAAAATTGAATAAAAAATATACAGTTGGTTAAAAATTAAGTTCAAAATAAACTATTATTTACATGAAAACTATAGATGATATAATTTATCCTTCACAACTATTGTCATATAATGAATAGAGGGGAGGAGTATCCAACTCATCTGCATATAACTTATATGTTCATTACCTCTCAGACACTCCTTTGTCTTGAAACTTTAACATGCACGTGTTCCAATGGTAGAACTACTTGCACTCACCCATCCCAAAATTGATAAATGGCTAAGAATGTGATGAACACATATGTGACATACAACTCAACAACATACTCCCTTTTCCTAATGAAAATGATCACATCATAACTGATAGATAAATGTTTTAAACCTTGTGCCCCCTCCTCAAAAATTTTCTGTCTCCATCCCTGATGCTAGGAAAAATAAAAATACCTATTAACCTGCACCTGAGGTGCCGGTTTGGGGAGCCCAGTAGGCCCCTTCGGTGATTTTGCATATTTATTCTCCTCTCTCTCATTTTAGTTATAGACCCCCAACTTTTGTAAATAACTCCAAAATACTTATACAAGTAACAGGTATATAATTTATATATAATAAAATTATATATTTTTTATATATTTATTTTTATATAAAATCCAATTATTATTTTAAAATAAGTGTAGAATATGTTTTACCTGAAATCTCATTAAAATAGATGTGGAAATTTGTAATTGGTGTATTTTACAATGTAAATAATCAATAGAAACTAAATATCAAGCTATAAGACTGAATTAAATTTATTATATTAGCAATCTTATTATACACGAATGATGTAATATTCTATACAAAATTTCGTTGTTTATGTATGATGTGAGTTTAGAATATCTCTTATTCGACATCTCATAAAGATTATAATAGATAGAAAATAAATATAAAGACATTGACAATGACATACATAAGCTCAACATTGAATATTATAACATTAATTATTTTGGAAAAGTGTAGTTATTACATTAAACTCATAGAATTATAATAATTTTCCAATAAATAATATAAAATACTTTACAATATTTTATGGTTTCCATATCTTTAAAAATCCTTTCAGACCTCTTCCTCCTCCTTCACCTCCTCCTCTGTCGTTTCCTTTGCTACCATCTCTTGTTCTCGTGTGGATCTCTTCATGTAATATCTTCTTCTGCTTCTTCTACTTGATGTTTCACTCCGAATACGTTGGTATGTGCTCAGAAGGATGCGACATAGCTGATGACTTCCATGGAGGTTCAACAGGTTGAGTATCTTGATCTCTCGTGCTCGTGATGCTTGTTGACTCTCATGGTGGTTCTGGTGGAAGAGGCTCAATGATCCTTACTCCTTACGAGGGTCTTCAAGATGGCTTTGGAGGCTATTGTTGTCTCAACTTGGAGAATACTGGAAATCTACATCACCATCATCGTGAATTGCTATTGCGTAGAATGTAAAACCTTCAACTACCACTTACACGTTAATGTAAGGATATGTTGATCGATCGGGATACCAGTGGCTTTGAAAACTCAATATAATAGATCAAAGTATGTTAATTGGCCTGGGAATATGACCATATGCTTATTGCCCCCAATATAGTCTATGTGATCATCTAATACACTAATCGATCCATCCCAATATAATAAGACGAGAATAGTGTTGGATGACATATCTACAGAAAAATGCATGGATTGATTAATTGATTTGATTTAAGAGCATAACAACAATGTACATTTAGAATATTTTTAATAATGATTTAATATTTTTAAAAGCATATCATATTTTAAATTTTAAATATTTACATGGTAAAAAATAATTGTTTAATCAAAAATCTAATGTTCTATATGATAATGATATTTAGTTTTAATGTAACTATTAATTAATTCCATCTTGAATAGAGTAATTGATATTAACTTTAAATATTAAAATCACATAGAAATTAATACATAATCAACTCCACCAAAATGTGCACTATTTTTAAATCTGAAAATCACGTGGAACAAGGAATATAACATCTGGTCTTGGAGGTGCTTGCGGTGTCTGACAAGTCGAATCTGGCCAGCGTTGTGTCGACACCACTCTCGACACTTGGTATTCGAACTAAGCAATAATTTCTACATCTAACCCACAATAAAATATATGTTTTTGAATTTTCCATAAGTTTTTTCAGTTTTTGAATTTCTATAATTAACCCATAATAAAATATATGTTGTAAAAATATTCCATAAGTTTTTATGTTTTTTGAAAAAATATTATCTTTTTTAGGATTTTTAAAGTTGTAAATATTCAAAATAGTTTACAAAATAATTTGACACATAGAATATGCCACATACAGTAATGAGAACATTTACGTTCCACAAATATGTTTATTTATTATAATATTTAATTTGCTCTATAATATTACTATTTTTTAATTGTAACCAATATTTAAAGTATAATCTAATATTCATTTTTTACTAATCATTATTTACATTCATCACAAGGTAGTTTATTCTAACATTGCAATATATAAACCACACTAAATTTAATACCCATTTAAACAACAATAAAATTTATTTGATAGTACCTAAATTTGCATATCTACTGAAAGTCTAGAATCAAAAAATAATATATATAAATGTAAATTTACCTGGAATAACGAGTATCTTCAAAACGAGCAAATATATCCGATAAGAAATTGAGAGATACGACCGAATATCTGCGAAAAATTCTCCTTTGTTGATAAGAAAACTTGCAATAAATGTTTACGAAATAATATTTACAAAAAAATTCTTATCCTTACTCAAATAAGAATAGCGGAATCCATATGAGGGAAGAGCTGCTCAGAGAAATTGAGAGGATTGAAAAGTAGAAATGATGAGATATTGAGATAGATGAGAGGAGTTGTGAGGAAATGAAGAGGATGAGGGGTTTATATAAGGGGAAGCATAAGGAGACCGTTGGCAATTTCGCCAATGGCTCTCTCATAAGTCGGCACCCAAATCGGCACATGAGGTACCAATAGATACATATTTTTTAAATACATTGACATGATATCTACTTAATTAATTAGGATTATTCCACTTTAAAATATCACAAGTTAGTATTTGATGATGAAAGAAGTTTTAACTTGTAGAATTAAATTAGCAAGTAAAGAAATCAGGGCACGTAACTTAAATACTTGTTGATTATTAAAACGTAATGACTATTTAAATTAGTATGTATGATAACAAAGGTACACAGCTTTTACAGAAGTTGAATGAGCATATAATTATGATTGAAATTGCTGGATTTTATGGTATAGTAGTAAGTTTTGAGAGCATGGGTACGTAACCTATGTCTGATGTGTTAGGAAGAGAAATATGATTATTAACAATAGCATCATTTGTAAATGTTCTTCCATTACTAATTAAAAAAGGTGGAAAGTAATAGTCACATGCACATAGTAATTATAACATGAAAAATACGTATCTTAGATGCAAAAAGTACTATTACGTTACTCACGTGGTGGGAATTATAAAAAAAATATTTTTTATTGATAGATTGGTAATTACTTACACGAAATTATAAATAAGTTTATACATAACATTTAACCAAACTTACAATGCAAAAATAATTGCACATTCATATAAAAGATTGATAGAAAACATGACTATGATTCAAACATCAATAAATAATAAAATACCGAGCGATTATCTTTAATTCAGCGTGGAAGAAATTTATTACATATTTGAAAATAAATAACTTCCCTGAAAAGCATCCTTCTAGCTTTGCTTCTTGCCTGTATTCTTTGTGAATCCTCGAGTGGTGCTGATATTTTCATCTTATGAGGCTTATAGCTACTCACTGTTGGGAAAGTTTGTAAGATTTTTCTTCACCACTAAATAGTCAAGAGTATATGATAGCCAGGGGTGCACTTGAATTGAGGTGGCACCTTTCCTTGATCATGGAAAGGTGCCATCTTAGGCCGTTGGATGATGGATGTGCATGCGAGATTGAAACCACTAGGTGGTTTTCATGCTAACTAACATTCCTAATATGTAGGTGGATTAAATTAGTAAAATACACATCATTAATCATTCTATATTTAGGAATAAATCGAGTGATGTACGAAATTTTCCAGAAATATCTTATGTAATAAATGTTCGCATTTTGAAATAACTGTTATCAATTTACCAACGTTTGAGATATTTTACAATTCTGTGTCATAAATTACAAAAGCGTAACCCCTTGTATTCGCAAAAAAGTCCAAATCCGATGAAAATTTGAATTTTTGTATAGACGTGTTTCCTAAAATATCGGATGCTTGGATCATATGCTAATTAATTGATGTACACGTGGAAAACATTCCTAAAATTATGGGATTTTTGTTACAACTATATTTCCTAATATATTAGATGAGGTAAATTGCGAACACGCTAAAAATGTTAATTGTCATATGCATATTAATTTTAAGAGGTATTAAACCCACTTTGTAATGAATGAATCCATATTAAACAAATAGTCCTTATTTCACATTCATCGAGTTTATTTTACATTCCATGTACAAACTTTACGTCCATCCAATACCATGTTACAATGTCAAAGATTCCAACAAAATGAAGACTTGTAATAAATGAATCCATCATTTTATCAACATATGTTACAATTGTAATTCATATTTTACATTTCTCTCATTCTTTTTACATTCGTCTCCTATTTTTCTGCAGTCAATTCCAAATTGATGGCATCCGTAAGATATGGTTGTCTCGATCTTTACCCTTCTTCCTCTCATTGGAAGTTATCCAAGTGGCCTACATAATATAAAAATAAAATAAGATATTGTAAACAGAATATGGAAAAATAAAATGACTGTAAGTCATATAAAAATAACTGGAATGTTTTGTACAAGTAGTGCATCAGTTATTTGAATGTAAAATACATTCTGATGATGTAAAATGAGACAGAAAAATGTATTTTGTGTACTGCATTGTAAAATGATGTAATCAACATCACTGAGCTTAAAACAAAATGCGTATGTATACGGATCATGCAATAAAAGCATTGAACCTGACATAAAAAAAGAAGTACAGAAAAAGTAATAGAACAGGAGTGCACGAAAATAAAATAAAACAGAATTTTACAAATTGAAAATGAACAGATGAAAATATAATGAAGCCACAAACGATTTGATATTAGTATGTAATCAAGAAATCATCCTCATCGTTTGAAAATCCGATATGAAAAGGTATAAAAACATATAAAAACTGCTATGAAAAAAATAATGAGATTTTCAATAGGGAGACGAAGAATTGAACTAAGAAAAATGAAAAAAAATAAGAACATGCAGCCTCCATGCGCAAAAAATACTTACCTGGAACTTTTTTTAATGGAGATCTTGAACGCGTCGTCAATATTTTGATGAAATCGAAGGAGAATAACTCAAAAACCATGAAGAACATATATGGGAATCTCGAGTAAGGGAGAATGACATTTAAAAATATGCTATATTTAGTAATCAAGTATCCGTAATCAATATTTCGCATGATAATGGGGATTGAGAGGGAAGAGAGTTTTTTTCTAAAAATAGCATAGTGGTTTTTGTGCAGATTAGTGGTTTTATCGGGTGCCGTTGATTAATATCGGATGGATGGTAGGAGGTGTCGCGCCAAATGCATAGAAAGGTGGCACCTCAATTCAAGTTTTTCCTGATAGCCAGAGTGAGTGTAGGAAGAGTATACAAGAATGATGTTCATTGGGTTCCCATTACCCCCACTAGATAACTCTATATGACTTTGTGTCGTAGATCTATTCATCTTTTTAACTCTTTTGTTTCCTCTTGGGTATGATTTTTCTATAAAATAATCAATCATAAAGTTCTAAAAAACGTTGTTCTTCGACTTTAACTTTAATAACCATATAATAATTGGTGGGACATTGATAGGTCTTTTACGAGAAAGATCCTAGACCCGAAATGGAAATATTAAAAAATAGTTTTGGCATTATTGTCGAAGATGCTATTCTCACCTAGACACTTTGGAAGCAATGCAATGTTCTCTGAATGGAAGTATGGGATATCCTTATATTCAAATTTTGCCTTCATTCCTTTATATAAACATCATTTACTTCATTGCTAGTTTATTGGTATCACAATGCTAAGCAACGTCTTTGACATATCCAGTGTCTCAATTTTCGCATCGTCATCCATGAATTATACAAGGTATTCCGATATCTAGCAAATTTGAAATAAAAAATGAATTATTAATAAGTTGTAAGAATTAAGAAGGTAGTTGTAAGAATAAAACATTGAGTTGTAAGAATAAGACAATAGTAAGTAGATTATATTTGAAAAAAAAGGTCTATGAACTATACATCTAATTTCAGTGTCATATCCGAACTTTAAAAGGTGTTAATGGGGTACCAAATCTTTATGATTCGTCTCTATGTGGTCTTTGACTATTGAAATTTAGTTGATTATTTCGTCTTTCCAATCATAAATTTCTGTAGTCAAGGACTACACTGAGATTAATCTTAATGTTCAAGTACCACATTGTTACCTTTTAAAGTTCATATATGACGTTGAAATCGGGTGTATCATTCAAGGACTTTGTTATAATTTACTCTAGTAAGTATACAACTATGAATAGGAATATGCAACAATAGGTCAGCAGTTCGTCTTATTGATCCAAAGAAATAAGACTGATTATGAATATTTAATAGTAAGTAATTGCTAACAGAATTGTATATTTAAATGAAACTTTGGTAATATAGAAGGCATGCATCCGTGTTAGATTATTTATAGGCGGTAAGAACACAATGAATATGGAAATGCAAACAAGAATTTAAAAATGTTAACTTTAATTTGTAATTAAAAATTCTATGTAAAGTAGTATTCATATGCATAATGGCGAGTACAAGATGAAGAATACATAACTTGAAAAAATGCTGTGATTGGTAGCATCGAGACTTGCAGTTCTAATTTCGACAATAAGTAAAAATCTTCATAACATCTCTAAATTTGTTATTCTTTACGCATGCATTAATTATGCTGAAGTTGTATTACTAAAGAAGGGAATTGTAATATAGATTAATTTAATCGTAATTAAAAACACACCATAAGCAACTCCTATACTTTTCATTTATGTATTATTTACGTGCAAAGTAGTAATAATAAAGAAGAACAATAGAATATTATTTTCATTTAATAATAAATTGATAAAATAAGATCAACAACTTATGTACTCTTTACTCGTATTATTTAAAAATCCGATTAGATTTCTAAACTAAAAACATATGTAACTTTTGTAACATGTATTCTATATACATATCTGAAATAAAAAAAAGTCATTGAGAAGAAAATCTAATAGATATATTTCTAAAAAGCTATCTATCACCAATCTGACGTAACAATAATATTTTAAAGGTATTTTTACCCCAAAAATCTTAGGAACTAGTTAAATTACCTCTACAACCTTTTGTAAAACGTAATTACCCCATCGACCATGCAAATTACCTCAAGAACCTCCAAGAGCTTCAAACAGATTAACCTCAGGGTTCATGGGGTAAGAGTTAGCAAGTTTACGGGGTCGAGGGAAAAATTACGTTGTTTCAAAGGTCAAGAAGGTAATTTAACAACTTTATGGGGTTCAGGGGGTAAAAATCCCTATTTTAAAATACAAATTAATAAATGTTATTAAAGGTTAACAAATAACTTGCATTCCGCCCTATCAATCCTGTCGGTGGGGGTTAGAAAGAAGATTGAAAAGCTGATGAGACGTTTCTTCTGGTCAGATGGAAAACAACAGAAGGCAAGCATGTAACTGGTGGCCTGAGAAGAGATCACGAGATCTAAAGAGCATGGAGGTTTGGGTGTGCGAGATTTGAAATGCATGAACAAGGCTTTGCTGACGAAATGGGTGTTACGAATTTGGGGTTCATCTGCAGACCTGGCAACTAGAATGTTAAGGAAGATTTATAGGGTAGAAGGGGCCCCAGTGGCTGAGGTTACTCATTTTGAGTCTCCTTTATGGTAGGGGTTATGAGAGGTGCTGAGGCACATTTCCCATAGACTAACGCCTCGGGTGGGAGACGGGAGGGATTTTAGATTTTGGAGAGATGATTGGACTGGGGAAGGCATTCTAGAGAGGCGATTCCCGAGACTCTTCGTGATGGTTGCATCGAAGGAGGCCTGTTTGAGAAAGTATATGCAGGGTGGAGTGTGGAGGATACCTTTTGTTGCGACCCTCTCGAAGAGGAGAAGGCAGGAGCTGGTTTGTCTTTTGGATGCGGCTCACTTGCCAAGTTATCTCTCTATGATCATTATATATGGTCAAGCTCTACATTCTCAGTCAAACAGGTATATGGCGAGTTGAGAAGCGGTGGAGTGGAAGCAACATACCCAGAAGTATGCAAAGATATGAAGATTATACGGGCAAGCAAGATACCAAGTAGGATAAAAGTTTTCCTATGATGCCTCAGGAAAACAAACTTTGTGACAAAGTTAGGAGCGCAAATTTACTAGGGACACAAGACGTGAGCTGTGATAGGTGTGGTGAACATGCGAAGACTGCAGAGCATCTTTTCTTCAAGTGAGAGACTTCGGTGAAGGTTTGGAGGGAGATGGCTTTGTTGTGGGTTGACGTCAGCGGATCGATGAAGTTCTGGGAGGCAATCCGGAGGGTGGGAGGAAATTCCACAGACGACATATCAAAACCTTGTGCGGTGATTTGGACTATCTGGCTAGAAAGGAACGAATTGCTCTTTAAGAATCAACCTTTTTACGCAGAAAACGTCGTGCCACATTGTAAGGCTCTCTTGTGTCTGTGGGATTCTTGATAATGATTGATGTAATTTTATTTTTATAAATATAATATAGTTTTTTAGAGATGACTCCCAAATTGAGAGATCACCCTCTTTGGCATAAAAAAACAAATAACTTGCAATGCATACGACAACAACGGATCCTCTGATAAATTGTGTTGAAAGGTAAAAAAAGTAAGAAAAATATCGTATGATGTGCTGATACACCTTGATTAAGAACAAGTAAATAAATAAAAAGGAGAATAATATATAAGATAAAGAAACTTACATGGAAATTGAACAACAATGTGATCGTCTTCAACAAGAATCCTTTTAAGTGGATTCCACTTTTAATGATCAGGATTCAACAATGAGATTGTGTGATTCTTTTAATTTGTGACAAATATAGCTATTTATAACTATATTGCTAGCAACAAATCATATAACAATGGATATCCATTGACTTTTTATTTTACTCATTGCTTAATTAGCAACAATTATTGTATTTTTAGTGAAAAGGTAAAGATCATCTTTGTTAAATGAACCTTTAATAAGCAATATGACATTGCTTGTGAATTACAAAATAGAAAAACAATTATACAACATATAATATTCGTCGTTGTATATATTTAATAATGGAAGTTAGGACAATGAATATTTAAAGCATTCATTATCATATATCAATTTTGTGTTGTAGGGATGAGTTCAATCATTTATCATCAAAATAAAGGTGAAACAGTCATCATTTATATAACCCTTTTTGAAATAGTCATTCTTGCTTCCTAAGCTGATTAGATCTATTTACGGAGTGACATCTAGCTTGGGTGTGCGTCCTGAGGTGGTATCCTCTCCGACCACCTTTTGGCGCAGGATCTGCTTAGTTTTGCCAACCCTGTTGACATCTCCGAGATCGGTGCTGGGTAATGGAAATAGGTTCTGTTTTTGGACGGACGATTGGTTCGAGGAGGTTACTTTACGTGATCTCTACCCCAGACTATATGCCCTAGCAGCGGACAAAGTAGCCACAGTCGCAAGTATGTGGGTTGAGGGTTCGTTGTCTCCTGTTTTTGTATTAGACCTTTCGGACAAAAGGGCAGAGGAGCTTCTTTGTCTTTCAGCAAGACTACCACAGCTTAACGGTCCCTCTGAGGGTAGAGACTCATGGTGCTAGAGAGACGACCATTTCACGGTCAAGAAGGCATATAAGATGATTGGGCAACTCCAATATCAGTGGATTCGGAGACTTCACAGGACTGTGCCAGGATTTGGAGTTGGGGCCTACCTACAAGGATGAGTATCTTCTTGTGGTTGCTCAGAAGGGAGCGTATCATGACAAATGCACAAAAGGGCCGGCTTTTCCCAGGAACGGATGTGGGATATAGTAGATGCATTGGAGGAGAAGAGAAGATTGATCATCTTTTTTCCAATGTCCCAGTTCGATGGACGTTTGGAGGTATGCAAATATCCCAGGCGTTAGATGGGATGGGCAAGAATATTTCTGGAGTTCTGTCGGCAGAAATTGGACAGGCTCAAGGGATGGGTGTATAAGAGCCTGTGCGATTTTGTGGGCGATTTGGATAGTGAGAAATGAGTTAGTCTTCAAGGGTGTGCACTTTTACTTTGAAACTGTATTGGGTCACGCCCTAGTTCTTTTTGACACCTGGCGGTTGTAAAAAAATCTATTTTTTGAATATATTTATTTTGGATGAGCCTCTAAAGGAGGCATCCTTTTGCTTAAAAAAAACTTCTATTTATTTTGCAATTCAAAGAACAATCCAATTAAACTAAAAAAACTCAAACTTTAATCCATTCTTGTCCTTCAAATACGAATCTCATAAACCAGAAATGAAACGTGAATCCGATTGAAGGTCCTATTATATCTCTCTCTTCATTTTATCCCATATTCCTTATCCCGCGATTAAAAAATCGCGGTCTTGTTCATTCCAAAGATAAGAAAAACTACGCATCCAATATTCCCATTATTGGACAGACCATTGCGGATATCATTGATGATCACTAATGGGGCTATTGATGTGTCTCTAATCACATGGACCTCTCTCTTTCTCTCTCTCTCTCTTATCAATCAAATCACAACCAATAATTGGAGGCACCGGACTTCATAACTGCTCTAAAATTAGTTGCGGATAAGCTTTGATTTGATAGATTGTTTTCTGTAGTATAAAACTATCTATCATGGAAAATGATATCGTAATTTCTTTATATATTTAATGAAAACCATGTTGGAGAAGGAGTTAGCCTTTGAAATGCGTAAAAACCCCAAACTTCGTATACAAACGTTGGCGATTTAATGTATTATACTTCTATAAATCGCCGAAATCCTCATATAATACTTAGTAATATACAGAAGAATCCAAGGTAGGGTTTGACGAGGACAAAAGCATTCTTAGATGATGAGAATAAGATGATCTGTATGATGTTCATCGTTTTCTTAATCGTCATCATAATATTCTCCACGTCGACAAGACATCAAATCTCACCCTCAATCAATCATACGGGTGCCAATTTTGGCTCATACGCATTTATCATATATAAAAGATTAAAAAACAAATGCTTCTACTCCCATTCGGAAGAGATTTTCTCATACGATGAATAGAAGTTAGGCGCGACGGATCAATGCGTATGTAAGTTTAAATTTTTTTTAAACGAACTCTTACGAGATTTAAATCACTGTATATCACTGTCATTTCATTCCAAAATCTACTTAATCGGAAACTTATGTCTCATTCATGAACTCCGTCAATTTTTAACTTTCAGAATTAAAATTGATGAAATGTTTTGTATATTATTCCAAAATTATTATTTTTTATTTTCACTTTCGATATAGGATGATGTATATGTTATTATATTGCCGACAACTGTCCTTGTAGTAATAATTACTGATGCATTGTCGTTTTCATCAAAATTTGTGCAAATCCTTGCTTATACAATGATTATAGATACAAACGTTTTGATGACTAATTCACCGTATGGCCCCGCTATTATTACGTGGGTGGTTGCCAATCGTATATTTCATTGGTTGCTAATTTAAAATAAAAAAAGCATTTCGGTCACACGGATTTAACCTTAATTGTTATAAATGTTATCATTTACAGAGACGGTTTTCAAAATATCCATTAATTAAAAAGGAAATATTTTTAGTAACGGAGGAAGCTCGATGGAACTAAAAATAAGATACTTGGTTGGAGATGGGAAGATGTGAAACAATAACTCGTTGAAGGAATGAGATGTATGGAGGAACAAGATGATGTAAAAGTCATAAATGGGTGGAAAAAGAAATTAAGTTGAATATATTAATTCTGATATCAAGATATGCGCAGAATCTTTTATAGAAGTTACTAGTGATTTTGCATATTCATCTATGCGAACTCTTATTCTGAATATCTGTATAAAACAGATACCATAATGGATGGCAACCTACTCGAGGACTAGAAAGTTTAGATTTGAAATCCTGCCCCACCCCAATTCAATTCCACGATCCAGATTCCCAATTCGCAACTTGGCTGTAGGATAGTCCCACCTCATTAAATTCCCAATCAGGAGACATAGCACCTTCCTATTTACGTATCCTGAGTGACCGACTGGTCCGGCGGACAGACGGCCAGCTGCCGGCCGTTCCAGGCACCATTTATGCTGCTCAGTCCCATTCCATATTTACTTCATACAGTCGCGTCCTCAGGAATCACCACTGACCTGCCCATAAATCACATAGCCACCAACTGTGAAACCGACCACCATATCGAGGCCATCTTTGCTGTGATTTTGGAGTGCAGGTTATAGAACTGTCCAGTAACATCTTGTTGCAGAACTGAGCCAATAACATACAGTTCAAGTCACGAAATTAAATAGTTGTGTAACAGCTGATCTTGACACTACAATCCAATTATATGGTTAGCAAGTACGAATTTAGCCAAAATGACCATTTTCTTCTCTCCAATAGAGTATCCAAAGAACGGTTAGCAAGTACGAATTATGTATTGAACTTGAAGGAGGAATCGAATTGAGTTGTGGAAGCTGTAGATTTCAGTGTTCTAATTCTGATCTTGATGTTGTCGTCTATGGGATTTAGCCCCACATTATGGAGTACTGGGTTTTAAGGACCTTTTGTTTTGTAGTATGACTGCTAATTGAAAAGAAGGGGGACACATTATCGGAAACACACATGCATGCGGGTCAAGCTCAAGATGCATGATGTGAAGCAACTGAAGATATTTTGCAGTTGTGAGGGAATTTCGCATACTTGGGAAATTGATGGTGCTGGATATGTAAAGAACCATCATGCAGTAAATATTATTAAAGCTATATCATTCAATATCTGAAATAAAACACTTTTATATTTGCTTAATTGATAAGGCCTCTCAGAAGAATATGGATAAATACGGCCTAGTCATTTTGTGCATCAAATAGTTGTTGATCTGTTAGATATATAATAGATGAATAATTAGATCTCTCTAAGATCCAATTAACATGCTCTCGTGTTTAGTCCAACATAATTTATATGTGGACATGTGATCTGTCTGTGGGACAATATAAGAAGCTCCACACCCCTTATATTCATTGAGAGATTACAATAGAACATCTTGGACTAGAGGCTTTCTCCTATTTTTTCATCTCGGTCTCATGGAGTAGGGTTCCACATGAATTCCCTATATTCTTTATCGTTCATATTTCTATATATGAATTCGCTTCCGCATTATTTACTTCAACATAGTACGAAAGTAGTTCGATAATTTGAGTTTCGATTCTGTTTTTATTCTTTAAATTTTTTTTGTTCATGTTCGATTATCTATTCAAGCTCAAGGGTATTAGGGTTTCTGATAAAATCCTAATTATGCACAAAATATATATTGATAGACGATGCCGCCTAGTATCATTTCTAAGCATCGCCTTTCCGGATCCCCGTCTCCCTTTTCTCGATCAAGCATTGTTGAATCATAGGAACATGTGAAGGTGGTCGTGAGGTGATGGATCCCTGATTCTCACTCTTTATTCTTTTATTTTAGCTATTTATCTTTACAAAACATCATGTAAATAGGTGTAAATACTATACTATAGAAATCATCATGCATGTGTTAATATTGCATAATTAGCATGTATTTGTGCAAAAAGAATAAACGAAAAGAAAAAGGAAGGAGGTATTTAGAATAAATACAGAGTGACCCGAGCACCAAGAGAAGGTCAAGCCTTGACCTAATCTCCAAATAAAATAAGTAGAGAAAGATAGGGACTACTCTATGTTGTACATATTACCTATATATGTAAATAATTATTTTTGATAAAATAAAAATAAAATATTCTTTTTACTTCCTTGTATATAGTCGTAGAAATAAAACAAAAATAAAATAAAAATCAGCAAAATAAAATAAAAATAAGACTAAAATCCTTCTTACTTGTACAGAATACATGTATATATGGCACATCCCCTAATTATTCTATTCCTATAAATAAATCATAAAAATAAAATAAAAATTATTTTGAACTCCTAAAATCTTGTGAAAATAAATAAAATAAAAAATTGGGGTATTAATGTAAAAATAATAAAATAAAAACATTTGTACGTGATACATAGGTATAGTATACCTGTATATAACACTATGTGTTATATATAAACTGATTTTTTTATAAAAAATAATTAAAAATCATAGAAAATTCCTTGAAAAATAATAAATATTTTTCATTTTATTTATTTTATAATTTGAATTCATTTAATATTTTTTATTTAATTATCTTTCCTTTTCTCTTCTATTTTGTCTTGTAGCATATTTTGTCCTTATTCTAGGTGGCCCCTGATTGGGCCACCTCGTATTGTTGACTCTGGTCAACTGGTCCCCCCAGGTAGCCTTCCTCGTCGGATCGGGTTTTGCCCGAACTTCTCCATTTTCTCTAGACCCGATCCGATACCCTTTTCACCCAAATTTTTGCTCCGAGTATAGAGGACGGATTACTGATCTTCGCCCAACACTCTTCTCTTCGATCCGGGCCTTCGTTCACTGGCCACGCCTCCTCCATGTCGGACCCCCAAGCCTATATAGACTGTGCCATCCCCCTCCTTTTCCTCCACCTTTTGGCTGTGCTACCTCTTCCATTGCAACCGTGTACCTTTCCTAGAGTGACAGCAAGAGAGAGAGAGAGAGAGAGAAGACATGGGGACCGTTTCATGCGTGCGAGCCCTAGGTCCAACGAGAAGTAAACTTCAGCTCCGTCGCAAGGAGTCTAGCCTCTAGCAGCATTGGCCATCGAGGCCACGACCACCGTAGACCGTTGTCTACAATCCTAGGCGTGTTCTTCCATCTACAAGTACCCTCTTTACTTTCCATTTCCATTCGGATCCATCGGATACACGAGAAACAAAGCATCTCCGAAATCCCCATCTCCTACCCTGGATCCCGACTCTCCGACGATCATGCGCCTCGCCTCGACTCCCTATCGTTTCTACATCTTGCTCCGCAACCTCTCAGGCATCTCTAGCCATTGGTTTGGAGCCCCGATTAGGTCGAATCTTACACTTGTAGACGACCTCCCCATTTACCCCATCTTTTGTTCTTGGTTGTAAGTATGCTCTAACTTGTGTCGGAGCCATCCTCCAAGCAAGATCTTATCCTCTGCAGGAGTAGAGCATATCCAGACCTCATTCGGAGGTTGTGGTTATCCCAGAAGAGCTCCAGGTCCGCTACTCATCCCAAGGGCCCCTCGCTTGGTCCTAGGCCCTTCTTAGCCTTCCAAACGTTATGGAGCATCATCACCGATCTACTCCATACTCGGCAGATCGAGAGGCCATCGGAGACGTGCGCTATCGTCGATTGAAACTCGCCGGAGGCGAGTTCTTCTCAATTCTTCCAGACGTGTCCCCAGCCTATTCGATCAAGAGCCGCCCTAGGTCTAGTCTCAGCCATTCAACTTCGTGGGGCTTCTGATTGTCAGATCCATCTGAGGATCCATCTAGAGCCGTCCATCGTGAAGGGGTACCGACAGATCTCAGCCATCCATCTTAAGTGGATGCTCTCGACCATTGGATAGCTATTAATAAAGGGTAATTTACACTTAGGCCCTTCTCAGTTTGTTTTCTTCTTTAGTCCTGTAAATATTTGTCATAGTTCATTTTTATTTGGGTAATTTACAGACTGGACCTCGTACTTTTCGCTATTTACTTTCTATTCCAGCTGAGTTAGAGTCACGTGCTGTCACACGTGTTTCTTGGGTTATTTGCATGCCATGTCCTGAACTTGTGAACTGTTATAGATTGAAGGGAAACATTTTGGTAATTGCGATTATACCCCTATGAGGATTGTTCGTGTGTGGTGCGTGTGTGTACCAAGGATTTTTGCAATTTGGGCCTTGTACTTTTCACGCATGCTATTATTGGCCCCCTATAGTTCATTATAATTACATTTAGATCCCTGCTTGATGTGTGTATGGTTTTCAATTAAATAAATAACCATTTAACTCCAACAATTCTATAAAAATATAGTTAGCTCATGCTAACACGTAATATTTATGATAATTTTTGTGAATTAATTTAGTTTTATTTGATATTTTTTAAAATTCAAAAACCCTTAAAATTTTGTTTTTTCTATTTTATAAAATATCAAAAAATATATATTTTTTTAAAATTACAAAAAAATGAGCGTGTGCTTGTCCTATTGTGTTTTAATTTCAGTAGCATTTTTCTTTTAAAAATCTTTACAAAACTCTAAAAAGCGAAAAATCTATAAAACTTATAAAAATCATTAAAAATTCTAAAAAATTCAAAAAAAAAAATATAATTTAAGTTTTTGTAGTTATATATTTTTATCTACTTTTTCATAAAAATCACAATCAAGATAGTAGAGCATTTTTAATATTTTAAATTTGCATTTTATTCCAGGCGGTTTATTGTTTTCCCTATTTGCCTGTTTGATTTTTATAAAATCATATAAAAATTAGAAAAATCCCATAAAATTATCAAAAATATCTGAATATTTGAAAATCATAAAAATATTTTTATTTATGATTTTTGAGACTTTTTGACCTTAATAAAAATTGTGGAAGCTTGTTTGTGCCCTATTTTCCTTATTTGTTTTATTTTCTTATTTTTAAAATATAAAAAATTGCAAAATAAATAGAAATAGAAATATGTTTTTTGTCTGATTAGGACTACTTCGTAGGTTTTACTCGTGCTCCTTGTGTTCGACCCTGGTCACTATACCAGGTTAAATAAATAGCAGAGACTGCTAACATTGAATTTTGTGCTTTGATTGTCTTATTTACGTGGTCTTGATTTTTCTTGATTGACCGAATTGATTGGTTGAGAACAATGACTTGTGATTATTTTTCCATCTTAGCCAATCTTGATTCTCGTGTCATCAGAATGGCACCTTTAATGGGGAGAATGACTTAGTAGTCTTTTCAGATTTCTATTTATTTTATCTCTATTTTATATAATTGTTTTTCTAACATTCTCTCTGCTTTTATTCTTGTGCGAGGAACCGCCTGAGGACATTTCGGCTTTTGGTTGGAGAAACCGCACCTGAGGAGGAGCAGGAATACAATTAGGGATTTGAGTACATTCTGTTGGATGTTGATTATGTTAGTCATTGGGTTGAGGCCATCCCCACCCGAACTGATCTGTATGCAGATTTTTGAGGAAGAATATTGTTTCACAGTTTGGGGTACTTAGAGTTTTGATATCTGACGGGGGGTCTCCTTTTATCAACGATAAGGTAAAGGCCATTGCTAACGAGTTCAACATAGACCATTGAGTAGCCACTCCATATCATCCTCAGACCAATGGTCTTACTGAAGTATCGAATAGGGATATCAAGATGATACTGCAAAAGGTAATCCGCTCAAACCGAGAGGATTGGTCACAGCTTTTGGACTCGGTCTTATGGTCATATCGGACTTCCTTCAAGACTCCATTGGGTACGTCTTCCTTTCATCTCATTTATGGCAAACCATGCCATTTACATGTTGAGATTAAGCATAAGTCACTATGGGCTATCACTGAGATATTATTGGATCCAGAGTGTATAGGTGATCAAAGGAAGGCAGAATTGGCAGCCCTGGAGGAGCTTAGAGATACAACCTTTTCAAGCAGTCTACAATATAAGAAGCGAGTGAAGATATGGCATGATTCTCATATCAGCCATAAGTAGATTGAGCCAGATTAAAGAGTATGGTTGTTTGAAGCCAAGCTTAGATTATTTTCAGGGAAGTTGCAGAGTCAGTGGAAGGGACCATACCTGTTCTGAAAGGTGCATGACAATGGTAGCATCGACATATCTGAGATGTCATCTGAGTCCACCTTTCACGTTAACGATCATAATTCAAACCTTATCTATATCATGATCCATTGATCGTTGACGTCGCCCCGATTCATTTTGCACGAGATTTGGTCTTTGACTCATATCATCTGCATCTCATGCCTGATTATCACTGTCTTCCGCCCTTGTGTAGATCCAGATGTCCATATCCCACATTCTTTGTCTAGCACCCCATCTCCATCTTCTGATTATGCTATACTTAGGGTGTACTTTACCCTAAGTATAGGGGGTATCAGATCTTTGATTATCTTTTGATTTCTATTTACCTTTGTTTTGCTGCCTATACTTAGGGATATTTTACCCTAAGTATAGGGGAGGTAGAACATGTACATTCCATCACTCGATTTTCCCTTTGTGTAAAGTCTTCTATACTTAGGATTACTTGATCCTAAGTATAGGGGGAATCACCGAGCTCTATTCATTCTATTCTTTTATCTGTCGTTGTACTATAGTCTCTCTTTTCACTTCCCAATACTAAGCACGAGTTATGCCTTCTTCATCGCTCTTTGATCACTCTGAGGACATCGTCCGGGCTAAGTATAGGGGGTGTCGTATATATTACATATATACTTTAGCCATAACTCGTACTTTGTGTGAGTGTGTTAATAAATAAAATGGCTAAAAATCATTTGTTAAAAATCACAAAAAAATTAAAATTTTCCTTGTACAATACATAGAATTCTTTCCTGCACATACATAGCTATTTATAAAAATTATTTTTGTACAAATGTTTGTAAAAATGTTTTGATTGTGAAATCAGTGTAAATATTTTTGTATCAAAATTATGTACATAATACAAAATTTTTGAAAAATGTTTGAAAAATGGAAGTTTGCAAAAACCCTTGTGTAAATGTGTGTAAATAATTTGCAAAACTTCTGCAATCATTCATGCATTCAAACATTTTCAAAAATTTTGCACATTTTCAAAAATTTTGCATAAAATTTTTTTGTAAATATTTGTATTTTCTTCTGAATCATAGTTGACATTTAAACTAGTCTGGAATTAAATTGGAAAATGGAGCTTGGTTAAGACCTTAATCCACCTAATTCTCAGAGGAACCTTATAGGATTTGGGGTTAAGACTTTTCAGATCCATTAGTGACTTAATTCTTTGAGTCCACTAGGCTATGTTCATATGTCATCTTGATGAGCCTAAGTAGAACACTTAATAACGCACACATGACTCTCACAGACAATGGCTTTACTTGGACCAGCACTTTACACTCAGCTCCACAGGGATGAGGTGGTGAGGAGGCAGTTTTCCTTGGCTTGGGGTAGCATACGAGGGTAGTACTTCTATGCAGAACCTCTCGTCTTCCTTTAGGGAGGGAAGTGCGCCTTAACTTGTTCTGGCGGTGTTGAGGTCTAAAGACAAGAGTTGTGGGTTGCAATAATGCTTCAAAAGAGGGATAGCATACGTGCTCAAGAAGAAAAAGTCCTTATGTATATATGCTGAACCATGTAGATATGTTGTAGATATGCACATCATCAAAAAAATGTGCAAAAGAAATAAAAACTCCAAAAAAGTGGACAAGCCTAATAGAAAATAAAATGTTTGATGGTGTATATAGTCAAATAAAGCAAAGATTGTGTTACACCTTCTCATGTCATGAAGCTTGTAATGGGAGACTTAGCTACACTGGTTGGGCCTAGTCTTGTAAATATTTGTCATAGTTCAATTTTATTTGGGTAATTTACAGACTGGACCTCGTACTTTTCGCTATTTTCTTTGTAGTCCAATTGAGTTAGAGTCACGTGTTGTGACACGTGTTTCTTGGGTTATTTGCATGCCATGTCCTGAACTTGTGAAATGTTATTGATTGAAGGGAAACTTTTTGGTAATTGCGATTTTACCCCTACGAGGATTGTTCACGTATGGTGCACGTGCATACTAGGGATTTTTGTAATTTGGGCATTGTACTTTTCACGCGTGTTATTATTAGACCCCTATAGTTTATTATAATTACATTTAGGTTCCTACTTGCCGTGTGTGGTTTTTAATCAAATAAATAACAAATTAACTCTAAAAATTCCATAAAAATTACAGTTAGCTCCTACTAACACGTAATATTTATGGTTTTTTTGTGAATTAATTTAGTTTTATTTAATATTTTCTAAAAATAAAAACCCCTAAAAACATATTTTGTCTTAACTATAAAATACCAAAAAAATATAAAATTTGTTCTAAAAATCACAAAAATTAGTGTGTGTTTGTCTTTGTGTGTTTTAATTTCAGTAGCATTTTTGTTTTAAAAATCTTTATAAAACCATTAAAAGCTAAGAACTCCAAAAAACTTATAAAAATCATTAAACATTCTAAAAAAATAAAAAAATAGATATTTTATTTACTTTTTTTTCCATAAAATCACAACAAGGATATTAGGGTATTTTTCATATTTTAAATTTGCCTTTATTCCAGGTTGTACATTGTTTTCCCTGTTTGCCTTTGTTTGATTTTATAAAATCATATAAAAATTAGAAAATTTCCATAAAATTTCCAAAAACATCTGAATATTTAAAAATCATAAAAATATTTTAGTTTCTGATTTTTGACCTTTTAGACCTTAATAAAAATTGTGGAAGCTTATTTGTGCCTGATGAATCCATTATTCATTAACTTTTCTGTCGCATTTTGTATTAAAACCCTTAACACATACATGTAAATATCCATTAATTCTCATCTTTTAACAAATCATCATTCATGTGTAAATATTCACTTTTAACCACTAAAATCATGTAAATAAATAAAGAACAAGAAAATAAAGAAAAGGCAGATTGAATATATGTATATATACAATATGACTTAAAATATAAATATAGCTGTAAGATATATTTATAGATCAACCCCCGAGACCAAGTCAGCATGGATTGGTCGACAAACCAATAAGTAGGGGGAGATAAGGAAAGAAAAACCTAAAAATAAATTAATACACACTCCATACATTTCCCACTGTTTATACAATAAATACAAAACTTCAAAGAATTTTAATTAATCAATATGAACAAATCTTTCATCAAATCCTTTTCCTAATTATTTCTAAAAATGTATATAAAAATATAAAAATAAGTTAAAAATATTACCCTATATATATGCCAAGAAACTCAGCCTTTAAAT
The DNA here is from genome assembly GCA_037367405.1 of Ottelia alismoides. NCBI lineage: Eukaryota > Viridiplantae > Streptophyta > Magnoliopsida > Alismatales > Hydrocharitaceae > Ottelia > Ottelia alismoides. The sequence continues at coordinate 668,350 of JAZKJV010009277.1, forward strand.
TGTCAAAATCTCAACTTCCGAACATCATAACTTCCTCACACGAACTCCAATTTCACTCTACTCACCTTTAAAGTTCATAAAATAAGATTCTCTAATTAATAAAGATGGTTTCATCGAATTCAGAGCCCGTTTGCAAAAAGTCTGTTTTGGGACCAAAAGACAACGGGGTTTCTGGGCTATTTATTTTCTGTAACATACATTATTTATCGTTTTCTTAATTTTATAATTTTTAAATTATTTCATGATCTTTTAGTTTCACCCTAAATTATTTCCTAATTTTTGGAATATATTTCTTATTTCAATAAAATCATAAACCCTAAAATATAGGTATAAATGAACTAGATAACTTATATCTCTATTTATTAAAATATGCAAATTAACTTATTAAAATCCACAAAAATTTGTATAAACCTTATTTTATATTCTAATAATTAAGAAAATATAAAATTAATTTTTAAGTATTTATTTATTAAATTAAAAATCTAAAACCTATTTATAAATACATATTTATTAATATAATATTTATATCTTAAATAATATTTATTATTTATTAAAGGTAATTATTCCATAAATTAGATAATTAATTTATTTAACTTTCTTGTATTCATACCTAATTAAAATAACTTTATTTACTAATTATTATCTATTTTATAAAGAATTTTCACCTCTGGAACAACCAGGTGCTGACACTTGTCAGCACCTGGGTCATCTTCCTCCAAGAAGTTGTTGCTCCCGCCTGTGCTCGACCAACCACCTTCAACTATTTCTCCCGCGCGATTCGAGAACCTTCTGGTCGATTCAAACCCTCTGATCTCTTCCTCTAACAACCAGCTTCAACGCCACCCTTGGATCTAAACTTGGAGCCCACGAAAACCTTCCTATAAATACCTCCAAAGGTCGCCATTAACAACGAACTCTCCAACCACCTGAGCTCCAGCTCTAGGCTACCCGACCCCCCATCTTCCAAGCCTCATTCCGTCCAACCTACGGTGGTGACAGCACCTTGGAGGAGCGTGCGAGGAGGAGGATTCGTCGGAGGAGGTTCCAAGGCCGGTCATCGCCTTGCATCGCCGCCCAGCGCGCACCCACGCTTCGGTCAAGGGTCGCCCGTCGAGCACGCTTCCAGGTAATATACCTTGAATCCCCAGACCTTCTTCCTCCATTTTCTCAGATTTTCGCCTCGATCTTCGTGCCACGATTAGCGTGGCTAATCACATCTTTAGTTAGCTTAATCATCTAGGTTAGCCGCCCTCCATAATTCCTCTCAAAATCGTGTAGATTCCATTCGATTCGCGTTTCGTTTTATTGCCATTTTCATGCGGTTCTTCATATCTTCTGGAAACTAAATTTTTATCAAGTTTTGATCTTGCATTCTATCACCCCTAGGCCGATTCCTAGAGAATCGAGCACAACATTTTGTTATTTGCAGATCAGACTTCACTAAGGAGCACTTACAAGGATCTTGAAGCCTTCAAACTTAATCAAAATTCACCTCCAAAGATGGGTCGCCAGAACTGAATAACCTCTAGGTGCCGGGACCGCCGTCTTCTTCACCGCTCCACCGCCGCTCCGAGCAGCCTCCGCCACCACCCTACCGCGGGCGAGCTCGAGGGGTGGAGGAGCCACCCCTCTGGCCCCGCCGGAGTGCCAAAGCCTTCGCTAGTTGATCGGAAGAATTCAGAGAAGAACGCTCCATCGTCAGTCGTTCAACAACCTCAAGAACACTTGGAGTACAGGCGCGCGACACGTGGCAGCAGCAGAACCATCAGATCGGCGCCTAAGCCTTCTCTGGTTGATCGGAAGAATTCGGAGAAGAACGCTCCATCGTCAGCCGTTCAACAACCTCAAGAACACTTGGAGTACAAGCGCGCGACACGTGGCAGCAGCAGAACCATCAGATCGGCGCCTAGAACTTCTAGTCCTGGCCGTCGATTGTGAACCGATGGAAAAATTTACAACATCAACCCAGCAAGTTTTCCAGAATTAACTTCCGCCATCCAGGTTTCTGATATTTGCATTTAGGTCCCTCTGCAGGGACCTAAATGTAATGTTTTGTATAAATTTCTTACAGAAAAGTCCCTGAGGATCATTTGAAAACATTTTAAATACTTTTTTTGCGCTTATGCCCCTGGACTGTAGGGGCTGTTTTGACCTCGTGTGACCTTCTTTCTTGACGATTTCTTTAGGGTAGTTACGTAACTACCCCATCTACCTCGTATTAAGTTTTCTTGAGATTTTGACGTGTTTTCGTCGTGTTTTGATTTTGTAGAATCTCACCTTGTTTTGTTTTGATTTCTTGAGTTGTTCGAGCTCGTTGCTCGACCCCCGTTCACCCTACTATATTTTACCACCTATATAATATCCACCTATTATACAATAAATAAATATTTTTGAAAAATCTTCCTTTTTGAAAATTAAATAAAAATTTGAAAAGAATAAAATCAAATAAAAAAATAAAAATAAAAAAATCAATAAAAAAAATTTTCTTGGCTTGATAACTTTGAGAAGTGATAAGAAATACAATTACAAAGAAATCTCCGAAAGAATCAAAGGATTCTATTCTGCCTCCTTGAGTTCGACCCAGGAGCACTTGCCTGGTTAAAAATTTAGTGTAGGTTTTCCGAAGGAAAACTAAATTTGTTTGATAGGCAGAGATCGATTGTTTCGCGGCTTTTTGCTACATCGACCGTGTTCTTTCTTCTCTAAAAACAAAAGCCACGAAACCGATTTTCAGCCTTATCAAAATGGCGCCGTTGCCGGGGAGGCGTTAGAATTTTTTTGATTTTTTTCTCTTTCTTTGCGATTTTATTTTTTCTCTCTTCTCTTTGTTTCGCTTTTCGTACGGTTTTTCGTACGGCTTTTTCGTGTTTTGTTTTCTTAGTTTCTCTTTTGTTTTCTTACGGCTTTCTCGGCTTTCTCGATCGATTTTTGCTAACTATCTTTGCAGGGCCTGCAGGATCAGCCAGCTTCTTTGGAAGCCGAATCAGTTGAAAGAGCAGAGGCCGGCTCCTTCACGAGTCGGCTGCAGAGGGAAGAGTAGTTATTTTTTGTAAGGAGAGAGAAAGGGAGAGAGTCTGTAATAATATAATAAACAACCCCCCCATTTTTTTCGGGGCCTGATTCGCCGGATACCGTGTGTCCGAGGAATAGGGCACCCACCGCGATTTTTATCGCTTATCGGCTTTCCGCGGTTTTATCGATGTTTGTTTAGGATTTTTTGACTCTACTTGTTTGTGCAGCGTAGTTAGTCTTAGGACTCGCAACCTATGTGCATGCTTTAGGGTTTTTAAAATAAAAAGAAAAAAATCAGTAGATGTTGTTTGAAAAAACCAAAAAAAATTACAAAACTAAAATCAGGACTGCTAATCCTATCTGACCTAAAAGCCGTAAACCGACTCAATTGATTTGGGAGAGTAATCCCCGCACATTTCTCAGATTGTGCGAGCTAGAGAGCCGACACATAAGGATAGATCCCAAACCCCATATTTCTCGCGAAATACTACTAGGTCCATACACCTGATCACTGTTCCTCAGTGGGTAAGCTCGGGTAGCCGGAAACGGTCCGGGTTTACTTAGCAGAGTGGGAGGTTTAGAGGACACTGCGCAAGGCTCCTTCCTCAAGTAACACGGGTAGCCGGAAACGGTCCGTACTTACTCCCATACTGGCTGAGTGCGAGTGGTCTCGTGTAAGGATTCGGGCCAGTGTTTCGGAGAAACCATCGGGCACCTACTGGCTTGCTCAGCCCGCGTAACCGAAAGACTTGTTTGCTAAGCACAACCTTACAACCGAAAAGATAAAAAGACCGAACTCTTACGGTCTTCATCGGGTTGAGTTGGTGAACACGGGGTTTGCTTTGTGTTTTCTTGCGTGGCGTGAGTTTCCGCAGCTTTCGCATTTCTCTCTCTCTCTTGAATCGTAGACATGCTCTCCCGAATCTTTCTCTTGACATCGAAGATGACGTCTCGACAGCTTTTCGGCTCAGACTCTGTGAGCTTTCGACTGTCCACCATCGAGCGTACGTCTTCACAGGCTCGGGATAACCCTCTTCCCGAGCCGGTTCCATCACATCTCGAGGCGAGTCAGACCCAAACTCCCTCGCCTCCTGGCCAGATTATTGAGGCAGACCCTCGCCTCAATACATCATCTAGATCTCCCGCATACTTTTCGCTGAGTTCTTACGAGAGTTTTCATTTCACAGATGATCAGATGGCTCGCGTCAAAGGACCAGCAGCAGACGAGAGACCACCAGCTGGGGAGCAGCATGAAGGAAGGCCAGACGCAGATGTTACAACGGGCATTCTCGATACACTTCAGCAGATGAACTTGCAGATTCGAGAGCAATTTAGAGTTCAGAATGAACTGCGGGCTAAATTAGCCGCGTTGAGAGCAGGGGCCGGGAACCAGTTACCGCCTGCGGTTCCCGCAACTTTACGGGACGAGTATGACCCGGTGCAAGAACGCTCCACCATTGGATTCGGCTATCGCCGAATCAAGTGCCATACGAACTCAGACTGTTCTTCATCTCCTTGCTTCCCAAGTACTATGGGAATGCCGCAGAGGAGTTGTTCATATTTTTACAGCAGTTTGAGGTGATTTGCGGAACGGCTTGTTATCCAGGAGTCACGCAGGAGGCTGTACGCCTCAAGGCCTTCCCCTTTGCCTTAGCCGATAAGGCCCTTTATTGGCTGAGTCATCTGGGGAGGGAAATCTCTACATGGGACGCCTGAAGTCCACCTTCCTGCGCAAATATTTTCCTCTAGGAAGGACGAACGTGATGAGGAGTTAGATCTCCAACTTTACGCAACTGCCGCACGAATCATTCCATGAGGCATGGGATCGATTCAAGGATCTTACGGAGAGATGCCCGCATCATGAGATCCCGATGAAGGTGCTCGTACAGAATTACTTTGGAGGACTCCAACCAGAAGTTCAGGGGATAGTCAGTGCCGCATGTGGCGGCAGCTACTTGAATAAGGATACCGAGTCAGTCTGGGCCATCTTCGAAGGGATGGCCGAGAACTCGAGAGTTGTAGACTCTACTCGGGCATTTCAGAAAGCCCCACAGCCACCACATCACCGAGAACATCACAAGGTGGCGAATATCTCAGACTCTGAATCCAACACCAACATGGGCTTTATTAGTGAGAAATTGGCGTTGGTGGACGTGATTCACAAGCAGGTCCAAGACCTACAGCCGCTGCGAGAGTTGGAGAAACTCTCATCTCTACCTCAGCAGCTGAGTGATCTCTCGAAGAAGGTCGTTGATCTTCAGATCCAGTACCAGCAGAGCCAGACTTCTTCGAATGCGCAACCAGCACGGAGGATCGCACCCGCTCCACCCACCCGTCAGATCCACTACGTCCTGAGCGAGTCCGAGATCCTGCAGATCGATTGGCACGAGGATCAGTCTTATGCCAATCTTGGACAGATCTCCAGCACCGCAGAGATGGAGGTGGAGCCGCAATCCACTTTCAAGATCAACGGGATTTGGTATACTCCGATACAACAGCCGAGTATACCAAATCAGCAGCCGCAGCAGCCATACGGTCATCCACAGCATGGACGTCCACAATTTCAGCACCGCTAGAGCTTCACGCCGCAGCAGTCTCATCCGAATGTCCACCATCAGAGATTGCAGCATTCATATCAGCATCCTGCTCATTACTCACCGAATTATCCTTATCAGCAGCTGCAGCAGTCTTCCTCCACACCTCAGCGATACTCCCAGCCTTCCACCTCTCAGCATTTCACGCCAAGGCAGGAGAGAGGAGCAAGCCAAGACCACCAAACCGAACCAGAGATGTCTTCACGGGCCCAGGCACTCAACCAGATCATGGACATGCTGAGTACGCTCCAGATCGCACACAAGACTAAGATGGAGCGGGTTAACCGTCGTCTGGACGAGTTAACCGTGCCGAAGACCACTCTCCCAGCCCAACCTCAGATGAACCCGAATAACAAGAGGAGGCATCCAGAGCAGGTAGACACTACAGGTAAGATCTCGTTTCCTGAATTTTTATCTAACTTCATTCGTCTCAGGAGCGGTAGATCACCACAAGCACCTGCTAGAGAAGAGGAGAGGGCACTAGAGGAGCACGAGCAGAACCATGATCCTGAAGTCGAGGAGGAGAAACCGCAAGATGATGAGGACCATTATTCAGACTCAAGAGACGGGAGCAATGCCAACACATCAGATATGGACACTGGCGACTCAGACGATGACATCACGCCAGATCAGGCAGAGAGCCCCAAAAAAAACCTTTCTTCTCCTATTTTAGAGAGATTTGTAAATAATTCTGAGACTCTCGATGTACAAGCTGATTCCAGTTTGAATAAAAATTCTGATTTTCTGACTTCTGACTTTATTCCTTTCCCCGATGCTTTGTTTGGAAAAGGAAAGAAAAAGACCAAAAATAATCTTGCATCTCCAGAGATCGAAAAACTACTCAAAGATCATATCTTTCTGAAGATCCCGCTTCATGATGCCTTAGATCAGTTTCCTATGCTCAAGAATCAATTGAAAAACAGATGCACCACGCGTAGGAAAAAGAGATCCCGAACAGAGAAACATGTTTTGACTAAGGCTACATCCTTTGAATACATAATAAGTTACCGAAGAAGAAGAAAGACTCAGGTGCACATTATGTCAGATGCGAGATCGCAAAAGCCGAGTTCGGCCGCACTCTATTAGATAACGGTTCCTCGATCAATCTGAAATCCGCTTCCTTACTCGATAAGCTCGAGTTAGGTCCTCTTTACAAATCCTGCACGATCCTTCAGTTTGCTGATAGATCTGTAAAGAGACCTAAGGGTATACTTAGGAACGTTATCATAACTGTGCAGGGTCTGCAATTCCCAGTGGACTTTACGGTCCTGGACATGAATTGCCCTGCACAGTTACACCTTAACCCGATCATTCTCGGGAGGCCTTTTCTAGAGACCGCAAAGGCTCTCTTCGATTATGATACAGGGAAGGTATCTTTTCACGCCGAGGGCGAAAGGTACATATAAAGATGGTGAGAGAATCGAACACTTTCAGTGACGCATCTTCAGATTTTCTGAGTTCTTTAGCCTCCTGTGATTACATGGATGAGTTCCGTCTTGACAACCTCGAAAGGTATCAGGTAGAGACTTTGACAGAGGATGGGTCCGAGACCTCAGGGGGTAATTCTTCTGACGGAACCTTATACTTTAGTCTCTATGATGAGAAGCAAAGGGATCAGACTTCTGATGAAATTAATGCAGATTTTTCAGACTCAGAAACTCTACACAATTCCTCCATCTCTGATGATTCAGAGTTTCATTTAGCTAACTTATTCTCTTCTGATCATTCTGAGGAGTCGGATGATGTCTTGAACATCTTCTGTAGTCCGACTCTAGAGCACATTGAGATGGTGGAGAATCAAATCGCAGACACATCACCAACCGATACAAATCCCCGTACAAAATACAGATGATGTTTCGACAGATACATATACTACCTTACCAGAACTTAAAACTTTGCCACCAAACATGAAGTATGCTTTCCTTGCAGGTCCACATCAACGGTTTTCGGTCATTATCAGCTCAACTTTGACCGATGATCAAGAATCTCGTCTGATGGAGATTCTAGAATGAAACCGCAAGGCTATTGGGTGGACTGTATCCGATCTCCGTGGGATTAATCCTGCTTTGTGTTCACATCATATCTATCTCGATCATGACAGCAAACCCTCCAGAGAGTTTCAGCGTAGGCTGAATCCGGTATTACGAGAAGTTGTCAAGAAAGAGATCACGAAATGGTGTGACACATGGTTCATTTATCCCATCTCCAACTCCGAATGGGTTAGCCCATTACATGTTGTCCCGAAGAAGTCGATAATTCAGATGGTGAAAAACGAGAGTGGAGAGGAGATTCCAAAGAGAGTAACCACGTCGTGGCGAGTATGTGTTGACTACAGAAAGCTGAACACCGCGACGAAGAAGGATCACTTCCCTTTGCCTTTCATAGACCAGGTCATAGAACGGTTGGCAGGGAAGGGGTACTTCTGTTTCCTTGATGGTTACTCCGGATACAAACAGGTATCAATTGCTCCTGAAGACCAGGAGAAAACCACTTTCACATGTCCGTTCGGCACGTATGCCTTTAGACGGATGCCCTTTGTATTGTGCAACGCTCCTGCGACTTTCCAGAGGTGCATGCTTGCTATTTTTGCGGATATGGTCGGTGATTTTCTAGAGGTTTTTATGGATGATTTCTCGATCTATGGTGAATCCTTTGACGATTGTTTAGCGCACCTAAACCAGGTTCTGACAAAGTGTTGTGAGGTAGATCTCGTTCTGTCCTGGGAAAAGAGCCATTTTATGGTTACTCACGGGATCGTGTTGGGGCACGTCATCTCCCAGCGAGGCATGGAGGTTGACCCTACCAAGGTGGATGTCATCAAGAAACTCGAGCCACCATCCAACATCAAACAGTTACGGTCATTTCTGGGGCATGTCAGCTTTTACCGACAGTTTATCCAAGACTTCTCCAAGATTGCCCGACCGTTAACTGAATTGCTAGGCAAAGACATCGAGTTCGTGTTAAATGATAAATGTCTTAATGCCTTCCTCACATTGAAAGAGAATATAATCAATGCTCCTGTCCTACAGCCGCCTGATTGGTCTCTACCCTTCGAGATCATGATGGATGCTTCAGATTTTGTGGTCGGTGCTGTATTAGGACAGAGGAGGAATGGACTTCCCGTTGCCATTCACTATGCCAGCAGAACCTTAGATGATGCTGAGAGAAATTACACAGTGACAGACAAGGAGATGTTGGCAGTAGTGTTTGCATTAGACAAGTTTCGATCATATCTGCTTGGCTCTAAGATCACAGTATACACAGATCACTCAGCTATCAGATTTTTAATGGAAAAGAAGGATGCCAAGGCACACCTTCTTAGATGGATTCTATTACTTCAGGAATTCAACTTGGATATTAAAGATAAACCTGGAGTAAAGAATGTGGTAGCTGATCACCTCTCCCGATTACAGACAAATCAGCCTTCAAATGAGTACACGCCAGAGATCGCAGAGAGATTTCCTGACAAGAGCATCTTTGCGGTTACCGAACTTCCGTGGTATGCAGATATAGTGAACTTTCTGGTCACACAGAAAAGTCCTCAGGGTTGGCCAAAGAATCGAGTTGAGAAACTAGTTTCTGAGGCATGATACTACCATTGGGAGGATCCGATTCTTTTTCGTGAAGGACCGGATTACGTTTACAGGCAATGTATTCCTCAGGAGGAATATAATAGTGTCCTCACTTTGTGTCATTCTTTAGAATCAGGAGGACATCATTCAGGGAAGAGGACAATGCAGAAGGTACTACAGAGTGGATTATGGTGGCCGACTCTTACTAGATATGCCTGCACATTCGTGAAGAGTTGTCCAGATTGTCAGAGATCTGTAGGGACAGTCAGTGCCAGAGATGCAATGTCGATGCAACCCATCATTATCTGCGAGATATTTGACGCATGGGGCATAGATTTCATGGGACAATTCCCTTCCAGCAACGGCTTTGAGTACATTCTTCTCGCTGTAGACTATGTCAGTAGATTGGTGGAGGCTATACCCGCACGAACCGCAGACAGTAAGACCGTTTGAAAGTTCCTAAGGGAACACATTATTTTGCGGTTCGGGATCCCTCGTATCCTAATCTCTGATGGGGGTAGCCATTTCATTAATAAGGAGGTGAAAAAGCTAGTGAAACAATACAACATCGATCACAAAGTAGCTTCTCCTTACCATCCACAGACGAACGGCATGGCTGAAGTCTCAAATAGGGAGGTGAAATCAATTCTTCAGAAACTAGTACGATCGGATAGGAAGAACTGGTCACTGCTTCTAGATCAGGTTCTTTGGACATATCGTACTGCATATAAGACTCCCTTAGGTACTTCACCATTCAGACTGGTTTATGGAAAGCCGTGCCACTTGCCCGTAGAGATCATGCATAAATCTGAATGGGCAATTCGAGAGATATTGATGGATGTACAGAAAGTAGGAGCCAAGAGAAAGATAGATTTGAATGAGCTGGTAGAAATTCGAAATCAAGCATACGAGAACACACTCATCTATAAGGACAAAGTGAAGAAATGGCATGACAGACATATTCGGCACAAAAGCTTTGTTCCTGGGCAGAAAGTCTGGTTGTTCAATGCGAGATTGAGAATTTTTCCCGGCAAATTGAAAAGCAAGTGGGAAGGACCGTACATAGTTAGAACGGTGCACGACAATGGCAATATAGCAATATCAGATGTGTTACCTGGTGCAGAGTCGTTCGTGGTAAACGGGCAGATGCTGAAGCACTTCATCGAAACTACTGATCATCTGGCCCGCACTGAAGTGATCTATTTTGTACAGGAATCATGATCATTCTTTCACTTTTTCCTGTACAAATTCTTTTGAGCCATTCGTTTCTGGAGATCTACAACACTTGTATATTCTTCGTAGACCACAATCGTCCCCATTTTGCTCGTCTTCTATGCTTAGGATACCAGATCCTAAGTATAAGGGGGACCGATTGTTCGCTGATTTACGTTTTATTTTTTGTACCGATTCTTTTGTATAGCCTTTCTTTCTCACAAATCACTGGTCTCCAATTTTGGCTACACTCTTTTCTATACATAGGATGCCTTATCCTAAGTATAGGGGGGACCGAGTGATTTCGATGATTTCGAATTCTTTTCCTTTTGAACTTTCGTTATTTATTCTTTTCATTCAGTCATCCCGTTTTTGCTCTCCCATGATACTTACGATGACCTGATCGTAAGTATAGGGGGGTTGACTAACTTGTACTCGATATCCTTTTTCACCCACTTTTACTTAGCACGAGTTATGTCCTCCTTTTTCTCTTTTGACGCTATGAGGGCATAGCACGAGCTAAGTATAGGGGGGTGCGTATATATTGTATATATACTTTCGTCCATAACTCGTACTTTTATGTATTTTCTATATCTATAAAATCCATAAAAAGTGGGTACGGGTTAATTAAAATCCACTTATATTTATATATTATTTATAAAATCCTTGTAAATAAGTAAAATATGTTTAAAAAATGTATTTAAAACTTGTAATTAAAATATGTCTTTAAAATTTGTACTTAAAATTTGTATAATACTTATTTAAAATCCTATTTATTAAAACATGTGTAAAAACCATTCAATCCTTGTAAAATACTTTGTAGATAAAATTTGTAAAATACATTAGACACTTAACTTAAATAAAATATATCTTGTAAAATTCATGAATAAAATCTTACTTATAAAAATCATAAAATCCATAAAAAATACAAAGTCCTAAAATTCATAAAATTACAAAAGCCTTAAAATCCATAAAAATGAGTAAAATTCAGAAAAGACACTTCACAAAAACATGGTTGCATTTGCATTCGCATTTTTCAGAATAAGTTTGATTTCTGGAACTAAGGACTGAGTCTAGTCTAAAGGATGCAGCTTGATTACGACCTTTAACTCTCATTGTAAGGAGCCTGATTAGGATATGGAATTTAGACTCTTCAGGTCTTGTGACTTAAAATCTTTGGGTTCCGTAAGACCATATTCGGGAAATCAAGTCATTTATGCTTAAGTAGACCATTTGGAGTCATCCGTACAACTCTACACCAGTGAACCAATCTTGAACACATGCACTCTGCACTTAGCTCGACTCGCATGGAGTTCTGAAGGACAGTACACCTTGGTAATATGTTTCTATCCTTATCATTGCAGCATTGACGTCTAAAGATGAGAGAGATTGGGGTTGCGATAGTTGCTTCGGATGAGGGAAGGATCTGCTGACACAATTTTTCTAAGACCTCAAAAAAGGGACGGACTAAAAAGATGCTATATCCATCGAGGCACAAAAGATGAATGCAGTGCAAGCAAATTACAAAGTCAAAGCAAAGCAGAAGCCACCAAATAAGACCGCAATGGTCCAAGCTTCCACCAAAAATGCCTGCACATCTTAGTGGAGACTCAGCTACACCGGTTGGGCTTCACAAGGAGATGCGTCTACACTGGTCGCACTCCACTTCTTTTCTCATTCTTCTAACTTCTCCCTATATTCGATTGTGGACAAAGCAGAACTGAACTCAGAAGGGAATACCTCCCTTCCCGAGGAAAGAGTAGCGAGATGAGGAAGCCATAGAAGTGTATAGCCGGGATTGACGGTTTCTTCGGTTTTTCTAAGCAGGAAGAGCTAAATAAATTCACACACAGTACAAGTTGACTTCAAGGATGATAGAGTTTGCGACATGAATAAGTGAGTCTGAACTAGCCGATGAAGTGATCTTGAGTAAGGATTTGTGGAACTTGAGGACTGTTGAGGATAAAATCCTAATCCTAGTTAAGGTTCCGACAAAATGCTTGTTTTAGGCCCAAACGAGCTCTGTCCTTTGTCTGTTCTCATGAATTAGTTTAGGAAAACAAATTCATTCTAACTTTCTTTCTTTTTCACTTACTTTTTCAAAATAAGTGTTTGCTAAGGGACTAGCAAAGTTTAAGTATAGGGGGTTGATGAATCCATGATTCATTAACTTTTCTGTCGCATTTTGTCTTAAAACCCTTAACAAATATATGTAAATATCCATTAACTCTCATCTTTTCACAAATCATCATTCATGTGTAAATATTCACTTTTAACCACTAAAATCATGTAAATAAATAAAGAACAAGAAAATAAAGAAAAGGGAGATTGAATATATGTAAATATATACAACATGACTTAAAATATAAATATAGCTGTAAGATATATTTATAGCTCAACCCCCGAGACCAAGTCAGCATGGATTGGTCGACAAACCAATAAGTAGGGGGAGATAAGGAAAGAAAAACCTAAAAATAAATTAATACACACTCCATACATTTCCCACTGTTTATACAATAAATACAAAACTTCAAAGAATTTTAGTTAATCCATATGAACATATTCTTCAACAAATCCTTTTCCTAATTATTTCTAAAAATGTATATAAAAATATAAAAATAAGTTAAAAATATTACCCTGTATATATGCCAAGAAATTCAGCCTTTAAATTGTCAAAATCTCAACTTCCGAACATCATAACTTCCTCATACGAACTCCAATTTCACTCTACTCACCTTTAAAGTTCATAAAATAATATTCTCTAATTAATAAAGGTGGTTTCATCATATTCAGAGTCCGTTTGCAAAAAGTCAGTTTTGGGACCAAAAGACAACGGGGTTTTTGGGCTATTTATTTTCTGTAACACACATTATTTATCGTTTTCTTAATTTTATAATTTTTAAATTATTTCATGATCTTTTAGTTTTATCCTAAATTATTTCATAATTTTTGGAATATATTTCTTATTTTAATAAAATCAAAAACCCTAAAATATAGGTATAAATGAACTAGATAACTTATATCTCTATTTATTAAAATATGCAAATTCACTTATTAAAATCCATAAAAATTTATATAAACCTTATTTAATATTCTAATAATTAAGAAAATATAAAATTAATTTTTATGTATTTATTTATTAAATTAAAAATATAAACCTATTTATAAATACACATTTATTAATATAATATTTATATCTTGAATAATATTTATTATTTATTAAAGGTAATTATTCCATAAATTAGATAATTAATTTATTTAACTTTCTTGTATTTATACCTAATTAAAATAACTCTATTTACTAATTATTATCTATTTTATAAAGAATTTGCACCTCTGGACCAACCAGATGCTGACACTTGTCAGCACCTGGGTCATCTTCCTCCAAGAAGCCGGTGCGCCCGCCTGTGCTCGACCGGCCACCTTCAACTATTTCTCCCGCACGATTTGAGAACCTTCTGGCCAATCCAAACCCTCTGATCTCTTCCTCTAACGACCAGCTTCAACACCACCCTTGGATCTAAACTTGGAGCCCACGAAAACCTTCCTATAAATACCTCCAAAGGTCGCCATTAACAACGAACTCTCCAAACACTTGAGCTCCAGCTCTAGGCTACCCGACCCCCCATCTTCCAAGCCTCATTCCGTCCAACCTACGGTGGTGACAACACCTTGGAGGAGCGCGCGAGGAGGAGGATTCGTCGGAGGAGGTTCCAAGGCCGGTCATCGCCTTGCATCGCCGCCCAGCGCGCGTCCACGCTCCGGTCAAGGGTCGCCCGTCGAGCACGCTTCCAGGTAATATACCTTGAATCCCCAGACCTTCTTCCTCCATTTTCTCAGATTTTCACCTCGATCTTCGTGCCACGATTAGCGTGGCTAATCGCATCTTTAATTAGCTTAATCATCTAGGTTAGCCGCCCTCCGTAATTCCTCTCTCAAAATCGTGTAGATTCCATTCGATTCGCGTTTCGTTTTATTGCCATTTTCATGCGGTTCTTCAGATCTTCTTGAAACTAAATTTTCATCAAGTTTTGATATTGAATTCTATCACCCCTAGGCCGATTCCTAGAGAATCGAGCACAACATTTTATTATTTGCAGATCAGACTTCACTAAGGAGCACTCGCAAGGATCTCCTCCAAAGATGGGTCGCCAGAAATGAATAACCTCCAGGTGCCGGGACCGCCGTCTTCTTTACCGCTCCACCGCTGCTCCGAGCAGCCTCCGCCACCACCCTACCACGGGCGAGCTCGAGGGGTGGAGGAGCCACCCCTCTGGCCCCGCCGGAGTGCCAAAGCCTTCGCTGGTTGATCGGAAGAATTCGGAGAAGAACGCTCCATCATCAGCCGTTCAACAACCTCAAGAACACTTGGAGTACAGGCGCGCGACACGTGGCAGCAGCAGAACCATCAGATCGGCGCCTGGAACTTCTAATCCTGGCCGTCGATTTGTGAACCGGTGGAAAATTTACAACATCAACCCATCAAGTTTTCCAAAATTAACTTCCGCCATCCAGGTTTCTGATATTTGCATTTCGGTCCCTCCGCAGGGACCTAAATGTAAAGTTTTGTATAAATTTCTTACAGAACAGTCCCTGAGGACCATTTTGAAAACATTTTAAATACTTTTTTTGTGCTTATGCCCCTGGGCTGTAGGGGTTGTTTTGACCTCGTGTGACCTTCTTTCTTGACGATTTCTTTAGGGTAGTTACGCAACTACCCCATCTACCTCGTATTAAGTTTTCTTGAGATTTTGACATGTTTTCGTCGTGTTTTGATTTTGTCGAATCTCTCCTTGTTTTGTTTTGATTTCTTGAGTTGTTCGAGCTTGCTGCTCGACCCCCGTTCTCCCTACTATATTTTACCACCTATATAATATCCACCATTATACAATAAATAAATATTTTTGAAAAATCTTCCTTTTTGAAAATTAAATAAAAATTTGAAAAGATTAAAATCAAATAAAAAAATAAAAAAATCAATAAAAAAGGTTTTCTTGGCTTGATAACTTTGAGAAGAGATAAGAAATACAATTACAAAGAAATCTCCGAAAGAATCAAAGGATTCTATTCTGCCTCCTTGAGTTCGACCCAAGAGCACTTGCCTGGTTAAAAATTTAGTGTAGGTTTTCCGAAGGAAAACTAAATTTGTTTGATAGGCAGAGATCGATTGTTTTGCGGCTTTTTGCTACATCGACCGTGTTCTTTCTTCTCTAAAAACAAAAGCCACGAAACCGATTTTCGGCATTATCAATGCCCTATTTTCCTTGTTTGTTTTGTTTTGTTTTCTTATTTTGAATTATAAAAAAAATTTGCAAAATAAAAATAAAAAAATATGTTTTTATTTGTCTGATTAGGACTACTTCGTAGGTTTTACTCGTGCCCATTATGTTCGACCTTGGTCGCTATACCAGGTTAAAAAAATAACGGAGACCGCTAACATTGAATTTTGTGCTTTGATTGTCTTATTTACATGGTCTTGATTTTTCTTGATTGGTCGAATTTATTGGTTGAGAATAACGACTTGTGACTGTTTTTCCATCTTAATCGATCTCGATTCTCGTGTCATCATGAGGTCTCACCAGGCGGACCTCAGTAGCTGAAGTGACCAATCACGAGATCCGACTAACTCAAACAACAATCAACCGACAACAATAATGAAGCAATGCAAAATAACGTGGATCAAAATTTATTATAAAACCTTACAAACAAGTGTCTATAGTGGACAAGTACAAGTAGGGTTTCGAAATCAGGGAACAAGGGCTGTAGCAGGTATATTATTTATCTCTAAATAATATAGGGGTATGTATGTATACAGATGTGTAATATCTACTCAATATTTTTGTGGGTTTTTTAATTATTTGATTATTTATATTTTTACTTTTTAATTTATTTTATATTTTTATGATTTTTCTTTTTCCTTTTTTTATAATATATGTAAATGTATATATATATATGTATATGTATATATAAGATAATGTTATATGTATAATATAAGGGATATATATATAATATAATAAATATATAAAAATCAGAAAATACAAGCAAAAACATTCCTTCTTATTTTTTAAATGATTTACAATATATTTAGGGTATTTATAATAATTAACAATAATAATAAATATACATAATATATATATGCTATATAAGATATTCTAATTATAAATATAGCTATATATAGACAAAAATTACAAAATACATTATTTTTGTGTTTTTCAAATATTCTTCTATTTTTATAATTTTTTTGGGGATTTTTTTTATTTTTAAAATAAAAATTAGTCCAAAATATGGCATTTTTAAATAGGCAAAATTGTTTGAGATTAAAAAATAGCAAAGTGCATCGAAAATTTCTCAAACTAATGTTATATGTGACAAATAGTATAGAAACAAATATGGTATAGAAACTAAGCTTCTTGAGATTTTTGAAAATATTTTATATTTTTTTAAGGTTGGGAAGTGTTTGCAATTTTTAGGGTTTTCTTTTGATGTTTTTTGTAGTATTTGTTCTTTATTGATAAAATACTCTAGTAGGTAAAATTTTTGGAATTTTTGTATTTTTTTAAGGCAAACAGGGAATAAAATGTGCTCTTTTGTTTTTTAATAAATAGTAAATGCAATAAAATGTTGTATAAATGACATGGCATAAATAAGCATCCAATCAAGCACTTATACGTATTTTTCTAAAATATTTGGAGCACAGGAGCTATTTTAGAGAATAAACATGCAAAAATAAAATTTAAATGAATTGGTAGGGGAATATCTGCAACAATAAATAGCTGCAGGGAGAAATATGCAAAATAACCAAAGTTTTTCAACTAGAATTTGAATTTTTAAATACTAAAATTCAATACAGCAACCCGAGGGGGGCTTATTCCTGAAAAATGTCCACTCACGTGGGGTGGCCACGTGAGGTGACCTAGTAGAGGACTAAAGTGCAATATCCAACATTCCTTAGGCTTCGGTGTAATTTTTCCACAAAATATAAGCCTAATCAAATTACTTACAGGATCTTTAATGAAATACAAAATCTGTGGAGGAGGGTTTCATAATACCTACTTAAGCACCTTTTGATCGTGTTGTTTACTTCTCGCTACATGGAGGATCGGGTGGCTGTCGTCATGCACCACTTTGAATAGGACCAATGGATGCGATTAGATCTGGCATACTCATCAGATCCAATGGTAGTTTGGCGGTCCACAAGAACTCGACGGTGATGAACTTGAATCTTGGATTCCAAACGACTATAGTGGTCTCCTCTCGATCCGGCAATGGCTTCGGGTTATTGGGGCTTCTTCGCATGCAATAGTCTGCTCCGATGAGGCTGAGGCAGCTCAAAGAAGGATTTGGAGCACCTTCTTCTCCACAGGACCTGGAGGAGTTCTAGTTGCTCTGTTCTACTCTTGAGGGATCCAGATGGTGCGAGAACTTTACTAAAAAGATCACGGGCTCGAGGGCTATCTCCTCAATTGTGGGTTTGAAGCTGGAAGCAAAGGGTGAAAGTAATGGCGAGCCTTTGATGAAGGATAGAAGAGAGAGGCTTGATTCACCAAATCCCAAGGGATACAGGTTGAACGAATGAGGGTAAATGATGTAGAATGTGTAGGGGGAGTGATGTGATGCGAAATTCAGGATGGATCATGATGGGAGACAAATCAATTTGGCCTGGAGCTAGAGCTCTAGGTTAAAGTGGGATTTTCGAATTACGCCTAAACCCAACTAATAAAAGCAAAACTAAAATTCAAAAATGGAAAATTAACCTATGATTTACCTGTGAGAGAGGCTTCGATTCGACCTGAGTCGAAGAGGCAGAACTAGCTGGCGGAAGGCCTCCGACAGTGGATTGGATCACCCCATACAGTCGCTCCTCCTCACTGCAAATCCTCTCGATCAGATGTTATCACCAAGGGAAAGGGATGCTATGGATCTGAGGGGCTAAGATTGGTCGTAGAAGGATCAAGCATGAAAAGGGGGTGGAGGAGCTCTATCTAAAGGCTGAATGAGGAGGTGGTTTTCGATGGAGATTTTGATTGATTCAAAGAAGATGGCAGAGATCTCCGGCCTTGGCGTAAATTAAGGAGATATATTCTCCACAATTTACTTAGCACGCCAAGGCAGAGAATTATTAGCTCACGATTGAAAAAGAGGAAAATACATGCTCTCACTATTCCAGAGCTTGAGAAAGAGAGAAGGTCAGTTGGTCAATTGATTGAGGTCAACTAGGGTTGGCTTCTGGTTGGTCCACGCAGACCAACCAGGAAAAAACTAAGGTTAAAATGTTTTATTAAATAAATAAAAAATAATAAATGATTTTATTATTTTTTGTTGAAAATATGAAAAATTCTTATTATTTTATATAGTATTTTATGGCTATCTTTATTTATTTTTTTGAGTCTTCTTATTATCAATTAATATTTACATGTATAAGTATAGGTAAATATACATGTATTTTGATATTTTTACTTAAAATTTTTAATATATATTTTATTATTATATACATTTAATTTATATATTTCAGTTTATTTAAATACATTTTGGATATTTTTGTTATATTTTTCTGAATTTCTTTATACACTTAATTAATTATATACATATTCTCAATATGTATATATAGGTATACTTCATCCACATGTAAAAGTAATTGATTTATTTTAATTAATTTTTTTGTTTATTTTATTTTATTTATAGATATGTATTTTAAATAATATTAAAAATTTTAAAAAATAAAAGAAAGTGAAAAATATAAAGAATAAATACCTTGATTATAATATGCATATATATTTCACAATGAGGGTCCAAAACCTAACTTTTGCATCTTAACGCCAAATTGAATGAAACCACCTTCATTAAATAACTTATTAAATTTTATACACAATTAAAGGTGAGTTTGGTTAATTTTGACATAGTATGAAGAAGATGCAGGTCTGCAAAGTTTTTATTTTGGCTTTTTATTTTGTGTGTTCCAAGCAATGTATTATTTCTTAGTGAAATCAATTTTGTTTTTTACTTTATATTTTTATCTGCAATATTCATGTTGAGGGTTTTTTTATTTGAGGTGTAAAAATAATAAAATAAAATAGGCCCCACAATGCTATAATTGGGCAAAATAATTATGGGTTCTCATTGTACTTTATGTATAATTCTTCTACCCTATATCCCTCTACTTTATTCCTTCTCGACCAAGTCATTATGACGACTGGATCTTGGGGTCTAGAGTTACTCAATGTCTTTGATACTTCATTCGTTTTCTTTTATTTCCTTTCTTCTTTTATTTTGGATTTAAATACAGAATTGATACAATATTTTATACAATAGTCTGTTCAATTTATAGAATGTTTATTTTGACAAATTAATGACATATACATGCATTTAGCTAGGGAACTAATGCCAAAATGAAAGAATAAAGGTGATGAAATGGAGATTCATTAAGCACTTCAAGAAACTCTGAGCACCTGCCCCCCACGATATGTGCGCAAGATGGTAAACTCAGTGCACATAAGATGAGAATATAGTTTGGGTTCACCAAACCCCTGCTAGGGAGAATTATCTACTACTTACTCCATGTACATAGGAGGCACCGCCTCCATCGATCAGTCACTAGGCAGTGCTTCTCTCTGACGTCCCTACCTCAAGCGATCTCCCCCATGCGATGAACTTAGATCCATCTACTCGCAGGGGGACCTTTGATGAATATCTGATTCTCGTTCTTTATTCTTTTTATTTTAGCTTTATTTTTTAGCAAAAACATCTATAAAAATGTGTAAATACAATAAATAATCAATGTACATGTCCTTGTTAATATCACATAATTAATACATATTTTCCAAAAATAAAAGAATAAAGAGAAAAGAAAAAGGAAAGAATGATGTAATTATGAAATAAATACAGACTGGCCCAAACCCCAAGAGAAGGTCAATTATTGACCTAATCGACAGGGAATAAAGTAGGAGGAGATATGGTCCTTGTATATTCATCATTATGCCTTCTATGTACATATCACTTCTCCTATTTTATTCATCAAAAAATACCTCAAATCAAATTATTTTATCAATAAAAGTTGTACATAAAAATGTTTTCTAAATAATAAAAATACTTGTAAAATATATTGTTGTAAATAAAAATCAAATAACACCACTCATAAAAAGCAACACAATAAGAACTTAAAAGATCAATTCCGGCTCTATACGAACTCAAATTCTTCCAAAATCACATTTATTGGACTATAAGTTAAATTATCTTTCAAATAAAGATTTCATAAATTCTGGAGTTATGATGTAAAAATTGACTTTTCGAGTGCATTGTAAACTCACAGAGTACCTATACTTGTGAACATGTATATTAAATTATTTTTATTTTGTGCATATTGTATTTTTAATACTTGTACATATTCCTAATAATAAAATAAAAATTAGAAAACACAAAATAAAATAAAAATAAAATCAAAAGTTCATTGTACAGAAGCCACACATTTGTATATGGTATATAACACCTATTTATTTAATACCTCTATTTAAGTTACAAAAAAAATAAAAATCATTTTATAGTCCTAAAATTATTTTGTAAATAAATAAAATTTAAAATAAAGGATTTATGTATAAAAATAAATTATTAAAAATAAAAGAATAAAATAAATATGTATACTGTACATATACATAATACTCCCTACTGTATATATGGTATATATAATTTCATAAAAAAATTAAAAATAACTGGAAAATTGCTTGAAAAATAATAAACATTTTTTTATTTTAATCATTTTTTATTTTAAATTCATTTGCTATTTTATATTTATTATTCTTTGATTTTTAATTCTGAATTTTCTGATTGGTCAACCCATGTCAGTTGACTCGGGTCAACCTTCCCTCTTCCAGACCCGACCCGACTTCTTCATCGCCGGACATGTTTTCTACCCTTTTTCGAGGTCGAGTCTGACCATCGTTGCCCTTGATTTCTGCACCCAATTCTTCTCCTAGGATCCATGATCCTTGTGGATCCCTAGGTGAAGCCGGGTCTTCCTAGGGTTTCGCCCGAGACTTCGATCTTTCCAGACCCTGAAGGTCCCCTATAAATGCTAACCTCCACCACCCTTGCCCTTCATATTGTGTGTCACTGCCTCTTTCCTCCTTAGCCACCTCTTCAAGAGTGACATGCTTGTGGAGACACTTTTGGAGTGAGTTTTGGTGAACGATTGGCCGCAGCTCATACGTGGCTGGAGCAGCTCCACCGCGTGCAACCTCCTCCGCCTTCGACACTGAAGTCGAGGACATGACCTCGCCTTCCCCTCTGTAGCATCCTCCAATCACCGTAGGAACTTCAGGTACCCTTCCGTCCATCTCCATTTCACATTTCACCTCGATCTATCCTTTAGCTCCACCGCCGCTTCATCAGCTCCGACCAGCTGGTCGGAGCCCTGAATCAACCATCCATCCACTCCGATCGCGTCCCCCGCTCACCTTCCATCTTCCAGCACACTCTGACCCCCCTGGATCTTGCTCATCGGAGCAGGATTAGGATCGGTTTCCCTCTTGTGCCCTCGCCAAAAACAAACTCCCATTTCCCCAGTTGTTTCCTTGATCTTTATATGCAATAACTAGACAGGAGAGTTTCCCCCGTATCCCTTTACCCTTTGCAGGTACTAGCGCACGCAAGGAAGCTCAAACTGAGCTCCATTTAAGGTGGTGGAGCACCCCTGGGTGCTCTACCACAGCCACAACATCCGACCATTCTCTAATCCATATAGGGACCCGGTCGACACGGAGCGACTTCACGAAGCTGCTGGACTTCTCCGCGAGTTCATTGGACGCGTGGATCTCCGTCCACGACCGGTTGAAGCTCGCTGAAGATTTGTTCTTCCAGCCACTTTCTTGCCGTGCGATGAAGAGCCTCGTCGCCCATATTTGATTCGCACTATAGGAGCATGCCCAAAAGCTAACCATTTGATCAGATCAGAGCCATATCTGACCGTACGTCAAAGCCACATTCTCTAACCGTCAGATCACTTTCTAGAGTCATCAGGATCGTATGCGCCAGAAGCTCCACGCGACTGCCACATACCCCCAGCGAAGGGTATATTTCCTTTTTACCTCGCTGTTTGTCTTATTTCATTGTAGTCCAATAAATATAATATGTAGTTAAAAACATTTATAGAAAGGACCCTATAGTTTTAATATTTGCACTTTAGTCCATCTAAGCGGAAGTCACGTGCAGATTCACGTGTTTTTTGGTGTATTTGCATACTTTCCCTTGTACTTTGAACTTTTATGGAATGAATTAAATATTTTGAAAATTATATCTATGCCCTCGTGAGCACGGTTTCACGTGTCATGTATGAGTTTTCTGGATAAATTGCATATTACCCCTTATACTTTGTGATTATATTATCTAATATGCCACCGAATTAAAGTATTTGTAGTTTGGTCCCTGTGCACTATTTTTAATTATAGCCTTTGATTAATTGCAATAAATAAATAATTAACTTTGAAAATTGCCTAAAAATTAATTGCGGCCCTGACTTGCATGTTGTAATTAGGGTTGTTTTTGCTTGTTTATTTTCGTTCATTTTTTATTTTTTAAAAATAAAAAAACACCTTAAAAATTCCCTGATTGTTTTAGAAAATTCATGAAAATTTGAAAAATCCTTTAAAAGCCCTGTAGAATTTAATGTAATTATATTTTATTACCTTTTAGCTTTTATACAAATTTTATTGAAAAATACCTTATAAAAACCTAAGAATTTATAAGACAAAAAAATCCAAAAATTATGATTTCAGTTTCTATTTGTAGATATTTAATTCTAGTTTATCGTAAAAATCGTTCTAGGAATATTGACTTTTTACCTATTTTTAAATTTCAAAGCATCCCTGGCGGTGCACTGTTTGATTTTTAGAAAATCATAAAAACATATAAAAATTACCTAAAAATTATAAAAACACATCATAATATATAAAAACCAAAAATAGTTTTACTTTATTTTTGAGCATTTTGACCTATTTAAAAATACAAAAAGATTGATTGTGCATACATTTATCCCTTGTTCTTAGTTTCCTTATTTTGAAAAAAATTTTAAAAAATGAAAAATTAAAAACCACTAAAAGAAAGCAATAAAAATGCTTAGAATTTTGAATCGACTACTTAGCGTTCAATTGCGATCCTTGAGTTGACTCTGGTCGCTAAACTAGGTTAATAAAAGTAGCAAAACTTCTTGCTTTTATTGTTTGATTCATTAGTGGTTTATTTTCTTGTTACTCGCATTGATTGATTAGGGTCACAATGACAATTTAATTCTATACTTAGCCTTATTTGGTCTTTGCGGTTATTAGAGTGGCACCGTTGCTGGGGAGCACGGCTAAGTAGTTAGGATTTATTTTTTACTTATTTTTATGTCTATCTATTGTAACTTTTTCCGACCTCTTTCTGTTTTGCTTTTTATGCAAGGGACTACTTGGAGTATGACTCGATCCGCTTTGGAGGGACCCACTCATGAGGAGGAGCAGAGGCAGTTATATTAGATAGAATTAATTTAGTTTTATTTTTACAAAAAAACTCTTGCAATAACTTAGACTTTTCAACTCTGGACACTTGAATATTATTCGTGGTCTGTTTTGCCGAGTGCATGTGCACTCGGGAGACCTCACTGTATTTTTCATGCTTTCCTGCATTGTATTTTTATTTGTTTTTTGAGGTTTTAGCCCCTAGACTTAGGTTTTATTCTAGTTGAGCTCAGTAGAAACTAAGGTCCAAACACCCTAATAGAATATGTTCCTATACACCACGATTGTACTTAGTCAAATAAAAAAACTAATTTAATTAGATTAGAGAACATGCCCCATGAGAGGTCGTAGACAGCACTTGCAGGACCCACTTTGGTGGGCACCGATCGGCATCTAAGAGTGGACTCAGGTCTCTCTTATGATTAATTAGCACTAGTTCTTCCCATTAATATAAGCTAATGTATTAGGGTGATTTCCTCATGCATCATATAGATTAGTTTTAATTCTTTCTTTAAATTATGTGTAGACCACTTTGCATGTAGACTGCTGGAGCAAGGTAAGCATTTCTGATACTGCATGCATCATTGACTTTCATCGCACATCGGCTTCTCCATCTTCCTCGCCCAGTTTTATTGGGCTTAAATAAAAAGGAAATCGGGAAATTCATTAGACGTTGTTTTATTTAAGAACCAATAAAATCAGGACTGCTAAAGCACACTTGACCTAAAACCAGACATAACTTCAAAATTTTTGTTTTGGGGAGTGTAATCCCCTCCATGTCTGATTTTACTTGCTGGGAGTTTGAGCGACTGCACACTAGGATAGAGTCACGCCTGAATTTTCATCAGTTTACCAGTTCTAACAAATATGATTAGCTATTCTCCAATGAGGATTTGGGTAGCCAGTAAACGGTCCGGACTTCCTTAGCAGAGTGGGTGGTTTAAATGACATTGTGTAAGGCTCTGTCCTCAAGTAATTGGGTAGCTGGAATCTGTCTGTACTTACACCCATACTAGCTTGAAATAGGCACAAGTAGTTGTAAGAATCTGGTCCAATCTCTAGGGAGAATCAGACTCCTAACAACTCACTAAACTCTCTATTTAAGAATGGATTATCACCAAAATAAAAATTGACAAGATAAATGACCGAGCTTTCACGATCATCACACCGAGTTGAGTTGGTGAACCGGGGGTTTGTTTTCTCATCCTGCTTTCAGTCCAAATTTAAACCTTACAAATCCCTACATCAAGATGATGGTAAGGATGTCTATTAGACTGCCTCTGGCAGCATCACTTTCCAGCATTCCTCCTCGTTCATCTAGGGCAGCTTCAGAGAGCTCAAACCCATTCTCTGAACCCAAATTTGCGTCCATCCTATTCCCCCTCGACCATCCTTCTACCACTCCTGAGGTATAGACAGAAAGGCCAGCACATCTCTACATTCATTTGGCATCACCCAAGTTTGGGTCTTTCTCCTTTGTAGAGACCGAAAAGATGGCCAGTGATGATAGGACAGATGAGCAGCCTCAGACTTCATATTTTTTATTAGACCAGACCGCCATCAACAACACACCGCTAGCTTCCCTAGAGACGATGCAGAGACAGATAAGAGATGAGGGAATTTTCATGGAAGAGGTGAGGAGAGAGCTCACTCAGATTCGAGTTGGGAAAGAAGAGCCAGAGTTACCAGCCGGTAGTGGAGAAATACCTCGCCAGGAGGGACGAGCAGATGACAGACACTAGGACGAGCTGCGAGATCCTCAGAGGATGGCACACACACCATGAGACAGTTGCACAACCCTAGTGCAAACCTCACTCACCGATGGATCCAGCTTCCAACCATCCTGGGCAACTTCGAGCTTCGCCCCCCAGACGATCCAGATACTGCCCAAATTTCATGGGCACACCACTGAGGAACGCCATCTCCATCTACAAGAATTTGAGATGGTCTACAACACCATCCACAATAGGCTAGTGGACGAGGACACCGTCAAGCTGATAGCCTTACCATTTTCTTTGGTTGATAAAGCATCCTACTAGCTGAAACACCTAGGGAGGGTTGTCACCACTAAGGAGCAGCTCCAGATCGAGTACCTGACCAAGTATTATCCACTCAGCCGGCATAATGCATCTAAATCCATGATCAACAACTTCTCTTTAAACAGTTCCATGAAGCGTGGGATCGATTTCGAGAGATCTATGGTGGGTATCCCGACCATGATATTAGTAATCCCAACCTCATTTGGAGTTTCTTCTGTGGGATGACACCTAAGTTGCAGGGTCTTGTGAATGTCTCTTGTGGAGGTTCCTACTTCACCAAGGACGAAGACCAAGTCTGGTCCATCTATGAGGAGATGGTCGAAAATTACACTGTTATGTCTCAAACTAGGGTTTACACTCAGGGGAAGCCTCCCCACCAAGCGACTCCATAATAGAGGATAGCACACATTGAGGTCGGTCCTTCTTCCTCTTCTACGGTAGCAGCACGAGCCGAGTATTCAGCTGCTAACATGGGTATCATCACCCAGGAGCTGGACTGGACGGAGATTATTGAGAAGAAGATATGTTGATGCCTTGACAAGTTCAATAGGATTGACGAGCTAGCCCAAACATTGAGTGACTTGAAAACCAATGTCATGTGTCTCCAAGAGGCACAAATGGCTTCTCAGCCAAATTCCAAATCACGGTCTAATCCAGTGAGTAGTTCATCTCAACCCTCCACCTCGACATTCAGGCGGAGCTGATCCATTCACTCCCGCAGTACCAATTTTCGCCACCACCTTCCTCAGATACTCAGTTGGTGGTGTATCATTCGGATCAGCCATTTGCATCCCTTCCCTTACTAGTCCATGAGCCATAGGAGTCGTTGATAGAAGTCAATGAGATTTGGTACTCCCAGTACTAATAACTGCTTGAGATCCATCGTGATCACCTAGGTTTCTGATGGTCCACTAGAGGTGCTTCATCCCAGCAGAAACCTCCTGCACAGGTAGGGTAGGTGCCCAACAGTAACAACCCCAGTACTTCTAGTGGCAACATCATGGTCCTCGACCCTCATACTAGGGTCAACAGTGGAGGCAGCAACAACCTCATCAACAATACCTACGACCTCCTCCATACTCGTACCAGCAACAACAACAGAGCCAGCCTCATATTAAACAAGGCAACCCGTCTAGTCCTCATACACACTCGTATGAGAACACAACCTTAGATGATCTTGCCTACATGTTATTCAAGAAGTAAACGACCTTCCGACGAGAGATAGACGAGTTCCAACGGGAAATGAGGGAAATAATCAAGGTAAGCCACCATACCTGCACAGATTGAACCCAACCATAACAACTTGAAGAGAAAGTCTGAGCATGTATAGTCTACAGGGACCTCCTCTCCTAGTGATATTCTGGATGACATTCATTATTTATTTAATGTTGATTTTTTGACACATAGGAGCGGTTGGAAGCTAGCTGGCAACGACTCATCTAGGCGACATCCCAATGTCGATTCTAGGGCGCCAGACGAAGTCAAGAGTGGTGTTGATGCCGCTAAGGATAATGATGACGGTGGCACGGAAGCCACCAAGGATGAGGATCCAGATGACGGTGCTGATGCCGTCATATCCCCAGCTGCAAAGGGTGGTGCTGATGCCACCAGATTACCAGATGACAGGCTAGAGCATGGTATTGATGCCGCTAGTTCAAATGTTGTCAGTGGTACTAATGCCACCAAGAGTCAGACATATGTTTTGTCCTCTCTTGTATTTGATGATATTTTTTGAAAAATATGAAAAAATGGAAATACTTCAAAAATAAAAAAATATGAATAAAGGAAAGGTTTCTTTATCTCCTTTGAATCCATCTGTTGATATTGATGATGTTTGTATGGATTCCAGCATTATGCATGCTCAGAAACCCACTCCTGACCCTCATTATTCTGAGGAGAGTCCCTCTATCCACTTCCCTCAAGCACCCTACTAAGGGAAGGGCCATAAAATAGAAAATCCTAAAAAGAGGCAGCAAACAGAGTTCAACGAGCAGAGGATAGATAGATTTCAGATCCAGTTGACTCTTCAGGAGGCACTTGAGCATATCCCTCTTTTTCTAGAAGAACCTCAGAGAGAATACCACCATCCGTAGGAAGAAGAGGCGAAATCACAATGCAGAAATCTACATGCTCACTCGTGCCACTTGCTTCGCCATCTAGAGCCGATTGCCAACCAAGAGACTTGATGAAGGAGCTCTGTATGTCAGATACCACATCCATGAGAAGTTGTTCGATTGGAGTCTATTAGACAACGGATCCTCGATCAACCTTCTTCCGGCTACCTTACTTGACCGATTCGAGTTTGGCCCTCTTAGATAAAATGTGATAGTTCTTTAATTTGCAGATAGGTCTGTCAAGAAGTCAAAGGGGTTACTAAAGACATTTTCATCACAATTCAAGGCTTGAAATTCCCTGTGGACTTTGTTATGTTGGACATGGAGGTCCCTGAATGTGTGACTGATACCCCCATCATTTTAGGGTGACCTTTCTTGGCTACGGCCATGGTAGTGTCCGATCATGATAGCGGGAGGGTATACTTTCGCATAGAGGGCACGTGTATACAAATAGAGACGATCGAAGAGTTGAGAGCCAAAGATTCAGCTTGCTCTGAGCAGAGTTTAGAGCAGATGACAGATTCAGAGCGAGACGTCCACATGAATGTGATTTTGTAATTACAGATGATGAAGCCATTTGGACAACTCCGATTTTACAAGCTCTTGTCACACCTTCAGAGACTGCAGAGCTACAGATGCTAGCAAATGAGAGTTCGGAGAGCACACTTATGGCACATGATAACTTAGAGGCGAATGACTGTGATTTGGGTAGCGAAGTAGAATATATTTCTTGTGATTCAGATTCATATCCCTAAGGATAAGATATTGATTTTGATTGGCAGGACTTTGATGATTATTTACCATTTTTGATGTCCACAGAGACTACACTTAGGGCAGGGATTAAGCCAATATAGTTGATAGACACACCAGCAGGGTCGTCTTCGTCAGATTCACTAATTCTTTGAGAGTTCTCACATGCAGATTTGGTAGCCTTCACTCAAACTTTTCAAAGACCAGATCTACCAACTCCCACATACCCGGAACTGAAGACCTTGTTGTAGAGCATGAAGTATAGATTCTTTGCGGGTGAGCCAGAAATGTTCCCAGTCATTATCTCAGCAGATTTGACTGAAGACCAAGAATCTCGTTTGATGGAGGTTCTTAAAAGAAATCGCAAGGAAATCAGATGGATTGTAGCTGATCTCCAAGGGATAAGTCCGGCCTTATGATCTCACAACATATATCTTGAAGATGAACCCAAGCCATCGCGTGAGTTCCAACTTAGGCTGAATCGGAAT
Organism: Ottelia alismoides; assembly: GCA_037367405.1. Taxonomy (NCBI): domain Eukaryota; kingdom Viridiplantae; phylum Streptophyta; class Magnoliopsida; order Alismatales; family Hydrocharitaceae; genus Ottelia; species Ottelia alismoides. Next base: position 697,615 of record JAZKJV010009277.1, read on the forward strand.
CTTAGAGATGTAGTCATGAAGGAAATATCTAAGTGGTGGAGCGTCTATTTTATCTACCCCGTCTCTGACTCCAAATAGGTTAGTTCGTTACATGTGGTACCCTAGAAGATGGGTATCACAAGAGTGGTGAATGAGTCTGGAGAGGAGATAGCTACCTGAGTACCCACTTCTTGGAGGGTTTGTGTGGACTATAGACGATTGAATCAGGCCACCAAGAAGGATCATTCTCCACTACCATTTATTGATTAGATTATTGAGATGTTAGTTAAGAAGAGTCACTATTGCTTTCTTGACTTGCACTCGAGATATAATTAGGTGGCCATAGTGCCTGAAGACCAGGAGAAAATGACGTTCATTTGTCTGTTTGGAACGTATGCTTTTAGATGGGTGTCCTTCGGATTATGTAATGCCTTGGTTACATTCCAAAGGTGTATGATTTCCATCTTCTCGGACATCGTGGTGACTGTTTAGAGGTCTTCATGGATGACTTTTCAACCTATGACGATGGGTTTGATGCTTGTCTTGCTTGCCTAGAACGAGTACTTCAACGCTTCATTGAGATCCACCTTGTCGTATCTTAGGAGAAGAGTCATTTCATGATGACTCTAGGGATGGTTCTTGGTCACATCATCTATAATAGGGGCATGGAGGTTAATCCAGCTAAGGTAGATATCATCAAGAAGCTCAATCCACCATCCAATTTGAGATAGTTGCGGTCTTTTCTGGGGCATATCAGTTTCTACCGTCGGTTCATACAGGACTTCAATCGAATTACCCGACCGTTGACTGATTTTCTCATGAAAGACACTGAGTTCATTGTAAATGATAAGTGTCTTTCCTCTTTTGAGACTCTCAAGAATTAGGTTGTTCAGGCTCCTGTCCTTCAGCCAACTGATTGGTCTCTCTCCTTCGAGATCATGACAGATGCTTCTGATTTTGCTGTAGGGGTCGTGCTTGGACAGAGAAGGGAAAATGTGCCATTTGTCATACACTATGTTAGCCAGACTTTGGATGCCACTCAGTGGAACTACACTATGATTGAGAAGGAGATGCTAGCCATAGTATTTTCTCTGGATAAGCTTTAATCTTATATTCTTGGATCTAAAGTGACTATATATATATACCAATCGCACTACCATCCGATACCTAATTGCCAAGAAGAATGCCAAAGCCAAATTGACTAGATGGATCCTTCTACTCCAGGGGTTTGATATTGAGATTAAAGATAAACCTGGAGTCAAGAATGTGGTGGCAGATCACCTCTCTTGATTAGAGCATCTTGAGGATTCTGATATGACCACACCTATCACTGAGACATTACCAGATGAGGCGATCCGTGCCAACCTTTCTCCCATGGTACGTTGACACTGTGAACTATCTTGTTTCCAAGAAAGTTCCACAAGGTTGGCCTAGGTAGTGACTTGAGACCTTCCTCGCGAAAGCCAAGTCGTACCATTGGGAGGATCCTACCCTTTACCACGAAGGAGGGGATAGTGTTTGGAGTCGGTGTATTCCTCTGGAGGAGCACCATAACGTCCTCACCTATTGCCACAAGCTTGATGTAGGAGGACAACACTCTAGGAGACGGACAACACAAAAAGTTCTCCAATCCGGCCTTTAGTGGTCTACCCTCTTCAAGGATTCAGATGAATTTGTGAAGAGGTGTAGTGACTGCCAGAGGATGGGAACTTGTGGATAGAGAGATATGATGATGATGCATCCATTCACTTCTGTGAGGTTTTTGACACGTGGAGCATTGATTTCATGGGTGGATTCCCTAAGAGTAAGGGATTTGAGTAAAGTTTGTTAGTTGTGGATTATGTGAGTCGTTGGGTTGAGGTCATCCTTGCCTGAGTTGCAAATGTAAAGACCATTTGCAAATTTTTGAAGAAAATATCATATCACGATTCGGGGTGCCTAGAATCTTGATTTCTGATGGGGGACTCATTTTATCAACAATAAGGTACTTATTTACCTGTATAGCGGACATGATCGAACTCAGGGAGGCTACATTTCCTGAGGGTTATTCAATTAATAGACAAATTAATCAATTAAAATAAAAAGGAAATCTCAAAGGTAAACTATTCTTGGTTTTTGTGAAATTTTTCTCTTTTTATTTATTTATTTTTTTAAAATTTCTGTTTTTTTATTTTCTGATTTTCAAATTTTTAGTGATTTTAATTTTGCATTTTTTTAATTTTCAAATAACGAACAATATGCACAAGATAAAAACTACGCACACCAAACTATTTTTGTATTTTCTAATTATATCAAAAATGCTCAAAAAAATCCAGAGAAAATATTTTTGTGCTTTAAAGATTTCGAAATATTTTTTAGGATTTTTTATATATTTTTCAGATGTTTTTGTATTTTTCTAAAAGTCAAACAATGATAAAAATGAGAAACAGTATACAACTTGGAGTAATTTGCAACTTAAAAATATTTTAATTGCAAAAACTCCGGTTAATATTTTTTTATTATAAAATAAGGGCAATTATCTACAAATAGAGATTGAAATCATGATTTTTTGATTTTTGTAGATTTTTTTATGACTCTAATATGATTTTTAGTATTTTTCATTTTTTTGGGTTTTATAAATAGTTATTGCACAAAATTTGGATAGAAATTAAAAGATAATGGGCCCTAGTTAACGAGTTCAGCATAGACCATAGAGTCGCCACGCCATATCATCCACAAATGAATGGTCTTGCTGAGGTTTCAAAAAGGGAGATTAAGACTATTTTCTAGAAGGTTTTCCGCCCACACTGAAAGGATTGGTCTTAGCTTTTGGACTCGGTCTTGTGGGCCTATAGGACCTCCTTCAAGACACCTTTGGGCACATCTCCTTTCCAACTTGTTTATGGGAAGTCATGCTACTTACCTGTGGGGATCAAGCACAAGTCACTTTGGACAGCTACTGAGTTATTATTGGATCATGAGAGTATAGGACATCAGAGGAGAGCAAAATTGGCAGCCCTAGAGAAGTTAAGAGATACAACCTTTTCGAGTAGCCTACAATATATGGATAGAGTGAAAATATGGCATGATTCTCACATCATCCTTAAGCAGTTTGAGCCCAACCAGAGAGTATGGCTATTTGATGTTAGGTTAAGATTATTTCCAGGGAAACTTTATAGTAAATGGAAGGGTCCATACTTAGTCAGAAAGGTGCACGACAATGGTAGCATTGACATATCTGAGTTGTTTTCTGAGTCCACTTTTCGAGTCAATGGTCATTACCGAAGCCATATCTTGATCATGATCCTGTGACCGTTGATGTTGCCCCTATTCATTTTATATGAGATGTGTTCCTTGACTCACATCACCTGTGTCTCATACCTGATTTTTATATCTACTCTACCTCTATATAGATCCATATTGTCTATATCATTCATTAATTTTGGTGTAATACCCCAGATTCATCTTATGATTTTGCTATACATTGGATGCACTTTATCCTAAGTATAGGGGGGTATTAGAGGTGTGATTATTCCTTTGTTCATTACCTCTATTTTGTTGCATTTAGTTAGGGATATCTTACCCTAAGTATAGAGAGGTAATGTCTATACATTCTATGCTTAGGATTACTTGATCCTAAGTATAGGGGGGATCTGACAATTCGAAGATTGCCTGTGTTAAAATGTCATGATGGATTGGATTATCGTTCTCTTAAAATAACGCGTCGATTCGTTGTAGGCGAGCAATCGGAATCGGTCAAGAAATAACCACACAAAATTTAGTCAATTTTAATCAATGCGGTTTTATGTTTATTTTACTTGGGCAAGTCCCAAGGTCGAACACAAGGAGGTAAAGGAACAACCTAGAATTTTTTCTATCAAAGTTAGTGTATGGTTTTCGAGGCGGTCTTTTTTGTAATTTTTTAATGCAATTAGGGATGCAAAATACAACTTTGTCCTATTTTAGGGACTAAAATGTAAAGATCAATCAAATAATGTCCGAAAAATATGAAACTTGGCTGAGATGATGATTACGATGAAATGAATGCATTGTAATTTTGTTGGAATTTTTGGAAGCAAGATGATTTTTTATGAATTTTTAAATGCAACAAGGTGAATTTCAATATTTATATATAATAAATGTTAAACCTAATTATTTTTAAGGGATAAAAATACCCAAGATCGATCATTATGTGATGGATCTCAGAAAAATCCTAAACCTTAAAAAATATCAGATATAATACCTATTAAAAAGTAAAGATCGAAATATGCAAAATGATTTTTACAAGGCAAACCATGCATGTAAGTGCATTTTGGGTACAATGTTTAACACAATTAATTCTACAATATGTGAATTTTTGGTAATTTTTAGAGTAAAGGTTAAATTAGTTATGAAATTCAGAGCATGAAATGGGAAAAATATGTGGATTTCCACAAAACAATTATTTATTAATTAACCATTGATAACAAAAAATGTCAAACATATGCTAAGATGTAGAGAATTAATTGACGAACAAAATGCTATTTTTGGATAATAAAATGATCTAACGTAGAGGTCCAAAATTGAGGGAGAATACAGGGGTATTTTTGCAATATTTAAATATAAAAAAATACAGTGAAAGGACTAGATGGTAATTACCTAAACCCTTGAGCGTTTATCCGTAAATATCCCAGGAGAGCAAGTGCTATGCACGTGCCTCTGGCTGGCGGGGCTGGATGGTAAATAGGAGAAAGTCGATGGGTGCTTTTGAAAATATCCCAGTGGTCATGTGCGCAGCATGTGACCCTGGAGTAGCTTGTAGTTCATGCGGTCTTCAGGGACTTCGATGCAATCTTCCCCTGATGCACGTGCGAGGGGCATGAGTAGAACCGAGGCGCAGACGTACCCTCCACGTGGCTGAATGAAACGCTTTGTCTTTCTAGAGGCAATAGGTCCGGACCCAAGGCTGTCTTTCAACTCTGAACCGTCGATGAGGATAGATCTGATGTCTGAGATTGGTTGTTTTCTAGATGGCCCAGATCTTAGTCGTGCTGGATCTGATGGTTGTGGTTGGCCGATACATGGCCGGCGGTCATCGGGGCGGTGGCTGATGAAGTAGTAGAAGGGAGGTGCCGATGACGCTCTAATGCTCGGAGAAGCTCGTGATGCAGGTGCTGTTGGTGAAGAAGTTGACACGATGAATGAGATGGTGTAGTGGATGGAGTTGGCATTGACAATGGTGATCGATGGCCGTTGGAAGTTATCAGTGGAGCTTTGGCGGCGTTTGATGATGGAGATGGGGCAGAGCTTCTGGATATAATGGCGTGTTGTCGATGAAGCTTCGGGTGGCGGCGAAGAATGGCATAGTGGCTGGAGTCGAAGCAGATGACGTAGTTGTCAGAGGTACTCAACGACGTGCAGGTGGCCAGAGGAAGATGAGCTTGCGGAGGAGCGCAGCTCTGATGTGGGCACGATACGAGAAGATAGAATTGGACGAAGGTGACACGAAGGTGAAGCGAAGTGATCGGAGAAGATATCGGGGGGAGATGGTGATGCGAAGTAGCGGAGAGGATACCTGGAGGTAGGGTACTCGACGGCGTGGCCGGAGCCGAGCATCGGTTCGAAGGAGGGGCTGCAACAAGGTTGAGGACCTCGGATCTCGCCGATAGAGGGAGCACCGGGCTGTCACTTCTGATGAGGGGGCCTCTCTTCGTTTGAACGGTGGATGAAGGGGATGGTCGCAGCGGTGGCGTTCAAATAGGGTCGAGGGGCTGACCGAAGATGGTAGTAGGTCGGGGAATTAGGGATTCGATTGGGGATTGGATACAGTCTTAAATCGACGAGGTTTGATTGGATAATTGATGGATATCAGTGGAGATTGGAGGGAGAAGATCAGTCAAAGAAGGAAGGAGGATCGCGTGAAGGGAGATGACGAGCGAGATCAGTGGAGGAGAGATTCGTGGGGCATGCGACGGCCGGTGGAATTGGGGGAAAGTGGAGGAAGACGATGGTACATGGGCCTTCTGATCGGCCGAGATCGGATGGCCCTGGTCTTGCCACGTGGCGTCAGGAGGGGAAGTTTGAGGAGCACGTGCTGGGCATGTGCACAGAAGGCACGTGCCCCGCACATGCGGTGGTTTTTTTTATTTTTTTTATAAAATTGGAATAATAAATCCTTCAAAATTGGCTGACACGTGGCTGCTCCAGGAGCCGCCACGTATCAGACCCACAAAAATCAAAAAATAAATACGTTAATAAATATGTCAAAAAAAGTAAATGACTATGGATCAAAAAAGTTTCTTTACGAACGTTGCTCGTCTCGATGAGATCTACAACTTTCATGAAGATATCAAAACCAAAATCGATCAATTGCACAAAGTCATATTTTTGGGGTATCCCATGTACATAGAATACCTTGATTTTTAGGTTTTGTAATTTTTTGACGATTTTTAAACCATATAAAAATCTAGAAAAATATAATAAAATCAAAGATAAATATTTACATATTAATCTAACTTTTTTGGATTTTTATTAATTAAGAAAAAGAAGAAATAAAATAAAAGACGAAAAAGACACTTTTGTACAGATAGTTAGTGAAGACCTGGACTCAATTTGTTTCTTTGATTTCAAGCTCAGTTTGGAATTGGATTTTTGCATATTTTTAATAAAACTCTCATCAAAGAAGACAAATGAAAAAGAATTAAAATAAAATAGGTTAATTATGTACATAAGATAATAGGCCAAAAACTGCTAAAATACAAAATGTACAAAAGAGGCCCAAAATCCAACTTTCACATTCGAGCTCCGATTCACTAGAACTTTGTCTTGTTTTGAAGGTATTTCAATGTACATTACTAAAAAATGAGTAGGATCAAAACGGACATTGGATGAGGAAGATATGAGGGTTTTAGTTTGGCAATCCTAGAACTAGGTTTTGGGTTTTTGGTCCACTTATTTAGGTTAGTGATTTTTTTTATTTTTCATTTATTCTAGTTAGTGATATGTGCAAAGTGGATGTGCTTTTGGGTCATTCAGAGTTAGCATGAATTAGTTAAAAATCAGGTAAGTTAGTCTATTTACAGGTCAATTTTGGCTGTGATTTTTGGCTTCTTATTTTGTGCGAAAATAAGTGATAAAATGCAATTCTTATCAAAACATGCATGAATGCTAATTATGATGAATAAATGAAGAAATGCCAATGATTTTGAGGTATTAGAGTATAATTAATAACTTTAAGAGTGATGAATATGAGATTCATCATCCCCCTATACTTAAACAATGCTCGTCCCAGAGCATCAAAAGAAATGCCATGAGGTGAAATGAGATTGGGTTTCATACCAAGACCATGAGATGAAGGTGAAAATGAAACTAGACTTGACCTTTGGATTATTAGTTTGGCGGAATTTCTGTGAGGCTTAGAATTTTAAATTCAACCGCCTTCAAGTTCTACACATCACTGTCACATTTTCGGCTCAGAAGTCATCATAGATCAATCCTCCTCCCAAAGCATACCCTATGAACAATGAACAATCGAATCTTGTGTGTGAAAGGTCTTAGCTCTTCCCATCCGGAATGCCAGACTACCATGCAAACCTCCTCTCCAGTAACTCGTCCTCGGGGAGTCAGGTATTTCCTTCTAAGGTCTATCACGTTGTGTTCACAATTGAAATGGGGGAGAAGTTAGAAGAAGGAGAAAAGAACTGGAGGGTGGCCAGTATAGTCACCTCTCCTTGTGAAGCTGGCCAGTGTAGCCAAGTCTCCACCAAGATCTGTAGGTTTTCTTGAAGCTTGGACCTTTTTTGGTCAGATATTTATTTGATAGTGGCTTCTTTGAATTTGGATTTTTGGTAGTTCTGCTTGGATCTTGTTGTGTCCCTGCAGATATAGAATCTTTTTTTTCCGTAAATGTTTTGGGGTCTTAGAAAAAATTGTATCCAGCCGTCCATCCTTTTTTCCGAAGCTTTATTTCAACCCGCACTCCGATCTTTAGATTTCCACGCTACTAGAAAAGAAACTCACACAGTCTTCCAACGCCCCGTCTGAGTTGAGCTACGTGCATAGTGCGAGAGTACAAATTGATTCAAAAATTTATGCAAAGATGTATAAGAAGCCATTTTTTTCAAAAATTTTGGTTGGACACAATCTATGTTAGTAGCAAAACTCTTTTTCTTTTGTTCTTTTATTGTTCTTTTGTTTGTTTTTTTTTCAAGTTAGTTACCCACCTTGTAAATACATATAGACTTACGCGAAAATACGAGATATGGGTAAAATATATACACAGTATATATACAGACCCCCTATAATTAGCGAGTGATATGTCCTCAGAGCACCGGAAGCGTAAAGAAGACATGCTCGGGCTAAGAATAAGAGAGTGAAAAAGAAAAAGATAGATACATCGGTTCTCCTACCTATACTTAGGCTGTGAACAATCTAAGTATAGAAGAAGAGCGAAAATGAAGCAATCGGGATATGTGAATGAGGAGAGTATATACATATGAGCATAAGTTCCCCCTATACTTAGGCTCTGATCAGCCTAAGTAAGGAAGAAGGGTGGAAATGGTATATGAAATGGGGAGAATGGTATATACAGATGGCATCGGTCCGCCCTATACTTAGGCCTTGGCCTAAGTAGTGGAAGAAGTTGTACAAGGAGATCAATGAGGTTGGGAGGGGGAATGATATGATGAATCTTCAATGTGCTCTTTCTGCATGAAGTAGATGACCTCAACTTGAACTGTCAGCTCTTTGGATGATTCTATATATGGCTTCAGCAATTTTTCCATTCACTGAGAAAGGTTGTGCATTATCTTTGAGTTCGTCAATATCCACACTTCCATTGGTATGCACATCGATGATAATGTAGGGACCCGTCCATTTTGATTTGAGTTTCCCGTGAAAAATCTTCAACCGAGCATTGAACAACCACACTTTCTGCCTAGGGACAAAGGATTTATGTCTAATGTGTCTATCATACCATCTCTTGACCTTGTCCTTATAGATCACACTTTTGTCATATGCGCAGTTTCGGATTTCAATTAGCTCATTGAGATTTAAGTCTCAGCATAATTTTCCAAGGTGACAGCTCCAATTTAGCTTTTTGATCACCCATTTTGAATTGTGAATTAGCTTTGCAGGTAAATGGCATGGATTGCCATAGATCATCCTAAAAGGTGAAGTACCGAGTGGAGTCTTGTAGGCTGTCATATAGGCCCACAGAACCTGGTCCAACAGTTTAGACCAGTTCTTCCTATCTGGAAGGACCAACTTCTTAAGAATACCCTTTACCTCCCTATTAGAAACCTATGTCATGCTATTAGATTGTGGGTGATATGGGTTGGCTATTCTATGCTCAAATTTATATTCCTTAGCCAAAGATCTCATTTCCTTATTCACAAAGTGGCTACCCCCATCCGAAATCAATATTTTGGTATCCCAAACCTTGCAATGATATTATCCTTGATAAACTTACAGACGATTTTGCTATCTGCAGTTCGGGTTGGAATAGCCTCTACCCATCTTGATAAATAATCAAATGCTAACAAGATGTACTCAAATCCATGGCTATTGGGAAAATGACCCATAAAATCAATCCCCCATGCATCAAAAACATCACAAAAAAACATTGGTTGCATGGGCATTTCATCTCTATAACCAACAACCCCTCCCATTCTTTTACAAATCGGGCATGACCGTACAAAATCATCAGCATCTCGAAATAAGGTCTGCCAGTAAAATCCACATTGGAGTACTTTATGCGCGGTTATCTTTCCCGAATGGTGTCATCCAGCCTCAAGAGAATGATAATGTGTGAGGACACTGTGATATTCCTCCTGAGGAATACATCTTCGCCAGACGCAATCTGATCCTTCATAGAAAAGGAAAGTATCGTCCCAATGGTATTTTCTCGAATCCAACTTCAACCGATCAATCATTCTCTTGGTCCAACTAAAGGGAACCTTCTTGGAGACAAGATAGTTTACTATGTTGGAATACCGTGGGAGTGAATCAGTAACGCAAATTGACTCGTCTAGAAAAGTCTCCTTAATTGGTCCAGTGTCACGATAATCGTTTTGCTCAATTCGAGAAATGTGATCAGCAACAACATTCTTTATTCCAGGTTTATCCTTGATCTCCAAATTAAATTCCAGGATTAATAAGATCCATCTCAAAATCCATGCTTTGGCATCCTTCTTCTCCATTAGATATCTAATTGTCATATGATCAATGAAAATCGTCGCCTTGGAGCCCAATATGTATGATATGAATTTTTCAAGGGCTCAAACTACCGCGAGCATTTCCTTTTCAGTTACCCTATAATTTCTCTATGCAAGATCCAACACTTTGCTTGCGTAATGAATCACATAAAGTAAATTATCTCTTCTTTGTCCAAGCATAGCCCCGACAGCAAAATCCAATGCATCAGTCATGATCTCAAAGGGAAGAGACCAGTCAAGAGCTTGTAATATCGTCGATTCACATATTTTCTTTTTCAGGAGCTCGAAGGCCTCTAGACACTTGTGATTTACAATAAACATGGTGTATTTTCCTAAGAGCTCAGTTAGTGGGCGGACAGTCTTTGAAATATCAGGAATAAACCTTCGATAAAATCCAACATACCCTAAGAAAGACCTCACTGACTTGACGTTGGTTGGTGGATCAAGTTTCTTGATCACATCCACCTTGGCAGGGTCGACCTCCATTCCCTTTTTAGAGATGATGTGCCCCGACACGATACCCTCTGTCACCATAAAGTGACTTTTTTTCCCAGGAGAGTACCAAGTTAACCTCCCTGCATCTCTGGAGGACTCGGTCCAAGTGCGCTAAACAAGTGTCGAATGAATCACCATGGACCGAGAAGTCATCCATGAAGACTTCCAGGAAATCACCAACCATTTCGGCAAATACAGCAATAATGCACCACTGAAATGTGCCTGGGGCATTACAATGCCCGAATGGCATGCGCTTGAATGCATGAGTACCGAAAGGACATGTAAATGTGGTCTTTTCCTGATCCTTGGGAGCGATAGCTACTTGATTGTAGCCAGAGTACCCATTAAGAAAACAGAAGAATGATTTCCCTGCAAGTCTCTCCAAGATTTGATCAATAAATGGTAGTGGAAAGAAATCTTTCTTGGTCGCAGCATTCAGGCACTTGTAATCGACACAAACGTGCCACGACGTGGGTACTCAGGTCACAATCTCTACCCCCTCCTCATTGGTGACCATCTGGATTACTGATTTCTTTGAGACAACATGAAGGGGAGCTACCCACTTGGAGTTAGAAATGGGGTATATAAACCCTACTTTGCACCATTTCTCTATCTCTGTCTTAACCACTTCCCGAAGATTGGGATTTAATCTTCTTTGAAATTCACGGGAAGGTCTTGTGTTATCCTCAACATAAATTTGGTGCGAGCAGATAGCGGGATTCATTCCCACAAGATCCAACACAGTCCAACTCCAACCAATGGATTTTCGATGCTGCTCAAGGACTTTGAGCAATCTAGATTCATGATCTATGGTCAATGATGAGCTAATGATCACATGAAATTTCTCTTAAGGTCCCGTAAGAAATGCATACTTGAGTGTAGGAGGAAGTGGTTTCAGCTCCGGTAAATCTGAATCATCAATTAGGTTTGGCTGAATGGCTTTTGAGTCTGTCTCTATGTTGGTGGGCGATGAATCACTCTGTGACGTGCTATCAATTCTGACGACAGGTGAGTCAGATCACAAAATTAGTGCGGTAATTCGGCCAAAGCCGCGTTCGACTCATCATCGATATTTTTTTATTGTCCCGAAGAAGATGGGACTGATAAATCCGAAAGGATTTCTATGTCATCAAGGTTATAGGTATCTGTGTGTCTAGATAGCTTTGGCAACATCTCGCAAACTGTACTGTGCACTGTTTCTTCTTCTGATGAGGGGCTTTCACTTTGAATTTCTAGAAGTTGATCCCAAGGCCCAGTAGTGCTAATGAGATTGCATTCTGATGTATCTGAGTACTCAGTGGTAGATTCGGAGTCTGATCTTTGCCAATTTATTTGCTTCATCTGCAAGTCCACCTCTCCTCCTTGAGAGCGGAATTTCATCATTCCTGTACCGTAATCGAATACATCTTTAGCGGTCCGCAAGAATGGTCTTCCAAGAATGATGTGGGATTCCTTCAAATGGTTCGGGGTCTCCATATCAAGGATAGTGAAGTCCACTTTGTATTTTGTACCCTCGATCAAGATGACTACATTCTTTATTTCTCCCTTAGGTCTCCTAGTGGATTTATCAGCAAACTGGAGCAGAGATAATGATTTTTTGAGAGTACCTAACTCCAGTTTGTAATATAAAGCTAAGGGGAGAAGATTGATCGAATAACCATTATCGAGTAGTGTGCGCGTGAACACAATGCCGCCAATGAGATTCTCCACATAATGAGCACCTAGATCCCTTTTCTTACTTGGTAAATGCTGATTTCTAACACATTTGGTAGTTGCAACAGTCAAGATAGGAGTCTCCACAAATTGACTTGGTTTCTTCGTACGAGTCCTGATGGAAGTGCATTTCACTTTCAAGTACTTTTAAAATGCTGGATTGTTGGCCACATATTGATCAAAGGGTACTTTGACTGTGATATTTTCCTGGCAGAATCGTTCCATTTCGGGGTCATCTTGAATGTTTTTCTTTGGTTTTCCTTTCTTAAGAACATGGGGGATAGGAATGGAAGCATTTGAGACAGGAGATAGAGAACTAGAGTCATAAATAAGAGTATCTTTATTAGAAATGGAGTTCTTATTACAATCATTGGTTTTATGATAATAATCAAAATCATGTAGCTGAAAAGGTGACAAAGGTAATTTTGTAGCAACTACAGGTGCAAGGTCCTCTATAGACTCCATAGATGCTTTTCCTTTCTCATTTGTTGGGATCTTCACAGGGACTGAATTCAGGTGTCCTTCTTCGTTTTTGGAAGCATCCTCTAGTTGATCTTCTAAGTCTTCATGATCCAATTCCCGTGCTCGGTCAGATACTTCCATGGTCCTTCCGCTCCTAAGTGACATAGCATTGATATTGTCAAATGAAAGGATCTCATGTTCAGATATGAGAGAATCTAAATAGTATACTTGGACATTTTGTTGGGAAGATTGAGATTTGTTCAATCTATTAGAAATTAGCTTGAACTTGGGCAGGAATGGTTGTAGCAGGAGCTATCTGTTCATATCTCCAACAGGACAAGCGATTAACATCAACTCATAGATCTTGTAGCTCATTTGAAAAGTTGCGAATTTCCTCGAGCATCTGTCTTTGGATATCTACGGGTTATTCTTGAGAATTGGATGGTTGAGATGGTTGTTTTGAGACGTGACTTTATGGAGCTTGGTACAGTTGACAGTATTGCTAAGGCTAGTTCTGACGGTAGTATGGTTGCTGCTACTGCTTCGGATGCTGGAATGATAAAGTATTCTGAGTGTGCTACGCAGCTTGTGGGAACATGATGAATACTCATTCATCACTCTTTATTCTTATATTTTAGCTACAAAAACCTTTGCAAATGCATGTATATAGTTGTAAATATAAATAATTATCAAAAGCATGCATTATGTAAAAAGTAATAATTAGCATGTTTATGTGCAGAAATAAAAGAATAAAGATCAAAAAGAAAAAAAGGGAAATATTTAGAATAAATATTGAGCAACCTAACCCAAGGGAGGGCTCAGCATGGGCCTGACCGCATAAAAGCCAAAGTAGAGGGAGATAGGGGCTCATGTGTGTAAATATTTATGTAAATAAAATAAAAATATTTTCCTCCCAAAAAGAGACTAAAATAGGCTTGTAAATACTTGTATATATTTATAAATATAAAAACAAGATAAAAATAATAAAATAAAAAAGAAAACAAAAATATCACTCATGTACATAGTCACCTTGTATATAGTCCACTCATCCCTATTTATTTAGCCTTATAAATAAATAAAATTAATTTCCAAAAATTTTATAAATATTCTATATGATATGGTGTAAATAAATAAAATAAATTTAAACAAAAACAAAATAAAAAGAACAAAAATTAAAAATCCAAAAATACTTTGTAAATATACCATGTATATATATGTACATATTTATTTATTTCACCTATGTATATAAATAATAAAAATAAAATAAAAATATCTTTTTATTCCTAATTTTATGATATAAATAAATAAAATATAAAATGGGAATAAAATTGTATAAAAATAACAAATTAAAAATCAAAATTAAAAACCCTATATTGTATATATACCTAAATATAGCTATATAGTATAAATACCTTATTTTTACTTTGAAAAATTAATTAAAAATCACAAAAAAATAGAAAATATGAAAACAAAAATATTTCATGTTTTGAGTTTTAATTAAATAAGCCATTTGCTATTTTTAATCGAATTTCCATATAATTTCCAGGTGGCAGCTTCCTATTGGTCCAGGGGATTGTTGACCGCCCGGTCAACTCCCCCCCCAGGACCACTTCCCATAGGTATTAGGTGCCCGACCCGACTTCTCCCTAATTTCGTACCTAAACCCGATCCCTTCTCACCTAAACCCCGGGTCCGATTCATTCCTGCTATATCCGAGAACCTCGCCGGAGCCCCCGCCGGAGCCCCCGCCTCGAGATCCGCGCCTTCCATTGCCCTACCCGACCTCATCTTCCCGGACCCTCCACCGTATATGGCTCGAGCTCCGCCACCTTAATTTTCATCTTTGGTTCATTCGCTCCACCCCCAGTGACCTCCAGTGCTCGAGTGAGAGTGACAGCTCGCTCCAGGTGCTGTCGCAGCGAGGAGAGGGCGTTCAGACCACTGATCCGGCGAGTCATCACCGCCGTGCTCCGCCCAGAGCAGGAGCTCGAGCCTCGGAGGTCGACGCTCCTTGAGGCGAGGACCCAGAGCTTTGCAAGCTCGCCCACAGTCCATTCCTCCACCCAGGTAGACCCTTTTTCCTTTCCTTTTCGTCAATTTCAGATTTCCCCCAATTCGCTCAGCCGTCGTTCTTCACTGATTCCGATCACGTCCACCTCCCATCCGACCATCGGGCTGTACCATAGCCTGCGCCGTTCTCCCACGCACATTCTCCGCACTCCCATTCAACCCAGCTCGCACAGGAGTTGGGGTTCGAGCTCCTCCGTCCACACCCTCGCCGGAGCTCGGCCATACCGACCCCCCCGACCACCTTCACCACGCCTAACGGGGTCGAGGCATTTTGCCCTCGACCCGCGAGCTTTCTGGTTTACTTTGCAGGTTCATCCAAGCCCATCTGAGGGCTTGGACCATTGGGTCCAGTAGCCCCGCCTCCGCCGACCTTGCCGGAGCTCTCCAGAGCTCGGCTGGGTCATCGGAGACCTCCAGCAGACGCGGAAGCCTTCCACGCACCTTTTCCGATCATCAAAGGGCTCCCAGGAGGAGGCCAGCACCGTCACGACCTCGACGAAGTTCGTCGGAGGCCAGTTCGTCCTCCATCCCTATCCGCCGTCCGATCGCCCCCGTGCTCCAGATTTGATCGTGCCCGTCCATTTGAGGAGCGTCCCTGACCGCCAGATCCTTCAGGGGACGATCTCCATCGTTGATCCAGCGAGGCTGAGTCGCGACGCGTCTTCACCGTCAGATCCAGCACGTGGCGAAGCCCCAGCCATCCGATCATCGCGAGGAGCCCAGCTTTGGAGCGCCACCCGCATCCTGACCGTTGATCTACCACGTGGCGCTCATCCATCGGCTCGACTTAATAAAGGCTAATTACCCTTAGGCCCTCCTGTTTCTTTTATTTAGCATCTAGTCCTGTAAATACGTTATCTAGTTGTTTAGTTTTTGGTACAATTGCATTGAGGACCCTGCACTTTATTTCGTTCGCATTTATGCCCCTGTATATGGTGTAGCACGTGCTTCGACACGTGGTTTTCTGGGCTATTTGCACTTTATACCTTGTAGTTCTGAGATGTTATGGAATGAATGAATAGTTTTGGATTATTGCATTTATACCCCTGTGCGTAATTTAATAGTGCATGTGCGTTTATTTTTGGGTTAATTGCAAACTAGCCCTCGAACTTTTGGTACCTGTTACCAAATAGTCCTAGGACATAGTTTTTATTACATTTAGGTCCCTGAGTGCCCCAGGCACGCGCGATGCGTGTGTTTTCTTGGGTATTTTGCACCGGACCCCCCAAAACTCTTGGTATTTGCACTCAGGTCCCTATGCACAGTACCAACTTTCTATTTTTGAATAAAATAGCAATCCAACTCCAAATCCAACGAAAATTGGACACATGGCTCCTGCCATAGTGTAAAATTTTCTGAATTTTTGGAGACATTTTCGTTTTGATTTGATATTTTTAAAAATTCAAAAACATCAATTTTCGTTATCGTTTAACTTTGAAAATCACAAAGAAAATATTAAAATCTATCTAAAAATTACAAAAAAATTATCTACTGTTTGCTTTGTTGTGCTTGACTTTCTAGCCAATTTTGGCTATTTTTCATTATATAAAACTCCTAAAAATTGAAAAACACCTAAAAACTCCTAAAAATTCTAATAAATAAATAAATTAAAAACCCAAAAATCATAAATCCAGTGGCTAAATTTTCTTTGTAGTTTTTTCTATACAAGAAAATTACCTCTAGGCTTTTTAGGGGTTTTTGGATAATTTATCTAAACCCCTTAAGCTTGGCTGGACATTGTTTCTATCTTTTTGCATTGTTTCATTTTTAGAAAATAAAAAAAAATCAGAAAAATCCAAAAAATTCACTAAAAATAGTAAAAATTATAAAACACACAAAAATATTTTTATTTGAATTTTGGGTTGATTTTTAGTGCATTAAATAAATAGTTGAATTGCTTGGTTTTATTGTTTTCCTTATTTTCTTAATTAACCAAAAATCCAAAAAAATATAAAAAGAATTAAAAACCACAAAAAATACCTGTTTCTTTTCTTTTATTTTCTTTTTGACTACGTCGTAGGCCGCAAGGCCATTTCGTGCTCCTTGTGTTCGACCCTGGTCGCTATACCAGGTTAAAATAATAGCAAGACCGCTATTGATTTCGATTTGATTTTATCTTCTATTGGTGGTCTATATTTGTGGATTGATCGAGTCTGATTGCTTGGGTCGCAACGACCATTTAGCACCTTATACCTGAGTGTTCAGATCGGCTATCAGAACACAACATTATAGAAAGTGGGTGGATGTTGGTAAGGCTGACAGTCCCCCATATTACCCTATCGGGTAGTGTCTTGAGTGTACCAGATGCCATTCACTTCGAATGTCGGAGGAGGGATTTCTTCAACAATCTTGGCTGGTGAAGGTGACTGCTGGGAAGGTTCGGCGAAGGATTGGTCCTGGACCCATGGTTGTTGTTGTCCTGATCCTGGCTGCTCTTGGACGTGATGTATACGATACATCAACACTGTAGGTGTAGTGGGTATCCCTATCTTTGATACCTTCTCAGTCAGCTTCTCCATTTGCTTTGGAAACTAGGAGATCCTGTTGTCGATGTCGTTCATCCTTTTATGAATCTGATCCACAACCATCAATTTATCAACGATGATGTTCATACTTGGAATCAAATCTTCTGCTATTTTAGCAATAGTTTGCTTTCCCCCTTCGGATTGAAATGTATTCAGGGAATCGGTGTATGCCCTACTGGCAATCTGTGAGCGGCTTGTCTCAGCCATTTGCTCTAGTACTTTCCAGACGGTTTCAGCCCCTCGTGATGTGTAGTTGCCACCGCATGCTGCACTCACCAACCTTTGAGTCTCATAGCTGAGGCCAGAGTAGAGTGATTGAACTAAGAAGTTGTTATCCAGGTCATGGCATGGACATTTCTGTAGTAGATCGTTAAATCTATCCCAAGCATCACAGAGTAGTTCATTAGGCATCTGAGAGGAACTGGTGATGTGTGTCCTCATCTGGTTGGTTCGATTCAAAGGGTAGAATTTTTTTAAGAATAGGTTTTTGAACCTATCATAGCTGGTCACCGTCACTCCTAAATTCTTTACCCAGTAATCTGCCTTCCCTTTCAAGGCGAAAGGGAATGCAGGGAAACGAATGTAATCCTAGCTGACTTGGGGGTGCCTTAGATTAGAACATATCAGCTCCAAGTCTCGCAAAAATTCATATGGTTCTTTAGTTGCATTACCATGGAACTGTGGTAATTGACTCAAAAAGTGTTGTTTCAGTTCATAGTTGATATTTGGCTGAGGAGGCCGCAAGTAATTTCTCACTCTGTACTGCCCAGGATTGTACGCTACTTCCATTGGCGGTTCTCCCCCAGCATTCAACCGCTCTAGTTGCTCCGTCAGTAAAAGCTATTGCTGCTCAGATGCAGCTAATCTCGCAAAAATCATGTGCATTGGATCTTCATTGGGTTCATCTTCATGGTCTTTCTTGGGAGGCATCTTGGGAGGCATCTTCTTCTTCAAATTCTTCTTCTCTTCACCTTCAGAATATGAGAAATCAGAGTCAATAGATTGGAAAGAATCAGAGTTATCGAGGTGATAGTCTTTCTCGATGTGACTAGGAGATAAAGAAAGAGTATGAGTTTGTCCTCCTTCCAGGAAGATGAAAGAATCATAGGAGGAGGATTCATGGGAGAGGTGTCCCTGAACCCAAGGTGGTCCTGAGTAAGAGTGTCTATGAACCTTTGAGACTGAAAAGTTTGTGGTGGTCAGAGAAGGGTTTGCGAAGTACGAACGAAAATTACCACAATCTTCCAATCTCGATTTCAAGAGATTATCAATAGGTTTACGATTCATGATCTAGGCACAAGTGTGCGGTATTCGATGATTATCTAGTTTCTATGCACAAATCAAATACAATACAGAGCCTTGTTTCACAAACTTACTCAGTGAAGGCCGTGAGGGTTCAACCAATTATCTTGTCAATTTTTATATGGTGAGAATTCAAATCTTACAAACCGTTTAAACGAGCTGTTAGGTACCTGTATTTCCCTACCGACTGGCCCGAATTCTTACGACCAGTTGCACCTACTTTCAGCCGGTATGGGTGTAAGTACGGACCGTAAAATAGCTACCCGTGTTACTTGAGGACAGAGCCTTATGCAGTGTCCTCTAAACCACCAACTCTTCTAAGGAAATCAGGACCGTTTACTAGCTACCCATTAGATCCTCACTGAGAAGTAGCTAATCGTTTTTGATAGAATCAGTAGTCAATATGAAAATCCTAGCTTGGCTCTATCCTAGTGTGCGTCTCTCTCCTCGCTACAAGAAAAAAGCATACATTGTCGGGGTTGCTCTCCTTCAAGAATTATTGATTTTATAGCTTATTTAAAATCAGCTATATTTAGCAGTCCCAAATTTAATTAGGTGACCACTAAAGAATTAAGTGGGCACAAATACATGTCTACCATCCAGTCCCAATTTCCTTTAAAATTATATGACAAAACAAGAGGGAGAAATTTGGGAAAGCCGATGCACGTGAAAAACTATGATATATGCTCAGTTAGAAGACTTACAGTGAATCCTCGCAATCTCTATGTTGGATGCAATACAAGAATCGAAAGATTATTTTAAATGAATGCAAGCCGATGAAAAACCGTACCTAGCAGAAAGTTTTATTAACTGGGAAGAATTGAGTTGAATTTGGCTAAATTGAACGATCTAATGTGTGTCTCAATTAAATTGAAGTGTGGCCTTAGGTCCTACGAGCACAATCAAAAAATTTTAATGCTTTAAGAGCCGTAAGTGCAGGTCTATCCTAAGCACCACTCAAGTCGGATCCCACCCTCACTGGAGAGTGAAACAAGCCACGACACACTACAGAAAAAGTTCAAGATCTTTTATACACACGCGAGAGTCCAAATGGTCACCGCTATAAATGAGAAATTAATTATAGAAATTAAAATTGCATAAAATAAAATCCTAGACTCTACGCTCTCTCATAACTTGAATCGATCTTAAATTAATTATGGATTTTTTCGGAAGTTCGTGAATATGCTTCAGTTTCCAAAAACCGCTCTACATACGCCGGGTACCTCGCAAGAAAAATAAGAGAGATGGTGTAAGAGAGTGATTCAAAATAAATCAAAAATAAAATAAGAAAAATAAATGTTGAAAATAAAATAAAATAAATGCAGGGAAAAAAATGAAATTTACAGTGAAAAATTCGGGGATCAGATTACCCGAACGCAGAAAACCTAAAGAAAAAAATTTTAGACAAAAAAACTAAGTTGTTTGCCTCCCCGACAACGACGCCATCTGACGAGTCCGAGATTGCCAGTGTTAAAATGTAACGATGGATTGGATTATTGTTCGCTTAAAATAATATGTCATTTCGTTGTAGGTGGGCTATCAGAATCGGTCATACAAAATTTAAAATCAATTTTAATCAATGTGGTTTTATGTTTATTTTACTTGGGCAAGTCCCAAGGTCAAATACAAGGAGGCATAGGAACAACCTAGAATTTTATCTATCAAAGTTCTGTACGGTTTTCAAGACGGTCTTTTTTTGTATTTTTTAATGCAATTAGGGATGCAAAACGCAACTTTGGCCTATTTTAGGGACTAAAATGTAAAGATCAATAAAACAATGTCCGAAAAATATGAAACTTGACCAAGATGGTGATTACGATGAAATGAATGCACTGTAATTTTTTGGAATTTTTGGATGCAAGATGAAATACAAGCAAGGTGAATTTAAATATTTATTTATAATAAATATTAAACCTAATTATTTTCAAGGGATAAAACTATCCAAGATCGCTAGATGGTTGATCTCAAAAAAATCCAAAACCTTAAAAATATCAGATATAATACCTACTAAAATTAAAGATCGAAATATGCAAAATGATTTTTACAAGGCAAATCATGTATGCAAATGCAACTCTTTTTGGGTACAATGTTAAACACAATTAATTCTACAATATGTTAATTTTTGGTAATTTTTAGAGCAACGGTTAATTAGTTATGAAATTCTGAGCATGAAATAGGCCAAATATGTAGTTTTCCACAAACAATTGTTTATTAATTAACCATAGATCACAAAAAATTCAAACATATGCAAAGATGTAGAGAATTAATTGACAAATAAAATGCTATTTTTGGATAATAAAATGGTGTAACGTAGAGGTCCAAAACTTAGGGGGAATACAGGGGTATTTTGCAATATTTAAATATACAAAAATGCAGTGGAAGGACTAGATGGTAATTACATATACCCTTGAGCGTATATCTGCAAATATCCCAGGAGAGCACGTGTTATGCACGTGCCTCTGAGTGGCAGGGATGGATGGTAAATAGGAGAAAGTCGATGGGCGCTTGTGAAAATATCCTAACGGTCACGTGCGCAGCACGTGACCTTCGAGTATCTTGTAGTTCAGGCGGTCTTCAGGGGCTTCGATGCAATCTTCCCCTAACACATGTGCGAGGGGCGTGAGTAGATCCGAGGCGCAGGAATACCCTTCACGTGGCAATAGGTCCAGACCCGAGGCTGTCTTTTAACTCTGAACCGTCGATGAGGATAGATCAGATGCCTGAGGTTGGGCATTTTCTGGATGGCCCAGATCTTAGTCACGCTGGATTTGACGACTGTGGTTGGCCGACATACGGTCGGCGGTCATCGAGGCGGTGGCTGATGAAATGGCAGAAGGGAGGTGACAATGACGCTCTAATGCTCAGAGAAGCTCGTGATGCAGGTGCAGTTGGTGAAGAACTTGAGCCGACAAAGGAGATGTCGTAGTGGATGGAGCTTTGGCATTGATGAAGGTGATCGAGAGCTGCTGGTGGTTGTCGATGGAGCTTTGGCGGCGTTTGATGTTGGAGCCAGGGCGGAGCTTCCAGATGTACTGGCATGTTGTCGATGAAGCTTCAGTTGGAGGCGAAGAATGGGGTAGTTGTCGGAGGTGCTCAATGACTCGTAGGTGGCCGAAGGAAGATGAGCTTGCGGAGGAGCGCAACTCTGATGTGGGCGCGAGTCGAGAAGATTGAATGGGGCGAAGGTGACGTGAAGGTGAAGCGAAGAGATCAGGGAAGATATCGGGGGGAGATGATGATGCGAAGTAGAGGAGAGGATACCTGGAGGTGGGGTGCTCGACGTGGCCGGAGCGGAGCAGCGGCTCGAAGGCGGGGCTGCAACGAGGTTGAGGACCTCGGATCTCGTCGATGGAGGGAGCATCGGGCTGTCACTTCCAATGAGGGGGCCTCTCTTCGTTTGAATGGCAGATGAATGGGATGATCGCGGCGGTGGCGTTTAAATAGGGTTGAGGGGCCGGCCGGAGATGGTAGTAGGTCGGGAGATCAGGGATTCGATTGGGGATTGTATACGGTCTTTAATCGACGAGGTTTGATTGGAGATTTGATGGATATCAGTGGAGATCGGTGGGTGAAGATCGGTCAAGGAAGTATGGAGGATCGCGTGAAGGGCGGTGACGAGCGAGATCGATGGAGGAGAGATTCGTAGGGATTGCGGTGGCCGGTGGAATTGGTGGAAAGCGGAGGAAGACGAAGGTATAGAGGTCGTTCGATCGGTCGAGATCGGACGGCCCTGGTCTTGCCACGTGGCGTCAGGAAGGGAAGTTTGAGGAGCACGTGCATAGAAGGCACGTGCCCCGCACGTGCGATGGTTTTTATTTTTTTTTATAAAAACGGAATAATAAATCCTTCAAAAATGGCTGATACGTGGCGGCTCCAGGAGCTGCCACGTGTTAGGCCCACAAAAATCAGAAAATAAATAATTTAATAAATATGTAAAAAATAGTAAATGACCTCGGATCGAAAAAATTTCTTCATGAAAGTTGCTCGTCTCGATAAGATCTACAACTTTCATAAAGAGACCATAACTAAAATCGATCAATTGCACAAAGTGATATTTTTGGGGTATCCCAAGTACATAGAATACCTTGATTTTTGGGTTTTGTAATTTTTTGGTTATTTTTAAACCAGATAAAAATCCAGAAAAATATGATAAAATCAAAAATAAATATTTACACATTAATCTAATTTTTTGGATTTTTATTAATTAAGAAAAAGAGTAAATAAAATAAAAGACGAAAAAGACACTTTTTGTACAGATAGTTAGTGAAGACTTGGACTCAATTTGTTTCTTTGACTTCAAGCTTCATTTAGATTTGGATTTTAGCGTATTTTAATAAAACTTTCATGAATGAAGACTAATGAAAAAGAATTAAAATAAAATAGGTTAATTATGTACGTAAAATGATAGGTCAAAAACCGTTAAAATACAAAATGTACAAAAGAGTCCCAATACCCAACTTTCACATTCAAGCTATGATTCACTTGAACTTGGTCTTGTTTTGAAGGTATTTGAATGTACATTAGTTCAAAAGTGAGTAGGATAAAAACGGGCATTGGATGATGAAGATATGAGGGTTTTAGTTCGGCAATCCTAGAACTAGGTTTTGGGTTTTTTGTCCATTTATTTAGGTTAGTGGTTTTTTTTATTTTTCATTTATTCTTTTTAGTGTATGTGCACAGTGGATGTGGTTTTGGGTCATTCAGAGTTAGCATGAATTAGTTAAAACTCAGGAAAGTTAGGTTATTTACAAGTCAATTTTGGCTGGGATTTTTGGCTTCGTATTTTATGCAAAAATAAGTGATAAAATGCAATTCTTATAAAAACATGCATAAATGCTAATATGTCGAATAAATGAATAAATGTCAATGATTTTGAGGGATTAGAGCATAACTAATGACTTTTAGAGTGATGGATCTGAGATTCATCAGGATCACCGACATCTATTGGTTTTATTTTTTTTATTTTGAGTCGTTGTATTATAGGATTGTTTTCACATCTCTATACTCGGCACGAGTTATGTCTTCCTTCATCACTCTCTAACCACTTTGAGGACATTGTTCGAGCTAAGTATAGGGGATGTAGTATATAATGTATATATACTTTACTTGTAACTTGTGAAAACCTCGTATTTTCTTTTTCCTAAAATATGGAATATTTTTGATATCCAAAAACTTCAAATAATCACGCCATTACATAGATCTCGTCGTGATCTTTCCAACGAGCCCAAGAACACCCAATTTTGATATTTCTAACTCAAGTTATCAATGTTTTAAGTATAATAGTTGGGACCCATATATGGATCCGAACCATATCTGAATTGCACCCATTTTCACCTCTCCCTCTATAAATAGAAGGTGATAGGCTACTCTCTCAAAACCGTAGCCACCACCATCCTTCCTTCTCATTGGAGCACCACCACTATGGTCAGATTTGGTCGCCGGAGGACCGTCATCGACGTCGGAGAAGGAGCTCCGATCGAAGATCTGCGGTGTCACCTTCGTACATGCGTTCGTGCTACAATCGAGAGATGGAAATATCATTTCCAACTGAGCAGAGATCCCGAGGGAACATCCTCGGAGGTAACGATGTTATGCTTTCCTCTTGTTGTTGGTTTCACCGGATTTTCATCCAATCCTTGAATATTTTTAGAGCCTTAGATATCCTTATACCATAAATCTTAAACGAAGTTCTATACTATGTGTTTCATATATTTTTATGGCTGTTATTTGCTTAAATATCCGTAGAATTATATGATTCTTGTGGTACCTCCTTCAAGATTGACATCCATGATAACTATCTAGAATCTCGCTACTCTTGATAAATATACTTCCTGATAAGAAATTTATATGGAAAAGATATATATTTTTGATGTATAATATAAGCTCGATTGTCGTAGTATGTTGTAGGACACAACAGGTTCCTCTTATCATAACAGGTTGCCCGAGAAAGTAATGACATGGTGATTTCGTATGAACATCCAATTTACAATGATTTCCATATTCCTCTTAATCTGTATCTTTAACAATGCAAACTGAAATGGATTAATACTATTTAATTGATGCAATAAAACGGATGTGTAAATTAAGGCTTTAATTGATTACGTTTTTTTTGTTGTTACAGATGATCGAAGCTGTTGGTTTTTTTCAACGTATTAATTAATTGTTGAAATTATGCATACCCTTTTAGATTGGAGTTTGATGCCTATAGGTATACGGATGATAAGTTTTAGGTTATTATTACATAGATTGCAATAAACTAAATACTAGTGTTATGATAGGTCGATACCACATCTAATATTGCGTTTATAAAATTTTGGTCAATGTTAAGGGGTAAAAAAATGCAAAGAGTGATAGCCCTTGAAAAGGTGAATCTTAAATATACATTAATAATGACGTTAGAATTTCAGGTAATTGTATTTTTTAAATTTTGAGTTGCTCCGAAGGGGAATCGGTGCAGCTTCGATTCAATTCCTACAACGAACAGTATTAGTGAATGATAAATAAAATTGAACGGACTTTAAATTAAAACATTGATTTTTTGCGATAGTTACTCACAATATCAAGTTGGTTTGAGCCACTAAGTGATACATATTAATTGGTTTAATACATTGCTAGCTTCTAATTAAATGCAGTATTGTTTTGTTTGTTTTAGATGTCAATTTCGAATTATGATATATGATGAACTCTTGCTCATACTACGATAGAAGTCAACTTCGAATTATGGTATAGTGTATCACAATGATCGGGTAGTTGGAGTTAGGTGTTTCAAGGGATTGTGCATGCACCCTTGGGCCCCGAATAGATGCCATGAAGGCCGGACCTCAACAGACGAGTTGGGTGACGTTGCACCTAGCAACCCGGTTGTATCCGGAGTCGCTCGATGGAGTTGGCAGGTCACAACGGTTGATGTTCTTGGTTTCACACTTATACACGATATTAAGACTCGGACTAGAATTTGGTGTGGCCGCATCAGATTCTATTTCGAGTATTATTATTGTGAGAGGTGTTCCGGGAT
Source organism: Ottelia alismoides (assembly GCA_037367405.1). NCBI lineage: Eukaryota > Viridiplantae > Streptophyta > Magnoliopsida > Alismatales > Hydrocharitaceae > Ottelia > Ottelia alismoides. Next base: position 723,348 of record JAZKJV010009277.1, read on the forward strand.
GTGGTTTGAAGTTGGAGAAATTGGGCTTATGATTTTTTTCACGTTCTAGTTGAACACAGGTTCTTGAGGGTTTACTCAAGATGAATATCAAGTTCCCGCATAGTGGAGGCCTGTGAGTCGCGTACTTGCATGTGCTAAAATAATACGAGAAATGATTATTGATCAGGTGTCGGAAATTATATACCGTTGTGGACTCTAATCAACTGGTAGAAATATCAATATTATGATAGTGGTACTTAAATGACTATTATATAAATAAATAAAAGTAAATTATTATGTGATCCAATGTGAATCAGAATAACTTGGTGTATCTATCAGTTTCTACAATTTATGCATGTATCATTAAATAGAGCTGAGTATACATTCTTTTTCCACCCCTACCTTAGTTTTTATAATGTTTGTCTCGTCACTGGGCAATTGCTCATAATGTTACCCTTGTGTGAATCCAACAGGTATACCCGAGCAACAGTCGCAACCGTAGTGATCTTTAAAGGAGATCAAAACTTCCTACGTCATACTTGCACCAGACAGGATGTGCCCTATTTAGAGTAACTTATTTACTTCCGCATCATTTTATGTTATTATTGAGAGACATTGTAGTGAGATATGTGGAGATCATTTTATACAAAATTTAAGATTTCATGATGTATCTTTTCTATGGACATTGACTTGATGATCATTATCAATGAGAATGGATGGTGCATTTTTATTTCCATTTTATATTATTCTCCTGTTGTTTTATTTCTATTTCAAATGTTGATATGATGTACACAAGAGAGTTTGCTGAGTATCATAGATCGTGGGCGTAATTGGACCGTAGGTTCGATGCTCTCGTCCCATCCGTTTCAGTAGCCGGAGGGGCGGGGCGTCACAGATGGTATCAGAGCCCGATACTCCATTCTCTCTTTTGCATATTAGAATGTTAACTATACTTGAAATATAAATATAGCGATAAAGTCCTCTGATTTTGTCATTAGTTAAGGAGAATAATTCAAGCCCTGTTTAAAGTGTCCATTGTCTCTCTAACCATGAAAATAATTTTTAATATAATGATTCTCGCAGGGAATCATACCGCCTCGTGTTGACCCTGATATTGCACAGCAGTTGGCCTTACTAGTTAAGGCCGTACAGGGTATACAACAACGTCATGAGGTATTGGAGCAAAGGCTCTTTCAATAGGATGACTCCTTGTACCAGCCCTCTCGTGAAGAGGAGGGCAGTGTTCACCCTTTGGTGTCTCTGTACTCGGAAGGATCAGATGATCTAGAGATGCTGCAAAAACATCAGACGACCTACGCAGCATATCAAAGATCTAAGGGCCACAATTCTTTGGTGTCGGCATGCCAGATAAGGCTGAGCTATGGATGGATCACGTATCTAAAGTGTTGAGGATGATTCATGCTCCTGAAGAGTCTTGGCTAACATTTGTGGAGTTTTCACTAGCAGGTTATGCTGAACGTTGGTGGTACACCACAAGGAACATCTGGAGGATCCCATAACGTGGGAAATTTTTATTGAAGAATTCCACATTCAGTTCTATCCTGATCACTGGGTCAAGGATCAGAGGAGGTTGTTTGCTGAGCTGAAGCAGGGGTCAATGACGGCCCAAGAATACCTCATTCTCTACGCTGAACTGTCCCACCACTCACCAGCGACTACTGCTTTTCCTGAGGAGAATTTACAGAAGTTTATCCGAGGACTGCATGACGATGTGCAACATCAGCTATGTGCATTGGATTTCACTTCCATCAAGGAGGTAGCTGCTAAAGCTACCAAGATGGAGGCAACTCAGAATCGACTTCAGGGGAGTCCATCACATTTCTAACCACCTCAGTCCGGGAGATCTACTCACTGAGATTTCTACAGAGCTCGTAGAGAGTGTCGTTTCCACCCAGTGGCTACCACTTCTACCATTAGCAAATTTGTCCCTACACCTACTTTGGGGCAGGGCTTAGCGGGTCGTGCTACTACTTCCTTCCGCTCTTCGACACACTCGCAGAGTCGCAGGACAGGAAGTGCTAGCCTTGTCTCGGGAGGCTCCTCTTCTTTGCCATGAGATCGTAGGTGTTTCCACTGCCAACTATCGGGCCATTTCAAGGCCAAGTGTCCCTTAATTGCCGGCAGCTCAGGCAGTCATCAACCAAGTGTACGACCAACTTTCTCACCCGCACAGTCACATGAATCAGCTTCTCATCGTGGAGGTTGAGGCTTTCATCGTCATCCACCACGACCAACCTTCAGTGCTGGAGGTTCTAACGCCCCATCACACCCGCAGGGACAATTGAATGCAATCACACAGGAGCAGGCCCGCGTCTCGGGAGCTGTAGTACGAGGTATGATTTTAGTACATGGTATATCCTTACATGCCATATTTGATTCGGGTGCTACGTACTCTTTTCTGGCACATTGATTAGTACCAAAGTTAGATAAAGAGCCAGTCTGTATTTCATCTCCTTACTACATCAAGGGCTCAGGGGGCCAATTATTCATAGTGCGACAAGCAGTGGAGAATGTAGCGGTGCAGATTGGCGTGCACCTAATGCTCGCATATCTTTTACTCATTCAGTTAGAAAATTTTGATGTTATCTTAGGTATGGATTGGCTCGAGCAATATCACGCATGCCTTGATTGCTTCGAGAAGACGGTAGTATTCCGTCTCCCAGACATACATACCTTTCAGTTTGATGGATGTACCTCATATAGTGAGGTCTTGTATGTATCGGCATTGAAGGCCCAACACTTGCTCGATCAGGATTGCGTATGTTTTCTCGCCTATGTTGTGGAGTTACTTGTCGAAGATCGTATGCTTGAAGATGTCAAAATTGTACGAGATTTTCCTGATGTATTTCCAAAGGAATTACCTAAACTGCCGCCGGAGAGGGAGATCGAGTTCGAGATTACTTTGATACCTGACACACAACCTATCTCAATACCTCCATACCGAATGGCACCGGCCGAACTCAGGGAGCTCAAAGTACAACTGCAGGAGTTGTTGGGAAAGGGATTTATCCGTCCCAGTACATCTCCTTGGGGAGTACCGGTCCTCATCGTAAAGAAGAAGGATGGGTCTATGCGTTTGTGCATCGACTACTGGCAATTGAATAAAAGGACGGTAAAGAACCATTATTCACTTTCACGAATAGATGATCCTTCTGATCAGTTGCAAGGTGCGGCGGTATTCGCAAAGATTGACCTACGATCAGGTTATCATCAATTGAGAATTAAGGATACAGATGTGCTTAAATCTGCTTTTCACACCAACTACGGCCACTATGAGTTTGTGGTCATGCAGTTTGGACTCACGAACGCACCTGCCGCGTTCATGGACATGATGAATAGAATTTTTTTCCATACTTAGATCGTTTCGTGGTGGTGTTCATTGATGATATCTTGATCTACTCACGTGATGAGAATGAGCATGAGCAACATCTTTATACTATTCTTGAGACACTCAGAGAACACAAGTTGAATGAAAAATACAGCAAATGTGAGTTTTGGCTTACCAAAGTAGCTTTCCTCGGTCATGTAATTTCGGGAGCAAGTGTGGCACTTGATCCCGCTAAGATAGAGGCAGTAATTTCTTGGGAGCAGCCCAAGACAATTACCGAGATACGCAGTTTCTTAGGCCTTGCCGGCTACTATAGGCGTTTTGTTAGGGGCTTCTCGCAGCTAGCTCTACCACTTACTCGTCTAACACAGAAAGACGTCCCTTTCATTTGGAGCGACAAGTGTGAGCTGAGCTTTCCTACGTTGAAAGAGAGACTGACCAACGCCCCAATTCTCACCCTTCCTGCAGGCACTTTAGATTTCATAGTGTATACTGATGCATCAAAGGAGGGTTTAGAAGCAGCGTTGATGCAGCGTGGTCATGTTGTGGCATATGCATCGCGACAGCTAAAGAACCATGAACGGAACTACCTTACTCATAACTTTTAGTTGGCAGCTATAGTCTTCACATTGAAGATATGGCGTCACTACTTATATGGGGCCACGTTTGAGATTTTTACAGATAACAAGAGTCTCAAATATATCTTTGACTAGCGGGAGTTGAATATGAGGCAAAGACGATCGATGAACTGTTGAAAGATTACGACTGCACGATCTCTTATCATCCGGGTAAGGGAAATGTAGTAGCTGATGCTTTGAGTAGAAGAGCACATACCGAGGGCACCGCAGCATGGCTACAGACTTGGGATATGCTCACAACACTTAGTGAGTGGCACCCCTTTGATAGCACTGCAGATGTCGTAACTGTACCTGCTAAGTACTGTAAATTATGGGACAAGATTGTGCATGGTCAGCAGACATATCAGAAACTACAAGACTTGTTCCACCTATGTCTGAAGGAGGAGTTTGATGGATTCAGAGTTTGTGAGTCCATCTTATGGAAGGGAGACCGTGTCTATGTCCCTGATGATGATGAGTTAAGAAGAGACATCCTATATGAGGCTCACTGTTCTAGATTATCTATCCATCCAGGAAGCACCAAGATGTATAGAGACATCCGTCAACACTTCTGGTGGGAAGGGATGAAGAGAGATGTTGCATAACATGTCAGTCGTTGCCTTACTTGTCAATTGGTGAAGGCAGAGCACAAGCGTCTTCTTGGCTTGTTACAGTCACTTCCTATCCCATTGTGGAAATAGAAAAGTATCTGTATGGATTTTGTGACGTCCTTACCTCATACGGTTGGTGGATATGATGCTATTTGGGTTATTGTGGACCGGTTGACCAAGTCCGCACATTTCATTCTCGCGAACATGACATGCACTCCGGTAGATCTGACCAAGTTATATATTCATCATGTTATTCGCTTGCATGAGATTCCCAAGGAGGTTGTATTTGATAGAGACTCTCGTTTTACATCGCATTATTGGGGAGAATTCATAAAGGCCCTAAAAACTGAACTATATATTAGTTCATCCTATCATCCGCAGACTGATGGACAATCAGATAGGACAATTCAGACCCTTAAATACCTACTCAGAGCATGTGCCATTGAGTAGCAATGATCTTGGAAGGATCACCTTCCTTTGGTGGAGTTCTCTTATAACAACAACTACCATGCTAGTATTGGCATGGCACCTTTTGAGGCATTGTATGGGAGGAGATGCACTACTCTCTTGCGTTGGCAGAAAGTGGGTGACAAGGAGATTTATTCTACTCAGATAATTGAGGATACAACAAGGGTGGTAGAGATGGCTAGAAAGAAATTATTGACTGCACAAAGCCACCAGAAGAGCTATGTTGATCTGAGACGTCGTGATCTTGAATTTGATGCCGGAGACTTTGTATTCTTAGAAGTATCTCCAATGAGAGGTATTCAATGATTTGATGTCAAGGGCAAGTTGGCACCACGGTTCGTTGGCCCTTTCTAGATTTTATCTCGTATTGAGAAGGTAGCATACCGAGTAGCACTCCCCCCTCACATGGCAGGCGTGCATGATGTATTCCATGTGTGAAACCTCCAGAAGTATATTCGAGACCCTCGACATGTGATTAGCTATGAGGACCTCGCGGTTGAACCGAATTTGTCTTTTCCTGAGGCAGCCGTGCAGATTTTAGACCGGGCAGTCAAGAGGTTACGACGGAAAGACATCCCTTTGGTCAAGGTACTATGGCAAAGTCAGAATGTTGAGGAGGCCACATGGGAGCCTGAGGCTGATATGCGACAGAAATACCCCTATCTTTTTGAAGGTATGTTCACGAGACCCTATTTTAATCCTCTTTAAGATTTTTATGGGTTTCGTTCTCTTTAAGATTTTTATGCCAGAATCTACATCACATTGGAAACTTATACGTTAAATCCTACGTCTCGAGGACGAGACTTCCTTTAAGATTTTTATGATGTGAAAACCCCGTATTTTCTTTTTCCTAAAATCTGGTATATTTTTGACATCCAAAAAATTTAAATAATCATACCATTACGTAGATCTCGTCGATATCTTTCCAACGAGCCCAAGAACACCAAATTCCGATATTTCTAACTCAAGTTATCGATGTTTTAAGTATAATAGTTGGGACGCATATATGGATCCAAACCATATCCGAATTGCACCCATTTTCACCTCTTCCTCTATAAATAGAAGGTGATAGGCTACTCTCTCAAAACCCTAGTCACCACCATCCTTCCCTTTCATTGGAGCACTACCACTTTGGCCTGATTTTGTCGCCGGAGGACCGTCATCGACGTTGGAGAAGGAGCTTCGATCGAAGATCCGCGTCCACCATCACGTAGGAAAACTTGAGGTCACCTTCGTACATGCATTCGCACTACAATCGAGAGACGGAAATATCATTTCCGACTGAGTGGAGATCCCGTGAGAACATCCTCGGAGGTAAAGTTGTTATGCCTTCCTCTTGCTGTTGGTTTCACCGGATTTTCATCCAATCCTTGAATATTGTTAGAGCCTTAGATATCTGAATACCATAAATCTTAAATGAAGTTCTATACCATTTTGATATGGGTTTCATATATTTTTATGGCTCTTATTTGCTTAAATATCCGTAGAATTATATGATTCTTGTGGTACCTCCTTCAAGATTGATATCCATGATAACTATCTAGAATCTCGCTACTCTTGATAAATATACTTCCTGATTAGAAATTTATTCGGAAAAAATTATATTTTTGATGTATAATATAAGCTCGATTGTCGTAGTATGTTGTAGGACACAACAGGTTCCTCTTAATCATAACAGGTTGCCCGAGAAAGTAATGACATGGTGATTTCGTATGAACATCCAATTTACAATGATTTCCATATTGCTCTTAATCTGTATCTTTAACAACGCAAACTGAAATGGATTAATACTATTTAATTGATGCAATAAAATGGATGTGTATATTAAGGCTTTAATTGATTACGTTTTTTTTTGTTATAGATGATCGAAGCTGTTGGTTTTTTTTCAACGTATTAATTAATTGTTGAAATTATGCATACCCTTTTAAATTGGAGTTTGATGCCTATGGGTATACAGATGATAAGTTTTAGGTTATTATTACATAGATTGCAATAAACTAAATACTAGTGTTATGATAGGTCGATATCACATCTAATCTTGCGTTTATAAAATTTTGTCCATATTAAGGGGTAAAAAAATGCAAAGAGTGATAGCCCTTGAAAAGTTGAATCTTAAATATACATTAATAATGACGTTAGAATTTCAGGTAATTGTATTTTTTTAAATTTTGCGTTGCTCGGAAGGGGAATCGGTGCAGCTTCGATTCAATTCCTGCAACGACCAGTATTAGTGAATGATAAATAAAATTAAATGGACTTTACATTAAAACATTGATTTTCAGCAATAGTTACTCACAATATCAAGTTGGTTTGAGCCACTAAGTGATACATATTAATTGGTTTAATACATTGCTAGCTTCTAATTAAATGCAGTATTGTCTTGTTTATTTTAGAAGTCAATTTTGAATTATGATATATGATGAACCCTTGCTCATACTACGATAGAAGTCAACTTCAAATTATGGTATAGTGTATCACAATGATCGGGTAGTTAGAGTTAGGTGTTTCAAGGGATTGTGCATGCACCCTTGGGCCCCGAATAGATACCATGAAGGCCACGACCCCAACGGACGAGTTGGGGTGACATTGCACCTAGCAGCCTGGTTGTATACGGAGTTGCTCGACGGAGTAGGCAAGTGACAACGGTTGACGTTCTTGGTTTCACACTTATACACGATATTAAGACTCGGACTAGAATTTGGTGTGGCAGCAACAGATTCTATTTCGACTATTGTTATTGTAAGAGGTGTTCCGGGATGTGGTTTGAAGTTAGAGAAATTGGGCTTATGATTTTTTTTCATGTTCTAGTTGAACACAGGTTCTTGAAGGTTTACTCAAGATGAATATCAAGTTCCTGCGTAGGGGAGGCCTGCGAGTCGTGTACTTGCATGTGCTAAAATAATACGAGAAATGATTATTGATCGGGTGTCGGAAATTATATACCATTGTGGACTCTAATCAACTGGTAGAAATTACAAGATTATGATAGTGGTACTTAAATGATTATTATATAAATAAATAAAAGTAAATTATTATATGATCCAATGTGAATCAGAATAACTTGGTGTGTCTATCAGTTTCTACAATTTATGCATGTATCATTAAATAGAGCTGAGTATACATTCTTTTTCCACCCCCTGCCTTAGTTTTTCTAATGTTTGTCTCGTTACTGGGCAATTGCTCATAGTGTTACCCTTGTGTGAATCCAACAGGTATACCCGAGCAACAGCCGCAACCATAGTGATCTTTTGAGGAGATCAGAACTTCCTACGTCATACTTGCACCAGACAGGGTGCGTCCTATTTAGAGTAACTTATTTACTTCCGTATCATTTTATGTTGTTATTGAGAGACATTGTAGTGAGATATGTGGAGATCTTTTTTCTACAAAATTTAAGATTTCATGATGTATCTTTTCTATGGACATGGACTTGATGATCATTATCAATGAGAACGGATGGTGCATTTTTATTTCCATTTTATATTATTCTCCTGTTGTTATTTATATTTCAAATGTTGATCTGATGTACACAAGAGAGTTTGCAGAGTATCATAGATCGTGGGCGTAATTGGACCGTAGGTCCGACGCTCTCATCCCATCCGTTTCAGTAGCCAGAGGGGCGAGGCGTCACATAACTCATATTTTGTGTGTTAATAACATGGCTATGAGACAGAAATAAAAATGGTTTGAAAAATATTTTATAAAATGCTTTGTAAAATTTTTTGGTAAAAATCTTTTCAAAAATTATTTCTGTACAAATTTTGTAAAAATGTTTGTAAAAATATTTTGTGTGCAAAAAGATTTGTAAATTATTTTCTGTATCAAAATTAGGTATACCGTACAAAATTTTTGAAAATTGTGTGAAATAAGATGATTGCAAAAGTAGTTTGTAAAATAGTTTGTAAAAATAGTTTTGAAAAATATTTTGAAAAATGTTTGCAAAATTGTTTTGTCACATGAGAAATAACTTATGGGGTATGAAATCACTTATATATATATATGTGTGTGTGTGTGACGGGTCCAATAGCTAAGAAAGAGGCTTACCAAAGTCCTTCAAAGCCTCAAACTGAGTATGAAATTTGAAGACAGACGTCGGGGATCCACTCTACCAGGAAAAAGGCAGCGTCTGACTATCCTGGGTCTAGATGTGCGATTGAACGTGGAAGGAAAGGTGACCTTCTCGCCCCCGTACCGTAAGTGGGTGACTCGAATAGCCGGTAATGGATAGAGCCTTTAAAGACCACGCTATATCTGAGTTTGTTAGCATGGAGCTAACCTCCGAGGGTTCGCAAGTTCGGATCGTAGGTTGGTTCTTTGTCTGGGCCCCGGCTTAGAGGGAGATGAGCCGGATTCATGCCTACATTCCCGTCCGTGTCCCGTGCGTGTGAAATATCCGGGAGCGCTCTCCGCTGTGGTCGCTCCTTCCAACTAGTATATAAATGCGCCAAATTGATAACGGGCCTTCTTCGCTATCCTATCGCTCAAGATCCAGATCTGTACTTCTCTCGACTATTTGCTTTCTTTCTTTTTTTCATTTGAGCGTCCTCGTCCACCCACTCCTTGCAGTCGTTCAAAGCTCCAGCCTACCCCCCCCATCCATATAGAGGCTACCTCACTCACCTTCCACTAATACGCGAAAGATGGAAGATGATGAGGGAGAAGGTGGCAGCTATTCAGTTGTCTGTCTGTTGTTTAAGTGGGTAGGGACTGGCCTTTCGCGATAGTTTTTCCCGGGGATGCGAATGGAATGCTGTTGGGAATTCTGTCTGGGTGGGATAGTCTTCCCTGTCTGTGAGTGAGGCCCCGCCTACGAGCTAGGCACATTGTACTGTGTACATTAAGAAAACCTAATCTACCCATAAATTCCATTGTGGAAAGCTCTACGATTCTCTTTGTACATAAACACCCTTATAAAGTCAGAGTAAAATCCTTTTTATATAAAACTCGTAACACAAACCCTTTTGAAAATATGTATACATCATTATGATAACTTTTCCTTCTTTTAATTTTTCAAAAGAACACCTAAAAATTTGAAAAATAAAAAAATCTGTAAAAAATTGCATAACTTGAAAAATTCCCACCAAAAAGAGTTTTTGTAAATATTTGCATGTGCATTCTTCAATATTATTGTTGACATTTAAACAACTTTGGAATAGAATTAAAGAATGGAGCTTGGTTAAGACCTTAATCCACTTAACTTCAGAGGAACCATATAGGATTTGGGGTTAAAACTGTTCAGGTCCATAGCGACTTAATTCTTTGAGTCCACTAGGCTATCTTCACTTCTCATCTTGATTAGCCTAAGTATAACACTTAACACCGCATGCATGACTCTCAGAGACAATGGCTTTACTTGGACACGCACCTTACACATAGCTCAACACGGATGAGGTGGTGAGGAGACTATAGTACAGCTAGCCGGAACCTCCCGTTCTCCTCTAGGGAGGGATGTGCACTTCAACCTGGTCTAGTAGCATTGAGGTCTAACGACATGATGTTGTGGGTTGCAATAAAGCTTCAAAAGAGGGATATTCTACTGGCTCAAGAAGAAAAACTCCTTATGTACATGTTGCACCGTATAGATATGTTGTATATATGTCATAAAAAATGCGTAAAAATACAAAAACTCCAAATGGGGGACATGCCTGATTGAAAATAAAATGCATGACGGAGTGTATATAGTTGAATAAGCAAAGCTTATGTATTCCACCATCTCATCTAAAGGAAGCTTGCAGCTAGAGACTTAGCTACACTGGTTAAGCTCCAAGGTATATGTGGCTACATTGGTCATAGTCCATTCTCCCCTCTTCCTCTCTTCATGAGATGTTTGTACTTGAGCTTAGAAGGGAATACCCCGCTCCTCGAGGAAAGAGTTTCTAGACTAGGGGATTAGAGTTACCTTGTTGAGGGAGGTTATTTCTTTGCCATTTTTGAGAAGGGGAGCTACATATCACTTACACAGTACAAGGAAAGATTCATAGTCATTAGAGTTTGCGTATGTAGACTTCTTCTGACCTGGTTGTTAAGGAGACCTGACCATTGAATTGTGGAACTTGAAGGTTGTTAAGTCTTAAACTCATTTCCCAATAATGTTTCACTGAATTAATAATCCAAAGGTCTGACTGAGCTCTATACTCTAATTTTTTGAAGATAAGTTTATTAATCAACTATGATTCTTCCTTTCTCATTTCTTCTCTTTTTGTTTCACTTCTTTTTCAAATAAGTGTTTGCTAAGGGACTAGCAAAGGTAAATTATAGGAGGATGATGAATCTCTGATTCTCATTCTTTATTCTTTTATTTTAGCTTTATCTTTTAGCAAAAATATCTATAAATGCATGTGAATACAATAAATTATCGATGCGCGTGTCCTTGTTAATATTGCATAATTAACACATATTTTCCAAAAAAAATGAAAAAATAAAGAGAAAAAAAAAGGAAAGAAGGATGCAATTATGAAATAAATACAAACTGACCCAAACCCTGAGAGAAGGTCAATTATGGACCTGATCAACAAGGAATAAAGTAGGGGGAGATAGGGTCCTTGTAAATTCATCATTATGCATTCTATGTACATATTACTTCTCCTATTTTATTCATTAATAAAAAGACCTCGAATCAAATTATTTTCTCAATAAAAGTTTTTACATAAAAATATTTTCTAAATAATAAAAATACTTGTAAAAAGTTATACAATAAGAACTTAAAAGATTAATTCCGGCTCTATATGAACTCTAATTCTTCCAAAATCAACTTTATTAGACTATAAATTAAATTATCTTTCAAATGAGGGCGGCTCCATAAATTTTGGAGTTATGAGGTCAAAATTTGCTTTTTGGGTGCATTGTAAAGTCACAGAGTACATATAATTGTGAATGTGTATATTTAATTATTTTTAATTTGTGCATATTACATTTTAAACATTTGTACATATTCCTAATAATAAAATATAAATAAAATGAAAATTAGAAAACACAAAAAAATAAAAATAAAATCAAAAGTTCATTGTATAGAAGCCACACATGTGTATATTTTATACAATACCTATTTATTTAATACCTCTATTAAATTTATAAAAATCAAATAAAATCATTTTATATTCCTCAAATTATTTTGTAAATAAATAAAATATAAAATGAAGTATTTATGTGTAAAAATAAATTACGAAAAATCATAGAATAAAATATATATGTATACTATACCTATACATAATACCCCCTATTGTATATATGGTATATATAATTTCATAAAAATAATTTAAAATCATAGAAAAGTAGCTTAAAAAATAATAAGCATTTTTTAATTTAATCATTTTTATTTTAAAATTATTTGCTATTATTTTATTTATTATTCTTTGATTTTTAATTCTTAATTTTCCGATTGGTTAACCCGGGTTAATTTTCCCTCTTTAAACCTGACCTGACTTCTTCGTCGTCGGACCTGTTTTATACCCTTTTTCCAGGTCGGGTCCAACCATCGTTGCCCTTGATTTCTGTGATGCATTCTTCTCCTAGGATCCGTGATACTCGTAGATCCCTAGGTGAAGCCGGATCTTCCTAGGGTTTTGCATGAGCCTTCAATCTTTCTATACCCTGGAGGTCCCCTATAAATGCTAACCTCTACCACCCTTTCCCTCCAGCTCATTCCTCGCCGACTCTTCCCTCCTTAGCCACCTCCAGAAGATTGATAGGCTTTTGGAGACACTTTTGTAGGTAGTTTTGGTGAAAAATTGGTTGCAGCTCATGTGGCCGGAGCAGCTCCACCGCGTGCAGCCTCCTCTGCCTTCCACACAGGAGTCGAGACCAGGATGTTTCACCTCGATCTATCCTTTAGCTCCACCACCACTTCATCAGCTCCGAACAGATGGTAAGAGCCCTATATCAACCATCCATCCGCTCCGATCGCATCCCCCACTCACCCTCCATCTTCCAACCCACTTTGTCCCCCTAGATCCTTCTCATCAGAGTAAGATCAAGACTGATTTCCCTCCTCTACCCTTGTCGGAAACCAACTCCCATTTCCCCCACCGTTTTCTTGATCTTTGTTTGTGATAACTAGACCAAAGCGACACCCCCAGTCCCTTTGCCCTTTGAAGATACTGGTGCATGCAAGGAAGCTCAAGCCGAGCTCCATTCGAGGTGGCAGAGCACCCCCAGCTCCTCTACCAAGGCCTCAACCATCCGATCGTTCTTCGGTGCATCTGGGGACCCCGGTAGATGCATATTGACTTCATGAAGCTGCTGGACTTCACCGTGAGTTCATCGGACGCCTGGACTGCCGTCCACGACCTGTTGAAGCTTGCAGGAGCTTTGTTCTTCCAGCAACTTCCCTTTCCATTTGATGAAGAGCCCTAACACCCAGATTTGATCCTTACCGTAGGAGCATGCCTAAAAGTTGACCATCTGATCAGACCAGAGCCAGATCTGACCGCACGCCAAAGACACATTCTCTAACGATCAGATAACTTTCTAGAGTCGTCAGGACTATACACGCTAGAAGCTCCACGCGTCTGCCACATACCACAAGTAAAGGGTATATTTCCTTTTTATCCTATAGTTTGTCTTATTTCATTGTATTCTAATAAATATAATCTATAGTTGAAAACATTTGCAGAAAGTACCTTGTAGTTTTAATATATGCTCTTTAGTCCATATGAGAGGATGTTACGTGCAGCTTCATGTGCTTTTTGGTGTATTTGCATAATTTCCTCTGCACTTTGAACTTGTTATGGAATGAATTAAATCTTTTGAAAGTTGCATCTATGCCCCTGTGAGTATGGTTTCACGAGTTACACGTGAATTTTCTGGATAAGTTGCATATTGTCCCTTGTACTTCGTGATTGTGTTATCAATAGGCCCTGGAACTTAAAGTATTTATAGTTTGGTCCCTATGCATTGTTTTTAATTATAGTTTTTGATTAATTGCAATAAATAAACAATTGACTTCAAAAATTGCCTAAAATTACTTGTGTCTCCTGATTGTATGTTGTATTTATGGTGATTTTTGCTTGTTGATTTTCGTTCATTTTCTATTTTTAAAAATTCAAAAACACCCTAAAAATCCATGTCTATTTAGGAAAATTCATAAAAAAATCGAAAAATGTTTACAAAAATTACGGAGTTGTTTTTTATTATCTTTTAGCTTATGTACAAATTTTGTTGAAAAATACCTTTAAAAACCTAAAAATTTGCAAAAGACTAGAAAATTTATAAAAATCATATAAAATTGAAACAAAATCCAAAAACTATGATTTTAGTTCCTATTTGTAGTTATTTACTTCTACTTTATCATAAAATTCATTACAGGAATTTTGAGCTTTTTACCTATTTTAAAATTGCAAAACATCCCTGGTTGTGCACTGTTTGTTTAACTTTTCACTATTTTATTTTTAGAAAATCACAAAAAATATAAAAATTCCCTAAAAACTTCCTAAAACACTTCAAAAATATAAAACCCAAAAATATTTTTACTATATTTTTATAAGCATTTTTGACCTACGTGGAAAATCTAAAAAGATTGCTTGTGCATACATTTATCCCTTGTTCTTAGTTTCCTTATATTGAAAAATTAGAATTTTGAAAAATTAGAAACCACTAAAAGAAAGGAATAAAAATCTTGGATTTTTAATCAACTACTTAGCATCCAATTTTGCTCCTTGAGTTCGACCATGTTCGCTATACCAGCTTAATAAATGTAGCAAAACCGCTCTTTTTCTCTGTTTGATTCATTAGTGGCTTATTTTCTCGTTAATCTCATCGATTGATTAGGGTCACAACGACAGCTTAATTCTATACTTAACCCTAGCTGGTCTTTGCGGCTATCACCCTTCTTCTCGTGCAAGTCCATATCATGCCCCCATGCATCTTCACCCAAGTAGGAACAACCCCAGGGCCCAATCCCCATTACAGATACTCCCAAAATCCATCTCGATGGGGAGAACCTTAAGAATAATATCGTAAGGTAGGTTCTCTCCTACAAGAACCCTAGTTTAAAAAAGGAGGCCTGAATATATGTTAAAGAAAAACTTAGGAGCATTTAGGCCCCAATTGGACCACTATTGAGGCCCAAATGAAAGGGGGACCGTATAAAAAAAGATGGAGAATAAAGAAAGGAGTCACTGTTATGAGAGGAAAAAATGGTTGACAAAAAAAGCCTCGTTAGAATAAAGGAAAGGCTCAAAAAATTGATATGGCTTTCAAAATAATATATGATGGCTTTATAAAAAGAAAAAATTGAGGGAAAATTTATGTTCTACGTGGTTTTCTCCCAACTTGGTTCTTTACGTCTTTATTATAATATGTATGGGTGAAAGGGGAAGTAAGAGTACGCACTTTATTCTAGTTGATATGCATATAAAAGATATCTATTGCATCCACAATTCCCTACTCGTGGCTCCTCAGAAAGAGATCTCATCTCTATGGTCCCTATATAAGAGGTTATACGTCGGGTCTCCATAAGATAAGAGATAGGTCATTCTTAGGGTTCATGTTTAGGAGAGGCCCAACTCTGAAGCTATGCAAAGGAGAGAAGACCCCTGTACTTCTGGTGTTATACATCGACATCAACTACTCTAGATGGATGATGAGCGACCAATGGACTAGGGTTAAGTATCAAAGTAAAATCCAAGATTGTTGCAACCCCGATCAATAGGCCGACTCAATCGAGTAGAATAAAACCACTCAGAAAGATCAATCAATCAAGAAATGTAAGCAGTTCGCTATTTTTATTTACCTGATATAGCCACCAAGGTCGAACACAAGGAGCACGAAAGAAATACGAAGTAGTCAAATTTCCAAAATCAAAACAATTCTTAGTTGTTTTTAGTTTTTAGATTTTTATTTTTTGAATAAAGGTCAAAAGCACAAAAATAAAATAAAACAAGTACAATGATATTTTTGGATTTTTCTAAATAACTAAAAATGCTTAAAAATTAAGCTAAAAATATTTTTGGATTTTAGAGTTTTCAAACCACATCAATTCACATGATGTAATTCTTTCATTAAGTCTTTGATTTGCATAATCAACAATACTTAGTATAGACTCACGTATATATTATTCATATGCATATATACTCGTATTTATGCCTGTTTTAACTCCCAAACCCAAACTTTCAAAACCAACGCATCAATTTAATGCGTAAACCTTATTTTAGTGGGAATCACAAAGCAATTCTTCAGACTTTTTAAAAAATAGCCAAAACTAGGGTTCTTCATAGCAAAGAATACAAAATCAAGAATTTCAATAATTTCTTATGAAAATCCAACAGCAAAAGGAAGGATTTCGTTACCTAATCGAGCTCTCTCTCGTGTATCCAAGGCTTTATCGAGTTTCGTTTTTAGAAAGGCTATTTTAAGGCTCCTGAAAAGATCGAATTTCATTTTTCGTATCAAAACGCTAAGAACATGTTAAGAACGCGAAGAACGAACGAAGAACGTGAAGAACACGAAGAACACGAAGAACGCCAAGAACATATTTTCTCTTAAAATTTCAGCAGAGTTTCCCCTTATATCGGGACATATTTCTCGGAAAATTTCGGCAGAGTTTCCCCTTATATCGGGACATATTTCAAAATAAAACAAAAAGAGTTTCCTCTATAAAATCAATCGAGAGGAAAATAACAACGAAACTGAAAGAATATACTCAACAAGAAGAGATGAAGAACCAGTAGACACCACACATCTTAGGTGAGTGAACGTGTGACGAATCACAGGGTCACTAACGTGCATAGCCGCCCGCACCTAAGTAGGGTATTACACAGATTTCTCCATCAAAATAACTATAAAAGCATAATGCAAAGAATAGAAACATAAACGATGGAGAATCGGTAGACACCATGCGTCTTAGATGAGTGAACGTGTGACGAATCACAGGGTCACTGATGTGCATAGCCGCCCGCACCTAAGTAGGGTGTTACACAGATTTCTCCTCGAACCACAACAGGAAAACGAATCGGAAAGAAAGATGAATCAAGAACAAATCTTGGAAGAACTATAGGATGAATTGAAAGCCTAGCTTACGAAGAAAACTAAGAGAGGATCATACCCTTCTCCTCGTTCTCCCGACAGCGCTCCGCTAGCGCTCCTCCCTCGCCTCCCACTCCTCCTCCTGACCTCTCGACCCTTGCCCTTGGGGTAGTGATGGTAGTGGAAATCGTAGAGAATGAATGGGTAGGGGGTCTTTTTATAGGCCCTAGAAAACCACTAACCATGGTTAGAAAACCATGGTTTAGACCTTAACCATGGTTTAGCGGCCCATGTTTTTGGCCCATGGTTTAAGCCAAAACTTATCCCAAACTTGGAGCTTAAGTTAGAACATTCTAGAGGATTCTAGATCGCTAATGACGCTTAATTAACACTAATCGTGATTAACTTTCACTAATCGCGATTTAACTTTCGCGGCTTATGCTTATCTTTTGTTAACTATTGATTAGTGTTTACTAATGATCATTAGCGGCTTTCAATCGTCAATAATTTCTTTAATTATGTTTAATTAGTCTTAATGACAGTCATTATAGATTAATGACTTCTCTTTCTTCGGAAAATCATAACAATTCGAAACGAAGTCCGATTCACATGAAACAAATTTCGTTGGTTTTCTCTTGACGAGCCGTATCTTATTATATAGGATCCGAGATATGCCTTGTTCAAGGCTTTACAACTACCGCAAGTTGGATGGTAGATTGAGTTTCTTGATGATATCCACCTTAGCAGGATCGATCTCCATGCCCCTGTTGGAGATGATATGGCCAAGCACCATCCCCTGAGTCACCATGAAGTGACTCTTCTCCCAAGATAATACAAGATGGACCTCTATACAGTGATGAAGTACACGGTCTAGGTAGTCAGACAAGCATCAAACCCATCGCCATAGATTGAAAAGTCATCCATGAAGACCTCCAAACAGTCACCCACCATGTTCAAAAAGATGGAAAGCATGCATCTTTGGAATGTAGACAGAGCATTACATAAACCAAAGGGCATCCGTCTAAAGGCATACGTCCCAAACGGACAGGTGAATGTCATTTTCTCCTAGTCTTCGGGCTCTATGGCCACCTGGTTATATCTGGAGTACCCGTCAAGGAAACATTAATGACTCTTCCCAGCTAGCCTCTCAATAATCTGATCAATAAATGAAGCGGGAAATGATCCTTTTTGGTGTCCTGATTCAATTGTTTGTAGTCCACATAGACCGTCCAAGAAGTGGGTACCTTGGTAGCTATCTCCTCTCCAACCTCGCTCACGACTGTAGTGATACCCGTCTTCTTGGGTACCACATGTAATGGACTAACCCACTTGAAATCAGAGATGGGTTAGATAAAATCGGTGCTCCACCACTTTGATATTTCCTTCATGACTACATCTCGAAGATTTGTTTTCAGCCATCGCTGGAACTCATGCGAGGGCTTGGCTTCCTCTTCGAGATAAATATGGTGGGAGCATACGGTCAGACTTATCCCCTGGAGATCAATTGCAGTCCATCCAATCACCTTGTGGTTCCTTGCAAGAACCTCCATCAAATGAGATTCTTGATCTCCAGTCAAATCTGTTGAGATAATGACTGGGAACATCCCTGGCTCACCCGCAAGGAATTTGTACTTCATCGACTACGGTAAGGTCTTCAATTCTAGATAACTGGGACTTGGCAAAACTGGCTTCTGAAATGTCTGAGTGAAGGCTACCAGATCTGCATGGGAGAACTCTCGCTGTATGTCAAAGGCTGACGAAGGTGGCCCAGCTTGCAAATCTGTCATCTATATTGGCTCATTCTCCGCCCTAACTGTCTGCTCTGTGGTAATAAACATGGTAAGTAATCATCAAAGTCATCCCAATCAATGCCTGAATACAAGGGATATGAATTAGAAGACCATGATAGTCTCTGCTTCGCTATCCTGTCCACAATCATCAACCTCAAATGTGTACGATGCCAAGAGTGTGCTCTCCGAATTCTCATTTGCCAAACTCTGTAAATCTGCAGTGTCTGATGGCGTGATGAGAGCTCGTGATACTAGATCTGACCAAACTGCCTCATCGTCTGTAATTACAAAGTCGCACTCCTGTTGGATGTCTCGCTCTGCATCTGTCATTTGATCTGAATCACTCGACTGCTCAGAGCAGGTTGAATCTCTTGATCTAGTTTCCTCAATCATCTTTATTTGTACACTTTCTCCCTCAACATGAATGTATATCCTCTCGCTACCATGATCGGACACTGCCTTGGTTGTGACCAAGAATGGGCACCCTAGTATAATGGGGGTATTTGTTACAGACTCAGGGATCTCCATGTCTGTTACAACAAAGTCCACGAGGAATTTCAGGCCCTGAGTTGTGACGAACACGTCCTTCAATATCCTTTTCAGCCTCTTGAGAGATCTATCAACAAACTAAAGTACTGTCGTGCTCTGTCAGAGAGGGCCGAACTCGAATTGGTCGAGTAAGGCTGCTGGAAGAAGGTTAATAAAAGACCTACTATCTAGTAGGGTACGATCAAACAACTGCTCATGGATATGACGTCTGGCATATGGAGCTCCTACATCAGGTCTTTTGGGTGGCAATCCATTCTGAATGGTGAAGCAGGTGGCACGAGTAGGCACATGGATCTCTGCATTGTAGTTCCTTCTTTTCCTACGGATGGTGGTCTTCTCTCTCAAATTCTTCTAGAAGAGAGGGATGCGCTCTAGTGCCTCCTGTAGAGTCAGATGTATATGAAATCGATCAATCATCTGCTGGCTGAACTCTAGTTGTGTTTGTTTTTGGGATTTTCTTCCCCATCACTAAGCGGAGTGCTTGAGGGAAGGGGATGGCGTGACCCTCTCCTAGCAGATGAGGGCCAGGAATAGACTGTTGTGCATGTAGAAGAGTAGAATCCATGCTTAGGGTCTCCATAAGATAAGAGATAGGTCATTCTTAGGGTTCATGTTTAGGAGAGGCCCAACTCTGAAGCTATGCAAAGGAGAGAAGACCCCTGTACTTCCGGTGTTCTCCGATCTCCCATGATCCTCACGGATCCCTAAGCGCAGCCGAATCTGCTTAGGGTTCCGCGATATGCTATGATCTTCTAGGACACTTGTGCAACCTACATAAACTCTGTTCATCTTCGCTAGACCTTAAGCTCATCCCTCGTGCCCCCATTCTTCCCTAGCCACCTTCTGTGGAGTGACAACCATTCAAGGAACAACTTAGGATCTTTAGGAGATGCCTGGAGGCTCATAGCTCATCGCATCGTCGGAGAGCCGCTGCGAGAAGCCTCTCAGCCTACCGCAGCTCGATCGATGCCATAACCTAGCCGTCCACCTTCATCTGAAGCACAAGAGCTCATCTGAAGCTTCAAGTATCACCTTTATCCTCCGCATTTCCTCATCTGGTTCCATCTTTGCATTTTGGGTCGCCGCCGTCATCTTTGCTCCGACCAGCTAGTCGATGCCCCGATACCCATTCCCTCTATTCCGATCGACGCTACTCCTCGCCCTCCATCTTCTCACATAGTCTTTTCCCCCTGAAGCTCAACATCGGTTCTAGATTAGGACCTAGATATCCTTCCCCTACCCTCGCCGGAGATCGACCACCATTCCCTGTCACTTCATTACTCTTCAGGTACAATAACCAGGATTGAATCATAGCCCCAAGTCCCCTCTACTATTTTAGGACAACACACGCACAAGGAGACCACTTGGAGCCCTCAGCTGCTCAAGCGGAGCAGCTCCAGGCGAGCCTTCACCGTTATGCAAATCTAGCTGTCGTTACCTTTATCCGAGCACCCAATCTGACGTGGAACACTTCCATGACACAGCCGGACCTTTCCGATCTTTCATCATATGGTCGGAGCCCGTCTGACGCTTGGTTGAAGCTTGACGGGGACTCGTTCTTGATGACCCCTTGCCCGCCGTCGGATGGGTCCTTCTGACCAGATTGCATCTGATCTTCCAGACAGGACCAACTTTTAACCGTTGGATCAAAGCCCCCTAACACATCTGCCCCGCACGTCTGCAACATCCTATGCAGACCGTCAGATCCGCCTGGAGTTGATCAGAGCCGTACATCAGCGACATCCTCCACGTGCCCTCACCAAGGGTATATTTCCCTTTTGCCCTCGCACGTTTCGATATTTTGCTTTAGTCTGATAAATAAATGTTGTAGTTCAGAACTTTTACAGTTTGGTCCTCGTAGTTTATAGTATTTGCATTTTAGTCCCTTCGAATCTGTAGTACGTGCAAGTTCACGTGAGTTTTGGGATATTTGCACTTTCAGCCCTGCACTTTTCCACTGTTACCGAATGACTGACATGTCTTTAGAATTTGCATTTATGCCCATGTGCGTTGTATATTGAGCATGTATGTGATATGATTGGAATTTTTGCAGATCAGACCCTAACTTTTAAAATGTGTTATCAGTGTTGTCCATAAACTTAAAATATTTACAAAGAGGTCCTTATGAACTGTGTCTAATTACACGTTGTATTTTTGACTTAATAAATAGTAAATTAATTCGAAAAATTATATAAAAATTATCATTGACTCATGTTAGTGTGTAATATTTTCTGTGATTTTATTAGATTGATTTATTTGCATTTTCGATTTTTAAAAATTCCAAAACCTTCAAAAATATCCTTGTTTGCCTTAGAAAAAATATAAAAATTCGAAAAATGTTTTAAAAATTCTTTAAGAATTCTTGGGGTGCCTTTTTGTGTGTTTCACTTACAGTATTAATTTTGGTTGAAAAACCCTCATAAAATCCCTAAAAATTAAAAACATTCAAAAACATACAAAAATCATATAAAATAGTAGAAAACTCCATAAATTCCATTTTCAGTTCCTGTTTGTAGGTTTTTATTCATATTTATCATAAAATTGCTATCCAAGACTTTAGGGCATTTTAACTATTTTTAATTTGTAATTTAGTCATGGTTGTGCTCTGCTTGCCTTCTTGAACATTATTTAATTTTTTTATAAAACTCCAAAAACATCAGAAAAATCTCAAAAAATTATCAAAAACATTTTAAAAACTCTAAAATCCAAAAATATTTTTAGCTGAATTTTTAAGCATTTTTAGTTATTTAGAAAAATCCAAAAATATCATTGTACTTGTTTTATTTTATTTTTGTGCTTTTGACCTTTATTCAAAAAATAAAAATCTAAAAACTAAAAAACAACTAAGAATTGTTTTGATTTTGGAAATTTGACTGCTTCGTATTTCTTTCGTGCTCCTTGTGTTCGACCTTGGTGTCTATATCAGGTAAATAAAAATAGCGAACTGCTTACATTTCTTGATTGATTGATCTTTCTGAGTGGTTTTATTCTACTCGATTGAGTCGGCCTATTGATCGGGGTCGCAACAATCTTGGATTTTACTTTGATACTTAACCCTAGTCCATTGGTCGCTCATCATCCATCTAGAGTAGTTGATGTCGATGTATAACACTGGAAGTACAGGGGTCTTCTCTCCTTTGCATAGCTTCAGAGTTGGGCCTCAGAAAGATCAGGCAATCAAGAAATGTAAGCGGATCGCTATTTTTATTTACCTGGTATAGCCACCAGGGTCAAACACAAGGAGCACGAAAGGAATACGAAAGTCAAATTTCCAAAATAAAACAATTTTTAGTGGTTTTTAATTTTTAAATTTTAAATTTTTGAAAAAAGGACACAGACACAAATATAAAATAAAACAAGTATAATGATCTTTTTGGATTTTTCTAAATAACTAAAAATGCTCAGAAAATTAAAAATATTTAAAATTCCCTAAAGTCCTAGATACAATTTTATGACGTTGATGCACTAAATTGTGGATATTTGAGAGCTGAGAGAGTGGTCGATACAGCGATTGCGAGATCCAACTTATCAGACCTGCAACCGTCCAAGATCGGATGTTAGGATCCCTCTCACGATCTCAATGTTCATTGGTGAGGTGGTGGTCTGTCGCAATAAGAATTAGACTAGTTAAAGGATAGTGTGGTGGACTTGCGACAAGACCTCTATTGGTCTCAAGATTGGGAAGATCAGTTGTGACATATCTTGTAGTAGAATACTTTGATTATGCAGCAGAATGCACATACGATGAAAGAGAGGTATGTGTTGATTGCAAAGCTATATGTGAGTAGCATATGTAGTTCAACTCCTATATTTACACATCGAGAACACAAC
This sequence comes from Ottelia alismoides, assembly GCA_037367405.1. NCBI lineage: Eukaryota > Viridiplantae > Streptophyta > Magnoliopsida > Alismatales > Hydrocharitaceae > Ottelia > Ottelia alismoides. Next base: position 746,503 of record JAZKJV010009277.1, read on the forward strand.
GACGACCCTCCTCCTATGATGTGGATGATCTACGTTGTTGGTTGTAATTGTAGTTTAGAGTTTGTTGTGATTATCCCTAGATTTTTTGTTTATGTATATATGTAACTTGTACTTTGTAATCGTTGTCCCAAGCAATTGTGACTGAATATGGTGGTTTCATTATTATATTTGTGTGTGTTACTGTGGTTGTGAGCCATGGAGCTCTTGAGTGCTGCATGGGCATTTTAGCCCTCTCTTTTGCTAGTAACATATATGCAAATGCATGAACCAGGTAGTTACAACATCTATAAGCATCTGCTATTTTATAACATTCTTTTATAGCGGTCAAAGTAGCCACCTCTAAAAATAATCGAGTTATATATGTTTCAACAAGCTGTTGCAATAACAATTGACATATATGGCAGTTAGACAACTATTGTACATCAACTTCTTTACTCATGGCAGATTTTAGAAATGTGACGGTCAATGTATGAGGCGATTAGACATCAGTCATTTCCTAAACTACTTAAACGCTTGACTTAGTGATGCCTGTGAATGTAGTGGATTCAACTAGTGAAATCTTAATAAACAATCTACCTAGTTCTTATCAATGGCGAACTGATCTGTAAACTATTTTATCTAGGCATTTTCATCCTAGACAATCCTTCTTCCTTTGGATAATGATCCACAGAAATCTCATCACCTAAGCAAACTATAATGATCCACAAAAAACTCATCACCTAAGCAAACTATAATGATCCACATAAAACTCATCACCTAAGCAAACTACATGTTTTTAATATCAATGTTGTTATATGTTGCCTTTTATGCCTAAAGAGAAACGAAAGTCAAGATCACATTTTTGTTGACGACCACTTTTACTAAACAAGTGCTTTCTCCGTTAAAACTCGATACTAATGGTTGATACAAAAACTTCTTTTACACTAATGATGGTATCTCAAATTCGATCACTCATATTGGTGGATAAAAATCCAAGATGGCGTCAGATTGGTGGCTGATTTAGAGGGAGCATGGTAGGACACATGAAACCTTTGGTTCCCTATCCGAGTGCTTGGTCATTGAATATTGTTAAGAAAAATGCTATACTCTGATGGGTTTCTCTTTTGTTATATTAACTTTATCCTATTTAATCTGTAAAGTTTTTAGTCCCCAGCAAAATACATCTTGGGTTTTTGTTATTGTAAACAAATTTACGCCTTGAGAGGATTTTATTAAGATTATGGCTCTAATCGTGTTTAAAAAAACTTTATAAGTGACAAGCTAGGTCATCCTTTAACTAAGGGAATAACAACACACACCTACACAACCAACTGCGATGTATTCATGAACCATGATCTTCATAAAAAGCATATTCATTCATATATTAAATGAATAGTGGGAGTTTAGGAGCCTTGACAATATTCGATCAAGAGGAAGATGTAGAATGATTCTAAATCTAATGGTTTCATGGTCAAGAACTATTGTCGACCGTCGCAAGGTCGATCGCTGTAGGAGGTTAGGTCTCCGACGAAATTGGATCCTACAGGGCATGAGACTAGGTCTAATTAAGAGTGGCTTACACGCCTTATAAAAATAACCTCCCATGAAGATTGGAATATTGAATGGAACCTCGATGAGAGGATCCCATTCTCACCAAACATCTACCTTCATCCATCCCAGTAGGAATTTTTATAGAATTTTTAAAACATTTTTCGAATTTATGTAATTTTTCTAAGGCAAACACGAATATTTTTGAAGGTTTTTGAATTTTTAAAAATAGGAAATGCAAATAAATCAATCCAATAAAATCATGAAAATGTTACACACTAACATGATCAATGGTAATTTTTATATAATTTTTCAAATTAATTTACTATTTATTAAGTCCAAAATACAATGTATAATTAGATGCATTTCACAAGGACCTCTTTGTAAATATTTTAAGTTTATGGACCACACAGATATCACAGGTTAAAAGTTTTGGGTCTAATCTACAAAAATCCCAATCATATCACGCACATGCTCAATATACAACGCACAGGGGCATAAATGCAAATTCTAAAGACATGCCTATCATTCAGTAACAGTAGAAAGATGCACGACCGAAAGTGCAAATATCCCAAAACTCACGTGAACTTGCACGTTCTACAGATTCGGAGGGACTAAAAATGCAAATACTATAAACTATGAGGACTAAACTATAAAAATTCTAAACTACAACATTTATTTAATGGAATAAAGAAAAAATATCAAAATGTGTGAGCACAAAAGGGAAATATACCCTTTGGCGAGGGCACGTGGCACACGTGGAGGCTATCGCTGACGTACGGCTAATCAACTCCAGGAGGATCTGACGATCTACAATAGATATTGCAGACGTGTGAGGCAGATGTGTCAGGGGCCTCTAATCCAACGACCAAAAGGTTGGTCCTGTCTGGCGGGTTCGATGCAATCTGGCAGGAGGGGACCCATCCTACAACGGGTAAGGGGTCGGCAAGACCAAGACCTCTATAAACATTAACCGAGTGTCAGATGGGCTCCAACACTCTGATGAAAGATCAGAGAGGTCTGGCTATGTTGTGGAAGTGTTTCGCGTCAGGTGGGGTGCTCGGATGGAGGTAACGACGTCTAGATGTGCATAATGGTGAAGGCTCGCCTGGAGCTGCTCCGCTTGAGGAGTTGAGGGCTCCAAGTGGTCTCCTTGCACGCGTGTTGTCCTGCAAAGAGTAGAGGGGACTCGGGGCTATGCTCCGGTCCTGGTTATTGCAGCTCAAGAGGAACTGAGCGACGGGGAATGGTGGTCGATCTCCAGCGATGGCGGAGAAAGGAAATCTAGGTCCTAACCTCAACCCGATGGTCGGGCATCAGGGGGAAAAGACTACGTGGGAAGATGGAGGGAGAGGCGTAGCATCGATCAGAACGGAGAGGAATGGGTATCGGGGCTCCGACCAGCTGGTCAGAGCAGAGATGACGGCGGCGGCGCAAAATGAAAAGATGGAATAAGATGGGGAAATACGGAGGATAAAGGTCATACCTGAAGCTTCAGATGAGCTCCTGTGCTTTAGGAGAAGGTGGTCGGCTAGGTTATGTTCTCGATCGAGTTGTGGTAGGCTGAGAGGCTTCTCTCGACGGCTCTCCGATGATGCGATGAGCTACGAGCCGCCAAGCATCTCTTAAAGATCCTAAGTTGCTACTTGAGTGGCTGTCACTCCACGGAAGGTGGCTAGGAAAGAATGGGGGCACAAGGTACGAGCTTAAGGGCCGGAGAAGCTAAAGAGAGTTTATATAGGCCGCACAAGGGTCCTAGAAAATCGAAACATATCGCGGAACCCTAGGCAGATTTGGTTGCGCCTAGGGATCCGCGAGGATCATGGGAGATTAGGCTTCAATCGAGCGTAGGAACCAGGAAAAGAGAAGGTTGGGTTCAAGCGTAAAAAGTCGGAGAAAAAGCTCTGGTTAGAGGAAAGTGACCCGACCCGGCCTGGAGGGTGACGTTGACTGGGGTCAACAAACTCACGTGGACCAATAGAAAATCAGGATTTACAAAATAAAAGGAAATTCAATAAAAATAGAAAATGAATTTAAAATAAAATGTGTATAAAATAAAAAATGTTTATTATTTTATAAAGAATTTTTCTATGATTTTTAATTATTTTTATGAAAAATAAGATAATGTATATACGTTATATAGTATTATATACATGTATAATATACCAATGTATTATGTACAAGTATATTTATTTTATTATTTTTACACAAATACCTTTATTTTATATTTTATTTCTTTACAACATTATTTTAGGATTATAAAATAATTTTTATTTTATTTTTATAGATTGTAGAAGGGTATAAAATAAATATTGGATGTGTTATGTACATGTGTCTTTTATACGAAGGTTTAATGATTAATTTTTTATTTTATTTTATTTTTCTTATTTTTATTTGTTTTATAATATTCTGAAAGATATACACAAATGCGTAAAAAAATAAAATATTTTTGATTTTATAGTAAATATATAATATGCACAAGTATAGAGGATATATATAATACATAGTGAACCCTATCTCTCTCTACTTATTTTATTTTGCGATCAGGTCAAATCTTGACCTTCTCTTGGGGTCACTCTGTATTTATTTTGAATACATCATTCTTTTTATTTTTCCTTTATTCTTTTATTTTTGCAAAAATACATGTAAATTGTACAATATTAATAATGCCATGAAGAAAGCTATGTTATTATTTTTACAGGTATTTACAAGAGGTTTTGCCAAGAAAAAGAGCTAAAATAAAAGAATAAATAGTGAGAATCATGGATTCATCAATGGACTTGTACTATCGACTTCTACCATCCATCGACAACATGAAGATCAACACTTCAATACTTCTACTTCCTACCAATTATCTTTATCAAGCAAATTGTACAATATTAATAATGCCATGCAGAAAGCTATGTTATTGTTTTTACAAGTGTTTACAAGAGGTTTTGCCAAGAAAAAGAGCTAAAATAAAAGAATAAAGAGTGAGAATCATGGATTCATCAATGGGCTTGTACTATCGACTTCTACCATCCATCTACAACATGAAGATCATCACTTCAGTACTTCTACTTCCTACCGATTATCTTTATCAAGCATCGGCTACTCTCCACATAGGTATCCTCCTAGTGTCACTCATCTCTGCACTTGTATCCTCCTAGGGAGACTCTACCATAGGCTCATCTTGATTGTCACAGGCCCATATTCGTGTGGGTCTCCTTCTAGATTAACTTTACTATAGGCACATATTGATCATCGCAAACCCATCCTCGTACGTGTCTTCTCCCAGGAGTGACTACTCCAAGCTTGTCTCCTTCAATCTCTCTCAGATGTAGAATGAAGATGTGTTATCTATATTCTCTTTTGTTGCAAGTTGCATCTTTTTCAGCTCCAGCTTGAGGGGCAGTGCTAGAGTATGAATAGATGGGAACTTTGATCTCTTCAAGAAACATTTATTAGACATGTGAGCCACCGATGAGCCATTATGCAAGAAATGTTATTGTATTCACTCCTTAATATGAAATGAAGAATAACTAATTTTATAATATGTCCCTTAGTACACTTAGGGTTATGTACCATGGACATCTTAATAATCATATAGTTGTTGATTCAATGGTTGAATCATAGAGACTAGTTCTTGGATGATATCTAAAGAGTTAGATTGAGGTATCATCAAACACCGTCAAGTAATTGTTAAGAAAGGATCTCTAGCCTAAGAGGGAGACAACAAATCTTCTCTAAAGGTTGATATCTGACTGACCTCTTGATGCAGAACCTATGCATAAGAATGGAAATTCTGAGGTGTTAGATAAGTTAGGTCAAAGAGTTTACTTAACGAGAATGAGATAACCAAGACCTATGTCATATTCTGTCATGATTTAGACACACATCCTCTGACCGAAGACAGATGTATTACTATATGTCTAAGTGTCTACATTTGGCAAACCGATAGGTTGATGACCTATTCAAGGTCTATACACAGATGAGCTGGTATGCATACATGGACATATGAGTAATATGATCTCTCAACTGGATTATACATGTTCATCACTGAACCAGAATACATGAGCTCACTCATGAGATATTGGGAATCAAATTTTGTGCACAACCATATCACTTTGGAAGCATGACTGAATATGTACGTATGATATATGCTTTTGTAAAGTCTATGATTGGTGCCTAGGTATAATATGTGCTTTTGGAAAGTATATGAACGATACCAACTCCTAATGATCAAATGAGAAACATAATGATAAAATCTTGAAAGAGACAGTTCAAATGTAATGTAAAACTTTGAGTTTATTTTAGGTCTTCTAGTATACAGGATGTACATGTATTATGAATACTCGAGGGTGATGTGATCGTAAATGATTGTGTAACCGTGAAACTTCCATTCTAAGGGAGTGATGAAACAAGTTTGGATTTTAGTGAATCCTCTCAGTGTATGAGTAATCAAATCTTATGCCAATAGTTGGATATTGATCTGAATATGATTCACATGCAATGAGAAGATTAGATTTACAATTTATTTAATCAAACATCTCTTAGAGGTTCCCTTGATCTGGATTTGAGATATGATCTCAATATTCAAGTAACTATACATGGAAGGTACAATAGCCATGTCCTTATCTCCAAGTATCCATGGAGAAAGCGTATTATTCTTGAAGGAGTGATAATGGAGATTTTTTGCGAGTTTAAATATCTCTCACACAAGGCAGAGACACAGTTGCTATGGCGACCCTCGAGAAATCTCAATCAATCAACAATTAACCCACAATAATATCCAAGCAATGAAAATAATGTGTGGAGTTAAAATTTATTTTATTTAACCTTACAAAATGTGTGTATAGTACAAGTAGTGTAGAGTGTTCAACGTAGGGATTACAAAAGGATAGATCGAGCAATGAAATGCACAAAAATGACTGTGTGAGCTTCTTGTCTATTTTTTATGTGGGGTTTTTACTTTTTATTTTATTTTTTTATTTTATATTTCCATATTTTGTTTTTATTTTTATATTTTATTTTCTTTTTATTTTTTTTAGATTTTGTATTTTCTTTTTCTTTTAATAATTTAATATAAGGATATATAGAATTATATACACACTATAGGATAATGTAGACATAAATATAACTAAAAATAACTAAAAATGCATAATTAAATATTTTTGGATCTTATATAAAATTTTCCTAAATTTTTTTTCTAATGAATTTTTAATTTTTATATATATTAAAAAATATCCCAAATCAAGGATTTAAAAAATACCTGAATTTGAAATGAAGATTAAAAATAGCAAAATAATTCCAAAATTCTTCAAATCAATTTTAATATGTAGATAATAATATAGATAAAATTATAAAATAGAAAATAATATTTTTGCAATTTTTAGGAACTTTATATATTTTTTATAAAGGATTTTGTGGGTTTTTAATTTTTATGATTTTGCTTTTTCTATTTTTATGGATTTTTAGTCTAAAGGATGTAAATACTTAAATAAGCAAAATATATTTTTTGAGAAATTTTTCAATACATTCTTTTATTTTATTGGTGTTTTATAAGCTAAACAATGACTAATTGTGCCCTTTTTTATTTTTAATAAATACTAAAATGTCCAAAATTGTAATAACAAAATTAAGGCGTGAGAGTGTGTGCAATCAACAATCTACATTTTTTTTGGTGATTTTGGAACACGGTAGTTATATTCAATAAATAGAGGAAATGCACAAAAATACGTTGGTTTGGTAGGGCAATTATGTAAATAAAATAAAGTCAAGGGTTGGAAACACAATTTCTCCAAAAATATAACACTGCACTTAAATTTTCTTGGACCAAAGTGAAATACGAAAGGCTCCAGGGGCCCTCCTGCAAAATATCCACCTCACGTGGAACAACACGTGAGGTGAGCTGGCATAGACTCGTTCGTAAATAAAGAAAGTTCAGGGGTCGTTTTGTAAATTTTACAAAAGATATCTAAATAGCAAATTAAAATTATACACTAATTATTAAATACAAAAACTTAGATGCGCAAAAGTGCATACCCAACTCCTCGGTGCGATCAAATGGCGGGCATGTCTTCACTTGTCCACATATCGAAACAAGGACGACTGATGACGCTTCACCCACGGACGTATGAGATTAGATCTCCGGGAGAGATCCTGCAGCTGCGATGCTCTAGATCCAATAGTCCACGTGCAAACTGGAGGCATGTTCTTGATCCTACGACGGGGAAAAATGGTGGACGAATTGGGATGAAGCCCCCCTGCAGCGAGCTTCTTCCAGTGAGCTCCTCCTCCTCGGACATCCTTTGCTGCTCAAAAAAGGCCCAAATAACTCCAGGTGTCTTCCTCTATATGTTGGTGGCACAAAAAGGGCTCGAGGACCACTAGAGATATCTTAGGGCATCGTGGTCGAGGAAGAGCTCCATGTATCTCTGTCCACCCTCAAAATCTCTCCATCTTGGCTTTAGCATTCGAAAAACCTACGCAAAAGGTTAATGGGTTGAGGAAAAACTTCCTCGGCCCTGTAGCACACAAGATGGGTGAAGGGAGGAGTGTATCAACAGTCCTCCAGAGTGGTGGTGGAATGGGAGGCCGATAGGACAGATCAGTGGCTGATCTGGGTAAGCGGAAGGTGGAACGTGGTGGAGAAGCGACGGGAAAGAAGGCGAGGGTGGAAGGCAAAGTCAGAAAACAAAGGGGTCACAATGAATGAGTTCGCTAGAGCAGGGCTACGGCGAACCTCGAAAAGGTAGATCTAAGCTAAATAACGTGACAAAAAGTGAAATAAAATGCAGAGAAATAAACCTAAGGGCTTTAGCTGCCTAAAGAACTAAGCAAACTCACCTCACCTGTCCGGGGCCAAGGAGATCGACCTCGATAGCGGAGCTTCATTGGAGGTAGCGGAATCGACCAATGATACGCACCTTCGATCAACCTAAACACTCGGCGAGGATCCTGTCACCATCCTCAAGTTGTGCGGCACGAATAGGAGGAGAAAGAACATGTCAAAGGGATTCAAAATGGAGGAGGATCGAAGGGAGATATGTGATTCAGTGGCCCATTTGGCCAAAAAATATGCACGCGAGTAGATGTGATGAACGGGGAAGAAATAGTTAGAAGGAATCCACAAATTGGTGAAGGAATCGACGTGTAAAAAAATTGAGAAAGTGGGTTAACGGCTAGATCTGATAGCTACAGGGCGAGGGGTAGACAGTTGACCAGAGTCAACTAACGCCTCAACCTGGTTCGTCCACATGGACCAACCAGGAAAAATCATCCTAAAATTATTTATAAAATATAAATTAATTTATAAATGATATTATTAATTTTAAGTTATAAAATAAATTTTTGTATTATTTTATATATGATTTTAATTTATTTGTTTGGAGGTTATTAATTACAAGTCAGTTTTTAGGGTTTCCTTTATAGGTATATTTACCTATGTTTTAAGTATTTTATTTTTTATTTTGTATTTTTGATTTTATTATTTTACTTTTAATATTTTATTTATTTACAAATTATTTTTATTTACTTAAATATATTTTTACCATATTTTTCTGATGTAACATTTACATTTAAATTAGGGTTATTAATATTATGTATAGGAAGAGGTATTTCATCTATGTATTTTATATACATATTTTATTTTAATATTTTCTTTATGGTTTTATTATACTTTTAATATGTACAAGTATTATAAATAATATTTACAAAATTATAAAAACATAAAATTGTAAAAGTAATGAAGAATAAATAAAATGAAATATTTTATTCAGGTATAATATACAATAGGGGTCCAAAACCAAACTTTTACACCTTAACTCCAAAAAATATGAAACTACCTTCATTAAATATATCATTAAAAGTTGTATACGATTAAAGATAATTTTGATACATTTTGAGTTTTTATTTGAGAGATATGTGTTTGTGAAATTGGGATTTCGGAATCTTATTTAGAGTATAACTTGTTCACTTAAAATAGGTCCTAAAAATGAATAAATAATGAAATAATAAATGGGATTTTTATTTTATTTCTAGCCATTATCTCCCCCTACTTTATTCCTTGTCGACCTAGTCATCGAGGTGACTAGGTATCGGGGTCTAGGGTCATAAAATTCCTTTGGAATTTTATTATTTTTATTTTCTTTTCTTTATTCTATAATTTTGGCATTAAAATAATATTTTATATAGTATTTATGAAACAAAGAATGAATGTTAATTTGTTGAAATAAAGGGTAAATACATGCATTAGCTAGGGTTTTTAAGGTCAAAATGATAGAATAAAGGTGTTGAAATGGAGATTCATCAATGAGTTCGAGAATAGTTCTTTTATTTATAATGAATCTGAGCATTGAGGAAAAATCGATAATTAAATATGATTTAATTATCATGAATAATATGAATATGATTCAGATTTATTTGGACACATGGGAATATTCATACAAGTGAAGACAAAGGTTTAGGTCTTAAAGCATCACAAAAGCATGTAGATCGCATCGAATATGATCTAGGGCAACTAATCATACTTGTTATGAGGAGCAGCGGAATTAAACTTTTTTAAATAGTTGAAACCATATGATTCGAGAACACTTCTCAAATTGTTTCATAAGCAACACAAAAAGGTACAAGGATTGCCTCTTGAACTGTGTTTGCGATTGTGTCTCTAAACGAAGAAATCACCTATCTCAAGTTTGACCTGACGAAGAAGACAGTTGCGAGTACATTGTTGAGACGTGGTCTTCTCACAATCCAAGTTGAAGATTCGAGCGTATTGTATCTACTGACTTCGCCATCAATCTCCATGACCCCCTATAAATATACAGACACATAAGATTCCAAGTGTTAGATGTGCATATAGATTAGGGAAATGTATTTATCACCTTTCAACAGTAGATGCCATGTTGCAGTGCCAAAGCTAGCACCATTTATGCACCACATATCAACCATGGTTTGTTTGCACGCATGCCCTCCCCCAATGGTAATCTTATATGAAAATATTATCTCGTAGCTCAAGTAGTGACACACAAATACTGATTTCAAAAGATATGTAATATAAAATTGGAAACTTATTAGATAATTGATTATATCAATTCCAAAAATATAAAGAAAATAAATAAAAATATGGAATCTTTTCTTTGCGATGATAAATTTCAATATTAAGTCGGCTCATTTGCCTTTCTTTATATTGTTATTGTCCTCTTGAGTCTTCTTTTCCCCTATCTATATATTCTTTATTTGTATAGTTCTTTTGTGTAAGTCAAATTTACTATTTATTTATTATTTTAATATTTATAGAAATTCACTTGTTGAGACCCTATCAATAAATAAAATTTCATATTCATATTATAATCCCGCTAATTTAACAATGTTACAAATTAAGCTCAAAGACTCTTGTATAATATTTTGATACTAAGATAGCTACTGTTGTGAATAATGTCATAATATTGTCATTCTGTTAGTGTAATACACCAGCAAAATGTAATAATATAAGGTTACTATTGTAAATTTTATAAGTATACAAGGGCACATGTGTAATTAGAAACAAAGTTAGGAGCATAATGTTATTGAATAAACTCAAAAAGTTACAAGTCTAAGATTGACCTGTGGGGAAAAAATGGGATATTGTTCCCATATATTCCGATGTTAAACATGAATCAATGAATATTACTAGTTGAAAAATTAACTTTTGTGCCAGTAGCTAGGAACACACAGTGTATTCATTGTTTAAGATTTAATATAAAGACGACTTACATGTTGACTTATTCATTAAAAGTTGCATTAATCATACCTAAAAACAAAAACAATTAGAAGAAAAAGTCAACAAATAATATTTGTTATATAGTTATGCTTTAGAATTACATCGGTAGATACAATACTCAGTAGATACAATACTAAGTGCAAACACCAGAACAGGGATCACTGTCTCCACAACAGATGCAGATGGTTGTGTATCACCCATAGGCCATGACTTTTGCAGACCCCTTTTATCTACTTACATCGTAGATCCATGAGGTGAATGCTACTTGGGCCAATGATTAGAATCTGACCCATCTTGGCGAACAAAATCATGGTCAGAACTTGGTGATTCAACCATACCACTCACAGCCGACTGGAAGGAGATTCCAGCAGAACTCGAACCATCAGTCTCTACATCTCGCACAACCATGGAAACAGAATTACCAAAACCAGCAACAAGCATACCAGCAGCAGTACCATCATTAGGCGGGTGGTTATTATCAAAACCTATATACATCCCCTCGTCGGCACAACTACCAGTCCTTCCCTCCTCTCCCGTATCAGAATCACCATTCGTAGCCTCCACCACAATACGAACCTCAACGATCGCATCACGTTTAGAATTTAGAAGCATCTCCCATGAATCACACATGCAACATCCTGGTACAGTTGGTTAAAGGACTGAGAAAAATGAGTTCGAAGCTGGAGGACCTCACCGCTACCAAGACAATCATTCTAGCACAGGTGGAGGTGAATCCGAACAATTTCTGACGTAATAAGCAGTTAGTTTGCAATGTCCAATCCCCATCTGAGACATGTATGAATGGTTTGATTATGATATCAAATGCTTTGATTCTCAGGAGTGGTAGGATATTGAATCCATTTTCTTGTGCGAAAGGAAAGAATAAAGCTTCACATGGTGAGTCTTCCTCGGTTGTGCTCGCATCAAGTTCATGAGCAGGAGAGAAGAAAGATAAGCAAGTTGCACCAGCTGCCAAAAAAAGATAAAAAATGAAGAAAACCAAAAATCAAATTCAAACAGTTAGAGCCAGGGTCGAGTCGATTCTGCCAAGGAGATGCCAACACCCACAACAAATCCCATGCGAGCCAACAAAGCTGATGTTCCTTTTGTTATCTTTTCTATTGGGGCAAATGGTTATATCCTTGCTGATCATTTGCATGTAAACGCTGAATCACCAAAATTATTTTTTAATGATGACGTAAATAGGCCATTTTTGGATGCAATGAAAAACAATAAAAAATTAGAAAATTAAAAAATGATTTGTCTGATCCTTGTGTTATTGAAATTTTGCATAATATTGTCTTGGAAATTCCACTTCCGAAAGACATGGAATACATGCCAACTATGAAGAAAGGTCTAAAAGACGCATATACATATAAATGTCAGCCCCACAAAAACAGACGCAGTCGTGCATATAAACATATTCTTACCATGGCTGCTATGGGCACCTTCAGCAACCTCCCCGATAAGAAGAAGGACAAGGGAGCACCTCTCGTCAGATGCATGATTTTCAGCAAGAGTTTGGACAAACACTTCTTGATAGTAGGTCACCCATCAATCTCATGCCTACGTTACTACTCAAAGAATTTGGGTTAGGACTGCTTAATCCAACCAAAAAGATTATGAAGTGTGTAGATACTTCATTTAAGCGACAGAGGGGTACTTTAGAGGATGCCATTGTCACAATCCAAGGGATGCAGTTCCCTGTGGATTTCATTGTCCTAAATATGGACAACTCTGCCCCCTTGCTCCATACCTCGATCATATTGGGATGATCGTTCCTACAAACTTCCGAAGCAGTAGTAGACTATAGCACTAGCATGATCATTTTTAGCTCCAACATCGACAAGGTCCAAATAGAGATGATCCAAGTACCAAACTCTACAGAATCCATGTTAGATGAGAGTGTCATGTAGAATGCAAGAGATGGCTATGACTTTTTGGCAAAAATTAGAGACACTGCATTATTTCTAGACGTTGATGAAACTTGGGAGTTCCTCTCCAAGGAGGAGCTTCTGGAAAGCATAGTTGAATTCATTGTAGTCCTTGAAGATGATTTGCTTGCTGATGTGCTATTCGAGCTAATTGAGACACCTCCATTCTCTTCATAGCAAGAGGAATTCGTTGTTGATCTTTATGAGACATTGAACACTGAGTCAAATGTCACCATGGTGGATAATATCCAGTTGAATGATATCATACCTACCATAGTTGCAGAAGTCTCCACTGAGCTGAGTCGGACTCTTCTAGATCTGAAGCTTTATCATCAACATTGAAGTATGCCTTCCTGGTAGGCAAACCAAACATGTTACCGATCATTATCAATGCACAATAGAGAATGGACCAAGAATCTCATCTGCTTGAGGTTCTGGAAAGAAACCACAAGGCGATAGGATGGAAAATATCAGATCTCCATGGGATTAACCTGTCATTGTTCTTACGCCACATTTATTTGGAAGAAGACAACAATCCCTCCTATGAATTTAAGCGTCATATGAACTCTAACTGTTGGGAGGTTGTCATGAATGAAATCACAAAGTGGTGTGATGTAGGTTTCATCTATCCCATCTCATATTCCAAATGGACGAGTTGGTTACATGTGGTCCCTAAGAAATAAAGGATTACAATTGTAATGAACGACAAAGGAGAGGAAATTCCAACCTGAGTGCCAACATCATGGAACATATGTGTGGACTACAGGTACCTGAACCTAGCTACCAAGAAGGATAATTTTCCACTTCCTTTCATTGAATCGCAAAGGAATACTTCTGTTTCTTGGATGGCTACTTGGGATATAATCAAGTTGCAATTGTGTCTGAAGGATAAGAGAAGACCTCGTTCACTTGTTATTTTGGGACATATGCATTCTGACGAATGTTGTTTGAGTTGTGTAACACCCCCACTACATTTGGGAGTTGTATGCTAGTCGAATTCACAGACATGGTGGCCAGTTTCCCGAGGTGTTCATGGATGATTTCTTGGTCTATGAAGACAGCTTTGATCAGTGCCTAACATATCTAGATTGAGTCATTCAATGTTGTTGTGAAGTCAATTTGGTGATCTCATGGGAAAAAAGTCACTTCATGGTTATTGATGGAATCGTATTGGACCACGTCATCTCCAAATAAGGCATGGAGGTCAACTTGGCCAAGGTGGAAGTCATATCCAAACTTGAGTCATCTACGTCACTAAAGCAAGTCAAATCATTTCTAGGGCACGTGGACTTTTATAGAAGATTTACCAAATATTTCAGCAAAATTACTCGACCTCTAACAGAGCTTCTAGGCAAGGATATCACATTCATTGTAAATGTCAGAGTGCTCCAAGCATTTAATTAGCTGAAAGAAATCATCACCCATGCTCTTGTCCTACATCCACAAGATTGGTCTCTACCATTTGAGATCATGATAGATGCCTCTGATTATGCTATTGGGGATGTGTTAGGACAATGACACGATGGATTGCCATTTATGATTCACTATGCTAGTAGAACATTGGATGATGCATAGAAAAAATACACTGTCATAGAGAAAGAGTTGTTAGCTATGGTGTTTACGCTGAAGAATCTCACGTCACACCTGCTCAGATCAAAGGTTATTGTGTGTACTAACCACTTTTCCATACGATAACAGAAAAGCAAGAAGGATGCTAAGTCATGATTATTGCATTGGTTAATTCTACTCCAGGAGTTTGATTTAGAGATATATGACAAACCTAGAGTCAAAAATGTTGTGGTAGACCACTTTTCCAGAATCACTAAGAAAGAAACGGAATAGGAAATCATTTCAATCACTGAAATCTTCCCAGATGAAGCTATCCCGGCAGTTACCTCTCTCCCATGGTATGCCAATTTTGTAAACTACCTTGTCTCCAAGGAAGTTCCACGAGATCGACCAAAGTTGAGAGTGGACAAGTTTATGTCTGAAATACATTTTTATTAGTGAGAGGATGCACTCTTGTTTCGTGAGGGTGAAAATTGTATCTAGAGAAGATGCATTCCTAAGGAGGAGTACACAAGTGTCATGAACCATTGTCACAAAATAGAATATGGAGGACAAGATTTCAAAAAGCGCACCACTAATAAGGTGCTTTAATGCGGTCTCTGGTGGCCGACTCTTTTCAAGGATGCTACAAAATAAGTTAAAGGTTGCACTGACTGCCAGAAGATGGGAAACATTATCAATTTAAGAGACCATACATCTTAATTACATTCATATATCATACATCTTTGATGCATAGGGGATCGACTCTATGGACCCATTCCCTAACAGTCAGAGTTATGAGTGCATCCTACTAACTGTTGATTATGTTAGTGGATGGGTGGAGCCCATCCCCGCTCGATCCGCAGACAAACGCACGATATGTGTCTTTCTTAAAGACTACATCATTGCGCGAATCAGGATCTCAAATATCCACATATTAGATGGAGGTAGTTTTTAATATAAAAAAACGAGTAGTTGTATGTTCCACACAAGACGAGATCGCGGTCGTCGAATTGACCATACGAAATCCGGATTAAAACAACAATTAACCCACAACAGATGATCAAACTATGAAAAGCAGATGTAGAGTTAAAATTTATTATAAATCTACAATAAAGATGTGTATAGGTGCAAGTATGTGTAGAGTGTCGAACACAGGGAACAAGTAGGATAGATTAGGCAAAAATGCTCACAAAAGTTGATGTGATGTATTTGTCTATATATGTGCTCCATTTTTGTGGGTTTTTATATTTTATTTTTTTTATATTTTTGAATTTATAATTTTATATTATGATTTTTAATTTTCTGATTTTGTGTTTTCTTTTCATATTTTATATTTTTATAATTTCTTTTTCTTTTAATAAAGATAATAAAGTAATATATAAGATATATATACAATATAGGCTATGATAGATATAATAGTTAATAAAAACATTCAAAATAAATAAAATAAAATATTTTTGGATTTTAGAATATTTTTTACTATTTTGTGATTTTTTAGGGTTTTTTTGCTATTTTTATATATTTTTAAAGTCAAAAATGCCTGAAATCGGGTTTAAAATAAATACCCAAAATTAAAATGGAGATTAAAAATATAAAATAGAGTAAACAATTCTCCAAATTAATTTAAATATAAATAATAGAAAAAAATTGAAAATAGAAATAATATTTTTAGGAATTTTTAAGAATTTTTTATATTTTTATGAAGGTTTTTAGAGTTTTTCTATGTTTTTATTTTTCTTTTGTTTTTTTAGTGATTTTTAGTCTGAAGGTCATAAATATAAAAAATACATAAAATATTTTTTGATAATTTTTCAAAAATGTTTTTTTTAATTTTTCAATATTTTATAGTGCAAACATGAGCAAAAATAGATGTTTTTATTTTTTATAAATAATAAAAAAGATTCAAGTAGTAAAATAAAAATTTTGCGTGGAAGTACAATGCAACAGGAAGTTAAACCTATTTTTTGGGATTTTCGAATTTTGTAGATGTATGAAATAAATACTAGAAACAAAGAGAAACTACACTACTAGCAAGGGTATTTATGTAAATAGCAAGAAATCCAGAGGCCAAAATGCAATTTTGACAAAAATATTACACGAGCATAAGAAGTTCATAGACTAAATTTAAATAACAAAACCTGCAGGGAGTCCTCTGCAAAATTGCCATACTCAAGTGGAGGTTCACGTGAGCCTGGCTGGGGAGGACCTAAACGTGAATACAAGAAGTCCGAGGGGCGATTTGCAAAATATACAAAAATATAATAACGGCAGATGAAAGCTTCAATTCTGAATACTAAATAGAAAAACGTAGTGGTTCAAGATGTAAAATACCCACTAACTGCCCGGATCGAACGACCCATCGCACTCCACTTGACATGTGTCGAGCCCAAAATGCGCGATACCCCTTCATCCTCAAATGGCTGCGATTAGACGGTGATGGACGATCGGATGCTCACGCGTGCTCCATCCAATGGATGTGGTGAACCTGGGCATGAGTTTTTGATCCGATAGCGAGGACGAACGGTGGATGAACAGGTAGGAAGGCTCGTCGTTGTGAGCTTCCTCCGATGGTGGCATCCTCCTCTGGCATTCCTGGCCACTCCAAAATGGTCCAAGCCCTTCCTGTAGTGGTCCTCTAATGGTTGGTGTCATCCAACATCGCTGGCTTCCACCCTAGCTGGCCCACGACGTCGAGGTCGAGGAAGAGCTCCAGGTAGCTCTGATGCATCCCAAAATCGCCCCCAGATGCCTTGTGAGCTCCGGGTACCTGTAAAAAAGCTAAGAGGGCAGCGGGCAAACTGCTACAACCCTACGGCTGACGAATGGAGGCATAAGTGAAGTGAGCGGAGGCTTCCCGGTGAGATGGTGGACTTGGGAAGCCCTATCCAGATCTGATAGGAATCTGGGGGTCTGGAGGTGTTGTGGGCGATGAAGAAGCATAGGGGGAGAAGAAGCGGTGGTCTGATGTGGCGAAGACGGTTGGAGCACATGAGAATGGAGTTCCTCGGAGACTAGCTCTGGGAAACTTTGAAGGCGATTAAGTACAGCTAAACGTGTGATTAATAAGTGAAATAAAAGTACTAATAAAACCTAGCATAAGAAACACGACAAAATAATACCTCAAGGGCGTGGAAGACCCTGAAGAAGAACCTCGATAGCAACTTCGCCGGAGATGGGGTGGAAGCTTCAACGAGAGCTTCAAATCCCCTAGGTGAGCTAAGGGTGTGTATTCTTGATCTACGGGGAGAAAAAGTCAAGAAGGCATCAACATGAAATGATGCAAGGAACGCCCTCAAAAATCGAGAAAATAAGACAAAACTCGTTTCTGACACTGGCAGGGGGTGGGTCAGAGAGTTGACCTGCGGTCAACTCTCAGACCCTCCTGGTTGGTCCACGTGGACCAACCAGGAAAAAGCCTGGAAAATGATTTTTAAATTCATTTAAAAATAATAAACGATTTTATTATTTTTAGATTATAAAATGAAAAATATTTATTATTTTATAAAGTATTTTATTATTTTTTTATTTATTTTTTTGAGGTCTAGAATTACATGTTACCTTTTTAGGGCTATATATAGGTATATTTTTCTATACATTTTAATGTTTTATTTTTATTTTTTTATATTTAATTTTTTAAATAATTTATTATTTCAGAAATTTATAACTTAATTTTATACACATAAATATATTTTTATTTTATTTTCCTGATATAATATATATAATTAAATAAATAGATGTATTTATTTTATTAGTATACTTATAGGTATTATACCTATGTATTTTATACAAGCATTTTATTTTAATGATTTATTGATGTTTTTATTCCAGTTTTAATATGCACATATCATATATATTATATTTACAAAATTATAAAAATATAACATTATAAAAATAATAAATAATAAATAAAATGAATATTCTAATCGTTATAGTTATACGATATGGGTCCAAAACCTAACTTTCACACTGTAACTCCAAAACATATAAAACCGCCATCATTAAATAGCTTATTAAAAGTTATATACATTGAAGGTGATTTTTTGTATATTTTGAGTTTTTATTTGAGAGATATGGGTCTAGAAAGTTGGGGTTTTGGAATTTTATTCAGACGATAACTTTTTATCTTTACATTATTTTTATATGAAATAAATTTTGTATTTTTTTATATTTAATTATCTACAACTTTCATGTTTAAAGTTTCTTCATTTGAAGTATAAAAAGTGGAACTAAAAATAGACCCCAAAAAATAATAAAAATGAATAAAATTAAAGGAGATTTTTATTGGTAATTTGACCTTATCTCCCCCTACTTTATTCCTTGTCGACCAATCATCTAGATGCCTAGGTCTCGAGGCATCGGGTCATAAAATATCTTCAATATTTTATTCTTTTTCTTTTCTTTTCTGTATTCTATAATTTTGGCTCTAAAAATAATATTTTATATACTATTTACACCATAATGCATGAATCCTAAGATGCCTAAATTAAGGTTATTTATACACATTTACTAGGATTTTTAAAGACAAAATAATAGAATAAACGTGGTGAAATGGAGATTCATCAGGTAGCCACTTTATAAACAATGAAGTGAAGAAGCTAACTGAGTACAACATTGAACACCATCTCGCCTCTCCTTACCACCCACACACTAACGGTTTAATTGAATGTTCTTACATGAAGATTAAATTTATTTTGCAGAAACTTGTACGTCCTGATGATGAATCTATATTTCATCACCTTTATTCTTTCATTTTGACCTTAAATCCCTAGCTAAATGCATGTATATATCATTAATTTTTCAAAATAAACATTCTTTAATTTGTATAGATAATTGTATAAATAATATATATTGATCGTATTAAAGTTAAAAATTAAAGAATTAAGGAAGAAAAGAAAGAAACGAGACATCATAGGTGTTGAGTGCCCCTAGCCCTTGAGACTCGATCATCAAGATGACTTAGTCGATAAGAAATAAAGTAGGGGGAGATATGGTAGCTAATTTTACACAAAATACAGTCAAAAACCCTACAAAAATAGGTCAATAAGTACCTTTTGGAACTTATTTTATTCTTTACTAATTACACATCAAATCGATAAACTTTGTACATGAAAGTTGTAGATAAAAATACATAGAAAAATACAAAATTTATTTCACATAAAAATGACACACAATGTACATTTTATACTCAAAATAAAAATCCAAAATCCAAACTTCCCAGACATGTATCTCCTCCTCAAAATGTACCAAAATCACCTTTAATTGTATATACTTTTAACAAGCTATTTACGAAGGTGGTTTAATTTAATTTGGAGTTAAGATACAAAAGTTAGGTTTTGGACCCCTAATGTATAGTTCACATGAATAAAATATTCATTGTATTTATCCTTTATAATTTTTATACTTTTATTTTTTTAATTTTGTAAATATTATTTATAATATATGTACATATTTAGAATATAGTAAACAATAAAGAAAACATAAAAATAAAATAATCTATATAAATACATAGATGTAATACCTATACTTATACATATATAGTTAATATATTATTTATTTAAGTGTACATAATATATCGGAAAAATATAACAAAATATATTATGTGTGTTAAATCAATTTATAAATATATAAAATATGAAAATAAAATAATAAAAATACAAAATACAAAAAAAATAAAATGTACAAAACATAGATAAATATAGCTATGTTTATACCCCTAGAAAGTAACATGTAATAAATAGACTCATAAAAATAAATAAAAATATGAATTAAATACTACATAAAATTAGAATATTTTTATATTTTAATAAAAAAATAATTACATCATTTACTATTTTTATTTATTTTCCAAGATATTTTTGCCTTGCAATTTCCTGGTTGCTCTACGTTGACCAGCCAGGTGTCTCCATTTGTTGACGTAGGTCAACTGTACCCCAACCTATTCTGACTTTTATCAAAAGTCATGCGCACACAACTTCTCTAATTTATCACTCTTTCTCCATAACCCCTCTAACCTCGAGCCTTCCACCATCCTGTAGCCCGATCATCCCTCACCCATGCCCTTCCTCGAATCTTCACCAACCATGGCCTCCGTTCACACGATCCTCCTCAAAAATCACCAAAAAACCATCCATAAGTATGAACCCAGATCTTCTTTTTGATTGTTTGATCCCTCTCTGTGACTTCTTAGCCCCTCAGTTCCAGTGCAATTGAATCGCCTTGATGACAGCTTGAAGATTGAAGGAATTGCAGCGAGAGGAAGGCCTAGAGATGGAGATCCACCCATCACTGACGAGCTTCGGTGAAGATTCTGCATCAATGGTTGATGGTCGATTCAAGGCCATTTTGTTATGCTTTCTAGGTAAAATCATAGTCATAGTGTTCATTTATGCAGCTCGTTTCACGTTTAATTTCTCTATTATCTTTAATATCAAACATCCTTAAATCCTTATAGCTTGAGCTCCAAGGCTAATCCAGTGTGAATCGACCAGATTTTGACCCATCAAATCATCACATTTAATATCCCTACCATTTCTCCGCACGACGCCAATCACAACCCCTTCGATTCGACACGAATCAAATCGAATCAAGGTCTCCTTTCTCCACATAGCCGGAACCTCACCGCCATTTTGCTTCGCAAGGCTTCATGCCTCCATTTTGGTCCAAGGAGTTCCCCTTGCGCCGAAAACTTTTTGGTGCATGTTGACACCTTCAAAGACCTATTTGGAAGCCAAATCGAGTCCTCGAGTTACTCCATGATACCTGGGGCACGAAAGATCCCTAGGTATTCATCCCAAGCATCTCAGTCTCAGTAGAGTCCACCAGCACCTGCGGAAGGGCCTTAATGACGTCTGGAAATCATCGGATCAAAGAAAACTCTCCGGAGTCATCGGGAATCGGAGGAAGAAGCAACCCCACACATGTGTTCTTTGTTGTTCCCCCATTGCACATCCCAATTGTTGGATGTGCTACTACTACCAGATCTAATCGTTGTCGTACACCCATGGCGAAATGGTACGCATCCAAAGCCGAGCGATCAACCACGCGGCAGGCGGCTAACAGCTCGATCGAACGACTTAAGTGGGTAAATTTCTTAGGCACCCTCCTTTTTTGTAATAGCTAAATAGTCCTATAAATACTTAAGTAATTAAAGATTTTTGGATAATTTGCATCTTATCCCTTGGATATTTTACATATTACACTTTAGTCCTCTGCCACATTACCTCATGCGGTAGCCAATGTGTTGGGGAAATTGCATGTATATCTCTGTACCCTTTGTAATTATGTTTTAATATAAAAAGTTTGAATATTAGTTATACGTTTCTGGGTTATTTGCACTATGCCCCCATGCTTTCTAAAGATACCCCTACTAGTTTAAGAATTTTTGTATATGTTTCTTGAATTTTTATAAATATTATTCGTGCACCAAAAATTATGAAAAAAATAGAATTAGGTACATGGATGCATGTTCTTTCATGCCATGCAATTAGATTCGCAATTTATGCCCTTTTCCTATTTATTAAAAATCAAATATTACATGGATATTCTCTATTTACATTAAAAATTACAAAAAATATAAAACATGTTCCAAAAATTCTAAGAAATAGATAAAGTTTTTTATTGTATTTTATATCTATAGACTGAAAACCCTTAAAATAGAAAAATAAAATAAGCAAATTTAAAAATCTCCAAAATCCAATAAAAATATTCAAAAATCCCAAAAATATTTCCTCCTATCATGTAATTATATATATTAGTATATATTAAAATCGATTGGGAAACTTTTTGAGGTTTTTTTGCTATTTTAGAACACCAAATCAATTCGGCCTATTTATTTAATCCCTATTTTGGGATATTTTGACTTTAAAAATACATAAAAATTAGCAAAATTATCTAAAAAATCAAAAAAATAGTAAAAATATTGATTATACAAAAACACGTTATTATGTATTTTTTTATTTATTTTTAGTTGTATTTGTAATTATATTATCCCATCGTGTATTATATATCTATATATAGTAATATATAAACTAATACTATTCATTATTATAAATATTTTTAATTTTTTTAAAAATAAAAAAATATAATATTGATATTACTTAAATATTAACAAAAAATTAAAATAATAATAATATATTTAAAAACCCACATTCTTTGATTAATAATGTGCATAATTATATACATACATGTCGATATGAATTATTTATAAATAATATTAAGTGCTACACTATTTTTCTTCCTGTGTTGGACCCTAATCTACTTGTCACTATACACATTTATTGTAGGATTTATATTAAATTTTCATTTAGACATGTTTATTCTTACTTGATTATTGTGTCGGTTGATTGTTGATTTTAGCCTTGGTCTTCGTAGGTTGTCGTCACAATAACTTAACGGTCCCGCCTTGTGTGGACCATAAGACAGTACCTGCATGGGTTTTGGCTATTTCAAATGGCGGTGTTACCATGGAGCAACAGATTGTAGCACATCATATTATTCCTCCTCTATTTTTTTATTTTATTTTGATAATTATTTGTTTGTTCTAACCCCCATTTTCCTGTTGATTTTTTACGAGGGAACACTTGACGACGACTATCTCCTAGGGGGTGGATGCACCTGAGACGAGAGGAGGTTGGCCTTCTCTTGTGAGCTAACCACGAGAGAGCATGAGAGAGGACAAAGGAGAGGAGAAGAGCATCTCAGCTTAGTTTTTATTTACATTTCTGTGAGGAGTGTGATTTATTTTGGCAAAAATTAATTTGTAATTAATTTGGACACTACCCAACAAGGTCTAGTACCTAGGTCTCTGCTCACTTGGGTGCCTCATCATGGCTTTTCATGTTTCCTCATCTTTCTTTTTTTTTTGTTTCTCATGTTTTCAGCTCTCCGTGTTTGTGTATATTTGTTTTATGTGAGTGAGCCCTTAGACATTAGGTTGCTTGACTCGATATCTAGGTCCGAAGCGCTAATTACATTGCACGTACCTATAGTGATATGTGGTTAGACTTAGTCAAAATTAACTATTGATTATTTGGACTTGAGATCGAGCATTGAGAGAAATGCTATACAACGCTTACATGACCCGTTGTGGCGGGCATCGATGTACTTCAGAGACCAGGCTTTTTGATCTCAGTTCTGAATGAATAGCATTTGGTTCTTCCCAATAATAGCAGCTACTCTTAGGATATTTTATCGCTTTAGCATATCACCATATAGTATAAAAATTTCAATTCTATCTTACATCCCACATGAGAAGAGCTGGGAAACACAATAAGTAATTATAACTTTGTATGCATCATTAGTCACTAAGGTGAGATTTCCATCTTAGTGACAATATGCACAGCTTTTACATCCTCTCCCCCCTTGTTTATATCATTTAGGATTAAAGAAAAAAATCGTTAGGCGGTTTGCTTTGAAAATACTCAAAAAATTAAAAATTGAAAAAATAATTAAAACAATTGGACTGCTAATAAAAATTTGGCCTTAAAAATCGTAATGGACATCATTATTTGGGGTTCATAAAGCCCTCATTGTTTTCAGGTACAATACATATCGAGTGAGCCGTAACCTATAAGAAATAGGGTCCAAATCCTGATATGTGGCACTTTGATTATCACGTGGGAGGCGAAGTATTGGCACTTCTATCGTATGTGACCGAGTATGGCATCGTCGAGCACAGTGCTCCCACCTTGTGTAGAGCATCCTACTTGGTCTAAAGTACTGAGTGTAGGCCACGCCCTCACGGGTGTGTCTGTCTCAGCGGTTTGCGTTCGAGTAGGTCCATGCATGCTCACGGGTGATTCCATTGTGATCAAGGTCCGAAGTAGTGGTTTCACCTATTGGCTTCCTTTCTGATTCTTTGGATGGGAAACCCCCCATACATGAGATCAAAGACCTTTCAGTATGTAGACCACATGTTACAAAGGAGGTGGAATGAGTATGAGGCGCTTGCCTAGCAGTGCACACACTCCTATAGGGTTAGCGATCATAACTTGGTATAGGATCTTGCATGCAAAACAAAAATTAAATTGAAATAATAAAAAATAGTCAAACTCTTACGACTTCACATTTGTTGAGTTGGTGAACCCACATTGTTTGGTGTTTGTTTGATTTAGATAAGTTCAAAGATCAGTCTTGCACACTTTGTGCCATTTTTACTTTCATTTGTTTCATTCCTCATTTAACCCCCGCTCATTTTGAGCCTTCTACTATTTTGCACTCCCCTTATTCCTTGTTTGACTTTCGTATCATTCTTCCATTCTTGATCTACTCTTGACCTTCGAGATGGCGACACATGGATGGCTTATCTTGGACCCTGCTGACACCTACATAGATTCCATGCGCTCGTCTTCTCCAATAATTCGGGGTGATTCCTGAGAACCCGATTCAGACTTGCAGACCAATTTCCGGACTCCCCACCTTCTTCTATAATCTGAGGTCACTTTTGTCCTGAACTCTCCCCATTTTTGATAACCATTGATTTCACTCCTTACATCTCACCATCCCTAATGAAATTTTGTGTTGACCTTAACGCAAAATGATTCTCTACATCCGGTCCTTTAATTCAGATTAATCGGGGCATCATTCCATGTACAGATCACAAGCCCGATCTAGAGCTAGAGATCTTGTCGGATACAGAGTCAAGAACAGATATAGAGACGGCTCTCGGAGGAAAAGGGAAGGGATCGCAGCACCTTCCGCAGCCATGGACATAGCTGGGTCAGCCAGACCAAAATGTCGTGAATGCCCATCTCCTCGCCTCTATTCAGACAATACAATAGCAGCTCATCGACTAGGCATTGACCCAGGTCTCCTTCTAGGATATGCTCAATGATTTGAGGATGAGGAGAGACAATCCAAGAGGAGGAAGAGAATAAGAAGGACGAGCATGTGGATGACGTGCATGCCCAGTAGATGAAGATTGAGTGGAGAGGCCCAAACCAACTCTCAAGGAGACATACAACCCCGGAGTCTATCAAGTCACTGAGTGGATCCAGATCCCTGTGATCCACACACATTTCTTGTTGAAACCTTAACTCTTGGCACTTCTCCCGACCTTCCACGGTAATGCAAATGAGGAACCGTATATCCACCTGCAACAGTTCGAGTGCATCTGTAGTACAACACACTACCTTAACACACCATTAGGAGTAGTCAAGATGACGACGTTCCCATTCAGTCTCCAGGACAAGGCCCTTCATTGGAGAAACCACTTGGGGAAGGTCGTCACAACATGGGAAGATCTTAAGTCAGCTTTTTTGCACATCCCCTTAGGTGACTTAATTAGTTGTGTGCCCGCATCGCCAACTTCACCCAAGCCACCCATGAATCCATTCATGAGTCTTAAGAGAGTTTTACGGAGTTGCAACAGAAATGTCCCCATCATGACATTCCTAGGACCAACCTAGTCCAACATTTCTTCGGGGGACTTACAGTTGAAAGTCAAAAGCTCGTGGATGTCATGTATGGAGGCTTACATTTCAACAAAGATGAGGACGTTGCCTAGCATATCTTTGAGGAGATGGCCAAAGGAGAGGCCGCCTTGTCATTGTTCCGGGCACACAATGCCATCCTCACACTCTTCATAAGCCAGACCATATGGCATCTTCTTACGAGTGGGACATGGACGAGAGCTCCAACATCAGCTTGTAAGGAGCCAAATGTCCAAGGTGGACATCATAAAGAAATGATACCTCAAGAAACTTGCTACGATCGAGAAGAGGACACAGAATATGGACAAGTTGGACCAGATTACCAAGCCGCAGGAGCTGTTGGTCAGTACGACCAGCTCCTACAATTTCATGTATGCATCGGCTACCACTCCCGCTGAGTTAAAGGAACCAACATCGCCGCAACCTCCTCAGTAGAGTCAGACCCAGCCAGCGGTCCAACACGTCTACTACGTGCAGGCCCCAGAGCTGACATCTCCACAACAGCAAATGGTAGTCTACCAGCCCGAGCCCCAGCCTATGCAAGATCCATGTTCATTCCTTCACCTCTCATTCTAGAGGTGAATGGCATATGGGTCAATGATGCATAACTGTCCCATACAGGCGAACCTCAATAGGGCCAGCAGTCAAGCAACGACCAATTCCCTTAGCAACTAGGAGGGAGATTTGTCAAGAATCAACCACAGTACCACCAGCAGTCTCCGCCATTCCATGGTAATTGGAGACAGAATCAGTACCAACAACTGCAGTAACATCCATACCAGCAGAATCAATAGTATTCAGGTGTGCCATATCAGAACCCTCCTCAGCTCTAGCAGCAATGTCATCCTTCTCCTTAATACCACATTCAGTACTCTCACCAGCAACCTCCACACCAATCTCAGCATCAGCGTGGACAACACGCCGAATCATCTGATGTTGCCCCTCCTGTGAACCCAACATTGGATTGTCTGGCTTAGTTAGTGAAAATCATAGCAGAGATGAGCCAGAAACTTGATGACCTTACTGTTAGACATGCGATCCCACTGCAAGCCATTATGCAATAAATGTTATTGCAAATATCATTCCCTAATCTGAAATGAAGAATACCTAATTTGAATTATAGGTCCCTTAGTACAAATAGGGTTATGTACCATGGGCCATCTTAATGATCATACATTTGTTTATTCAAATTTTGAATCATAGAGGCTGGTGCTTGGATGAAGATCTAAAGAGTTAGATTGAGCACTCATTAAGCACCGTCAAATGATTATTATGAGATGATCTCTAGCCTGAGTAGGAGATGGCAATCCTTTCTCTTTTGTCTGATATTTGACCAACCTGTTGATGCTGGTCCTCTACACAGGAATAGAGAATGTGGAGGTGTCGGATTAGTTAGGTCAAAGAATTGACTTAACGAGATTGATGTACCCAAAGACCTATGTCGTATGTTGTCACGATATAGGCACGCATCCTCTGATCGAAGACAGATGTGTTACTATATGTCTGAGTATGTACATTTGGCAGATCGATAGGTTAATGATCTAATCAAGGTCTATACACTGATGCGCCGGTGTGCATATAAGGGCATGTGAGTAATATGATCTCTCAAAGGGATCATACAGGTTCATTTACTGAACGGGAAGACGTGTTCACTCATGAGATATTGGGAATCAAATTCCATGTACGATGGACTTGGATTTTGATTGAATTTGTAGGTTTAATATATGCTTTTGGAAAGTAAATGATCAATACCTTGGTATGATATATGCTTTTGAAAAGTATATGATTGATACCGAATCCCAATGATCAAATGAGAAACTTAATGATAAAACCTTGAAGTAGACAGTCTAAATAGATCTAAAACTTCAGGTTTATTCTTGGTCTTCCAGTATTCAGGATGTACAGGTATTGAGAATACCTGAGGGTGAAGCGATCATGAATGACGCTTCCATTCCGAGGGAGTGATGAAACAGGTCTGGATTTTAGTGACTCCTCTCATAGAGAAGTGATATGATCTTAGTCCAAATGTTGGACATTGATCTGAATATGATTAAGATACAATGAGAAGATTAGACCTACAGTTTGATTTAATCAAACATCCATGGGAGGTTCCCAAGATCTGGATTTGAGATGTGGTCTCAATATCCTAGTCACAATACGTGGAACGTACAATCGCTATGTCCTTATCTCCAAGTTTCCGTGGAGAAAGCGCATTATCCTTGAAAGAGTTCATGGATAATTTCATTGTTGATATATGTATCCGAGTATTGAGAAAATTGATAATAAATGTGATTTAATTATCATGAATAATATGAGTTTGATTCATATTATAAGGAGAGTTATCTAAGATAATTAAATGTGATTTAATTATCCAAGATGTGAATAATGTGAATGTTATTCAGATTATTTGGGCACATGAGAATGGAGATCCAAGATTATTAAATGTGAGTTAATTATCATGGATATGAATAATGTGGATAGCATTATCTATATTAAACATATATATTGTAAAGGAAATTTATAATATTGAGAGAGCCTGTTGTAATTTATATTTGTGGATTAATTATGAATGTGAATTGGATTCACATTAGATAATTATTTGAAAATATAATTTACATTTTATTTTGGGTTGTGAATGTGATTCACAAATTTTCAATGGCATGATTGCAATATTCACAAGATAATTGTGAATTTTTATTGTGAGATAATGTTGTAATGAGATAATGTATTCTCATTGGAAGGAGATTACCATCCACCAACAAAGGTGGTGAACGACCACCAACTCCTAATTAGAGTGGGTGGCCGTTCCACCATTGTTAGGGTTGGATGATTATCTCCTTCCTAATTATCTCCAAGAATAATTGATTTATTTGAAATTAATTTATATTGATTATTCAATATATATTTATTTTAATTAAAGTAATTGTTGTTGTGTTTTTGAACAAGATCATGACCATTGGAAGAAACACAAATCAATCTCATCCATTGAATTTGTGTGCACATGGATTGGATCCATGGACTCCCAAAATACTATATAAGAACGGGCACCCCTTGCTCTTCAAGTTACAACTAGAGAATAAAAACATATGATGTTTCTCCTTCTCATTCTCTATATGCCAAGTCTCTCTTTCTCTCATTGTGGTCGTCCACCATGGAACCCTAGAGAGAGTCGCCATCACCGCAGCATCGTCGTTTTACTGTCGGATTGTTTGCTCATTGATCTCCATCTCCTTCAGTGCGCCTCGTTCAGGAAGAAGACACCGGATCTCATGTGACGATATTAGGAGGTTTGTCGATTGGATCATCAACATGGATTGTGAGGAGCATGCGTTTCATCAACACGCTCGCAAGTGTCTCCTCTGTCGGGTCGGACTTGAGACTGGAGGTCTCTTCCTTTAGAGACTCGATCGTAACCATGCTTCAAGAGGTAAACCTAATACTTGTTTGTGGTTTAGAAGAAATGATCCGAGAAGTGTTCTCGGATCATGTAGTTTCATCGTTCAAAATTTTTAAATTTAGCTTCCCTGAGCAACTAGTACGACTAGTCGCTCCCGATCGCATATGATGCGATCCTCACGCTTATGTGATGCTCTTAAGGATTTTTCCATATCCTTCAATTGGTATCAGAGCCATAGGTCGGAGGTTTTGGATATGATCCATGAACCTAAGAGGACTTGGGAATTTTTTGTATAATGTTTTATCGTATTTTGTTCACACAACTCTGTATTGTGTGATTTTTTCTCCCTATTATAGCGTATTTAAACACATGGTTATTACTTGGATAATGTTCCCTATTAAATAAGGAAACCTTGGTACTTGAGTTTATGTGATTTAGAATCTGATTGCTCAAGTTTTGATCTTTTTAGTAAACATGTATCAACTATTTCGGGGATGGCGAATCTTGACATAATTAAAAAGTTAATTACAGTTTTAAAATGCGTAGAAATGCAAGAACTGCACTTGGATTCTGTTGTAAATCAAATTAGCAAACTATGGAAACTTATTTTTTCTTGATTTGTATTTAAATTGATTGAGATATGCTAATTTTAGTTTGTAAGGCTCACTGCTGAAAATTACTTTCTTAATCAAGAAGCTTACGATTGTCATTTAATTAAATCTTGGAAATTAATGGTAAATTTCCTAAAATATTTATTTATGAATATTTATGAAATATTTAAATATGAATATTATTTCCTTGAATGGCATTGCCTTAACAAATAATGATAAGATAATTGATCGTGATCACAATTGATTACATCCTTTACAACAAACATTGATGCTTGAATAGGATTGGCGATTTGTTTAGAAAATCTCCTTATAATATTAATAAAATTTTTTTTGATAAATATTATATGGTATAACTTCAGTTGAAAGACCTAGTATCATCTCAAATACAAAATGATTAGATCGTATTATCCTAACCTGAGGCGGATATGATGTCTAGTCAGAGAGCGCTGGGGTAGCAGGTTGCTCCGTGAGTGATCGGTCCCACTCCCATCGGTACTGGCCATGATAGCAGGTAAGGAAAGGATACTTCTTGAAGCGATCATGGTGTATTTTTCTAATTGTTAAAATTCGAATAATATGTATTTTGAGATTATACCATACTTCAAGTAACAATTAAAATTTGTTGGTTAATTGATTGGTTTGATAATTGATTTAATATGAATAAATTAATTAGATTTAATTAAAATTATACACTCTATTATGAATAGTGTTGTAAATCACTTGGAAGAAGTAATTACGTGAATATGATTAATAATAATTAATTAAAATTTGAATGTAATATGGAGGATTAATTAAGTGACATCCATGGTCTCCCATCAAGGCAAAAGGTTCTGTAGTCTGGGACTGTATGTAGGAGACGCCTGTCTGAAGTGATATCTCCTGCATACAAGCACATCTAGATTGGAATCTTTGCTTCTCAAAAGAGTAAGGCCGTATGCATAGTGCCCTACTATCAGATCCTCATATTATTAGGGTAATATTGGATTTCACATAGAGAGTGCTATTCTTGTTGACGGTTTGTTCAATTAACGACGGGTCAACATCACCTTAGGGGTGGTGCGTCCGAGTGTTAAAGAACGAATTGAGAATGCAAGTTGGATTTGCAAGGCGGAATGTGTTCCCTCTTCTTTTTATCCGAGTTGCAGGTTCTCATATTATTGGGATGTAACAAAGATAAGAAAGGAGATCCCAGATCTTGCTTGAGATATAATGGTAAGTATATCTCTTACATTGAAAGTGATTAAGGAAATGAACTTTCACTGTTGACAAGGCAAGACAACTTTGATATAAAAATTCCTATAAAAATGTACGTATATGTATTTATTTATTTATACAAATTTCTTATTTCAGAAATCCTCATTAAACCTACTCAATACTATACACAATAATGACCAGTAAAATATCATGGATTGGAACCATGATCAAGATATTGTACTCGCAGTTGAACACATAATGTATGTGGTTACAATATGCAAATTTTCCTCATAGTAATAAGGAATGACAATTAAATAGACATTAGAACAACAACCTAGAGTTTGTACGTCTCTATAGTCTTGATCTCTCATCGAATGTACTTTGGAAGCTACTTATCGATGATGATCATAATTGTCAAATAATCATTATAAAAACCGAAGAAGATGTTTTGACATACATATGTGCTCTCTACGTTTAATCATGAATGACATGGTTTAATGCATCATGTAGAATGTTGGCTCTATAAGAGATCGTGTATTCAAAATGTTTGAGTACCTACCTGAACTAAAGTCTTTAAGAGTTAAGATGTATGTAGATATGATGAGTTTCATCATTCTACTATTTATACTCATGTCATTCATGAAGATTCAGAATATTCATATTGTATGAATTGAATGAAGCATGTACAAATGTCGAAGTACTCTTATATTTAAATCTTTTGAATTCGACATAAGAGATCTTTGTCTGAGGCAATGGTTGTTTATAAAGCGCAGTATAAGCATGGTTCAAACCCAAGTAAGAAGGAAAGTCAAAGAGTTGACCGTACTTTTGTGACTTCCATATGACATCCAAAGAGTTGGGTAAATGCCAATGCTGCAACAAGCTGATGTGTTGATAATATGACTATCAAGTCTATCTAGGATCCTTAGAGAAGGACTCAGATAGTGCTCCGCAATAATCTATATCTACGTATAATCGTTGATATTGACTTACTTATTATATAAGAGCAAAGTCTAATAATTGTCTCTCATTCTTCTAATGACATTTGCAATTGGTTGCATATGTTTTAGAAGACTAAAAAATTTGATCTTAAGGTTTAATAGTCATCCACATGAATATTGGTGCAATTGTTGCAACAATCTCTATTGGATAGGTAGACTTCATATTTTCAGTGGGAGAGCCCTTAGTCTTAGAGAATGTCTCTATGACCTAGATATTAGAATACACTTATTGTTTATTTCTAAATGTTGGAAATAAACATGAATTCTAGAATAGATTATCATAAAGAGTTATGATGGATATATTTTAGATTGTAATCTGACATCTGGAGGATTCTACCAAATTAGAAAATTAATGAGTGGCTCATTAAAATTTTAAATACTGAAATTAAACCTTTAAATATCAATAGGAGGATGAAGATCATTTGACAATGATCTAGCATAAAGCCTTGGACATATGTCTGTTGATGAGATCAATAGACTAGTAAGATATTGAACTTTAGATTGTCTAAAGGTTCAAAACTTACATACTTATAAATAGAGATTCAAAGTAAACATGTCCATTACACCCTTCTCTGAGAATGGTGTAAGATGTCAATGTATTCAAGATCTCGTACATATTTATGTATACGGATCATTTATATCATAATAAACATTGATGACAAGCGATGTCATTCGATGATTATCTGTGATATGAGATTTCTTGCCTTCACCTTAGAAACCTTTGAAATGTTCAAAGATTTCACAATTTTGATTTAAAACCAAAGTATGAAGGAAGATGTAAGAATTTGATCTAATCAAGGTCGCAAGTACCTATTAGATTAATTCAATAAATACCTTACAGAGAAAGGAATATTGTTCCTGCCTTACTTCTCCTAATACACCTAAACTCAACAGAGTTTTTGGGACATACAATTTGATCATGTGTGACATGATTTGATCAATGATGTATATTAGCATAAGTACATATTAGTTTCCATGTATATATGTAGTAGAGACTACGATATATATCCTTAATAAGGTTCCTTGCAAGTAAGTTAGAACCTATCATCAGAGAGTACTACTTCATTAGGAATATAAAAGATGGTATTGGATACCTATATTGTGACCTTGAGATTCTTAAAAGATCCCATCTCTAAGGATATAATTCTTAGAGGATGACTTTCTTGAGAATCAAGGTGAGAATGAAGTGAAGGAACTCATTAATCTTGAGAAGATAATGAGGCTTGTAAAATCAGAAACTGAAAAGATAATTAAAGATGAAACACACTTTTCTCTTCAAATAAGTTTGATGATGGATTCCATGTGTCAATTAAGTATGACAATGATCTGACTTCATATGATCAAGCTTCCAAGGATCATGCCATGGAAAGATGGATGTTAGCAATAAAGTCTAAAGTGACTTCATATACAAGTGTTGAATGTGGACCCTCGAGGATCCACCTATAAGGGTAAGACCCGTTAGGTATAAATGGATCTTCAAGAAAAAGAGGGAAACTGATGAGAAGGTAGAGACATTCAAAGCATGACTCATATCCACAAGACACACACGAAGAGAAGACATTGCTTGTGATGAGACATGCTCTTTAATGGTCATGTTTAAACCCATCAGATTATTGCTAACTATAGCTACACAATTTAACTATGACATCTTCAAGATATGAGTCATGATTTGCATTCCTCTATGAATACCTCTCTGAGGATATTCATATGAAGTAGCCCCATGGCTTCATAGTTGAGGAAAGCAAGGTGTGCAAGCTGAATAACTCCATCTATGGACTCAAATAAGCTTCTTGTAGCTGGAACATCAGATTTGATGAAATTATAAATGTTATGATTTCAAATAGAATCTTGATGAACCGTGTGAAGTTTAGTGGGAGTACCATTGTGTTCATTGTGTTAAATGTAGATGATATCCTAATCATTTAGAATGATATAAGGATAATAATAACTATTTTGTCATCTAGTTATTCCATACATTGAGGTATGATCTCAAAGATACCTCTTAAAGATCTTAGTTCTGAAAATGTTCAGAGTCAAAGAGAAAAGGGTATTGGGACCGTCACATTAGTAATACACCTTGGACATATTCTATTTTTTGGAAAACTCCAAGGAAGGCTTCTTTCCCTTAATATATGATACTGACCTATCTGAAGGGATAACACCTCAAAGAGTTGAGTATGTGAATACCAAAGCTACATGCCATAGTGCATCAGCTTTAAGAAGCTCAGTGTTTGCTAGATGTGTACAAGAGTCAGATGTCTGCTATGCAGTGGGAGTAGTAAGCTGTTACTAATCCTACTATGGAGCTAAAACACTTGTTTGTATTAACAAAAACACCTACAAAAAATGAAAAGATTTTTGAGATAGTGATCTCAAAGTCCTATCATCAAGAACTTAAGACTCTATAGATAACGATCTAAAAGGTCTTAACAACATATGCCTTATAAGACATGAGATTGGGTCTTAGTCTTAGGAGATAGAGATCTCCGGGAATAAGGACAGTCTGATAAGGATAATAGAAATTACAAACTGGTTATAAAGATTATTAAGTTGTAGTGTCATAGATACTAGAACTGCATTAACAAGATTGAGTATTGGTTGCACAAGATGCAACATTCGCATTGGATGCGAGCACTATTACTAGGAGATATTCAAGTGTCGTAAAAGGACTTGGAGAAGTCTCTTGGGAACAGAGTGACTTACCTAGATATTTTTTCTAAATATCCTATGATTGTCACATGAGTAAGGGTTTGAGATTAGCCCATTAATGGATCTTTAGGCTACTGGGAGATTGTTAGACATGTGTGCCCACAACGAGCCATTATGCAATAAATGTTATTGCAAATGTAATTCC
Source organism: Ottelia alismoides (assembly GCA_037367405.1). NCBI lineage: Eukaryota > Viridiplantae > Streptophyta > Magnoliopsida > Alismatales > Hydrocharitaceae > Ottelia > Ottelia alismoides. Next base: position 781,743 of record JAZKJV010009277.1, read on the forward strand.
TTGATCTGAAATGAAGAATAATTGATTTGCATTATTGGTCACTTAGTACAATTAGGGTTACATACCATGGCCATCTTAATGATCATACAGTTGTTGATTCAAATGTTGAATCATAGCGGTTGCTTCTTGGATGAATATCTAAAGAGTTAGACTGAGGACGCATTAAACACCATCAAATGATTATAAAGAGATGATCTCCAACCTGAGTAGGAGATGGAAATCCTTTCTCTTTTGGTCGATATCTGACCGACCTCTTGATACAGGTCCTTTACATATGAATAGAGATTCGAAGGTGTCAGATTAGTTAGGCCAAAGAGTTGACTTAACGAGATCGAGATAACCAAAGACCTATGTCGTATGCTATCACGATATAGGAATGCATCCTCTGACTGGAGACAGATGTATTACTATATATCTGAGTATGTACATTTGGCAAACCGATAGGTTGATGATCTAATCACGGTATATACACCGGCGCGCTGGTGTGCATATAAGGTCATATGAGTAGTATGATCTCTCAAAGGGATCATACAGGTTCATTTACTGAACCGGAAGATATGAGCTCACTCATGAGATATTTGGGAATTAAATTCCATGCACAGTCGTCTCACTTTGAAGCTTAACTGAATGTGTAGGTTTGATATATATTTTTGAAAAGTATATGATCAATACCTAGATATAATATATGCTTTTGAAAAGTGTATGATCGATACCGACTCCCAATGATTACATGAGAAACTTAATGATAAAACCTTGAAGGAGACAGTCTAAATAAATATAAAACATCAGGTTTATTCTTGGTCTTCTAGTGTGCAGGATGCATATGTATTAGGAATACACGAGGGTGATGTATCATAAAAGATTTTATAACCATGATACTTCCATTTCGAGGGACTAATGAAACTAGTCTGGATTTTAAGTGATCTAATCTTAGTCCAAATGTTGGACATTGATCTGAATGTGATTCAGATACAATAAGAAGATTAGACCTACGGCTTTGATTTAATCAAACATCAGTGGGAAGTTCCTGAGATCTGGAATATCCAAGTCACTATAAGCGAACATACAATCGTCATGTTCTTATCTCCAAGTATCCATAGAGAAAGCGCATTATCCTTGAAAGAGTTCGTGCATAATGTCATTATTGTTATATGTATCCGAGCATTGAGAAAATTGATAACTAAATGTGATTTATTTATCAAGAATAATATGAATTTGATTCGCATTATAAGGAGAGTTATTTAAGATAACTAAATATGATTTAATTATCAAAGAAGTGAATAATGTGAATGTGACTCATATTATTTGATCACATGAGAATGGGATCCAAGATGATTAGGTGTGATTTAATTGTCATCGATATGAATAATGTGGATAGATATATCCATACTAGTCATATATATATATTGTAAATGATATTTATAATATTGAGATAGACTATTGTAATTTTTATTTGTTGATTAGATATTAATTTGAATTGGATTCACATTAGATAAATAATTGAAAATATAATTTACACTTTATTGTGTGTTGTGAATGTAATTCACAAATTTTCAATGTCATGATTGTAATGTTCACAAGACAATTGTGAATTGTTATTGTGAGATAATGTTGGAATGAGATAATGTAATCTCATTGGAAGGATATTCTCATCCACCAATAAAGGTGGTGGATGACCATGAACTCCTAATTAGAGTAGGTGGTTGTCCCCCCTATTGTGGTTGGATGACTATCTCCTTCCCAATTATCTCCAAAGATAATTGATTTAATTAAAATAATTTATATTGATTATTTAATATAAATTGAATTAAATTACATTAATTGTTGCTGTATTTTTACAACAAGATCATGGCCATCAGAAGAAACACAAATCAATCTCATCTATTGGATTTGTGTGTACATGGATTAGGATCCATGGACTCCCAAGAATACTATATAAGAAGAGGAACCCCTTGCTCTTCAAGTTACAACAAGAGAACAACAACATATGTTCTATCTCTCTCATTCTCTACATGCCAAGTCTCTCTCTCTCTCCCTCTCTCATTGTGGTCGTCCACCATGGAACCCTAGAGAGAGTCGCCATCGACGCAGCATCATCGTTATGCTATCGTATTGTTTACTCATGTATCTCCATCTCCTTCAGTGCACCTCGCTCGTGAAGAAGACATCGTATCTCGTGCGACGAGTTTAGGAGATTTGTCACTTAGATCATCAACATGTATTGCAAGGAGCATGTGTTTCGTCAATGCGCTCGCAAGCATCTCCTCCATCGGATCAGACTTGAGATAGGAGGTCTCTTCATTTAGAGACTCAATCACAACCACGCTTCAACAGGTAAACCTAATACTTTTTTGTGTTTTAGATGAAACGATCTGATAAGTGTTCTTGGATCATGTGGTTTCATCGTTAAAACTTTTTAAATCATGCTACCCCGAGCAACTAGTATGATTAGTCACTCCCGATCGCATACGACGCGATCCTCACGCTTCCGTGATGCACTTAAGGATTTTCCCACATCCTCCACTTACCGTTGTGAAGACCTCCATTCCATCACAAGTGGAGGCTAACCCCAACAATTTCCAAAAGAAAGAGAAGGTTGTTTGTAATGTTCTGATCGAACTAACATAGTCAGACGTGCTTGATTTGTTTTTATCTAATGATGTCGCTCTTAGGAGAGATAGGACCTTGCAACCATCAGGCACATGCAAGGGGAAGAATAAATCTTTGCCGGATGAATCATCATCTTCCACATCAACTGATCTAGCATCTAGGCTAGATGGAGGAGAAGCACTAGAAAGAAGATACCAAAAAATCTGCAAAAGCAAAAACAACAAAAAGATAGCACTAGCAACAGTAGTAGGAGCATTGACCAACCAACCTTGGAGGAGACCCCACCTACAATTGATCCATAGCTAGCCTACGGAGCCCCATTTGAAGATTTTGGATGCCCACCTTTCTTGGATGACCCTGTTCATTTTACTCATTCACTTGTACAACTTGATTAAAGCACAAATTTTGATATAAATAAGAACACTATTTCGACTGCTACTTTTCATTCTATAAATATTCCTTTTTCAGACACATTATGAAAATCCAAAAAAATTGAAAAATTGAAATTAGCCTTCTGTGATCTTGAAGTTGTTGAGATTATCTAGAAACTTTTGCTTGAAATGCTCTTGTTGAAGGCCATAAAGTACATGCCTAACATCAATAAATGTCTGAAATAAGCATGTACTTCAAAGAGATAGCCACGCAGAGCCAGAGAAATAAATGTGAAACATATCCTGATCGTAGCTATAGTGAATGCAATCAACAATCTCCCGACCAAAAAGAAGGATATGGGAGCTCCTCTAGTCAGATGCCAAATGTTCGATTAGGAGTTTGACCAAAATCTACTTGATAATGGATCCTCAATCAACCTGATGCCCACTTCACTACTCAAAGAGTTCGGGTTGGGATCGCTCAAGTCCACTAGAATGATTTGTAGTTCGCATATACATCTATCAAGCAGCCCAGAGGAATCTTGGAGGATGTTATCGTCACCATTCATGGAATGCAGTTCCATGTGGACTTCATCGTGTTAGACATTGACACATCAACTCCTCTTCTGCATACCCTGATAATCCTTAGATGACCGTTCCTTCGAATAGCCAAAGTAGTGGTGAACTATGGCACCGGGAAGATCACCTTCCGCTCAAACAACGACAAGGTGCCAATGGAGACGATTCAAGTACAAAAATAATCAGATCCTGCATCAGACGAGAGTGAGCCTACAGAGCAATAACCCGAAGACTGTGACTTTCTTGTTGAAATTCATGACAAATCTATTTATGGATGATATTAAAACCCACGAGTTCCTATCCATGGAAGAACCAGTGGATAGCACAATCGAGTCCCCAGATATCCTTGATGATGAGATTTTCGCTAAGTTGCCTGATGAACACATCTATAGCGACCTGTCCTTGGCTGAGCAAGGGGAAATTATTGCAGACTTTTGTGAGCAAGACTTTATGATAGAAGAATTATATTCAACATTGAATGTAGAGCCCACAATACCAAAGGTGGACACCATGCAGTTGAAAGATCCAACACCATCGCTTGTACAATAGCTGAAGTTGCCACCGAGCTGAACCAGACCCCACCCGGACTCAAGCCACTTCTAACAAATATGAAGTATGCCTTCCTTATGGGTGCATAGAACATGTTTCCTGTAATCATCAATTCTCAGTTGACACAAGAACAAGAATCTCGTCTACCCAGTGTTTCAGGAAAAAAACAGAAAGGTCATATGCTGGAAAATTTCAGATCTCCATGGGATCAACCCTTTACTATGCTCGCATCACATATATCTTGAGGAAGACAACAAGCCATCTCGATAGTTCCAGTGAAGATTGAATCCAAATCTCTGGGAGGTTGTGATGAATGAAATTATGAAATGATGTGATGTGGGATTCATATATCCCATCTACGACTCGAAATGGGTGAGCCCCTTGCATGTTGTGCCAAAGAAGTTAGGGATCACCATGATCAAGAATGATAAAGGAGAGGCTATCGCAGCCAGAGTACTAACACCCTAGCGCATTTGTGTAGACTAGAGGCGCTAAATCTAGCGACCAAGAAGGACCACTTCCCAGTCCTCTTCATTGACCAAATCATTGAGAGATTGGATGTGAAGGAATATTTCTGTTTCTTGGATGGTTACTCTGGTTACAACCAAGTCTCTATAACCCCTGAAGATCAAGAGAAAACAACTTCACTTGTCCATTTGTTACTTTCGCCCATAGAATGCCATTTGGGTTATGTAATGCTTTCGTGATATTTTAGTGATGAATGTTGGTTATATTCACACATATGGTTGGAAGTTTTCTTGAGATTTTCATGAATGACTTCTCAATCTATGGAGACTGCTTCGATCAATGACTATCTTATCAAGACTGAGTCTTGAAGAGATGTTGTGAAGTGAACCTTGTGCCCTCGTAGGAGAAGAGCTATTTTATGGTGATAGAGGGTATTGTGCTAGGCCATGTCATCTCAAAACGTGGCATGGAGGTAGACCCTGTGAAGGTGGACGTCATCTCCAAACTTGAGCCACCAACAATTTTAAGCAAGTCAGATCCTTTCTAGGGCACGCTAGCTTCTACCGACGATTCATCAAGGATTTCAGTCAAATTGTATGACCATAGACTGAGTTTCTGAGTAATGAAGTAGATTTTATAGTTGATGATAGAGTCCTCCAGGCATTCAATCAGCTGAAAGAACTGATCACCCTAACCCCTATCTTTCAGCCGCTGGATTGATCTCTACCATTTGAGATCATGACAGACGCATCAGATTACACCATTGGAGCGGTTCTAGGACGACGAAGAGACAATCTGCCATTTGCATTTCATTATTCTAGTAAGAATATAGAGGAAGCTCATAGAAACTACACTATCATGGAAAAAGAGTTGTTAGTAGTCGTATTCGTCGTGGAAAAATTCAGATCCCACCTGCTTGGATCCAAAGTGATCATTTATAGAGACCATTCTTACCTCAAGTACTTGCAAGCCCAGAAGGATGCCAAACCCCAACTTATCAGATGGATACTTTTGCTCCAAGAGTTTGATATAGAAATTTGAGATAAACCTAGAGCTAATTTGTCATCACAGTTCACTTATCAAAATTACTAGAGTCAGATACTCTTAAGAAGAGCTTATTGCCAATCAAGGAAACGTTCCCAGATGAAGCAATCTTGTCAGTTACCTAACTCCCTTGGTTCATCAATATTATGAATTATCTTGTTTCCAAGAATACTCCACAAGATTGGTTGAAGCTGAAAGTCGACAAATTCCTGTCGGATATTCATTTCTATCAGTGGGAGGACCCATATCTCCTTCGGGAGGGGGAAGATTGCATTTGGATGAGGTGCATTTCTCAGGAGGACATCCAATGTATCCTCGAACATTACCATGCTAGAGAATCAAGAGGACACCACTCTGGAAGGACGGTAGCAAAAGTTCTACAATGCAGCCTTTGGTGGCCGACTATATTCAAAGATGCAGAAGACTTTGTTAAACATTGCACTGTCTATCATAGGCTGGGCATCACTATTTTAATGAGAGACATGATGCCCCTGAAATACATTCAAATTTCAGATGTATTTGATGAGTGGAGCATTGATTTTATGGGCTCATTCCCCAACAATTAGAGTTTTGAGTATATTTTGCTTGATGTCAATTACATGAATCGCTGGGTGGAGGCTATCCCAGCCCGAGCCACCAACAGCCACACCGTCTATCAGTAAGGTAAAACATCATTGCATGGTTCGAGATCCCAAAGATTCTCAAATCAGATGGGGGTAGGCATTTCATCAACAGAGAGGTGAACAAGCTGACATAGGAATTCTACATTGAGCATCGTGTCGTCTCTCCATACCACCTACAGTCCAATGACCTGGTCGAATGTTGAAATAGGAGATAAAGACAATTCTACATAAATTTGTGTGCTCTGATAGGAAGAATTGGTCACAACTTCTAGATTATGTACTTTGGGCCTATCAGACCGCCTACAAGTCACCTCTAGGAATGTCTCCCTACCGCCTAGTGTACGACAAGCCATGCTATTTGCCTGTAGAACTCATTCACAAATCTTTGTGAGCAATTAATATCTGTAATTTGGATCCTAAGAAGGTCGAAAAGAATCGAAAGGTGGATATGATCGACTCCTAGAGTTCCGTGAGTACGCATACGATAACAACCTAATGTACAAGGAGAAGGACAAGAAGTGGCACGGCAAGCACATCCACCGCAAGACTTTCGAATAGGTTTAGAATGTTTGGTTGTTTGATGCAAAGCTTAAACTATTCCCAAGGAAGTTGAAGAGCAAATGGACCGAGCCTTTCATAGTGAGGCATGTGCATGACAATGGAAGCGTTGTGATATATGGACTGTCAGATGACACACAACCATTTGTGATCAATGGGCAGTTACTGAAACCCTATCTCGGGCATGATACATTTATGTCCATAGTTTATTCAGTGCAGGTGGTCTACGGTGAAGAAATTCATGCAGCAACATCAATAGAATCTGACGATGCCGATAAAAACATTTTTGATTAGTTAATCTTTTTCTTCTTTTCTTTTTTTTTTCTTCTTTTCATTTTCATTCTTCGAATTCTTTCTTTTGTATTTCCCTCACCCCATTCATCTGTGATATACTGAGGATATGCTTCATCCTAAGTATGGGGGGGTGAGAGCCCTCAGGTTATTCATTCTTTGATCCCTCACTTGTCTCCTCAACTATTGATAATCCATCTATACTTAGGGATATTTTACCCTAAGTATAGAGGAAGACAGGTCGAGTCGATGAGTTATTTATTCGTTCCCACCCTTGACCCTTCCTGCATGTAGAATACGAACTATTATACTTAGGATTAATTGATCCTAAGTATAGGAGGATGGTCGACTTTTTAATTCTTTATTGTCTAGTTGTAGTATAGACTTTTCTATACTAAGTACGAGTTATGTCTTCCTTTTCTCTTCGATCGAAAAGGACATAGCTCAAACTAAGTATTGGGAGGTCAATATATACTCCGTATATATTTTACCCATAACTCATACTTTCGTATTTGAAATAAGTATGGCTAAAATACGACTAATTAATTGTATATAATACACTTGTGCAAAGCACATTAAAATTATTTGTATATACTAGTTAATAAATCAGGTAAAATTGCTTTGCAAAAAGTTTGAAAATGATTGTAAAATATTTTTGAAAAATCTTTTGAAAACTCTTTGAAAAATATTTCATAAAACATATTCAACCATTATAAAAATATTGTGTTTGTAAAAATTTCTTCTATTTGTTTGAAATAATAGTTTTTGAAAATCTATTGGCAAATGATTTGAAAAATAGTTGCAAAAAAAGTTCTAAAAACCTATAGATATTATTTGAAAAATCTTTGCAAAATCATTTTCAAATTTTGTAAATGTTTGCAAAAATTATTTGTCAAATTAAATTTGCAAAATAAAGTTTCCAAAATATTTGTAAAAATCTTTTCAAATTATTTTGAGAACTATGTACACAATTGAAGCAAATAAAAATCTTTTACAAACCTAACACAATAACATGTACATAATAATTAAATGCTTTAAAAACCTCCTGAAAATTCCTAAGCCCTAATTCTTTTAAATTACTAAGATACACTCCCGTGTAAATATCTATACCTATTTCTTTTCACAAAAAAAAATGTTTTGAGAAAACACATAAACATTTGCAAAACCTATTTTAAAATTGCAAGAAAATGTACAAAAACTTTTCCAAAAATTATTAAAAAGTTCAAAATCAGAAAATTGCTTCAGAAAAATATTTTCTTGCATTGTGCACATCATTCACATTTTTTGGAATAACATAGATAATTGAAAAATTCCAAATAAAGTCTAATGATTGAAGCTTGGACTAGAACACTTAATTTGAGAGGAACCCATTAAGGATTGGAAGTAGAGATATTTCAGGTTACATTGACTTAATTGTTTAGATTCCATAAGGCTATGTTCATGAGTCAATTCAATATGCCTAAATAGAACTCTTCTTATAATCTGTAAGACTCTTGAGAAAGTGACTTGACTGGAAACCTCGCACCTAGCACTTAGCTCAACTCAGATGGACTGTTGAAAAATCTTGGAGTCTTAGTCAGGATGATGCAAGACTACTTCATCAAGGGTGACTCAGGAACCATTCTTAGGGATTTCCAATAGTGGTAGTCTAACCCATTTATTTTGGTAACATGATATTTAAAGACTGGAGATAGATTGAGACAATACTTCAGATGAGGAATGGTCTACTGGCGTAATTTTTCCCAAGACCCTAAAAAAATGGGTGGAACAAAAGATTCTATATCCACTGGGGCACTAACAAGAATGCAGAAGTTGAACAAAGTCAAAGAAAATATTCAAAGAAGTCTACACCCAAAAATTACACAAAATTTGAGTTTCAGCAAAAGCCCTCTTCTTGATGAAGAATCAGTTACGCTGACCGACTTCACAAGGGAATGAAGACTACACTAGTCCATTCTCACTTCTCTTCCCATTCTTTTAACTTCTTTCTCTCATTTGGTTGTAAAGACCGGGAGCACCTGACCTTAGAAGGGAATATTTATCTCCACAAGGACGAGTTACCAAAAGTACAGGAACCTTGGTAGTTCAATGATTTTGTCTGGGAAGAGATGAACAATTCCTCAGACATCATTCTATCACTTCAAGGTACAAGAGTATGCGACTGAGAAGATGTACTACAAAAAAGGCGCGATGGGCGTGCACATGGTGGCTTGTCACGTGCACGCCAATCACATGACAAGTGCAACCCATACTCTGGGTGAGCAAATGTGCTTGTCTGATGTGTGTTCGCCCAAAGGAGGATCGCTAGGGCAGTAGGCGAGAACTTGTATACTCCAGGTGTTTGCCCGACCTAAGCGTGTGCACAATTGTGTTCGCCAAAGGCTCACTCACATTCGTGCCGATGAGCCAACACAGAGCACGGGGCGAGCACATGTGCTCGTCAAAGCTAAAGAGCTGAAAAAATTATCTAGAAAGTAAATGCAAACACATGGAAGGGCCTAAGTGCGCATTACTCTTTATTAACCGTGATCCAATGGCAGAGGGAGATCCACTAACAGATGGACGGTTGTGATCGCTGGATACCCCTTCAGTGATCAATGGTCGAGACGAGATACTCAGATGGATCTAATGAATGAAGACCCCAGTGGATGGATGGTTGTGATTAGAACTGGAAGGGACTTCTATCGGACAGCCTAGGAGGCGTCAGGAAAATCGGGGACGAACTTGCCGGTGACGAGTTTCGATCGCCGATTCTACGTGGTTCTGACATCCTCTCGAGCTGATGGAAGACAAGAGATGTTGGTGATGATGCTCCGTAGCTGCAGGAGGGATCCTAAGAGTCTAGGACCGAGTAGAGGGCCCTAGGGAAGAATTGGTGACTGGGAGATTTCCTAGACTCCTCGATGCCTCCTGATGAGGCCTCATAGAGTGCAAAACATATAAGAGAAAAGGTTCATGCTCGGAGATGAAGCTCCGACGAGGGTGAGAACACATGAGTGCAAAGAACAGCTGTAGGGAGTGAACGAGTAGGTCTCCGGCGGGTGGAGGATTCGACCTAAACGGGGCACAAACCGATGGCTGGAGCTACGTGAGGGGTTGCAGAGCAGATGTATAAGAGATTAAGGAGTCAAGGCGAGGCGTACTAGGGTCGGAGTGCGGCGGAATTATGGAGAACGGAGGCTCATCGGTGCTACTTTGTTTGGTGATACAAAGATGGATTTAATGGACGAGAAGCGATAGCGAAGATACCTCAAGATGGAGGAAGATCACTTGGGAGTCCTGGACAAAGCCCACGGAGGTGATGGACTCAATGGACGGTGGTTCCAGAGGCTGGAGCTCCTTGTGGCGGTGCGGAGGCAGAGCTCGTCAGACCTAGGGTTACTACGCTCTAGAATGTCCTTGCCTTCTCCCTCTCTCGTTGTCACTCTGGAAAGGAAGAGGCGGGCGCAACCAAAGAGGTGGAGCAGCAAAAAGTGGTCAAAAAGGAGAGGAGTCATGCAGGTTATATAGGCATGCAGGTCCTACATGGAGGAGGCGCAGCCCGCATTTCGAGGCACAGATCGAGTAGGGGAGAAGCAGGCGAGGATTAGGGATCCCTCCCCTCTAATCAGGGCGAAAGATCAGGTGAAATGGAGCTCGGGATGGTTCTAGATAATTGGGAGAAATCAGGGTGAAAATGAGGCTGGCAAAAAAGGAGACCCGGGGACCAGTTGACCGAAGTCAACAATCCGAGGTGGTCCAATCAGAGGTCGCCTAGGATGCAGACAAAATAAGCTACCGGACAAAATAGAAGATAATTAGATAAAAATAATACATGAGTTTAAATGAAAAAATAAATAAAATGAAAAATGTTTATTAGTTTTCAAGGAATTTTTCTATGATTTTTAATTATTTTTATGAAAAACAAAATAGTGTATATACACTATATAGTATTATATACAGGTATAATATACCTATCACTATGTACATAATTTTTTTATTATTATTTTTATAAAAATACCCCAGTTTTATATTTTATTTATTTTCAACATAATTTTAGGAGTTCAAAAGAATTTTTATTTTATTTTTATGAGTTATTTACAAGTGTGAACTAAATAAGGAATGTGATGAATGTACATGTGTTTTGTACAGTGAAATAGGATTTTATTTTTACTTTTCTTTATTTTTTTTGATTTTTATTATATTTTATTTTATTTTTAGGACTATATACAAGGAGATAAAAAGAATATTTTATTTTTATTTTATCAAAATAATTATTTACATATATAGGTAATATGTACAACATAGAGTAGGCCCTATCTCTCTCTACTTATTCTATTTGGCAACCAGGTCAAGATTTGACCTTCTCTTGGGGTTCGAGTCACTCTATATTTATTTTAAATACCTCTTTCTTTTTCTTTTCCTTTATTATTTTATTTTTGCACAAATACATGCTAATTATGCAATATTATAAGATGCATGTAATTTTCTATGTTATTGTATTTATACCTATTTACATGCTGATTTGCCAAGATAAATAGCTAAAATAAAAGAATGAAGTGTGAGAATCATGGATTCATCACCCCCCATACTTTACCTTTATTACTTCCTTAGCAAACACTTGTTTGAAAAAGAAGTGAAAAAGAGAAGAAAAGAAGAAGAAGAAGAAGAAGAAGAATCAAGGTTGATTATTAAACTTGTCTTCATTAAATTGAAGTATGGAGCTTAGTCAGACCTTTGGGTTATTAGTTTGTCGGAACCTTATTTGGACTCAGGTTTAAGACTCAATAGCCTCTAAGTTCCACCATTATATGGTCAAGACTCCTCAATAATCCATATCAGAACAAGTCTACATACACAAACTCTGATGACCATGTATCTTTCCTTGTACGGTGTAAGTGATATGTAACTCCCCACCTAAGAAATGATAAGACAACAGCCTCCCTCAACAAGGTAACTCTAATTCCCTAGTCTAGCAGCTCTTTTCTCAAGGAGAGGGGTATTCCCTTATAAGGTCAAGTTCAACCGGCTCAAGAAGAGGGGTGAAGAAGAGAATGTATCGTGGTCAGTGTAGCCACGTATCCCTGGGAGCCCAATCAGTGTAGCTAAGTCTCCTGCTGCAAGCTTCATGAGATGAGAAAGTGTAACATAAGCTTTGCTTTATTTGGCTATATACACTCTATCAGGAATTTTATTTTCTGTCAGGCCTATCCACTTTTTTTTAGAGTTTTTCTTTCTTTTGCACATTTTCTTTGAATGTGCATATGTACAACATGTCTACATGGTCCAGCATATATACATAAGGACATTTTCTTCTTGAACCAATAGACTATCCCTCTTTTGAAGCATTATTGCAACCCACAACTCATGTCTTTAGACCTCAACACCACCAGACCAAGTTGAGGTGCATTTCCCTCAATAAAGGAAGACGTGAGGTTCCGCCTAGAAGTACTACCCTCGTATGCTACCCCAAGCAAAGGGAAACTGTCTCGTCACCACCTCATCCGTGTGGAGCTGAGTGTAAAGTGATGGTCCAAGTAAAGCCATTGTCTGTGAGAGTCATGCGTTTGTTGTTAAGTGTTCTACTTAGGCTCATCAAGATGGCATGTAATCGTAGCCTAGTGGACTCAAAGAATTAAGTCACTAATGGACCTGAAAAGTCTTAACCCCCTAATCCTATAAGGTTCCTCTAACAATTAGGTGGATTAAGGTCTTAACCAAGCTCCATTTTCCAATTCAATTCCAGACTAGTTTAAATATCAACTATGATTCAGAAGAAAATACAAATATATAAAAAAATCTGTTTATGCAGAATTTTTGATAATGTGAAAAAATTTGAAAATGTGTGAATGCGTGCATGAATGCAGAAGTTTTGCAAACTATTTACAAACATTTACACAATGAATTTTACAAACTTTTATTTTCCAAAAATTTTTCAAAAAATTGTACTATATACATAATTTTGATAAAAATATTTACAAACATTTTACAAACAAACCATTTTTACAAACATTTGTACAAAAATAATTTTTATAAATAGCTATTTATGTGCAGGAAAGAATTTTATGTACAAGAAAAATTTTAAAATTTTGTGATTTTTAATACGTGATTTTTAGCTATTTTATTTACTAATACACTCACACAAAGTACGTGTTATGGCTAAAGTATATATACAATATATACGACACCCCCTATACTTAGCTCGAATGATTTCCTCAGAGTGATCAAAGAGCGATGAAGAAGACATAACTCGTGCTTAGTATTGAGAAGTGAAAAGAAAGACTATACTACAATGACGAATAAAATAATAGATGAACGATCGGTGATCCCCACTTTACTTAGGATCAAGTGATCCTAAGTATAGAAGTCTGTACACAAAGGAAAATCAAGTGATAGAATGTACAGGGTCTACCTCCCTTATACTTAGGGTAAAATATCCCTAAGTATAGGCAGCAAAACAGAGGTAAAAAGAAATCAAAAGAGTAATAAAAAATCTGGCACCCCCATACTTAGGGTAGAGTACACCCTAAGTATAGCATAATCATAAGATGCAAATGGGGTGTTAGACAAAAGAATGTGTGATATGGACATCTAGATCTATACACGGGCGAAAGACAATGATAATCAGCATGAGATGCAAATGATGTGAATCAAAAGATTACATCAAATGCAAAATGAATTAGGGCAACGTCAACAATCAACGAATCATGATCTAGATATGGCTTGAGGCGCTGACCGTTGACTCGAAAGGTGGACTCAGATGACATCTCAGATATGTCAATACTACCATTGTCATGCACCTTTCGGACCAAGTATGGTCCCTTGCACTTACTCTGCAACTTCCCTAAAAATAATCTAAGCCTGGCATCAAACAACCATACTTTCTGATCTGGCTCAAACTGTTTGTGGATGATATGAGAATCATGCCATATCTTTACTCGCTCCTTATAATGTAAGATGCTTGAAAAGGTTGTATCTCTAAGCTTCTCTAAGGCTGCCAATTCTGACTTCCTTTGATCAACTATACTATCTAGATCCAATAATATCTCAGTGACAACCCATAGTGACTTATGCTTGATCTCAACAGGTAAATGGCATGGCTTGCCATAAACGAGATGAAAGGGAGAAGCACCCAAAAGAGTCTTGAAGGAAGTCTGATATGCCCACAAGACCGAGTCCAAAAGCTGTGACCAATCCTTTCGGTCTGGGAGAACTACCTTCTGCAGTATTGTCTTGATCTCCATGTTCGATACTTCAGCAAGATCATTGGTCCGATGATGATATGGAGTGGCAACTCGATGGTCTATGATGAACTCGTTTGCAAGGGCCTTTACCTTGTCGTTGATAAAATGAGACCCCCCATCAGATATCAAAACTCTAGGCACCCCAAACTGTGAAATAATATTCTTCCTCAAAAATTTACACACAGTCCTAGCATCTGCGGTTCGGGTGGGAATGGCATCAACCCAACGACTAACATAGTCAACAACCAACAAAATGTACTCAAATCCCTGACTCTTAGGGAATTGACCCATGAAATCAATGCCCCATGCATCAAAGACCTCACAGAAGTGAATGGGTTGCATCGGCATCATATCATGTTGTCCACATGTGCCCATCCTCTGACAATCAGTACACCTCTTCACGAATTCATCAGAATCCTTAAAGTGGGTAGGCCACCATAGGCCAGATTGGAGCACTTTTTGTGTTGTCCTCCTCTCAGAATGATGTCCTCCTACCTCAAGCTTGTGGCAGTAAGTGAGGACGCTATGGTGCTCCTCCTGAGGAATGCACTGACGTCAGATGTTATCCCCTCCTTCATGATAAAGGATGGGATCCTCCTAGTGGTACTACTTGGCCTTCACAAGGAAGGTCTCAAGTCGCTGCCTGGGCCAACTTTGTGGAACTTTCTTGGCAGCAAGATAGTTCACAATGTCGGTGTACCACAGGAGCGAGGCGATAGCAAGGATCGCCTCATCTAGGAAGGTCTCTATAATAGGATCAATCTGCTCCGATTCCTCAAGATTTTCCAAATGGGAGAGATGATCCGCCACCACATTCTTGACTATAGGCTTAACCTTAAGCAAAATATCAAACTCCTAGAGTAGAAGGATCTATCTAGTCAATCAAACTTTGGTATCCTTCTTTTCCATGAGGTACTTGATGGTGGTATGATCAGTATAGATAGTCACTTTAGATCCAAGAATATATGATCTGAATTTGTCCAAGGCAAAAACTACAGCTAGCATCTCTTTCTCAGTGATTGTGTAGTTCTGTTGATTGGCATCCAATGTACAGCTAGTGTAGTGAATGGCAAAGGATAAATTGTCCCTCCTCTATCCTAGAACAACCCCCACGGCAAAATCAGAGGCATCCATCATGATCTCGAATGGGAGAGACCAATCAGGTGGCTGAAGGACATGAGCCTCAACAACTATGTACTTGAAAGTCTCGAACGACGAAAGACACTTATCATCTATAATGAACTTAGTGTCCTTCATCAGAAGATCAGTGAGAAGTTGGGCAATCCTGCTAAAGTCATGAATAAAATATTGGTAGAAGCAGACATGCCCCAGAAAAGACCGCAACTGCTGCAAGTTGGACGGTGGATTGAGCTTCCTGATGATATCCACCTTGGCCAGATCAACCTCCATGCCCATGTTGGAGATGATATGACCAAGCACCGTCCCCTGAGTCACCATGAAGTGACTCTTCTCCCAAGAAAGAACAAGATGGACCTCTATGCAATGCTGAAAAACTCGGTCTAGGAAATAAAGACAAGCATCGAACCCATCGCCGTAAGCCGAGAAGTCATCTATGAAGACCTCTAAACAGTCACCCACCATGTCCTAGAAAATGTACAACATGCACCTTTGGAATGTTGTCGAGGCATTACATAGACCAAAGGGCATCCGTCTGAAAGTATATGTCCCAAATGGACAAGTGAATGTCATCTTATCCTGGTCTTCAGGCGCTATGGCCACCTGATTATATCCGGAGTACCCATCCAGGAAACAATAGTGACTCTTCCCAGCTAGACTCTCTATAATCCGATCAATAAAAGGCGGTAGGATATGATCCTTCTTGGTGGCCTAATTCAATTGTTTGTAGTCCACACAGACCCTCCAAGAAGTGGGTACCCGGGTAGCTATCTCCTCTCCAGACTCACTCACAACTGTAGTGATGCCCGTCTTCTTGGGCACCACATGTAATGGGCTAACCCTCGTGGAGTCAGAGATGGGGTAAAATCGATGCTCCACCATTTCGATATCACTTTCATAACCACTTCTCGAAGATTCAGGTTCAGCCATCGTTGGAACTCACGCGATGGCTTGACATCCTCCTCGAGAAAGATATGGTGAGAGCACATGGCCAGACTTATCCCATGGAGATCAGCTATACTCCATACTATTGCCTTGCGGTTCTTTTCAAGAACCTCCATCAATCGAGATTCTTTCTCTCCAGTAAAATCTGTTGAGATAATGATCTGGTACATATCATGCCCACCTGCAAGGAACCTACACTTCAGCGACTGCGAAAAAGGCTTCAGTTATGAGCAACTGGTAGCTGGCAAAACTGGCCTCTGAAAGTTCTAAGTGAAGCCAACCAGATCCGAATGTGAGAACTCTTGCTGATCATGAAAAACTGGTGAAGATAGCCATGTTGGTATATTGTGCTCGGTGATGGCTCGCTCTCCACCCTAGCTGTTGGCTCTGCGGAAATCAGACAAGGTAACAAGTCATCAAACTCTGCCCAGTCTATGTCTTACTTCAAGGGATCTGAATCAAAATCACAAGATATATACTCTGCCTCATTATCCTGAATGCAGACGTCAACCTCAAAAGTGTCCTCTACCAAGAGTGTGCTCTCTGAACTCTCCTCTGTTGTTAGTTGTAAATCTGCTACATCTGAGGGTGAGAGAAGGGCTCGTGAAATACGGTTGGACCAAGCAGCTTCATCATCTATGATCACAATGTCACATTCCTGGTGGACGTCTCGCTCTTCCTCTGTCGTCTGCTTTGCATTGCTGGACTGCTCTAAGCATGCTGAGTCTCGTACTCTAATCTCATCGATCGTCTCTATTTGTATACTCTCACCCTCGACATGAAAGTACACCTTCCCACTATCATGGTCAGACACCGCCTTAGTTGTGGCCAAGAATGGACATCCTAGGATGCTGGGGGTATCGGTCACAGACTCAGGGATCTCCATGTTCAACACAACAAAGTTCATGGGAAATTTCAGGCTCTGAATTGGGACGACCACGTCCTTCAACAAAACCTTCGGCTTCTTGATAGATCGATCAACAAACTGAAGGACTTTCCTGCTCTGTCTAAGAGGACCCAACTCGAATCGATCAATTAAGGCTGTCGGAAGGAGGTTGATGGAAGAGTCATTGTCTAATAGATTGCAATTAAATCTCTGCTCATGAATGTGGCATCTGACATAGGGAGCTCCTGCATCTGGCCTCTTGGCTAGAAGACAGTTTTGGGTGGCGAAGCAGGTGGTATGGGTCAGCACTTGGATTTCTGCCTGATGGTTCCTCTTCTTCCTACAAATAGTGGTCTTCTCTCTCGAATTCCTCTGGAAGAGAGGGATGTGCTCAAGTGCCTCCTTTAGAGTCAGCTGGATATGGAATATGTCGACATCTGTTGGTCGAACTTAATTGTTGATTCTTTTTTTTCTTTTTTATTCCCCTTAGCCAAGTGGAGCGCTTGGGGAAAGGGGATGGTTGGTCCCTCCTCAGATAGAGGGCTAGGAAGAGGTTCCTGCTGCTTTGAAGGAATGGAGCCCATACAAGAATCATCATGGAACATATATGGACTCGCAGTAGATAACGAAACCTTTCCTTATTATTTTTTTGGTGTTTTTCAAATAGTCCTGAGATACAAGAACAGGTGGGGACTGACGGGTCCGCAAGAGCCGCGATAAGAAATCGTTTTTATCGTTCGTGCGTGAAATTAATGAAAGTCGTTCGTTGTAGGCGGCGATCGGAAACAGTCAAGAAATAACCACAAAATAATGATTCAATTTTAATCTCGTGGTTTATGTTTATTTTACTTGGGCAAGTCCCAAGGTCGATCACAAGGAGGCAAAGGAACAACCTAGATTAATGTCTATCCAATTTTGAGTTTGGTTTTCAAGGCGGTCTTTTTTTTTGGAATTTTTTCAATGCAATATGAGATGCAAAAGACAAGTTCGGCCTATTTTAGGGACTAAAATATCAAATACGTTCAAACGGTGTCCGAAAAATACGAAACTTGGCTACAATGTAAATGACGATGAAATGAGTGCACTGTAATTTTTTTTGGAATTTTTAGATGCAATATGAATTTTTTATGAATTTTTAAATGCAAACAAATTAATTTTCAATATTTAATTTTAATAAATATTAAACCTACTTATTTTCGAGAACTAAAATTATCTAAGATCTATCACAAGGTAATGGATCTTAGAAAAATCCTAGATCACAAAAATGTGGGGTCTACTACCTATTAAAAATTAAATAGTGAAATATGCAAAATGATTTTTATAGAGCAAAGTTTGCATGCAAATGCAATGATTTTTGGGCACAATGTTAACCAAAGTAATCTCTACAATATTTGATTTTTGGGGAATTTTTAGAGATACGGTTAATTAACTATGAATTTCCGAGCACAGATTGGGCAAAATATTCTAATTTTCACAAAACAATTATTTATTAATCAACCATAAATCACAAAAATATCCATAGCATGTCAAAATGTAGAGAATTATATGAGGAACAAAATGCTATTTTTAAATAAATAAAATGATGCAATGTAGAGGTCTATAATGGATGACAAAGACAAGGGTATATGTGCAATATAAAAAATAAAAGTGCAGACAGGGACCTAATAGTAATTACCTAAACAAATAGGGGCAGAGGTGCAAATTTTCCAGTAGGTCACGTGCTGTGCACGTGACCCCTGGGGTGGACTCAACTGCGAATCAGGGCGGCGTCGGGGGCCTCTCTGCAATTATTCCACGCGGTCACGTGCGCTGCACGTGACCCGTGGGTAGTTGAAGATCTCCCCCGCCGCACGTGCCCCTCACGTGCGTGGGAGCCTCGGGCTTCACGCCCGGTGGCTGGTGGCGATGGCCAGCAGGTGGATGGCCGGTGCTTGGCGAAGGAGCACTGGTAGTGGAGGCTGCCGGCGTGGATGTGGAGGCGGAGGGCGGTCCTTGCTGCTGCGGTGGATTGACGCTGAAGGCGGAGGCGCTGCTGCGGAGCAGCTGTGGAGGTGCTCCGGCGGATGGGCTGATTTGGTGAGGCGGAGGAACAGCCCAGGTGTTGTCGTTGTCGTCGCCGGAGACGTCAGGCGAGGAGCGGAGTCGTGGTGGCGATGAAGAACGGAGCGATGGCGATGGCGGGGCGGAGGCGTTGGAGACGAAGGTCGGAGCCCGGCTGAAGGCGCAAGGCGGAGCGGGGCTCCGGTGGCGTGGGCGAGTCGATGAAGATGATGATAACGTTGGTCGGTGGCTTGACGAAGCTTCGGAGCTCGGAGCAAGAGCAGCTCAGGCGAGGAGGCGCGCTGCAACGAGGGTCGATCGACCCTCGGATCTCGCCGTCTCAGCCCAGGCGAGGTTGTCACCCTCGTGAAGCTTACAGCGGCGGATAGATCGTTGTGGGGGGCGGCGAGGGTATTTTAATAGGAGAGGGCGAGATCGGGTAGGTGGTTGCGAGGGTAAAGGAGAAAACCCGCGACCGTTGGGCGGTCAGCGGAGGTGGTTGCGGACGATAACGGAGGTGCGGGCGGCCGTTGCGGAATTGGGGGAGACGGATCCGGTGGTGGGATATGCGGGTGGGCCGTCCGATCGGCCGAGATCGGACGGCCAAGGATGAGCCACGTGGCGCGGAAGGGGCAAAGAGATGGGCGGAGCACGTGAGGGGCACGTGCCTGGGGGCACGTGCGCCGCACGTGCGGGGGATTTTAATATTTTTTTTAATAAAAACGAGATAATAAAAAGGCGAAAAATAGCTGACACGTGGCGGCCTCTGGGGCTGCCACGTGTCAGCACCAGAAAAATCACAGGAAAAAGAGTTTGTAAAATCAAAAAGAAATAGCAAATGACCTCGGATCGAAAAAGTTTCTTCACGAAAAATGTTCTTCTCGACGAGATCTACAACTTTCATGAAGACATCAAAGCCAAATTCGGTCAAATGTAAAAAATGAATTTTTGGGGTATCCCATGTACATAGAATACCTTGATTTTTGGGTTTTCTAATTTTTTTGTCATTTTTTTAAACAAGATAAAAATCCGGAAAAATAATGGAAAATCAAAGATAAATAAAACACACATTAATCTAATTTTTTTGGATTTTTATTAATGAAGAAAATAAATGCATAAAATACAGGTAAAAGCCGCGAAAATATACAATGTACAAAAGAGGCCCAAAACCCAACTTTCACATACGAACTCCGATTCACTTGAACTTGGTCTTGTTTTGAAGGTAATTGAATGTGCATTAGTTCAAAAGTGAGTAGGATCAAATCGGACACTAGATGGGGAAGATATGTTGCTTTTAGTCTGAAAATCCTGAAACTAGGGTTTGGGTTTTTGGTCCACTTACCAGGGTTAGTGATTTTTTTGTATTTTTTATTTATTATTGTTAGTGATGTGCACATAGTGGATGTGGTTTTGTGGCATCCGGAGTTAGCACGAAGGAGTTAAAAATGGGGGAAGTCAGACTATTTACAGGTCATTTTTGGCTTCTTATTTTATGCAGAAATTAACGCTAAAAATGCAATTCTTATGAAATCATGCCTCAATGCTAATTATGCAGAATAAATGCAGAAATATTGTTGATTTTGAGGGACTTGAGCTTAATTAATGAGACTTAGAATGGTGAATCCGAGATTCATCATCCCCCTATACTTAAACCATGCTCGTCCCTGAGCATAAAAAAGAAATGCCATGAAGTGAAATGAGACTGGGTTCCATACCAAGACCATGAACTGAAGGTGAGAGTGAAACTAAACTCGACCTTTGGATTAATAGTGTGGCGGAACTTCTGTGAGACTTAGAATTTCAAAATCAACAGCCCTCAAGTTCTACACATCATTGACACAGTTTCAACTCAGAAGTCATCTTAGATCAATCCTCTTCCCAAAGTATACCCTATGAACATTGAATAACCGACTCATGTGTGTGAAGGGTTTTACCTCTTCCCATTCAGAATGCCGGACTACCATGCTCCTCTCCTCTCCAGTAACTCGTCCTCGAGGAGTCAGGTATTTCCTTCTAAGGTCTGTCGCGCTGTGTTCACAATCGAATGAGGGAGAAGATAGAAGAAAGAGAAAAGAACTGGAGGGTGGCCAGTGTAGTCACCTCTCCTTGTGGAGATAGCCAGTGTAGCTGAGTCTCCACCAAGATCTGCAGGTTTCTGAAGCTTGGACCTTTTTGGTCGGATTTTTATTTGGTAGAATGCTTCTATGTATTTGGAATTTTTGGTGGTTCTGCTTGGATCTTGTTGTGCCCCTACGGATATAGAATCTTTTGTTCCGTACATTTTTTGGGGTCTTAGAAAAATTGTGCCCAGCCGTCCATCCCTTTTCCGAAGCTTTATTTCAACCCGTACTCCGGTCTTTAGATTTCCACGCTACCAGAAAAGAGACTCACACAGTCTTCCAACATCCCGTCTGGGTTGAGCTAAGTGCATAGTGCGAGAGTGCGAATTAATTCCCTATTCCAGAGTTGTACCCAGAATGAAGAGACCAGGTTAGACACTAAGAGTCAAACGCTGTACAATGTCATGTGGAACTTAAGGAATTAAGTCACAAAGACCTGAAGCTCTTAAAATCCTATTCCTCGGTGAAGTTCCTCTGAAAATTAGGTGGATTAAAGTCAAGCCCAGACCACTCTTGGTTTCGGCTCATACTCGGTTCAGAACCCAATGACTTTTCACAGATGCAAATGCATGCGGTGATGGATGGAGTGCAGGTGCGTGAAATGCAGATTTTTTTTTATGCAGAACATGGAATAAGAAGCCTCTTTTTTTTAGGTTAATACCCACCCCGTAAATACATATAGACTTACGCGCAAGTACGAGATATGGGTAAAATATATACAAAGTATATATACAGACCCCCCTATACATAGCGAGTGCTGTGTCCTCAGAGCACAAGAAGCGTAAAGAAGACATAGCTCGGGCCAAGCGTAAGAGAGTGAGAAAAAAGAAAGAAAAAAGAAAAGAAGAAAAAGAATGAAAAGAAAAGCGGTCAGGAAATGAGGAGAGTATATACGGGTGGATGTCGGTTCTCCCTATACTTAGGCTCTGGACAGCCTAAGTATGGAAGAAGGGTGGATATGGAGCGATTGGGAGTCAGGAGAAGAATGATATATACAGATGGCATCGGTCCCCCCTATACTTAGGCCTTGGCCTAAGTAAAGGAAGAAGCTGTACAAGGAGACTAATGTGGTCGGGAGGGAGGGTGGGTAGCTGATGATTAAGGCGGTTTTCGGCTCATCTTTTTGTGAGCCTGCGGTGGGAGATCGTAATGATGAGTCGGAGATGAGGCATATGATTCCCAACTATTGTCAGTGTCATCCTCAGACAAATTATGGTGGATAGTGGATGAATTGTTTGAGTCAGATGAAAGATATCCATCATCGGAATTATCCTCAGAGGAGTAGTAATTGAAAGTGGGCATACTCCAAGTATTCTGGTGTTTTTGTTTTTTCAATTTTTTTCTCAGAATTCGTTCCTTCTTGGGGTCAATCAGTTTGTCCTCGGATGAATGCTCAGAAGCACTGGTCTCAGTCAGCTCATACGAAAGAATTCCAGTGTACTTGAAGAATGCAGGAGCATCAGCTTTGGATGAGTAGTAGTTAGGAACGGGAGTTGTCCAACGAGGATTGAATTTTGGATCCTTACGAAGATATGGCTTTAGGGCTGCCGAACAGACTTCACTCATGTAAACCATCTTTTCCGGACCTGATGAGGGATCATCGACTGATTCCTCTTCCGAAAGGTCAAAGGTGACTTTCTTTTTATTTCGTCGTGAAGGTGTCGGTTCACTTGAGTATCCAGATGAATAGCCATTGAAATTCTCCTTGGTTGGTGATTGGTCTGCGTGCTCGTTCTTAGTCTCTCGAATGTTTGAGCACTCTCGATTTGGGACGATTTGTTCAAGATATTCAGAGAATGTTGCTCCAGGGTGTGACCATGCATATGTCTCAGGATCGTAGTAGAAAGATTTGTCTATTTTGAGATCCTCGGGGATTTGAATATTGGGAAGAGTCTCTGCATGTTCTTTCTCCATTGATTTGATGTTGTTGCATTCATGAGTCGAGTTGATGTAATCCATGTAGTCAGAGTAGGTTGACCCAGGGTGTGCCCATGCATAAGTCTCCGGATCATATGAGTCATATACATGATTGTCCATGGTGAGAGCGATTGGGAATGGAGCATGGGGGAGATTTTCTAAACCAATAGTCTCATCAACAACTGCTATCTCAGGTGTGGTTGGGGGGTAGGGCTCTTCTACCGCTTCATGGTTACGGTTGTTGGGGACTTCGTGGGTTGCCTCAGAAGATCGTGGTTCCTCAAAGATAGGGTCAGATTTGAGTGCTTCCAATGCTGTGAAATTGATTTCCCGAGTCTCACAATCGATACTCGCCTTGGCCAATGCCAAGAATGGCTTTCCGAGAATGATTGGAGACTGGGTAAATTCTCCTTGATGCTCAATATCAATGATCTTGAATTCTACCTTGAGCGGAGCACCTTGGAATTTCATGATGACAGAAATGGTTCCTCTCGGCCGCTTTATCGATCGGTCCGCTAATTGTACAATCTCTCGTATCTTCCGAATCGGTCCGAGTTTGAGTTCATGGAATACAGAGGTTGGGAGGATATTAATTGGTGAATCATCATCAATCCGAGCATGGGTGAAAATTGTGTCTTTGATTTTGCAGTCAAATCTGGGCAACCGCTTTACTATGCGACTCTTGGTTTTTCTCCTCAATACCAAGGAGGAGGCCATTGACAAGATATGTCTTTCAGTCTTTGTTCGTATTCTGCCCGACTTTTTGTTCATTAATTTATCTGTTATAAATCTTTTAAGGTCGGGGAAGTGTTCAATGGCCTGTATAAAGGGAAGTTCAAATATCAAGCGTTTTTCCAGTGCTTCCCGTATAGTCGGATCCAAATTTCGCAGATCATCTTCAGTTTCAATTTTTATGAAATTTTCTGAATTTTCAATTTTTTGTGATTTTCAAATATTTCTATTTTTTGGTATTTTCTGGGTGGTGTGGGGGTGTGGGGTGTTCTTCAGACGAAGAGGGGCTCTGGTGTTCAGGGTGGTGGTTAGCAGCATAACCATTTTCAGAACTGTCCATAGGTCCCTGAATATCCTTAGAATTTTCAATCTCAGATCCAGTTATTTCCTCATTCATTTTACTGTCCGAGCCACCATAGAATGCGATGAATCGATCGGTAATTTTTTGAAATCTCTCCTCTATTGAATTGAATTTCTTATTTATCCTCGAAATATCCTCCTCAAGATTTGGTTCATGATTAATTATGGGAGCAGTAGGTGTATGTTCGATAATTTCATCTTCCATTTTTCTCTTTGTGCTGAGAGGAGAGCTTCTTGGAATATCCGAAATATGCTCAGTATTTTCTGAAAATTTCTCCTCAAAAATAATGGAAGGAGGCTGCTCATAAGGTTCAGACATGTGTCGTTGATTGGTCAGACCTTGATATTGTGGAGTCAACATACAGGGTTTATGTGTTCCTAAGCGGTCAGTCCAGTCCTCTGTATGAGCATCATGTCTGACGAGGGGTCTATCATGGTCAATCCAATGTCGATGATTATTCAGTGCATGTCTATCCATCTGAGTTTGGTTTCTCTTCCAGTCATGAGGTTTGAAGGGATTTTGATCTTGAAAAGTTTCATTGGCGAGAAACTGAGAATAAGATGATTCGGTCCAAGATGGTAGGTGGTCATTTACGGTTGGATTGTTCAAATAGAAATTTAATGCGGAGGCCGAATTTATATGCGGGTGAAAGCCTCCCGCAAATGTTGGAGGATTATTGAAATAAGGGGATTGAGATGATTTGGGCCTAACCGAAACAAATTCATTTTCATAGTATAGCTCTGATGGGTGTTCGGTCATTTTTGAGAGGAATGGGGAGTTGGATCTGTGAGAGTTTTTGGACAAGAGTTCCATTATGAGGTTTAAATCAAGATAGGGAAGAGATGATTGCACGGGATAGTCAAGAGAATTTTTATCGAATGTGCAGCTATTGATCTTGAAATCAGTTCACGCACACCAATGCAAACACAATTCAAACCCCGGGTTCACCAACTAACACAATGAAGCCGTAAGAGTTCGGTTATTATCTTTTCAATTTTAGTTGGTGATAAATTCAATCTTGCAAGCCAGTTAGACGAGATGTTAGGTTTGGAGCTGAGCTCTATCCTAGTGTGCGTCTCTCTCCTCGCTGCAAGATAAAATCAAACAATGACGGGGTTGCTCTCCTGCAGAAATTCTTGATTATATGGATTTTTTAGATCGGCTATATTTAGCAGTACCAGTTTTATTAAGGCGATCACTGTAGAATTTAGGTGAACACAAATACACATCTACCGTCCAGTCCCAATTTCCTTTAGATTTATGTGATAAAACAAGAGAGATGAATTCGGGAAAAGCCGATGCACGCGGAAAACTTATGATGAATGCTCAGTTAGAAGACTTACAGTGCCTCCTCGCAATCTCCATGTGGGATGCAACACAGAATTGAAAATTTATACTAAATGCGTGCAAGCCGATGAAAACCGCACCTAAGCAGAAAGTTCTATTAGCGGGAAGAACTGAGTTGAATTTGGCTAAGTTGAACGATCTAATATGCGTCTCAGTTA
Organism: Ottelia alismoides; assembly: GCA_037367405.1. Classification (NCBI taxonomy): domain Eukaryota; kingdom Viridiplantae; phylum Streptophyta; class Magnoliopsida; order Alismatales; family Hydrocharitaceae; genus Ottelia; species Ottelia alismoides. The sequence continues at coordinate 807,702 of JAZKJV010009277.1, forward strand.
AAGTGCAGTGTGGCTTAAGATCCTACGAGCACAGTCAGAAATAAAAAATGCTCTAAGAGCTGTATGTGCAGGTCTATCCTAATCGCCACTCAAGTTGGGCCCCACCCTCTCCGGAGAGTGAAACAGGCCACGACACACCACAAATAAAGTTCAATGTCCTTGTACACACGCGAGAGTCCAAACGGACACCGCTATAAATGAGCAGAAAATAAAAATGCAGAAATTAAAAACCTAGACTCTACTCTCTCTCACGACTCGACTCGATCTTAATTTAATTGCGGTTTCTTCGGGTGTCGGTGAAGATGCGTCGGTTCCTTGAGAAACCGCTCCACGTGCGCCAGGTACCTCGCAAGAAAAAATAAGAGAGAGATTGTAAGAGAGTGACTCAGAAAATAATCAAAAATAAAATAAATGAAAGAAATGCTGAAAAATAAATACAAGAAATAAAATGGGATTTACAATGACAAATTCGGGGGTCAGACTACCCGAATTCGGAAAACCGAACAAAATTTTTTTTAAAACACAAACTAAGCCGTTTGCCTCCCCGGCAACGGCGCCATCTGACGGGTCCGCAAGAGCCGCGATAAGAAATCGTTTTTATCGTTCGTGCGTGAAATTAATGAAAGTCGTTCGTTGTAGGCGGCGATCGGAAACAGTCAAGAAATAACCACAAAATAATGATTCAATTTTAATCTCGTGGTTTATGTTTATTTTACTTGGGCAAGTCCCAAGGTCGATCACAAGGAGGCAAAGGAACAACCTAGATTAATGTCTATCCAATTTTGAGTTTGCTTTTCAAGGCGGTCTTTTTTTTGCATTTTTTTTCAATGCAATATGAGATGCAAAAGACAAGTTCGGCCCATTTTAGGGACTAAAATATCAAATACGTTCAAACGGTGTCCGAAAAATACGAAACTTGGCTACAATGTAAATGACGATGAAATGAGTGCACTGTAATTTTTTTGGAATTTTTAGATGCAATATGAACTTTTTCTGAATTTTTAAATGCAAACAAATTAATTTTCAATATTTAATTTTAATAAATATTAAACCTACTTATTTTTGAGAACTAAAATTATCTAAGATCTATCACAAGGTAATGGATCTTAGAAAAATCCTAGATCACAAAAATGTGGGGTATACTATGAATTTTCAATATTTGATTTTTGGGGAATTTTTAGAGATACGGTTAATTAACTATGAATTTCTGAGCACAGATTGGGCAAAATATTCTAATTTTCACAAAACAATTATTTATTAATCAAACATAAATCACAAAAATATCCATAGCATGTCAAAATGTAGAGAATTATATGACGAACAAAATGCTATTTTTAAATAAATAAAATGATGCAATGTAGAGGTCTATAATGGATGACAAACACAAGGGTATATGTGCAATATAAAAAATAAAAGTGCAGATAGGGACCTAATAGTAATTACCTAAACAAATAGGGGCAGAGGTGCAAATTTTCCAGTAGGTCACGTGCTGTGCACGTGACCCCTGGGGTGGACTCAGCTGCGAATCAGGGCGGCGTCGGGGGCCTCTCTGCAATTATTCCACGCGGTCACGTGCGTTGCACGTGACCCGTGGGTAGTTGAAGATCTCCCCCGCCGCATGTGCCCCTCACGTGCGTGCGGAGCCTCGGGCTTCACGCCCGGTGGCTGGTGGCGATGGCCAGCAAGTGGATGGCCGGTGCTTGGCGAAGGAGCACCGGTAGTGGAGGCTGCCGTCGTGGATGTGGAGGCGGAGGGCGGTCCTTGCTGCTGCGGTGGATTGACGCTGAAGGCGGAGGCGCTGCTGCGGAGCAGCTGTGGAGGTGCTCCGGCGGATGGGCTGATTTGGTGAGGCGGAGGAACAGCCCAGGTGTTGTCGTTGTCGTCGTCGGAGACGTCAGGCGAGGAGCGGAGTCGTGGTGGCGATGAAGAACGGAGCGATGGCGATGGCGGGGCGGAGGCATTGGAGACGAAGGTCGGAGCCCGGCTGAAGGCGCAAGGCGGAGCGGGGCTCTGGTGGCGTGGGCGAGTCGATGAAGATGATGATAACGTTGGTCGGTGGCTCGACGAAGCTTCGGAGCTCGGAGCAAGAGCAGCTCAGGCGAGGAGGCGCGCTGCAACGAGGGTCGATCGACCCTCGGATCTCGCCGTCTCAGCCCAGGCGAAGCTGTCACCCTCGTGAAGCTTACAGCGGCGGATAGATCGCTGTGGGGGGCGGCGAGGGTATTTTAATAGGAGAGGGCGAGATCGGGTAGGTGGTTGCGAGGGTAAAGGAGAAAACCCGCGACCGTTGGGCGGTCAGCAGAGGTGGTTGCGGAGGATAACGGAGGTGCGGGCGGCCGTTGCGGAATTGGGGGAGACGGATCCGGAGGTGGGAGATGCGGGTGGGTCGTCCGATCGGCCGAGATCGGACGGCCAAGGATGAGCCACGTGGCGCGGAAGGGGCAAAGAGACGGGCGGAGCACGTGCCTGGGGGCACGTGCGCCGCACGTGCGGGGGATTTTAATATTTTTTTATAAAAACGAGATAATAAAAAGGCGAAAAATAGCTGACACGTGGCGGCCTCTGGGGCTGCCACGTGTCAGCACCAGAAAAATCACAGGAAAAAGAGTTTGTAAAATCAAAAAGAAATAGCAAATGACCTCGGATCGAAAAAGTTTCTTCACGAAAAATGCTCTTCTCGACGAGATCTACAACTTTCATGAAGACATCAAAGCCAAATTCGGTCAAATGTAAAAAATGAATTTTTGGGGTATCCCATGTACATAGAATACCTTGATTTTTGGGTTTTCTAATTTTTTTGTCATTTTTTAAACAAGATAAAAATCCGGAAAAATAATGGAAAATCAAAGATAAATAAAACACACATTAATCTATTTTTTTGGATTTTTATTAATGAAGAAAATAAATGCATAAAATACAGGTAAAAGCCGCGAAAATATACAATGTACAAAAGAGGCCCAAAACCCAACTTTCACATACGAACTCCGATTCACTTGAACTTGGTCTTGTTTTGAAGGTAATTGAATGTGCATTAGTTTAAAAGTGAGTAGGATCAAATTGGACACTTGATGGGGAAGATATGTGGCTTTTAGTCCGAAAATCCTGAAACTAGGGTTTGGGTTTTTGGTCCACTTACCAGGGTTAGTGATTTTTTTGTATTTTTTATTTATTCTTGTTAGTGATGTGCACACAGTGGATGTGGTTTTGTGGCATTCGGAGTTAGCACGAAGGAGTTAAAAATGGGGGAAGTCAGACTATTTACAGGTCATTTTTGGCTTCTTATTTTATGCAGAAATTAACGCTAAAATGCAATTCTTATGAAATCATGCCTGAATGCTAATTATGCAGAATAAATGCAGAAATATTGTTGATTTTGAGGGACTTGAGCTTAATTAATGAGACTTAGAATGGTGAATACGAGATTCATCAGGGACACAACTAGAATAGAAGTGGTGGCCTCAGTATCACCCACGACATCTGTCTTCACAGCAACACCGTCCTCTGGGCTCAGCATCAACCGGTATGGCGGCATCAGTACCACCAGCTGCATCTAGAGAAATGACGGCCTCAACATCGTTGGCTAGATCATCGTCCTTGGTGGCTTCAGCACCACCGTCATCAACATCATCATCAGCAGCCTTAGCACTGCTCTCCTCCTCATCTAGCGCTCTTGGCTCATCGTGGTGTTATCGCTCAGACGAGGCACCGCCGGCTAGCATCCTATCGCTCCTAAGTGACACAAAATCAGCATCAAATATATATGAAGCAATGCCACCCAATAAATCATTAGGAGTGGTGGTCTCTGTGAACTGTACCTGCTCAGACTTCCTCTTTAGGTTGTTTGGGTTGGGCTCGATCTGAGCGGGTATGGCAGCCTTACCCTTTATGATCTACCTCATCTCCTGGCAAAACTCATCCATGTCCCACCTAAAGGATGTCTGTTGGTCTGAGAGTAAGTGGTGTAGATCATCAAGGGTTGGGTTCTCATAGGCTGGCCCATGAGAACCGGATGATGTCCCTGTTGGTAGGGATGAGAATTCGAATGGTTCTAGTGTGATGACTGCGAGGAGTAATGGGGTTGCTGTTGAGGCTGGTTGGACTTCCCACCTAGAGCTGGAAGCTGTTGCTGGGGCGAGGCGTCTTCGGTAGACCACTTGAATCCGCGATGATCTCTGCAGATCCCAGGTTGATGTCGGTCATACTAAATCCCGTTGACTTCCATCAATGGCTCCTGTTCGTATGGGGATGGGGGAAGAACTACCAGTGGCTGATCTTGCTGGTACACCACCATCTGAGTGTCCTGAGATGGCAGTGGCTGAGAGTACTAGTGTTGCAACTGTTGGACCAGCTTCGCTTGGATATGGTGAACCTAGCGATACTGGATGGAGTGCTGGGACAAAAAGCTACTACTAGGATCAGCCCGTGACCTGAGACGGGGCTGAGAAGCCGTCTGTGCTTCCAGGAGACACATGATCCAGGTCTTCAAATCACTCAAGGTCTGTGCCAACTGATCAATCTGCATCAAGCCCTGGCACCGCTTCTTCTCAATGATATCTATGTGGTCCAGCTTCTTGCTGATGATGCTCAGGTCATCGGCAGAAGACTCTACTTGTGTGGTTGTTGATGCTGCTGACGAAGAAGTGGATGGGCCCGCATCAACCCGTGCTATCCTATGATAGGACACGGCGTGGGGTAGGGGCTTCCCCTGAGTGTAGAGCCTGGTCTGGGACATCGGTATATAGTTCTCGACCATCTCCTCATAGATGGCCCAGACTTGGTCTTCATCCTTGGTAAAATAGGAGCCCCCGTAAAAGGTGTTAACTTGCTCTTGTAGCTCCGATGTTAGCCCACAGAAGAAGCTTTGTACTAGGTTGGGCTTGGATATGTCGTGACGGGGACACCGATCGATGAGCTCATGGAATCGATCCCACGCCTCATGGAACTGCTCGTTGGGGATCATGGAGAAATTATTGATCAGAGCTCGTGTTGCGTTCGTCCGACCAAGTGGATAGTACTTGTTCAAGTACTCGGTCCGGAGCTGCTCCTACGAAGTCACATATCTCCCTAAGTGCTTCAGCTAGTAGGCTGCTCTATCGACGAGGGAGAATGGAAACACCATCATCTTGATGGTGTGCTCGTCCACGTATCTGTCATGGACATTACCGTAGATCATCTCAAACTCCTGCAGGTGTAGATGTGGCTCCTTGGTGGCAAGCCCATGGTACTTGGGCAAGAGTAGAATGGTCTGGGGGAAGCTTGAAGTAGTCTCCCAGAATCACCGGAAGCTGGATCCAACGATGTATAAGGGCTACACCAGGGTTGTGCAACTCCGTCATAGGCCTGGTAGGTCTTTCTGGCTCCTACGGCTCTTCTGGTTGTCCTCTATCTCCTCCTCCAACCTCTGGAATCTCTCCACCACCTGTTCGGTGCGGCTCTCCTCTATCAGCTCGCATATGTGCTATCTCTCAGCACACCTCTGCCATGAAGGCCCCTGGTCTCTAATAACCCTCTACATCATCTCTAGGGAGGATAGAAGTTTGTTGTTGATGGTACCCTGTTCTAAAACATACGTCGAACCCCGGAGCTGTCCATCGGTGCACTCCTCATTGTTGACCATCTCGCGGGTCTCTGCAAAGGCAAAAGACCCGAACTCAGGTTTCGTCATATGGAGAAATAGATGTGTTGTTGGTCTCTGCTAAGGCACCTCAGGACTGGAAGAAGGGTGATCGAGGGGGAACAGGGCGGAATCGAACTCCGGTTTGAAGAGCGGGTCAAAGTTCCTTGGAACCTGTTGGACATGCGAGCCCACGACGAGCCATTATGCAATAAATGTTATTGCACATATCATTCCCTGATCTGAAATGAAGAATAACTAATTTGCATAATAGGTCTCTCTGTACAATTAGGGTTATGTACCATGGCCATCTTGATGATCATATAGTTGTTGATTCAATAATTGAATCATAGAGGCTGGTGTTTGGATGAATATCTAATGATTTGGAAAGAGGACTCATCAAGCACCGTCAAATGATTGTTAAGAGATGATCTCCGGCCTGAGTAGGAGATGGCAATCCTTTATCACATAGGTTGATATCTGACCGACCTCTTGTTGCAGGTCCTCTGCATGGGAATAGTGATTCGGAGGTGTCAGATTAGTTAGGTCAAAGGGTTGACTTAACGAGATAGAGATAACTTAAGTCCTATGTTGAATGCTGTCACAACATATGCACACATCCTCTGACCAGAGACAGATGTGTTACTTTATGTCTGAGTGTGTACATTTGGCAGACCAGTAGGTTGATGACCTAACCAAGGTCTATACACCGGCGAGCTGGTGTGCATGTAAGGGCATATGAGTAATGCGATCTCTCAAAAGGGATCATACAGTTCACTTATGAACTGGAAGACATGAGCTCACTCATGAGGTATTGGGACCGATCAAATTCCATGCATGGCCGTCGTGCTTTGCAAGCATGACAAGAATTTGAAGGTATGATATATGCAGTGGAAAAGCATATGATCGAAACCAAATCCCAATGACCAAGATTGAGAAACTTGATGATCAAACCCTGAAGAAGACAGTGTAAAATTGATCTTCATCTTCAGGTTGATCATTGGTCTTCAAGTATGCAGGATGTGCAGGTATTGGGAATACCTGAGGGTGATGTGATCATAAGCGATTGTATAACCGTGACGCTTCCAGTCCGAGGGAGTGATGAAACAGGTCTGGATTTTAGTGACTCCTCTCAGTAGAGAAGTAACCGGATCTTTGTCCAAGTGTTGGACATTGATCTGAATGTGATTCAGATGCAATGAGAAGATTAAGTATACGGACTTGATTTAATCAAGCATCTGTGGAAGGTCCATTAGATCTGGATTTGAGATGAGATCTCAACATCCAAGTCACTATACGTGGAACAATACAATCACCATGTCCTTATCTCCAAGTATCTGCGGAGAAGGCACATTATTCTTGAAGGAGTTCATGAACAATTCCTATGATGAATTTTGTATCCAAGCAAGAAGGTCTTGATGATTAAATGAGATTTAATAATCAAGTATAATATGAATAAGATTCATATTGTGAGAATGATTGTCCAAGATAATTAAATGAGATTTAATTATCAAGTATAATATGAATAAGATTCATATTTTGAGAATGATTATCCAAGATAATTAAATGAATTTAATTATCAAGGATAAGCAGATCATGGATAGTGCTATCCAGAATATCTATGTATATTAGAAATGGGATTTATAATATATCAAAGAGAGAGAAATATTGTAAATAGCATTTGTTAATTATTAATGTGGATTGGATCCACATTAGTTGATTAATTGGAAATGCAATTTACAAATTAGTTTGGGATATGAATATAATTCACATATTTTTCAATGGCATGACTGAAATATTCACAAATTAATTTAGAATTAATTTGGTGGATATTGTTGCAATAAAAATTATTGCAATTTATTAAGAAATAATAAGATAAAATAAAAGGAGGCAAAACTACAACAAAATTAAGAGGTGGCGTCAGACGCCCCCTAAAATTTAGGGTGGTTTGTTGTCTCTCTTTTTTTGTTATCATATTATCTCTTAATAATTAATTTATGTTAATTAAATTGTGTTGATAATAATTCAATATATATATTTAATTCAATATAAATTAATGTTGTTGGTTTTAACCAACAACAATCATGGTCGTTGATTGCCACTTGGATTACAATAGCCGTTGGATCCATGTGTGCCATGGATTGAGAGCCATTGGATCCCAAACTAATATATAAGGAGGGAAACCCTAGCCCTTGAAGGGTACATTAAGTAGACGCCTACTCTACCTCTCTCTCTCCCTCTCATTCTCATCCTCTCTCTCTCTCCCTCTCTACAAGGTGGTTGACCACCTTTGTTGAGAAAGAGAGAAGTTCTCGCCTTCCCCATCGACTACTCGAGGATCTCCTTCTTCTTTGGGGATGCTTGCTCTAGAGGAAGATGACAGATTTTGTTGGAAAAAATCAGGAGATTCGAGGCTTGGATCTTCGTCAAGGATTGCGGCAGTCACGCTATCATCATCGCGCCCGCAAGTGATGTCTCCGTGGATCGGACTTGAGACAGGAGGATCTCTTGCTTTAGAGATCTCTTGATCGCAACCACGCTTCAAGAGGTATTCCCAATACTTTGTGGTTTGATGAAACGATCCAAGAATTATTCTTGTGATCATGTGGTTTCATCATATGATTTAAAAATTTTTAAATTCCGATGCACCTTACGACCAGTGCGACTAGTCGCCCCGATCGCATGAGATGCGATCGTCACGCTTCCATGATGCGCTTGAGAATTCTCAATATCCTTCAAGTGGTATCAGAGCCTTAGGTTGGAAAAGGTTTTGGATACGATCCGTAAACCTAGGACGACTTGGGTTTGAAAAAGGTCGCGAAAGTTTTATCGCATTTCAATTTTCGCACCTCTGTTTAATAAGATTTTTTTGGCACTGTTTAAATTTTTTAAATACGAAATATTCAATTGGATTTTGTTCCCCATTAAATAAGAAAACCATAGGATTTTAGTTTACTAAATTTGGATTTAATTTGCTCAAGATATGGCCTTTTGAATATGCATGTATTCACAGTTGCGGGAACTGCAGAATAGAACGTGATTAATTTGTTAATTACGGTTTTGTTGCACATCGAAATACGTGAAATATCACTTAGGCTCTGTTTTAAATCAAGTTGGCAATCTTAGGGCACTAATTTTGCGAAATTTGGATTTAAATTGATCAAGATAAGTTAATTTTAGTGATTGGGCGTCACTGCTGGAAATTGACAATTTTGATCATGAACCTTGTGATAGTCATTCAAATAAATTTGATGAAAATTAATTGTTAATTTTCTGAAATGATTATTGATAAGTATTTGTGAAATATTTAGAGATGATAATCGTTTCATTGAATGACATCCCACTAACGATATTGATAAGATAGTTGATCTTGATCATTAGTTAATATGAAAACATCCTACAATAGTTGTAGGACAACTTTTACATGCAAAACCTTCTTGCTTGAATAGGATTGGAGATTTGTTTAGCAAATCTCCTTATAATATAATCAAAATTATTTTGATGTATATTATATGGTATAATTTCGGTTGAAAGACCGATGAGCATCTCAAAGTACATGATGATCTATCTGGCATTGTCCTTTCCTGAGGTGGATATGGTGTCTAGTCGGAGATCGCTGGGGTAGCGGGTTGCGACGTATGTTGTCCGTCCCACTCTCGCTGGTATTGGCCATGACAGCGGGTAGGGGCTGGATAATATTGGAGAAATCAATGTGTATTTTTCTAATTATTAAAATTCGAAATAATACGTACTTTGAGATTATACCTACTATTCAAGTAAAATTCAAAGTTTGTTGATTGAAAATTAGATTGATAATTAATTTAATGAGATTAAATTAATTATATCCTATTAAAACACTATTATGAATAGATGTGTATTTCCCTTGGAAGAGTTAATTATGTGAATATGAGTCACGATAATTAATTATTTCAATTTGAATAAGAGGTGGAGGATCACATAAGTGACATCCATGGTCTCCCATCAAGGCAAAGAATTTCGTCACCAAGAGTTGTATATAGGGCACTTGTCCGAAGTGATAGATCCTATATACAATTATTTAGATCGGGTTCTTTGCTTCTCGAAAGCGTAAGGCCGTATACGTAGTGACCCCAATATCGGGTCCTCATATTATTGCGGCGATATTGGATTACGTATAGCGAGTATTAAGCATGTTGATAGTTGGTTCAATTAATGACGGGTCAACATCACCTTATGGGTGGTGGGCCTAAGTATAAAGACCGAATTGGGAGATACAAGTTGGACTTGCAAGCGGAATGTGTTCTCGCTTCTTTTTATTGGAGTCGCAGGTTCTCATATTATTGGGATGTGACAAAGATAGGAAAGGAGATCCCAGATCTTACTAGAGATATAATGGTAAGAATATCTCTTACATTGAAAGTGATTAAGGGAATGAACTTTCATTGTTGATAAGGCAAGACAACTTTGATATAAAAAATTCCTAAATCAAAGTAAAATAAGTATATATAATATATATACCCTTATGCAAATTTCTTATTTCAGATAATCCTTCATTAAACCCACTCAATGTTATACTCAATAATAACTAGTAAAATATCATGGATTGGACTCATGATCCAGATATTATACTTGCAATTGGACACATAATGTATGTGGTTGCAATGTGCAAGTTTCCTCAACATAATGAGGAATGACAATTAAATAAGATAATAAGACATCACCTTAGGGTTTGTATGTCTCTATAGTCTTGATCTTTCATCAAGTGTACTTTGGAAGTGACATGTCGATGATGATCGCAATTGTAAAAATAACAAAATAATCCTTATAAAATCTAAGAAGATGTTCTGGCATACATATGTGCTCTAGACATTTAATCATGAATGACAAGGTTCTCTGCATTATGCAGAATGGTGGCTCGAAAGAGATGATGTATTCAAAATATTTGAATACCGACCTGAACCAATGTTTTAGGAGTCTAGATGGATGTAGACATGATGAGTGTCATCATTCTACTGTCCATACTCTAGTCATTCATGAAGCTTCATAATATTCATATTGTATGAATTTAAATGAAGCATGTATAAATTTGAAATGCTCTTACACTAAATTCTTTTGAATTTAACATAAGAGATCCTTAGTCTTATGCAATGGTTGCTTGTAGATAAAGGGAGCACAGTGGAAGCATGGGTCAGACCCTAGATGAGATGGATAGTCAAAGAGTTGATCACACTTCTATAACTTCCATATGACATCCAAAGAGTTGGATGAATGCCTATACTGCAATAACTTGATGTGTTGATAATATGACTATCAAGTCTGTCTAGAATCCTTAGAGAAGGACTCAGATAGTGCATCATAATAATCTATATCTACATTTGATCATTGAAATCGACTTGCTTATTTAATAAGATAAAGTCTAATAATTGTATCTCAATCTTCGAACAACACTTGCAATGTGTTGCACATGTTTTAGAAGACTGGAAAATTTTGATCTTAAGGTTTATAGTTATCCACATGGATATTGATGCAATTGTTGCAACAATCTCTGTTGGATTGATAGACTTCTTAATTTCAGTGGGAGAGCCTTAGTCTTAGAGAATGTCTCTATGACCTAGATATTAGAATACACTCATTGTTTGTTTCTAAATGTTGGAAATAAACATGAATTCTGAGATAGAACTGTCATAAAGGTTTATGATGGATATATTTCCTATAGTAATCCAACATCTAGTGGACTCCACAAAATTGGAAAATTAATGAACGGTTCATTAAGATTTCTAATATTGAAAATCAAAACCTTTATAAGATCAATAGGAGTATGAAGATCATTTGACAATGATTTGGCATCAAATCTTGGATATATGTCTGCTGATTAGATCAATAGACTGGTAAGATATGAAACTTTAGAATGTCTAAAATTTCAAATCTTGCATACTTGTGAATATTGTATTCGAAGAATGTCCAATACATCCTTCTCTTAGGAAAGGTGTAAGATGTCAAGGTATTCGGGATCTCATACATATTGATGTATGTGAATCATCTATATCGTAGTAAACATTATGGATATGTGATATCTATTGATGATTATGTATGATATGAGATTTCTTCTCTTCACCTGAGAAAACTTTGAAATGTTCAAAGATTTCATAATTTTTGTTTAGAACCAAAGTTTGAAGGAAGATTAAATGAATTTGATCTAACCAAGGTAGCAAGTACCTATTAGATGAATTCAAAGAATACCTTATGAAGATATGAATATCATTTCTATATCAATCCTCCTAACACACCTAAACTCAATGGAGTTGTAAGGAGATACAATTGAATCATGTGTGACAAGATTTGATCAGTGATTAATTTTAAGCATAATTATCCCTTTGTTTCTAGGTATATATGTGTAGTAGAGACTACAATATATATCCTTAATAAGATTCCATGCATGTAAGCTGGAATCTAGCACTTGAGAGTGCTACTTCATTAGGAAAACAAAGGATGGTATTGGATACCTACTTTATGACCTTGAGATTCTTAAAAGATCTCATCTTTGAGAATATAATTCTTATAGGATTACTCTCTTGAGAATCAAGATGAAAATGAAGTAAAGGAACTCATTTAATCTTGAGAAGATAATGAGGCTCCAGAAATCGAGAACTAAAAGGACAATTAAGGATGAAACACTAATACTTCTTCAAATGAATTTGAGAATGTATTCCATGTGTCAGTTAAGTCTGACAATGATCGGACTTCATGTGATGAAGCTCATGAGGATCATGACATGGAAAGATGGATATTAGCAATAAAGTCTAAAGTAAACTTCATATACAAGTGTTGTATATGGACCCTCGAGGATCCACCTATATGGGTAAGATCCATTAAGGTGTAAATGGATCTTCAATAGAAAGAGGGAACCTGATGAGAAGGTAGAGACCTTCAAAGCACGGTTCGTAGCCATGAGCTACACACCGAAGAGAAGACATCACTTGCGATGAGACTTGCTTTTCAGTGACCATGCTTAAACCCATCAGAATATTGCTAACCCTAGCTACACAATTTAACTATGGCATCTTCAAGATGTGAGTCAAGATTGTATTCCTCTATGAATACCTCTTTGAGGATATTCACATGAAGTAGCCCCAGGGCTTCATGGTTGAGGAATGCAAGACATGCTAGCTAAAGAACTCCATCTTTGGACTCAAATAAGCTTCTTGTAGTTGGAACATATAATTTGATGAAATTATAAATGTTGTGATTTCAAATAGAATCTTGATGAACCATGTGAAGCTTAGTGGGAGTGCCATTGTGTTCATCGTGCTAAATGAAAATTATATCCTAATCATTTGGGATGATATAAGGATAGTAATAATAAGTGTTTTATGATCTGGCTACTCCATACCTTGAGATATGATCTCAAGGATACCTCTGGATCTTAGTTCTGAAGTTGTTCAGAAACAAAAAGAAGAGGATATTGGGACTGTCACATTTGTAGTACACCTTGGACATGTTCCATTTTCTGGAAATTCCAAGAAAGGCATTATTACCTTAAGATTTGGTACTGACCTATCTAAAGGGATAGCACCTCAAAGAGTTGAGGAAGTGAATGCTAGAACTTCTTGCACTTGTGCATCTGTTACGAGAAGCTAAGTGTATGCTAGATGTGTACAAAATCCAGATGTCAGCCATGCAGTGGAAGTACTAAACTGTTACTAATCCTACTATGGAGATAGAACACTTGATTGCAGTAATAACAATATCTTCAAAGATGACAAGGCTTTAGAGATAGTGATCTCTAAGTCTTATCTTCAAGAAATTAAGACTTTGTAGATGGAAATCTAAAAGGTCTTAACTACGAATACCTTAGGAGATAGAGATCTCCAGGAATAAGGGTATTCTGATAAGGATAATAGAAATTACATATTGGTTATAATAATAATTTTTGAGCTGTAGTGTCAAGGACACTATGACTGACAAGATTGAGTATCGTTTGCATTAGATGCAACATTTGCATTAAATGCGAGCACTGTTACTGGGCATATGCAAGTGCCGTAAAAGGACTTGGCGTAGTCTCGCGGGAACAGAGTGACTGATCAGCTTACCTAGCTATTTTCTAAATAGCCTATGATTGTCACATGAGTGTGGCTTTAAATGATTAGCCCATTAATGGCTATTTAGGCTAGTGGGAGATTGTTGGACATGCGAGCCCACGACGAGCCATTATGCAATAAATGTTATTGTACATATCATTCCCTGATCTGAAATGAAGAATAACTAATTTGCATAATAGGTCCCTCTGTACAATTAGGATTATGTACCATGGCCATCTTGATGATCATATAGTTGTTGATTCAATAATTGAATCATAGAGGCTGGTGTTTGGATGAATATCTAAAGAGTTGGATAGAGGACTCATCAAGCACCGTCAAATGATTATTAAGAGATGATCTCCAGCCTGAGTAGGAGATGGCAATCCTTTCTCACATAGGTTGATATCTGACCGACCTCTTGATGCAGGTCCTCTGCATGGGAATAGTGATTCAGAGGTGTCAGTTAATTAGGTCAAAGGGTTGACTTAACGATATCGAGATAACCTAAGTCCTATGTTGAATGCTGTCACAACTTAGGCACACATCCTCTGACCAGAGACAGATGTGTTATTATATGTCTGAGTGTGTATATTTGGCAGACCAGTAGGTTGATGACCTAACCAAGGTCTATACACTGGCGAGCTGGTGTGCATGTAAGGGCATATGAGTAATACGATCTCTCAAAAGGGATCATACAGGTTCACTTATGAACCAGAAGACATGAGCTCACTCATGAGGTATTGGGAACGATCAAATTCCATGCATGCTCGTCGTGCTTTGGAAGCATGATAAGAATTTGAAGGTATGATATATGCTTTGGGAAAGCATATGATCGATACCAAATCCCAATGACCAAGATTGAGAAACTTGATGATCAAACCCTGAAGAAGACAGTGTAAAATTGATCTTCATCTTCAGGTTGATCATTTGTCTTCCAGTATGCAGGATGTGCAGGTATTGGGAATACCTGAGGGTGATGTGATCATAAACGATTATATAACCATGACGCTTCCAGACCGAGGGAGTGATGAAACAGGTCTGGATATTAGTGACTCCTCTCAGTAGAGAAGTAACTTGATCTTAGTCCAAGTGTTGGACATTGATCTGAATGTGATTCAGATGCAATGAGAAGATTAAGTATATGGACTTGATTTAATCAAGCATCTGTGGGATGTCCGTTAGATCTGGATTTGAGATGAGATCTCAACATCCAAGTCACTATACGTGGAACAATACAATCTCCATATCCTTATCTCCAAGTATCTGTGGAGAAGGCACATTATTCTTGAAGGAGTTCAAGAACAATTCCTATGATGAATTTTGTGTCCAAGCAAGATGGTCTTGATGATTAAATGAGATTTAATAATCAAGTATAATATGAATAAGATTCATATTGTGAGAATGATTGTCCAAGATAATTAAATGAGATTTAATTATCAAGTATAATATGAATAAGATTCATATTTTGAGAATGATTATCCAAGATAATTAAATGGGATTTAATTATCAAGGATAAGCAGATCATGGATAGTGCTATCCAGAATATCTATGCATATTATAAATGGGATTTATAATATATCAGAGAGAGAGAGAGAGAAATATTGTAAATAGCATTTGTTAATTATTAATGTGGATTGGATCCACATTAGTTAATTAATTGGAAATTCAATTTATAAATTAGTTTGGGATGTGAATATGATTCACATATTTTTTAATGGCATGATTGAAATATTCACAAATTAATTTGGAATTAATTTTGTGGATATTGTTACAATAAAAGTTATTGCAAATTATTAAGAAATAATAAGATAAAATAAAAGGAGACAATAAAACCACCAAATTAAAAGGTGGTGTCACCTATGACTTAGTCATAGGTGGCACCCCCTAAAATTTAGGGTGATTTGGTGTCTCTTTTTTTTTGTTATCATAATATCTCTTAATAATTAATTTATGTTAATTAAATTGTGTTGATAATAATTCAACATATATATATTGAATTTAATATAAATAAATGTTGTTGGTTTTAACCAACAACAATCATGGTCGTTGATTGGCACTTGGATTACAATAGCCGTTGGATCCATGTGTGCCATGGATTGAGATCCATTGGATCCCAAAATAATATATAAGGAGGGCAACCCTAGCCCTTGAAGGGTACATCAAGTAGACGCCTACTCTACTTCTCTCTCTCCCTCTCATTCTCGTCCTCTCTCTCTCCCTCTCTACAAGGTGGCCAACCACCTTTGTTGAGAAAGAGAGAAGTTCTCGCATTCGCCATCTACTATTCGAGGATCTCCTTCTTCTTTAGGGATGCTTGCTCTAGAGGAAGGCGACAAATTTTGTTGGACGAAATCAGGAAATTCGAGGCTTGTATCTTCGTTGAGGATTGCGGGAGTCACGCGTCTCATCATTGCGCCCGCAAGTGATGTCTCCGTGGATCGGGCTTGAGACAGGAGGATCTCTTGCTTTAGAGATCTCGTGATCGCAACCATGCTTTGAGAGGTATTCCTAATACTTTGTGGTTTAATGAAATGATCCAAGAATTGTTCTTGTGATCATGTGGTTTCACCATATGATTTAAAATTTTTTAAATTCTGCTGCACCTTGCGACTAGTGCGACTAGTCGCCCCGATCGCACGAGATGCGATCGTCACGCTTCCGTGATGTGCTTGAGGATTCTTAATATCCTTTAGATCCTCCCTAGATGAGTGGGTCAGAGTGCTCGAGATTGATGTTGTCAAAGGCAGCCTAAGGGACCTCCGACCCATCGTCACGATGTGGGAAAAATGCGGATGAGATCTGGTAAGCAAACAAGATAAGAAGTCAACCCCAATTTCACCTACGTGACACTGAACTGGTGACCATGAAGGTTCGGTCGTTTATCTTGTCAATTTTATTTAGTTGATAACTCAGTCTTGCATAGCGATTAATGAAGTTGTTGGGTACCCGATGCTCCCAAGAGACTGGCCCGATCCCAAAGCTAGATCTTTCCCAACCAGTACAAGTTGTGGAATGTTTACCAGCTACCCGATCAACTTGATCTGTTAAGGACGTCGCAACCATCTTTACCAGAGACCGGAGAGATCTTCACTGGAGAACAATTAAACCTAAGACTAGTCATTTAACAAGAGTTCAGGTATGGCTCTAGCCTAGTGTACGTATCACTCTCTCACGCAAGCAAACCAAGCAAGGAGGGGATGACTCTTCCAAGATAGATTTTTATGTGAGGTGTCTTTTAAGATCAAGTTTACATTAACAATCCCAATTTTATGATTTTCACTTTTTATTGTATTTTTCAATAGCAAACAAAGCCTAACGTATTTTTTGATCTCTTGATTATTTAAAGTCCAAAAACGGGGGGAGAAGTCGAAAAAGCCGATGCGTGATCAAACACTATGATGCATGCAAAGTAAGAAAGGCGTACCTAACTCCAGCACTCTACATGCAGGGTGATCCACGCATAAATTTGAAGGCAAAAATATAACTAATCTATTTGATGCAAGAAGAAAACGACCTTAGAAGAGCAATTTCTAATCGTGAAGAACAGTAGCTAACTGATCAAAGAGAGAGGTTGATGTCCGATCTTGGGTGTCGATCGGTGTCCGTCACAACGGATCCTGCATGCGTTGTATACGACCTCTAAGGCACGTGACCTCTCAATCAATCAAGCCAACTTTTTTTTAATGATTTTTAATAAGGTCCAATTACGAATTATAGGTGCAGGCAAATAGTTAGGGATTGGGCCTTAAGTTATTTCCATCACAATCAAGAAAACCCTAAGTTTAGGGGCTAAAATCTTCGAGAATCAAATAGAAAAAAGTGTGATAAAACAAAACAGGCGAGAACCGCGGTGAGTTCCCTCGAGCACACCGGTGCTCGGCGAAACAGACCCCCATATGCCTCAAGTCCAAGAAGAAGAAGTGTCTAGAGTCTAAAATTATTACAATAAAAATGAATGCGCTAGAAAGGAAACCTAACTACTCTAATCTATATAACTGGTGTCTGGCTGTCCTCATGCTCCTCCTTCGGTGTGGTTACTCAAGCCAAAAGCCACAACATCCTCAAGCAGTTCCTCGCACAAAAAGCAAAGCAGAGAGAATGTCAGAAAAACAGTTATATAAAATAGAGATACAAATAAACATAAATATGAAAAGACTACTAAGATGTGCTCCCCGGCAATGATTCCATTCTAATGAGCGACCAACCGACTAGGGTTAAGTGTGAAAAATAAGCACGGGTCATTGCGACCCCAATCAGTAAGTCGGACTCAACAAGAAAAATCAAGACCACGTAGATCAGACAATCAAAGCACAAAATTCAATGTTAGTAGTCTTTGCTATTTATTTAACCTGGTATAGTGACCAGGGTCGAACACAAGGAGCACTAGTAAAACCTACAAAGTATTCGAAATAAGAGAAATAAAAGCTAGTTTTTCTTTATTTTTATTTTGCAAAATTTTTTTATATTTTCAAAATAAGAAAACAAGACAAGGAAATAAGGAACAAGAAAGCTTTCACAATTTTTATTGAGGGTAAAATCTGAAATAAAAATGATTTTATGTTTCTCAGATATTCAGATGTTTTGGTGATTTTTGGGATTTTTCCAATTTTTATATGATTTTATAAAAAACAAACAAAGGCAAGAAAAGAAAGCAGTGTACAACTTGGACTAAAAGGCAAGTTTAAAATACTAAAAATACCCTAATGTCCTCGTTGTGATTTTTATGAAAAAGTGAATAAAAATATCTAATTACAAAAACTAAAATTATATTTTTTTTATTTTTTTTTTTTGAATTTTTAATAATTTTTATAAGTTTTTTAGAGTTTTTAGCTTTTTAGGGTTTTTATAAGGGTTTTGCAACAAAAATAATACTGAAGGTAAATCGCACAAAGAATATTTTTTTGTAAGTTTTATATTTTTTAGAAATTTTAGAAAATAGACAAAACACTTTTTACAGATTTTTATTTTTAGAAAATACCAATAAAACTAAATTAATTCACAAAAATCAACATAAATATTACGTGTTTGCAGGAGCTAGTAGTAATTTTTATGGGATTTTTGGAGTTAACTGGGTAATTATTTGATTAAAAACAACGCACATAGAACACAGGGACCTACTTACAATTATACAAAAGTTTCAGGCCAAACAATAACATGAACAACAAGCACAGGGTATTACTTGCAAAAATCCCAAGCAAACACACACCTCACACGTGAGTCAGGCTCACATGGGTGAAAATGTAAATGCTAGTACTAAACATTTATTTAATAACAAAAATAAAGTTCTGGTCCAATGCTGCAATTAACCCATAATATCACGTATCAGGACACGTGCTACACATAAAGAGGGACTGAAATGCAAATACTAAAAACTAGAGATTCAAACTACAAATGGTCCAAAATAAAACTAATGGCAACAAATATTTACAGGACTAGAAAGTAAATGCAAAACATAGAAGGGCCTAAGTGCAAATTATCCTTTATTAATCGTGATCCAGTGGTCGAGCGAGATGCACTAACGGATGGATAGTTGTGATAATTGGATACACCTTCACTGATCAATGGCTGAGACGAGATCCTCAGATGGATCTGATGAACAAAAGCCGTCGGTGGATGGACGGCTACGATTAGAACTGGAAGGGCCTTCTATCGGATGGCCTATGAGGTGTCAGGAAGAATGTGGACGAACCCGTCGGTGACGAGTTTCGATCGATGATTATGTGTGGTTCTGACATCCTCTCGAGATGCTGGAAGAAAGGAGATGTTGGCGATGATGCTCTGCAGCTGTAGGAGGGCTCCTAAGGGCCCAGGACCGAGTAGAGGGCCATGGGGAGGAACTGGTGACCTGGAGCTTTCATGGACTCCTCGATGCCTCCAGATGAGGCCTCTTAGCGTGCAAACCCTGCAGGAAAAAAGGGCCATGTTCGGAGATGAAGCTCCGGCAAGGGTGAGAATGCATGAGTGCAAAGAATAGCAGCGGGGAGTGAATGGGTAGGTCTCTGGTGGGTAGAGGATTCAACCTAAGAAGGGATCCAAACCTATGGCTGAAGCTACATGAGGGGTTGCGGAGTAGATGTAGAAGCGATTAAGGAGTCGAGGCGAGGCGTACTAGGGTTGGAGTGCGGAGAAATGATAGAGAACAGATGCTCATAGGAGCTACTCTGTTCGGCGATACAAAGATGGACTTAATGGATGAGAAGCGGTAGCGAAGATACCTGAAGATGGAGGAAGATCGCTAGGGAGTTGTGGACAAAGCCCACGGAGGTGATGGCCTCAACAGACGATGGTTCCAGAGGCTGGAGCTGCTTGCGGTGGAGCGGAGGCAGAGCTCGCCAGACCTAGGGTTACCACGCTCTAGAAGATGTCCTTGCCTTCACCCTCTCTCACTGTTTCTTTGGAAAGGAAGCGGCAGGCGCAACCGAAGAGGTGGAGCAGCAAAAGGTGGTCGAAAAGGAAGGGAGTCATGCAGGTTATATAGTTGTGCAGGTCCGACATGGAGGAGGCGCAACCCGCATTTCGAGGTGCGGGTCGAGGAGGGACGAAGCGGGTGAGGATTAGGGATCTGTCCCCTCTAATTCGGGGTGAAAGATCAGGTGAAATGGAGCTCAGGTTGGTTCTAGATAATTGGGAGAATTCTGGGTGAAAATGAGGCTGGCAAAAAAGGAGACCCGAGGGGACCAGTTGACTGAAGTCAACAATCCGAGGTGGCCCAATCAGAGGCCGCCTAGGATGCGGACAAAATAAGTTACCATACAAAATAGGGAAGAAAATTAAAGATTATTAAATAAAAATAATAAATGAGTTTAAAGGAAAAAATAAATAAAATGAAAATTGTGTATTACTTTTCAAGGAATTTTTCTATGATTTTTAATTATTTTTATGAAAAATAAAATAGTGTATATACACTATATAGTATTATATACATGTATAATATACCTATGCATTATGTACATTAATTTTTATTTTATTATTTTTACATAAATACCCCAGTTTTATATTTTATTTATTTTCAACATAATTTTAGGAGTTCAAAATAATTTTTATTTTATTTTTTATGAGTTATTTACAGGTGTAATCTAAATAAGGGATGTGATGAATGTACATATTTTTCGTACAATGAAAGAGAATTTTATTTTTACTTTTCTTTAATTTTTCTAATTTTTATTTTATTTTTGTTTTATTTCTAGGACTATATACAAGGAGGTAAAAAGAATATTTTATTTTTATTTTATCAAAAATAATTATTTACATGTCTAGGTAATATGTACAACATAGAGTAGGCCTTATCTCTCTCTACTTATTCTATTTGGAGATCAGGTCAAGGCTTGACCTTCTCTTGGGTTCGGGTCACTCTGTATTTTATTCTAAATACCCCCTTCCTTTTTCTTTTCCTTTATTCTTTTATTATTGCACAAATACATGCTAATTATGCAATATTAATAGGTGCATGCAATTTGCTATGTTATTGTATTTACATCTATTTACATGTTGATTTCGAAAGGAAAATAGCTAAAATAAAAGAATAAAGAGTGAGAATCAGGGATCCATCACCCGGTTAGCTGGTTGACCTCTAAAAGCCTGGTGAGTGGGTTCATGGACTTCATTGTTTGAAATTAAGAGTGCACTATATTAGTATATAAATAATTATATATTCAAAATTAATTTCTTTGATTAAGGATTTTTAATCCAATTAGTCTTGCCTTTTCAACTTTGAAAGTTCATTCCCTCAGACACTTTGAGAGCAAGAGATATACTTACCTCTATATCTCTAGCAAAAACTGGGATCTCCTTTTCTAGATTTGTTACATCCAAATAATATGAGAAACTGTAACTCGGGTAAAAAGCAGTGGAACCACATTCCACTGTACAAGTCCTACTTGCATCCCCGATTCGGTCTTAAACACCTAGGCCTATCACCCCTAAGGCGATGTTGACATGTCATTAATTGAATCAACTGTCAATAGGAAGAGAACTTGATATGTGCAATCCAATATCGCCCCAATAATATGAGGAACCGATATTTGTGTCACTACACATACGAACTTACTCTTTTGAGAGGCAAAGAGCACAATCCATGTGTGCTTGTATGCAGGAGTTGTCACTTCAAACATGCACCTCCTACATACAATCCATGGCGACAGAACCATTCTCCTTGACGGGAGACCATGGATGTCACGTATGTAATCTTCCATATCATGTTCAAATTTTAATTAATTATAATGAATCAAATTCACATAATTAATTCTTCCAAGAGAAATACTACTCTATTCATAATATAGTGTTTTAATTGGATATAATTCATTTAGTCATATTAAATCAATTATCAATCCAATTCAATCAACCAACAGACAATCTTGATTATTACTTGAAAGATGGTATAATCTCAAAATAAGTATTGTTCGATATTTAATAATTAGAAAAATACATCATGATCTTTTCAAGCATTATCCTTTCCTTACCCGTTGTCATGAAAATACACACAAGATGTGGGATAGACAACTCACGGAGCAATGTGCTACTCCAACGACTCTCGACTAGACACCATATTCACCTCAGGTCAGGATAATGAGATTGGTATTTTTGTATTTAAGATGATATTCGACCTTTCAACTGAAGTTATATCATATAATATTTATCAAAACTATTTTTAATAATATTATAATGAGAATTGCTAAAGAAATCCCCAATCTTATACTAGTAACAATGTTTTGCATGTAAAGATTATCCTACAACTATTGTAGGATAAACTAGGGTTTCATTAAATATACACTCAATGGTCTATGATGATTAATCAATTATTTTCATAATTATTAGATATTATAATTAACCAATGAAGATTCATAATTTCCATGATTTCCAATGAATTATAAACACATTGAGTAAAGAGATTTGATGATCTAATCATCTTCTGACCCATCTCCATTAAATATAGAATATCTAGGACAAAAAGAATCAGAATCGCATGAAATAAATTCAAGTTCTTTGCTGGTTTGATTCTCTACTTAATAAAAGTATTTATTTCATATTTAATGATGGTAAAATAAGAAGCAAACATAATTTATACATGGAAAATAACTTTCATGGTGGGAACTATTCGAATCAGTTCATGCACTTTGGTACAAATATTATGATAATGTTTGTGGGATATATTTAGACATTATAAATACATTTTAATAACCAAAAAAACACGCCTAAATAGTGCAAAAGTAGTAGGATTTTATTTTAGCGAAAAATCGATACAAGTCTTGTATCCAATGCAAAAATAATGATTCCAGCGCATCTGAAACATGAACCATGATCGCCTAGGGCTTTGGATCATACCCAAGACCACGACCAAGGCTTTGATACCACTTGAAGGTTATGGAAAGAACCTTAAGAGCATCATGGAAGTGTGAATATAATATCTTATGCGATCGGGAGTGACTAGTCACACTAGTTGCTCGGTGCAACAGAATTTAAAAATTAAAAGTGACGAAACAACATGATCCAAGAACATTTCTCAGATCATTTCATCTAAACCATAAAGTATATATCGGAATACCTCTTGAAGAGTGGATGCGATCGTGTCTCTAAGGTAAGAGACATCATGTCTCAAGTCGGATCCAATGGAGGAGACACTTGCGAGCGCGTTTATGAAACACGTCCTCTTCGCAATCAAAGATGTTAATCCAAGCAGTGAATATATTGATCTCATCACATGAGATATGGTCTTCTTCAGAGCGAGGTGTACCAAAGGAGACGAAGAACCACGAGCATTCGAAGCGACGGCACAATATCGTGGCGACGACTGTGATCCTCTCTAGGGTTTAGAGTGGACGACCACTCTAAGGAGAGAGAGGAGACGTATATGATGATGAGAAAGAGAAAGATGATATTTAATTATTACAAAAATAAGAGTTAGGGTTGCCACTTCTTTTATAATATTTTGGGAGTCCATGGATCTCAATCCATGGACAACACAAATACAATGGTAGAGATTGATTTGTATTTCTTTCAGTGACCATGATTTTATTGTAAAATCACAACAACAATTAATTTAATTAAACTAAAATTATATTGAATATTTGTCAATATAAATTAATTCAATCAACCAGTAAGCAAGGAAGGAATACGAAAGAGGCAAAGCCCCTTCATAATGAGGAGTGGATGACCACACTTGAATTAGGACTCATGGCCGCCCACCCTCCTCACAAGGAAGGTATCTTCATTTTCCAATTATGTGAGATATGATATCTCACTTAATCCTTCAATATTTACAACAACTTTTGTTGTAAATTATTTCACAAAAATAATTCCCAATTAATTTGTAAAATATCAATCATGACATCGGAAATTTGTGAATCACATTCACAACCCAAAATGAAATGTAAATTACATTTTCTATTAATTTTCCAATGTGAATCCAATTCAAATTAACAATTGAATTGTAAATATTATTTACAAATCGCTCTCCCTATTATATTATAAATTACATTTATAATATATATGATTAATATGGATAGTGCTATCCACATTATTCATATCCATGATAATTTAATCATATTAAATTATATTGGATCATCATTCTCATGCATCTAAACAATATGAATAAAATTCACATTGTTCATGATAAATAAATCACATT
Source organism: Ottelia alismoides (assembly GCA_037367405.1). Classification (NCBI taxonomy): domain Eukaryota; kingdom Viridiplantae; phylum Streptophyta; class Magnoliopsida; order Alismatales; family Hydrocharitaceae; genus Ottelia; species Ottelia alismoides. The sequence continues at coordinate 831,997 of JAZKJV010009277.1, forward strand.
TAATTATCCATTTCCTAATGCTTATCGATGGAATTATTCTTCAACTCTTTTCAAGAATAATGCACTTTCTCCGTGGATAATTGGAGATAAGGACATGGCGATTGTATGCTCCACATGTAGTGACTTGGATATTGAGATCACAACTCAAATCCAGATCTCGGGGACCTCTCATAGATGCGTGATTAAATCAAGGTTGTAGATCTAATCTTCTCATTGCATCTGAATCACATTCAGATCAATGTCCATCATTTTGATAAGATCATGTCACTTCTCTAATAAGAGGAGTCACTAAAATCTAGACCTGTTTCGTCACTCCCTCGGAATGGAAGCGTCATGTTTATACAATCTTTTATGATCACATCACCCTCAGGTATTGACGAACGTGAAATCCGCCTCTTTAAGAATGAATAATTGTAGTATAGGAGGCGAATTTCGGTGTATCAAAATAACACAATCTTTGAATGTTGTGGAATATTTTTTACTTGGGAAGTATACCAAGGTCGAACACAGGGAACGATGATTCTTAGTTTCCTGGTCTTAAATCAAATTAAATAATTATTTAATGCCTGGTTAATTTCAGTGTTGAGAAAATGTACAATGCAATGATGAAAATGTGATGCAAGGAAAATAAACAGAGAAGATTATGCCCAGGATCTGTGAAATATTCAATTCAATCCTCAATGAAATTTATTAATTAATTCTCGAGAGATAATCACAGATCGAAAGATATTGATGCCTAGAAAGATTTATCAACTCCAAGTTACAAGAAAATAGATTAATCAATGAATAATCCTGTCAAAAATTCCATGTAAAATGCTCCTCAAAATTAATCATCGATCAGACAAATAGAAAGTTAAATAAATTGATCCTCGATTTGACCCCTGTAAATATTAAATTTTTGGGAATAATCGACAATGAGCACAAAGGTTTAATCAAATTAAAATCCTCAACTGAACTCCTGCAGAAGATATCATTAATTCCTCAATCATGACCATGTCAAAAATGGCCTGTAAAAGTCGACAAAGATCCTCAAATAATCAATATCAATAAACAACCCCAGATCTGTCCACAAATTATGCTAAGTGATAGAGCATGAAAATAGCTTCAAAATGACATTGTATGCAAAAAACGGAGTTCGTATGAAAAAGATATGCTAAAATGATCTTCCAGTGACAAAAATGTAAATAAAATAAAGTTTTTCTTGCAAAGAGGTCCTTAGAGGGGCTTATCTGTAATTTATAAAAGTTGGAGGGGCCCTTCTGTAATTTCTGAAACTTTGGAGGGCGTCGGTGCAATTTTTCCAAAGCGCACGTGCATTGCACGTGGCCCGGAGGCTCGGGTCAGCGGTGGAGGCTCGGGCGGCCGAGCCTATGGTTCGGGCCCGGGCCTGAGGTTCAGACCCCTGAACCAGAGGCTCGGTGGGGGCAGCTCAGGCTTGGGACCGAGGCGGAGGTTTGGCTCAGAGGCGGAGGCTCGGGACAGTCACAAGCTGGGGCATAGGCTCGGTCTGCTGACGTGGTGGCGTACGGGCCGTCGGATCAAGGGCTCGAGCTCCCAATCCGACGGCAGCTGTACTCTGATGAGGGTGAGCGGGTGGCGGTGCGGGGACGGTGAGCGCAACCTCGGCGTCGACCGACGGCGGAGGAAGGTCGAGGCGGAGGGCGAGGCAGCAGGCGGATGTGCGGAGGCTGAGCGGTCGGAGCTGGTATCGCACGGGCGCGACGTCTGCGCACGGAGGCGATGGCGATCGGCGGAGGAGTGCTGGACCTGCAAGGTTAGAAGCAAGAGAAAAACAATCGGGGAATGGGGCTTCATCTAGAGGGAGAAGGGAGCAGAGCACGAGCCTGTGCAAGGCTGGAGACGGTCGGAGGGCATGCGGGATACGGGGACGAGCACTTGGAGCAGGAGGAGGAACATGAGGGTTACCTGGGAATGGAAGTGCTCTACGGCCAATCGACCGGAGTTGGAGCAGCCTCGCTGAGGAGGGCTGCGACGAGGCACGATGCACCTCGGATCACGCCAAGCGGGGGTGGCCGGTGCTGTCACCACCTGAGGGTCCCTAAGCTGATGAACGACAGATAGGGAAGAAGGATGTGGGACCTCTAGGTTTTATAGGGCAGTGGAGAATGTAAAGGCGAGGAGGAGGGGTCGCGACGGTTGTGAGCTGCCGTGCATGGCGTTACGCAAGGCGACGGTCGTTGCAGATGGTAGGGAGGTGGGGAGGTAGCCGTTTTGGGTTGGGGAGAAACGTCTGGAGGTAGGAGGAGATGGGGTCGTGTGTTGGGCACGTGACCTAGTGGTTTGGAGAGAGGAAGTGGGGGTGCCACGTGGCACGCCCAGGAGCTGCCACGTGGCGCCCCCAAAAAATTCAAACTTTAGGGATAAAGAAAAATAGAAAAGAAATAAAAGAAGACCTCAGATCGAAAAATTTCCTTCACGAAAGTTGTTCTTCTTGACGAGATCTACAACTTTCATGAAGGACTTGTGAGCAAAAGAGGTCATCTATGAGAAGTGGTATTTTTGGTGGTCCTCCACGTGTATAGAAAACCTGATTTTTGGGGTTTTGTATTTTTTTGGTGGTTTTAGAGAGGATAAAAATTATAGAAAAAATACGATAAATACAAGAAAATTAATTACACACTAATCTAATTTTTTTGGATTTTTAATAAATAGGAAAATAAAATAGAAGTAAGAAACACACAACTTTTGTACAGACTCACAATGAACACGAGGACTCGGTCAGCTTCTTTGATTTCAGTTTTGATCTGGATTTGGATTTTTGTGTTTCTTAATAAAACTTTCATCAAAGAACAATAATGAAGAAGAAAAAAAATTAAAAGGGTTAATTATGTACATAAAAACTTAGGTCGAAAATAGCAAAACTTTCATATATGGACTCCGAATTTTATGAAATTGGTCTTGTTTTGAAGGTATTTGAAAATGGAGTGCTTTAAAAGTAAGTAGACCAAAATCAGACACTGTATGTGGAAGATATGCTCATTTTAGTCTATCAGATGTGAAATTAGACATTGGAATTATTTGACACTTATTGGGGTTAGTAATTTTTTGTATTTTTTATTTAATAAGGTTAGTAATATCTACACAATGGAGGTAGTTTGGGGTCAATCGGAGTTAGGATGAATTATCTAAAAATAAGAGAAGTTAGCTGCTTTTTGGGCTAATTTACACTAGGGATTTTTAATGCAATTATGCATGATGAAATGCAAATATTATTAACACATGTATGAATGCTAATAATGCTCTATTAATGATTAATTACAAGTGAATGATGGGCAACAAAGCCTAAATGACCAATTTTAGAATGATGAATACGAGATTCATCATACCCCTATACTTAGACCATGCTCGTCCCCGAGTATGAATGAATGACTTAATTGAATACATCCCTGACCGTGCAAGTGAATTTTCAAGGCATAATTCAGAGAAGACCCTTAATTGGAGTGATCCTAAAATTCTGGATTCAACCAAGCTTTAATCAAGAGGAATACAACCTCTCTAATTTTCAGATTCTCTGTTTGTACATATAGTATAAGGATATGATTTTTAGTGTACTGCATTCATGAGAGTCAAGTATAGACATCACCCAAAGTTCTAATCCAAGAGACTATCCCCTCTAAACCTAATCCTCAACACTAGGGAATAAGTCTATTCTTGCTTCAGTCAACCGTCTCATTAGTTTGTCAGACATGAAAGTGTAGATGGACAGCCAGATGATGGGGGGCATAAGATTGTGTCTGGTATTCTCTCCCTTTCATTGGAACAAGGTGCCTCTCGAGTGCCTTATTAGTCAACACAAGTATATTTTTATTTTGTTGATCAATGTATCCGTCAAGAGAATTTGGAGTCGTCTGTACTTGTTTTTCTGAGAGTACACTGGGGTGTGACTCTTTTGAGTATCTAAGATACCTTCGACATCCAGACTTGTATCGCTTACGATGCAGAGCCCTTTTATGGTGTCAGCCTGACTCGTTGGTCCTAATTAGCACTTGGTCCAAGTGGAAACTTTGAAAATGTTTGAAAGCGCTTGCCATTGGTAGAAGCTCATTTGGAATTTGACTTTGGATGATAGAGCTTTTCTTTGACATTTCTTTTTCTTTTCTTTTGTTGGCTAGCTCCACTGCTTTTACCAAAAGTTGGTGTATACGTATCAACAATTTCCATTAAGTTTCAACACACCTTGGCACTTAGGTCAATATCAAAAAGATAGCATATGAACTTGTTCACATACTGGATAGGTTTTTGCTGACACTCAGGTTTTCTGAAGCCTTCATTAACTTTATCCCATCCTCGAATATCATTAAATCGGGTCTAAACTCAAATATCTAGTCGTAGTTCCTCAAGTGATATCTCAGCTCATCTCATCAATCATGCAGTTGTGGGAGTGATTGTGCTGATCATATTCTTTTTTGAAGGTAGAGATGAAGAGTGCAATATAGCGCTCAAATCTTTCAAACTAGGGAAGTGTGGATTATTAAGTTCAAAAACCCTAATGACTAAGGCAGACTAACTCAGAATCTCAAGATCTCAGAAATCAAGTGTCCTCAACAATCCTCAAGCCTTGAGTGATGGTGAATGTGTCAGGAATATAACAACCAAGGAATGTATAAAATGCTTGATGGAATGCAAGACCATGCGTGATTTTTTTTAATGCAAAAAGTTTTTTTTTGTTTTTTTTTGTTTTGTTTTTTTTGAAAAATAGGTAATACACACTACTTGTACCCATCCCCGATGTTAGATAAAAATGATTAAAGTACGAGCTATGGATAAAGTAGATAGAATATATACAAACACACCCCCCTATACTTAGCTTGTGCTATGTCCCCATGGCACAAAGTGAAATGTTGACATAGCTCGTACTAAGTATAGATGGGTTACAAACAAAAACAGGAGAAGTAATGTATAAACAATGAAATCGGTCCCCCAAGTATTGGGGGATCGAGAGCGGGTAGATGGATATATAGAAGAGTGTAGGTTCCAGAGAGGTGGGCTATCTGGCCCGATTAAATCTTTCATCAAAATTTATGCCCTGAGTGAAGGAGATCTGTTCAACTTGTACTAATTGCTCGTTGGATTCGACAAAATGTTTAAGCAGCTGACCGTTGACTATAGATGTTTGCGTGCTATCTGTGGTCTCTGAGATCTCAACACTCCCACTATTATGTACCTCTCTTACAATGAAGGGTCCCGTCCATTTTGATTTCAATTTACCTTGGAAAATTTTCAATTTTGCATTAAATAGCCAAACTTTCTGCCCAAGAACAAAGATCTTGGTTCGAATGTTCTTGTCATGCCATCTCTTTACCTTGTCCTTGTAAATGGTGCTATTTTCATAAGCATGATTTCGGATTTCAGATAGTTCATTCAAATCCATCTCTTGGTGTTTCCTTCCTTGGTGACAGTTCCAATTAATCTTTTTGATTGCCCATTCTGCTTTATGTATGAGTTCTGCGGGAAAATGGCATAGCTTTCCATATACCATTCTAAACGGGGAGGTGCCCAATGGGGTCTTATAAGCCGTCCAGTAGGCCCATAGAACCTGGTCCAGTAGTTGGGACCAGTTCTTCCTGTCAGGGCGGACGAGCTTCTGTAAAATTCCTTTAACCTCCCTGTTTGACACCTCGGCCATGCCATTGGATTGTGGATGGTAAGGAGTAGCGATACAGTGCTCGATGTCGTATTCCTTAGTCAACTTCTTCACCTCCCGGTTGACAAAATGGCTTCCCCCATCAGATATTAAAACTTTTCGAATTCCAAACTTCGAATTAATGTTATCTTTCAAAACTTGCAAACAGTTTTGCTATCTGCTGCTCGAGTAGGGATAGCCTCCACCCATCTAGATAAATAATAAACTGCAAGAAGAATATATTTAAATCCTTGACTATTAGGGAATGGTCCCATAAAGTCAATGCCCCATGCATCGAATACATCACATATGATCACAGGTTGCATAGGCATGGCATCTTTGGAACCAATGGTTCCTCCCATTATCTGACGACGGGGCACGACCTGACAAAATTGTAAGCATCTTTAAACAAGGTCGTCCAGTAAAATCCACATTGCAATATCTTCTCAGTGGTCCTCTGCTAGAGTGATGTCCTCCCGCCTCCAAGGTGTGGCATAGATTGAGGATACTTTGGTATTCCTCTTGAGGAATACATCTTCTGAAGGATATGGTATGATCCTCAAGCGCATTACGGAAGCGTGAGCGTCGTATCGAATACGACGAGGAGCGACTAGTCGGACTAGTTGCTCGGTGCAGCGGAATTTAAAAAATTTTATACGACGAAACCACATGATCCAAGAACACTTCTCGAATCATTTCGTCTAAACCACAAACAAGTAATAGGATTACCTCTTGAAGCGTGGTTGTGATCGAGTCTTTAAACGAAGAGACCTCCTGTCTCAAGTCCGATCCGACGGAGGAGACGCTTGCGAGCGCGGGGATGAACTGTGTGCTTCTCGCAATCCATGTTGATGATCCAAGCGGCAGATCTCCTGATCTCGACACACGAGATCCGACATCTTCTTCATGAACGAGGCACATCGAAGGAGACGGAGATCCACGAGCAGAAGAACGGGCAGCATAACGACGATGCCGCGGCGATGGAGAACCTCTCCATGGCATCCATGGTGGATGGCCATGAGAGGGAGAGAGAGGGTTGATGTCTAGAGAGAAAGAGAGAGAGAGAGAGAGAGAGACAAGCATTATGTGTAAAATACAGAGCATGGTATGCCTCTCTATTTATAAGGTTTTGGGATCCATGGATCTCAATCCATGTGACATATAAAATCAATGGATGAGATTGATTTATGTCAATCCAATGGTCAAGATTGTTGTTGGTAAAAACCAACAACTTGTGATTTAATTTGATAAAAATATATTTGATAAATCAAATAAATATTAATACCTATTAAATCAATCAAATAAGGAAAGAGGAATAAAGAGAGATCAACCTTCCTCTTTGGAAGGGGGGACGGCCACCAATTTCACAAGGAAATTGGTGCCGCCCCCCTCTTTCCAAAAGGGAGGGCAATCTCATAGCAATCCATGAGATTGCACATCTCCTTGAATTTCTTTCTACTTATTTTCCAACAACAATTTGTTGGTATTTTAATTCACCAAAATAATTCTCAATTAATTTTGGGAATATTGTAATCTTGACATTGGAATATTGTGAATCATATTCACAACCCAAAACCAAATGTAATTTACATTTTCAATTAATTAGACAATGTGTATCCAATACACATTAATAATTAATCTACTAATATAAATTATATTTAACTCTCTCTAATACATTATAAATCACATTTATAATATATTATGAATAATTGGATATTACTATCCACATTATTCTTATCCTTGATAAATAAATCATATTTAATCATCTTGGATCTCTTTATCTCATGTGTTCAAATAATATGAATCACATTCACATTATTCACATCTTTGATAATCAAATCACATTTAATTATCTAAGATAACTCTCTTTATAATATAAATCAAATTCATATTAATCTTGATAATTAAATCACATTTAATTATCCATTTTCTCAATGCTCGGATACATATATCAACAATAGAATTATCCATGAACTCTTTCAAGGATAATGCGCTTTCTCCGCGAATACTTGGAGATAAGGACAGGGCGATTGTATTGCTCCATTTATAGTGACATGGATATTGAGATCACATCTCAAATCCAGATCTCGGGCCTCCCATAGATGCTTGATTAAATCAAGACCGCAAATCTAATCTTCTCATTGAATCTGAATCACATTCAGATCAATGTCCAACATTTGGACTAAGATCAGATTACTTCTCTACTGAGAGGAGTCACTAAAATCCAGACCCGTTTCATCACTCCCTAGGAATGGAAGCGTCATGGTTATACAACAATTTATGATCACATCACCCTCAGGTTTTCCTAACACTTGTACATCCTTCATACTGGAAGACTCGGAATAAACCTGAAGTATTAGATCAACTTTATACTGTCTACTTCAGGGTTTTATCAGTAAGTTTCTCATTCGATCATTGGGAGTCGGTATTGATCATTTACTTTCCAAAAGCATATATCATACCTAGGTCTTGATCATATACTTTTCAAAAGTATATATCAAACCAACAAATTCAGTCAAGCTTCCAAAGCGAGACGACCGTGCGCACGGAATTTGATTCTTCCCAATATCTCATGAGTGAGCTCATGTCTTCCGGTTCAGTAGTGAACCTGTATGATCCCTTTGAGAGATCGTATTACTCATATGCCCTTATATGCACACCAGCGCGCCGGTGTATAGACCTTGATTAGGTCAACAACCTATTGGTCTGCCAAATGTACATACTCAGGCATATAGCAACACATCTGTCTCCGATCAGAGGATGTGTGCCTGTATCGTGACAGCATACGATATAGGACTTTGGTTATCTCGATCTCGTTAAGTTAACTCTTTGACCTAACTCATCCGACACCTTCGAATCTCTATTCCTATGCAGAGGACCTGCATCAAGAGGTCAGTCAAATATCAACCTAAATGAGATAGGATTGCCATCTCCTACTCAGGCTGGAGATCATCTCTTAATAATCATTTGACGGTGCTTGATGAGTTCTCAATCTAACTCATTAGATATTCATCTAAGCACCAGCCTCTATGGTTCAATAATTGAATCAACAGATGTATGATTATCAAGATGGCCATGGTACATAACCCTAATTGTACTAAGGGACCTATTATGCAAACTATGTACTCTTTATTTTAGATTAAGGAGTGAATTGCAATAACATTTATTGCATAATGGCTCGTCGTGGGCTCGCATGTCCAACAATCTCCCACTAGCCCAAAGAGACATTAATGGGCTAATCATTTAAACCCACACTCATGTGACAATCATAGGCTATTTAGAAAATAGCTAGGTAAGCTGATCAGTCACTCCGTTCCCAAGAGACTACGCCAAGTCCTTTTACGGTACTTGCATATCTCCTAGTAACAGTGCTCGCATCCAATGCAAATGTTGCATCTCATGCAACCGATACTCAATTTTGTTGGTTATAGTGTCCTTGACACTACATCTTATTAATTATCATAACTAGTATTCCCATAATCCTTATTAGAATACCTTCATTCCTGGAGATCTCTATCTCCTAAGGTATCTACAGTTAAGACCCTTATAGATCACTATCTACAAGGTCTTAAACCTTTGAAGATAAGACTTTGAGATCATTATCTCTAAGTTTCATCATCTTTGAAGATATTGTTATTATTGCAACCAAGTGTTTTATTTCCAGAGTAGGATTAGTAACAGTTTACTATTCCCACTGCATGGCAGACATATGGTTTTTGTACACATCTAGCATACACTTCAGCTTCGCGTAACTGATGCACAAGTGCAAGCAGTTCTGGCTTTTATTTCCTCAACTCTTTGAGGTGCTATCCCTTTAGACAGGTCACTACCACATCTTAAGGGAAGGAAGCCTCTCTTGGAATTTTCCAGAAAATGGAATAAGTCCAAGGTGTATTACTAATGTGATGGTTCCAATATCCTCTTCTCTTTGCTTCTGAGCTACTTCAGAACTAAGATCAAAGAGGTATCCTCGAGATCGTATCTCAAGGTATGGAACAACCAAATTATCAAACACTTATCATTTATTCTTATATCATTCTAAATGATTAGAATAATATCTACATTAAGCATGATGAACACAATGGCACTCCCACTAAGCTTCACATGGTTCATCAAGATTTTATCTGAAATCACAACATTTATGATTTCATCAAATCTTATGTTCCAACTACAAGAAACTTATTGGAGTCCAAAGATGGAGTTCTTCAGCTAGCACACCTTGCTTTCCTCAACCATGAAGCCCTGGGGCTACTTCATATGAATATCCTCAGAGAGGTATTCATAGAGGAATGCAATCTTGACTCACACCATGATGATGTCATAGGCAAGTTGTGTAGCTATAGTTAGCAATATTCTGATGGGTTAAAGCAAGGTCACTGGAGAGCAAATCTTATCGCAAGCGAAGCCTTCTCTTCGGTGTGTAGCTCATGGCTACGAACGTGCTTTGAAGGTCTATACCGTCTCATCAGGTTCCCTCTTTCTCTTGAAGATCCATTTACACCTTAATGGGTCTGACCCATATAGGTGGATCCTCGAGGGTCCATATACAACACTTGTATATGAAGTCTACATTAGACTTTGTTGCTAACATCCATCTTTCCATGTCATGATCCTCAAGAGCTTTATCACATGAAGTCCGATCATTTTCAGATTTAACTGGCACATGGAATCCATCCTCAAACTTATTTGAAGAGGTATTAATGTTTCATCTTTAATTATCTATTTTAGTTTCCGATTTTAGGAGCCTCATTATCTTTTCAAGATTAAATGAGTTCCTTTACTTCATTTTCATCTTGATTCTTAAGAGAGTCATCATCTAAGAATCACATTCTCAGAGATGAGATCCTTTAAGAATCTCAAGGTGATAAAGTAGGTATACAATACCATCCTTTATTTTCCTAATGAAGTAGCACTCTCTAGTGCTAGAGTCCAGCTTTCATGCATGGAAGCTTATTAAGTATATAATGCAGTCTCTACTACATATATACCTTGGAAACTAAGAGATAATTATGCTAGGATTAATCATTGATTAAATCATGTCACACGATCAATTGTATCTCCCTACAACTCCATTGAGTTAAGGTTCATTAGGAGGATTGAGATATGAATGATATTCATATCTCCATAAGGTATTTCTTGAATTCATCTAATAGGTACAGGCTACCTTGGATAGATCGAATTCATTTCATCTTCCTTCAAACTTTGGTTTTAAATCAAAATTGTGAAATCTTTGAACATTTCAAAGTTTTCTAAGTGAAGAGAAGAAATCTCATGTCACAAATAATCACTAATAGATATCACATATCCATAATGTTTATTCTGATATAGATGATTCACATACATCAATATGTATGAGATCTTGATTACCTTAACATCTTACACCTTTCCCAAAGAAGGGTGTATTAGATATTTTTACTTCGAATACAATATTCACAAGTATGTGAGATTTGAATCATTAGACAATCTAAAGATTTATGTCTTACTAGTCCATTGATCTCATCAACAGACATATGTCCAAAATTTGATGTCAGATCATTGTCAAATGATCTTTACCCTCCTATTGATCTTTAAAGGTTTAATTTTCAATATTAGAAATCTTAATGAACCATTCATTAATTTTCTAATTTTAGTAGAGTCCACTAGATTTTAGATTACTATCTGAAATATCTCCATCATAACTCTTTATGATAGATTTATTACAGAATTCATGTTTTATCCAACAATTAGAAATAAACAATGAGTGTATTCTAATATATAGGTTATAGAGACATTCTCTAAGACTAAGGGCTCCCACTGAAAATATGAAGTCTATCAATCTCATGGAAATTGTTGCAACATTTGCATCACTTTCAACATGGATGACCAATAAACCTTAAGATCAAATTTCTAATATTCTAACACATATGCAACCAATTGCAAGTGTCATCAGAAGATTGAGATACAACTACTAGACTTTACCTTATCAAATAAGTAAGTCAATTTCAATGATTATATGTAGGTTATTCTGATGTGTTATCTTATTCCTTCTCTAAGGATTCTAGATAGATTTGACAGTCATACTATCAACACATCAACTTATTGCAGTATTGGCATTCATCCAACTCTTTGGATGGAAGCAACAGAAGTACAATCAACTCTTTGACTATACTTCTTACTTGAGTTCAACCCATGCTTCCACTGCGCTCCCTTTATCTCTAACCAACCATTGCTCAAGACTAAAGGATCTCTTATCTTAAAATCAAAAATTTCAATATAAGAGTATTTCAACACTTATACATGCTTCATTAAATTCATACAATATGAATATTATGAAGCTTCATGAATGACTAGAGTAAAGATAGTAGAATGATGACACTCATCACCTACATCCATTTAAACTCTTAAAGCATAGGTTCAGGTAGGTACTCAAACAATTTGAATACATTATCTCTAATAGAGCTACCATTCTACATGATGTAGAGAACCATGTCGTTCATGATTAAATGTCAAGAGCACATATGTATGCCAGAATATCTTTATTGATTTTATAAGGATCAATTTGATAATTACGATCATCATCGACATGTCACTTCAAAAGTACATTCGATAAGATCAAGACTTATAGAGACATACAAACCCTAGGGTTTTAGTCCTATTGTCTTATTTAATTACCACTTCTCATTATTATGAGGAAACTTGCACATTACAACCACATACATTATGTGTCCAATCGCAAGTACAATATCTGGATCAAGGGTCCAATCCATGATATTCTACTGGTTATTAATGAGTATAACATTGAGTGGGTTTAATGAAGGATTATCTGAAATAAGTAATTTGCATAAGGGTATATATTTATATATATACATGTTTTACATTGAATTAGGAATTTTATATCAAAGTTGTCTTGCCATGTCAACAATGAAAGTTCATTCCCTTAATCACTTTCAATGTAAGAGATATACTTACCATTATATCTCAAGCAAGATCTGGGATCTCCTTCCTTATCTTTGTTGCATCCCAATAATATGAGAACCTACAACTCGGATAAAAAAAAGCGGGAACACATTCCGCCTTGCAAGTCCAACTTGCATATCCCAATTCGGTCTTTAATACCCGGGCCCACCACCCCTAAGGTGATGTTGACCCGTCATTAATTGAACCAACCGTCAACAGGAATACAACTCGCTATGCGCAATCAAATATCGCCCCAATAATATGAGGACCCGATATTGGGGTCACTACGCATACGTCCTTACTCTTTCGAGAAGCGACGAGCCCGATCCAAATGGATCATATGCAGGAGCTATCACTTCGGACAGGCATCTCCTACATATAATATCTGGCGACGAAACCCTTCGCCTTGACGGGAGACCATGGATGTCATTTATGTGATCCTCCATATCTTATTCAAATTAAATTAATTTCTATGAATCACATTCATATAATTAATTCTTTCAAGGGAATTATCAACTCTAATCATATTAGAGTATTTTTTTTAAATGGACATAATTAACTTAATCATATTAAATTAATTATCAATCCAATTCAATCAATCAAACTTGATTTTCTTACTTGAATATATATGGTATTATTCTCAAAGTACATATTAATTCGTATTTTAATAATTAGAAAAATACATCTTAATCCCTCGGACATTATCCCGGCCCTACCCGTTGTCATGGCCAGTACCGGCGGGAGTGGGACGGACCGCATACTTTGCAACCCGCTACCCCAGCGATCCCCGACTAGACACCATATCCGCCTCGGGAAACGATAATGCCAAATTGATTAATTTGTACTTGAGATGATCATCGGTTCTTCAACCGAAATTATACCATATAGTAATCAAAACAATTTTGATTATAAGGAAATTTGCTAGACAAATTCCCAATCCTATTCAAGCAAGAAGTTTGATGATTGTGTTTCCAATTATGATCTAGATCAAATCTAATCAACTAATTGGTTGAGGCCAAGTCAATTAAGGAAATAATCATCTTACAATATTTCTCAAATATTTTCCATAATTATTTCATGAAATTAACAATTAATTTCACTAATTGACAATCACATGTTTCTTGATTAGGAAAGTAATTTCAGCAGTGACCCCTACTTACTAAAATTAGCATATCTCAATCAATTTAAATCCGAATTAAGCAAAGTAAGTTTCTATAGTTTGCTAACTTGATTTAAAACAGAACATATGTGTTTTGCACGCATTTCGAGGTGTCTCTAAACAGTAATTAACTTCTTAATTACGTTAAGATTCGCAGTTCCCGTAACAGTTAATACATGTTCAATAAAACTACCATATCTAGAGCATACGAAATCCGATTTACGCAAACTCAGATCCTATGGTTTCCTTATTTAATGGAGAACAAAATCCAAGTAAATAATTCGTGCTTAAACATTTTAAACATGGCCGAAATTATTTATTAAACAGATCTGCGAAATCAAATGCGATAAAAACTTTCGCGACCATAACGAACCCAAGTCGTCCTCAGTTAGTGAATCATATTCAAAACCGTTGACCTAAGGCTCTGATACCACTTGAAGGATATGGTATGATCCTCAAGCGCATCACGGAAGCGTGAGCGTTGTATCGAATACGACGAGGAGCAACTAGTCGGACTAGTTGCTCGGTGCAGCGGAATTTAACAAATTTTATATGACGAAACCACATGATCCAAGAACACTTCTCGAATCGTTTCGTCTAAACCACAAACAAGTAATAGGATTACCTCTTGAAGCGTGGTTGCGATCGAGTCTCTAAACGAAGAGACCTCCTGTCTCAAGTCCGATCCGACGGAGGAGACGCTTGCGAGCGCGGGGATGAACTGCGTGCTTCTCGCAATCCATGTTGATGATCCAAGCGGCGGATCTCCTGATCTCGACACATGAGATCCGACGTCTTCTTCACGAACGAGGCACACCGAAGGAGATGGAAATCCACGAGCAGAAGAACGGGCAGCATAACGACGATGCCGCAGCGATGGAGAACCTCTCCATGGCATCCATGGTGGACGGCCATGAGAGGGAGAGAGAGGGCTGACGTCTAGAGAGAAAGATAGAGAGAGAGAGAGAGAGAGAGAGAGAGAGAGAGACAAGCATTATGTGTAAAATAGAGAGCATGGTATGCCTCTCTATTTATAAGGTTTTGGGATACATGGATCTCAATCCATGTGACATATAAAATCAATGGATGAGATTGATTTATGTCAATCCAATGGTCAAGATTGTTGTTGGTAAAAACCAACAACTTGTGATTTAATTTGATAAAAATATATTTGATAAATCAAATAAATATTAATACCATATTAAATCAATCAAATAAGGAGAGAGGAATAAAGAGAGATCAACCTTCCTCTTTGGAAGGGGGGACGGCCACCAATTTCACAAGGAAATTAGTGCCGCCCCCCTCTTTCCAAAAGGGAGGGCAATCTCATGGCAATCCATGAGATTGCACATCTCCTTGAATTTCTCTCTACTTATTTTCCAACAACAATTTGTTGGTATTTTAATTCACCAAAATAATTCTCAATTAATTTTGGGAATATTGTAATCTTGACATTGAAATATTGTGAATCATATTCACAACCCAAAACCAAATGTAATTTACATTTTCAATTAATTAGACAATGTGTATCCAATACACAATAATAATTAATCTACTAATATAAATTATTTTTAACTCTCTCTAATACATTATAAATCACATTTATAATATATTATGGATAATTGGATATTACTATCCACATTATTCTTATCCTTGATAATTAAATCATATTTAGTCATCTTGGATCTCTTTATCTCATGTGTTCAAATAATATGAATCACATTCACATTATTCACATCTTTGATAATCAAATCACATTTAATTATCTAAGATAACTCTCTTTATAATATAAATCAAATTCATATTAATCTTGATAATTAAATCACATTTAATTATCCATTTTCTCAATGCTCGGATACATATATCAACAATAGAATTATCCATGAACTCTTTCAAGGATAATGCGCTTTCTCCGCGAATACTTGGAGATAAGGACAGGGCGATTGTATTGTTCCATGTATAGTGACATGGATATTGAGATCACATCTCAAATCCAGATCTCGGGCCTCCCATAGATGCTTGATTAAATCAAGACCGCAAATCTAATCTTCTCATTGAATCTGAACCACATTCAGATCAATGTCCAACATTTGGACTAAGATCAGATTACTTCTCTACTGAGAGGAGTCACTAAAATCCAGACCCGTTTCATCACTCCCTAGGAATGGAAGCGTCATGGTTATACAACCGTTTATGATCACATCACCCTCAGGTATTCCTAACACCTGTACATCCTGCATACTGGAAGACTCGGAATAAACCCGAAGTATTAGATCAACTTTACACTGTCTACTTCAGGGTTTTATCAGTAAGTTTCTCATTCGATCATTGGGAGTCGGTATTGATCATTTACTTTCCAAAAGCATATATCATACCTAGATCTTGATCATATACTTTCCAAAAGTATATATCAAACCAACAAATTCAGTCAAGCTTCCAAAGCGAGACGACCGTGCGCACGGAATTGGATTCTTCCCAATATCTCATGAGTGAGCTCATGTCTTCCGGTTCAGTAGTGAACCTGTTTGATCCCTTTGAGAGATCGTATTACTCATATGCCCTTATATGCTCACCAGCGCGCCGGGGTATGGACCTTGATTAGGTCAACAACCTATTGGTCTGCCAAATGTACATACTCAGACATATAGTAACACATCTGTCTCCGGTCAGAGGATGTGTGCCTGTATCATGACAGCATACGATATAGGACTTTGGTTATCTCGATCTCGTTAAGTCAACTCTTTGACCTAACTCATCTGACACCTCCGAATCTCTATTCCTTTGTAGAGGACCTGCATCAAGAGGTCGGTCAAATATCAACCTAAATGAGATAGGATTGCCATATCCTACTCAGGCTGGAGATCATCTCTTAATAATCATTTGATGGTGCTTGATGAGTCCTCAATCTAACTCATTAGATATTCATCTAAGCACCAGCCTCTATGGTTCAATAATTGAATCAACAGATGTATGATTATCAAGATGGCCATGGTACATAACCCTAATTGTACTAAGGGACCTATTATGCAAACTATGTACTCTTTATTTCAGATTATGGAGTGAATTGCAATAACATTTATTGCATAATGGCTCGCTGTGGGATCGCATGTCCAACATCTTCTCCATATGCAATCTGCTACTTCAAAGAAAAGAAACGGATCTTCCCAATGATAGTGTCTCGCTTCAGATATGAGTCGAACAATTTTGTTTCTAGGCCAACCTTAAGGAACTTCCTTGGTGACAAGATTATTCACCGTGTCTGCATACCACGGGAGTGAGTCAATAGCAGAAATTGACTCGTATGGGAAGGTTTCACGGATGGATCCAGATTACGGAATTTTGTTCTGTTCGATCCGTGATAAATGATCAGCCATGACATTTTTAACACTAGGTTTGTCTTTAATCTCCAAATCAATTTTTTGAAGCAGTAGAATCCATCTCAGAAGTCGTGCTTTTGCGTTCTTTTTGGCCATTAAGTATCGAATGGCAGAGTGGTCTGTGTAAACTGTCACCCTCGACCCTAGAAGTATAGATCGAAATTTTTACAAGGCAAAAACCACAACAAGCATTTCATTTTCGGTCACAGTGTGATTTTTCTGAGCAAGTTCTAAAACTTTGCTTGTGTAGTGAATAGCATACAGGATTCCATCTTTTCGTTGTCCTAATACAGCCTCTACAACAAAATCTGATGCGTCTGTCATGATTTCGAAGGGAAGAGACCAATTGGGGGCTTGTAGGATGGGGGTCTCAATGATCCTCCTTTTGAGTTGTTCTATGGTCTACTAGGAACTCGGTGTCTTTCCCTAGGAGGTCAGTTAGCGGTCAGGCAATTTTTGAAAAATCTTTGATAAATCTCCTGTAAAATCCGACATGCCCTAGAAAAGACCGTACTTGTTTCACATTTGTAGGTGGCTCGAGCTTCTTGATCACATCAACTTTGACAGGGTCAACCTCCATTCCCTTCTTGGAGATGGCATGCCCCAATACAATGCCCTCTTTCACCATGAAATGGCTTTTCTCCCAAGAGAGCACCAGATTCACTTCCCTACACTTTTGGAGGACTCGATCCAAGTGCGCTAGACAATCATCGAATGAATCACCGTGGGCCGAGAAGTCATCCATGAAGACCTCTGAGAAATCCCCAACCATGTCGGTAAAAATTGCAATCATGCATTGCTGAAAGGTGCCGGGGGCATTGCAAAGCCCAAAAGGCATTCGCTTGAATGCGTATGTGCCGAAAGGACATGTAAAAGTAGTCTTTTCCTGGTCCTCAGGGGTGATGGCCACCTGATTGTAGCCCGAGTACCCGTCTAAGAAACAGAAGTATTCTCTCCCTACCAATCTCTCTAGGATTTGATCAATAAAAGGCAGTGTAAAGTGATCC
The DNA here is from genome assembly GCA_037367405.1 of Ottelia alismoides. Classification (NCBI taxonomy): domain Eukaryota; kingdom Viridiplantae; phylum Streptophyta; class Magnoliopsida; order Alismatales; family Hydrocharitaceae; genus Ottelia; species Ottelia alismoides. The sequence continues at coordinate 850,120 of JAZKJV010009277.1, forward strand.
TTCTTCGTTGCGGCATTCAGGCGCCTGTAATCCACAGAGACACGCCAGGACGTAGGTACCCGTGTCGTGATCTCTTCTCCCTCCTCATTGGTAATAATCTGAAGTCCGGACTTTTTCGGGACTGCATGCAAAGGTGATACCCATTTGGAGTCGGAGATGGGATCCCAGCTTTACACCATTTTTCGACCCCAGTCTTAACCACTTCCCTTAAGTTTGGATTCAATCTACGTTGGCATTCACGGGAGGGTTTAGCATTATCTTCCAAGTAAATATGGTGTGAGCACAGGGCTGGGTTTATCCCTGGGAGATCAGACAATCTCCGGCCTATAGCCTTGCTGTTTTTCTCCAAAATATTAAGCAGGCGGATCTCCTGCTCTTCGGTCATATGAGAACTGATAATGACCGAAAATTGTCCCTTTTCTCCTACAAGAAAGGCATACTTAAGTGTAGGGGGCAATGGTTTGAGTTCAGGAAGGTTAATGATGTTGCTCGAATCTGGTCCCCTCAGTGATGCTTCTTGTTGTTATGTGTAGTAGTGTATCCATATTAGCCACCATCGTGGTTGTTTCTGGGATCGGATCACTAATGATGGAATGTGGTGTGGCAAGCACCGTGTCCGATCTGTGTACCTTACTCAAGGATTGTCCATAAGGAGAATGGACTGACAGGTCCAGATGGTCCTCTGAGTCTCCTAGAGTATAGGTAGATGCATGAATGAGCTGGCAGACTAAATCATCAACAATTTCCTCACCAGATGAGGTTGATTCTATCATAACGGTTGGGTTTTGTCTCCAGGGCCCAATTGTTGCTTCTATAAATTCAGTCTCAGTTTCTGATTTTTCAGGCTCAGTGCTTGACTCAGTGTTAGGTCTTTGGAACCTGGTTTGCTGCATTTTAAGTTCAACTTTTCCAAACTGGATTCTTCCGGATGTGTAATCAAATATAGCTCATGCGGTCCTAAGGAAGGGTCGCCCTAGTATCATCTGGGAATCTTTCCAATTTCTAGGGACATCCATGTCAAGTATTGTGAAATCTACTGGGTAGTTTTGTCCCTCTATGTTGATGACAACGTTTCGAATCTCGCCCCTAGGTCTCTTAGTTGAGGTGTCTGCGAATTGAAGTACGGCTGCAGATTGCTTAAGAGGGACTAGGTGTAGATGCTCAAATAGAGTTGTGGGCATGAGATTAATGGATGAACCATTATGTAATAATGTTCTTGCAAACTTGATATCTTTAATGTGGCTAGTGACAAAGTGAGCACCCATGTCTCTTTTCTTCCTTGGTAGCTCATTTTTTATAAGACGAGATGTGGCAACTGAGAGTATGTATTTCTTTGTTCGGCTAGGAGTCTGTTTGCTGGCCCTTGTTGGTGTGCATCTCACCTTAAGGTATTTTCTAAAAGATGAGTCTCTTTCTATCATCTCGTCTAGGGACAGAGTGACCTTAATATTTTCCTTACAGATGCGGGCCATCTCTTCATCAATTTTTTGGTTTTTTATGTTTTTCTTCTTTCCTGTCGTAAGAGCACGGGGGAAAGGGATGGACTTGTTGTGATCAAAAACATCACTTTTATTGAATGAGAAATTATTTACAGGACTTTGACTAAAAGCAGGGAAATTGGTGGCAAGGTGGTGCGGATGACTTTGTGGTGTGTCCTCGTCAGACTCAGAATCTGATGCTTCATTTTCTCCGGGTGGTGTGGGTGGGACTTCCTCATCCTCCTCCTGTCTTCCTTTGTCAATTTCCCCAGGGTTGTGTGAATTGATGGACACTGGGGCTGTGTCATCGGGTTCCCGCGCTCGATCAGACATGATTACGGTCCTTCCGTTCTTAAGAGAGATGATAAGCGTTATTATTTGATGAGGGATCAAGTTTAGGTACGGAATAGTCAGAGATTAATACCTGATTGTGTCCAAGGCTATTTGGGTTAGCCTGGACTTGGGCTGGAATCACGGTCCGGGGTGCAGTCACCTCATCTCTTCAACGAGAAAGTTGATTTATGTCGACTCTCATGTCATGAAGCTCATCCAGCACTCGCTGGAGTTCTGGAGATATAGAAGAAGAGGATGACCCTTGCCCCTGCCTGGCCTGAGGTCGCTGATATTGACCCTGTTGGCCTTGGCGTTGGTTCTACTAAGGCTGAGGTTGCGGATTCTGATATCCCCTGATATCTTTGTCGCTGCTGCAGTTGAGGCTGGTAAGTGGGTTTGGTTTGCGGTAGACGAGGGTTCAGAGTAGAGTTTTGTTCTGAGCGGTTGACCAGTTCCAGGTTATACCAAACTCTGAGGTTCCTCGCAAACAGTTTGAGCAGAGGTTTCTTCAGTTTGATGGGACAAGACTTGGTCTCCACCCTAGTGGCTATATTGCCCTACCCCTTGACCTTGAATGTAATGAATTTGGTGTTTGGGTGCGGGGGTAAAGTCAGGGCTGGTATCTTAGATACCCTGTCAGCCAATTCCTCCATTTGCTTAGGCAATTTAACCAATTTCTCCATATCAGATGACTTATGGAGTTCGTCCACCTTCTTATAAATCTGCTCGACCATAGTCAGCTTATCAGCTATTATTCCCATATCAGCACTTTGATCGGTCGTCATATTATTTACCATCTTTTTGGAGCCGGCTATGTAAGCCCAGCTAGTGGTTTGTGCGCGGCTGGATTCAGCCAATCTCTCGAACACCTTGTAGACGGTGTCCTTGTGGCGTCCCATGTAGCTTCCTCCGCAAGATGCACTTACCAACCCTTGAGTCTCAGGGTTCAGCCCGCTGACAAGACTTTGGACCATCATCATTTTACTTATCCTGTGCCCTAGGTATTTTTGGATTAAGTCTGTGAATCTTTCTCAGGTCTCATGGAATGGTTCACTCGGGTGTTGGGTAAAGCTTGTGAGCTTGATCCTCATCTGATTGATTCTACATACTGGGTAGAATTTCTTTAAGAACAAAGTCTTGAAGGTGGCCCATGTAGTGACTATTTCTCCTAATTTTTTCAGCCAGTAAGCCGCCTTATCAGTCAAGGCGAAGGGGAAAGCTCTCAACCTTATGTTGTCCTGGCTAACCTTAGGGTGGCAGAGATTAGCATAGACTAACTCGAAGTCATGGAGGGAGACATACGGTTCTTCATGATTATTTCCTCCGAACTTCGGCAACAGTGCAAGGAAATGCGGTTTGTGTTCGAATACATCCTCAGGGGGTACTGGTCTCAACCAATTATAGTCTTAATTAATTTCTGGTAGATACGTGTCTTCCACAGCAGCCTCGCCTTGTTGCATTATTGCCAACTGTGTCCTAAGTAGTTCATTGGTTTGTTCGGCAGCTATTATCCTAGCTAAGAGTGCCCGAATGGTGTCATTGTAGTTCTCATCGTCAGTAGGGTTCTTCTTTGGAGGCATTGTGATTCACCTTCAGAAGAAAAGAGTTTAGATTTAAGTGAAGGAATTGAGTGAAGATTTGCTAAGGATAAAAGTTTCCTTAGTGAAGGAGTGAAATGAAGGGTTAGTCTGGGATTGACTGAACCTTGAAGGAGCAGGAGTGCAAAATATGATAACCCCAATACTAAGAGGAGTCGAGATAGTCGTCACAAGAACGTATACACAAAGCAAACACAAGTCAAATTTTCAGATTCACCCACTCAACACTGGTGAAGGCACGTTACGGTTCGACCACTTATCTTTTCAGTTTTAATTTAGTGACAAAACAATCTTGAAAATTAAGCGGAACTGTTAGGTGTCGAAATATTTCACAAAGACTGTCCCGAGTTTATACAACTAGTTGCACCTACTTTCGGCCAGTATAGGTGTAAGTACGGACCGTTTAAACGGCTACCCATTTTACTTGAGGATGGAGCCTTCCGTAGTGTCCTCTAAACCACCTACTCTGCTAAGGGAAGTCGGACCGTAAACGGCTACCCGAGACCCTCATAGAAAAGTAGCTAATTTGATTTTAAAAACAGTAGTCTCTTTGAAATTCCTCATTTTTGGCTCTATCCAAGGTGTGCGTTCTAGTCCTTACAAACAATGAGTGGGTTTCTCTCCATCAAATACAAGTTAATTATAGGTCAGTTTATTTACAATTGCCTTTATTAGCAGTCCCAGTTTTAAGTTAAGGTTATCATTGTAGTTTATGTGAGCACAGAAATTCACGCCTAACGAGCAGTCCCAATTCCTTTAAATCCTAAGTTGTAAAACTTGAGAAAGGAGAATCGGAAAAGCCAGTGCAAGCATAAATCAATGATGCATGCTTAAGAGAAAGACTTACAGTGAATCCCCGCGTTCTTCATGCGGGATGCAAGACAAGGAATTAAAATTTACACTAAATGATATGCACAGATGAAAAACACCTTAAACAGATAGTTCTATTAGCATGAAGAATTGATTTAAATTTTTGGCTAATGTGGAACGATCTACAGTGCGTTTAATTGGTAAAAGTGTGGCCTAAGAATTACGAGCACAATCAATGATAGAGAAATAAATCGTATATGTGCCTAAGTCCTACACCACTCAAGCCGGGTCCCAATCACATAGAAGGGGTTGAAACAGACCCGACACACCACAGAAAAGTTCAGTCTTAATTATTACAAGGGTTAAAAAGAGGGACCCTGAGAATAATGCATAAAATTAAACCAAGTCTAAGCTCTCTCACAAAAATTAAAATTCAGTCTTCTTTGCAGGTCCTTGACTTAAATCCAGAATATGCTCCGAGTACTCTGCAACGAGAGAAAGTGCGGTTAGTATAAAAAATGTAAAAGGAAAGAAAACAAATGACACAAAAATTAACTTCACAAAAATTAATTATAAAAAATGGTTTAAAACCCTAAAAATTTGTCGTTCCCCGGCAACAGCGCCATTTGCAGGTGGTAGGGAGGTAGGGAGGCAGTCGTTTTGGGTTGGGGAGAAACGGCTGGAGGTAGGAGGAGAGGGGTCACGTGCTGGGCAGGAGCTGCCACGTGGCGCCCCCAAAAAATTCTAACTTTAGGGATAAAGAAAAATAGAAAAGAAATAAAAGGAGACCTCAGATTGAAAATTTTCTTTCACGAAAGTTGTTCGTCTCAACAACATCTACAACTTTCATGGGGATCCGTGAGCAAAAGAGGTCATCTATGAGAAGTGGTATTTTTGGTGGTTCTCCATGTGTATAGAAAACCTGATTTTGGGGGTTTTGTATTTTTTTGGTGGTTTTAGAGAGGATAAAAATTATAGAAAAATACGATAAAATATAAGAAAATTAGTTACACACTAATGTAATTTTTTTGGATTTTTAATAAATAGAAAAATAAAATAGAAGTAAGAAACACACAACTTTTGTACATACTCACAATGAACACTAGGACTCGGTCAGCTTCTTTTATTTCAGTTTTAATCTGGATTTGGATTTTTGTATTTCTTAATAAAACTTTCATCAAAGAACAATAATGAAGAAGAAATAAAATTAAAAGGGTTAATTATGTACATAAAAACTTAGGTCGAAAATAGCAAAAAGTTAAAATGCGCAAAAGAGGCCCAAAACCCAACTTTCACATATGGACTCCGAATTTTATGAAATTGGTCTTGTTTTAAAGGTATTTTAAAATGGAGTACTTTAAAAGTAAGTAGACCAAAATCGGACACTGTATGTGGAAGATATGCTCATTTTAGTCTGTCAGATGTGAAATTAAACATTGGGATTATTTGACACTTATTGGGGTTAGTAATTTTTTTTTATTTTTTATTTAATAAGGTTAGTAATATCTACACAATGGAGTAGTTTGGGGTCAATTGGAGTTAGGATGAATTATCTAAAAATAAGAGAAGTTAGCGGCTTTTTGGGCCAATTTACACGGGATTTTTAATGCAATTATGCATGATGAAATGCAAATATTATTAACACATGTATGAATGCAAATAATGCTCTATTAATGATTAATTACAAATGAATGATGGGGAACAGAGCCTAAATGCCAATTTTAGCATGATGAATACGAGATTCATCAGGTATTCCTAATACATGCACATCATGCATACTGGAAGGCTTAGAATAAACCCAAAGAAATAGATTTTTATTTTACACTATCTTCTTCAGAGTTTTATCATAAAGTTTCTCATTTGGTCATTGGAAGTTGGTATCAATCATATGCTTTCCAAAAGCATATATCATACTAAAAATTCTTGTCATGCTTCCAAAGCAAGATGACCATGGATGGAATTTGATCGGTCTCAATACCTCATGAGTGAGCTCATGTCTTCCGCTTCACAAGAGGAATTGTATGATCCCTTTGAGAGATCATATTACTCAGATGTCCTTGTATACATACCAGCTCGCTAGTGTATAGACCTTGATTAGGCCATCAACCTATAAGTCTGTCAAATATACATACTCATACATATAGCAACATATATGTCTCCAGTCAGAGGATGCATGACTATCGTGATAGCAAATGACATAGGTCTTGGTTATATCTATCTCCTTAAGTCAACTCTTTGACCTAACTTATATGAAACCTCCGAATATCTACTTTTATGTAGAGTACATGCATCAAGAGGCTAATCAGACGTCATCCTATGGAGAAAGGACAGTCATATCCTCCTTAGGATGGATAACATCTCTTAATAATCATTTGACGATGCATGATGAGTCCTCAATCTAACTCCTTAGATATTCATCTAAGTACCAGTCTCTATGATTCAACAATTGAATCAACAGTTGTATGATCATTAAGATGGCTATGGTACATAACCCTAATTGTACAAAAGAGCCTTATAATGCATTCATTCACTAAATCTCATATTGGGAGTAAATAAATCAATACCTTTTACTAATATATCAAACATTACAATAATTTTTATTGTAGAAATGATTCGTCTCGGACTCACATTGCTAACAGTTCTGATCCCAACAATCCTATGAAGCGCATCTGGAGCCGTCTGATGGTAAATGAGATCTGATCGAGACCCTTCATAATCAAAGGTGTATTAACACATGTGGATCGTTGGATTAACTTAAGTGAAGCATCAGCAACCATTCATCTCCGCATAATTGAGGGGTAAATTTCAACCATGCCCTCCGCTTTTTGTGTATTTTGTTTTAATATCTTAAGTTTCAAATAGCATGTAATATTATTTAGATTTTTACATTTAGCCCCTTGAACTTGTTAAATATTGCACTTTGGTCCATGCTAGATCACCTCGCGTGCCATTACACGTGAGGCTCCTGGGTATTTTGCAAGGGATCACTCTCGGGTTTCATTATTTTATTTTTTTACCAAAAAAATGTAGATTACATGTAAAACTTTTTCAATATTTGCATTTTTATTCTTGGATGTTATTGAAATTACAAAATAGCCCTTTTAATATTTTTTATTATTTTATATTTTGGTAAGTTGCAAATTTGGTGCTGAACTTTCATAGGAAATGAATTAAAACCTCTAGGAAATTGCATTTAAGTTCTTTGATTTCTGAGTTAAATCATTTTGTGTATTTTAAGTATTTTAAGTAGCATTTTGAGTATAAAAATTATAGGAAAAATACCTTAATTTCCTAGAACCATATTTTATCACATCTATTTTTCTTGATGATATTAATGTTTTTTTATTATTTATAAAATCCAAAAAATAATGCACATTTCCTTGTTTTGGCTTAAAAATTATAAAAAATTCGAAACCTCTCCAAAAAATACCCAAAAAATACATTAACTATATTTTACAGCCTTCTAACACATATCTGAAAACCACTAATAATATAAAACCAAAACCCTAAAAATTACAAAACATTAAAAATCTTATAAAAATGACAAAATCCTCAAAAAACCAAAAATAATATTTTATAATTTTGAATTTCTTTATATTATCTAATTTGCAGGAAAATTGATTTTGGGCTCTTTTTGATTTGTTGGATATTCATTAGGCCCAATTCAATCTCCTAATTTTCTAATTTGCATTGTTTTCTATTTTATATTATTAAAAATACATAAAAATTCATAAAAATCATATAAAAATCACAAAAATAGAGGAAAATATAAAAATACAAAAACATTTAATTTTTTGAATTTGGACTATACTTATATATATTTAAAATTCTAAAACCTTAAATATATATACCTTATAATACTTATATACTTATTATTATTATCATTGTTATTTATATAAAATATATATTATATTTCAAACCTTTAGAAAATAAAAAGGATCAGTCCTTTATTTTTATATATAGTTAGTATATATTCTATATATTATTTATAATATCTATAGTGTTATTATTAATATAAATAAAGGCATTATATCTTTAAAAGAAAGATAAACTAAAAATATGCAAAATTAAAGAGAAAATGAAAATTAAAAATTAAAAATAAAACAATAAGACAATTAAAATACATAAAATATAGTATAATTAAAAACTCACAAAAACATTGAAAAACCAAAAAAATCAAAAAAATGCTTAAGTAGATTGTTCATTTTTGTCTCTATTCCCCTCTGCTCACATTTGTTTGACACTCTACGCACTTGTCACTATACACACATTTTGGTAGAGTTATAATAATTTTTAGCTCACATTCTCATTGTTTACATATTTGTGGGTTAATTGTTGAGATTGCACTGGGTAGGATGCCTACAGTGACACAAGAGTGGTTGATAGAGCGATTGATGGATCCAACTTGTCACCACAAGCCCTCCAGAGATCGTACCTTAGTATCTTGTCCTTAGTGCTCTTTCACTAGGGGATACTGTCAACACGCGGATCGGGGAAGCTTTCCGCAAATCCGTCTCCGTCAGAAGCTTGAATCCTGCAGAAAAATACATCCCAAGGATACCTTGTCAAGATCCCAACTTTCAAACATGGTAAGATGAGAAGAGAAACAAAGATTCCCACACCTCGGGGCATCCTGGAGAGGGGCAGCTTGGAGGGGAGGATACAAAGGTTGAGTAGAGGTGACTTGAAGAGAATATCCTTGAGGAGGTCGCGGGCGACCTGGAGAGAGGCAGAATGGAGAGGACATGAAGGCGAGGCAGAGGCATCCTAGAGAATGGCGACCTAAAGAGGAGGATGCAATAGTCAAGGAGTAATCGTGGAGAGGAGGAGTCGACAGTAGTTAGGTGGGAGGTGGCGATGAAGAGTAGTAGTGACAAAGAGGATGTGGAATTACAAATTAGGGATTTTTATGAGAGAGAAGGGAGTAGCCCTTGGGGAAAAGAGGGGATAGTTGTAGAGAAGAGTGGGGGAGGGAGGGAAGGGGAAAATTTAGGTTTAGAACCCCACCAAGAAAAATTTTCCCCATATTTTGGCCACATAGCTACTACATTGTGGTGGCATTGTAGTCGCAATATGTTCTTCCATATCTACAACTACACGTACCCGTAAAATGTTCTTTCTTTTCGTTGCGACTACAATATAATGGTAATATGGTCACGGAGTATTCCTTTTTATTGCAACTACATCTATGTTGGCATTAGCTGAAATGGCAAATCCGTGGTAGCAAAATCTGGAATTTCTTAGGGTACCCTTAAATTCTAATTGGGCATTCAGGTTTGCGGAGGTTTGGTTAAAGAACAAAAAAATTCTATACAAAAATGGGCGAGTAGTCGACCGACTAACCTGACTACTCGCTCGAGTAATTTGATTTGACCGACTAGTGAGCGACTTTGGCTAGTCGACTTAATTACCCTACCAAGTCGACTAATCGAATTAGTCAGCTGATTTTTGCAACAGTGGTGAGGACATCTATATGGATCAACCCAATGACTTCATAGGAGATGGTGCAAGGTATGCAAGCTGAAGAAGTAAATCTATAACATTAGGTAGTCTTGTCATAGTTAGAACATTGGATCTGATGATATCACACGGAGTTATAAATTTGTTCAGAATTCTGATGAACGATGTATATACAATTTGTGTAAAGGGAGGGTCACTATGTTTGTTGTACATTATGTAGATGGCATCCTACTCATTGGGAATGATGTTGAGATGATGATTAGTTTGAAGATCTGCTTGTCCCGTATCGTTGAGATGAAATATCTCTGGGATGCATCTCATATCTTGAGTCTGAAGCTATTTAAAAATAGAGAAAATAGGGAATTAGAACTATCACAATAAGGATATATGTAGAAGATCATGGAAAAATTTCACATGGATAATTCCAAGAAATGATTCCTTCAATTAAGACATGGTAACCTAAAGGGATGGAACCTCATCGTGTCGAGGATAAGAAGGCTATAATCACAATAGTGACTAGTCCTGATTACAGTATAACTTGAGAATTTGAACTTCACCTCGAGCTACCTGTAGAGAAAATTTCAAGAATATCTACATAAATACGTTTACGGAACAATAAACAATTATTTGAGATGGGTTCCGCACTTAACAGGACTGGATTTTCTTTCAGGAAGGGTGTAAACCGGCCATTGATCAGGGACTCTTCATCCGGTTGCTTGAGTTCAGTTGCGTTTTGCCTTCTTTGGCTTTTCTTTGATAAACTACTGATGGGCTTGTTGCTTACCCGCTACGCGCCTTGTCGAGGAACATGACACCTAGCAGATCACAACATTCATTCCACTAAAAAAGGAAAAGAAATCAATCCATTAACGTGTCAGATAAAATTAGCCAAAGCAGAAGAGAATATATATCAACAAGATATTCGCAATACTTGATTTGATCAAATATATCTCTAAACTGTATGAAATCTATATATATAATATGAAAAAATATCACCATTTTTTCTCAGTATCCTCGAGTGGATCTCTGAATCCAAATATATAGCTTGAAGATTAGCAATGAATATTTGATTGTTCATTGATATATCTTTCATTGTTAAAAAAAGTTCTGTTATTTTTATTTTATTTGCAATGAATATCATACAAGTCACTAAAGGTTATACAATGGCAATTACCTTAGTTATAGTTTTATTCTCCACATCCGTAAACTGACTTGTAATTGTTACTTTCACAATAGAAGAAAATGTTAATGAATACATGTTGTTATATAATTAGTTGCTAAGAATAACCATGAATACGATATTCATTACAAATTTGACAATCATAGATCATAATGAAAGCAGTGGTGGTGAATAGTCTGACTCTCTTCTTTGAGTGGAGGGGAGGAAAGGAGGAATTCATCTGCCCGAGGAGAGGGGCTTGCGTCTGATTAGCTAGTTGTTGGTGAGGCAATGGCATACCAAGGGATGATCAATCAGTAGATGGTCCGAGAGAGAGGATGTTCAGCCACAAGACTGGGACTGAGACAGGGCCCTGAGTCCCTGCCCCTTTGCCTTTCTTTGAATTTTCATAATCGCAAGCGAATGAGGATACTAATTAGCATTTGGCAATCTTCAACCTAGTCTCTTTTCCCAGGACCCTTCAAGCTCTACATAATAAGCTCGCGAGGAGCTTCGACTAAAAGGCTGAGTAATGGCATTTTTCGGGTCCATCCCCTCTATTGAGATCTTTGTTCTGAACTTGCGCTTTCGGGTCTCGATCGGATCACCGGATGACTGCCAGAGGGAGATCTTCAGATGGATTCGTTGTCTTCTAGGGTTTTCAAGCAGCTTCTTCAAATTGATTATTTTCTTTATCTAGAAATTGGGGAAGATAGAAAGAAGTCATGGTAGTGAATCAATGCCATTCGAGCTACGCGATATAATATGTCATTTTGATCTGGAAGAAAGTCAACGTTTGCTGCAACTCTCGTCAGCTGTCTCAATCTCGTGGTAGGCGTCCTTTCCTTTCGAGGACAGGAACTCTCGTGATATATTAATTGGAAGCACCACTATTATATATTCGGCTGAGCCTCCTCGTAGATTCGGTTTCATTCTTGGGTCTAACGACTTTTTGATTTACCTCAACAACCTATCACTTCGGTAATAGCCCTATATATATAATTCGTTCCGTCCCCTACTTACCCGTTTTATATATTATTTTCGAACCACTACTCGTAGTTGCCGCCTGCATTCGACCTTTTCCTCTTTCTTCTTATACCTTTCCACTTTCTTAATAGGAGTCGACTTCCTCTGTTTTCCTGTGAAAGAATCTACCAATCCCTGATTTTGGTCATCAAGCGAATAATGGGAGTAAGCAAATCCTCTAGCCTTCATAATAATAGCGATGAGAGACTTCTAGGGAGTATTTTGTAAAAGCCAGACCCCCCGCCCTATAATATATCTGGGGCCAACAAGAAATCAGGCTCGGTAAGAGGAGCTAGAATGAGGAGTTGAGTTGTGAGATCTGGTTCCGGTAAGAGGGTACCCTGCGGATCTCTTTCTTTCCTCTCCCCCTCAAGATTCATTCTTCTTTCTTCCCGGGCCTGGGAACTGTAGCCAGAGTTGTTGTAGTGGTAAAGAGTCGGTAGTTAAGCAGCATGACATTTTAAACAAGCCACATTCCCGCTCCAATACCGGGGGTACCTAAGAGGAACTTCTTTCCTGTATGGGATTTCGATGCGGCTTCGAGGACCGTGAAGAAGAGAGGTGGAAAAGACCGGACACTGGCAAGGAAGTGGGATAAAGGGTAGCGGACACAATTCTCTCTATCTATAATCGTAGGTGGTGCTTTTTTCTACTTTTCCACTAGACGACTAAATAAGCGCTTCCTGACTTCTGACCTATCTATGTATCGGGAGAGAGTAGTTGGACCCCTAGATCGTCGTCTGGGAGTTTTCTTCATAGATCTCTTCTAACTTTTTGTCTGGGAGTTTTTATAGATCTCCCCTCTAGTCTAGCAGCTTTTCGAGGAAAGTCTAGTGTGATATCATTGTATAAGATAGCGATTTCCACTCACTCTGATTTCCGTGGTACTAGCCCTATGTTCGACCTCTCTCTTGAGTTGACCTCCCGAAGTTGCCAACTGGGCTATTTCCCCCTGACCCCCAACTTCCTTATATATGGACTGCTTGAATGCTTTCGTGATAATCACCTTTTTTTGAGCAAGAATCATCCCTACTCTTTCTTCCTTCATCCTTATCACTCACTCTGGGTGATGGTAGAGGTGGATGTTTTTCTTTCTAAAAGAATCTCATCCTGTCGTGGTAAAGAAGGAAGAAGTTGATGTTTTGACGCATCTTCGGACATCTAATCCTCTTTTGCAGGTGGTGATGACTTATTATATTAGGGAAAAGGCTATCTTTCAAGTTCAGATATAGAGAAAAGAGCCCGGCATAGAAGGAAATGCTCGGAGGACTCGAGTGTGAGGTGGGCTGCCTAAGAGTTCTGAGAGTGGGAATAGACCCTCTATCAAACTCTCCGGCCCACGAGATGGTCTCTCAAAGAGGGGGGTATGACCGGGCTTATGAGTTGACAGTATAGATATCGTGTATCAAGGCCCTAGCCTCATTCCCGGGGGTTCCTCCCCTCTCTCCTCTCGTGCATCTACAAGATCTCAAGTAATATATACGCGGGGGGGAATCTTTCCCTCTGGTTGAGCGACGGAGCGGAAGAGCTCTGGCTATCGCGAATATTCTCATGCTTTCGTCAGCCCAGAAGATGCTAATCAGTCCCACAGGCAGACTTCGAAAGACTCGACTACACAATGAATTAAAACGCACGGAATCGAGATTTGATAGTGAGTTAAGCAGTTGAGCAGGAGGTTGGCTATCGAGCTAATCTGACGGACGGGCAAGAATGCAGGAAAGGAGAATTTCCGGATTGTCGCTGACTAAAAGCTTGTACAAGAGCCGAAGCGAGATTAACGTGACGCTAAATTCATTCCCAACTATATCAAAAGTGTAGAAAGATCATAAATTTTCAACTCCCTATGAGCCAGCCGGAGATTGTGCGGGACCGGAAGAGCTGTAGACGGAGGCTATCTATAATAAGAGGGAGAAGTGAAGGCATGAAAGCAAGGAGTCGGGTTTCATTCACATGTCACTGCACCCCGGGGGGATGGTTGTTGTTATCTTGCTTGTTACGTCGAGCGAAAGTATACCTGAAGACGAAGTGAGATTGAAGGAATTGAGAGACCGGCGGGTATTCCCTTTCTTCACGCACGGGCTAATGTGAGTTGGGAAGGTGCGTAGCGATTGTTGCTTGCTTCACTCACAGAGGGGCGAAGAAGCTCTCTCGTTGGGTCCTTTCGTTGGCTCTATCCAACGTTATCCCATAATCCCTCTCGGAAATCTCAAATGGTAGAGAAGGGTTGACGGCTGGATTTCTAGATACTATATCAAAGGGGTGAAGATAGGGGACTCTCTTTCCTCATCAATGAAAAGGACAGGCAAAGAACCCTCACATCTTTCCCCTTCCCATGCCTCTTCTTCAGGGACAAAGATTTCCTTTCCATATCTTCTGATCTGCATCCATAGTCAAAGAACAGATGCTGGCCTCTTTCTCACTCTGATAATGAATAAGAAAGGGCTTGTGGAACCTCTCCTTTACCCTCTTTGCCCCAAATGTCTAGACTAATAGAAAGCGGCTTTTTTCGCAACAGCCTTCTTCATTCGTTCAGTGCTTGGTCTTGATCAAAGGTACCGGTTTCAGAATCAAAAGACATCTCTATCAACATCCTTTATCGAGAAAGCATATCCAATCTAGTCTCGCCTTCCATCCATCCATTATATATATTATACAAAAGCCAAGGCAACCCCTTTCCACAAGGGCATGTCTGAAGCCCTATAGCCTAGTTCCCAGCGCACAAGAGCCCGGTCCAGAAAGTTTGTCTGATAATCGACAAAAGAGGCAGATTTCTCTTTCTCCCTGGTTTTGTCTGATAGGCTACCTGGGCATGCAATAGGTACACAGGCAGCAATCGCTGTCAGGAATTCCAAGAGAGACCAGCCATCTCATAGACAGGTTCTCGTATACCATAAATCGAGGCTCAAGTGAAAGGTAGAAGGAAGAACGTGAGGATGCTGCAGCCGCGGAGGTAGCGCAAGTGATGAGATGCCATACACACCTCATACTCGCAGTGATGACATTGACCGAACAACTTCCCTCATCACAAGACCCACAAGCATGTCCAATAAATCCTGAGGATGAAGAATTCCACATTTTCGTTGAGGGGGCAAGACAAGATATAGTATCACTATGGGGGCAGTTCTTCTTTCTTCGTCTAGGGGATGGAGTGGAGTGCCCTCTCGTTCGCTGAGCTCTTTCGTCTTCTTGGTAAACCAGAATCAGTACCACTACCATGTGAAGTTCAGATGATGAATCGGTAATTCGACGCTTTCACTCACTTTTGCTTTCTGAGTGAGACGATTGGAAGCTGCATAACCTCGAATGTGCAGAAAGGACTATTAGAGTAGGATAGTGTTCAGATAAGGGGATTCCCCAGGCTGAGGGTGAGCTAGTCGGACGGCTCATACAGAAGACTTTCCGCACACTTTTCTTTCGACTCGTTGGCTATCGTCTATTCATGCGGAGTATGATTGCGCAAGCAGGAGAATGTACTAACTACGAGCCTGATCGCGCACCTTGAACTGACCCAAGCGCTTTCCTTTCCACGGAAGCAGGGGAAGAAAGGTGGTATTTCGACTTATAGTTATAGCGAAAGCCCAATCAGCGAGAGTCTTGACCAACCGGCTGTCGCGCCTCCGGCGAGGTGAGGCAAGCATGCACCATGGACAGAGCAAGCGTGCATCGAGGAAGAGGCCTGTGGAGAGACTACCTCACTCACCTTCCACTAATACGTGAAAAATGGAAGATGATGAGGGAGAAGGCGGCAGCTATTCAATTGACTGTCTGTTGTTTAAGTGGGCAGGGACTGGCCTTTCTAATAGTTTTTCCCGGGGATGCAGATGGAATGCTGTTGGGAATTCTGTCTGGGTGGGATAGTCTTCCCTGTCTGTGAGTGAGGCCCCGCCTACGAGCTAGGCACATTGTACACATGTCCGACCAGGTCTTGTAGTTCGACCCTAGCGTCGAGAGAGCGACAGGAGTTGTGGGGAAAGCTAGGACAGTTAGTTGGTTGTCAGTGAGGACGGCGTGGGAACTGATCTATGAGATTCCCGGGCTGTGTCATTATAGGGGGCCCGTAGAAGCAGGATTAGTAGACAGACGGAGTTGTACGAGTGTAGGCTGGAATGCGTGAAAGCTGATATTGACGGCTCTAAGAGGAAGGTAGCTATAGGCAGATTTGCGTAGCGGCCCTTACCCCTTCCCGCCTTTCCCGCTCCATTCTTCCCGGGATTTTCTTGAAGGGCCGGCCAACTCTTTGGAAAGAATGTGAGGATGAGGGCTTGTGACCTCGATGAGTAAGGTCGACGAGTCTTTCTCTTTCTGTCTAAGTCTCATAGCACTCCTGAGAAGAAGGTTCCGTCTTGATCCCGTTGTTCTTGGATAAGTAACTCTCTCAGGTCCCTAATAAGCACTGAGGGTTCTAAGAGGAAGTCTTGTTCAGACCCGCATTTGACCTTTTCTATAGTCGGGAAAGAAGGCAGCATTATATATATTAGCCCCAGAATGGAGCAAGACAAAACAGATATACAATGAGATAGAATGAGGTCAGTGAACTTACTAGAGAGGCTAGTCTGACTCTGCATGTGAGACCCTCGGCTCAAGACAATGAAGAAGGGAGAATCAGCCTGACGTATAAGAGCCTCCACCAGAGAGAGGCGACCTATCCTTCAATTCCACTGACTGGGACCCAGGAGATTAGCTTCCTCGATGAAATCACAAAAAAGGCTTTGAGATTATTAAGGGATCAATATGGAAGTTAGAAGAGATCCAAAAAGTAGAGTTGAAAATCCCCATCATTCTTTCTTCCTTCTCATAGATCGAAGGCCCCTAGTCCTTTCTCATAGGTTGAAGACAGATGCCCCTCGCCTTCGGGGGACTGGCTATCGATTAGATGTCCTAGCCCAGCAGGCAGACTCGACGACCCGGACTTAATGGCGAAGAAGGCTGTAGAGGCTGAAAAGATCAAAGAAGACTGACCATCAAGTGAACTTATATACAATGAGATAGATTGAGGGCAAGAGATTGAAGAGCGGCAGAACCAACTCTCATTTGACCAATGACTACGCCCCCAGGGGTGAGAAGCACATAGAAAGGGCCGGAGGCGAGTTAGTGCGAGGCGCGTTATCTTTTTTGAAAGTCTCACTATATATCCGGGCGCTTCCACTACTTACTACTACTTACTATTACTTACTATAGTAGGGCTAAGGGGTCTCGCAATGAGGGAAGTAGTAAAAGCATTAAAGAGAAAGCCTGGCGAATGCTTCCACATCAAAAGTAGGATAGACTTGCTAGTAGGGAGAGGGTTGAGTACTACTCCCTACGAGAAGGAAGGGACTCCAAGAAGGTCTGAAAGTCAGTAAGGAAAGAACCGCTAGCTCTCACTTATCGCAATGAGGGAAGTAGTAAAAGATTGACGGAAAGAGGTCAGGTAGTTGTAGTCGTTTCAGAGGTCCTCCCCCTTCTTGCTTTGTAGACTGAATGAGCAAAGAATAGATATGACCGAACAATCTGTTTGAGCCTCCGCCTGTGACAATCTGGTTGTTGTCTGTCCCCGCCTGTGACAATCTGGTTGAGCCTATAAGCGGCTGGTCATAGCCAGTGAGGGGTCGATAGATGGATCTGTTTCCGGGCAAGAAGAGGAAGCACTGCAGGGTAGTAGGTCCAAGGATGTAGGTGCAGTATTCGCAAGCGCCTGGTATTCCAGCTGCCAGATAGAATTCAATCCAGCAACCTGAGGCGCGTAGTGTTAAAGTAGAGTTTCGCCCTGAGCTATGAAGATAGGGAAGAAGCTCCTTACGGGCTCATCTCAAAGTTGATTTAATATAGTCCTGACGATCATTACTAGTTGGAAGGCCTAGTATGGATGGGAAGGATGGCAAGGAGGTATACTGGCGGAGCAGGAAGATAGGCAAAGGGAGAAGTGGCTAGAACTTCTCCTCCATCTTCACGCAGCGCTATTGAGAAGGCCAGTGTCATACCGCGGATCAAGCGATTAGAAACTCATATCATGAGTTGGTTAGCTTATGTCTATGGCCGCTATTCCTTATCAACAGAAGTGTGCTTTAGGATCGAAATACGACCTCAACACAAGTCCTCTTCTTCCTCCTTTACGCTCCGCTTCGAGTTGTTGGATGAGGATTCGAACAAGAAACAGAGGGTGGAGAACACTGTCCTCAAGCAAGCATTTAGTCTCTGTGGGCCGAGGAGAAAGAAGATAGCCCAAGAAAGTGAAGGATATGGTTAGATCCTCAAGCGCATCACGGAAGCGTGAGCGTCGTATCAAATACGACGAAGAGCGACTAGTCGCACTAGTTGCTCAATGCAGCAGAATTTAAAAATTTTATATGACGAAACCACATGATCCAAGAACACTTCTCGGATCGTTTCATCTAAACCACAAACAAGTAATAGGATTACCTCTTGAAGCGTGGTTACGATCGAGTCTCTAAACGAAGAGACCTCCTGTCTCAAGTCTGATCCGACGGAGGAGACGCTTGCGAGCGCGGGGATGAACCGCGTGCTTCTCGTAGTCCATGTTGATGATCCAAGCGGCGGATCTCCTGATCTCGACACACGAGATCCGACGTCTTCTTCATGAGCGAGGCGCACCAAAGGAGACGGAGATCCACGAGCAGAAGAACGGGCAGCATAACGACGATGCCGCGGCGATAAAGAACCTCTCCATGGCATCCATGGTGGACGGCCATGAGAGGGAGAGAGAGAGGGCTGACCTCTAGAAAGAAAGAGAGAGAGAGAGAGAGAGAGAGAGATGCTTCTCAAGCATTGTGTGTAAAATAGAGAGCATGGTATGCCTCTCTATTTATAGGGTTTTGGGATCCATGGATCTCAATCCATGGGACATATAAAATCAATGGATGAGATTGATTTATGTCAATCAAATGGTCAAGATTGTTGTTGGTAAAAACCAACAACTTGTGATTTAATTTGATAAAAATATATTTGATAAATCAAATAAATATTAATACCATATTAAATCAATCAAATAAGGAGAGAGGAATAAATAGAGATCAACCTTCCTCTTTGGAAGGGGGGATGGCCACCAATTTCACAAGGAAATTGATGCCGCCCCCCTCTTTCCAAAAGGGAGGGCAATCTCATGGTAATCCATGAGATTGCACATCTCCTTGAATTTCTCTCTACTTATTTTCCAACAACAATTTGTTGGTATTTTAATTCACCAAAATAATTCTCAATTAATTTTGGGAATATTGCAATCTTGACATTGGAATATTGTGAATCATATTCACAACCCAAAACCGAATGTAATTTACATTTTCAGTTAATTAGACAATGTGTATCCAATACACATTAATAATTAATCTACTAATATAAATTATATTTAACTCTCTCTAATACATTATAAATCACATTTATAATATATTATGAATAATTGGATATTACTATCCACATTATTCTTATCATTGATAATTAAATCATATTTAATCATATTGGATCTCTTTATCTCATGTATTCAAATAATATGAATCACATTCACATTATTCACATCTTTGATAATCAAATCACATTTAATTATCTAAGATAACTCTCCTTATAATATTAATCAAATTCATATTATTCACGATAATTAAATCACATTTAATTATCCATTTTCTCAATGCTCGGATACATATATCAACAATAGAATTATCCATGAACTCTTTCAAGGACAATGCGCTTTCTCCGCGAATACTTGGAGATAAGGACAGGGCGATTGTATTGTTCCACGTATAGTGACATGGATATTGAGATCACATCTCAAATCCAGATCTCGGGCCTCCCATAGATGCTTGATTAAATCAAGACCGCAAATCTAATCTTCTCATTGAGTCTGAATCACATTCAGATCAATGTCCAACATTTGGACTAAGATCAGATTACTTCTCTATTAAGAGGAGTCACTAAAATCCAGACCCGTTTCATCACTCCCTAGGAATGGAAGCGTCATGGTTATACAACCGTTTATGATCACATCACCCTCAGGCATTCCCAATACCTGTACATACTGCATACTGGAAGACTCAGAATAAACCAGAAGTATTAGATCAACTTTACACTGTCTACTTCAGGGTTTTATCAGTAAGTTTCTCATTCGATTATTGGAAGTCGGTATCGATCATATACTTTCCAAAAGCATATATCATACCTAGGTCTTGATCATATACTTTCCAAAAGTATATATCAAACCTACAAATTCAGTCAAGCTTCCAAAGCAAGACGACCGTGCGCACGGAATTTGATTCTTCCCAATATCTCATGAGTGAGCTCATGTCTTCCGGTTCAGTAGTGAACCTGTATGATCCCTTTGAGAGATCGTATTACTCATATGCCCTTATATGCACACCAGCGCGCCGGTGTATAGACCTTGATTAGGCCATCAACCTATTGGTCTGCCAAATGTACATACTCAGACATATAGTAACACATCTGTCTCCGGTCAGAGGATGTGTGCCTATATCATGACAACATATGATATAGGACTTTGGTTTTCTCGATCTCGTTAAGTCAACTTTTTGACCTAACTAATCTGACACCTCCGAATCTCTATTCCTATGCAGAGGACCTGCATCAAGAAGTCGGTCAGATATCAGCCTAACTGAGAAAGGATTGCCATCTCCTACTCAGGCTGGAGATCATCTCTTAATATTCATTTGACGGTGCTTGATGAGTCCTCAATCTAACTTATTAGATATTCATCTAAGCACCAGCCTCTATGATTCAATAATTGAATCAACAGTTGTATGATCATTAAGATGGCCATGGTACATAACCCTAATTGTACTAAGGGACCTATTATGCAAATTATGTACTCTTTATTTCAGATTAAGGAGTGAATTGCAATAACATTTATTGCATAATGGCTCGTCGTGGGCTCGCATGTCCAACAAGAAGGCCTCCAACCAGAGACAAGTAGACAGATAGCCTTGCAGGGACCAAAGGGGAACCAATTACCAAGTCGGTCCAAGCTCCGCTCGGTGATTAGACGTAGGGATTGCTCCTTCTACGGTCCAGCGAGTTAGACTCGTGCTTCACCATAAGGTGCAAGCTGGAGGAGTGCACTAGACCCAGGATCGTAGGCAGGACATCGGCATTCGCTGCATATCTGTTTGAGGGCAAGACGGCTTTCTCAATCGTGCCCAGAAGCGCTAATCACGAGCTAAACTCTAGAAGATATATAATAACCTCTAAATTCTATCTAAGAGAGCATCCTTTTATTCATAATATTATGTCGTTTTAATTTGGTTCAGTGATGCGAAGCAGTAGCAAGAAAAAGGCAAGCAAGCAAAGGAGCCAAAGCCCCAGTCAGTTGCGAGTGTGTGAGTGCGCAGAGACTACAGTAGGTACGGCTTCGGTCAGTGCCTTTGCATTTAAGCATAGTAAGAGAGATTTCTTTATGAAAGATTTCGAGCTATAAATATATAATAAACTAACTAAAAGCGAAAAGAAGGTCAAGATGTTGACGAATAGGACTATTTTCAGGCTTATGACTATATATTAGGTCTGTCGACCCCTCTACAGGTCAACCTAGGCCTTCTCTCTTCTTTTTGAATATCATACTTTTTCCAGCTAAGCAAGGAAGCAAAGATCAAGGAGCCGGCCTCTTTCGAGGTTGTCCAGACAATATTCTCTTCCCTTCCTTATATAGTGTTGATCCGATTGATGATTACAGGGGCAAAGCTGCACTTCTCTGAATTTTGACCTCATCTTAGGCTATCGTGAGCACATTTTGAGTCGTCTGGTTGCCGGGTGCCTATACGATTCTGCAGTATGCTTGTGCCCCACTAAGAGTTGATGCTGGTAGATTGGGAATGCCGGACTGAGAAGAGGATATATAAGAAGAAATTAGTATACAATCCACGAGGTCTAATGTGTTGTAGTCAAGCCCTGGTGCCAGGCGAGTTTCGAGTCCGAGGAAAGTGAATTGAGTTGAAGTTGGAACTGAACCTCGCTGCTTTGCCTCTCTATCAGTTGACCTCTTTGTTCTCACTTCTATACCCAAAAGGAAGCATCTGGCTCGCTTCGCACCATCATCGGTCTTTAATTCAGATAAGAGTCCTGGAGTCACAAGGTAGGCATATTATTCCACTTTAGGTAAGTAGAGAAGTCAAGCACGGGATAGGTGTTGAGTTGGTCAAAAAGGCATAAGAAAAGAGATCAGGGATAGGGAAGGCTAGATGATGAATCCACATATCATCATCTTTATTCTATCATTTTGGCATCAAAAACCCTAGCAAATGCCTGTAAATAGCATTAAATAGAGCAATTTAGCATGGATACATGTGCATCCAATTAGTGTGTAAAATACTGTAATTAAAGCCAAAATTATAGAATAAATAAAAGAAAAGAAAAAGAATAAAATATTGTAAATATTTTATGACCCAAAACCCCGAGACCTAGGCATCTTGATGAATAGGTCGACAAGGAATAAAGTAGGGGGAGATAAGGGTCAAATACCTATACTTTTCTATTCATTCTTTACTCATTTTGGGACCTATTTTTGGTACCACTATTTATGCATCAAATAAAGAAATCTTGTACATGAAAGTTGTAGATAATTTTATATAGAAAAATACAAAATTGATTTCACTAAAAAATAAGGTACAGATAAAGAGTTATGGTCTGAATAAAAATCCAAAATCCCAACTTCCCAAACCTGTATCTCACAAGTGAAAACTCCAAATGCAGTAAACTCACCTTTAATTGTATATAGAATAAAATAATCTATTTAATGGTGGTGATTTCGCATTTGGCGGAGCTACGGTTTTAAAGTTGAGTTTTGGACCAACATTGTACAGTTGTACTGATTAAAATATTCCGTTTATTATTTATTCATTATTTTTATAATTTTATATTTTTATAATTTTGTAAATATTATTTATAATAATTAAGTACATTAAAACATGAATAAAAACTCAAAGAAAATACAAAAGAAAATTATATGTATATAGAATACATAGGTACTATACGTACACATATACCTATATGATACCTACTCATATTTTATTAAATATACCAAACAATTCAGAAAAATAAAATAAAAATATATTTACATGTATAAAAGTATTTTATAATTTTATAAAATAATAAACAGAATTAAAGAAATTAAAAATACCAAAATAAAAATAAAATACTACAATATATAGGTATTATACCTATAAGGGGTATAAAAGTAAACTTATAAAATATATCTCATAAAATTAATTAAAAATCATAATAAAATACTACATAAAATAATAAATATTTTTTATATAATAATTATAATTTAATCCGGCCTTCTTCTATTTTTAAATGAATTAATAAAAGTTTTAATCAGGGTTTTTCCTGGTTGGTCCACGTGGACCAACCAGGCGCAAACCCTAGTTGACCCTGGTCAACTAGGTGTCCTAGACCCCTGTGGACTCTGACAGCCTTGTTTTTGCTCCGCCTTTGCGAAATTTTCGAGGCCTCATCTTTCATCCTTTGAGGATGATTCCTTCTGCAAATATGTTCCTCGATCATCCCTCTAGCTCGCCCATGACTAACATTGGCTTTTGGACCCAAGATTTGTAAAATATTCATCGATCTAGGAGCCTCGCCAGTCATGGGGTCAAACAAAATATATGGAGCCCTCCACTTTTGATTCAAGATTGAACACCTTCGGTCCACCCTTCCTCGCTCCGCTCATGCTCCAAGCCTTCCTGGAGGTGACAGCTCCAGCGGCGTGCATTCAGCCAAGGCAGAGGAAGTCGGAGGCGTCTCCACCACCTCCCGCAACTCCGGCGGTTGAGGTACCCTTCCATCCAGTCTACACCGTCGAGGATGCCATATCCCACCTTTATTTTCGTTGCATTTTGTTTCCCATTTCCTTAGCTTTAAAATCCCTCAAGAAATTTCCAAATCCGTCGAGTAATTCGCCCAATCTCATCTCCTCGCCGGAGCGAAACTCCGGCCGAGCATCACCCTATCGTTTTGCGCAGCCCCTTCGCCACCGCGGGGTCCAGGCAACTTGCCCTGGACCCTCTCACTTTGTTTTGCAGGTCAAAGAGCGTTGACTCCCACCTGGAGGCGATTTTGGAGCCTCGCCGGAGCTCACGGGGCTCTATAGCTCCGCCACCCTCTCGCGAGCAGCTCGGCCACCACCGAGCTCTTTTGAAGCCCCCAGGAGGAAGAAGAGACCGTAGGGACCCTCCAGCCGCATTTTGGAGCCAAGAACGTCACCGGAGCAGGAGCAGCACCTCACAGAACCTCGGCTCGCCGGAGTTCGTCTGTTGTTCTTGCTCCAGCCTTCACCGCCGTCGGATCGAGGAGGAGCTCCAGAAGCTACAGCCGCCGTTGGATCTGAGGGAGCCCAGCCGTTGATCTTCATCGCCAGATCTAATCTTCGCCGTCCACGTGCAAACCGTCATCGGGCTTCCCTGTGCTGCCACGTGGATAAGTGGATCCATCCGCGCCGTTCATCAACGCTCGTGCGAGGGAATTTTGCAAGTATACCCCCGCACCTTTTGTAATTTTATTTTAGTCTCGAAACTTTAAATGGTAGTTTAAATATTTTGTAAAATTTGCATGTAGGCCCTCGAACTTTCTATATTGGCACATAGGTCCTCTACCATGTCACCTCATGTGACCTGTTCACGTGAGGTGTGGGCATTTTGCAACGAGGCTCTCGGCCCTTTAGTTATTTCGTTTCAGTACCAGGAGTTATAGTTTAAGTGTTAAATTTTTGGAAAAATTGCATGTGAGCCCCCGGAGGTTGTTGAAATTACTTTTGGGTCCCTGCCAGGCACGTATAAGTCACGCGCCCTGGTGGGTATTTTGCGTCGATACCCTTGCGGGTTTGAATATTTGTATCTGGTCCATAAATTCGAATATTAAGTGTTATATTTTGTGGAAAATTTCTTGGATGCCACTGGATGTTTTAGTATTTGCATATATACCCCTGCCAGGCTGTGACATTTTTTGTGAACTTGTTTTATTTATTTAAGGCATCATTTGAACTTGAAAAATTCAACAAAAATCACACTAAGCTCATGTTCACTTACACTTTCACGCCATATTTTTATTTTTTGATTTTATTTCATTTTTGCATTTATTAAAAATAAAAAACTTTCCATTTCAGTACTGTTAGCTTAGAAAATACCAAAAAATATTAAAATACCTCAAAAAATTCCAAAAACATTATCTACTGTCTATTTTAACCTATTTTAGTGTCAGTTCGAAAAACACTAAAAATTTCAAAAGAAAAACCTTAAAAAATTAGAAAATACTTAAAAACTTAAAAAAAATATAAACAATTCTAGAAAACTCCAAAATTGCAAACTCAGTTCCTGTTTCTTCCTTATTTTATTCTCTTTGTTTTAAAATTGATTTGGGAAAATTTTGAGATCATTTGATATTTTTCTTTCCCAATTTAGTCTCGGCCAGATTGTTAAATCACTGTTTTCTTTATTTCAATTTTTAAAAATACCAAAAACATTTTGAAAAATACCCAAAAATCATAAAAATAGTAAAAAAATCATAAAAATACCAAAAAAAATTTATTTCTGAATTTTTGGCTATTTTTGCATATTTTTATAAATATTGTAGCACCTCTTTTATTACCTTGTTCATATATTCCAATATTGAAAAAGAAGAAAAAAATATAAAATATAAAATATAAAAATCAGAAAATTAAAAATCAAAATACAAAATTAAAAAAAATAAAAACCCACAAAAATCTTTGCTTAGCATTAGTGTAGACAGCACTTCACATCCACACACACACACACACTTGTTTGATTTGCCCTGTTCGCTCCTTGTGTTCGAACTCTCTGCATACTTGTTCTATACACCATTATGTAGAGTTAAAAATAAATTTTAACTTCACATTTATTCCTTATTGCTTGATCTATAGTGTGGGTTAATTGTTGACTTTAGTCCAGGATTCATTGCAGGTCACCGCAGTGACCTCGGTTGTCTCCGCCTTGTGTGAGACATAATTTTAGACCCCGTGAATTTTGGGCTAAATCAAATGGCGCCGTTACTGGGGAGCAACAATGAGTAGTTCATATTTTTGCTTGATTGTGTTTGTTGTCGTCATTATTGCTTGCTCTTTTATCTCTCTTGATTTTGATATATATTGTTGAGCTTTCTAACCACTCTTTTTCTTGTTTTCTTGCAAGGGACCGTGGAGCGAGGCGGATCGCCTAGGGGATCCGAAGCAACCACGTGAAGAGGAGCCGACTTTTCTTAAGCCAAGCCGGCAGGAGAGAGCAGGAGGAATGAGAGAGTGCTTCGATTTGTTTGCATTTTTATTTCGTGAGAGAGTGACCATTAATTTGTAATAATACAGGGACTTAGACTCTCAGACACTTCGGGCCTAATTTCCGGGTGTTTGTTCACCCCGGGCTCACCGCGGTTTTCATCGCGTTTTTCAATAGTCATTTTCCGGTTTTGTTTTCATTTTCATTTCTTTTGTGGATTGAACCCTTAGCTTTAGGCTTGCTTGTTCGATTAAATTAGGTCCAAACACACTAATAACTTGTGCATGTTCCTATAGATCGTATTTGGACTTAGTCTAATTAAACAGTTAGTCATTAGCTTTCGATCCGCGCGCCGCGAGCTCATCCTGCCAAGCGCTTCTCCTAAACTCGATGTGTCGAGAGAAGGAGGGGTGAGCCTAGAGCGGACATTAGGATTGGAGGTTAGTGGTTGACTTATGGTCTTCATGTAGCAATTGCCTACCTTAGGACGATTTCCGCATTGCATACCGGCATGTAGACTAGGTTTATAAATTTCTGCTTTGCATCTCGCATGGAGAGAGCTGGGATTCGCTGTAAGTCTTCTTACTTTGCATCCATCATTTAGGCACAAAGGTGAGATTTCTACCTTGGTGTCGATTTGCATTGGCTTTTTCGACTCTATTCTCCCTCTGTTTTTGGACAAAGTAGGATCAAGAAAATACAAAATCATTAGGCGCTTGTTGAATTTACTCAAAAGAAGCGATAACACCAAAAAAATTAAAAAAAGGGACTGCTAAGAAAACCTTGACAAAAAATAAAATTGGTAATTGGATTCATTGATTGGGGAGAGAAACACCCTCACTTGTATTCAGGTTGCATGGGAAGGTCTCCTTCCAAGTGAGCAGAGTGCTTCGTAAGGACTAGAGCCCAAATCCCAGCTTGTGACTGCCTTGTGTATCGCCTGGATTTCCGAAGTATTGGCGCTACTATCGTACGTAGGCGAGTAGGGCTTGGTCGCCATTGGTGATTCACTATTGTGTGAGCACCGACCTTGTCCGAAGTACCGAGCATAGGCCACGCCTTCACGGGTGTGTCTGTCTCACCGTCTGCATCCGAGTAGGATCTTGCACGCTCACGGGTGATTCTGTTGCGAGCAAGATCCGAAGTATCGGTTTCGCCTATTGCCTTCCTCTCTCTTATTCTTTGGTTGAGTAGGAATCCAGGAAGGGTTACAAGGACCTTAAAAAGCGCAAGCTACATGTTACACAGGAGGAGGACAAGTACGAGAATGCTTTTCCGGCAGTACTCTCTCTCCTTTAGGCGTAGCGCTCTAAGGACTCATGATAAGATTAATTCCTGAATTCAAGCTAAAACCGACAAGATAAAAGCCGAACCTTCACGGCTTCATGTGTTGAGTTGGTGAACTCACCTCTGTTTTGTGTTTGATTGCTAGTTAAATTTAGGTCAAGATCAAAAACACAGCACAATTGTGAGCAATTTTGTTCCCTTCTTCCTTCTTCTTCTGCATTCACCTTGCTCTTCCCAATAATCAAGATGATGGGACAGAGGTCTCTTAGGCCGACTCTGTCGGCACCGCTATCCAGCACTCCTCCTCATTCATCTAGGACAACCTCGGAGAGTCCGCTCTTCGAGCCTGAATTTACTTCCACCATGTTCCCCCTCAACCACCCTTCTCATTCCCCTTCCATCTGTCCAAGAGTCTCATATTTTAGTGCATCGTAGAGTTCGGAACCTTTGACGGCACCTGAGATGGGTTCTTTTGCTTTTTCAGAGAACCCAGACATGGCTGACAGAGGAGAGCACCTAGATGACCATGATCACCCTCCTTTCTTATTCGATCAGGCGGCCATCAACAACTCCTTGCTAGCATCCCTAGAGACCATGCAGAGGCAGATCCGAGACCAGGGAACCTTCATGGGTGATCTCATGCGCGAGATAGCACAGATGAGAGAAAACCGACCTGGGGGCGGTGGAGGAGGTGGAGGAGGAGGTGATCACGACGCTGAGAGACCGCCACAGACTATCATGAGGGAATTGGACAATCCCGCAGCATCCCACACTCACCGTTGGATCAGACTTCCGCCTATCCATGGAGATTTCGAGCTTCGGCCCCATACCATTCAGCTTCTACCCAAATTCCATGGGTTGCCGACCGAAGAGTCACACCTCCACCTCCAAGAATTTGAAATGATCTGCAGCACGATCCATGATAGGCTGATGACCGAGGACACGATCAAGATGATCGCTTTTCCTTTCTCCTTGGTTGACAGTGCTGCATACTGGCTCAAACATCTAGGGCGATTCATCGATACTTGGGCAGATCTCTGGACCGCGTATCTGAAGAAGTACTACCCTCTCGATTGGACGAATGCAGCCAGAGCTATGAACAGCAACTTTTTCATGATCTCGAACGAACAATTCCATAAAGCTTGGGATCGATTTCGAGAGCTCATCGACCGGTGTCCACATCACGATATCTCCAAGCCCAATCTAGTTCAAAGCTTCTTTTGTGGGCTGACACCGGAGCTGCAGGGGCTAGTGAATGCCTCTTGCGGTGGGTCGTACTTTTCCAAAGGTGAAGACGACGTTTGGGTCATCTACGAGGGCATGGCAGAGAATTCAAATGTGATGGCCCAAGCCCGTGTTTACACACAGCAGAAGCCCCCGCAAGGAGCGGGATCATTCCAGAGGATCACCCACATCAATGCCGGTCCCAACACATCGTCGGCAGTCGTAGCCCAAGCTGAATCAGCCGCAGCCAACATGGGCATCATTAGTGAGAAACTGGACCGTCTCGAGATCCTCGAGAAGAAACAGATGCAAGGCATGGCCCAGATGGACCAGATTGCCAAGACAATGAGTGACCTGAAGACGCAGATCCTTTGCATCCAGGAGGCACAAACTTCTTCTCAGCAGCCTCCCAGGTCACGGGCTGACCCCAGCAGTATCAGTTCCAACCAACCTTCTGCCTCGTACCGCCAGGTTAACCACATCCAGGCAGAGCCGGTTCTAATGCTACGGTACTACCCAGCGCAGCCGCCATCTCCGGACACTCAGATGATGGTTTACCAGCTGGAGCAGCCACTGGTAGTTCTTCCTCCACCCTCCTTCGAGCAGGAACCATTGATGGAAGTCAATGGGATTTGGTACGACTGGTACCCTCAGCCCGGGATTCGCCGTGATCACCCTGGATTCCGTTGGGGCAACGGTGGTTCCTTATCTCAGCAGCAGAATCCGGCTTAAGGACAGCAGCACAGCCAGCAGCCACAGCAATACCAGCAGCCCCAGTATGCCCAGCAGCAACAGTACCAGCAAGGTCCTCGTCCCGCTTATCAGGGACAGCAGTGGAGGTAGCGTCA
This sequence comes from Ottelia alismoides, assembly GCA_037367405.1. Classification (NCBI taxonomy): domain Eukaryota; kingdom Viridiplantae; phylum Streptophyta; class Magnoliopsida; order Alismatales; family Hydrocharitaceae; genus Ottelia; species Ottelia alismoides. The sequence continues at coordinate 879,562 of JAZKJV010009277.1, forward strand.
GCAACCTCATCAGTCATATCCCCATCCTCCCCAATTCCAGCAGTATCAGCAGCAGCCTCATTTCCCGCAAGGGAACCCATCCGGTTCTCAGGCCCCCGACTTTTGAGAATCCAGCTTTAGACGATCTTGCCCGCTTGCTTTCCGAACAGCGAGCATCCTTCAGGCAAGAAATGGATGAATTCTGGCGGGAGATGAGGGACATCATCAAAGGCAAGGCCGCCATACCCCCGCTCAGGTTGAACCTAATCTGAACAATCTGAAAAGGAAGTCTGAGCAGGTAGAGTTTACAGAGGATACCTCTCCTAGTGACTATTTGAGTGACATATCTCTTTCTTTGTATGATGCTGATTTTGTGACTACTAGGAGCGGTAGGATGCCAGCCGGCGGCGCCTCTTCTGAGCGACAACCACCAGCTGAATCAGGAGCGCCATAGGAGCAGAGTAGTGGTGCTGATGCCGCTAATGATGATGTTGAAGACGGTGGTGCTGAGGCCACCAATGATGGAGATCCAGACGACGGTATTGAGGCCGTCGTGAGACCAGATGCAGACGGTGGTGCTGATGCCACCATTTTGGATGTCGAGCCAGAGCGTGGTACTGATGCCGCGAAGACAGGTGCCGGTGGTGGTACTAAGGCCACCACATCTACTTTTGTTGAGCGTCCCTCTGTGATGTTACCACCTTTTGTATTTATGGACTGTGGTAACAAGAAAAACAAAAATATGAATAAAGGAAAGGTTTCTGTTCAAATTGTGGATCCATATGTGTTGAATGATAATGATTGTATGGATTCTAATCCTTCACAGGCACGGGGACCTATTCCTAGTCCTCCATCTGAGGAGGCCCCTACCATCCCCTTCCCTGAGGCACTCCGCCGGGCGAAGGGGAATAAAAGAGAAAATCCAAAAAAAGATCAGCAGGTAGAGTTAGGCAATTAGATGATAGACAGATTCAATATTCAGCTGACCCTACAAGAAGCACTCGAGCACATCCCCCTCTTCAAAAAGAACTTGAAAGAAAAGACTACAGTCTGCAGGAAGAGGAGGACCACAGAGATCAGATCCATGTGCTCACTCATTCCACTTACTGCACAATTCAGAACAAACTGCCAGCCAAGCGACCATACATAGGAGTTCCCTATGTCAGATGCGAGATTCAGGAGCAACAGTTTGATCGTACTCTGTTAGACAGCGGCTCTTCAATTAACCTTCTTTCGGCGGTCTTACTCGACCAATTCGAGTTTGGTCCTCTTCTTAGGAGCAGGACAGCCCTTCAGTTTGCTGATAGGTCAACTAAGAGACCGAAGGGGTTATTGAAAGACATGGTCGTTACCATTCAGGGCCTTAATTTCCCCGTGGACTTCGTGTGTTGGACATGGAGATCCCTGAGTCGGTAACCGATGCCCCCATTATACTCGGACGTCCATTCTTGGCCACAGCCAAGGCGGTGACCGATCATGATTGTGGGAGGGTATGTTTTCGCGTAGAGGGCGAAACCATACAAAAAGAGATTATCGAGGAAACCAGAGCCAGAGAACTTGAATGCTCGGAGCAGTCTAGCGAAGCCGCGCAGATGACAGAGGAAGAGCTAGACATCCACCAGGCGTGTGATTTTGTGATGACTGATGATGAATCCAACTGGACAGATCCTGTAGCATCGACCCTTGCCCTGCCTACAGATTCACTATATCTAAAGCTTATGGCAGTCGAGAGCCTGGAGAGCACACCCCTGGATGAGGATACACCTGAGGCTGACAGTGTTGGGATGAGTGGTGCTGATGATTTTCAATCTTGTTCATCTTCTTATGATCCCTCGGATTCAGACATTGATTGGGATGATTTCGATGACTATTTGCCTTGTCTGATTCCTTCTGAGCCAACAGCCATGACAGAGTGCGAGCTAGTGCAGTTTATTGATGATTCAGCAGGCCACCCTTCGTCAGAGATTCATGCAGAGCGAGAGTTCTCACATGCAGACCTGGTTGCCTTCAAACAGACATATCAGAAGCTAGATCTGCCACCTCCCAGTTGTCCAGAACTGAAACCTCTGCCGCAGTCGTTGAAGTATAGATTCCTTGCGGGAGAACCAGATATGCACCCAGTCATTATCTCAGCAAGTTTGACCGGAGAACAAGAATCTCGTCTGATGGAGGTTCTTGAAAGAAGACGCAAGGCAATAGGTTGGAGTATAGCTGATCTTCAGGGGATTAGTCTGACTCTGTGCTCCCACCACATCTATCTTGAGGATGACGCTAAGCCGTCACGTGAGTTCCAACGACGGTTGAATACGAATCTTCGAGATGTAGTCATGAAAGAAATTTTGAAGTGGTGGAGCGCCGATTTTATCTACCCCATCTCCGACTCCAAGTGGGTTAGTTCGTTGCATGTGGTACCCAAGAAGACAGGTATCACTACAGTTGTGAATGAGTCTGGAGAGGAGATCGCTACCCGAGTGCCCACTTCTTGGAGGGTCTGTGTGGACTACAGATGATTGAATGAGGCCACCAAGAAGGATCACTTCCCGCTGCCATTCATTGGTCAGATTATCGAGAGGCTAGCTAGGAAGAGTCATTATTGTTTCCTTGATGGGTACTCTGGGTATAATCAAGTGGCCATTGCACCCGAAGACCAAGAGAAAAGGACATTCACTTGTCCGTTTGGGACTTATGCTTTCAGACGGATGCCCTTTGGTCTATGTAATGCTCCGGCGACATTCCAAAGGTGCATGTTGTCCATTTTTTCGGACATGGTGGGTGACTGTATAGAGGTCTTCATGGATGACTTCTCGGTCTATGACGACGGGTTTGATGCTTGTCTTGAATGCCTAGACCGTGTGCTTCAGTGCTGCATAGAGGTCAATCTTGTATTGTCTTGCGAGAAGAGTCACTTCATGGTGACTCAAGGGACGGTCCTTGGTCATATCATCTCCAACAGGGGCATGGAGATCGATCCGGCCAAGGTGGATATCATCAGAAAACTCAATCCACCATCTAATTTGCATTAGTTGCGGTCTTTTCTGGGGCATGTCGGTTTCTACCGACGGTTCATTCAGGACTTCAGTCGTATTGCCCGACCGCTTACTGATCTGCTGATGAAAGACACCGAGTTCCTTATCAATGATAAGTGTCTTGCATCTTTCGAGACTCTCAAAGATATGGTTGTTTCAGCTCCTGTCCTTCAGCCACCCGATTGGTCTCTCCCATTCGAGATTATGACGGATGCTTCAGATTTTGCCGTTGTGGCTGTGCTTGGACAAAGGAGGGATGGTTTACCGTTTGTCATTCACTACGCCAGCCGGACTTTGGATGCCGCTCAGCGGAATTACACTGTGACAGAGAAAGAGATGCTGGCTGTAGTCTTTGCTCTGGATAAGTATCGATCTTATATTCTCGGATCTCGACTGACCATCTACACATATCACACCGCCAGTACTTAATGGCCAAGAAGGATGCCAAAGCACGTCTTAACAGATGGATCCTTCTGCTCCAGGAATTTGATATTGAGATTAAGGATAAGCCTGGAGTCAAGAATGTGGTAGCAGATCATCTCTCCATATTGGAGAATCTGGAGGAATCTGAGCCCAGCGCACCTATCACAGAGACGTTTCCAGATGAGGCGATCTTGGCTATCACCTCGCTCCCGTGGTATGCCGACATTGTGAACTATCTTATCGCCAAGACGGTCCCACAAGGTTGGCCCAGGCAGAAACTCGAGACCTTCCTGGCGAAGGCCAAGTTTTACCATTGGGAGGTTCCCTTCCTTTATCATGAAGGAGGGGACAACATATGGAGGAGGTGCATTCCTCAAGAAGAGCAGCATAGCGTACTCACATACTGCCACAAGCTTGAGGCAGGAGGACATCATTCTGGAAAAAGGACAGCACAGAAGGTGCTTCAATCCGGCCTATGGTGGCCTACTCTCTTCAAGGATTCTGATGAGTTCATGAAGAGATGTACTGACTATCAGAAGATGGGAACCTGCGGACAGAGAGACATGATGCCCATGCAACCCATTCACTTTTGTGAGGTTTTTGATGCATGGGGGATTGATTTCATGGGCCCGTTTCCTAAGAGTCATGGATTCGAGCATATTTTGCTCGTTGTTGATTATGTCAGCCGATGGGTTGAGGCCATCCCCGCCCGAGCTGCAGATGCTAAAACCGTATGCAAATTTTTGAAGAAAAATATCATTTCACGGTTTGGGGTACCTAGAGTCTTGATTTCATATGGGGGTCTCATTTCATCAATGACAAGGTTAGGGCCCTTGCAGACGAGTTCGGCATTGACCATCGGGTTGCCACACCGTATCACCCTCAGACTAATGGTCTTGCCAAAGTATCGAACCGGGAGATAAAAACAATCTTGTAGAAAGTTGTCCGCCCAGACCGAAAGGATTGGTCACAGCTTTTGGACTCGGTCTTGTGGGCTATCGGACTTCTTTCAAGAGTCCATTGGGGACATCTCCCTTTCGACTCGTTTATGGCAAGCCATGCCATTTGCCAGTGGAAATCAAGCACAAATCCTTTTGGGCAGTCACTGAGTTACTGTTAGATCCCGAGAGTATAGGAGAACAGAGAAGAGCAGAGTTGGCAGCCATGGAAGAACTGAGAGATACAGCCTTTTCCAACAGCCTACAGTACAAAGAGAAAGTGAAAACATGGTACAATTCTCATATCAGCCATAAACAGTTTGAGCCTGATCAGCGAGTATGGTTGTTTGATTCCAGGTTGAAATTATTTCCAGAAAAATTACAGAGCAAGTGGAAAGGTCCATATGTGGTCAGGAAGGTAAATGACAATGGCAGTATTGACATATCCGAATCGTCATCTTCCTCTAACTTCTGTGTTAATGGTCAACGCCTGAAATTATATCTAGATCATGATCCGCCGACCATTGACGTTGCCCCCATTCTTTTGGTATGAGATGTGTTCCTTGACTCACATCATCCGCATCTCATACATGGTGATCAATTCCATCTTCCGCTGTACAGATCCATCTGTTCATATCACTCTTTCATCTGTTGATTTCTCTTCTTATTTTCTTCTTTTCTTCTTTTCCTTTTCTATTTCTTTTATCTATCAAAAAGGTGCCGCCCCTTGTTGATAGTTTTGTGTACTTAGGATGTACTTTGTCCTAAGTATACGGGGGTTTGCACCCCGAGTTCTTTCAATTTTCACTTCGATCCTCTCCATTGTCTCCTCTTCCCGTCTATACTTAGGGATATTTTACCCTAAGTATAGGGGGAGACAATCTGAGTACGATCTGTTCATTCCCACCCGTGACCCTCCCTGCGTTGTGTACAGTCTGCTATACTTAGGATTATTTGATCCTAAGTATAGGGGGGACGATCAACTTCTCATTGGTTCATTCATTTATTCTTTAGACTTGTCTATACTTCGTACGAGTTATGTCTTCTCTTTTCTCTCCGATCTATGAGGACATAGCTCAAGCTAAGTATGGGGGGTCGTATATACTGTGTATATACTTTAGCCATAACTCGTACTTTCGTATTTTCTTAATAATATGGCTAATAATTCTTTAAAATTCATTAAAAACCCTAATAAAAAGATGTTACCATTCCTCAAATTCTTTTTGTATCTACTTATTAAAAAATCAGGTGAAAATGTTTTTTGCAAAATGTTTGAAAAATAGTTTGAAAATCTTTGTAAACATTTATTGAAAACTATTTTGAAAATATTTTGTTACATGTTTTCAACCTTTGTAAAAATGTGTGGTTTGTAAAATTTCTTTTCTTTGTGTGAAATAAAAAGTTTGAAAAATGATTTGCAAATGGTTTGAAAATGGTTGCAAAAATATTTTGAAAAATCTATTTATACTGTTTGAAAACCTTTGCAAAATGATTTTCAAATGTGTGTACATGTTTGTAAAAAGTTTGTAAAAACTATTTTGGACTATAGTTTTCAAAAATTCTTTGAAAAACTTGTGTCAAATAAGTTTGAGGAATATATGAACATCTCACCAAAATCCACTATGTACTTATAAAATTGATCACTTACCATTGTAAATTCTTAAAATCCACATCTTGTAAATATAAGAAGCACTCTCGTGTACATATTTTCACCTAGTTTTTAACCAAAACATTTTGATTTCAAAAATCCTAAAAACATTTGCAAAACTAAAATTCAAAAAACATGTGAAAAATCTTTTTGAAAAAAAAATGCATATGCATCATCATCATCTTTTCAAAAATCCATAAAAAGTTCAAAATCTTTAAAAATTGCATCACAAAAATAGTTTCTGCATTCTGTATCGCATTTGCATAGCGTGAGCATTTTTCGGATCGAGTTTGATAGTTGAACAAGTCTAAGTAAAATCCAGAGATTGGAGCTTGATTGGACCTTAAAGTCTACCTAATAACATGAACCATATAGGAACTGGGTTTGAGGTACTTCAGGTCTAGTTGACTTAATTCTTTGAGGATCACGGGACTTGGTTCAATGGATTCTTGGCTGCCTAAGTAGAGTATTTCGGAGCACACGCATGATTCTTGTTGATAATGACCTAACTTGGACACCTACACCTTTCACATGGCTCAACTCAGTTGGAGTGATGAGGGGATTGGATTTGCTGGTATGAGACGCACACAAGTGGAAACATTTGTCCTCCTCTAGGGAGGGAAGTGCACTCCAACCCGTTCAGTGATAAGGAAGTCTAAAGACAGGAGGTTGTGGGTTGTAATAAAGCTTCAAAAGAGGGATAGTCTACTAGCTCAAGAGGAAAAACTCCTTATGTAAATGATGTTGTGAATAGACTTTCGGAAAAAAAAAGAGTTCAAGCATGTACAAAAAAAATAAAAAACCTGCAAAGTATGTACAAATGTTGTAAAGCCAATAAGCAAGCTTGAGTTCCAAAGTCAAAGATGTGAGCCTGCAGCTGGATGACTTGACTACACTGGTCTTGCATCCCAGGATAGGTAGCTACACTGGCTACCGTCCATTCTTCTCTTCACCCCCTCCTCTTGAGCTGGTTGCCACTTGAACTTAGAAGGGAATACCCCGCTCCTCGAGGACGGAGTTATTGGATTTGGGAATCATTGGGTTGTCGTACTAGAGAAGTCAGTTTCTTTGTCATTCTAGTTGAGGAGAGCCACCATCACTTACACTGTACGAGTCAGACTCATAGTCGTAAGAGTTTGCTATGAATTGAGATATTTCTGACCTGGCTATTGAGGAGACTTGAGCAGAGTTTTGGGATTCTCAAGGACTGTTGGATTTCAAATTCGGTTCTCATTAAGGTTCTGCCCGCACTAAAATTCCAAAGGTCCGACTTAAGCTCCAAACTTTGATTTTGCGAAGACAAGTTTGATGATCAAATAAAATCCAAATTTCTTCTTTTTCCTTTCTTTCTTTTCTTTTTGCACTTATTGCATAAATGTTTGCTAGGGACTAGCAAAGGTAAAGTATAGGGGGATGATGAAACCACATTTCATCATCTTTATTCTATCATTTTGGCATCAAAAACCCTAGCAAATGCCTGTAAATAGCATTAAATAGAGCAATTTAGCATGCATACATGTGCATCCAATTAGTGTGTAAAATACTGTATTAAAAGCCAAAATTATAGAATAATTAAAAGAAAAGAAAAAGAATAAAATATTGTAAATATTTTATGACCCAAAACCCCGAGACCTAGGCATCTTGATGAATAGGTCGACAAGGAATAAAGTAGGGGGAGATAAGGGTCAAATACCTATATTTTCTATTCATTCTTTACTCATTTTGGGACCTATTTTTGGTTCCACTTTTATGCATCAAATAAAGAAACCTTGTAATGAACGTTGTAGATAATTTTATATAGAAAAATACAAAATTGATTTCACTAAAAAATAAGGTACAGATAAAAAGTTATGGTCTGAATAAAAATCCAGAATCCCAACTTCCCAGACCTGTATCTCACAAGTGAAAACTCCAAATGCAGCAAACTCACCTTTAATTGTATATAGAACAAAATAATCTATTTAATGATGGTGGTTTCGCATTTGGCGGAGCTACGGTTTGAAAGTTGAATTTTGGACCCACATTGTACAGTTAAACTGATTAAAATATTCCATTTAATATTTATTCATTATTTTTATAATTTTATATTTTTATAATTTTGTAAATATTATTTATAATAATTAAGTACATTAAAACATGAATAAAAAATCAAAGAAAATACAAAATAAAATTATATGTATATAGAATACATAGGTACTATACTTATACATATACCTATATGATACCTACTCATATTTTATTAAATATACCAAATAATTCAGAAAAAAAATAAAAATATATTTACATGTATAAAAGTATTTTATAATTTTATAAAATAATAAACAGAATTAAAGAAATTAAAAATACCAAAATAAAAATAAAATACTAAAATATATAGGTATTATACCTATAAGGGGTATAAAAGTAAACTTATAAAAATATATCTCATAAAATTAATTAAAAAATCATAATAAAATACTACATAAAATAACAAATATTTTTTATTTAATAATGATAATTTAATTCGGCCTTCTTCTATTTTTAAATGAATTAATAAAAGTTTTAATCAGGGTTTTTCCTGGTTGGTCCACGTGGACCAACCAGGCGCAAACCCTAGTTGACCCTGGTCAACTAGGTGTCCTAGACCCCTGTGGACTCTAACAGCCTCGTTTTTGCTCCGCCTTTGCGGATTTTTTGAGGCCTCATCTTTCATCCTTTGAGGATGATTCCTTCTGCAAATATGTTCCTCGATCATCCCTCTAGCTCGCCCATGACTAACATTGGCTTTTGGACCCAAGATTTGTAAAATATTCATCGATCTAGGAGCCTCGCCAGTCATGGGATCAAACCAAATATATGGAGCCCTCCACTTTCGATTCAAGATTGAACACCTTCGGTCCACCCTTCCTCGCTCCGCTCGTGCTCCAAGCCTTCCTGGAGGTGACAGCTCCAGCGGCGTGCATTCAGCCAAGGCAGAGGAAGTCGGAGGCGTCTCCACCACCTCCCGCAACTCCGGCGGTTAAGGTACCCTTCCCTCCGGTCTACACCGTCGAGGATGCCATATCCCACCTTTATTTCGTTGCATTTTGTTTCCCATTTCCTTAGCTTTAAAAGCCCTCAAGAAATTTCCAAATCCGTCGAGTAATTCGCCCAATCTCATCTCCTCGCCGGAGCGCAACTCCGGCCGAGCACCACCCTTTCGTTTCGCGTTGCCCCTTCGCCACCACGAGGTCCAGGCAACTTGCCCTGGACCCTCTCACTTTGTTTTGCAGGTCAAAGAGCGTTGACTCGCACCTGGAGGCGATTTTGGAGCCTCGCCAGAGCTCACAGGGCTCTATAGCTCCGCCACCCACTCGCGAGCAGCTCGGCCACCACCAAGCTCTTTTGAAGCCCCCAGGAGGAAGAAGAGACCATAGGGACCCTCCAGCCGCATTTTGGAGCCAAGAACGTCACCGGAGCAGGAGCAGCACCTCGGAGAACCTTGGCTCGTCGGAGTTCGTCTGATTTTCTTGCTCCAGCCTTCACCGCCGTCGGATCGAGGAGGAGCTCCAGAAGCTACAGCCGCCGTTGAATCTGAGGGAGCCCACCCGTTGATCTTCATCGCCAGATCTAATCTTCGCCATCCACGTGCAAACCGTCATTGGGCTTCCCTGTGCTGCCACGTAGATAAGTGGATCCATCCGCGCCGTTCATCAACGCTTGTGCGAGGGAATTTTGCAAGTATACCCCCGCACATTTTGTAATTTTATTTTAGTCTAGAAACTTTAAATGGTAGTTTAAATATTTTGTAAAATTTGCAAGTAGGCCCTCGAACTTTCTATATTGGCACATAGGTCCTCTGCCACGTCACCTCACGTGACCTGTTCACGTGAGGTGTGGGCATTTTGCAACGAGGCCCTCGTCCCATTAGTTATTTCGTTTCAGTACCAGGAGTTATAGTTTAAGTGTTAAATTTTTGGAAAAATTGCATGTGAGCCCCCGGAGGTTGTTGAAATTACTTTTGGGTTCCTGCCAGGCGCGTGCAAGTCACGCGCCCTGGTGGGTATTTTGTGCCGATACCCTTGCGGGTTTGAATATTTGTATCTGGTCCTTAAATTCGAATATTAAGTGTTATATTTTGTGGAAAATTGCTTGGATGCCCCTGGATGTTTTAGTATTTGAATATATACCCCTTCTAGGCTGTGACATTTTTTGTGAACTTGTTTGATTTATTTAAGGCATCATTTGAACTTGAAAAATTCAACAACAATCACACGAAGCTCCTGTTCACTTACACTTTCACACCATATTTTTAGTTTTTGATTTTATTTCATTTTTGTATTTATTCAAAATCAAAAACTTACCATTTCAGTACTGTTTAGCTTAGAAAATACCAAAAAATATTAAAATACCTTGAAAAATTCCAAAAAAATTACCCTGTGTCTATTTTAACCTATTTTAGTGTCAGTTCAAAAATCACTAAAAATTTCAAAAGAAAAACCTTAAAAAATTAGAAATTACTTAAAAACTTCAAAAAAATATAAAAAATTATAGAAAATTCCAAAAATTGCAAACTCAGTTCATGTTTCTTCCTTATTTTATTCTCTTTGTTCTAAAACTGATTTGGGAAAATTTTGAGATCATTTGATATTTTTCTTTCCCATTTTAGTCTCGGCCAGATTGTTAAATCACTGTTTTCTTTATTTCACTTTTTAAAAATACCAAAAACATTTTGAAAAATACCCAAAAATCACAAAACAGTAAAAAATCATAAAAATACCAAAAAGATTTTATTTCTGAATTTTTGGCTATTTTTGCATATTTTTATAAATATTATAGCACCTCTTTTATTACCTTGTTCATATATTCCAATATTGAAAAAGAAGGAAAAAATATAAAATATAAAATATAAAATATAAAAATCAGAAAATTAAAAATCAAAATACAAAATTAAAAAATTAAAAACCCACAAAAATCTTTGCTTAGCATTAGTGTAGACATCACTTCACATCCACACACACACATTTGTTTGATCTGCCCTATTCGCTCCCTGTGTTCGGACTCTCGGCATACTTGCTCTACACACCATTTATGTAGAGTTAAAAATAAATTTTAACTTCACATTTATTTCTTATTGCTTGATCTATAGTGTGGGTTAATTGTTGACTTTAGTCCAGGATTCATTGCGGGTCACCGCAGCGACCTCGGTTGTCTCCGCCTTGTGTGAGACATAATTTTAGACCCCGTGAATTTTGGGCTAAATCACTAGCCAAATGAGGATCTCACTACTGGCACCGAGAAAAAGCGATCTGAATCTCTGATACCATTCTTTCTTCATTATATATTGAGATCTTCTTCGAACTACCTAGACTTATATACTAGTCTTTCAGAGACTGACTGCGCTCCCACTTCACACTGCTCTTTATGGGAAATCATGGCGCAAGAAAGACCACATCAGAAATGCTACGCGCATTTTCACATATAGCTTGTGCTTCGCATATAGCTTGTCTTTCCTCAATGTATCTCTACTCTCGAACTGTGACCTGAGGTCTCTCTCTTGCTGGGCTTGACTATCAGCCCAAAATGTACAATGATACCAGACTTCAAATCAGCTTAGTCCGCTCCTCGAGTCGCTTTCTATAGGACTTCACACCCAGACGTCTGATCAAGGAAAGCCTCCTCCTTGCCTTTAGCGATTGAAGGACTAGGGTGAGATATAGTAAACGTAGGAGTCAGAACTGGCTGAGAGGACGAAGGACTATAGGAATCGTCTTTCGCCGGACTTGATATAGTTTTCTTGGCTTTTGACGCTCACTTTCAAAACCGGTCTAGAACGGATTCCTGTGTGTCCATCTCACCACACACTGCCCATATCATCTTAATAGAGGAAGACAGCCCCAAAGCATAGGCTTTTATCGTGAGATCCCTAGCCTTTTCATAGACGACGTCATTCCTATCCGAACTTCTCACTTCGCAGGGACTATCTCATAGCCAGGAATCTACTATCAAATCAAAAGGCTCCTACCCATTATTTATATATCTATTTCTCAAATCTCAGCGCACAAAAGAAAAAGTTGGAAGTGGAATACAGGGACAAGGTTTCTAGGCTTGAATTATTTATACTATATAAAAGGGTTAGAGAGTGTGAGCTTAGTTGACGAAGCGAGCGTAGACGTGCGTCAGAAGGTGGTGACAAAGGTCAAAAGGAAAAGAGATCGGGAGTATTTTGATGATGATTAGCTTTTTTTCTGAAACTTGCTCTTCTCCTTAGTTCCTTTTCCTTCTCTGAATCCCTCACAGGATGTTACCTAGTATGGAGGGATTCGTGATTCAAATGGGTCTTCTTGCCAAGCTTGACAATTTCTTTGATATTATAGCTAAGGCTATTTCCCTAAGCACTTCCAGAGGGTGCTGGAGTTCGAAGCAATCTGTCTACCTTCCGGAAAGCTCAAGTTAAGGGATTGGGCAGAACTCAACTATCTTGCATGGAGCGAGCAAGCCTAGTTGACGAAGCGAGATCAGACATTCTCAGCCGCAGGATGAGAGGAAAGATAGGACACATCGGTCAGGCTTCAAAGTGAGGACCTTATTGTGTATAATGTGTCGGAGGGGCTGACATAGAAAGTGGAAATGGAGGCTGCGACCGGCTTGCCCTTGGGGCTTCGTCGCCGGAGGGGAAGCCAGATAGGATAGGAAGGTAGAATAGCCTCAGACATCCCTAATCAATCAGTCAGTGAAACAGAGCGTAGAGACTCAGATTCCCCGGCGGTATCAGAGGGCAAGGACTAGGTGATCTGCCTCTTTTCCCCTAGGTCCATTCACATTCTTCAATGCAGTGCAGCATCTCTCGCTTGAGGATAGACTGCTGCCTTTCCCGAAGGGGACAAAGTAGCTCACTTCTTTTGACTCACCCCCTTTCAATCCGAAACTAGCCTCTTGTCAGAAGATGCTGAAGGGTGTCTACTGCTTTTGTTTTGGCGCTTTTTTTCAATAATCCTATTTCTGAATCAGCTGATGCAACAGATTGAGCTTTGGCTCCAGCTCTTGCAGTGGTGAAAAGGGTGGACCAGTAGTCGAACCAGGGTTGAGGGATACTGAATTTCTGGGAAGACTTTTGAGCTTTCTTCGCACCTGACTCACCGCTGACACATCGGGCATAGTGGGTTTTGATTCAATGGAAAGTGGATTCGACCCGGAGGAAGGATCGGGCCAGTGGACACTGACGCGGACCACTCTTCATAGTCCTCGTGGTCGCATCTCGAAGAGCATTGAAGTGCCTCATCAGATCTCAGAAAGTGTCCAGTAAGCTATATATAGTAGCTCCACCCGTCCGCGATGCATGGAAAGAGGATCCAGCTGAGCTCCTTTTTCAGGCCCCATATAATGACGTCCCAGAATGACTAGTTCAACGCCCTTTGTTCCTTTCCTGACTCTACCACAGTCCTACCTTGCTTGCGAATGTAGACGATCGAGTCTTAGGTATTAGCCGGCCTACTCATCCCTGTCGGTCGAGCCGGCTACGTCATTATAGTTCCTTGCCTCATATATAAATTGCGCTAGCCGTGTAGCTGTTACTGTCGTACCCTCCTACTACTTGACTTATCCCGCCTTTCACGTATATATATGACGCAACTGGTCGGACCCCTCGGGTTATGTTATCATCTTTGACGGGAAAAGAGGCTCATTTTCTCCTTTACCAGACCGCTAGGGGAAGTATAGAGAGTGTGAGAATCCGAGATCCTAGTCTTCGGCAAATCATCAAGAGCTAGCTTGCCCGACCTTCCGATTAATTCAAGTAGGTCAGCTCTCTATAATTCGCAGTAGGCCTATCATTATTCAAAAAGGTCAGCATTTTCTTCTTCAGACGTGGTTATGGTGGCTCTTTCTCTGTCGAATGTCATAGGCTTGATCGTGAACGCGATATATAATAGAGGAAGCCCAGCCCATTTATATAGGTAGAACAACTCAAAAGAAAATGAGAGAATATCGTTATTCATATCATCATATCATCCACTATGACCTCGCTTCCTATGGAGCCCTTTTCTCAAGGAGGCAGAGGAAATCTTTCTTGGAAAGGGTAGATAAAGTGGGACTGATCCTGCCCTCACATCTACAACCTCTCCCGGAAGAGACTTGATCATGTCGTACTTCTTGCTCTTTTGGGCGTGGGCAAATCAGACTTCCTATATGAGACACCTATCCCTCTTTTTGCCAGGAAGGTAGAATGGTCTTGCATATATTGATTTGAATAGGCTTCGAAGACTAGCATTTTCCCTCTTTTTGTGTGCTATCCTGCCCTAATAACTAACTCTGCTTGGGCGCGATCTCTTCGATTTCTCTCATATAGTCTGGAACCCTCGGAGCAGGAATTTCGAAGACAATATAGGTGGAAGAACATAGTCAATCCTTCCTGATACTAGACCCGCGAGTGAGTGATGCCAGGGAGAATATATAGAACATATTCGTTTTGGGGCTGAGTCTTCGCCTTTTGAGAACAAAGAAAGCGGACTTCCTAGCCTACCTTTAACCCTGTATAATTCTTTCTCGATTCAAAAAAAGAGTAGTGGAGAAGTCCTAATATATTATAGTAGCAACTAGTGCTAATAAAACATCGATTTCACCCCTTCCACTTCTTGGCTCTCCCAGTATAGGCTGGAGATGGGGGAGTCCTGTAGGTTTCAGCAGAGTGAATGCCAATGACGCACCCATCTTTAAAGCTCGCCCTATAATCGCGGTCCCAGCACTGTTTGCTAAGAGGTTCTATGTTTTGTAATCTCACAGTTGACTTGTCCCCAGTCTCCCTTTCTTTAAGGGGTGGTATGGCTTTTCGGTCACAGTCGCAACTCTTTCGTCTACCCCCCTTCGGGTGCGGGCGATGCAGGATCGCAACTCTCTTCCAATACCTCAAGCTGCAAAGTCTCTTGCAAGAAAGACACCCTTCAGTCTATTCACCTTTCACGTATTTGATCTACTGCTTCCCATAACTTGACTTAAAGGAGTGTGTATCATTTATCAATGAGGCCCTATCAATTAGTATTACACAGAAGAAAGAAGTTATAGAAACTAATACAATTAGATCAGCTCTTCATAGACAAGCTTGGGATTTGCGTAATCGAATTCGAGCCCTGTAGCGGAGGTCTAGAAGGCGGATTGTCTAATGGTGAAGTCAGAAGGTCTTCCGAAGATGGGTGTAGAGAAGAAATACTAAGTCGTCCTCTCTGATGGAACGTACGTGGTAGCGGGGGTAGATGAGCCAATGGTGGGGTCCTTAGGGACAGCTACCACACCTGACTCTCTGTTAAAAGTCAGGATATCACATCCCTTATAAATAGCTCTGATGTGGGAGCTTGCGCACTCTCTTTCTCATCATGACTCTCTTTCCCCTTAGTGCTATCTAGATCAGGTGACCACTAGACTACGGAACCAATTGGTCTATTTTGGCTACTTGCACAACGACTTTCAGGTCAGAGTGAACAAGCGAATCTTTCTTGCTTCCTCCAACCAACTACGTTCTTTAGTTGGTCATCCTTCTTTAGGTGAGGGGAGTGATGACCTGTCGAATCCCTAGACTCAGGCGAGTCTGTTGGGGAGGACCCCCTTCCCTGACGAGCTCTATCTGTGGTGATGGCCTTCGACCATAATACCCTAAACTCTCTTTTTTGAACAAGCCAGAGGAAGAAGCATGTTCCAGGTCAAGTTCTGATCTAGAGAAAAGAGCCCTAGTTAGTAGGCCAAAGCAGCAAGAATCCGTGAAAGGAAATCCCTCCTTCCCCCGTAGCGAGGAGTCAAATCCAATCCTCCCTGGACCTTTATCAACCTCCGGGTTATGTGGGAGGGGGGTTTGCGATTCAAAGAGCCATTCCTTAAAGACCCACGGGGGGTGATTCACTTCAACTTCTCCCCAAAGCCCACAGGAAAGAGCATCCAATTCCTACTAGGGCTCATTTCATCTTTCTTTCCATTTCTTTGTGGTGTGGAAAATTGAGTACTCATTCTTGAAATGTCTCATAATAGTCTGCATTGGAATATTCCATTCTTGTCGGGGAAGAGGGTAGAGAGCGTAGATGGAAAAGAAGATCAGCCCTCATATAAGATGATACGCGGGAATCTTTTTGACGATTCGAGAAGTGTGATAAGGGAGAGGAGGCGAGCGAGGGTCAAGCAGTGTCTTTTCTTGGACTCTTTCCCCTTCCTGTTCTCCTATGATTTAGAGAGTCCTGGTTTAGTAGATAGGTGCTAGAAAAGCCTCGGTCTGAATAGAGGAAAAGAGGGATGCCCTATTTTTTATATATTTATCTATGCACTGGCAGTATAGGCCAACTTTGTTGTAGGAACATATGGAAGGCCATATAACTACTCCCGTTTCTCTTAAAAATTCGCACAAGCGAATAGTAAATACTAACATTATCTAGCTCTGTATGCGTACACGTACAAAAAGTTGTGCATTCATCGATATATCTCCCGTCGTTATATGTATAATAATAAAATATTAATCGTTGCTTTTCCACAGGGCGTTTTTTAGTTCTATGCCACTTATATTACGAAGTATTAGTTATGCTCCTTTTTTTTGCAATATCAGCCGTGTCCCTACTTTCTTGCATTGTTACCACTTGTCTATCAATCTAAAAAGTGTTCTTACCGTTGTGTCCCTTTTAGATTTTGTAATATCAATTATGCTCCTCAGACTATTCTAAAAAGGGTTTTTTAAATTAACATGGTGTAACGGATCGGGTTTGTTAAAAAAAATCGTAACTAATTCTGATGATAATAAAATTTATATTATTGTTATTATTAAGAAAGAGATAACAAATTAGAAACAACCCTACCTAATTATCACAATTATCCTTTAATTAAATTGTTATTTATCTCATTATCAGTACCTATAAAAAGGGCATGATGCCCTCCATTAGTCTCACCATACTCCATACACGTGAGGAAGAGAGATTTCTAGAGAGAGAGAGGAAGATAGAGAGAGAGATCGTCGACGGCATATTCCATTCCGGCAACAACAACCTTCGTCGGCGGCATCGAAGTTGTGATCCGACGAGATTGAAGGAACAAGGACGTGGTCAACAACGTCCGGATTGGTGCTAATTTCTATCGTCGACGAGGTATGTGTCGAACACATAGGATCGTTAAGTGACGTTTTGTGTTGATCCTTATTTTAGAATGATGATAATAAACATATGTGTCGAACCCCACAGGATTGCGACGTAAGATTTTAGTAATTTCGTTCAAAAGTTCAAGTCATACGCTCGTAAATGTCATTCTTGTTTTCTTTTCTACCACCGGCAAACTGGACCGATATTGATGTACATGTCATAATTAGTTTTTCGTATATACATGAACTACAGAAACTTTTATTAGTCTTGTGTCTGTACAAATTTGGGATCATCTCTATCTAATCCCCAATGCATGAGTCCATTATCTTGGGTGGTAATTATGTTATATGATCTTAATTTGTCCTCGGCCTCCTTGGTGGGGTCTGATCTTATTGTCGCTCTGGTCTCTATTCGTCGTCGTTTCAGTGTTTTTAGTATTTCCGTTTGGTGTGTTTAAGTGGTGCAAGAATTTGGTAATTTGGGTGAAGTATGAACTATCGTCAGTCGTTTTTTCTTATGCCAACCGTTTGCTTCTAGTTGTGTTTTGTCGAACTCTATGAACTAAATAAATCTTGATGCTATAATGCATATGGTGAATTTCGGGTAAAAAAAAGGCCAAGTAATTCATGCATCCACGGACTTATATTCAAATGATGGCCTCGCATGAAATTCCAGTAGATATATATTACATATTTGGCATTAATGTCCTATGTAGCATCCCTTTTATATAATGCATATTACATTGACACGTTTTCGGAGAGGAACCTGATTCAAGTGCGAATTCTTGGGTTACAAAATATTATCTACTCCAGTTATCTGATATAAATTACTAAAATTTCATATCCATATTTCTTTTTTTGGGGACAAAGGGTTAGCAAAAAGATATTCGTTAATAGTTGCATTACTCGATCAGATCGACAATAATAAAAACATTAGAGTTATAAAAACCCATTAACATCGTGTCCTCACTAACATATTTGTTTTACTATTAATACAGACTTACAGAGAATGTAATGCAAAGTTAATTAAATTGCTTATACTTTGAACGTTTAAGTTAAGAAATCATT
Source organism: Ottelia alismoides (assembly GCA_037367405.1). Lineage (NCBI taxonomy): Eukaryota > Viridiplantae > Streptophyta > Magnoliopsida > Alismatales > Hydrocharitaceae > Ottelia > Ottelia alismoides. The sequence goes on from JAZKJV010009277.1 coordinate 897,703, forward strand.
GTGATAACTAAATACAATTAGGTTTATGTGCATGATTATAAGTTTAAGATTTTGGCACCGACTCGAATTAAGGGGTCGTAAGGGCCTAAAGGGCCAACGCCTTCCGAGGGCGTGAGGCAAAATATAAGTCCTCTACAGTTGTAGCTACACTGTCATGTTATGTATTGTTATGAACCGCTTGTGCCGGCGGTAAGCCATCAAAGCCATCAAAGCCGCCTAAGAAGTAACAATCAAGACCACTCTAAACATGAAAAAAATGTCATGGGCATATGTGCAATATATGTTAATATTATGTGCATATATGCAATTATGTTACTGTTATGGACTTATGTGTAAGTTCCGTTAAATTTAAGTGCAAGAATGAAACTTATGTTAATGTTATGGACATATATGCAATTTATGTCAATGGTTTGTGCATATTTGTCATTTATAATAATTTTAAAGGTACACGTTCAATTATGCTATTGTTAAGTGCGCAAGTGCAAGTTATGTGAATATTATGGGCATACATGCAAATATGGAAAAACTGGCGGGTATATGTTCAAATATGTTATGTGATTCATGGTTATGAAGGGAATTTTGTTATATGCATTAAATAAGTTAATTTATGTTTTATGTGATAATGACCTCTGTGACTTGTTTTCTACGCTAGCCGGCTTGACCATAACTTGGCACATACTGAGCGTTATGCTCAGAACATGTTTTGCCAACCTTTTCAGGAGAACGAGACGATTAGATCATTAGCGGTCTAAGGGAAATGACACAGTCTTCAAGAAGTAGGATCGGTATGAAGCTACTGCGGGTTTGCCTTGGAAGGACGTCTTTTATGCTCACTGGAATAAGAAGATCGTGGACATGATTTCACCTAGTTTATTTATCTTTTCTTTAATTAAGGAACTCTTGGAATTGTGAACTTATTATGAATATGGAAAAGTTTTTTTGTTGGTTCTCTACTGCTCTTTTAAGCCATGATTGATGCTATGAGTAACGTTCCCGAGATGTCCGCTGAGTTTCTCGCTTCCGCCACATTCTCGGACGATCGGGTTCGTTACAGGTGGTATCAGAGCAGGAGTTCCTCTAGGCATAAGATATCCGACCAATTCAAACTTAGATCCCCTAGTTTTAGAAAATATAGCCTTTTGACCGTAAATTTCAGTTGTAATAATTTCATATGGCCCTTCGTCGTGGGAATGCGGCGAACGGAGATCGTGACTCTTCATCTACCCAGGATATGGCTATGGACATGCAACGTCAAATGTTGGAATTGATGACCATGATGGCTCAGCAGCAAAAGCACCAAGGGCATGGTTCTAGTGGATTGACACTGAAGACTTTCATTCAGCATGATCCACCTATCTTTAGAAGAGAACCTGAGCCGGATAAAGCTGAGCATTGGTTGAGGGAAATGGAACTTGCTTTTGAGGCGACTGATTATCCTGAGGAGAAGAAGGTGATATTTGGCACTTATCGTCTACGCGACAATGCGAAAGAATGGTGGACCTCTTGTAAAAGCATACACTTTGCTGAAAAAATCACTATCGAATGGAAGAACTTTAAGGAACGTTTCACCGAGCGTTACATTCCTCGGCATGTTCGAGATGCAAAAAGGCTGGAAATTATTGAGCTTCGACAAGGGAGTTTATCTGTTGAACAATATGCTTCCAAATTCTAAGAGCTGGAAAAGTACGGAAAAGGAAAACGCGAAAATGAAAGACAACGTGCTAGGAAATTTGTCGAAGGCTTGAAGTCATGTTTGGGCATGAAGGTGCTCACTCGAGGCCCCCATACCTTTTCGGATGCAGTTTCAGCAGCTGTGAAGATCGACTCAGCCTATAAAAGAATCCAACAACAAGGTGGTGGAAAACGTCCCCATTCTGCCGACAATAAGAAGGGTAAGCATGATTAGGATAAAGGAAAGAAGCCCAGAATCGAGAATGCCACGAAAGATAAACCAGTATATCCTCTATGCCCTCACTGCGATAGGAGGCACACCGGAGAATGTTATAAGCTTACAGGAGCTTGCCTGGCTTGCGGACAGAAGGGGCACTTTATTAGAGATTGTCCCAAGAAGAAAGAACAGAACTCTGGATATCAAAAGAAGCACGTCAAAGGACGGGTGTTCGCTCTACCTACAGGAGAGGAGGAAGATGGACACGCCACAGTGGAAGGTACTCTTTCTATTGCAGATCAATTGAGCTATGTTTTATTTGATTCTGGTGCATCGCATTCTTTTATCTCTCATCGATTCGCCAACAAGTTGAATTTTGTGGTTATTGAACTTCCATACACACTTAGTGTGACTTCACCAATGGGTGAACACTCTACTTTGGGAACCTACATGGCGGATGTGCCTGCCCTTGTTGAAGGACACAATCTACCAGCCAACTTGATATTACTACAGATGAATAACTTTGACGTTATTTTTGATATGGACTGGCTTTGGGAGCACTATGCAGCCATATATTGCAGACAAAAGAAGGTGGTTTTCAATAAACCACACATGACAGAATTGGTCATTCGTGGAGACAAGAAGAGAAGTCTGATGATTATATCAGCTCTAACAGCACATCGATTGATAGCTACCGGTTGCACGACTTATTTGGCTAGCATAATAAGTACAAAACCCTCTATGGTGCAACTTGAGGATTTGGACGTCATACGTGATTTTCCGGATGTTTTTCCAGATGACCTCTGGGGCCTTCCGCATAGAAGGGAGATTGACTTCACTATTGATGTGTTACCGAGTACTACACCCATCTCTAAGGCAAATTACAGAATGGCTCCTGCGGAATTGGATGAGCTGAAAAAGCAATTGCAAGAACAATTAGATAAAGGGTTCTTGAGACCAAGTGTTTCTCCTTGGGGTGCTCCTGTATTATTCATGAAAAAGGACGGGTCCCTTAGGCTCTGCATTGATTACAGGGCATTGAATAAAGTCACCATAAAAAATAAGTACCGGCTACCTCGCATTGATGATTTGTTCGATCAATTGCAGCAAGCAGCGGTCTTCTCCAAGATTGATCTTTGCTCTGGTTACCATCAGCTCAGGATCAGGGATGAAGACATATCAAAGACAACTTTCAGGACAAGATACGGGTACTATGAATTCTTAGTGATACCTTTTGGCCTCACAAATGCGCCCGCTGCATTTATGGAGTTGATGGATAGGGTATCCGAGAATACCTGGACAAGTTTTTGATTGTCTTTGTTGATGATATTTTGGTTTATTCACCAGATATCGAACAACACCGAGTGCATCTTCGATTAGTTCTTGAGATATTGCAGCGACACCAGCTTTATACTAAATTATCCAATGCGACTTTTGGCTTCAGGAAGTTGCATTCCTTGGTCATGTTGTATCCAAGGATTTCTGTGGATCCTGCGAAGGTGGAGGCTGTTTTAAATTGGAGTCAGCCCAAGAATGTCTCTGAAATCCGTAGTTTTCTAGGACTGGCAGGATATTATAGGAGATTCATCCAAAATTTTTCTAGGATCTCCCTACCTCTGACCTGATTGTTGAAAAAGGATGTAAAGTTTGAATGGTCTCACAAGTGCGAGCAAAGCTTTCAAGAGTTAAAGCAAAGATTGACGACTGCTCCTGTTCTCACGCTATCCTCGGGTATTGGTGGATTCGTGGTCTACACTGATGCATCTGGCTCTGGTTTGGGATGTGTCCTCATGCAGCATGGAAAAGTTGTGGCTTACGCATCCCGACAGTTGAAAGAAGCTGAAAGAAATTATCCGACGCATGATTTAGAACTTGCAGCAGTAGTTTTTGCACTAAAGATATGGCGTCATTATTTATATGGAGAGAAATTTGAGGTATTTACTGATCATAAAAGCCTCAAGTATATCTTCTCTCAGAAGGAACTGAATTTGAGGCAGAGGCGATGGTTGGAGTTTTTGTCAGACTATGATCTTTTCATTGACTATCATCCGGGAAAGGCGAATGCAGTCGCTGACGCGCTTAGCAGGAAATATGAAGGGAAGCTTGCAAGTATGAAATTGCAATGGCAGTTAATGAAAGATTTAGAGGAATGGAACCCTTTTATTGAAAAAAATACTAAAGTTCTTATGGATGGAATGAAAATCCACTCATCATTGGTAGAGAAAGTTATGTTGGCTCAGAAGGATGATAATGACCTTCAAAAATTGATAATCGCTTCTCAAAAAGAAGGATATGATTTCTCAATCGAGATAGATGGAGCATTGAGGTTCCGTAATAGATTGTGGGTTCCTAATAATAGTGAATTAAAGCACGAAATTCTTGAAGAGGCTCATAGGTCCATGTATACCATTCATCCCGACACTACAAAAATGTACAAAGACTTACAATGGAATTTTTGGTGGCCTAAGATGAAGAACGACATTGCAAAATTTGTGTCGATGTGTCTTATTTGTCAGCAAGTAAATATTGAGCACCAAAAGCCTGCAGGTCCTTTGCAATCACTAGAAATCCCTGAATAGAAATGGGAGCATATCACTATGGATTTTGTTTGCGGGTTGCCAAAAACAAAGAAGGGGCGCTTCGACACTATTTGGGTGATTGTTGATCGTTTAACGAAGTCGGCACATTTCTTACCCATCAGATTAGATCAATCTACAGAGAGCCTTGCTGAATTGTATGTGAATGAGATAGTGAATTTGCATGATGTTCCGTTATCGATCGTGTCAGACAAAGATACAAGATATACCTCCCGATTATGGAAGAGCGTGCAGGATGCTTTGGGTACTAGTTTGAAGTTCAGCACATCATTCCATCCTCGGACTGATGGACAATCTGAAAGAACAATCCAGACATTAGAAGACATGTTGAGAGCGTGTGCCCTCGACTTTGCTGGAAATTGGGATAGATATTTGCCTTTGGTTGAATTTGCTTATAACAATAGCTATCATGCAAGTATTAAGATGGCTCCTTTTGAAGCATTATACGGCCGACCTTGTAGATCCCCTTTGTGCTGGAGCGATGTTGGGGAAAATACATATTGGGAGCTGAATTAGTCCAAGTTTGTACGAAGGGTGTGGAAGTAATTCGGAAGAGACTTTTAGCCGCTCAGAGTAGACAAAAGTATTATGCTGATTGTCGAAGGTGGGAATTGAATTTTGAGGTAGGTGACCATGTGTTCTTAAAGATTTCTCCTACCAAGGGAGTAGTGCGATTTGGCAAAAGGGGAAAATTGAGTCCTAGATATGTGGGACCTTTTGAGATAATAAAGAAAGTGGCAGAAGTAGCATATCAGGTTGCTCTTCCACCTCATTATTCCAAGTTACATGATGTTTTTCATGTATCGATGTTAAGGAAGTACAATCCTGATCCATCACACGTGATCGAGCATGAAGTTTCGGACATTCAGCCGAATTTAACATATGAAGAAAGACCAGTTCGTATCGTAGACCGTAAGGAGCATCAGTTGCGGCATCACATAGTTCCAATGGTCAAAGTACTCTGGCAGCACCATCAGAGGGAAGAAGAGACTTGGGAGTTGGAGGACGAAATGCGTCAACATTATCCACATCTCTTTGGTAAGTGACTTTTTACAGAATAAATTTCGAGGACGAAATTTCTTTAAGGAGGGTAGATTGTAACGGATCGGGTTTGTTAAAAAAACCGTAAATAATTCTGATGATAATAAAATTTATATTATTATTATTATTATTAAGAAAGAGATAACAAATTAGAAACAACCCTACCTAATTATCACAATTATCCTTTAATTAAATTTTTATTTATCTCATTATCAGTACCTATAAAAAGGACATGATGCCCTCCATTAGTCTCACCATACTCCATACACGTGAGGAAGAGAGATTTCTAGAGAAAGAGAGAGAGAGAGGAAGATAGAGAGAGAGATCGTCGACGGCATATTCCATTCCGGCAACAACCTTCGTCGGCGGCATCGAAGTTGTGATTAGACGAGATTGAAGGAACAAGGACGTGGTCAACAACGTCCGGATTGGTGCTAATTTCTATCGTCGACGAGGTATGTGTCGAACACATAGGATCGTTAAGTCACGTTTTGTGTTGATCCTTGTTTTAGAATGATGATAATAAACATATATGTCGAACCCCACAGGATTGCGACGTAAGATTTTAGTAATTTTGTTCAAAAGTTCAAGTCATACGCTCGTAAATGCCTTTCTTATTTTCTGTTCTACCACCGGCAAACCGGACCGATTTTGATGTACATGTCATAATTAGTTTTTCGTATATACATGAACTACAGAAACTTTTATTAGTCTTGAGTCTGTACAAATTTGGGATCATCTCTGTCTAATCCCCAATGCATGAGTCCATTATCTTGGGTGGTAATTATGTTATATGATCTTAATTTGTCCTCGGCCTCCGTGGTGGGGTCTGATCTTATTGTCGCTCTGATCTCTGTTCGTCGTCGTTTCAGCGTTTTTAGTATTTCCGTTTGGTGTGTTTAAGTGGTGCAAGAATTTGGTAATTTGGGTGAAGTATGAACTATCATCAGTCGTTTTTTCTTATGCCAACCGTTTGCTTCTAGGTGTTTTTTGTCGAACTCTATGAACTAAATAAATCATGATGCTATAATGCATATGGTGAATTTCGGGTAAAAAAAGGCCAAGTAATTCATGCATCCACGGACTTATATTCAAATGATGGCCTCGCATGAAATTCCAGTAGATATATATTACATATTTGGCATTAATGTCCTATGTAGCATCCCTTTTATATCATGCATATTACATTGACACGTTTTCGGAGAGGAACCTGATTCAAGTGTGAATTCTTGGGTTACAAAATATTATCTGCTCCAGTTATCTGATATAAATTACTAAAATTTCATATCCATATTTCTTTTTTGGGGACAAAGGGTTAGCAAAAAGATATTCTTTAATAGTTGCATTACTCGATCAGATAGACAATAATAAAAACATTAGAGTTATAAGAACCCATTAACATCATGTCCTCACTAACATATTTGTTTTAGTATTAATACAGACTTACAGAGAATGTAATGCAAAGTTAATTAAATTGCTTATACTTTGAACGTTTAAGTTAAGAAATCATTGTGATAACTAAATACAATTAGGTTTATGTGCATGATTATAAGTTTAAGATTTTGGCACCGACTCGAACTAAGGGGTCGTAAGGGCCTAAAGGGCCAACGCCTTCCGGGGGCGTGAGGTAAAAGATAAGTCCTCTACAGTTGTAGCTACACTGTCATGTTATGTATTGTTATGAACCGCTTGTGTCGGCAGTAAGCCATCAAAGCCATCAAAGCCACCTAAGAAGTAACAATCAAGACCACTCTAAACATGAAAAAAATGTCATGGGCATATGTGCAATATATGTTAATATTATGTGCATATATGCAATTATGTTACTGTAATGGACTTATGTGTAAGTTCCGTTAAATTTAAGTGCAAGAATGAAACTTATGTTAATGTTATGGACATATATGCAATTTATGTCAATGGTTTGTGCATATTTGTCATTTATAATAATTTTAAGGGTACACGTTCAATTATTCTATTGTTAAGTGCGCAAGTGCAAGTTATGTGAATATTATGGGCATACAAATATGGAAAAACTGGCGGGTATATGTTCAAATATGTTATGTAATTCATGGTTATGAAGGGAATTTTGTTATATGCATTAAATAAGTTAATTTATGTTTTATGTGATAATGACCTCTGTGACTTATTTTCTACGCTAGCCGGCTTGACCATAACTCGGCACATACTGAGCGTTATGCTCATAACATGTTTTGCCAACCTTTTCAGGAGAACGAGACGATTAGATCATTTGCGGTCTAAGGGAAACGACACAGTCTTCAAGAAGTAGGATCGGTATGAAGCTACTGCGGGTTTGCTTTGGAAGGACGTCTTTTATGCTCACTGGAATAAGAAGATCGTGGACACGATTTCACCTAGTTTATTTATCTTTTCTTTAATTAAGGAACTCTTGGAATTGTGAACTTATTATGAATATGGAAAAGTTTTTTTTTGTTGGTTCTCTACTGCTCTTTTAAGCCATGATTGATGCTATGAGTAACGTTCCCGAGATGTCCGCTGAGTTTCTCGCTTCCGCAACATTCTCAGACGATCGGGTTCGTTACAGGTGGTATCAGAGCAGGAGTTCCTCTAGGCATAAGATATCCGACCAATTCAAACTTAGATCCCCTAGTTTTAGAAAATATAGCCTTTTGACCGTAAATTTCACATGTAATAATTTCATATGGCCCTTCGTCGTGGGAATGAGGCGAACGGAGATCGTGACTCTTCATCTACCCAGGATATGGCTATGGACATGCAACGTCAAATGTTGGAATTGATGACCATGATGGCTCAGCAGCAAAAACACCAAGGGCATGGTTCTAGTGGATTGACCCTGAAGACTTTCATTCAGCATGGTCCACCTATCTTTAGAAGAGAACCTGAGCCGGATAAAGTTGAGCATTGGTTGAGGGAAATGGAACTTGCTTTTGAGGCGACTGATTATCCTGAGGAGAAGAAGGTGATATTTGGCACTTATCGTCTACGCGACAACGCGAAAGAATGGTGGACCTCTTGTAAAAGCATACAATTTGCTAATAAAATCACTATCGAATGGAAGAACTTTAAGGAACGTTTCACCGAGCGTTACATTCCTCGGCATGCTCGAGATGCAAAAAGGCTGGAACTTATTGAGCTTCGATAAGGGAGTTTATCTGTTGAACAATATGCTTCCAAATTCCTAGAGCTGGAAAAGAACGGAAAAGGAATACGCGAAAATGAAAGACAACGTGCCAGGAAATTTGTCGAAGGCTTGAATTCATGTTTGGGCATGAAGGTGCTCACTCGAGGCCCCCAGACCTTTTCGGATGCAGTTTCAGCAGCTGTAAAGATCGACTCAGCCTATAAAAGAATCCAACAACAAGGTGGTGAAAAACGCCCCCATTCTGCCGACAATAAGAAGGGTAAGCATGATTAGGATAAAGGAAAGAAGCCCAGAATCGAGAATGCCATGAAAGATAAACCAATATATCCTCTATGCCCTCACTGCGATAGGAGGCACACCGGAGAATGCTATAAGCTTACAGGAGCTTGCCTGGCTTGCGGACAGAAGGGGCACTTTATTAGAGATTGTCCCAAGAAGAAAGAACAGAACTCTGGATATCAAAAGAAGCACGTCAAAGGACGGGTGTTCGCTCTACCTACAGGAGAGGAGGAAGATGGACACGCCACAGTGGAAGGTACTCTTTCTATTGCAGATCATTTGAGCTATGTTTTATTTGATTCTGGTGCATCACATTCTTTTATCTCTCATCGATTCGCCAACAAGTTGAATTTTGTGGTTATTGAACTTCCATACACACTTAGTGTGACTTCACCAATGGGTGAACACTCTACTTTGGGAACCTACATGGCGGATGTGCCTGCCCTTGTTGAAGGACACAATCTACCATCCAACTTGATATTACTACAGATGAATAACTTTGATGTTATTTTTCGTATGGACTGGCTTTGGGAGCACTATGCAGCCATATATTGCAGACAAAAGAAGGTGGTTTTCAATAAACCACACATGACAAAATTGGTCATTCGTGGAGACAAGAAGAGAAGTCAGATGATTATATCAGCTCTAACAGCACATCGATTGATAGCTACCGGTTGCACGACTTATTTGGCTAGCATAATAAGTACAAAACCCTCTATGGTGCAACTTGAGGATTTGGACGTCGTACGGGATTTTCCGGATGTTTTTCCAGATGACCTCCGGGGCCTTCCGCATAAAAGGGAGATTGAATTCACTATTGATGTGTTACCGAGTACTACACCCATCTCTAAGGCAAATTACAGAATGGCTCCTGCGGAATTGGGTGAGCTGAAAAAGCAATTGCAAGAACAATTAGATAAAGGGTTCTTGAGACCAAGTGTTTCTCCTTGGGGTGCTCCTGTATTATTCGTGAAAAAGGACGGGTCCCTTAGGCTCTGCATTGATTACAGGGCATTGAATAAAGTCACCATAAAAAATAAGTACCGGCTACCTCGCATTGATGATTTGTTCGATCAATTGCAGCAAGCAGCGGTCTTCTCCAAGATTGATCTTCGCTCTGGTTACTATCAGCTCAGGATCAGGGATGAAGACATATCAAAGACAACTTTCAGGACAAGATACAGGCACTATGAATTCTTAGTGATGCCTTTTGGCCTCAGAAATGCGCCTGCTGCATTTATGGAGTTGATGAATAGGGTATCCGAGAATACCTGGACAAGTTTTTGATTGTCTTTGTTGATGATATTTTGATTTATTCACCAGATATCAAACAACACCGAGTGCATCTTCGATTAGTTCTTGAGACATTGCAGCGACACCAGCTTTATGCTAAACTATCCAATGCGACTTTTGGCTTCAGGAAGTTTCATTCCTTGGTCATGTTGTATCCAAGGATGGTATTTCTGTGGATCCCGCGAAGGTGGAGGCTGTTTTGAATTGGAGTCAGCTCAAGAATGTCTCTGAAATCCGTAGTTTTCTAGGACTGGCAGGATATTACAGGAGATTCATCCAGAATTTTTCTAGGATCTCCCTACCTCTGACCTGATTGTTGAAAAAGGATGTAAAGTTTGAATGGTCTCACAAGTGCGAGCAAAGCTTTCAAGAGTTAAAGCAAAGATTGACGACTGCTCCTGTTCTCACGCTATCCTCGGGTATTGGTGGATTCGTGGTCTACACTGATGCATCTGGCTCTGGTTTGGGATGTGTCCTCATGCAGCATGGAAAAGTTGTGGCTTACGCATCCCGACAGTTGAAAGAAGCTGAAAGAAATTATCCGACGCATGATTTAGAGATTGTAGAAGTAGTTTTTGCACTAAAGATATGGCGTCATTATTTATATGGAGAGAAATTTGAGGTATTTACTGATCATAAAAGCCTCAAGTATATCTTCTCTCAGAAGGAACTGAATTTGAGGCAGAGGCGATGGTTGTAGTTTTTGTCAGACTATGATCTTTCCATTGACTATCATCCGGGAAAGGCGAATGCAGTCGCTGACGCGCTTAGCAGGAAATATGAAGGGAAGCTTGCAAGTGTGAAATTGTAATGTCAGCTAATGAATGATTTAGAGGAATGGAACCCTTTTATTGAAAAAATTACTAAAGTTCTTATGGATGGAATGAAAATCCACTCATCATTGGTAGAGAAAGTTATGTTGGCTCAGAAGGATGATAATGACCTTCAAAAATTGATAATCGCTTCTCAAAAAGAAGGATATGATTTCTCAATCGGGATAGATGGAGCATTGAGGTTCTGATGACCGTCCAAATGACTAAGGTAAAGGTATCAATCGGTCGTTGCGACCTCAATCAATCGGACTCGGGTCAACAAGAAAAATGAACCACTAATGAAAATAAAATCGATCAAAACACGAATAGCGGTCCTGCTATAGGATTAACCTGGTATAGCACCCAGGGTCGAACTCAAGGAGCACGGGTTGGCCGAGAGGCCTACGAAGTAGTAAAAATAAAGAAAATAAAGGAACAAAATATTTTTAGTGGTTTTTGAATATTTTTATATTTTTTTGGATTTTTAAGTAATTAAGAAAATAAGAAAAACAAAGAAGGCACACATTTCAACAAATTATTAAATGCAAAAAAATTCAACCAAAAATTCAAACAAAAATATTTTTATGTAGTTTATATTTTTTAGTGTTTTTGTTGAATTTTTGAGAATTTTCCGATGTTTATTTTATTTTCTAAAAATCAAACAATGCCTAAAATAAAGGGTACTGTCCAGCCGAGCCAAAAAGACCTAGATAAAATATCTAAGAGCCTTAAAATGGCCTGGAGGTAATTTTCCTGTAAAGAAGATAAAACAAGGAAAATTTAGGTACCAATTTTATTATTGTTGGATTTTTAATTTATTTATTATGATTTTTATAGGTTTTCAAGTGTTTTTAAGTTTTTTGTGATTTTTAGTAGTAAAAAATAGCCAAAATTGGCTAGAAAATCAAACTAAGCAAAATAAACAGTAGCTAATTTTTATAGAATTTTTAAATGAGTTTTAATATTTTTTCGTGATTTTTCAAGCTAGACAGTAACAAAAATAATGGTTTTTGATTTTCTAAAAATATCAAACAAAATCAAAAATGTCCTCAAAAATCCACAAAAATCCTACACCATGGCAAGAGCCATTTGTCAAATTTTCGTTGGATTTGGAGGTGTTTTGATATTTTATTCAAAAATAAAGGAAGGGCAATGTGCACAGGGACCAAAGTGCATATACCCAAAGTTCTGGGGGGTCTGGTGCAAAATACCCAGCAAAACACGCACCACGCGCGTGCCTGGGGCACTCAGGGACCCAAATGTAAGAAAAATAAGTCCCGAGGACTTATTGGTAACAGGTACCAAAAGTCCAGGGGGCTTACCTGCAAATTACCCAAAATAAAACGTACATGCTGGAATATATCACGCACAAGGGTATAAATGCAGATAAGAGAAACTTTTCATTCATTCAATAACATCCAGAACTACAGGGGTATCTACTGCAAATAACCCAAAATATCACGTGTCGAAGCACGTGTCCACAACTGGCAGGGGTATAAATGCAAATAACAGAAAGCACAGGGTCCAATATGCAAATTACCCTAAAACTTAAACAACTGACTTTAATATTTACAGGACTAAAACAAAATAAAAACAAAGACAGGGCCTAAGGGTAAATTACCCTTTATTAAGCGGATGGCTGGATGCCCTCCACGTGGAGATCGGACGGCTGCTGACGGTGGGCGCTCCGGATCGCCTCTCCTCAGATCGAGCGGTGCTGGTGGCTCCAGGGACGGACGGCCCAGATGAAGTCTGGAGCGGAGGGGGACGATCAACGGCAGAGGAGGGTCCTCGAAGAACAGGTCCCCGGTAAGACTCGCCGGGCTCGTGCGTGCGCTGGGCTCCTCCTTGGAGCACTCTGATGGTCGGAGAAGAAAGATAGAGTGCTCCTGCGTCTGTTACGATGCTCCGATGATCGAGCCGAGCTCCGAGGAGCTCGGGCGAGGTCGGCGGAGCTGGGCCTCCTGGCTAGATGGCGAAGGGCCTCAGACGACCCTCGTTTCGACCTGAAAAGTGCACCAGAAGACTCACAGGTCGAGGGCAAACTGCCTCGACCCGGTTAGGCGAGGTGGGGGTGAACGGTGGGTCGAAGCGGCGAGCTCCGGCAAAGGTGGTGGACGGAGAAGCTCGGTTCCCAGCTCGTGTGCGAGCTGGGTTGGGCGAATGAGTGAAGAAGGTGCGACGGGGAGAGGTGAACGTGATGGTCGATTCCGATGATCGGATAGTGGTCGGAACCGGGATGAATCGGAGAAATACGGCGGCGGAGCGAATTAGGCGTAAATGGAAATTGAAGGAAACTGGAAGGCTAAGGGGTTACCTGGGTGGTCGGAGAGACTGGGGAGGAGCTGGGGAAGCTCCCGGTCGTCTCCTCGAGGATCGTCTCGGTTCGAGGCTCGGAGCTCACGCTGGTGGCGGAGCTACGGCGGCTGGGCTCGCCGGATCGATGGCGAAGCTCCCTCTCCTCGCTTCGACAGGCTCAGACGCGAGCTGTCACCTCACGCACTCTCTGGAGCTCACTGGAGAACGAAGCAAATGGCCAAAGATGGAGAGAGGAGGTGGCGGAGCTGCGGCTATATACGGCTAGGGGTCCGGCTAAGAGAGATGGGTCCGGGCAAGCTCAGGAGCGTGCGGATCCCGAGGGAGCAGCTCCGGCGAGGATGTCGGATGAACGATTAACGATTCGGACCCGGGATTTAGGGAAATGGGTGTCGGATCAAGCGGGTATAATTGCGAGAAATCGGGTCGGGCGCTTGTATCCGCGGAAGGTGGTCCTGGGGGGGGTAGTTGACCGGGCGGTCAACATCCCCAGGACCCAATAAGAAGGGGCCACGTGGTTGAGTTTTGAAATGGAAATTAAGGATAGCTAGGGCCCGAATTTTCAACAACTCAAAACACAAAATATTTTTATTTTATTTTTTTCTATTTTTTAGTGATTTTTAATAATTTTTTCGAAATAAAAATAAGCTATATACATAGTATGTACTATATATAGGTATATATATAATATATAGGGTTTTGATTTTTTATTTTTAAATGTTATTTTTATGCAATTTTATTCCTATTTTATATTTTATTTATTTTCATTATAAAATAAGGAATAAAAAGATATTTTTATTTGATTTTTATTATTTATTTACATAGGTAAAATATATATATATATTTATATACAAGGTATATGTACAATGTATTTTTGTATTTTTAATTTTTCTATTTTTATTTTGTTTTTGTTTTAATTGTTTTTATTTTATTTATTTACAATATATAACATAGTTTATTTACAAAAATTATAAAAGTTAATTTTATATATTTACAAGGCTAAATAAATATGTAGATGTGGTTTATGTACAAGGTAAAAGGGGTGTTTTAATTCTTTTTGATTTTTAACTTTTTCTTTTGATTTTATATTTATAAATATGTACAAGTATTTACAAGCATATTTTTGGTGAGGAAAATATTTTTATTTATTTACATAAATATTTACACACGAGCCCCTATCTCCCTCTACTTTGGCTTTTATGCGGTCAGGCCCATGCTGAGCTCTCCCTTGGGTTAGGTCGCTCAATATTTATTCTAAATATTTCCCTCTTTTTCTTTTTAATCTTTATTCTTTTATTTTTGCACAAAAACATGCTAATTATAGGTTTTTACACAATGCATGCTTTTGGTAATTATTTGTATTTACACATATCTACATGTATTTGCAAAGGTTTTTGTAGCTAAAATATAAGAATAAAGAGTGATGAATGAGTATTCATCACCCCCCTATACTTAACTTTGCTAGTCCCTTAGCAAACACTTATTTGAAAAATAAGTGAAAAAGAAAGAAAGAAAAAGAAAAAGAGGATGTACATGGATCAAGGTTGATTATTAAACTTGCCTTCATTAAATTGGGGTATGGAGCTCGATCAGATCTTTGGATTATTAATGTTTCGGAACCTTATTTAGACTTAAGCTTAAAACTCAACAGCCTCTAAGTTCCACTAATCTATAACCAAGACTCCTCAATGCTCCAGATCAGAACAAGTCATCAATCACAAACCCCGAAGACCATGAATCTTTTCTTGTCCTGTGAAAGTGATGTCTAAGCTCTCCACCTCAGAAATGGCAACTTGACAACCCTCCCCAACAAGGTAACTCTATGACCTCAATCTGGCCACTCTTTCCTCGAGGAGCGGGGTATTCCCTTCTAAGTTCAAGTTCAACCGGCTCAAGAAGAGGGGGAAGAAGAGAATGGGTCAAGGCCAGTGTAGCCAAGTACCCTTGGGAGCTTGACCAGTTTAGCCAAGTCTCCCTGCTGCAAGCTACATCAGGTGGATCATGAAACCAAGCTTTGCTTATTGCACTCTATATACATACTCCAGTGGGATTATCATTTTCTCTCAGACCCACCACTTTTTTGGAGTTCTTTTCTTTTTGCACATTTTTTTTCAAGTGCATCTGTACAACATATACATGTGCAGCATATATACAAGGAGTTTTTCCTCTTGAGCCAGTAGACTATCCCTCTTTTGAAGCTTTATTGCAACCCACAACTCCCGTCGTTAGACCTCATGGCAACCAGACCAAGTTGAGACGCACTTCCTTAGAGGTTCCGCCTAGAAGTACTACCCTCATATGCTACCCCAAGTCAAGGAAGACTGCCTCCTCACCACCTCATTCGTAGAGAGCTCGGTGCATAGTGCTGGTGTCCAAGTAAAGCCATAATCTATATGAGTCATGTGTTGTTGTTAAGTGCTCTACTTAGGCTCATTGAGATGACATGTGATCATAGCCTAGTGGACTCAAAGAATTAAGTCACCATGGACCTGAAAAGCCTTAAACCTAAGCCCTATAAGGTTCCTCTTAGAAGTTAGGTGGATTAAGATCTTAATCAAGCTCCATTTCTCAATTTGATTCCAGGCTAGTTTAAATGTCAACTATCATCCAGAAAAACTATATACATATGTACAAAAAGATGCTTATTTACACAAATTTTACAATCATAAAAAATTTTTGAAAAATGCTTTGAAATCATAAATGGATGATGCATGAAGTGCAAGTTTTGCAAAAAGATATTTACACACATTTACACAAGATTTTTGCAAACTTTTGATTTTCAAAACATTTTGGAAAAATTTTGTACTATATACATAATTTTGATACAAAAAATATTTACACAAGCTTTACACAAAAGATTTTTGAAATCATTTTTACAAAAATAATTTGTACACTAGCTATTTATGTGCAAATAAAAGAAGTTTATGTACATGAAAAATTTTTAATGTTTGTGATTTTTAGCCATTTTATTTATAAACACACTCACACAAAGTACAAGTTATGGCTAAAGTATATATGAAATATTTACACACCCCCCTATACTTAGCTCGAACGATGTCCTCAGAGTCAAGAGCGATGAAGAAGACATAACTCGTGCTCGGCATAGGGCAGTGAAAAGAAAGGCTATATACAAAGAGGAAGAATAAAATAGAAGGTCAAGAGGATCTCGGTTCTTCCCCCTATACTTAGGATTAAATAATCCTAAGTATAGCAGGTTGTACACTAAGGGAAAAACCGAGTGGAGAATGTACAGGGTCTACCCCCCCCTATACTTAGGGTGAAAGATCCCTAAGTATAGGCAGCAAAACAGGGGTAAACAGAAATAAAAGAAATACCCATAAGGTCTCACATCCCCCCTATACTTAGGGTAAAGTGCACCCTAAGTATAGCATAATCACAAGATGAAGAAAGGGATGTGGGACTAAAGACTGTAGCGATATGGACATCTGGATCTATACAAGGCGGAAGATCAGTGAAACTCAGGCGTGAGATGCATTAGATGTGAGTCAAAGACCACATCTCACGCAAAATGAATAGGGGCAAGATCAGCGACCCGCGGCTCATGATCTAGAAATGGTTTGAGCCGCTGGCCGTTCACTCTAAAGGTACTCTCAGAAGACAACTCAGATATGTCGATGCTACCGTTGTCGTGTACCTTTCTGACCAAGTAGGGTCCCTTCCATTTGCTCTGTAGCTTCCTTGGAAATAAACGTAGCCTCGCATCAAACAGCCATACTCTCTGTCCAATCTCAAAATGCTTGTGGCTGATGTGAGAATCATGCCACTCCTTCACTTTCTCCTTATAATGTAGGCTGTTTGAGAATGTTGTATCCCTAAGCTCCTCCAGGGCAGCTAACTCTGCCCTTCTCTGGTCTCCCATACCATCTGGATCCATAAGAATATCTGTGACTGCCCAAAGTGACTTGTGCCTCAGCTCAACAGGTAAATGGCATGGCTTGCCATATACGAGGCGAAAGGGAGATGTGCCCAAAGGTGTCTTGAAAGACGTCCTATATGCCCACAAGACCGAGTCCAATAGCTGTGACCAATCCTTTCGGTCAGGGCGGACGACTTTCTGCAGTATAGTCTTGATCTCCCTATTCGACACTTCGGCTAGACCATTCGTCTGTGGATGGTAAGGCGTAGAAACACGATGGTCTATACCGAACTCGCTAGCAAGGGCTTTTACCTGGTCGTTGATGAAGTGAGATCACCCATCAGAAATCAGAACTCGTGGAACCCCGAACTGCGTGATGATGTGCTTCCTCAAAAATCTACAAACTGTCTTGCATCAGCGGCTCGGGCGGGGATAGCCTCCACCCAACGACTAACATAATCAACGGCCAACAGAATGTACTCAAATCCCTGACTCTTAGGGAATGGACCCATGAAATCGATGCCCCATGCGTCAAAAACCTCACAGAAGTGAATGGGCTGCATCAACATCATATCACGCTGTCCACAAGTGCCCATCCTCTGACAGTAAGTACACCTCTTCACGAACTCATCTGAGTCCTTGAAGAGGGTAGGCCACCACAAGCCGGATTGGAGCACTTTCTGTGCCGTTCTCCTCCCAGAATGATGTCCTCCTGCCTCAAGCTTGTGGCAGTAAGTGAGGACGCTATGGTGCTCCTCCTGAGGAATACACCGACGCCAGACGCTATCCCCTCCTTCGTGGTAAAAGATGGGATCCTCCCAATGGTAGGACCTGGCCTTCGCAAGGAAGGTCTCAAGTCTCTGCCTGGGCCAATCTTGTGGAACTTTCCTAGCAACGAGAAAGTTCACAATATCGGCGTACCATGGGAGTGAGGCGATAGCAAGGATCGCCTCATCTGGGAAGGTATCTCGAATAGGGTCAATCTGCTCAGACTCCTCAGGAAGCTCTAAACGGGAGAGATGATCCGCCACCACATTCTTGACTCCAGGCTTATCCTTGATCTCAATGTCGAACTCCTGGAGTAGAAGGATCCATCTAGTAATTCTGGCCTTGGCATCCTTCTTTGCCATGAGGTACCTGATGGCGGTGTGATCTGTGTACAAAGTCACTCTAGATCCGATGATATACGATCTGAACTTATCCAGGGCAAACACTACGGCTAGCATCTCCTTTTCTGTAACCGTGCAATTCCGCTGGGCGGAATCCAATGTGCGGCTAGCGTAGTGAATGGCAAATGGAACTCCATCCCTCCTCTGTCCCAGCACTGCCCCTACGGCAAAATCGGAGGCATCCGTCATGATCTCAAATGGGAGAGACCAATCTGGCGGCTGGAGGACAGGAGCCTCAATAACACACTGCTGGAGAGTCGCGAAGGACAAAAGACACTTGTCATCGACAAGGAACTCAGTGTCTTTCGTCAAGAGGTCAGTCAACGGCCGGGCAATCCTGCTGAAATCCTGACTAAATCTCCTATAAAATCCAACGTGCCCCAGGAATGACCGTAGCTGCCTCAGATTAGACGGCGGTGCGAGTTTCCTAATGACATCAACCTTGGCCGGATCAACCTCCATGCCCCTGTTGGAGATGATGTGGCCAAGCACCGTCCCTTGAGTCACCATGAAGTGACTCTTCTCCCAAGATAGAACCAACTGATACTCAATACATCGCTGGAGTACTCGGTCTAGGCAGTCAAGACAGGAGTCGAATCCGTCGCCGTAGACCGAGAAATCATCCATGAAGACCTCCAAACATTCCCCTACCATGTCCGAAAAGATCGACAGCATGCACCTCTGAAAAGTCGCAGGGGTGTTGCATAACCCAAATGGCATGCGTCGAAAGGCATATGTACCAAAGGGACAAGTAAAGGTGGTCTTCTCCTGATCCTCAAGAGCGATGGCTACCTGATTGTAGCCCAAGTACCCATCCAGGAAGCAATAATGGCTCTTCCCTGCCAGTCTCTCAATGATCTGGTCAATAAAAGGCAGGGGGAAATGGTCCTTCTTGGTGGCCTGGTTGAGTCTCCTGTAGTCAACACAGACCCTCCAAGAGGTGGGTACTCGTGTAGCAATCTCCTCTCCCGACTCACTGATCACAGTCGTGATGCCCGTCTTCTTGGGCACCACATGCAAGGGGATGACCCACTTGGAGTCAGAAATGGGATAAATAAAATCTGCACTCCACCATTTTGATATTTCCTTCATCACAACCTCTCTCAGGTTGGGGTTCAGTCGCCGCTGGAACTCACGCGACGGCTTCGCCCCCTCCTCAAGATAGATATGGTGGGAGCACACTGATGGACTAATCCCATGGAGATCTGCTACGCTCCATCCGATTGCCTTGCGGTTCTTTTCAAGAACCCCCATCAAACGGGATTCTTGCTCTCCAGTCAGATCGGCGGAGATGATGACTGGGTACATCTCTGGCTCGCCCGCAAGGAACCGATACTTCAGCGAAGTAGGGAGCGGCTTCAGCTCTGGAAGGCTGGGTGCTGGCAAATCTGGCTGCGGAAGGAAATGAGTGAATGCTGCTAAGTCTGCCAAATCTGCCTGGGAGAAAGAAAGCGAACTCTCGCAAACTGGATCTGGAGAAGGCTGCTCAACTGTGCTATCTCTGATCGGCTCTGCATCTGCCTCCTCCTCATCTGTCGGCTCAAGTGGACTCAAGTCTGGCATCTGATCATCACAATCTTCCCAATCAGACTCTGAATCCGAGGGATCTGCATCAAATACGGTGGCATCAGTACCAACATCACACCAGGTGGCCTCAGCACCACCATCACTGATAGTCGTGTCGCGATCAAGGACCGGCTCTGCTCCCTCTGTAGTATCCTGAACCAGGGCTATGCTCTCCAGACTCTCCTCTGCTATCATCTCGGCATCAGCTGTATCTGAAAATGAGAGGATGGCCTGTGCTGCAGGATCTGCCCATGCTGCCTCGTCGTCTGTGATCACAAAATCACAGTCCTGGTGGATGTCTGGCTCTGCGTCTGTCAGCTGCTCTGAATCTGCGCTAGCCTCTGAGCGTGCTCTCTCTCTGGATCTGTAGTCCTCGACCGTCTCTATTTGTATATTCTCGCCCTCGACGCGAAAGTACACCTTCCCGCTGTCATGATCAGTCACCGCCTTGGCTGTGGCCAAGAACGGACGACCGAGGATGATGGGGGTATCGGTCACTGAATCAGGGATCTCCATGTCCAACACTACGAAGTCCACGGGGAATTTCAGGCCCTGAATCGTGACGATAACGTCTCGCAACAACCCCTTCGGCCTCTTGACAGATCGATCAGCAAACTGAAGGACTGTCCTGCTCTGTCGAAGAGTGCCCAACTCGAAGCGGTCGAGAAGGGCTGCCGGAAGTAGGTTGATCGACGACCCGCTATCTAATAAAGTCCGGTCGAACCTCTGCTCACTAATCTGGCATCTGACATACGGGGCCCCTGAATCTAGCCTCTTGGCTGGCAGACGGTTCTGGATCGCAAAACACGTGGCTTTCGTCAGCACATGAATCTCTGAAGTGTGGTTCCTCCTCCTCCTCCTGATTGTGGTCCTGTCTCTCAAAGATCGCTGAAGAAGGGGGATGTGCTGCAAAGCCTCCTGGAGGTTCAGCTGGATGTGGAATCTATCGATCATGCTCTGACTGAACTCCTCCTGCTCTCTCTTTTTTGGATCATTTTCTTTTTTCTTCCTCTTCCCCATCTGAAGGGCTCTAGGGAAGGGGATCACAGGGTCCTTCGCAGATGAAGGACTAGGAAAAGGCCTAGACGGCTCGACGGTCGGATCGACACATACATCACTCACCACAGTGGGACCAGAAGAAACTAAACCTTTTCCTTTATTCAAAATAGAGGTCTGAGATACAATAACATGAGGAAAGACAACATCTCTATCAAAACACACACCGGTGGCCTCAGTACCACCACGAGCTGGCTCTGCTGCTGCTGCTGCTGGACGTCTCGCGGCATCAGTACCACGGGCTGGCTCGGCTAAACTGGTGGCGTCAGTACCACCTCCTCGAACTGGTGAAGCGGCGGCCTCAGTACCGCCGGTGGAATCAGCATCCTTGGTTGCATCAGTACCACCATCGTCATCTGGAGCGGCCTCAGTACCGCTCTCCTCCTCCTCATGTGGCGCCCCGGAAGTATCCTCGTGGTGTAGCTCAGACGAGGCACCGCCGCCTGCTGGTGTCCTACCGCTCCTAAGTGCAAAAAAATCAGCATCAAACATATCCGAAGATGTATCAACAAATGGACCACTAGGAGTGGTGTACTCAGTGGAAACTACTTGCTCAGATTTCCTCTTGAGGTTATTCGGGTTCGGCTCTATCTGTGCAGGGATGGCGGCCTTCCCTCTCACCAGGTCCCGCATCTCCTGGCGGAACTCATCCATCTCCCGTCTAAATGTGGCCTGCTGATCCGTGAGGAGACGGGCGATGTCATCCAAGGCGGGGCTCTCATGGGAGCCCGACGGGTAGCCTCTCTGGTGCTGAGGCTGCTGGAACTGCTGGTGGTGCTGCTGAGAGGGGTAGGAAGAGGGATGTTGCTGGTATGCTGGGTGAGCCTGCTGCTCACGTCTCCACGACTGTCCCTGCTGCTGATAGGGACGAGGGACGAAGGATGATGGCTGGTGTGACTGATAAGCTGGGGGTTGCTGCTGCAGCTGGTGATCTCTCTGCTGGGAGTACTGCCCTCCCTGACCGGCTGGCTGCTACTGGGGCAGGGTACCTCCATTCCCCCACCTGAATCCGAGATGGTCTCGTCGGATCCCATGCTGGGGGCGGTCATACCAAATCCCGTTGACATCCATTAACGGCTCTGCATCATAGGGGGCTGGCGGGAGTACTGCCAGAGGCTGGTCCGGCTGGTAGACCACCATCTGCATGTCTGGAGATGGTGGGGACTGGTAGGTGGGCTGCGGCTGCTGGTACAGCTCCGCCTGTACAAGATGGACCTGTCTAGGCTGCTGAAAGGTGCTGGAGCGCTGGGACGAGCTGCTGCTGCCGCCGGAGTCGCCTCGCGATTGAAGACGGGGCTGTGAAGCCGTCTGTGCCTCCTGGAGACACATGAGCTGGGTCTTCATGTCGCTCAGAGTCTGTGCCATCTGATCCATCTGCGCGATGCTCTGGCACTGCTTCTTCTCTATCAGCTCCATGCGGTCCAACTTCTCGCTGATGATACCCATGTCCGCAGCGGACGACTCTGCCTGTGCTGCTGTAATTGCGGATGAACTGGATGGACCTGCATCGACCCGTGCTATCCTCTGGTACTGCACGGGTCTTGGTTGCTGCTGGGGTCTCCCCTGAGTGTACAACCGGGTCTGGGACATCACCATATAATTCTCAGCCATCTCCTCGAAGATGGCCCAGACCTGGTCGTGGTCCTTGGCGAAATAGGACCCGCCGCAAGAAGCATTCACCAGGCCCTGGAGCTCTGGTGTCAACCCGCTGAAGAAGCTCTGCACAAGGTTCCGCTTCGTGATGTCGTGGTGCGGGCATCTGTCCGTGAGCTCTCTAAACCTCTCCCATGCCTCGTGAAATTGCTCGTTGGGGAGTATGGAGAAGTTGCTGATCAGGGCCCTCGCTGCATTCGTCCGCCCGAGTGGATAGTACTTGTTCAAGTACTCGGTGCGGAGCTGCTCCCAAGTGTAGACGAACTTCCCCAGATGCTTTAGCCAGGTGGCTGCTCTGTCTGCTAGTGAGAAGGGGAAGGCAATCATCCGAATCGTATCCTGGTCCACATGGCGGTCGTGGACAGTACTGCAAATCATCAGGAACTCCTGGAGGTGGAGATGGGGCTCCTCGGTGGCAAGCCCGTGAAAATGGGGAAGCATCTGTAGGGTGTTCGGGGGGAACTTGAAGTCCCCCACGATAGCAGGTACCACCACCCAATGGTGCATCAGTGTAGATCCGGGGTTGTGCAACTCCCGCATCGGTCTCGGTGGTCCTCCTACCGCGGCGGCTGCCGCTGCGGCGGCGGCTGCTGCTGCTGCTACTGCTGCGGCTCATGCCTCTGCATCTGGTATGTCCTCAGGCTCGCTCTGCTGATCTCGCTCTGCTCGGAGGCGCTCCAACTCTCTCCTCATCTTAATCATGAACGCTCCCTGATCGCGTAACTGCTGCTGAACTGTCTCTAATGAGGCGATCAAGGTGGAGTTAATCGCTCCCTGATCCATTACGACGTGCTCTGTACGGGAACGATCCTCAGAACTGTCGGCCATTACGTCTGCAAAATCAAAGGAGCCCAACTTAGGTGCTGTCAAATCTATCAATCTCTCCTCGGGCTCATGTCTCTCAGGTCTGAAAGAAAGGGGGTCGAGGGGGAACAGAGCGGAGTCGTACTCGGGCTCGGAGAGCTGGTCTCGGCTCTCGCGGGCCAACCTAGATGATTGGGTAGACGTGATCGGAAGCGGTGCAGCCAGAGGCTGCCTAAGGGAGCGTCTACCCATCATCTTGATCTGGCGAGTAGGGCGGATGAGATCTGGAGAAACTATGATCACAAAACAAACCCCCGGTTCACCAACGCGACGAGAGCTGAAGACCGTGAAAGTTCGGTCAATTTATCTTGTCGATTTTATTAGGTGAACACACAAAATATCAGAGCGCTTACGTGACCTGTTCGGATACCCGATGCTATCCCAACCGACTGGCCCGCACGGAAAAGTCGGTAATCAGTCGGGACTAGCACCGGAGGGCTCTACCTAGGGTGCGGGTCACTCTCTCGCGCATCCAAACCATACAATGAGGGGGTTGCTCTCCCCAAGACAAAATTTTTAGGGTGAGCGTCTTTTAAGATCAATAGTGTTAACCAGTCCCAATTTTATGGTTTCTCTTTTTAATCTTTTTCAAATCAAAACAAAAGGCCTAACGAATTTTTCGGTTCTCCTGGTTATTTAATCCAGAACAGGGGGGAGAAGACGAAGAAGCCGATGCGCGATGAAATCAATGATGCATGTTGAGTAAGAAATGCGTACCTTGTCTCCAGCACTCTACATGCAAGTGATCCGCACAGAATTGAAAGACTGAAAGTAAACTACCTAAATGATGCAACGGGAAAAACCGAGTCCTAGATGAGCAATTTCTATCGCAAGAACCGTCTAACCGGTCACCGACCTCCAAGCCAAAGAGTCCGGTCTTGGCCCGTCCCTCCTCTGTCCAACAAATCGGGGGTAGGAGAAAGCGCTTTACAGGACGGGCTGCGGCACGTAGGCTACGAAGGAGATGAGTCGGTTATTTTTATTAATGATTTTTAGTAGGTCCAATTAACGTTCTATAGGAACAGTCAATCAATTTGGTGTGGGGATCCTACTAATTACGGCACAAGCAATAGAAATTTCTAAGTCTAGGGGCTCGAGCAAAAACTGCGTAAACACCGGAAAAGGCAGTAAGAAAATAAAAGAAAACCAAAACCGCGAAAAACCGCGAAAGTCCTAAGGGTCCCCCGAGCACACCGGTGCTCGGCGAAACAGACCCGCTAAGTCACAAGGTCCAAGTCCTGAGAGTCCCTGTATTATTACAATAATTAATGAAAATAAAGAGAAAATCCTCTCCCACTCAACTCTCTCTCACTCTCTCCCACGGCTCCGCGAAGAAAGAAACCGCCTCCGAATCTCGCGGTTGCGTCGGCTTCTCGAAATCGGCCGCCTCGGTCCTCGGGCCCTTGCAAGAAAAAGAAGAATGGTTAGACCAAGATAATCAAATAAAATAAAAAGAAAATAAATGAAACTGGAAATGAAGGTATATATGCAAAAATACAAAATAAAATAAACACTCAAAATAAAACAAAATCAAAAATAAAAGAAAAAGAAAATAAAACAAAATCAAACAAAAAGAAAATAAAAACAAAAGCCGCGAAAAACCACGAAAACAAAAACAAAGCAGAAACAAAAACTACTAAGCCGTGCTCCCCGGCAACGGCGCCATTCTGATGACCGTCCAAATGACTAAGGTAAAGGTATCAATCGGTCGTTGCGACCTCAATCAATCGGACTCGGGTCAACAAGAAAAATGAACCACTAATGAAAATAAAATCGATCAAAACACGAATAGCGGTCCTGCTATAGTATTAACCTGGTATAGCACCCAGGGTCGAACTCAAGGAGCACGGGTTGGCCGAGAGGCCTACGAAGTAGTAAAAATAAAGAAAATAAAGGAACAAAATATTTTTAGTGGTTTTTGAATATTTTTATATTTTTTTGGATTTTTAAGTAATTAAGAAAATAAGAAAAACAAAGAAGGCACACACTTCAACAAATTATTAAATGCACTAAAATTCAACCAAAAATTCAAACAAAAATATTTTTATGTAGTTTATATTTTTTAGTGTTTTTGGTGAATTTTTGAGAATTTTCTGATGTTTATTTTATTTTCTAAAAACCAAACAATGCCTAAAATAAAGGGTACTGTCCAGCCGAGCCAAAAAGCCCTAGATAAAATATCTAAGAGCCTTAAAATGGCATGGAGTAATTTTCCTGTAAGAGCCTTAAAATGACATGGAAAATTTAGGTACCAATTTTATTATTTTTGTATTTTTAATTTATTTCTTAGGATTTTTATAGATTTTCGAGTGTTTTTAAGTTTTTATGATTTTTAGTAGTGAAAAATAGCCAAAATTGGCTAGAAAATCGAACTAAGCAAAATAGATAGTAGCTAATTTTTATAGAATTTTTAAATGAGTTTTAATATTTTTTCGTGATTTTTCAAGCTAGACAGTGACAAAAATAATGGTTTTTGATTTTCTAAAAATATCAAACGAAATCAAAAATGTCCTCAAAAATCCACAAAAATCCTACACCATGGTAGGAGCCATGTGTCAAATTTTCGTTGGATTTGGAGGTGTTTTGATATTTTATTCAAAAATAAAGGAAGGGCACTGTGCATAGGGACCAAAGTGCAAATACGCAAAGTTCTGGGGGGTCTGGTGCAAAATACCCAGCAAAACACGCGCCACGCGTGTGCCTGGGGCACTCAGGGACCCAAATGTAAGAAAAATAAGTCCCGAGGACTTATTGGTAACAGGTACCAAAAGTCCAGGGGGCTTACCTACAAATTACCCAAAATAAAACGCACATGCTGGAATATATCACGCACAGGGGTATAAATGCAAATAAGAGAAACTTTTCATTCATTCAATAACATCCACAACTACAGGGGTATCTACTGCAAATAACCCAAAATATCACGTGTCGAAGCACGTGTCCACAGCTGGCAGGGGTATAAATGCAAATAACAGAAAGCACAGGGTCCAATATGCAAATTACCCTAAAACTTAAACAACTGACTTTAATATTTACAGGACAAAAACGAAATAAAAACAAAGACAGGGCCTAAGGGTAAATTACCCTTTATTAAGCGGATGGCTGGATGCGTGCCACGTGGAGATCGGACGGTTGCTGACGGTGGGCGCTCCGGATCGCCTCTCCTCAGATCGAGCGGAGCTGGTGGCTCCAGGGATGGACGGCCCGGATGAAGTCTGGAGCGGAGGGGGATGATCAACGGCAGAGGAGGGTCCTCGAAGAACAGGTCCCCGGCGAGACTCGCCGGGCTCGTGCGTGCGCTGGGCTCCTCCTTGGAGCACTCTGATGGTCGGAGAAGAAAGCTGGAGTGCTCCTGCGTCTGTTACGATGCTCCGATGATCGAGCCGAGCTCCGAGGAGCTCGGGCGAGGTCGGCAGAGCTGGGCCTCCTGGCTAAATGGCGAAGGGCCTCAGACGGCCCTCGTTTCGACCTGAAAAGTGCACCAGAAGACTCACGGGTCGAGGGCAAACTGCCTCGGCCCGGTTAGGCGAGGTGGGGGTGAACGGTGGGTCGAAGCGGCGAGCTCCGGCAAAGGTGGTGGACGGAGAAGCTCGGTTCCCAGCTCCTGTGCGAGCTGGGTTGGGCGAATGGGTGAAGAAGGTGCGGCCGGGAGAGGTTAACGTGATGGTCGATTCCGATGATCGGATAGTGGTCGGAACCGGGATGAATCGGAGAAATACGGCGGCGGAGCGAATTAGGCGTAAATGGAAATTGAAGGAAACTAGAAGGCTAAGGGGTTACCTGGGTGGTCGGAGAGACTGGGGAGGAGCTGGGGAAGCTCCCGGTCGTCGCCTCGAGGATCGTCTCGGTCCGAGGCTCGGAGCTCACGCTGGTGGCGGAGCTACGACGGCTGGGCTCGTCGGATCGATGGCGAAGCTCCCTCTCCTCGCTTCGACAGGCTCAGACGCGAGCAGTCACCTCACGCACTCTCTGGAGCTCACTGGAGAACGAAGCAAATGGCCAAAGATGGAGAGAGGAGGTGGTGGAGCTGCGGCTATATACGGCTAGGGGTCCGGCTAAGAGAGATGGGTCCGGGCAAGCTCAGGAGCGCGCGGATCCCGAGGGAGCGGCTCCGGCGAGGATGTCGGATGAACGATTAACAATTCGGACCCGGGATTTAGGGAAATGGGTGTCGGATCAAGCGGGTATAATTGCGAGAAATCGGGTCGGGCGCTTGTATCCGCGGAAGGTGGTCCTGGGGGGGGGGGTAGTTGACCGGGTGGTCAACATCCCCAGGACCCAATAAGAAGGAGCCACGTGCTGAGTTTTGAAATGGAAATTAAGGGTAGCTAGGGCCCGAATTTACAAAAACTCAAAACACAAAATATTTTTATTTTATTTTTTTCTATTTTTTAGTGATTTTTAATAATTTTTTCGAAATAAAAATAAGCTATATACATAGTATGTACTATATATAGGTATATATACAATATATAGGGTTTTGATTTTTGATTTTTAAATGTTATTTTTGTGCAATTTTATTCCTATTTTATATTTTATTTATTTTCATTATAAAATAAGGAATAAAAAGGTATTTTTATTTGATTTTTATTATTTATTTACATAGGTAAAATATATATATATATTTATATACAAGGTATATGTACAATGTATTTTTGTATTTTTAATTTTTCTATTTTTATTTTGTTTTTGTTTTAATTGTTTTTATTTTATTTATTTACAATATATAACATAGTTTATTTACAAAAATTATAAAAGTTAATTTTATATATTTACAAGGCTAAATAAATATGTAGATGTGGTTTATGTACAAGGTAAAAGGGGTGTTTTAATTCTTTTTGATTTTTAACTTTTTCTTTTGATTTTATATTTATAAATATGTACAAGTATTTACAAGCATATTTTTGGTGAGGAAAATATTTTTATTTATTTACATAAATATTTACACACGAGCCCCTATCTCCCTCTACTTTGGCTTTTATGCGGTCAGGCCCATGCTGAGCCCTCCCTTGGGTTAGGTTGCTCAATATTTATTCTAAATATTTCCCTCTTTTTCTTTTTAATCTTTATTCTTTTATTTTTGCACAAAAACATGCTAATTATAGGTTTTTACACAATGCATGCTTTTGGTAATTATTTGTATTTACACATATCTACATGTATTTGCAAAGGTTTTTGTAGCTAAAATATAAGATAAAAGAGTGATGAATGAGTATTCATCACCGTAATAGATTGTGGGTTCCTGATAATAGTGAATTAAAGCACGAAATTCTTGAAGAGGCTCATAGGTCTATGTATACCATTCATCCCGGCACTACAAAAATATACAAAGACTTACAACGGAATTTTTGGTGGCCTAAGATGAAGAACGACATTGCAAAATTTGTGTCGATGTGTCTTATTTGTCAGCAAGTAAATATTGAGCACCAGAAGCCTGCAGGTCCTTTGCAATCACTAGAAATCCATGAACGGAAATGGGAGCATATCACTATGGATTTTGTTTGCGGGTTGCCAAAAACAAAGAAGGGGCGCTTCGACACTATTTGGGTGATTGTTGATCGTTTAACGAAGTCGACACATTTCTTACCCATCAGATTAGATCAATCTACAAAGAGCCTTGCTGAATTGTATGTGAATGAGATAGTGAATTTGCATGATGTTCCGTTATCGATAGTGTCAGACAAAGATACAAGATATACCTCCCAATTATGGAAGAGCGTGCAGGATGCTTTGGGTACTAGTTTGAAGTTCAGCACATCATTCCATCCTCGGACTGATGGACAATCTGAAAGAACAATCCAGACATTGGAAGACATGTTGAGAGCTTGTGCCCTCGACTTTGCTGGAAATTGGGATAGATATTTGCCTTTGGTTGAATTTGCTTATAACAATAGCTATCATGCAAGTATTAAGATGGCTCCTTTTGAAGCATTATACGGCCGACCTTGTAGATCCCCTTTGTGCTGGAGCGATGTTGGGGAAAATACATATTGGGAGCTGAATTAGTCCAAGTTTGTACGAAGGGTGTGGAAGTAATTCGGAAGAGACTTTTAGCCGCTCAAAGTAGACAAAAGTATTATGCTGATTGTCGAAGGTGGGAATTGAATTTTGAGGTAGGTGACCATGTGTTCTTAAAGATTTCTCCTACCAAGGGAGTAGTGCGATTTGGCAAAAGGGGAAAATTGAGTCCTAGATATGTGGGACCTTTTGAGATAATAAAGAAAGTGGCAGAAGTAGCATATCAGGTTGCTCTTCCGCCTCATTATTCCAAGTTACATGATGTTTTTCATGTATCGATGTTAAGGAAGTACAATCCTGATCCATCGCACGTGATCGAGCATGAAGTCTCGGACATTCAGCCGAATCTAACATTTGAAGAAAGACCAGTTCGTATCTTAGACCGTAAGGAGCATCAGTTGCGGCATCACATAGTTCCAATGGTCAAAGTACTCTGGCAGCACCATCAGAGGGAAGAAGCAACTTGGGAGTTGGAGGACGAAATGCGTCAACATTATCCACATCTCTTTGGTAAGTGACTTTTTACAGAATAAATTTCGAGGACTAAATTTCTTTAAGGAGGGTAGATTGTAACGGATCGGGTTTGTTAAAAAAACGTAAGTAATTCTGACAATAATAAAATTTATATTATTATTATTAAGAAAGAGATAACAAATTAGAAACAACCGTAACTAATTATCACAATTATCCTTTAATTAAATTTTTATTTATCTCATTATCAGTACCTATAAAAAGGGCATGATGCCCTCCATTAGTCTCACCATACTCCATACACGTGAGGAAGCGAGATTTCTAGAGAAAGAGAGAGAGGAAGATAGAGAGAGAGACCGTCGACGGCATATTCCATTCCGGCAACAACAACCTTCGTCGGCGGCATCGAAGTTGTGATCCGACGAGATTGAAGGAACAAGGACGTGGTCAACAACGTCCGGATTGGTGCTAATTTCTATCGTCGACGAGGTATGTGTCGAACACATAGGATCGTTAAGTGACGTTTTGTGTTGATCCTTGTTTTAGAATGATGGTAATAAACATATGTGTCGAACCCCACAGGATTGCGACGTAAGATTTTAGTAATTTCGTTCAAAAGTTCAAGTCATACGCTCGTAAATGCCTTTCTTATTTTCTTTTCTACCATCGGCAAACCGGACCGATTTTGATGTACATGTCATAATTAGTTTTTTGTATATACGTGAACTACAGAAACTTTTAGTGGTCCTGAGTCTGTACAAATTTGGGATCATCTCTGTCTAATCCCCAATGCTTGAGTCCATTATCTTGGGTGGTAATTATGTTATATGATCTTAATTTGTCCTCAGCCTCCGTGGTGGGGTCTGATCTTATTGTCGCTCTGGTCTCTGTTCGTCGTCGTTTCAGCGTTTTTAGTATTTCCGTTTGGTGTGTTTAAGTGGTGCAAAAATTTGGTAATTTGGGTGAAGTATGAACTATCGTCAGTCGTTTTTTCTTATGCCAACCGTTTGCTTCTAGTTGTGTTTTGTCGAACTCTATGAACTAAATAAATCTTGATGCTATAATGCATATGGTGAATTTCGGGTAAAAAAAAGGCCAAGTAATTCATGCATCCACAGACTTATATTCAAATGATGGCCTCACATGAAATTCCAGTAGATATATATTACATATTTGGCATTAATGTCCTATGTAGCATCCCTTTTATATCATGCATATTACATTGACACGTTTTCGGAGAGGAACCTGATTCAAGTGTGAATTCTTGGGTTACAAAATATTATCTACTCCAGTTATCTGATATAAATTACTAAAATTTCATATCCATATTTCTTTTTTGGGGACAAAGGGTTAGCAAAAAGATATTCTTTAATAGTTGCATTACTCGATCAGATCGACAATAATAAAAACATTAGAGTTATAAAAACCCATTAACATCGTGTCCTCACTAACAAATTTGTTTTAGTATTAATACAGACTTACAGAGAATGTAATGCAAAGTTAATTAAATTGCTTATACTTTGAACGTTTAAGTTAAGAAATCATTGTGATAACTAAACACAATTAGGTTTATGTGCATGATTATAAGTTTAAGATTTTGGCACCGACTCGAATTAAGGGATCGTAAGGGCCTAAAGGGCCAACGCCTTCCGGGGGCGTGAGGCAAATAAGTCCTCTACAGTTGTAGCTACACTGTCATGTTATGTATTGTTATGAAGCGCTTGTGCCGGCGGTAAGCCATCAAAGCCGCCTAAGAAGTAACAATCAAGACCACTCTAAACATGAAAAAAATGTCATGGACATATGTGCAATATATGTTAATATTATGTGCATATATGCAATTATGTTACTGTTATGGACTTATGTGTAAGTTCCGTTAAATTTAAGTGCAAGAATGAAACTTATGTTAATGTTATGGACATATATGCAATTTATGTCAATGGTTTGTGCATATTTGTCATTTATAATAATTTTAAGGGTACACGTGCAATTATGTTATTGTTAAGTGCGCAAGTGCAAGTTATGTGAATATTATGGGCATATATGCAAATATGGAAAAACTGGCGGGTATATGTTCAAATATGTTATGTGATTCATGGTTATGAAGGGAATTTTGTTATATGCATTAAATAAGTTAATTTATATTTTATGTGATAATGACTTCTGTGACTTGTTTTCTACGCTAGCCGGCTTGACCATAACTCGGCACATACTGAGCGTTATGCTCATAACATGTTTTGCCAACCTTTTCAGGAGAACGAGAGGATTAGATCATTAGCAGTCTAAGGGAAACGACACAGTCTTCAAGAAGTAGGATCGGTATGAAGCTACTGCGGGTTTGCTTTGGAAGGACGTCTTTTATGTCCACTGGAATAAGGAGATCGTGGACACTATTTCACCTAGTTTATTTATCTTTTCTTTAATTAAGGAACTCTTGGAATTGTGAACTTATTATGAATATGGAAAAGTTTTTTTTGTTGGTACTCTACTGCTCTTTTAAGCCATGATTGATGCTATGAGTAACGTTCCCGAGATGTCCGCTGAGTTTCTCGCTTCCGCAACATTCTCGGATGATCGGGTTCGTTACACATGGAATATTATATTTATTGTTATATTGATGGCGAAGAAATAAATACAATGGTTATCTCGGACGGAGACCCCCCCCCCCAAGTCTCATTTGAAGTGTATATTATGGTTTTATATTAAAATTTAAATATTAAATTCAAATTTAAGATGTATATTATACGTAGAACTTACATTTGAAGATACAAATTTTATAACTTTCAAAATACTCACTTCAGACATGATCTATCTTCAAACATGATGTATAATATATGATTAATAAAATAAACAATCAAAATATACATATATTGAGTAATTACCCTCCATAAGATATGGAAATCAGGATTTAAATAATAAAGCTACATGTAAGATTATATATATGTGTTACTAAGTTATGGACGCAAATGAATACGGATATATCCATATCCATTCTTTATTGTATTTAAATTTAAGCGGATAAGTATAGGTACACTACAACAAAGTTGACCTAAGGTAATGTAAATTTCTATATTAGTTGGCTTATGTTTTGTAGTTTTATATAATAATGAATATTTTTCATATGTATTTCTTTAAATTCTCAATGAATATTGTATACATTGCTATATTCCTCATAACGAGTCATATAAAAACGGTTATTAGTTGACTTTCTTTGTAATCATTATTTAATCTACGATCAACATAAATTTTCATGAATAACTCAACGAAAATATCATTACTTTATGAAACTTTAACAACAATTATGATGTTCGTTGTTAAGTACAAGAACAAAAGATAATTTATCTAAACATGTAATGTCTCGGGTTTAGGTCCCCAGTTCGTTATCGAGGAAAACTGGCCCTAATAATTTGTTGGGTTCGGGTCCAAATGGATTTATTAACAACCATCCAAAATGCTTAAGCCCAAGTTGTCAAGTAGTAGTCCCCACCATTTATAACACACACTCACACTTTGTGAATTTTAGATTTAGGACTATGTTTTGGTTGTAGGGGTGTTACAACCTCCTCCACTTATATTCGTAACGTCCTTCAGGTAGCCCTTTCCACTATCAAAGGGAACTCCCTCTGATACCATTTGTAACGTCCCAAGCTTAGGTCCGCGGTCCGTTATCGAGGAAAACTGGCCCTGATAACTTATTGGGTTCGGGCACAAATGGATCCGTTAATAATCACCCAAAATGCTTAAGCCCAAGTTGTCAAGTAGTAATCCCCACCACTTATAAACCGCTCTCACACTTTGTGAGTTTTAGATGTGGAACTATATTTGGGGGTATGGGTGTTACAACCTCCCCCACTTATATTCGGAACGTCCTTGTTGCGACATGGCTCATCACTTATTCCCAGTGATAGTGGCGGTTGCATGCTCCCAGCTTAGGTCCCTTCGGGTAGCCCTTTTCACTGTCAGAGGGAACCCACTCTGATACCATTTGTAATGTTCCGGGCTTAGGTCACCTGTCCGTTATCGAGGAAAACTGGCACTGGTAACTAAAACTCATAAAGTGTGAGAGTGGTTTATAAGTGGTGGGGATTACTACTTGACAACTTGAGCTTAAGCATTTTGGGTGGTTTTTAACGGATCCATTTGGGCCCGAACCCAACAAGTTGTAAGAGCCAGTTTTCCTCGATAACGAACTGGGGACCTAAGCCCATGACGTTACAAAGGGGTATGGGTGTTACGAAACATGTCCATATTCCATAGTATTACTTAACAATTGAACTGTATTTATTTAAATGTATAATTTTGTAGCGATATTTAGACTAATTATATGGTATTTTAGGAAGATTCATGCAAAAGCACTGCCTTATAGGATATTTTTATAATATATATATATATATATATATATATATATATATATATATATATATATATTAGTGACAAATATATCAGAATCATTTGTCCTAAATTATGCAACCAATGATATTCATCAAACATTGAAAACTAAAATTTCAAAGTACTACTTTTTGATGAAAAGTCAATTAATAATTGGTTTCACAAGAAACTTTAACAGTGCATGTAACAATTACAAATTATAAGAATACAAAGATAAAGATATGAAAACGAATATTTAGATTTCGTAGGTAACTTAGAGGTTGTGTCACTGTGTGAAATAGAACATGTAATGTAATTTTATTTAAAATGACACAAAGTTTAACTTGAGCATGCATGTCGCGTCCAAATCCTCGTGCAAAATATAGAATCATTAAGAGTTTGATTTTGGTGCTAAGAAGCTAACGTTTTCTCTACACTTGCGAGTACATTACTAATATTCATAATTATAAATCTTATAAAAATTGCACTACTATAGACTTAGTCTATGATAGCTAATAATTTAATACTCATTGTCATATCTACCGTAGTTATTAGGGGTGCACACGGATCGGATAAAATTCGTAATCCGATCCAATCCGATGTTATTGGATTGGATTGGTTTGGTTTTATCATTTTAATGGATCGGATTGGATTGAAAATTTTCAAATCCGTTAAAGTATGGATTGGATCGGATTATCATGAAAATTCAATCCGATCCAATCCGTTAATCTGTTAACATATACATACATACATATACCTAAATGCATATACACGCGTACATGCATGTGCACCGATTCCAATAAGACCATAATCAATGTGATTCTTCTCTTTTTTTCATATCTATAGTGGATATAAGTCCTCTTGTCATCACCCTTAAACTCTTAAATAATAAAATATAATTATATCTTGTAAAGTTATAATCCCAATTGACTATTCCCCTCTTAGTTTCCATCCTCTTTCATTTCACTCTTGACCTTAATATTTCACTCCTAGTTTCATCTCCCTTGGATTTCACCAATATGTGACTGTAAAGAAAACATTTTTTTGTTTGTGTAACTTATCTTTTTATCTTTGGATCATTATTTGGTAACTTGTATTATTCTTACTTGAATCATTAGATGGAAATCATTTGCAAAAAAACTAATGCAACATTTATAGAAGGAATCTCAAATTCTAAATCCAATATAATCCTTTACATTGAATATATGGTCTTCAACTTTTTCATTACAGATCAATGAAGTTATTCAACTTTAATTTGATTGAGTGGTCTTCAAATATCCTTTTCTTTACATCCGATCTATATTACCAATTTTTGAGCCATAATTTAGATATTGAGGGTTAATGTGCGATAAAATACAAACACGAGAGGGCAAACAGTTGAGATGGGATACAGATGTATAAAAAAATCCGAACCAATCCGATCCAATCCATAATCCGATGGATTGGATTGGTTTGGATTTAGATATTTGATGGATTGGATTGGATTGGAAAAAGTTAAAATCCGTTAAGATTGGATTGGACATGGATTAAGCTAAAATCCGATCCAATCCGATCCACGTGCACCCCTAGTAGTTATATATATTGCAGCAAATATTATTTATTGTTATATTCACTAAGTTCACAAAATAGAGTATATTTGATATAATACCGGTAACATGCCACATATATAACAAATGCTGACCTTTTTTTTCTCGTCATTGCGAAATTAGCAATGATTAATGCGAATTTTTATCGAAAACTCAACAGATAATTAGTACATTCATCGTGAATTACAAGAACACAATTGATGTTTGATTTTCCATTATGCTTTTCTTGTTTTGCTTGAAGATCGCTGAGATCTATAGAGCTCCTTCGTGAAGAAAGTGACAAACCATCTCAACATAAAGACCATGAAACACTAGATTTGCAGCACAAGACACCGAGATTGTCAACCAAAGAACGAGTAGAAGTACGATCATGCAATAAATATCTACGATACTCAATAAAGTCTATCAGTATCATTGGTTTGAACCTTGTATTGACATCAGATGATATCTAAAGTAGGAGGCCACCAGATGATTTCTCATGAATCAGAAACTAATTAGCCTTTTATATAATGTGAAAGTTACTGATCGACGAATTAAGATTTAACGATTGAGATTAGAAGTTCATCTCATTTTTAATAGGCACGGATCCTGTTGGATAAGCCTTGTATGTATGTATGTATGACAAACAATGAACATAGATAGATATTTAGGTGGATTGAATGCAAGATATAGGATTTACACGAAACCACAATAATCTTCATGTTCCCAAGTGAAAATGAACAGTGCGGGTTTCATGCATACATTAAGTATATATGGCAGACAAATGTACAAGAGTTTAATGCATGGACCATATTTGTCTGACGTCTGTATCAATAGTTGTAGCATCTTCAATGATGTTGAGAGGCCCTTCAGATGCATGGCAAGCTTGCAACTATTGCAGTTTCCGATGTTTTAGCTGGCAGGCGTAAATATATAGCATCTCGATTTGTCCACTTTATCTCCAGCTCCTCTTTAGATTAAATTGGCTTCAAAACCGAACTGAACATCGACATGAACTCTGACTAAATTAAACCGAGTCAGTCATGAGTGGTTGGCTGAATCGAGAGTCGGCAGATTAATTGGAAACGAATTGGATGGTACTTGAAGAGCACTAAAAATAACGAATCCAATGGTACATAATCAAACAAGTTAACAGAACACCTAAGTAAGCAGGTCAGTCAGTAATCAAACAAGTTTACACCCCTGCCCCTGCCAATTACCCCTGTAAACTTCATTTTTAATCCCAACGACACCAATTTAGCTACCGTATTTAATCTTAAGAATACACATCGACCGGATTTTGGCTTAATCCGTATCCAGTCTATACTTCACGGATTTTTTTTCAATCCAATCCATTAAACACGAAAATCCAATCCACTGGATCACGGATTGGATCGGATTTTCAATGCTCACTTATTGTCACTAATAAGTTGTGATTAAGTTTGTAACATACTAGACATCGGCATTTGATCATATTTCTAAAATTGAGAGTAAGGATAAATGTAAAAAAAAGTACAAATAGTTTTTAAGAAAGAAAAGAATACATCCTTGTTTTGGATTTATTATCATTGTATAACTAAATATAACATACTTGAAATCCGTAAAAGATGCAAAAGCATCACGTTGACTATGAATAAAATTGCAAGTTTGTGTATATCAAATAGGAACTACAACTAATATACTTGGTTGCATGGTGTGGAAGGAAGGTTAGGGACGAGGATTGTGCGTGGTTGCACAATACAGGAGGGAGGTACATGAGGTGCCAAGCTGCATGTGTGCGAGGGAGGTCTGGAAAAGCCGAGA
This sequence comes from Ottelia alismoides, assembly GCA_037367405.1. Taxonomy (NCBI): domain Eukaryota; kingdom Viridiplantae; phylum Streptophyta; class Magnoliopsida; order Alismatales; family Hydrocharitaceae; genus Ottelia; species Ottelia alismoides. The sequence goes on from JAZKJV010009277.1 coordinate 935,481, forward strand.
ATGATTAGGTCTACTTGCACATGTGCAAGAGAGGTCAAGCAACATCTGCAGGCGACTGGGGATAAGGATGGCTCTGTCAAGGATGAGGATGACAACAAGTTGAGGACGAGGTTTGGTTGCAAATGCATGTGGGAGGTTTGGGAGAGCCGAGGACGAGGTTTGGTTGTGCTTGTGCAAGGGAAGTGTGGTCTTGTATGCATGAGAGAGATATGGTTGAGTATGCATGCGGCTGGGAATGAGGACATTAGCTGGTGGAGATGTGTGCGGTGCAGGTGGATGTTTTGTTTGGAAGGGCTTAAAGGCCGTTTAGATATATTTTTAGGAAGCTTATTTCATTTAGAAAAGGGCACTATGGGTAAGTATTGCTATTTCTAATTCAACCAGTTGTAGGGTATAGGGTTTCCAGCAAGTGCGATAGGGTAGAGTTTGAGCTGGAATGAAGTTAAACTATAAAGAGAGTAGATTGGATATTTACACACAAATTTTAAATAAATCTAAATGCATAATATGCTCTAGCAACAAATGAGATATTATATATTATTCAATTATTTATTAATGTATTAAAGGACTGGATCTGCCTGAATTTTGACATTAATTTTGATCTAATTCATAAAGGGATGAATTTATATAATTTCAATCCAATCCGATCCATTAGAGTTAGAAATACAAATCGACCAAATCCACTGACAAAGGAATGGACCGAAGCAAGGATTTTATCTGATCCTTGGGCACCCATGTCTAGTCCTCCTCAATAGAGAGATCATGTCTTAGCACCTTAGTGGTGAAGAGTCACGCATCGGCTCATCAGCATCGCGACCGTGGAGGTGGAGGTGGACGAGCTTGTCAAAGGAGATGAGTTTGTCGGCAGGGAGCATGGCTGCGTGATTGTCCGTGCGCGGAGCATGGCTAGGGGAGAAGCAAAAAGCTAGAGATAAGATGCGGGGGGGAAATAAATTTATAACTTTCTTACATTTTTTTTAAATTCTCTTTCCTTTTCGTCATGCGTAACTGTTTGATCAGCGGGCCATGAATGGTAGTAACAAGTTTACGGGAATCCTGGATTAGATATGAAGTTAATTTACATGAGTTGTAGTGTAATTGACAAAGTTTAATTACGTGATGAAGGCTCCTTTTCTTTTCGCTGCATGGCTTGGGACTAAATGATCCAATCTTTTGTAAACTCTAGCCCAAGAAAGGGAATGTAACCAAACGCTACACGACAGTTCAATGTTGATGTATAATAATGTGGATATCAGCAGAGATATCTACATGATAAATTTTTGGTTTAAGCCCAAAAATTAAGATGGGCTTGGGACATCTTTACTGGGTCCAACTCAAGTCAAGTCCATCCAACCGGAGCCTTCTTGAGAACCCCGACTTTCATTTTGCGGAATACGATACTACACATCAAAGAATATAACATATTTTAATATACGCATTTATTTTCACTTTAAAATCATAAGATAGAAGTTGATGAGAGATTGGCAACAAATCATATACGCATTTATTTTCCTAAATGATTTTGGGGCACAAACTCAAGAACGAAGAGTCTGCTCAAGCACTGCAACAAAATGGACTTGTAATGACAGTTATTTAAAATTCATCACTATATCATCGCATGTTAAATATTATTACAACGACTTTATTCATTTTGAAATTATTATTTATATTTATAAGCAGCGACAAATGTCATATTCGTTTTGCATCATTAGATATTGTTCACGTAGCAACACTAATTCATTTCTATTCACAGAATTTCAGCTAATTGCCGTTAAATTTTGAACTAAAAATTTAGCGATGATTACCTAAACTTTTGAATCATAGTAACAAATAAGTACTAGCACCGTCGTTAATGATATAATGACATATATGACATTCGTCGCTAATTTCAAGTATAAAAATTAACTTCGCAACAAACAAAATCTATGTTATATATTTAACAACGAACGATATAGTGTTGGATTTTAAAAAAACGTCATTATAGACTCATTTTATTGTAGTGAGCTTGCTTAAAAAAAATTGAATTTGATTTGCTTAAGTAATAAGAGCATAAGACATGTTAATGATGATTTTTTTAGAAACGAGGCATCCATTTATCATGACAGAACCAACGGCAAGGGTTTGAGCTCGAGTTCACAGGTATAGGCCAAACAACAAAAGGCAGGGACATTCCCCCCTGCAATGATAGTTTTTAGGGTTATGGAAAGATCGAGATTTACATGAATTCTTAAATTAGGGACTAATCTTTAGTTTGTAACAAATTAAGGACCAAAGTTTAATTTAACGTTCCAATCCTCAATGGCATCAATGGGCGGCTCGATCCATAATTTTACTTGACGAAGTTGTCCCTAACCAATTATACAACCACCCAAATAGAGCTCTTGCTTGTGGAATGGGAGGGCGCATGCCGGAGCACCTGCTCATTCACGTGCTCAAAAGCATGGCTGGAGGATCCATTGCACCGTCAACACGTTGCTGCTTGTGGAAGGGGACGAGGATGATGACGGCGGCACGCTTCTGTTGTGCGCTCGTTGCTATATTCCCGTGGATGTTGGGGAGAACAAAGAGAGCATCGACATCCACATATGCCTACCCCTCTCAAAACCCACAAGGAAACAAAGCAACAGAAGTAAATCATGCGACAAAAACAACAATGCAATGATGTGAATTGCCCTATTTTTCTAACTATTTATTTAAAGCATGCAGAGAGATATATGGTTAAGCATTAAGATTGGGAGCCGAGGGCTCTGGTGAGAAGATGGGTGGGAACTCATGCACTCCAAAAGAGCATGGGATGGATGCTGGTGCAATTGGGTCAGCTTCAACAGTGTTAGGAACCAAGAGAGAAGCTTGAATGGTAGCTTGATAAGGGAAATATGGGAGGGCTGTGGGAACCAAGAGAGAAGCTCCATTATTGGGAGCCGAGGGCTCTGGTGCGAACCGCACCCACACGGCCTGCCCGGCGACGAGCCTGACCCCGAGTGTCATGGAACCGTTGCCCTCCCTTGCTGTTGCATGGTAACGATGGCCTTGGTGGCAAGGCAACCCATCTCAACGGTGCATACGCCATTGAACGACTCGAGCTCCATGCGGATGACGCCCTCTAAGATGTGCAGGGGAACTGTGCTGAGGAGGATGGAGCACATGGGGACGACGTCCGGCAACACCTCCGTCAAGTTGTGGCTGACGTAAGCGGGGCGCGTGCATGGGGGGAGGGGAGGGCACAGATTCCTTTTCGTCATAGCAAGGGGAAGGATAAAAGGCAGAGGGGTAATTTTGTCAAGTAAACCCATGTATTGAGCTGCTCAATGACGGCATTGGGGACTGGACCGTTAAGTTAAACTTCCCCTATTTGTTACAAACTGAAGATTAGTCCCTAATTTAGAAATCCATATAAAGAGCAGTCCCTTTTTTTGTAATTTACCATAATTTTTAAAACCATGATACCAAAATCATAAGTAAAAACATAAGGGTAGTTTATCTACACGCCAAACAAAAAGATAAGCTCACGCTTTGTAGATCATAGGTATAAAACAAAGCTCCGGCAGACGTAGGGATTTACATCTCAAATTCCTCATGGACCAACGGGGAGAGTGGCAGCTTCCAAGAAGGTGATGCTGCAACAACAAAACAAGAACGGATTAAAAGGTTGAAGAACCAAACCTCAAACACAGTGGAACCATAACAAGTTAATTATTTCCGGTATATTCTCCTGAATTGTGCGCTCAATTTTGTTATATAATTAAAACGACGTTCTTCCAAAGGAACCACCAAGTAGAAGCGATTTTTGCTTTTGGCACCCAAAAAGATGAATGTTGTGAATCACAGTTGTCTTGCGAGAAGAAACTCAAATAGTTATTTTCAATCATAGGAAGAACAAGAGAGCGAAATAGTGTTTTTGAAAAAAAATGCAATCCTCAATCATATATCTCCAAGATTCCGAGGCATTCTTACATAAACGCACTAGTATGCGGTGTTGTCTCCACATTTGACATGCTTATCGTTTGTTAGATACTTTTTAGGGAATAGCATCCAGAGGGAAAAAAAAGAAACTCTCGGATGAAAGGATTTTTTTCCCAAAAAAAATGTGAAAGGTCAAGATCAACCCCCCGTGTTGGATGAGGTTATATAGTTTGCAGTTGGCTACATTTCTACTTGAAACCAAGGAGTAGGATGGAAACAAAATACTATAAAACTAGAAGCCCTGAGCTTTCTACAACTTATTAGAACAAAGGACGAAAGCTCAAAAAAGGATACCATAAGAGACGTATCCATGCACCGTACAGATAGATTCGAGAAACAAACGGATATGAACGAATTGATTGTTTGTAATTGTAAGATCTCCACCTGTTGGGAAAAGACATCTAATCAAACCTTGAGCAGCGGCTCATTGGAGCATACTATCTATAGGATTTTGACAGCATTTATGAACAACAGGGGAGGTATAAGGTCTCCTCCCCTTTGCCTTTTTACACGTTCCATTTAAGTTTGTAAAGAGTGCAGTAATTGAGAGAGAAGCACCGGTCCACGAAATCGATTTTGGTGGACATCCTGTCGCATCCAATCTGCATATTATGAAGTCCCGTTTCAAAGTATCAAAGACCTTACGGAAGTCAATCTTTATGATCACCTTGGTTGCCTTTTGACCCAATGGCTCAAAGTAGTCTGAGGATAGGTGGTGCAGAAGATTGATGAAGTCCTCTCTTAGGATAGGCCTCATATTTTGGAAAGATTGATGATAACCCCATCTGATTCAGGGGCTTCCCGACACTTGAATTTTCTAATGACAGTTTCAACTTCCATGAAGTTGAAGGGATTGATCAGATTCTCAGGCGAGGATAAGGAGCCCACTAGATTTGGGTCAATGTTATAATTGCATAGGGTCCAAGCAATCTGAGTTGGTATCCATAAAGCTTTCCAAAATAGTTTTGTCACAAGACATGCGATCTTTGGGTAAGAATACGAGGTGTTATCACCATCTTTGAGATGGACGCAATTGTCATGAGGAGCTTGGAGTTTTTGTCCCCCTCTTTCAACCAGGTTAGCTTAGCACGTTGGTTCCAGTAATCGAATTCATCTGTAAGGAGAAATTCCAGAAAACCACAAAGCTTGGCAATACGAGAGGAGTTAGAGGGGTTTCGATTTTGGGGGATAATCCTTTCCTCGATTACTTTAATATTATCCAAAAGCCTCTCTTTTTCCAAGTCTAAAGGGGTTATTTCAGACTCTTTCCAAATCTTAATCTCTTGCTTGAGGAATTTCATTGTGTGGGTCTATACATAGAATGGTCAATCCAAATGAATAGGGATGTTCCAGACCCTATCCACCAAGGATTTGAAGGATGATTTACGAAGCCAAGAAGATTCCATTTTGAATGCTTTTTCTGTTGTAGCAAAAAAAAAGCACGGAGGATCAACGGATGGTGGTCCGAGGATGTTCTAGGTAAAGTGGAAAGCTCCATGTTTGGAGCCAGCCCTAGAAACCTAATTGAGCAAATGGTGCGGTCGAGAATATCCCAACTAGTTGGAGATTTGGCCCCTACCCTAGTGAAGGTGGTGTTCGGATTAGGAATATCATCGACTCCCAATAATTCAATCCATTTATAGAACGGGAGTCAATTGTTGCATCGAGAGAAGGTTAGATCGCTAGTGTATTAAGTTATAATATTCGATAATTGAGTGCAGATAGATTGGATTGGATCTGATTTTTGCTTAATCAGTGATCAATTTAATCTTAATAGATTTTAAATTTTTTTTCTATCCACTACGTCAAATATTTGAATCCCAACCAATCTATCGGATTACGGATTCAATCGGATTGTTTATACCAACATATTTCGCTTAGTTGTTTACTCATTGATTTTGTATTTTATAGCACTCTACCCCTCACTATTTGAATCATGACTCAAAATCTACAATACACACACATACACACACACACATATATATATATGGGAAAAGGGAAGCTGATGTATTAAAATCGTATCTTGGTTTTAATTGGAAAACCTATTAATTACAATTGGTATTAATTTGGTTTCAATTGGGAACCAAATGGTTTGGAGGGAAAGTTGGGAATTCCCAAATTTGAAACATGGTTGAGTTTGGATGGAAGTTTAGTACCATACCTTAGAGATCTAAACTTTTGGTGGATTTGTATATGAGTCCACACCCCAAGCTCTTGTAGCAATAGTAGAGAGGAGGAATGGAGGACCACACGCGCGCGCGTGCTCCGCTCCGCTCCGCTCCGGCTCCGGCTCGGGAGAGTCAAGTCGGATCTCGATACTTTTGCTGCGGGTTTCATTTGGCTGATCGATTAAATTAATTAGACAAATTAATTCAATCACGGTCACATTGGGAATCGGACTTGAACCAAACGGATCGATTTAGCCGCGGGTTTGGAATTCGAATGGACGATCCCGTTGGTGTGCGCCGACGAAGATCGTGTCGTGAGCCGTCGTATCCTGGGAGCGGATCGCCAGTACCCTACGCACCGGTATTGTGGGGGCGATATCTTCTCTAAGGACAGTCCATTTCATGGACGCTTCGGTGAATTATAAACTAATCTTTATTTCATTTTGGTTGTCGCAATATGTTTATTGATTTACCCTTTTTGGATCATGCCCTTATTTATGTTTCTGTTCTTTTAATCGGTTCCTGTTTGCATTTTATAATCGGATAATGATTGGGAAACATACGATTAATATAATCTTATTCGGTGTTGTTTCTCTGTTAATTCATTTGGATCCGATGATTTACTGTTTAATATATGCATTGGTATTCTTTTTAACAACAGAAGCTACACCGGGTGGTGCAGCCAACTTGTTACACTCGGGCATTTTTCTCATTGGTTTTTGATTTTTTTGAAGGAAATCTATATGAATTTATTTAGTTTATTGAGTGGAATATGTGTTTCAAATTTCATGCAAAACAAGCATTCCTAGCATGCCCATCTAGATAGGGTCAATTTCAATAATTCTGGAACCGTTAAAATGTGATAGTCTTGATGGAGATGATAGAAGTGCCGAATTTAGTTGAAATTGGTATGATATCATGGTGATATGTGGTGATTTAAATCCCCCTAGGTTTCATTTCAAAAACACAAAAAACTAATGAAAAAAAGGGCCGGGTGCAGCTAGTTAGCAACACCCCCAGGTGCAGCTTCCCCCGCCCCTATATATATATATATATATGAGAAAAGGGATCCTACTCCATGAGTAGGTAACTTACCTACTCCATTTTCTTCTTTTTCAAATTTTTTTTATTTTTTTGAAAAATACTTCCATGGATTTTCATAACTATATCCCTCTAATATGTAATTCAAATTTCGTCAGAAACAGAGACTCCTATGGCCTCCATCCAGACAGTCATTTTTTAACGGTCAAAGATTTACTGTATTTTTCATGTTCTGGATGGAGGCCGTAGGAGTCTCTGTTTCTGACGAAATTTGAATGATATATTAGAGGGATATAATTATACAAATCCATGGAAGCATTTTTCAAAAAAATAAAAAAATTTTGAAAAAAAGGAAAGTGGAGTAGGTAAGTAACTTACTCCATAGAGTAGGATCCCTTTCCTATATATATATATATATATATATATATATATATATATATATAGAGAGAGAGAGAGAGGGGGGGGGGGCGATCCTATGAGTTGGGTTTTTGGTGAGATGGTGAGATGGGAGATTCTGGACCGCTAGTTTCAGTGAGGAGAGAGAAACCAGGAGAAAGAAGGTTGAAATTAGTGGTCCGGAATCTCTCATCTCACCATCTCACCAAATCTCATCTCATAAGATCACTCCTATATATATATGGGGTTGAGGAAGCTGCACATGGGGGTGTAGCTAACTAGCTGCACTCGGCCATTTTTTCATTGATTTTTTAAGCTTTTGAAATGAAACCTAAGGGGATTTAAATCACCATATATCACCATAATATCATACCAATTTCAACTAAATTTGACACTTCTATCATCTCCATCAAGACTATCACATTTTAACGGTCTAAGAATTATTGAAATTGACCCTATCTAGATGGACATGTTAGGAATGTTTATTTTGCATGAAATTTGAAACACATATTCCACTCAATAAACTAAGTAAATCTTCATATGTTTCTTTCAAAAAAATAAAAAACCAATGAGAAAAATGCCCGGGTGTAGCTAGTTGGCTGCACCATCAGGTGCAACTTTCTTTTTCCCTATATATATATATGTATATATATATATATATAAAGATATTACTTAAAGACTCCACATTCAAATTGAAGTTGAAGAGTTCCATTAATCCATTACGAGAAGTTAAAGATTACATAATCAAGCTAAATTTAGTTTTTATAACATGAATTTTATTGAGTTATATTGAATTTAGATATTTTTAGTTTTTTTATAAGTAATGCATTCATATGTTTTCCAAATGATTTCTGACAAATATTTCAAATAAGAATGATACAAGTTACCAACATGGATACGAAGACAAGTTAGATAACAAAAAATATGATCTCTTTGGCCAAATATCATTGAAGTCCGTGAGTAATTTAGATTGTTAAGTTATATCAAAACCAAACAACTCCCAAGAATAGACATTATAATATATCATTAGCCCACAGCTTTGACAGCATGCCTCTCATTTAAAATGGACTTAAAAAGGAATTTGTTTACTAGATTATACTTACAGTCAAAATACAAGTTTTTTTTTTAAAAAATATGAACCAAATTTACAAACTAATTTCAAAAGAAAAAGAATTCAACTAATGCTTATTTAGTCTTAGAAGAGTCGCTACATTTCAACATGTAACTATCCCAATTTTATCAAGAGGATAAGGTTGCAAGACATAACACGCAAAAGGTAAGAAGCAAAAGGTCCAAGAGTAACAAATAGATGAATCCCATAACTGTTTCAATCTACTTTCTTTTAATTGAGATCAGACGAGTTGCAACACACTTAGGGCAGATAGTATCACATGATTATCATTTGATTTCCAAGAGAAAAGAGAGGGTGGTGGCAAGAGTACTTGTACCCACCAATAATGAGATGAATGACATTGATTACAGTCTTATGAAAAATTGAGAATGTGTGCAAGTTGATATTATATTATATTATATTTAGATGTATGTATATAACGGATAAACGAATTCGATGAGAATGGATTTTAATAATGCTCCAATCCAATCCATCTTTTAATGGATTTTAAAAATTTCAATCCTATCGGATCCATTAGAATGATAAAATCAAACCAACCCAATCCAGAGACGGAGGGAGGGGGAGGGGGCTGCGGAGGGGGCATGCCCCCCAAGTTATGATATTTCTTTGTGTACCCTTCTATAATTATAAAAATTGTAGGTGAGAAAATAATAAAATTAGAAATATCGGTCCCCACTATTGTCTTGTATCTAGCCTATATAATTTCCATCTTCCCCTGAATTCCTCATAAAAATTAGATGTTAACGTAATGATTTTATTCACTAGTTATAAATATTTCCTATATACCAGAATTAAATATGATAGATCTACCGATTTTTTATATTTTTTTATAAATTTCTTTTTTGTACTATTCACACTTACAGAAATATGATAGAATAGATACTTTAAAAATACTCACAAACATGTCCATGAACATACATCAACATTAACATGCATAGGCAGGCACACATACGCATCATCATCATTAAACAATACATTCTCATACTGGCACTTTATGGACATGTAATCCAAAATGTAAAAAATGATGTAATGTATATCATATTTTCATAAAAAAATAAAGCAGCCCCATCACACATATATTTTGATCCATCATTGAGGTTAGAAACATTACAATGACATCTACTTAAAACAATGAATAATTTCAATACTCATTGCTATACTTTTTTAAGTTAATTTTATAAAAACAAATATTTTGTAAATCATTATTGCTCTTGTAATTAGTAACAAATACCATAAAAAAATGGGTCTATAGATACGTTCTTTTAAAATCCAACATTATTTTAGTTGTCTAAATATATAATGACAATATTATTCATTAAAAAATTATAAGTTATACTTGAAATTAGTAATAATGTCATATTCATTTTTATATCATTAGTGACACTTATGCATTACTATGTCACAAACGTTTAGCTAATTATCTTCAATTTTTTAATTCAAAGTTTATTGACAATTACTAAAAAAATTCAAGAAAAAAAGGAATGAATAAATATTGTTACATAGACTATCATTAATGATATAGGAACATATATGGAATTCGTTACTAACGTCAAGTATAAGAAATAATTTTGCAATGATTAATATCATGGTTATATATTTAACAATGAATAATATTGTGATCGATTTTAAAAATATCATTATAGACCCATTCTATTGTAGTAAAAGTTACTATTTGTTGTCGGTTCATATAATGATAATTATCCATTGATTTTTCTGTTAGAGTTTGTACTCACCATTATTGGAAAGTTAGTGAATAATCATTATTCTATGGTCCGTTGCTCGTAATATATCAAAATTCATCGTGAATTTATGAATGCAATAATAAAAAATATTTGTTATCATAAATTTAGTAAGGGAAGATAAACTAATGAATATTAAATTATCCATTATTGTAAGTCAAGTTTGTTATAGTGACTACTAAAAATGAATCAAAAATTTGAAGATATAATGAACATTTGCATTTTTGGGTAAACTATTTTTCATTTTTATTTAAAAACAAAATCTTCTTCTCTCATAACAAAAACAAGAATTTAACGTTACATTGACTATTGTCAAATTATTTATTTAGGATATTTTTATATGTTGTTACGGTTGTCTGATGACACATCAGGCAACTCGTGTTAAGTAATATCAAGGGTCGTTGCAACCCGAATCACCAAGTGTTGGTCAACAAGAAGAAATAAACCGCTCAAAAAGATCAAAAAACAATCAAGCAAAGATGTAAGTGGTTTCGCTATTTATTTTACCTTATATAGCAACCTAGGTCAAACACAAGGAGCATGAGAAAACCTACAAAGTAGTCAAATCTCAAAAATAAAACAACATATTTTCAGTGTTTTTTTATTTTGCAAATTTTTAATTTTTAATAAAGGAATAAAATCAACAAATAAAAAAAACAATGCAACACAAAAGTCTTTTTGGATTTTTCTTTAAGGCTGAAAATGCTCAGAAAATCAAGCTAAAAATATTTTTGGTTTTTTAAGGTTTTGAAATGTTTTTGTTAATTTTCTGGAGTTTGTAAATGTTTTTCTGATTTTATAAAATTCAAACAGTGTCTAAAAGACAAACGGTGCATAATCATGATTAAATTACAAGTTAAAAATACTTAAAATGTTCTAAAATCCCGGATGGCAATTTTATGAGAAAATATGAAGTAAAACCTACAAACATGAATTAGAATGGGAATTTTTTAATTTTTCTTGAATTTCATGCAGTTCTTATAATATTTTAGGTGTTTTTCTCTTTTAGGATTTTATAAGGAATTTAAAAAAAACTGCTACAGTAAGTAAAACAACAAAAACACACTAACTGGATTTTTTCGAATTTTTGAGATGATTTTCGAATTTTTATGGATTTTCAAAACTAGACCGGACACTTTTATAGGTTTTTGATTTTTCAAAAATAATAAATGCAAATAAATTAATCCATAAAAATTACACTAAATACTACACGTCAACAGGAGTTGGTGGTAATTTTTAAATAATTTTTAGGATTAATTTGCTAATTATTAAGTTAAATAAAAGATAAGCAATTTCTAAGGACCTATATGTAATTAAAATAAAGTTCTAGACCTCACAATAACACATGTGAAAAGTACATGGCCAAAGTTGCAAAAAGTCCGAACAATCATGCGCGCAACACGTGAACCAAGCTCACAAGGGTGTAAGTGTAAATATTAAAAACATGTTATTTCATTCATAACATCTAAAAAGGTGATGGGCTTACAGTGCAAATAATCCAAAAGCATGCAGAGATGTGATTTAGCCAAAATTCACGGAGTCTAAAAGTGGTATCTCACACAAGGCGGAGACAACCGTCGCTGTGACGACTCACAATGAACTCTGGACTAAAGTCAACAATTAACCCACACTAAAGATCAATAAATTAGAAATAATGTGGAGTTAAAATTTATTTTTAACTCTGCACAAATGGTGTAAAGGGCAAGTATGCAAAGAGTTCGAACACAGGGAGCAAACAGGGTAATTCAAATCAAAGTGCTCAAGTGAATGTGTGTGATGTCTACACTAAGCAAGCAATCAAAGGAATTTTTGTGGGTTTTTAATTTTTAATTTTTTTAATTTTAATTTAATTTTTAATTTTGTATTTTGATTTTTAATTTTCTGATTTTTATAATTTTAGATTTTAGATTTTTTCTTTTTTCAATCTTGGAATATAAAGACAAAGTAATAAAAGACAAGATAAAACATTTATAAAAATGTGCAAAAATAACCAAAAATTCAGAAATAAAATATTTTTGATATTTTTAGGATTTTTTACTGTTTTTGTGATTTTTGGGTATTTTTCAAGGTGTTTTTGGTATTTTTAAATAAGGAAATGAGAGAAAACAGTGAAATATGTGCTGACTATGAGTAAAATGGGAATTAAAATTTGCAAACAGCAACCAAAATTTTTCACACTAATTTTCAAGTAAAGAGAATAAAATAGAGAACAAACAGGACCCGAGTTTGTATTTTTTGGAGTTTTCTTTGATTTTATATATTTTTTTGAAATTTGTGAGTGTTTTTAATTTTTTAGTGTTTTTCTTTTGAGCTTTTTAATGATTTTTGGACTGACACTAAAATATGATACAATAGACACTAGGAATTTTTTTTTGGAATTTTTAGAGGTATTTTATTATTTTTTTGGTATTTTCTAAGCTAGACAGTAGGCAAAAAGCATGTTTTTGATTTTTAATAAATATAAAAATAGAATAAAATCAAAAACTAAATTGATAGCGTGGAAGTATGAGTTATCAGGAGCTTAAGTTCAAATTTTGAGAATTTTTGGGATTCAAATGATGCTTCAAATAAATCCAACAAGTTCACACAAATGAAAGGGCTGGCAGGGACCTATTGATGAATAGAGGGAAGTTGAAGGGCCTGCACGCAAATTTCCACCAAATAGTATGACTGAAATATGGAGTTACGGTACTCAATTCCAATACCAAAATCCGCAAGGGTGTGCGTGCAAAAACTCCCAGGTACACGTGCGTCGCACACGCACCTGGCAGAGGCACGGATGCAAATCTCAAAATAGCGGGGCCTAAAAGGAAAAATCCCAGAGAAATTATAAATGCAATGAAAATTTTACAGACGAAAGGCAAATATCCAAACCCACCGGGGGGTCCACAGCAAAATTCCCAAACTCACGTGGGCATGCACGTGAGCTTGGGAGGGGATGACCTAAGTAAAATTATGACACAGTTTAGGGATGAATCACAAATTGTCCAAAAAGATAACGCTGTAGATGAAAGCTTATAGTTTGAATAGTAAATACGCAAAATGGCAGGGGTTGAAACACAAAATACCCATGCCTAAAATGATCCGACGGTGGAGAGCTTCTCACTAATCCACGTGTCGAGTGCCTGGCGTCCAATGCCCCTTCGGCTCTGAGGGCTAGGATTAGATCGCCACAAGGCGATCAACGGTGCTGGCTCTTTTCCATCGTACATCCACTGTATCGCGCGAAGATCACGCCCAAAATTGACGACCCGGAGGATGTTTGGAAGAACAGCCGAACGACCCCACCTGGGCGGGACTCGATCTGCTCCTCCTCTCTCAATCATCGTCCCCAGGAGATGATAGAAGGTGCAAAACGTCTCTGGGTCTCCTCCGTACACGGCGGAATTCTCAGAAGTGGCCCAGGTCCATCAGAAAATCGTGGCGTTGGCGTGGGACCTGGAGCCGCTTCTCGGGCAGACGTCGAGGTGCTGGGAGATCCCTTGGGTCCTGAAATAACAAGAGAAGCACAGAAGCAAGGGGAAAAACAAAATCCAGCGTTGAATGGTGCAAGATGGGCGGAATGGAATGGTGTTGGGCGTAAACAGTAGCTCGCCGGAGCGAGCTCCGGCGAAGGGGAAGATGGTGGCGATTCACTCGATTAAAAGACTAATGGTCGACACGAAATGAAACCTAATCATAACAGCGAGCTAAACACTAAAAAAAATAAGAAAAACACAACCTCAAGGGGCTGTAGAACCCGAGGAAGAAACCGCCAGAAGCTGGGCTCCGACGATGGGTGGACGCCGACCTTGGCCCCTCGCAGTACCTCGACGGGGAGGCTGGGACACTCCCCTGTCACTGGAGCATCATCCAACCTGCAGCCGGGGGTCAGAGATGCCTAAAGGAAGGTTCGAAATGAAGAGGAAGGAAGGATGGGTTTTTGAATGGGTGAGAAACATGGCTCCTTGAACGAGGCGCAGCAGGAGTATTAGTGATCCAAAGCCCGAAACAAGCCAAGGGCGTGTAAGCTCTATGGAAGGGCTTCAAAAGTCGTGAAGGTTGATACACGAGATGGTAAAAGGGTTCGCCTCGAAAAAAGGGTGAAAACGGGGTCAAACTCGCTTCTGACATAGCCCAGACCTGGGGCAGAGAGTTGACCTGCGGTCAACTGCTGCTGCCCCCTGGTTGGTCCACGTGGACCAACTAGAAAAAGGTCTGAGGAAAAAGATTAGAAAATTAATTAAAAATAGATAATGATTTTATTGATTTTTGGTTATTAAATAAAAAATGTTTATTATTTTATAAATTATTTTATTATGATTTTTATTTATTTTTATGAGATGTATTTTTACAAGTTTGCATTTATGCCCTTTATAGGTATATATATCTATATATTTTAGTATTTTATTTTTATTTTGTACATTTAATTTTATTTATTTTGTTTATTATTTTATACACTTATAAAGTATTTTTATTCACTTAAATATATTTTTATTTTATTTTATTGAGGTGTTTTGTGTATTTAATAAAATATAAGGGTATAATGTATAGGTATGAATATAGGTAGTATACCTATGTGTTCTATATACAAGTATTTATATTTTGTATTTTCTTTGCATTTTTATTCTAATTTTAATGTATATAATTATTATAAGTAATAATTACAAGATTATAAAAATATAAAAATACAAAAATTATGAATAAATAATAAATTGAATATTTTAATCTGTACAATTATACAATAGGGGTCCAAAACTCAACTTTCAAACTGTAGCTCCGCCAAATGCGAAACCACCGCCATTAAATAGCTTATTTTCTTCTATATACAATTAAAGGTGAGTATGCTGCATTTGGAGTTGTCAGTTGTGAGATACGGGTCTGGGAAGTTGGGATTTTGGATTCTTATTCAGACCATAACTTTTTATCTGTACATTCTTTTTCTGTGAAATCAATTTTGTATTTTTCCTTGTAATATTATCTACAACTTTTATGTACAAAGTTTCTTTATTTGATGTATAAAAAGTGGAACCAAAAATAGGTCCCAAAATGAATAAAGAATGAATAGAATGTAGAGGTATTTTATCTGTATTTCGGCCCTTATCTCCCCCTACTTTATTCCTTGTCGACCTATTCATCAAGATGCCTAGGTCTCGGGGGTTTCGGGTCATAAAATATTTACAATATTTTATTCTTTTTCTTTTCTTTTATTTATTCTATAATTTTGGCTTTAATTACAGTATTTTATACACTAATATGATGCACATGCATGAATGCTAAGATGATGATTTTAAGGTTATTTACAGGCATTTGCTAGGGTTTTTGATGCCAAAATGATAGAATAAAGATGATGAAATGTGGATTCATCATCCCCCTATACTTTACCTTTGCTAGTCCCTAGCAAACACTTATGCAATAAGTGTAAAAATAAAAAGAAAGAAAAGAAAAAGAAGAACTTGGATTTTATTTAATTATCAAACTCGTCTTCACAAAATCAAAGTTTGGAGCTTGAGTCGGACCTTTGGAATTTTAGTGCGGGCGGAACCTTAATGAGAACCGTGTTTGAGATCCAACAGTCCCTGAGAATCCCAAAACTCTGTCCACGTCTCCTCAATAGCCAGGTCAGAAATACCGCAATTCATACGCAAACTCTTACGACTATGAATCTGACTCGTACAGTGTAAGTGATGGTGGCTCTCCTCAACTAGAATGACAAAGAGACTGACTTCTCCAGTACGACAACCCAATGATTCCCCAATCCAGCAACTCCATCCTCGAGGAGCGGGGTATTCCCTTCTAAGTTCAAGTGGCAACCAACTCAATAGGAGGGGGTGAAGAGAAGAATGGACGGTAGCCAGTGTAGCTACCTATCCCGGGATGCAAGACCAGTGTAGTCAAGTCATCCTACTGCAGGCTCACATGATATGACTTTGGAACTCAAGCTTGCTTATTGACTTTACAACATTTGTACATACTTGCAGGCTTTTTATTTTTGTACATGCCTGAACTCTTTTTTTTTTGAAAAACTATTCACAGCAGCATTTACATAAGGAGTTTCTCCCTTGAGCCAGTAGACTATCCCTCTTTTGAAGCTTTATCGCAACCCACAGCCTCCTGTCTTTAGACTTCCTAATCACTGGACGGGTTCGGGTGCACTTCCCTCCCTAGAGGAGGACAAATGTTTCCACTTGTGTGCGTCTCATACCAGCAAATCCAATCCCCTCACCACTCCAACTGAGTTGAGTCATGTGAAAGGTGCAGGTGTCCAAGTTAGGTCATTATCAACAAGAGTCGTGCGTGTGCTCCGAAATACTCTACTTAGGCAGTCAAGAATCCATTGAACCAAGTCCCATGATCCTCAAAGAATTAAGTCAACTAGACTCGAAGTACCACGAACCCAGTTCCTATAAGGTTCCTGTTATTAGGTAGATTATAAGGTCCAATCAAGCTCCAATCTCCGGATTTTACTTAGACTTGTTCAACTATCAAACTCAATCCAAAAAATGCTCATGCTATGCAATACGATGCAGAAAATATTTTTGTGATGCAATTTTCAAAGATTTTGAACTTTTTATGGATTTTTTTGAAAAGATGATGCATGCATATGCAGATGCATTTTTTTGTCTTTTTCAAAAGGATTTTTCAAATGTTTTTGGATTTTACTTTTGCAAATGTTTTTGAGATTTTTGAAAACAAAAAGATTTTGGCTAAAATCTTGGTTATGTACACGGGAGTGCTTCTTATATTTACAAGAAGTGGATTTTAAGAATCTACAAGGGTAAGTGATCAATTTTATAAGTACATACATATAGTGGATTTTGGTGTAATGTAAGTATTCCTCAAACTTATTTGACACAGATTTTTCAAACCATTTTTGAAAACTATAGTCCAAAATAGTTTTTACAAACATTTTCACAAACATGTACAAACATTTGAAAATCATTTTGCAAAGGTTTTCAAAACAGTATATATAGGTTTTTTAAAATATTTTTGCAACCATTTTTCAAACCATTTGCAAATCATTTTTCAAACATTTTGTTTCACACAAAGAAAAGAAGTTTTACAAAACACACATTTTTCACAGGTTGAAAACATGTAATAAAATATTTTCAAAATGGTTTTCAATAAATGTTCACAAAGATTTTCAAGCTATTTTTCAAACATTTTGCAAAAAACATTTTCACCTGATTTATTAATCAGTAAATACAAAAAGAATTTGAGGAATAATCACATCTTTTTATTAAGGAGTATTAATGAATTTTAAAGAATTATGAGCCATATTCATTAAGAAAATACGAAAGAACGAGTTATGGCTAAAGTATATACATAGTATATACGACCCCCCTATACTTAGCTTGAGCTATGTCCTCATAGATCGGAGAGAAAAGAGAAGACATAACTCGGACTAAGTATAGACAAGTCTAAAGAATAAAGGAATAAATGAATGAATCAATGAGAAGTTGACCGTCCCCCCTATACTTAGGATCAAATAATCCTAAGTATAGCAGACTGTACACAACGTAGGGAGGGTCAAGGGAGGGAATGAACAGATCGTACTCAGATTGTCCCCCCCCCTATACTTAGGGTAAAATATCCCTAAGTATAGACAAGAAGAGGAGACAATGGAGAGGATCGAAATGAAAATGAAAACATGGGGTGCCAACCCCCCTATACTTAGGACAAAGTACATCCTAAGTATGGAAAACTATCTACAAGGGCGGCACCTTTTTGATAGATAAAGAAGATAGAAGAGGAAAAGAAGAAAAGAAGAAAAGAAAAAGGGAAATCAAAAGATAGATGAAGAGATCGTGAGGATGTACACACCACTCCCCCTATACTTAGGGTAAAAGAAGCCCTAAGTGTAGGCAACAACAGGAGTGGTGACACGGAACGAAGAATGAACACTCAACTCGTCTACCCCTCCTATACGTAGGACAAAGTACGTCCTAAGCAAGGCAAACACGAGAAATGGGTAGACGAGCAAAAACGGGAGATGGAAAGAGTGTCACAGGATAGAATCTACAACATAAATGGGCGATCATCAGAAGGTGGAAAGCAAACCTTCCTGCGGGACCGCTGAGGGATAGATCTGATATGGTGTATGTCGACATCGAGGTCCACAGTGGACGGAGGCCGATCAAGGTCGATACGGTGAAGGCCCTCAGTGGAGTAAAATCGGAAAGGGACGAACTGATCAATGGAAGTAGTATGGTTGGGTTCTCCCTTGGTGGTCCTATGGTGTGAAGGCACAGACTGGTGAGTGGAAGAAGTACGGCTAGGTCCGGCCTTGGAAGTCTCGCCGATATCAAAGTGAAATGGGACAAACTAATCATCCTCGGAAGAAGTGTAATCGGAGTTGATTGAGCGTCCCGACCACTAGGGTATAAGGTGCTAAACGGTCGTTGCGACCCACACGATCAGGACGGCTCGATCAAGAAAAAGTAGACCGCCAAGATAGATAAAATCAATCAAACATGCGGTAGCGGTCTTGCTATTATATTAACCTGGTATAGCGACCAGGGTCGAACACAAGGAGCACGGGTTGGCCTCTCGGCCTACGAAGTAGTCAAAGAGAGAAATAAAATAAAAGAAGCAAATATTTTTGGTGGTTTTTAATTATTTAATATTTTTTTGGATTTTTAATGTGTTAAGAAAATAAGAAAAGCAAACACACACACACTTCAACAATTTATTAAAAGCATTAAAAATCAACCAAAAATTCAAACAAAAATATTTTTATGTGTTTTATAATTTTTAGTGTTTTTGGTGAATTTTTGAGAATTTTCTGATGTTTATTTAATTTTCTAAAAATAAAAAAGTAGCTAAAACAGTAGGTACTGTCCAGCCTAGCTAAAAGGGCCTAGATAAAATATCTAAGGGCCCCAAATTAGCTGGGAGGTAATTTTCTTATAAAGAGAATAAAACAAGGAAAATTTAGGCACCTATTTTATTATTTTTGGATTTTTAATTGATTTACTAGAATTTTTATAAGATTTTGAGTATTTTTTACTTTTTAGTATTTTTCAGCAATGAAAAATAGCCAAAATTGGCTAGAAAATCAAACACAACAAAATAGACAGTAGACATTTTTTGTAATTTTTAGACACTATTTAATATTTTTTTGTGATTTTTAAAGTTAGACAGTGAAGAAAATAGATGTTTTTGAATTTTTAAAAATATCAAATGAAAACAGAAATGTCCTCAAAATCCTCAAAAATTTTACACTATGGCAGGAGCCATGTGTCCAATTTTCGTTGGATTTGGAGGTGATTTGCTATTTTATCCAAAAATAAAGAAGGGGCACTGTGCATAGGGACCAAAGTGCAAATACCCAAGAGCCTGGGGGGTCTGGTGCAATTAACCCAGCGAAACACGTGCCTCGCGCGTGTCTGGGGCACTCAGGGACCCATATGTAATAAAAATAAGTTCCAAGGGCTTATTGGTAACAGGTACCAAAAGTCCAGGGACCTATTCGCAAAATACCCAAAAAATCACGCACATGTTCAAATGTATCACGCACAGGGGTATAAATGCAAATAGTTAAAAACTTTCATTCATTAATGAACAACCAGAACTGCAGGGCCTATATTGCAAATAAACCAGAAAATCACGTGTCGATGCACGTGTCATACAACGCACAGGGGCATATCCGCAAATAAATGCAAGTACCAGGGTCTCTATGCAATTATACCAAAAACTAAACAACTAAACTAACTAATTACAGGACTAAAGACAAAATGAAATAAACAAGAGGGCCTAAGGGTAAATTACCCTTTATTAATGCGGACCGCAGGATGGACGCCACGTGGAGAGATCGACGGTGGGGATCGGCTGGCGCTCCAACACTGAGGTCCTCGAAGTGATCCGACGCTCGAGGTTCAGCCACGTGGTGTGATCAACGGTCGTGGCTCTCTGTGGCTAACCCACGAGCATCAGGCGACTGGGATCGGTCCTCCTCAGATCTGACGGTGAAGGCGGCTCTCGGAAAGGACGGTCCAGATAAGAACTAGAGCAGGAGGGCTGATCGAACGGCGTCTGAAGGTCGAGGAAGAACAGGTGGCCGGCGAGGTTCGCTGGCCTCGTGCGTGCGCTCCGGACCTCCCCTGCTGCGCCTGAGGATCGGAGAAGCTCCGGTGTGGCGCTGCGCAGCTGCTGGTGTCCTCCGATGACCCAGCCGAGCTCTGTAGAGCTCCGGCGAGGTCGGCGGAGGCGAAGCTTCTGGCTCGATGTCGAAGGACCTCAAATGGTCCTCATTGAACCTGCAAAACAGTCCAAGAGACTCGCGGGTCGAGGGCAAACTGCCTCGACCCAGTTAGGCGGAGTGACGGTGAACGATGGGGTGATATGGGCGAGCTCCGGCGAAGGGAGGACGGTGGAGCTCGAATCCCAGCTCCTGTGCGAGCTGGGTTGGATGGGGATGTGGAGAAGGTGCTCGGGAAGACGACGAAGGCTATGGCGATGCCCGATGATCGAATGGTGGTCGGAGTCGATAGGAATCGACGATGGACGGCGGCGGAGCGATTTGGGGGTAACTAGAAATTACGGAAAAAGAAAGGCTAACGGAGCTACCTGGGTGGCTGAATGGGCTATGGGCGAGCTTGCGCAGCGCTGGGTCTTTGCCTCACGGAGCGCCGACGTCCGAGGCTCGATGCTCCTGCTGGTGGCAGAGCAAGGAGGCGATGCTCGTCGGATCAGTGGCCACGCTCCCTCTCCTCGCTTCGACAGCACCGGACGCGAGCTGTTACTCTCGCGCACACACTGGAGCTCACTGGGAGTGGAATCAAATGACCAAAGATGCGATTTGAGGTGGCGGAGCTCGAGCTAAATATGGTTGCGGGTCCGGCTAGAAGAGGTCGGGTAGGGCGATCGAGCGCGCGGATCCCGATGTGGATACCCCGGAGAGGGTCTCGGATGTAGCATTAAGGAGTCGGACCCGGGGTTTAGGTGGTAGGCGATCGGGTTTAGCGGGGAAAAATCCGAGAAGACGGGTACCCGCTAAGGACCCTTGGGAGCTTGACCAGTGTAGCCAAGTCTCCCTGCTGCAAGCTACATCAGGTGGATCATGATACTCAAGCTTTGCTTATTGCACTCTATATACATACTCCGGTGGGATTATCATTTTCTCTCAGACCCACCACCTTTTTTGGAGTTATTTTCTTTTTGCACATTTTTTTTTCGAGTGCATCTATACAACATATACATGTGCAGCATATATAGAAGGAGTTTTTCCTCTTGAGCCAGTAGACTATCCCTCTTTTGAAGCTTTATCGCAACCCACAACTCCCGTCGTTAGACCTCATGGCAACCAGACCAAGTTGAGACGCACTTCCTTCACTAAAAGAAGAAGAGAGGTTCCGCCTAGAAGTACTACCCTCATATGCTACCCAAAGTCAAGGAAGACTGCCTCCTCACCATCTCATCCGTAGAGAGCTCGGTGCATAGTGCTGGTGTCCAAATAAAGCCATTGTCTATATGAGTCATGTGTTGTCGTTAAATGCTATACTTAGGCTCATTGAGATGACATGTGATCATAGCCTAGTGGACTCAAAGAATTAAGTCACCATGGACCTGAAAAGCCTTAAACCTAAGCCCTATAAGGTTCCTCTTAGAAATTAGGTGGATTAAGATCTTAATCAAGCTCCATTCCTCAATTTGATTCGAGGCTAGTTTAAATGTCAACTATCATCCAGAAAAACTATATACATATGTACAAAAGATGCTTATTTACACAAATTATGCAAAATTATTGAAAAATGTTTTGAAATCATGTATGGATGATGCATGAAGTGCAAATTTTGCAAAAAGATATTTACACAAATTTACACAAGATTTTTGCAAACTTTTGATTTTCAAAACATTTTGGAAAAATTTTGTACTATATACATAATTTTGATAAGAAAATATTTACACAAACTTTACACAAAAGATTTTTGAAATCATTTTTACAAAAATAATTTGTACACTAGCTATTTATGTGCAAATAAAAGAAGTTTATGTACATGAAAAATTTTTAATTTTTGTGACTCTTAGCCATTTTATTTATTAACACACTCACACAAAGTACTAGTTATGGCTAAAGTATATATGAAATATATACACACCCCCCTATACTTAGCTCGAACGATGTCCTCGTAGTCAAGAGCGATGAAGAAGACATAACTCGTGCTAGGTATAGGGAAGTGAAAAGAAAGTCTATATACAAAGACGAATAAATGAAATAGAAAAGTCAAGAGGGTCTCGGGTCTTCCCCCTATACTTAGGATCAAGTAATCCTAAGTATAGCAGGCTGTATACTAAGGGAAAAACCGAGTGGAGAATGTACAGGGTCTACCCCCCTATACTTAGGGTGAAATATCCCTACGTATAGGCAGCAAAACAGGGGTAGACAACAACAAAAGAAATACCCGAAGGTCTCACATCCCCCCTATACTTAGGGTAAAGTGCACCCTAAGTATAACATAATCACAAGATGAAGAAAAGGGATGTGGGACTAAAAAATGTAGTGATATAGACATCTGGATCTATACAAGGCGGAGGAACAGTGAAACTCAGGCGTGAGATGCATTAGATGTGAGTCAAAGACCACATCTCACGCAAAATGAATAGGGGCAAGATCAGCGACCCGCGGCTCATGATCTAGAAATGGCTTGAGCCGCTGGCCGTTCACTCGAAAGGTACTCTCAGAAGACAACTCGGATATATCAATGCTACCGTTGTCGTGTACCTTTCTGACCAAGTAAGGTCCCTTCCATTTGCTCTGTAGCTTCCCTGGAAACAAACGAAGCCTCGCATCAAACAGCCATACCCTCTGTCCAATCTCAAAATGCTTGTGGCTGATATGAGAATCATGCCACTCCTTCACTCTCTCCTTATACTGTAGACTGTTTGAGAAAGCTGTATCTCTAAGCTCCTCCAGGGCGGCTAACTCTGCCCTCCTTTGGTCTCCCATACCATCTGGATCCATCAGAATATCTGTAACTGCCCAAAGTGACTTGTGCCTCAGCTCAACAAGTAAATGGCACGGCTTGCCATATACGAGGCAAAAGGGAGATGTGCCTAATGGAGTCTTGAAAGACGTCCTATATGCCCATAAGACCGAGTCCAAAAGCTGTGACCAATCCTTTCGGTCAGGGCGGACGACTTTCTGCAATATAGTCTTGATATCCCTATTCGACACCTCGGCTAGACCATTCGTCTGTGGATGGTAAGGTGTAGCAACACGATGGTCTATACCGAACTCGCTAGCAAGGGCCTTCACCTGGTCGTTGATGAAATGAGACCCCCCATCAGAAATCAGAACTCATGGAACCCCGAACCGCGTGATGATGTGCTTCCTCAAAAATCTGCAAACTGTCCTTGCATCAGCGGCTCGGGCGGGGATAGCCTCAACCCAACGACTAACATAATTCACAGCCAACAGAATGTACTCAAATCCCTGACTCTTAGGGAATGGACCCATGAAATCGATGCCCCATGTGTCAAAAACCTCACAGAAGTGAATGGGCTGCATCGGCATCATATCACGCTGTCCACAAATGCCCATCCTCTGACAGTCAGTACACCTCTTCACGAACTCATCAGAGTCCTTGAAGAGGGTAGGCCACCACAAGCCGGATTGAAGCACTTTCTGTGTCGTTCTCCTCCCAGAATGGTGTCCTCCTGCCTCAAGCTTGTGGCAGTAAGTGAGGACACTATGGTGTTCCTCTTGAGGAATACACCGACGCCAGACGCTATGCCCTCCTTCGTGGTAAAGGATGGGATCCTCCCAGTGGTAGGACTTGGCCTTCGCAAGGTAGGTCTCAAGCCTCTGCCTGGGCCAATCTTGTGGGACTTTCCCAGCAACGAGAAAGTTCACAATATCGGCATACCACGAGAGTGAGGCGATAGCAAGGATCGCCTAATCTGGGAAGGTATCTCGAATGGGATCAATCTGCTCAGACTCCTCAGGCTGCTCTAAACGGGAGAGATGATCCGCCACCACATTCTTGACTCCAGGCTTGTCCTTGATCTCAATGTCGAATTCCTGGAGTAGAAGGATCCATCTAGTGAGTCTGGCCTTGGCATCCTTCTTCGCCATGAGGTACCTGATGGCGGTGTGATCTGTGTACAAAGGCACTCTAGATCCAATGATATAATATCGAAACTTATATAGGGCAAATACTACGGCTAGCATCTCCTTCTCTGTGACCGTGTAATTCCGTTGGGTGGAATCCAATGTGCGGCTAGCGTAGTGAATAGCAAAGGGGACTCCATCCCTCCTCTGTCCCAGCACTGCCCCTACGGCAAAATCGGAGGCATCCGTCATGATCTCGAATGGGAGAGACCAATCAGGCGGCTGGAGGACAGGAGCCTCAATAACACACTGCTGGAGAGTCGCAAAGGACGAAAGACACTTGTCATCGACAAGGAACTCGGTGTCTTTCGTCAAGAGGTCAGTCAACGGCCGGGCAATCCTGCTGAAATCCTGAATAAATCTCCTATAAAATCCAACGTGCCCCAGGAATGATCGTAGCTGCCTCAAATTGGATGGCGGTGCGAGTTTTCTAATGGCATCCACCTTGGCCGGATCAACCTCCATGCCCCTGTTGGAGATGATGTGGCCAAGCACCGTCCCTTGAGTCACCATGAAGTGACTCTTCTCCCAAGATAGAACCAGATTGTACTCAATACATCGCTGGAGTACTCGGTCTAGGCAGTCAAGACAGGAGTCGAATTCGTCGCCGTAGACCGAGAAATCATCCATGAAGACCTCCAAACACTCCCCTACCATGTCTGAAAAGATCGACAGCATGCACCTCTGAAAAGTCGCAGGGGCATTGCATAGCCCAAATGGCATGCGTCGAAAGGCATATGTACCAAAGGGACAGGTAAAGGTGGTCTTATCCTGATCCTCAGGAGCGATGGCGACCTGGTTGTAGCCCGAGTACCCATCCAGGAAGCAATAATGGCTCTTCCCTACCAGTCTCTTAATGATCTGGTCAATAAAAGGCAGGGGGAAATGGTCCTTCTTGGTGGCCTGTTTGAGTCTCCTGTAGTCAACACAGACCCTCCAAGAGGTGGGTACTCGTGTAGCAATCTCCTCTCCCGACTCACTAATCACAGTCGTGATGCCCGTCTTCTTGGGCACCACATGCAAGGGGCTGACCCACTTGGAGTCGGAAATGGGATAAATGAAATCTGCACTCCACCACTTTGATATTTCCTTCATCACAACCTCTCTCAGGTTGGGGTTCAGTCGCCGCTGGAACACACGTGATGGCTTCGCCCCCTCCTCGAGATAGATATGGTGGGAGCACACTGATGGACTAATCCCATGGAGATCTGCTACGCTCCATCCGATTGCCTTGCGGTTCTTTTCAAGAACCCCCATCAAACGGGATTCTTGCTCTCCAGTCAGATCGGCGGAGATGATGACTGGGTACATCTCAGGTTCGCCCGCAAGGAACCGATACTTCAGCGAAGTAGGGAGCGGCTTCAGCTCTGGACAGCTGGGTGCTGGCAAATCTGGCCTCGGAAGAAGGTGCGTGAATGCTGCTAAGTCTTCCAAATCTGCCTGGGAGAAAGAATACGAGCTCTCGCAAATCGGATCTGGAGGAGGCTGCTCAACTGTGTTGTCTCTGATCTGCTCTGCCTCTACCTCCTCCTCATCTGTAGGCTCAGGTGGACTCAGGTCTGGCATCTGGTCATCACAATCTGCCCAATCAGACTCTGAATCCGAGGGATCTTCATCAAACAAGGTGGCATCAGTACCACCGTCACACAAGGTGACCTCAGTACCACCTTCACTAGCAACCGTGTCGCGGTCGAGAACCGGCTCTGCTGCCTCTGTAGTATCCTGGACCAGGGCTGTGCTTTCCAAGCTCTCCTCTGCTGTCATCTCTGCATCAGTGGTGTATGGAAATGAGAGGATGGCCTGTGCTGAAGGGTCTGCCCATGCTGCCTCATCATCTGTGATCACAAAATCACAGTCCTAGTGGATGTCTAGCCCGGCCTCTGTCAGCTGCTCTGTATCTGTGCTAGTCTCTGAGCATGCTCTCTCTCTGGCTCTGTAGTCCTCGACCGTCTCTATTTGTACACTCTCGCCCTCGACGCGAAAGTATACCTTCCCGCTATCATGATCAGTCACCGCCTTGGCTGTGGCCAAGAACGGACGACCGAGGATGATGGGGAAATCGGCCACTGAGTCAGGGATCTCCATGTCCAACACTACGAAGTCCACGGGGAATTGCTGGCCCTGAATAGTGACGATAACATCTCGCAACAACCCCTTCGGCCTCTTGACAGATCGATCAGCAAACTGAAGGACTGTCCTGCTCTATCGAAGAGTGCCCAACTCGAAGCGGTCGAGAAGGGCTGCCGGAAGGAGGTTGATAGACGATCCGCTATCCAATAGAGTACGGTCGAACCTCTACTCACTAATCTGACATCTGACATACGGGGCTCCTGAATCTGGCCTCTTGGCCGGCAGGCGGTTCTGGATCGCGAAGCACGTGGCTTTCGTCAACACATGTATCTCTGAATGATGGTTCCTCCTCCTCCTCCTGACTGTGGTCCTATCTCTCAAAGATCGCTGAAGAAGGGGGATGTGCTGCAAAGCCTCCTGAAGGGTCAGCTGTATGTGAAATCTGTCGATCATGCTCTGGCTGAACTCCTCCTG
Organism: Ottelia alismoides; assembly: GCA_037367405.1. Lineage (NCBI taxonomy): Eukaryota > Viridiplantae > Streptophyta > Magnoliopsida > Alismatales > Hydrocharitaceae > Ottelia > Ottelia alismoides. The sequence goes on from JAZKJV010009277.1 coordinate 962,556, forward strand.
CTCTCTCTTTTTTGGGTCTTTTTCTCTTTTCTTCCCCTTCCCCATCTGAAGGGCTCTAGGGAAGGGGACCACAGGGTCCTTCTCAGATGAAGGACTAGGAAGAGGTCTAGACGGCTCGACGACCGGATCCGCACATACATCAATCACCACAGTGGGACCAGAAGAAACTAAACCTTTTCCTTTATTCAAAACAGTGTTCTGAGGTACATCAACAGAAGGAAAAACAACATCTCTATCAAAACGAACACCGGTGGCCTCAGTACCACCTCGGGCTGGCTCTGCTACAGGACGTCTCGCGGCCTCAGTACCGCGGGCTGGCTCGGCTACTCTGGTAGCATCAGCACCACCTCCTCGAACTGGTGAAGCGGCGGTCTCAGTACCGCCGGTGGAATCAGCATCCTCGGTGGCATCAGTACCACCATCATCATCGTGTGCGGCCTCAGTATCGCTCTCCTCCTCCTCATCTGGTGCCCTGGGTGAATCCTCGAGTCGTCGCTCAGATGAGGCGTCGCCTGCTGGTGCTCTACCGCTCCTAAGTGTAACAAAATCAACATCAAATAGATCCGAAGACATATCATCAAATGGATCACTAGGAGTGGCATGCTCAGTGGAAACTACCTGCTCGGATTTCCTCTTCAGGCTGTTCGGATTTGGCTCTATCTGTGCAGGGATGGCGGCCTTTCCTCTCATTAGGTCCCGTATCTCCTGGCGGAACTCGTCCATCTCCCGTCGAAAAGTAGCCTGCTGATCCGTGAGGATGCGGGCTATGTCGTCCAAGGCGGGGCTCTCATGGGAGCCCGACGGGTAGCCTCTCTGGTGCTGAGGCTGCTGGAACTGGTGCTGCTGGTGCTGAGAGGGGTAGGAGGAAGGATGTTGCTGCTGCTGTGGCTGGTGAGCCTGCTGCTCACGTCTCCAAGACTGTCCCTGCTGCTGATAAGGACGAGGAACGAAGGATGACTGCTGGTGTGGCTGGTAGGCTGGGGGCTGCTGCTGCTGGTGATCCCTCTGCTGGCCATACTGCCCTCCCTGACCGGATGACTGCTGCTGGGGCTGGGTACCTCCACTCCCCCACCTGAATCCGGGATGGTCTCGTCGGATCCCAGGCTGGGGACGGTCATACCAAATCCCGTTGACATCCATCAACGTCTCTGCATCGTACGGGGCTGGTGGGAGTACTGCCAGAGGCTGATCCGGCTGGTATACCACCATCTGCAAGTCTGGAGATGGTGGGGACTGGTAAGAGGGCTGCTGTTGCTGGTACGGCTCTGCCTGTACAAGGTGAACCTGTCTAGGCTGCTGAAAAGAGTTGGAGCGCTGGGACGAGCTGCTGCTGCCGCCGGTATCGCCTCGCGACTGAAGACGGGGCTGGGAAGCCGTCTATGCCTCCTAGAGACACATGAGCTGGGTCTTCATGTCGCTCAGAGTCTGTGCCATCTGCTCCATCTGCGTGATGCCCAGGCACTGCTTCTTCTCGATCAGCTCCATGCGGTCCAACTTCTCGCTGATGATACCCATATCCGCAGCGGATGACTCTGCCTGTGCTGCTGCAACTGCGGATGAACAGGATGGACCGGCATCGACCCGTGCTATCCTCTGGTATTGCACGGGTCCTGGCTGCTACTGGGGTCTCCCCTGAGTGTACAACCGGGTCTGGGACATCACCATATAGTTCTCGGCCATCTCCTCGAAGATGGCCCAGACCTGGTCGTGATCCTTGGTGAAATAGGACCCGCCACAAGAAGCATTCACCAGGCCCTGGAGCTCTGGTGTCAGCCCGCTGAAGAAGCTCTGCACAAGGTTCGGCTTCGAGATATCATGGTGCGGGCATCGGTCTGTGAGCTCACGGAACCTCTCCCATGCCTCATGGAATTGCTCGTTGGGGAGCATGGAGAAGTTGCTGATCAGGGCCCTCGCTGCATTCGTCCGCCCGAGTGGATAGTACTTGTTCAAGTACTCGGTGCGGAGCTGCTCCCAGGTGTAAACAAACTTCCCCAAATGCTTCAGCTAGGTGGCTCCTCTGTCTGCTAGTGAGAAGGGGAAGGCGATCATCCGAATCGTATTCTGGTCCACATGGCGGTCGTGTATAGTACTGCAGATCATCAAGAACTCCTGGAGGTGGAGATGGGGTTCCTCGGTGGCAAGTCCGTGAAAACAGGGAAGCATCTGCAGGGTGTTCGGGGGGAACTTGAAGTCCCCCACGATAGCAGGTACCACCATCCAATGATGCATCAGTGTAGATCCGGGGTTGTGCAACTCCCGCATCGGTCTCGGTGGTCCTCCTGCCGCGGCGGCCGTCGCTGCGGCGGCGGCTGCTGCTGCGGCTGTTGCGGCTCGTGCCTCTACATCTGATCCATCCTCAGGCTCGCTCTGATCTCTCTCTGTTCTGAGTCGCTCCAACTCTCTCCTCATCTCAATCATGAAAGCTCCCTGATCCCTCAGCTGCTGCTGCACTGTCTCTAACGAGGCGATCAGGGTGGAGTTGATCGCTCCCTGGTCCATCACAATGTGCTCGGTCCTGGAGCGTCCTCTGAACTACCGGCCATGACGTCTGCAAAATCAAATGAGCCATATTCAGGTGTTGTCAAATCTGCTATTCTCTCCTCTGGCTTATATCTCTCAGAACCAAAAGAAAGGGGGTCGAGGGGGAACAGGGCGGAATCATACTCGGGCTCGGAGAACTGGTCTCGGCTCTCACGGGCCAACCTAGATGATTGAGTTGACGTGCCCGAAAGCGGTGCAGCCAGAGGCTGCCTAAGAGAGCGTCTACCCATCATCGTGATCTGGTCGAGTAGTGCGGATGGGATCTGGAGAAACTATGATCAAAATGCAAACCCTCGGTTCACCAACGCAACGCGAGCTGAAGACCGTAAAGGCTCGGTCAAATTATCTTGTCAATTTTTATTAGGTGAACACACAAGATATCAGAGCGCTTACATGACCTGTTAGGATACCCGATACTATCCCAACCGACTGGCCCGCACGGAAGAGTCGGTAGTCAGCTGGAAATAGCACCGGAGGGCTCTACCTAGGGTGCGGGTCACTCTCTCGCGCAATCAAACCAAATAATGAGGGGGTTGCTCTCCCCAAGACAAATTTTTAAGGTGAGCGTCTTTTAGGGTCAATAGTTTTAGCCAGTCCCAATTTTATGGTTTTTCTTTTTAATATTTTTCAAGTAAAAACAAACGCCTAACGAATTTTTCGGTTCTCCTGATTATTTAGTCCAAAATAGGGGGGAGAAGATGAAAAAGCCGATGCACGATAAATCAATGATGCATACAAAGTCAGAAAGGTGTACCTGTCTCCAGCACTCTACATGCAATATGATCCGCGCATAAATGTAAAGACAGAAATTAAACTACCTAAATGATGCAGCGATGAAATCCGAGTCCTAGATGAGCAAGTTCAACTCGCAGAACCGTCTAACTGGTCACCGTCCAACAGGCCAAAGGTCCGGTCTTGGTCTACCCCTCCTCTGCCCGACAAATCGGGGGTAGGAGAAAGCGCTTTGTGGGGTAGACTACGGCACGTAGGCCATGAAGGAAAATGAGTCAGTTATTTTTATTAATTGATTATTAGTAGGTCCAATTAAGCGTACTATAGGAGCAGGCAGATAATTAAGTGTGGGGACCCTACTAATTACAGCACAAGAAAGTATAAAATCCTAAATCTAGGGGCTCGATCAAAAACCACGTAAACACCGGAAAAGGCAGTAAAAAGAAAAGAAAAGAAAAACCGCGAGAAAAGCCGCGAAACTCCTAAGGGTCCCCCGAGCACACCGGTGCTCAGCAAAACAGACCCGTTAAGCAGATAAGGTCCTCAAGTCCAGTCTGTGAGTCCCTGTATTATTACAATAATAATCAGAATAAAAATAAAATAAAAATCTAACTAAACCTCTCCCACTCAACTCTCTCTCTCTCGCTCTCTCCTGCGGCTCCGTAAAGAAGGGAGCCGCCTCCAAGTCCTGCGGTTGCGTCGGCTCCTCGAAAGTCGCCTCCGCGGTCCTCGGGTCCTCGCAAGAAACAAAGCCAAGTGGTCAGACCAAAATAATCAAATATTAATAATAAAAAAGAAATGAAACTGAAATGGGGGTATATATGCAAAAATGCAAAATAAAATAAACACTCAAAATAAAAAAAATAAAAACAAAAGAAAAGAAAAGAAAACAAAATAAAACAAAAATAAAATACAAACAAAAGCCGCGAGAAAGCCACGAGCTCTGAAAGAGCCGCGAAAAGCCGCGAAAACAAAAAACGAGAATAAAATAAAAACTACTAAGCCGTGCTCCTCGGCAACGACGCCATTCTGATTGAGCGTCCCGACCACTAGGGTATAAGGTGCTAAACAGTCATTGCGACCCACACGATCAGGACGGCTCGATCAAGAAAAAGTAGACCACCAAGATAGATAAAATCAATCAAACATGCGGTAGCGGTCGTGCTATTATATTAACCTGGTATAGCGACCAGGGTCGAACACAAGGAGCACGGGTTGGCCTCTCGGCCTACGAAGTAGTCAAAGAGAGAAATAACATAAAAGAAGCAAATATTTTTGGTGGTTTTTAATTATTTAATATTTTTTTGGATTTTTAATGTGTTAAGAAAATAAGAAAAACAAACACACACACACTTCAATAATTTATTAAAAGCATTAAAAATCAACCAAAAATTCAAACAAAAATATTTTTATGTGTTTTATAATTTTTAGTGTTTTTGGTGAATTTTTGAGAATTTTCTGATGTTTATTTAATTTCTAAAAATCAAAAAGTAGCTAAAACAGTAGAAACTGTCCAGCCGAGCTAAAAGGGCCTAGATAAAATATCTAAAGGCCCCAAATTAGCTAGGAGTAATTTTCCTGTAAAGAGAATAAAACAAGGAAAATTTAGGCACCTATTTTATTGTTTTTGGATTTTTAATTGATTTACTAGAATTTTTATAAGATTTTGAGTATTTTTCAATTTTTAGTGGTTTTCAGCAATGAAAAATAGCCGAAATTGGCTAAAAAATCAAACACAACAAAATAGATAGTAGACAATTTTTTGTAATTTTTAGACACTATTTAATATTTTTTTGTGAGTTTTGAAGTTAGACAGTGAAGAAAATAGATGTTTTTGAATTTTTAAAAATATCAAATGAAAACAGAAATGTCCTCAAAAATCATCAAAAATTTTACACTATGGCAGGAGCCATGTATCTAATTTTCGTTGGATTTGGAGGTGATTTGCTATTTTATCCAAAAATAAAGAAGGGGCACTGTGCACAGGGACCAAAGTGCAAATACCCAAGAACCTGGGGGGTCTGGTGCAATTAACCCAGCGAAACACGTGCCTCGCGCGTGTCTGGGGCACTCAGGGACCCATATGTAATAAAAATAAGTTCCAAGGGCTTATTGGTAACAGGTACTAAAAGTCCAGGGACCTATTCGCAAAATACCCAAAAAATCACGCACATGTTCAAATGTATCACGCACAGGGGTATAAATGCAAATAGTTAAAAACTTTCATTCATTAATGAACAACCAGAACTACAGGGCCTATATTGCAAATAAACCAGAAAATCACGTGTCGATGCACGTGTCATACAACGCACAGGGGCATATCCGCAAATAAATGCAAGTACCAGGGTCTCTATGCAATTATACCAAAAACTAAACAACTAAACTAACTAATTACAGGACTAAAGACGAAATGAAATAAACAAGAGGGCCTAAGGGTAAATTACCCTTTATTAATGCGGACCGCAGGATGGACGCCACGTGGAGAGATCGACGGTGGGGATCGGCTGGCGCTCCAACACTGAGGTCCTCAAAGTGATCCGACGCTCGGGGTTCAGCCACGTGGTGTGATCAACGGTCGTGGCTCTCTGTGGCTAACCCACAAGCATCAGGCGGCTAGGATCGGTCCTCCTCAGATCTGACGGTGAAGGCGGCTCCGGGAAAGGACGGTCCAGATAAGAACTGGAGCAGGAGGGCTGATCGAATGGCGTCTGAAGGTTGAGGAAGAACAGGTGGCCGGCGAGGTTCGCCGGCCTCGTGCGTGCGCTCCAGACCTCCCCTGTTGCGCCTGAGGATCGGAGAAGCTCCGGCGTGGCGCTGCGCAGCTGCTGGTGTCCTCCGATGACCCAGCCGAGCTCTGTAGAGCTCCGGCGCGGTCGGCGGAGGCGAAGCTTCTGGCTCGATGTCTAAGGACCTCAGATGGTCCTCATTGAACCTGCAAAACAGTCCAAGAGACTCGCGGGTCGAGGGCAAACTGCCTCGACCCAGTTAGGCGGAGTGACGGTGGACGATGGGGCGATATGGGCGAGCCCCGGTGAAGGGGGGACGGTGGAGCTCGAATCCCAGATCCTGTGCGAGCTGGGTTGGATGGGGATGTGGAGAAGGTGCTCGGGAAGACGGCGAAGGCTATGGCGATGCCCGATGATCGAATGGTGGTCGGAGTTGATAGGAATCGACGATGGACGGCGGCGGAGCGATTTGGGGGTAACTAGAAATTACAGAAAAAGAAAGGCTAACGGAGCTACCTGGGTGGCTGAATGGGCTGTGGGAGAGCTTGCGCAGCTCTGGGTCTTTGCCTCACGGAGCGCCGACGTCCGAGGCTCGATGCTCCCGCTGGTGGCGGAGCAAGGCGGCGATGCTCGCCGGATCAGTGGCCACGCTCCCTCTCCTCGCTTCGACAGCACCAGACGCGAGCTGTCACTCTCGCGCACACACTGGAGCTCACTGGGGGTGGAATCAAATGACCAAAGATGCGATTTGAGGTGGCGGAGCTCGAGCTAAATATGGTTGCGGGTCCGGCTAGAAGAGGTCGGGTAGGGCGATCGAGCGCGCGGATCCCGATGTGGATACCCCGGTGAGGGTCTCGGATGTAGCATTAAGGAGTCGGACCCAGGGTTTAGGTGGTAGGCGATCGGGTTTAGCGGGGAAAAATCCGAGAAGATGGGTACCCGCTAAGGACCCGTGTGAAGTGGTCCTGGGGGGGGGGGGAGTTGACCGGGCGGTCAACAGTCCCAGGACCAATAGGGGTCGGCCACGTGGATGATATTTGGAAGTGAAATAACAGGTGTCAAATGGCCGATTTAGTGAAAACTTAAAACATGAAGTATTTTTATTTTATTTTTTTCTATTTTTTTGTGATTTTTAATAATTTTTTCGAAATAAAAGTAAGGTATATACATAATATGTTATATATATGTATAAGTACACTATAAAGAGTTTTTAATTTTTGATTTTTTAATTATTATTTTTATGCAGTTTTATTCCTATTTTATAATTTATTTATTTTCATTATAAAATAAGGAATAAAAAGATCTTTTTATTTTATTTTAATTATTTATATACATAGGTGAAATAAATACATCTATACATTTATATACATGGTATATTTACAATATATTTTTGTGTTTTTAATTTTGTTATTTTTATTTTGTTTTTGTTTTAATTGTTTTTATTTTATTTATTTACAATATATAATATAGAATATTTACAAAAATTTTGGAAATTAGTTTTATTTATTTATAAGGCTTAAATAATTAAGTGGATGGTCTACATACAAGGTGACTATACAAGTTGTGTTTTTTGTTTTCTTTTTAATTTTTATATTTTTATTTTGATTTTATATTTAGAGCTATTTACAAATATTTACAAGCCTATTTTTGTGAGGAAAATATTTTTATTTTATTTACATAAATATTTACACACATGAGCCCCTATCTCCCTCTACTTTGGCTTTTATGTGGTCAGACCCATGCTGAGCCCTCCCTTGGGTTAGGTTGCTCAATATTTATTCTAAATATTTTCCTCTTTTTCTTTTTAATCTTTATTCTTTTATTTTTGCACAAAAACATGCTAATTATAGGTTTTTACACAATGCATGCTTTTGGTAATTATTTGTATTTATACATATCTACATGTATTTGCAAAGGTTTTTGTAGCTAAAATATAAGAATAAAGAGTGATGAATGAGTATTCATCAGGAGTCGTCCTGCGAGTCCTCGTCCAGGTCAAAATCAAAAGGAACGAAATCATCTGTGGAAGTATACGAACTCAGATCGTCCTCAAGACTCTCACCTGAATCCTTGTCTTCAACAAGAGGTCTGAATTTATCAAAATAAATGGCAGCATCATAACCGACCTCAATCATCTTCACTTGTGAAGGGCCAGGAACGGATTTATCAGTGGAAGTAGTCAAACCAGGTCTGTCCTGCCTAGTCTTACCTAGGTCATTTGTTGCCTTATGAGGTCTCTCAAAGTAATGGGCAACATCATAAACATCCTCAATTATCTTGTCATCTGCCCCCCGCTCAAATGGTTCAATCACATAAATACTCTGGATCTCATCAACACATCGCCACACACCAGGAGGAGGATTAGTGAGGTCCATGCTTTCCGACTTCCTCCCCTTTCGGGGGATTCGTCGGGTCTCATCAGGGATCGCTAGGGAAGTATCTCTAGTAGCATCAGGTAGGTCACAGGCCTCAGAGTCAGCTATAATCGGTGAAGGTGCATCAGGTGCAGGTCTCTGGTCAACTGTGGGTGTGGTGATCAACACTTCGCTCTCGTCAACAGGACGGAAGTGAATCTCTCTTGATCCATAGTCAATAACGACCCTCACAGAGGCGAGGAATGGTCGTCCCAGGATGATTGGAGACGGCTCCCCTGTGGAGGTCTCCATGGGCAACACGACAAAATCAACATGGTGGCTCGTGCCCTGAATAGAAATGACGGTGTTTTCAAGGATACCCTTCGGCCTCTTGATAGATCCATCAGCAAACTGAACGATCATCCTGGTTTTCTTTAGAGGCCCTAAGTGAAGAGATTGTACCAGTGAGAAGGGTCGTATGCTAATCGAAGCACCGCCGTCCAGGAGAGTGCGATCACAAGTGTAGTCAGAGATGGTGCAAGTGATGAAAGGTGTAGCTGTGTTCTTTCTCTTAGGAATGGGACGGTGTGTGATGACGAGGGCAGTGGCCATTGTCAGAATATGATGCTCAGATCTGCTCCTCCGCTTTCTCTTCTTGGGAAGAGGAGCAGATAATTGGGTCATGGCCTGCTGAAGTGGGGCATGGATAATCTCATGAATAGTAGCCACCACTTCGGGTTCAGATAGCATTTTTTTGAATTTTTGGACTTCCTCCATACAAGGGAGGAAGTCGGAATCAGCATATGCACGAGGCATGCCAAGAGCAGTCTGTACAGCGGCATCCTCGGGGTCAAAGGTGGGACTAGGTGTGAATGGATGTGTGGTCCATGGCTCTGGCAAGTGGACTCTCTCCTCAAAATATTGCTCAACCAAGTGTCTCCCGAAATCTTTTTGTTCTTTTAAAATTTTCTCATTTTTTTGTATTGTGGGCGATTGCAAGCTCCCATGATCACCTACAAGTGAAGTCGTATTCCCGACGAAAGGAGCATTAATCTGATTATTCCTCAAGATAGCAAGATTATCATTCAACAAATCAATGCGCTTTGTCATCCGATTCAAGATATTGCTCATAGAGATCGAGGGAGGTGACTCCATCAGGTCAGACTCGGGTGGATGTGACGGTGGAGGTGGATAATATACAGGTGGAGGTGGAGGTGGGTAAAAGTCCGAGTCGTGATACTGTGGCTGAGGCGGGTATGTACAAAAATCAGAAAAAATAGGAGGTGGGTCCTCCTGATAAAAGGGAGGTGGACCGGCTGGAGCGAGCGAAGGATCCACAAAGTCCGGATAAAATATGCTCCAGGGGTCCATCTCGAAAACAAAAGGAAGTGATCCGGGGGAGCACGGGGTCAAGTCAAGAGAGTGAAGAAAAAGGCGCAAATGCGCAGAGATGATCTAGGACGCACACAAAACAATCACAGACAAAAATTAAAATAAGACAAACCCTTAATTCACCTACTCAACTCGGTAGAGACCGAAAATTCGGTCTTTTTATCTCGTCTGTTTTAGAGTTAGGTGAGAAGTCCAAAATTGCACAAACACTTAGGGGGCTTGATGGGATTTGGGCACTAACCTTAGTGTGTGCGCGAGCAATGTAAAACGAAGACAATGAGGGAATTACTCGCCCCAATACAAGATTTTTCTTTTTGATCAGTTTTAGGGTCAAGTAAAATTAGCAATCCCAATTTTATGGATTATCACTTTGTTTTTTGGATTTTCAATGAAAATGCACGCGCCTAACGAGGAGTCAATTCCTGTAAGCACCTAAGTTTGGCAAAATCAGAGGGAGAGGCGGAAAAGCAATGCAAGCGGCAATCGATGATGTATGCTAAAGAGAAATGCTCACCTTGCCTCCAGCGCTCTACATGCAAGGATGCTCAGCAGAATTGAAACCTATCTATATGCACATGCAAAGCCGATGAAATCGCCCTAAGTTCAGAAATTGCTATTAGCGGGAAGAACCACAAGCTGACCACCAATCTTCAAGCCAAGAGTCCAGTCTAGGCTCACCCCTCCTCTGCTCAACACACTTGAGTTTAGGAGAAAGCGCTTTGAGGGGAGAGCTCGCGGCGCGACGGATTGAAGGTGAGGATCAACTGTTTAAAAATTTGACTAAGTCCAAACGAAACTATAGGCACATGCAAAATATTAGGTGTTTGGCCTTAGTCTATCGCAAGTAATCCTAAAACTAGGGGCTCAATCACACAAAAGAAATGAAAATCGGAAAACAGAACAAAATAAAAGAAATGCGAAGAAAACCGTAAAAAGCCGCGGCGAACCCCCAAGTGAACAATCACATGGAAATTAGGCTCAAGAGTCCAAGTCCGGGGGTACCTGTATTATTACAATAAAGGAGTCTCTCTCTCTCACTTAAATTACAAACTAAATACAAGAGAATAAAGGAAATAGGACTGTCTTCAAAATTCTCTCCTAGCCCGCCTTCGTGCTAAGTCAAGTCGCCTCACGTGGGTGCGCAGGTGCTCCTGGAAGAGAGCTCCTCCCTCGATCCGCGTTACTCGCAAGAAGTCAAACAAGAGAGAGGTTAGACAATTCAAAAAAAAAGAAATATCAAAAATAGGGAAAATGAAACAAGCAAAACTAAAAGCCGCAAAGGTAGACAAATAGTCACAACACAAAACAAAAAGTGAACTACGCGCTGTTGCTCTCCGGCAACAACGCTATTTGATTTAGCCAAAATTCACGGAGTCTAAAAGTGGTATCTCACACAAGGCGGAGACAACCGTCGCTGTGACGACTCACAATGAACTCTGGACTAAAGTCAACAATTAACCCACACTAAAGATCAATAAATTAGAAATAATGTGGAGTTAAAATTTTTTTTAACTCTGCACAAATGGTGTAAAGGGCAAGTATGCAGAGAGTTCGAACACAGGGAGCAAACAGGGTAATTCAAATCAAAGTGCTCAAGTGAATGTGTGTGATGTCTACACTAAGCAAGCAATCAAAGGAATTTTTGTGGGTTTTTAATTTTTAATTTTTTTTATTTTAATTTAATTTTTAATTTTGTATTTTGATTTTTAATTTTCTGATTTTTATAATTTTATATTTTATATTTTTTCTTTTTCAATCTTGGAATATAAAGACAAAGTAATAAAAGACAAGATAAAATATTTATAAAAATGTGCAAAAATAACCAAAAATTCAGAAATAAAATGTTTTTGATATTTTTAGGATTTTTTACGGTTTTTGTGATTTTTGGGTATTTTTCAAGGTGTTTTTGGTATTTTTAAACAAGGAAATGAGAGAAAACAGTGAAATATGTGCTGGCTGTGAGTAAAATGGGAATTAAAATTAGCAAACAGCAACCAAAATTTTTCACACTAATTTTCAAGTAAAGAGAATAAAATAGAGAACAAACAGGACCTGAGTTTGTATATTTTGAGTTTTCTTTGATTTTATATATTTTTTTGAAATTTTTGCGTGTTTTTAAATTTTTAGTGTTTTTCTTTTGAGATTTTTAATGATTGTTGGACTAACACTAAAATATGATAAAATAGACACTAGGAAATTTTTTTGGAATTTTTAGAGGTATTTTACTATTTTTTGGTATTTTCTAAGCTAGACAGTAGGCAAAAAGCATGTTTTTGATTTTTAATAAATATAAAAATAAAATAAAATAAAAAACTAAATTGGTAGCGTGGAAGTATGAGTTATCAGGAGCTTAAGATCAAATTTTGAGAATTTTTGGGATTCAAATGATGCTTCAAATAAATCCAACAAGTTCACACAAATGAAAGGGCTGGCAGGGACCTATTGATGAATAGAGGGAAGTTGAAGGGCCTGCACGCAAATTTCCACCAAATAGTATGACTGAAATATGGAGTTACAGTACTCAATTCCAATACCAAAATCCGCAAGGGTGTGCGTGCAAAAACTCATAGGTACACGTGCGTCGCACACGCACCTGGCAGAGGCACAGATGCAAATCTCAAAATAGCGGGGCCTAAAAGGAAAAATCCCAGAGAAATTATAACTGCAATGAAAATTTTACAGACGAAAGGCAAATATCTAAACCCACCGGGGGGTCCACAGCAAAATTCCCAAACTCACGTGGGCATGCACGTGAGCCTGGGAGGGGAGGACCTAAGTAAAATTATGACACAGTTTAGGGCTGAATCGCAAATTGTCCAAAAAGATAACGCTGCAGATGAAAGCTTATAGTTCGAATAGTAAATACGCAAAATGGCAGGGGTTGAAACACAAAATACCCATGCCTAAAATGATCCGACGGTGGAGAGCTTCTCACTAATCCACGTGTCGAGTGCCTGGCGTCCGATGCCCCTTCGGCTCTGAGGGCTAGGATTAGATCGCCACGAGGCGATCAACGGTGCTGGCTCTTTTCCATCGGACGTCCACTGTATCGCGCGAAGATCACGCCCAAAATCGACGGCTCGGAGGATGTTTGGAAGAACAGCCGAACGACCCCACTTGGGCGGGACTCGATCTACTCCTCCTCTCTCAATCGTCGTCCCCAGGAGATGATAGAAGGTGCAAAACGTCTCTGGGTCTCCTCCGTACACGGCAGAATTCTCAGAAGTGGCCCAGGTCCATCAGAAAATCGTGGCGTTGGAGTGGGACCTGGAGCCGCATCTCGGGCAGACGTCGAGGTGTTGGGAGATCCCTTGGGTCCTGAAATAACAAGAGAAGCACAGAAGCAAGGGGAAAAACAAAATCCAGCATTGAATGGTGCAAGATGGGCGGAATGGAATGGTGTTGGGCGTAAACAGTAGCTCGCCGGAGCGAGCTCCGGCGAAGGGGAAGATGGTGGTGATTCACTCGATTAAACGACTAATGGTCGACACGAAATGAAACCTAATCATAACAGCGAGCTAAACACTAAAAAAATAAGAAAAACACAACCTCAAGGGGCTGTAGAACTCGAGGAAGAAACCGACAGGAGCTAGGCTCCGATGATGGGTGGACGCCGACCTTGGCCCCTCGCAGTACCTCGACGGGGAGGCTGGGACACTCCCCTGTCATTGGAGCATCATCCAACCTGCAGCCGGAGGTCAGAGATGCCTAAAGGAAGGTTCGAAATGAAGAGGAAGGAAGGATGGGTTTTTGAATGGGTGAGAAACATGGCTCCTTGAACGAGGCACAGCAGGAGTATTAGTGATCCAAAGCCCGAAACAAGCCAAGGGCGTGTAAGCTATATGGAAGGGCTTCAAAAGTCGTAAAGGTTGATACACGAGATGGTAAAAGGGTTCGCCTCGAAAAAAGGGTGAAAACGGGGTCAAACTCGCTTCTGACACAGCCCAGACCTGGGGCAGAGAGTTGACCTGCGGTCAACTGCTGCTGCCCCCTGGTTGGTCCACGTGGACCAACCAGAAAAAGGTCTGAGGAAAAAGATCAGAAAATTAATTAAAAATAGATAATGATTTTATTGATTTTTGGTTATTAAATAAAAAATGTTTATTATTTTATAAATTATTTTATTATGATTTTTATTTATTTTTATGAGATGTATTTTTACAAGTTTGCGTTTATGCCCTTTATAGGTATATATATCTATATATTTTAGTATTTTATTTTTATTTTGTACACTTAATTTTATTTATTTTGTTTATTATTTTATACACTTATAAAGTATTTTTATACACTTAAATATATTTTTATTTTATTTTATTGAGGTGTTTTGTGTATTTAATAAAATATAAGGGTATAATGTATAGGTATGGATATAGGTAGTATACTTATGTGTTCTATATACAAGTATTTATATTTTGTATTTTCTTTGCATTTTTATTCTAATTTTAATGTATATAATTATTATAAGTAATAATTACAAGATTATAAAAATATAAAAATACAAAAATTATGAATAAATAATAAATTGAATATTTTAATCTGTACAATTATACAATAGGGGTCCAAAACTCAACTTTCAAATTGTAGCTCCGCCAAATGTGAAACCACCGCCATTAAATAGCTTATTTTCTTATATATACAATTAAAGGTGAGTATGCTGCATTTGGAGTTGTCAGTTGTGAGATACGGGTCTGGGAAGTTGGGATTTTGGATTCTTATTCAGACCATAACTTTTTATCTGTACATTCTTTTTCTGTGAAATCAATTTTGTATTTTTCCTTGTAATATTATCTACAACTTTTATGTACAAAGTTTCTTTATTTGATGTATAAAAAGTGGAACCAAAAATAGGTCCCAAAATGAATAAAGAATGAATAGAATGTAGACGTATTTTATCTGTATTTCGGCCCTTATCTCCCCCTACTTTATTCCTTGTTGACCTATTCATCAAGATGCCTAGGTCTCGGGGGTTTCGGGTCATAAAATATTTACAATATTTTATTCTTTTTCTTTTCTTTTATTTATTCTATAATTTTGGCTTTAATTACAGTATTTTATACACTAATATGATGCACATGTATGAATGCTAAGATGATGATTTTAAGGTTATTTACAGGCATTTGCTAGGGTTTTTGATGCCAAAATGATAGAATAAAGATGATGAAATGTGGATTCATCAAGATGCATGTGAGTTCAAACAAATCGGACTAAAATGCAAATATTAGAAACTTCAAGGGTCTAACTGCCAATTATCCAAAGTAATTTAAACTACGATAAATACTTACATGACTAAATAACAAACACAAAACAAAGAGGGGCCTAAGTGAAATTTACCCATTATTCATGTGCTATCCAACGGTCTAGGGGATTCCACTTAAGATGGACGGTCAGGATTGATGGGTACCCCTTCGATGATGGACGGCTTTGGCGAGATCCCTAAATGGATCTAACGGTCCGGGATCCTTTGCTAGCGAACAACGAAGATTAGATCTGGAAGGAGTCCCGATCTAACGGTCGGAAGGTCGCCTGGATGAATCGACGTAGAACTCGCCTCCAGTGAGTTTCGGTCAGCAAGTACCCGCGACGTAGGCGACCTCCGGAGCTGCTCTGATGGGGTAAATGTTGAGGTTTGTCTGCAGTCGTTGAGATGCTCAGAAGGGTCCAGAACCAAGGAAAAGGTCCTGGAGAGGCGTGGCATCCTGGAGCTGTTATGCCTTGACCGTTCGACTTCCAACTGAGGTCCTCTGGGGCTCTAACCAGCAGGAGAACATGCTTGCTCAGAGATGGGGCTCCAACTAAGGGCTAGGGCATAGATTTCATCGAAAACAGGGGGGACGTGGATGGGTCAGGTCTCCGATGGAGGGAGGATTCGACCTGGTGCTCGACTCCAACCTGATGGTTGGAATCGAAGGAAAGATTGTGGAGCTTAATAGAGAAATGGATGAGTGTCGTCTGGATGTGTGCGAATGTCGGAGTGAGGTAGTGAAAGGGATGTGATGTGATCATCGGAGTGAGGTGAATGCGAGCTGATGGATGATGAATCCGCATTCATCACTCTTTATTCTTTTATTTTAGCTATTTATCTTTGCAAAACACTATGTAGATAGCTGTAAATATAATAAATTATCAAAGAGCAAGCTTTTGTTAATATTGAATAATTAGCATGTATTTGTGCAAAAATAAAAGAATAAAGAAATAAATAAAAAGAGGGAAATATTTAGAATAAATATTGAGTGACCTGAACCCAAGAGAGGGACCAATGTGGGCCTGATCGCCTAGAGAGAGATAGGGCCATTCAATCTTGTGTAAAAATCCCCTCTTATGTATATGTTATTTTCATAAAAATAAAAATAAAAATGTGTTTCTCTTATTTTGTATATATTTCTAAAATTAAAATAAAAATGAGAAAAATAAAATCAAATCAAAAATAAAATAGATTCTCTCTCTTCACATTGTACATACCATGTATATAGGAATAACATCACCATTTATTTCACCCTTGTAAATAAATAAAAAAATAAAATAATTTTTTTTATATCCTAAATTTTATGTTGTAAATAAATATAATATAAAATTGAGGTATTTGGACAAATAAAATAATAAAAATAAATGTATAAAATACATAGGTATTTTATATCTGTAAATAATATTATGTATATAAAATATTTTTCAGAAAAATAATAAATAAAAATCACTAAAAAATAGTTTGAAAATAAGTAAACATTTTTTATTTTGTAAATATTTTTAAATAAAATCATTTGCTATTTTAGTTCAATTTCCAAATCTTTTTGACCCTGGAATTCTGTGATTGGTCCACGAGGGATTATTGACCCCCGGTCAACTCTCCCCCTCGGATCCCTTCTTTGCGGATCCTGCTCACCGGCCCGATTCCTCCAATTTTTCTGGAGCGGATCCAACCTCCTTTCGCCCTGATTCCTGCGCCCAACTCTTCTCGATGGATCAGCCACCCTCGCAGATCCCTAGGGGGTGGTGGATCTACCTCGGATTGCGGGCTTGTGCCCGGTCTTCATCGTCACCTGGGATGCATATAAAGTCTCCATTTTCACCCCCTAGCTCCCCAGCTCGCGTCGCAAGCCCTAAATCTACCCTAGAGAGACTCCTCTCGGTGACAGCGACCGGAACCCCTCTTTGGTGGCCGGATTAGGCACCTGTAGCCGTTTCTCGACGAACATGGCCGGAGCGCCGCCACGTACGAGACTCCCAGCCTGTCGCAGCTCAGTCGAGGCGACGACCCCCTTCGCCGCACCCTCCTGGGCTCAGGATCGACTTCAGAACCTCAGGTAGACCTTTCATCGACTCTAGCTCTGATTTTTTCCAATCTTCCATTTGTTCTTCCGCCGGCTCCGCCCTAGTGGCCGGAGCTCCATCAACCACTTCCATCCGTTCAGATTGACACATTGTCCCATCGTCACCCTTCTCCCATAGCCTGATCACCTCGATCTCGGCTATCCGAGCCAAGATCGAGTTTGGTTCCTTCCGTCGCCTCCGCCGGAACCTCCTCCGTCGTTCCACATCGCTTCACTTAGCTTCTTATCCAATAACCCCCGCCGGAGTTACCCTCTGAGCATTAGCTTTCATCTGCAGGTCCATAAGAGCCAGATTGCCCCCCAGCTCATGTTGCATCCCCCTCGCCGGAGCTAACTAATGAATCCTCATTCATCACTCTTTATTCTTTTATTTTAGCTAAAAATCTTTGCAAAACACCATGTAGATACGTGTAAATATAATAAATTATCAAGTCACATGCTTTGTGTAAATAGCAATAATTAGCATGTTTTTATGCAAAAATAAAAGAATAAAGAAATACAGAAAATGAGGGAAATATTTAGAATAAATATTGAGTGACCTGAACCCAAGAGAGAACTGACGGGTCCGGAATCGTACGTGTAAAAAGGTTGTTTTTATCTTCGTGAGTGAAAATAAAAATGTGATTCGTTGTAGGCGGTGATCGGAAACGATCAATAAATAACCACAAATTTTTAATCAATTTTAATCCAGTGGTTTTATGTTTATTTTACTTGAACAAGTCCCAAGGTCGATCACAAGGAGGCAAAGGAACAACCTAGAGATATGTCTATACAATTTCGTTTTCGGTTTTCAAGGCAGTCTTTTTTTGGAATTTTCAATGCAATAAAAGAATGCAAAATGCAAATTCGGCCTATTTTAGGGACGAAAAGGTAAACTTCGATAAAAAATGTCCGAAAAATACGAAACTTGGCCGAGATGATAATTATGACAAAATTAGTGCACTGTAATTTTTTTGGAATTTTTGGATGTAATATGAATTTTTTTATGAATTTTTAAATGCAAACAAAATGATTTTCAATATTTAATTATAATAAATATTAAACCTACTTATTTTCAAGAGATAAAATTATCTAAGATCTATCACTAGGTGATGGATCTCAGAAAAATCCTAAATCTAAAAAATGTGGGGTCTAATACCTATTAAAAATTAAACAATGAGATATGCAAAATGATTTTTACAGAGCAAATTATGCATGCAAATGCAAAGATTTTTGGGTACAATGTTAAGCATAATAATCTCCACAATATGTGATTTTTCGGAAATTTTTAAATCAAATGTTAATCAATTACAAAATTTAGAGCGCAAATTGGGTAAACTTTGCAATTTTCCACAGAATAATTGATTATTAATTGACCATTAATCATAAAAATATCCACAATATGTCCGGATGTACATGATTAAGTGTAAAACATCATGCTATTTTTTTAATAATTAAATAATGCAATAAAGAGGTTCAAAATTGAAGGGAAAGACAAGGATACAGATGCAAATGCATGAATAAATATATAGAAAATATGCAGACGGGGACTGAATGGTAATTACCGAGACCAGGGGGTTCACTGCAAAATTCACAAAATGCTCGTGCGGCGCACATGTCTTGTAGCTCTTGGACTCGGCTGCAATATGGTTGAAGGTCAGGGAGGAGGTGCTGCAATTTACCCCTCGGTCACGTGCGGCGCACGTGACCTGGGGGTGGCGCAGGGCTGACGTCCCCTGCCCTCACGCGCGCTGCGCGTGGCGGGGTCTCGGGCTTCTCGCCCGGTAGCTGGTGGCTGTCGGAGGTGAACGTCGTTGGCGACGGCGTAGAGATCCTGTTGGTGATGGTTGGCGGAGCTGCCGATGTCGTGGACGAAGGCGGTCGAAGATTGGGGGCCTCGTTGGTTCAAGCAACCCAAGGCGAAGCGAAGGTGGACAGCGGCGTTGAAGGAGATGTTGGTTGTGGGGGCCGGTGGCTGTCGAGGCGAAGAACGTCGGTCGGTGGCGATGTTGATGACGATCGATGAAGCGGTGAAGCGGCTGGCGGAGAAGATTCTAGCCCTAGGCGGAGTCGCGGTTGACCGACAAACGGCCGGGAGACGTCGGTGAAGAAGATAGCTGCTGTCGATGATGGTGAAGTCGCGGTGGCGCTCTGATGTGAAGTCGGTGAAGAAGGCAGCGTCAGTGGCGAGGTTGCGAAGGCGGAGGGGTATGGTGTTGCTCAGGGTGGAGCAGAAGATCGGAGATGATGGATGGTGTGGGTTGAAGCTCTGAGCGGAGCGGAGCTTGGAGCAACGGCAGGGAGAGCGAGAGAGAGAGAGAGAGAGAAAGAGAGAGGGAGAGATCTTGCGGAGCAAGAAGGGTGTACCTGGAGGAGGGCTCAACGGTGATCGACCGGAGCTGAGCAGCGGTGGAGAGCTTGGCTGCGACAAGGGGATCACCTCGGATCACGCCACAAGAAGGCTGACGACGGGCTGTCAACTCCGACGAAGAGGCCTACTTCCAAGAATCGGTGGATGATTGGCGTCGAGGGCGTGGATGCCTTTAAATAGGAGAGACCGGAGATGGTTGGCAGGTCTCTCGGAGGTCATTGGGAGGTTACTAGCGACGCGAGATGAGCGGAGGGGGTTAGGGTCATCAGCGCGGTCAAAGGGCAGCGGATCATTTGCGAGGATAACCGGACGGCGAGGCCGTTGGCGGAGATCTCGGATAGGGCGGCGGCGCCAGAGAAATCGGGGGCGACCGTTGGGGAAGACGATGGTGCGGGCTGTCCGATCGGCCGAGATCGGACGACCCTGGGGGCGGCACGTGGCGGTCAAAAGAGAGGGGGCGCGGCATGTGCGGAGCACGTGCCTGGGGGGCACGTGCGACACACGTGCGCCCCCTTTAATTTTGTTTTTTAGAAAACGAAAATTTAAAAAGCCCAAAAAAACACTGACACGTGGCGGCCTCTGGGGCTGCCACGTGTCAGCACCAGAAAAAACAAAAAAATAAATATTTGTAAAATCGAAAAGAAATAGTAAACGACCTCAGATCAAAAAAGTTTCTTCACAAAAAATGCTCGTCTCGACGAGATCTACAACTTTCATGAAGACATCAAAGCTAAAATCGGTCAAATGTAAAAAGTGAATTTTTGGGGTATCCCGTGTACATAGAATACCTTGATTTTTGGGTTTTCTATTTTTTTGTCATTTTTAAACAATATAAAAAACCGGAAAAATATGGAAAAATCAAAGATAAATAAAAGACACCTAAATCTATTTTTTTTTTGAAATTTTATTGCTTAAGAAAATATATACATAAAATATAGGTCAGAAAACCGCTAAAATATACAATGTACAAAAGAGGCCCAAAACCCAACTTTCACATACAAGCTCCGATTCACTTGAACTTGGTCTTGTTTTGAAGGTAATTGAATGTATATTAGTTCAAAAGTGAGTAGGATCAAATCGGCCACTGGATGGAGAAGATATGGGGCTTTTAGTCCGAAAATCCTGAAACTAGGGTTTGAGTTTTTGGTCCACTCAACAGGGTTAATGAATTTTTTGTATTTTTCATTTATTCTTGTTAGTGATGTGTACACACTGGAGGTGGTTTTGGGTCATGCGGTGTTAGCGTGGAGGAGTTAAAAATCCGGGAAGTTAGACTTTTTACAGGTCAACTGTGGCTTGGATTTTTTTGGCTTCTTATTTTATGCAAAAATTAATGCTAAAATGCAATTCTTATGGAAACATGTATGAATGCTAATTATGCTGAATAAATACAAAAATGCTGTTGATTTTGAGGGACTTGAGCTTAATGAATGAGACTTAGAGTGATGAATCCGAGATTCATCACCCCCTATACTTAAACCATGCTCGTCCCTGAGCATCAAAAAGAAATGCCATGAGGTGAAATGAGATTGGGTTCCATACCAAGACCATGAACTGAAGGTGAAAGTGAAACTAAACTTGACCTTTGGATTAATAGTGTGGCGGAACTTCGGTGAGATTTAGAATTTTAAAATCAACAGCCCTCATGTTCTACACATCATTGTCATAGTTTTGGCTCAGAAGTCATCTTAGATCAATCCTCTTCCCAAAGTATGACCTATGAATATTGAACAACCGACTCATGTGTGTGAAGGGTTTTTAGCTCTTTCCATTCAAAATGCTGGTCTACCATGCTCCTCTCCTCTCCAGTAACTCGTCCTCGGGGAGTCAGGTATTTCCTTCTAAGGTCTGTCGCGCTGTGTTCACAATCGAATGAGGGAGAAGATAGAAGAAAGAGAAAAGAACTAGAGGGTGGCCAGTGTAGTCACCTCTCCTTGTGAAGATGGCCAGTGTAGCCGAGTCTCCACCAAGATCTGCAGGTTTCTTGAAGCTTGGACCTTTTTCGTCGGATTTTATTTGGTAGTTGCTTCTTTGTATTTGGAATTTTTGGTGGTTCTGCTTGGATCTTATTATGCCCCTACGGATATAGAATCTTTTTGTTCCATACATTTTTTGGGGTCTTAGAAAAAAATTGTGCCCAGCCGTCCATCCCTTTTCCGAAGCTTTATTTCAACTCGTACTCTGGTCTTTAGATTTCCACGCTACCAGAAAAGAGACTCACACAGTCTTCCAACATCCCGTCTGAGTTGAGCTAAGTGCATAGTGCGAGAGTACAAATTAATTCCTTATTCTAGAGTTGTACCTAGAATGAAGAGACCAGGTTAGACACTAAGAGTCAAACGTTGCACATTGTCATGTGGAACTTAAAGAATTAAGTCAAAAGACCTGAAGCTCTCAAAATCCTATTTCTCGGTGAAGTTCCTCTGAAAATTAGGTGGATTAAGGTCAAGTCTAGACCACTCTTGGTTTCTACTCATAACTCGGTTCAGAACCCAATGACTTTTCACAGATGCAAATGCATGTGATGTTGGATGAAGTGCAGGTGTGTGAAATGCAGACACAATTTTTTGATTTTTTTTTGATAATTTATGCAAGAGATTTTTTATGCAGAAAATGGAATAAGAAGCCTTCTCTTTTTTTTCAAAAAATTTGGGCACGATTAGTGTTAGTAGAAAAACCTTTTTTTGTGTGCTTGTTTGTTTGTTTTTTTTTCAAGTTAGTACCCACCCCGTAAATACAAATAGACTTACGCGAAAGTACGAGATATGGGTAAAATATATACATAGTATATGCAGACCCCCCTATACTTAGCGAGTGCTATGTCCTCAGAGCACAAGAAGCGGAACGAAGACATAGCTCGGGCTAAGCGTAAGGGAGTGAAAATACAAAGAAAAATGAAGCGATCGGGATATGTGAATGAGGAGAGTATAAACATGTGGAAGTCGATTCCCCCTATACTTAGGCTTTGGTCCACCTAAGTATGGAAGAAGGGTGGAGATGTAGCGATCGTGAGGAAGAGTGTGATCCGGGAAAATGATATATATAGATGACATCGATCCCCCCTATACTTAGGCCTTGGCCTAAGTAGAGGACGAAGCTGTACAAGGAGACCGATGTGGTCGGGAGGGAGGGTGGGAATGATCAGATAAATCTTCAAGGTCCTCGCTCTGCGTGAAATAGATAACCTCAACTTGAACTGTCTGCTCTTTAGGTGATTCAATACATGGCTTCAGCATTTGTCCATTTACTGAGAAAGGTTGTGCATTATCTTTGAGTTCGGCAATATCCACGCTTCCATTGGTATGCACATCGATGACAATGTAGGGACCCGTCCATTTTGATTTTAGTTTCCCATGAAAAATCTTCAACCGAGCATTAAACAACCACACTTTCTGCCCAGGGATAAAGGTTTTATCTCGAATGTGTCTATCATGCCATCTCTTGACCTTGTCCTTATAAATCACACTGTTGTCATATGCCCGATTTCGGATTTCAATTAGCTCATTCAGATTTAAGTCTCGACATAGTTTCCCAAGGTGATAACTCCAATTCAACTTTTTGATCGCCCATTCTGATTTGTGAATCAATTCTGCAGGCAAATGACATGGCTTGCCATAAATCATCCTAAAAGGTGAAGTACCGAGTGGAGTCTTATAGGCTGTCCTATAGGCCCATAGAACTTGGTCCAACAGGTTCGACCAATTCTTCCTATCTGGACGAACCAATTTCTGAAGAATACCCTTCACCTCTCTATTAGAAACCTCTGCCATGCCATTAGATTGTGCATGGTATGGGTTGGCTATTCTATGCTCAAATTTGTACTCCTTAGCCAAAGATCTCATTCTCTATTCACAAAGTGGCTACCTCCATCAGAAATCAAAACTTTGGTATCCCGAACCTTGCAATGATGTTATCTTTGATAAACTTATAGACGACTTTGCTATCTGCGGTTCGGGTTGGAATAGCCTCTACCCATCTTGATAAATAGTCAACCGCTAACAAGATGTACTCAAATCCATTGTTGTTGGGAAAAGGACCCATAAAATCAATCCCCCATGTATCGAAAACATCACAGAAAATCATTGGTTGCATGGGCATTTCATCTCTATATCCCATAGTCCCTCCCATTCTGTGACAAATTGGGCATGACCGTACAAATTCATTAGCATCCTGAAATAAGGTCCGCCAGTAAAATCCACATTGAAGTACCTTGTGCGCGGTTCTCTTTCCCGAATGGTGTCCTCCCGCCTCGAGAAAATGACAATGTGTGAGGACACTCTGATATTCCTCCTGAGGAATACATCTTCTCCAGACACAATCCGATCCTTCATAGAAAAGGAAAGGATCGTCCCAATGGAATTTTCTCGAATCTGACTTTAATCGATCAATCATTTTTTTGGTCCAACCAAAGGGAACCTTCTTGGAGACAAGATAGTTCACTATGTCGGAATACCATGGGGTTGAATCAATGATGCAAACCGATTCGTCTGGAAAAGTCTCCTTGATTGGTCCGATATCAGGATGATCGTTTTGCTCAATTCGGGAAAGGTGATCAGCAACAACATTTTTTATTCCATGTTTATCCTTGATCTCCAAATTAAACTCCTGGATTAACAAGATCCATCTCAAAAGTCGTGCCTTGGCATCCTTCTTATACATGAGATATCTAATTGCTGTGTGATCTGTGAAAATTGTCACCTTGGAGCCCAATATGTATGATCTGAATTTTTCTAGGGCCCAAACAACCGCGAGCATTTCCTTTTCAATCACTGTATAGTTTCTCTGTGCAGGATCCAACACTTTGCTCGTGTAGTGAATCGCATAAGGGATTTCATCTCTTCTTTGTCCGAGTACCGCTCCGACAGCAAAATCCGATGCATCACTCATGATCTCAAAGGGAAGAGACCAGTCGGGAGCTTGTAATATCGGCGATTCACATATTTTCTTTTTCAGGAGCTCGAAGGCCTCTAGACATCTGTAATTGACAATAAACTCGGTGTCTTTTCCTAAGAGCTGAGTCAGTGGGCGGGCGATCTTTGAAAAATCTGGGATAAACCTCCGATAAAATCCAACATGCCCTAAGAACGACATCACTGACTTGACGTTGGTTGGTGGCTCAAGTTTCTTAATCACATCCACCTTGGCAGGATCTACCTCAATTACCTTTTTGGAGATGACGTGCCCCAACATGATACCCTCAGTCACCATAAAGTGACTCTTCTCCCACGAGAGTACCAAATTAACCTCCCTGCATCTCTGAAGGACTCGGTCCAAGTGTGCTAAACATGTATCAAATGAATCACCATGAACCGAGAAGTCGTCCATGAAGACTTCCAGGAAATCACCAACCATTTCGGCAAATACAGCAATCATGCACCGCTGAAATGTGCCTGGGGCATTGCAAAGCCCGAATGGCATGCGCTTGAATGCGTAAGTACCGAAGGGACATGTGAACGTGGTCTTTTCCTGGTCCTCGGGAGCGATAGCTACTTGATTGTAGCCGGAGTACCCATCAAGAAAACATAAGAATGCTTTACTTGCAAGTCTCTCCAATATTTGATCAATGAATGGCAGTGGAAAGTAGTCTTTCTTGGTCGCAGCATTCAGGCGCCGGTAATCGACACAGATGCGCCACGACATGGGTACTCGGGTCGCGATCTCTACCCCCTCCTCGTTGGTGACCATCTGGATTCCCGACTTCTTCGGGAAGACATGAAGGGGGCTACCCACTTGGAGTCAGAAATGGGGTAAATAAATCCTGCTTTGCACCATTTCTCTATTACTTTCTTCACCACTTCCTGAAGATTGGGGTTTAATCTTCTCTGAAATTCACAGGAAGGCCTTGCATTATCCTCAACATAAATTTGGTGCGAGCAGAGAGCGGGGTTTATTCCTATGAGATCCGACACAGTCCAACCTATGGCTTTTCGATTTCGCTCAAGGACTTCGAGTAGTCTGGATTCTTGGTCCACGGTTAATGATGAGCTAATGATCACATGGAATTTTTCTTTGGGTCCACTGAGGAATGCATACTTCAGCGTGGGAGGTAGTGGCTTCAGCTCTGGAAATTCTGAAGTCGATCAAGTCTGGCTGAATGACTTTTGCTTCTAGCTCAGTATCGGTTGGTGGTGAATCGTTGTGTGAGATGTTGGCTACCAATTCTGAAGAAAAGTGAGTCGGATCGCTAGAGTAGAATGGTAATTCGGCCAGAGCCGCGTTCGAATCGTCATCGATATTTCTTGACTATCCCAAAGGTGATGGGACTGACAAATCCAAGAGGATTTCTGTGTCATCAAGAGTGTAATAATCTCGGGGTCTAGATATCTCGGAGACTGCATTGTGTATTATTTCTTCTTCTGAGGATGTGCTTTCTATCTGTATGTCTGGCAGTTGGTCCCACGGTCCAGTGGTTCTGAGGAGATTGCATTCTGATGTTTCAGCATCTTTAGTGGTGGATTCGGAGTCTAGCCTTTGCCACTTTGTTTGTTTTATCTCCAAGTCTACTTCTCCGCCTGGAGAACGGAATTTCATCATGCCAGAACCGTAATCGAATACAGCCTTGGCGGTTCTTAAGAATGGTCTTCCGAGAATGATTTGCGATTCCTTCCAATGGTTCGGGGTCTCCATGTCCAGGATAGTGAAGTCCACTTTGTATTCTGTACCCTCGATAATGATGATGACATTCTTCACTTCTCCCTTAGGTCTTTTAGTGGATTTATCAGCAAATTGGAGTAAAGATGATGATTTCTTTAGAGGGCCCAACTCCAATCGATAATATAAGGCTAAGGGTAGAAGATTTATGGAAGATCTATTGTCGAGAAGTGTGCGTGTGAACGATATGCCGCCAATGCGACTCTCCACATAATGGGCGTCCATATCCCTTTTCTTTCTCGGCAGATGCTGGTTTTTGACGCATTTGGTGGTGGCAACTGTCAAGATATGAGTCTCCACAAATTGACTTGTTCTCTTTATATGAAAACTGGTGAGAGTGCATTTTGCCTTCAAGTATTTCTGAAAGGCTGGATTACCGGCCACGTACTGATCAAAGGGTACTTTGACTGTGATGTTTTGTTGGCAGAATTTTTCCATGACTGGGTCATCTTTGATGTTTTTCTTTTGTTTTCCTTTCTTTAGGGCATGGGGGAAAGGAATGGAAGCATTTGAGACAGGAGATAGAGGGCCAGAATCATAAATAAGAGCATATTTATTCGACTTGGAGTTTTTATTACCATCATAATAATCAAAATCAGGTTGCTGAAAAGGTGACAAAGGTATTTTTGCAGCAACTAGATGTTCAAGGTCCTCTGCAGACTCCATAGATGCTTTCCCTTTATCTACTGCTGGGATCTTCGGGCGTCCTTCATCTTCCTCCTCGGAAACATCCTCCAGTTGATCTTCCGAGTCTTCATGGTCCGATTCCCTTGCCCGGTCAGGTACGACCACGGTCCTTCCGCTCCTGAGTGACATGGCATTGATTTTGTCAAACGAAAGGATCTCATGTTCAGATGTGGAAAAATCTGAATAGTATACCTGGTTATTATGTTGAGATGAGTGGAATTTGTTCAAGCTATTGGGGTTAGCTTGAACTTGGGCGAGAATGGTTGTGGCTGGAGCTGTCTGCTCATCCTTCCAACGGGACAAGCGGTTGACATCAACCCGTAGATCTTGCAGCTCATTTCGGAAGTGGCGAAACTCTTCAAGCATTTGTCTCTGAATGTCGATCGGTTCTTCTGGAGATGTGGACGACTGAGCTAATTGTCTGGGGGCTTGAGATTGCTGACGGTATTGTTGAGGTTGGTTCTGACGATTGTAGGGTTGTTGCTGCTTCAGCTACTTGAAAGATGTAGTGTGCTGTGGAGGAAATGCGGCATTATAGAAGGTGGGTGGACGCTGATAAATTTGACGGTCCCCCATATTACCATGTCGGGTAGTGTCCTGGGTGTACCAGATGTCGTTTACTTCAAATGTCAGAGGCGGGGCTTCCTTGACTGTCTCAGTCGGTGGGGGCGGCTGTTAGGAAAATTGGGCATAGGATTGATCCTGAGCTCATGGTTGATGTTGCTCTGCTCCTGGCTGTTCCTAGACATGATGCACATGATAGATAGGGACAGTAGGTGCACTAGGCATCCCCATCTTGGACACCTTCTCGGTGAGCTCCTCCATCTGCTTTGGGAATTGGGAAATCCTACTGTCGATATCGTTCATTCTCTTGTCCACTATTGTCAATTTATCAGCAATAAAGTGCATGTTTGGAATTAAGTCCTCAGCTATTTCTGCAACCGTCTGCTTCCCGCCTTTGGCTTGAAGGGTGTTCAGGGAATCAATGTATGCTCTACTGGCAATTTGAGACCGGCTTGTTTCTGCTATCTGCTCCAGTATTTTCCAGACGGTCTCAGCTCCACGTGATGTGTAATTCCCTCCGTAGGCAGTATTAACTAACCCTTGAGTCTCGTGGTTGAGGCCAGAGTAGAGTGACTGGACTAGGATGTTGTTGTCCAGATCATGGTAGGGACATTTTTGTAGTAGGTCCTTAAACCTATCCCACGCCTCACAGAGTGGTTCATTGGGCATCTGAGAGAAATCGGTGATGCGGGTCCTCGTTTGATTGGTCCGGCTCAAGGGGTAGAATTTCTTCAGAAAGAGGTTTTTGAACCTCTCATAAGTCGTCACAGTCACCCCCAAGTTTTTCACCCAGTAGTCTGCTTTCCCTTTCAAGGAGAAAGGTAGTGCAGTGAGACGAATGTAGTCTTGGCTGACTTGTGGGTGCCTCAGATTAGAACATATCAGCTCCAGGTCCCTCAAGAATTCATATGGTTCCTCAGTCGTATTACCATGGAATTGAGGTAATTGACTGACAAAATGTGGCTTTAGTTCATAGTGGATCTCTGGTTGTGGTGGCTGCAAATAATTCCACACTCTGTACTGTCCAGGGTTGTATGCGGCTTCCATTGGCAGTTCTTCCCCAGCATTCATTTGTTCGAGCTGCTCCCTCAGTAATTGTTGTTGCTGCTCAGATGCAGCTAGTCTTGCAAGAATCATCTTCATTGGATCTTCATTATTTTCATCTTCAGGGTCTTTCTTGGAAGACATCTTGGGTGGCATCTCTTTTTCTTCACCTTCAGAATATAAAGGGTTTGAGTTAATAGATTGGAAAGAATTGATGTAACAGTTATCCTTAATCTTTTTTGGTGAGAAAGAGATAGTGTGAGTCTGTCCTCCTTCTAGGAAGAAGAAGGAATCGTAGGAATAGGGTTCTTGGGAAGGGTTTCCCAGAGGCCAAGCAGGTTCAGAGTAAGAGTCTCTCTTGTCTTTTGAGATTGGAGAGTTTGTGGTAGAGAAAGAAGAGTTTGGAGAGTTTGAGTCAGAATAAGAATTACAACAATCTTCCATTCTAGAGGTCAACAAGAGGTTTGCGGTTTATGATGTAGGCACAAATGTGGAGTATTCGCTGATGACTTACTTTCTACGCACAAACCAAACACAATACAAAGATTTCTTTCACCAACTCACTCAATGAAGGCTGTAAAGTCCGGCCAATTATCTTGTCAGTTTTAATTAGTGAGAATTCAAGTCTTGCAAGCCGTTTAAACGAGCTGTTAGGTTTTGGAGCTGGGCTCTATCCTAGTGTGCGTCTCTCTCATCGATACAAGATAAAATCAAACAATGTCGGCGTTGCTCTCCCGCAGAAATTCTTGATTTTATGGGTTATTTTGAAATCGGCTATATTTAGCAGTCCCAGTTTTAATTAGGTGATCACTTGAAGAATTTAAATGAGCACAAATACATGTCTACCGTCCAGTCCCAATTTCCTTTAGATTTATGTGATAAAACAAGAGGGAGAAATTCGGGAAAAGTCGATGCACGCGGAAAACTATGATGAATGCTCAGTTAGAAGACTTATAGTGAATCCTCGCAATCTCCATGTGGGATGCAATACAGAATTAAAAAATTTATTCTAAATGCGTGCAAGCTGATGAAAACAGCACCTAAGCAGAAAGTTCTATTAGCGGGGAAGAATTGAGTTAAATTTGTCTAAGTTGAACGATATAATGTGCATCTCAATTAAAGTGTAGTGTGGCTTAAGATCCTACGAGCACAATCAAAAATAAAAATGCTCTGAGAGCCGTATGTGCAGGTCTATCCTAATCGCCACTCAAGTCGGGCCCCACCCTCACCGGAGAGTGAAACAGGCCATGACACACCACAAATAGAGTTCAAAGTCTTTGTACACACGCGAGAGTCTAAACGGACACCGCTGTAAATGAGCAGAATTTGAAATTTGTAGAAATTTAAAACCTAGACTCTACGCTCTCTCACGACTCGGCTCGATCTTAAATTAATTGTGGCTTCTTCGGTTGTCGGTGAAGATGCGTCGGTTTTTTGAAAAACCGCTCCACGTATGCCGGGTACCTCGCAAGAAAAATAACAGAGAGAATGTTAGAGAGTGACTCAAAAAATAATCAAAAATAAAATAAAAGAAATAAATGCTGAGAAATAAATGCGGGAAATAAAATGGGATTTACAATGATAAATTCGGGGGTCAGACTACCCGAATGTGAAAAACCGAACAAAAAATGTCAAAACACAAAACTAAGCCGTTTGCCTCCCCGACAACGGCGCCATCTGACGGGTCCGGAATCGCACGTGTAAAAAGGTTGTTTTTATCTTCGTGAGTGAAAATAAAAATGTGATTCGTTGTAGGCGGCGATCGGAAACGATCAAGAAATAACCACAAATTTTTAATCAATTTTAATCCAGTTGTTTTATGTTTATTTTACTTGGGCAAGTCCCAAGGTCGATCACAAGGAGGCAAAGGAACAACCTGAAGATATGTCTATCCAATTTTGTTTTCGGTTTTCAAGGCGGTCTTTTTTTAGAATTTTCAATGCAATAAAGGGATGCAAAATGCAAATTCGGCCTATTTTAGGGACTAAAATGTAAACTTCGATCAAACAATGTCCGAAAAATACGAAACTTGGCCGAGATGATAATTATGACAAAATTAGTGCACTGTATTTTTTTGGAATTTTGGATGCAATATGAATTTTTTATGAATTTTTAAATGCAAACAGAATGATTTTCAATATTTAATTATAATAAATATTAAACCTACTTATTTTCAAGAGATAAAATTATCTAAGATCTATCACTAGGTGATGGATCTCAGAAAAATCCTAAATCTCAAAAATGTGGGGTCTAAT
The DNA here is from genome assembly GCA_037367405.1 of Ottelia alismoides. Classification (NCBI taxonomy): domain Eukaryota; kingdom Viridiplantae; phylum Streptophyta; class Magnoliopsida; order Alismatales; family Hydrocharitaceae; genus Ottelia; species Ottelia alismoides. The sequence goes on from JAZKJV010009277.1 coordinate 993,177, forward strand.
ACCTATTAAAAATTAAACAATTAGATATGCAAAATGATTTTTACAGAGCAAGTTATGCATGTAAATGCAAAGATTTTTGGGCACAATGTTAAGCACAATAATCTCCACAATGTGTGATTTTTCGGAAATTTTTAGATCAACTGTTAATCAATTACAAAATTTAGAGCGCAAATTGGGTAAACTTTGCAATTTTCCACAGAATAATTGATTATAAATTGACCATTAATCATAAAAATATCCACAATATGTCCGGATGTAGAGGATTAAGTGTAAAACATCATGCTATTTTTTTAATAATTAAATATTGCAATAAAGAGGTTCAAAATTGAAGGGAAAGACAAGGATATAGATCCAAATGCAATGAATAAATATATAGAAAATATGCAGACGGGGACTGAATGGTAATTACCGAGACTAGGGGGTTCACTGCAAAATTCACAAAATGCTCGTGCGGCGCACGTGTCCTGTAGCTCTTGGACTCGGCTGCAATATGGTGGAAGGTCGGGGAGGAGGTGCTGCAATTTACCCCTCGGTCACGTGCGACGCACGTGACCTGGGGGTGGAGCAAGGCTGACGTCCCCCGCCCTCACGCGCGCTGCACGTGGCGGGGTCTCAGGCTTCTCGCCTGGTAGCTGGTGGCTGTCTGAGGTGAACGTCGTTGGCGACGGCGTAGAGCTCCTTTTGGTGATGGTTGGCAGAGCTGTCGATGTCGTGGACGAAGGCGGTCGAAGATTGGGGGCCTCGTTGGTTCAGGCAGCCCAAGGTGGAGCGAAGGTGGACAATGGCATTGAAGGAGATGTTGGCTGTGGGGGCCGGTGACTGTCGAGGCGAAGAACGTCGGTCGGTGGCGATGTTGATGACGATTGATGAAGCGGTGAAGCGGTTGGTGGAGAAGATTCCAGCCCTAGGCGGAGTCGCGGTTGGCCGACAAACGACTGGGGGACGTCGTTTGAGAAGACAGCTGCTGTCGATGAAGATGAAGTCGTGGCGGTGCTCTGATGTGAAGTCGGTGAAGAAGGCAGCGTCGGTGGCGAGGTTGCGAAGGCGGAGGGGTATGGTGTTGCTCGGGGTGAAGAAGAAGATCGGAGATGAGGATGGTGTGGGTTGAAGCTCTAAGCGGAGCGGAGCTCGGAGCAACGATAGGGAGAGCGAGAGAGAGAGAGAGAGAGAGGGAGAGATCTTGCGGAGGAAGAAGGGTGTACCTGGAGGAGGGCTCAACAGTGATCGACCGGAGCTGAGCAGCGGCGGAGAGCTTGGCTGCGACGAGGGGATCACCTCGGATCACGCCGCAAGAAGGCTGACGACGGGCTGTCACCACCGGCGAAGAGGCCCACTTCCAAGAATCGGCGGATGATTGGCGTCGAGGGCGTGGATGCCTTTAAATAGGAGAGACCGGAGATGGTTGGTAGGTCTCTCGGAGGTCGTTGGGAGGTTACTGGCGACGCGAGATGAGCGGAGGGGGTTAGGGTCGTCGGCGCAGTCAAAGGGCAGCAGATCGTTTGCGAGGATAACGGGGCGGTGAGGCTATTGGCGGAGATCTTGGAGAGGGCGGCGGCGCCAGAGAAGTCGGGGGCGACCGTTGGGGAAGACGATGGTGCGGGTCGTCCGATCGGCCGAGATCAGACGACCCTAGGGGTGGCACGTGGCGGTCAAAAGAGAGGGGGTGCGGCACGTGCGGAGCACGTGCCTGGGGGGCACGTGCGACGCACGTGCGTCCCCTTTAATTATTTTTTTTTAGAAAACGAAAATTTAAAAAGCCCAAAAAAACACTGACATGTGGCGGCCTCTAGGGCTGCCACGTGTCAGCACCAGAAAAAACGAAAAACTAAAGATTTGTAAAATCGAAAATAAATAGTAAACGACCTCGGATCAAAAAAGTTCCTTCACGAAAAATTCTCGTCTCGATGAGATCTACAACTGTCATGAAGACATCAAAGCCAAAATCGGTCAAATGTAAAAAGTGAATTTTTGGGGTATCCCACGTACATAGAATACCTTGATTTTTGGGTTTTCTATTTTTTTGTCATTTTTAAACAATATAAAAAACCGGAAAAATATGGAAAAATCAAAGATAAATAAAAGACACCTAAATCTAATTTTTTTGGAATTTTATTGATTAAAAATATATACATAAAATATAGGTCAGAAAACCGTTAAAATATACAATGTACAAAAGAGGCCCAAAACCCAACATTCACATACAAGCTCCGTTTCACTTGAACTTGGTCTTGTTTTGAAGGTAATTGAATGTATATTAGTTAAAAAGTGAGTAGGATCAAATCGGTCACTGGATGGAGAAGATATGGGGCTTTTAGTCCGAAAATCCTTAAACTAGGGTTTGAGTTTTTGGTCCACTCAACAAGGTTAATGAATTTTTTGTATTTTTCATTTATTCTTGTTAGTGATGTGTACACAGTGGAGGTAGTTTTGGGTCATGCGGTGTTAGCGTGGAGGAGTTAAAAATCCAGGAAGTTAGACTCTTTACAGGTCAACTGTGGCTTGGATTTTTTTGGCTTCTTATTTTATACAAAAATTAATGCTAAAATGCAATTCTTATGGAAACATGTATGAATGCTAATTATGCTGAATAAATGCAAAAATGTTGTTGATTTTGAGAGACTTGAGCTTAATGAATGAGACTTAGAGTGATGAATCCGAGATTCATCAAGAACCCAATATGGGTCTGATTGCCAAATAAAATAAGTAGAGAGAGATAAGGCAACTCAACCTTGTACAAAACCCCCCTCTTATGTATATATTTTATTTTCTTAAAAATAAAAAAATGTGCTTCCCATATTTTGTATATATTTCTAAAAATAAAATAAAAATGAGAAAAATAAAATAAAATAAAAAGAAATAATTTCTCTCTCTCTTCTTTGTACATATACCATGTATATAAGAATAAAAGACATATTTATTTTACCCTTGTAAATAACCAATAAAAATAAAATAAAAACTATTTTATATCCCACATTTTATGTTGTAATAAAATAAAATATAAAATAGGGATAATTATACAAAAATCATCAACAACAACAACAAAGCCTTTTCCCACAATTAAGTAGGGTCGGCTACATGGATTTTTCGCCTCCATTCAGATATATCTTGGGTCAATCTCGGACTTATATCCAAAAAACTAAGATCCCTTCGTATAGTCTCTTTCCAACACTTCTTGGGCCGTCCTCGCCCTCTCTTAGCCGGCTCAACATCCCAACACTCGCATCTCCTAACCGGTGCATCAGTTGACCTTCTTTGCAAATGACCAAACCATCTTAAGCGGTTTTCTCGCATCTTATCCTCGATCGGAGCTACACCAACTTTATTTCTGATTGCCATCATTCCGAATCCGATCTTTACGTGTATGTCCACACGTCCATCTTAGCATTTTCATTTCTGCTACAGCCATTCTCTGCACATGTCTATGGTTCACAGGCCAACATTCAGAACCATAAAGCATAGCTGGTCTCACGACTACTTTGTAAAACTTTCCTTTAATTTTTAAAGGAATTTTCTTATCACAGAGAACAGCGGAGGCTCCTCTCCACTTTAGCCAGCCTGCATTTATTCTATTAGTAATATCTCCATCAATTTCTTCATCATGTTGCAAAATAGATTCCATATATCTAAAAGAATCTCTCTTCTGAATGTTATCGTCGCCAACCTTAACCTCGATTCCTTCACCATTGCTTCCATCAAAGGTGCATTCCATATATTCCGTCTTAGCCCTACTTATACGAAAACCTTTAGTCTCTAATGCATGTCTCCAAACCTCAAGCTTCTCATTTACTCCATCTCTAGTCTCGTCAATAAGCACAATATCATCAGCAAATAACATACACCAAGGTAACTCATCCTGAATGTGACTTGTCAACTCGTCCATAATCAAAGTAAAAAGAAATGGACTTAAAGCTGAACCTTGATGTAAACCAATGTTGATATCAAAATAGTCAGTCTTCCCCGTCGGGGTCCTTACACAAGATAAAGCCTTATCATACATATCCTTTATGAGATTAATGTATAGGACATGTACTTGTCTCTTCTCCAAAACTCTCCACAGTATCTCTCGTGGGACGGAATCACAAGCCTTCTCCAAATCAATAAAAATCATATGAAGATTCTTCCTTTTAACTCTATAAATCTCCATTATTCTCCTCAGCAAATGGATGGCTTCAATAGTTGAGCGACCTGGCATGAATCCGAATTGATTTTCTTTTACTTGGGAAATTTGCCTCAACCTTCTTTCGATCACACGTTCCCAAATTTTCATAGTGTGACTCATCAGCTTGATACCTCTGTAATTTGAACAATTTTGAATGTCTCCTTTGTTCTTATAAAGAGGCACCACGATACTCCTCCTCCAATCTTCAGGCATTTTTTTGCTTCGCCAAATAACATTGAATAGATTCGTAAGCCAAGTCAAACCACGCTCACCTAAAACTTTCCATACTTCTAGAGGGATGTCATCCGGTCCAACACCTTTCCCAGGTCTCATAACCTTCAAAGCCTCCTCTACTTCTTTTCTTGTATATAAAAATAAACTAATAAAAAATATATTTTTGTATTATACTTCTACTTCTTTTCTTGTATATAATTATACAAAAATAAACTAATAAAAATAAAAATGTAAAATACCTAGGTATTTATACTTGTATATAATAATATATTATGTATATACATTAATTTATTTTTCAAAAAAAAATCACTAAAAAATACTTTGAAAAATAATAAACATTTTTTATTTTGAAAATATTTTGAAATAAAATCATTTATTGTTTTTTATTTAATTATAAATAATTTTTGGAATGGTGAATTCTGATTGGTCCACAGGGAGTGTTGACCCACGGTCAACTTCCCCCCAGGACCACATCTCCGCAGATATTCGGTTCTGACCAGATTTCTCGACATTTTTTCCCGAATCGATCCGCCTACCATTTCCTCAAACTCCAGGCTCCGATTTCTAAGGAGTGATCCGTGATCCTTGCTTGCCTACCCTGTTAGGGATCCGCTCCTTGGAATGCTCACACGACTCCAATCATCCCGGACCCCTGCCAGTATATAGCCTCGCCTGGAGCCGCAATTTGATTCACCTTTGGCCCCCGTCTTCGACCCCAGTGACCTCCACCTTCCTCCTCGAGTGACAACGAGTGAGCTAGCGTGTTGCAGCGAGTGTTTGGAGGCGAACCCTAGGTACGCCGACCATCATCGCTGAGCTCCGCCACTGACGAAGCCCGCGCCTCTAGAGGTGTCACTCCATCGAGATGAAGACCGTAGGAGACTCAACACCTCCACCCCAGACGACTCCGACCATCAGTTACTTCCATTAGCTTCTAGACCTTCGAGTAGCTTCGATCTTTCACACCTCGCTCCATCGGCTCTGCCCTAGTGGCAGGAGCTCTGTCACCTCATCTTATCCGTATAGATAGACACACAGACCCATCATCACCCCCTTCCACAGCCTGATAGTCTCGATCTTGGCTATCCGAGCCAAGATCGAGCTAGGTCCCTTCCGCCACCTCCGCTGGAACCCCCCTTCGCCAAGTCACCCAGCTTCCGTATGCTACTTATCAAATAACCCATGCCAGAGTCCTCCTCCGAGCATAAGCTTCCCTTTGCAAGTCAATAAGCACGAGTTCTCCCCCCAAGTCGCATTCCACCATCCTTGACGGAGTTGCCCAGGACCCCTCGCCTTTACCGGACCATCTAGTTGTTGGCTTCTCCATCCGCCTCCGCCATCGGACGTGGAGCGACGAGGCGCGTCGAAGCCCTCTAGTTGATCACCCATCGAACACACATAGCCACACCAGTTCACCGACGAAGTCCGCCGGGGAGGAGTTCTTCCAGATCTCCTCTTCACCATCGGATTGCACGACATCTCCAGGCTCCATCTGGGCGTCCAGCACCTGCCACTGACAGGTCGTTAGATCCCATATCTAATGGTTACCGTACAACCACGCCTACGCCAGAGGACCACCGTCAGATCTGCCAGGAGGCGGGACCAGAGCCGCACGCCCATCAGCCACTCACAGCCGGATACCTGGCTCCTACGTGACCCGCACACGCTTTGGTTGGGTAAATTGCACCAGACCCCCCTATAGTTTATTTTAGTTATGGTTTAGCCTATTAAATAAAGTAGTACTCTGGGACAATTTGCATATTTACACCTGTTGTTTCCTGTATTTGCACTTTAGTCCTTTGTCTATGGACGTGTGTGCTTCGTCACGTGCTTATCTGGATATTTGCTTGTAAGCCCTCAAGTTTCTCAGTTTTATGCTTTGAGTGAATAGTTTTGCGTATTTGCATTTATACCCCCTGTGCGTGGCTTTTTGGACATGTGCTGAATATCTTGGGAAATTTGTAGTGAGGCCCTTGGACTTTTAAAGCCTTTTAATCTTTAATCCTAGAACTAAGTTTTTATTGCATTTCAGTCCCTGTGTATTGTGCCTCTTTCATTGATTGAATAAAATATCAAATCAACACTAAATTTGCTGAAATTTGGAACGTGGCTACTGCCACTGTCTAAAAATTTCAGTAATTTTTTGGTACATTTTTGCTTTGATTTTATATTTTTAAAAATTCAAAACCTTCATTTTGATACTGTTTAAATTATAAAATCAACTAAAAATATTAAAAGGCCTTCAAAAATTTTAAAAAAATTAGTGTTCGTTACTGTTTGTGTCTGTTTTCTTCAATCCAAATTTCATTTGATTTGGATTTATAAAACCCCTAAAAATTACAAAACCCTAAAAACCTTATAAAAATCATTAAAAATTCTAAAAAATTCAAAAAATGCAATTTCTTTTTCCTGTAGCTTAGTTTTTACTTGTAGTTTGATATAAAATTATCTTCAGATTTTTAGAGGTTATTTATATATTTTTAAATAACCTTTCAAATCTGGCTGCATAGCGACTTCCTGTTTTTACCTTATTCCATTTTTTATAAAATCAACTAAAAATATAAAAATCTGAGAAAATTACCAAAAACTCTTAAAAATTCATAAAACTCAAAAATATTTTTATTTCATTTTTTGACTTTTTCTGATGTGTTGAATAAATTATTGATTGTGACCTTTTTCCTTTTCTTTTACGTTTTCCTCATAATTAAAAATTACAAAAAAAATAAAAAATCCGTAAAATCCACCAAAAATATTTTCTTTTCTTATTTGATTTTCTAACTACTTTGTAGGCCTTTTTGGCCAATCCGTGCTCCTTGTGTTCGACCCTGGTCGCTATACCAGGTTAAATAAAATAGCGAGACCGCTATTTAGCTTAATTGACTGATTACTCTTATTTCGGTGGTCTTGGTTTTCTTGTTGAGTTTGATTCTAGGGATTGAGGTCGCAACGACCAGTGATATTTATCTCCCTTAGTCTCTCGTTGGGTTCACGGTTCATCAGAATGGCACCGTTGCCGAGGAGCACGGCTTAGTAGTCTTTTTCTTTTTCGATTTTTTTTTCGCGGCTTTTTCGTGGCTTTTCTTTCTTTCACGACTTTTCACGGTTTTTTTCATCTTCTTTTGTTTTATTTTTATTTTCTTTTATTTTGTTTTTGTTTGTTTTTATTTCATTTGTTTATTTCCATTTTTGCATATATTTTCTTTCATTTTCTTTTTCATTATTATAATAACTGTGGTCTGACGCATTTCTATCTATTTTTCTTGCGAGGGCCCGACGATCGAGACGACTTTCTTCAGAAAACCGACGCAACCGTAGGGATCGGAGGCAGCTCCCTTCTATATGGAGCTGCAGGAGAGTGCGAGAGGAGTCAAGAAGAAGTGTTCGGAGTGTAGTGTAGTTAGAGTAGCTTAGGTTTAGTTTAGCTTTATTTCAGTCAGATCATTATTATTGTAATATTACAGGGACCAGTACTCTCAGACTGGTGGATTGCCGGGGTCTGTTTCACCGAGCATCGGTGTGCTCGGGGGACCCCACCGCTATTTTGTTGTTGTCGCTTTCTTTTCTTTGAATTCATGTGGATTTCTGTGCTTGAGCCCCAAGATTTAGATTTGTATTTTGTTGAGCCAGGTAGCATTAGGTTTTTTGAAGGCCTTTTAATCAGTCAATCCCTATTTTATTATAGTGACCCGGGTCGAACACAAGGAGCACGGATTGGCCAAAAAGGCCTACGAAGAAGTCATAAAATCAAATAAAAAAAGAAAATATTTTTGGTGGATTTTATGGATTTGTATTTTTTTGTAATTTTTAGTTATGAAGAAAATGTAAAAGAAAAGGAAAAAGGTCACAATCAACAATTATTCAACACATCAAAACAAGTCAAAAAATTAAATAAAAATATTTTGAGTTTTATGATTTTTTAAGTGTTTTTGGTAATTTTCTCAGATTTTTATATTTTTTGGTTGATTTTATAAAAATTGAATAAGGCAAAAACAGGAAGTCAATGTGCAGCCAGATTTGAAAGGTTATTTAAAAATACATAAATAACCTCTAAAAATCTGGAGATAATTTTATATCAAACTACAAGTAAAAACTAAGCTATAGAAAAGAAATTGTATTTTTGAAATCATTAGAATTCTAATGATTTTTATAAGATTTTTAGGGTTTTGTAATTTTTAGGGGTTTTATAAATCCAAATCAAATGGAATTTGACTAAAAGCAAACAGACACAAAAACTAACAGACACTAATTTTTTTAGAATTTTTGAGTGCTTTTTAAATATTTTTAGTTGATTTTATAATTTAAACAATAGCAAAAATGAAGGTTTTTGAATTTTTAAAATATAAAATCAAAGCAAAAAAGTACCAAAAAAATTAATAAAATTTTTACACAGTGGCAGGAGCCACGTGTCCAAATTTCAACAAATTTAGAGTTGATTTGATATTTTATTCAACCAATGAAAGGGGCACATCACACAGGGACTGAAATGCAATAAACATTTAATTCTAGGATTAAAGATTAAAAGGATTTAAAAGTCTAAGGGCCTCACTACAAATTTCCCAAGATATTCAGCACATGTCCAAAAAGCCACGCATAGGGATATAAATGCAAATACGCAAAACTATTCACTCAAAGCATAACACTGAGAAACCTTGAGGGCTTACAAGCAAATATCCAGATAAGCACGTGACGAAGCACGCGCGTCCACAGACAAAGGACTAGAGTGCAAATACAGGAAACAACATGTGCAAATATGCAAATTGTCCCAGAGTACTACTTTATGCAATAGACTAAACCATAACTAAAATATACTGTAGGGGGGGGGGGCTGGCGCAATTTACTCAACCAAAGTGCGTGCGGGTCACGTGGGAACCATACAATATATGGGAAATACATTTTTATTTTTATTTTTAGGAAAATAAAATATATACATAAGAGGGGATTTTGTAACAAGGTTGAGTTTCCCTATCTCTCTCTACTTATTTTATTTGGCGATCAGACCCATATTGGGTCCTCTCTTGGGTTCAGGTCACTCAATATTTATTCTAAATATTTCCATCTTTTTCTTTCTTTTTTCCTTTTATTTTTTGCACAAAAACATGTCAATTATTGTTATTTACACAAAGCTTGTGACTTGATAATTTATTATATTTACAAGTATCTACATGGTGTTTTGCAAAGATTTTTACCTAAAATAAAGGAATAAAGAGTGAGGAATGAGGATTCATCACCCTCCTATACTTTGCTTTTGCTAGTCCCTTAGCAAATACATATTTTAAAAAGAAGTGAAAAAGAGAAAAGAAAAGAAAAAGAAGGGAAATCAAGGTTGATTATTAAACTTTCCTTCATTAAATTGAAGTATGGGAAATACATTTTTATTCTTCATTTCTATTCTTTCATTCTTCTTTGTATATAGGCTTCCTTTTCACTTCCCTATACTAAGCACGCGTTATGTCTTCTTCATCGCTCTTGATTCACTTTGAGGACATCGTTCGAGCTAAGTATAGGGGTGTCGTATATATTTCATATATACTTTAGCCATAACTCGTACTTTGTGTGAGTGTGTTAATAAATAAAAATGGCTAAAAACCCTTAAAATCCAAAAAAATAAAAAATTTCCCCTGTAAATAAAATTCTTTTCTGCGCATACATAGCTAGATGCACAAAATTATTTTTGTAAAAATGTTTGTAAAAATCTTTTGTGTAAATAGTTTGTAAATATTTTGATATCAAAATTATGTATATAGTACAAAATTTTTGTAAAATGTTTTGAAAAACAAAAAGTTTGCAAAAACATTGTGTAAATTTGTGTAAATATTTTGCAAAACTTGCATTCATGCATACATCCATGTTTTCAAATATTTTTCAAAAGTTTTGCACATTTGTAAAATTTTGTAAAGATTGCATCTTTGTAAATATTTGTACAGTTTTTTCTGAATAATAGTTGACATTTAAACTAGCATGGAATTAAATTGAAAAATGGAGCTTAGTTAAGATCTTAATCCACCTAATTCTAAGAGGAACCTTATAGGGCTTAGGGTTGAGACTTTTCAGGTCCATGGTGACTTAATTTTTTGAGTCCACTAGGCTATGATCATATGTCATCTCGATGAGCCTAAGTAGAGCACTTAACAACACACACATGGCTCTTACGGACAATGACTTTACTTGGACCAACACTTTACACCGAGCTCTCTACGGATGAGGTGGTGAGGAGGCAGTCTTCTTTGACTTGGGGTAGCATATGAGGGTAGTACTTCTAGGAGGAACCTCTCTCCTTCTTATAGTGAAGGAAGTGTGTCTCAACTTGGTCTGGTAGCCGTGAGGTCTAACGACATGAGTTGTGGGTTGCAATAATGCTTCAAAAGAGGGATAGTCTACTGGCTCAAGAGGAAAAACTCCTTATGTACATATGTTGCACATGTAGATATGTTGTAAATATGCACATCAAGAAAAAATGCAAAAAGAAAATAACTCCAAAAAAGTGGTGGGTCTGAGAGAAAATGATAATCCCATCAGAGTGTATATAGTGCAATAAAGCAAAGCTTATGGTATCCATGTTCCATCTTATAAAGCTTGCAGCAGGGAGACTTAGCTACACTGGTTGAGCTCCTAGGGGTACATGGCTACACTGGCCATGGTCCATTCTCTTCTTTCCCCTCTTCTTGAGCCGGGTGTACTTGAACTTAGAAGGGAATACCCCGCTCCTCGAGGAAAGAGTTGCCATACTAGGGTATTAGAGTTACCTTGTTGGGGAGGATTGTCACTTTGCTACTTCTGAGGTGGAGAGCTATACCTCACTTACACGGTACAGGAAAAGATTCATGGTCTTCAGTGTTTGTTTATGTAGACTTGTTCTGATCTGGATTGTTGAGGAGTCTTGACCATAGATTAAGTGGAACTTAGAGGCTGTTGAGTTTCAAACCTAAGTCCAAATAAGGTTCCGACAAATTAATAATCCAAAGATCTGATTGAGCTCCATACTTCAATTTAATGAAGGAAAGTTTAATAATCAACCTTGATTTCCCTTCTTTTTCTTTTCTTTTCTCTTTTTCACTTCTTTTTCAAATATGTATTTGCTAAGGGACTAGCAAAAGCAAAGTATAGGAGGGTGATGAATCCTCATTCATCACTCTTTATTCCTTTATTTTAGCTAAAAATCTTTGCAAAACACCATGTAGATACTTGTAAATATAATAAATTATCATGTCACAAGCTTTGTGTAAATAGCAATAATTGACATGTTTTTGTGCAAAAATAAAAGAATAAAGAAAGAAAAAGATGGAAATATTTAGAATAAATATTGAGTGACCTGAACCCAAGAGAGGACCCAATATGGGTCTAATCGCCAAATAAAATAAGTAGAGAGAGATAGGGCAACTCAACCTTGTACAAAATCCCCCTCTTATGTATATATTTTATTTTCCTAAAAATAAAAATAAAAATGTATTTCCCATATATTGTATGGCTCCCACGTGACCCGCACGCGCTTTGGTTGAGTAAATTGCGCCAGCCCCCCCTACAGTTTATTGTAGTTATGGTTTAGTCTATTACATAAATTAGTACTCTGGGACAATTTGCATATTTGCACCTATTGTTTCCTGTATTTGCACTCTAGTCCTTTGTCTGTGGACGCGCGTGCTTCGTCACGTGCTTATCTGGATATTTGCTTGTAAGCCCTCAAGGTTTCTCAGTGTTATGCTTTGAGTGAATAGTTTTGCGTATTTGCATTTATACCCCTATGCGTGGCTTTTTGGACATGTACTGAACATCTTGGGAAATTTGTAGTGAGGCCCTTAGACTTTTACATACTTTTAATCTTTAATCCTAGAACTAAATGTTTATTGCATTTCAGTCCCTGTGTGATGTGTCCCTTTCATTGGTTGAATAAAATATCAAATCAACTCTAAATTTGCTGAAATTTGGACACGTGGCTCCTGCCACTGTGTAAAAATTTTATTATTTTTTGGTACTTTTTTGCTTTGATTTTATATTTTAAAAATTCAAAAACCTTCATTTTTGCTATTGTTTAAATTATAAAATCAACTAAAAATATTAAAAAGCCCTCAATATTCTAAAAAAATTAGTGTCTATTAGTTTTTGTGTCTGTTTGCTTCAGTCCAAATTCCATTTGATTTGGATTTATAAAACCCCTAAAAATTACAAAACCCTAAAAATCTTATAAAAATCATTAGAATTCTAATAATTTCAAAAATACAATTTCTTTTCCTGTAGCTTAATTTTTACTTGTAGTTTGATATAAAATTATCTCCAGATTTTTAGAGGTTATTTATGTATTTTTAAATAACCTTTCAAATCTGGCTGCACATTGACTTCTTATTTTTGCCTTATTCAATTTTTATAAAATCAACTAAAAATATAAAAATCTGAGAAAATTATCAAAAACACTTAAAAAATCATAAAACTCAAAAATATTTTTATTTTAATTTTTTGACTTGTTTTGATGTGTTGAATAAATTGTTGATTGTGACCTTTTTCCTTTTCTTTTACATTTTCTTCATAATTAAAAATTACAAAAAAATAAAAATCCATAAAATCCACCAAAAATATTTTCTTTTTTTATTTGATTTTATGACTTCTTCATAGGCCTTTTTGGCCAATCCGTGCTCCTTGTGTTCGACCCGGGTCACTATACCAGATTAAATAAAATAGGGATTGACTGATTACTCTTATTTTGGTGGTCTTAGTTTTCTTGTTGAGTTTGATTCGAGGGATTGAGGTCGCAACGACCAATGATATTTATCTCCCTTAGTCTCTCGTTGGTTTCACAACTCATCAGAATGGTGTCGTTGCCAGGGAGCACGGCTTAGTGGTCTTTTTCTTTTTCGATTTTTGTTTTCGTGGCTTTTTTGTGGCTTTTCTTTCTTTCATGGCTTTTCGCGGCTTTTTCATCTTCTTTTGTATTCTTTTTATTTTCTTTTATTTTGTTTTTGTTTGTTTTTATTTCATTTGTTTATTTCCATTTTTGCATATATTTTCTTTCATTTTCTTTTTGATTATTATAATAACTGTGGTCTGACGCATTTCTGTCTATTTTTCTTGCGAGGGCCCGATGACCGAGGTGGCTTTCTTCGGAAAGCCGACGCAACCGCAGGGATCGGAGGTGGCTCCCTTCTGTACGGAGCCGTAGGAGAGTGCGAGAGGAGTCGAGCAGAAGTGTTCGAGAGCGTAGTGTAGTTAGAGTAGCTTAGCTTTGGTTTAGTTTACCTTTATTTTCTGTCAGATCATTATTATTGTAATAATACAGGGACCAGGACTCTTAGACTTGTGGATTGTCGGGGTCTGTTTCGTCGAAAACCGGTGTGCTCGGGGGACCCCACCGATGTTTTGTTGTTGTCGCTTTCTTTTCTTTTATTTCACGTGGATTTCTGTGCTTGAGCCCCCTAGATTTAGGTTTTTATTTCGTTGAGCCAGGTAGCATTAGGTCCAAAGCCCTAATAGAATATTTGTTCCCATAAAACACGCTTGGACTTAGACAAATAAACCAGTGCTTCACGATAATAGAAATTTCCGTTTAGGATGGTTCTCGCCTTTGCATCCATATAGCTTACTTTCAATTTATGTGCGGATCATAATTGCATGTAGACTGCTGGAGTAAGGTACGCCTTCTATCTCGTGCATGCATTCATAGATTTCCTCACGCATTGGCTTTTCCGTCTTCCTCCCTCGATTTTCTGGACTTAGGAATAAAAAGGAAATCAGAAAAGTCGTTAGATGATTGTTTTATTTGAAAAAGACCTAAAAACAAAAACAATAAAAGCGGGATTGTTAATCAAACTTGATCCTAAAATCCACTTCACAAAAAAATTGCATTGGGAGAGCAATCCCCTCATTGCTTGGTTTGGATGAGCCAGAGAGTGACTCGTACCCTAGGCTAGAGCCATATCCAACCCTCTTTTAGACTACTGATTTTGAGCTAGTCATTCTCCAGTGAGGATTGCTCCGGTTTCCGGTAAAGCAGATCGCGATATCCTTAACAGAGCGAGCTGATCGGGAAGCCGGTAAACGGTCTGCGGCTTGTACTGGCCGGGAAAGATCTAGCTTGGGATCGGGACAGTCTCTTAGGGGCATTGGATTCCTATCAGCTCACGTAATCGCTCTGAAAGACTTTTTGATTCACCTAATAAATCGACAAGATAAAAGATCGAACTTTCACGGTCATCAGCTCCATGTGCGTTGGTGAATCGGGGGTATTGCTTGACCGATCCTGTTTGATTGCCAGATCCCATCCGCCTTATTCTCCTCCATTTATTCATCTATTCATCTATCTTTCTCCCTCCCACCCTCCCTTCAGTCTTCTTCTGTATCCCTGGATGATGGACCCCCCCTCACTTCTTGTCGACCCTTGCAGCTTCTCCATCTTCTTCCCATCAGTCCAGTCCACCTTCGCGGGAGGTCGGATCTACGACCGACCTTCCGATCCCTCCCTACCCTCCCTTTCATTCTTCTGGGCATACTGCGCTAAACGTCCGCAGAGATCAGATAGAGCAGATGCGAGACCCGAACGATTTCACAGTGGGGACGAGAGTGCACTCCGTATGTGATCATAGAGAGCAGATGTGACTATCAGATGCCTCCTATGCCAGCATGATGGATGAGCATATATGACAGGGAGCTCAGTCAGCTTCTACATTCAGACCATTCATTTTGGATTTCAAGTACATTCAGAGACTGCCGACATTCTCAAGAGAGGTGCACGAGGAGCCGTATCTTCATCTGGCCGAGTTTGAGGAGTTCTGCGAGAGCCAGACATATTCAGATATCACTACGGAGTAGCTGATGCTGAAGACCTTCCCATTTTCCGTTCATGACAAAGCCATGAGATGGCACAGACAATTGGGAAGGAGTTTTGCTAAGTAGGGAGACTTACGGTTCGAGTTTCTACAGAGATTTAATCCCCAGCGTAGAGCAGATATGATGCGGTCTATTATCATGGATTATTCAGTAGACCCCCAGGAGCAAGTACATGATGCATGGCTGAGGTTTCTTGACCTCTTGAGGAGATTCCCCGATCACAGACTTTCACCGACAGACCTCATCGAGATCTCTATGAGGGGGATGACCGCTGATTAGATAACACTGGTTGTGACCTCATGTGGCAGTTCAAACTGCAGTCCCAACATTGAGTTACTTGATGCCATCTCGAGATCACTTTCACAGATCCCATCTTCACGAGATACCGTAGTCGGGACAACACATGAGGATGTTACAGTACCAGTTGGGTGTGCTGCAATACATGAGGATACAACTTCTATACACCTGATCGAGGACTTGGATTCTGCTGCAGCACGGATGATAGGGGAGATAACTACCACAGTGGAGGTTCTGACCCAGAGTCTACTCGAGTTCCCGTTGGTCTTTCGGCTAGAGTTCGAGTCAACCTTGGAGTTTTCAGTTGACGAGTCTTGGATATCAGATCTTCTGATATTCCAAGAGATGGAGGAGCCCCCGCTACTACAACCATCGATCCAACCATTTCAGAGTCCAGTCCCGGATGACTCAGCTTCTATCCTGCAGAGATACTTCTCAGATTCAGACATATATCATGACTCATCCCAGCAGCCATAGCTTGATACAGGACACTACTTTGGGACGACTGATATAGAGAGTCCTATATTCGAGCCTTTTGTCCTCCAATTTGATGAGATAGCTATGAGGACCAGAGGATAGCCAGCACTGCCGCAGAGCGAGGATCAGTTGCAACCACATTGCCAGCCTCTGCGATGTTGACCAGTACCTTCTCCTGCTTCCAGATTGACCAGAGACAAACTTCAGATGATGATGCATTCTGGTGCACAGAGTGGGTGCTTGACAGCAGCGCAGATGCCTTATAGATTCTGATCTTCTCCTCACTGATGATCTTGCATTTCTCCCAGAGGGTTATCTACAGGAGAATGCCCCACATGATGAGTACTCGGTTTCACCTTCTGAGAGTGTATCCGATCTGGCGGATCACGAAACCGAGTCTTCTGATCTTTCTGTTGCTGACTTATCTCTCCTCGACGACCCTCGCGAGGATGAGCTGATCTTTGAGATATTCGATGATCTATCTGATTTTCTCCATTATATGCATCGGATATCAGTTTTCTTAATGAGTCTCCTGATCCCGACTTTCCACACCTTTTTGAGACACTGATTGATGTGGAGGATTCCATGACCGATCCTTCTTTCTCCACATTTGATTTCTTCATCTCTACACTTCCACTCCAGTCTGATCTTGAGCCGACGAGTTCTTTTGTGCTACCGGATCCCGATCACATCTTCCCATATCCCTGCCCGGTAGCTGACACCCACCTGATCGCTTATTTGGGTGTCTTTATTTGCATTGTTGATTTCGTCATTGTTCTCACACTGAGACTGCGACGACAGTACGACATTCGCCTTACAGATGTCATCCTGAACCTTGACACAGCGTTATCCTAGCCTTTGCGCCTAGCTAGGGGCGTAAAATCTAGCACTTGTTGAGAGGCACCTCAACAGTGTCCACTTTAGTATACACATGTTTTGTCATGATTTGATCGTTCTTTCTTACGTTTTGTTTTCACCCCAGGTCTCGTATAGGATTATTTTTGCTATACTTAGGATATATCTCATCCTAAGTATAGGGGGTGGAAACACCGAGTTGTTCCTTTCGTTTTGTTTCATTACTCCTGTCGTTGCCTATACTTAAGGATTCTTTACCTTAAGTATAGGGGGAGTGATGCCCTTCCATCTTGTATATATTTGTTTTTTTCGTTTTTTTTCCACCTCTGTTTTCATGCCTATACTTAGGGACATTTCACCCTAAGTATAGGGGAGGTAGACCCTGTACATTCTTCACTCGGATTTCCCTTTGTGTACAGCATGCTATACTTAGGATTACTTGATCCTAAGTATAGGGGGAAACCCCGAGATTCTCTTCATTTCTATTCTTTCATTCTTCTTTGTATATAGGCTTCCTTTTCACTTCCCTATACTAAGCACGAGTTATGTCTTCTTCATCGCTCTTGATTCACTCTGAGGACATCGTTCGAGCTAAGTATAGGGGGTGTCGTATATATTTCATATATACTTTAGCCATAACTCGTACTTTGTGTGAGTGTGTTAATAAATAAAAATGGCTAAAAACCCTTAAAATCCATAAAAATTAAAAAAATTCCCATATAAATAAAATTCTTTTCTACACATACATAGTTAGATGTGCAAAATTATTTTTGTAAAATGTTTGTAAAAATATTTTGTGTAAATAGCTTGTAAATATTTTATATTAAAATTATGTATATAGTACAAAATTTTTGTAAAATATTTTGAAAAACAAAAGGTTTGCAAAATATTGTGTAAATTTGTGTAAATATTTAGCAAAACTTGCATTCATGCATACATCCATGTTTTCAAATATTTTTCAAAAATTTTGCACATTTGTAAAATTTTGTAAAGATTGCATCTTTGTAAATATTTGTACAGTTTTTCCTGAATCATAGTTGACATTTATACTATCCTGGAATTAAATTGAAAATGGGAGCTTGGTTAAGATCTTAATCCACCTATTCTAAGAGGAACCTTATAGGGCTTAGGGTTGAGACTTTTCATGTCCATGGCGACTTTATTCTTTGAGTCCACTAGGCTATGATCATATGTCATCTCGATGAGCCTAAGTAGAGCACTTAACAACACACACATGGCTCTTACTGACAATGGCTTTACTTGGACCAATACTTTACACCGAGCTCTCTACGGATGAAGTGGTGAGGAGGCAGTCTTCTTTGACTTGGGGTAGCATATGAGGATAGTACTTCTGGGTGGAATCTCTTTTCTTCTTATAGTGAAGGAAGTGCGTCTCAACTTGGTCGGGTAGCCGTGAGTTCTAACGACAGGAGTTGTGGGTTGCAATAATGCTTCAAAAGAGGGATAGTCTACTGGCTCAAGAGGAAAAACTCCTTATGTACATATGCTACACATGTAGATATGTTGTAAATATGCACATCAAGAAAAAATGCACAAAGAAAATAACTCCAAAAAAGTGGTGGGTCTGAGAGAAAATGATAATCCCACTAGAGTGTATATAGTGTAATAAAGCAAAGCTTATGGTATCCATGTTCCATTTTATGAAGCTTGCAGCAGGGAGACTTAGCTACACTGGTTGAGCTCCCAGGGATACATGGCTACACTGGCCATGGTCCATTCTCTTCTTTCCCCTCTTCTTGAGCCGGTTGTACTTGAACTTAGAAGGGAATACCTCGCTCCTCGAGAAAAAGAGTTGTCAGACTAGGGTGTTAGAGTTACCTTGTTGGGGAGGGTTGTCCTTTTGCTACTTCTGAGGTGGAGAGCTATACCTCACTTACACAATACAAGAAAAGATTCATGGTCTTCAGGGTTTGTGTATAGACTTGTTCTGATCTGGATTGTTGAGGAGTCTTGACCATAGATTAAGTGGAACTTAGAGGCTGTTGAGTTTCAAACCTAAGTCCAAATAAGGTTCCGACACATTAATAATCCAAAGATCTGATTGAGCTTCATACTTCAATTGAATGAAGGAAAGTTTAATAATCAACCCTGATTTCCCTTCTTTTTCTTTTCTTTTCTCTTTTTCACTTCTTTTTCAAATAAGTGTTTGCTAAGGGACTAGCAAAGTAAAGTATAGGGGGTGATGAATCCTCATTCATCACTCTTTATTCTTTTATTTTAGCTAAAAATCTTTGAAAAACACCATGTAGATACTTGTAAATATAATAAATTATCAAGTCACATGCTTTGTGAAAATAGCAATAATTAGCATGTTTTTGTGCAAAAATAAAAGAATAAAGAAAGAAAAAGAGGGAAATATTTAGAATAAATATTGAGTGACCTGAACCCAAGAGAGGACCCAATATGGGTCTGATCGCCAAATAAAATAAGTAGAGAGAGATAGGGCAACTCAACCTTGTACAAAACCCCCCTCTTATGTATATATTTTATTTTCTTAAAAATAAAAATAAAAATGTGTTTCCCATATTTGTATATATTTCTACAAATAAAATAAAAATGAGAAAAATAAAATAAAACAAAAAGAAATAATTTCTCTCTCTCTCTTCATTGTACATATACCATGTATATAAGAATAAAAGACATATTTATTTTACCCTTGTAAATAAACAATAAAAATAAAATAAAAATTATTTTATATCCCACATTTTATGTTGTAAATAAATAAAATTTAAAATAGGGATAATTCATAAAAATAAACTAATAAAAATAAAAATGTAAAATACCTAGGTATTTATACCTGTATATAATAATATATTATGTATATACATTAATTTTTTTAAAAAAATAAATAAAAATCACTAAAAATACTTTGAAAAATAATAAACATTTTTTATTTTGAAAATACTTTGAAATAAAATGATTTACTATTTCTTATTTAATTTATAAATAATTTTGGAATAGTGAATTCTGATTGGTCCACGGGGGAGTGTTGACCCCCTGGTCAACTCCCCCCCCCAAGACCACATCTCCGCGGATATTCGATT
This sequence comes from Ottelia alismoides, assembly GCA_037367405.1. Taxonomy (NCBI): domain Eukaryota; kingdom Viridiplantae; phylum Streptophyta; class Magnoliopsida; order Alismatales; family Hydrocharitaceae; genus Ottelia; species Ottelia alismoides. Next base: position 1,013,076 of record JAZKJV010009277.1, read on the forward strand.
CTGACCCGATTTCTCGACATTTTCCCGAATCGATCCGCCTCCCATTTCCTCGAACCCCGAGCTCCGATTGCCAAGGAGTGATCCGTGATCCTCGCGTGCCTACCCTCTTAGGGATCCGCTCCTTGGAATGCTTGCCCGACTCCAATCTTCCCGGACCCCTACCAGTATATAGCCTCGCCTGGAGCCGCAATTTGATTCACCTTTGGCCCCCGTCTTCGACCCCGGTGACCTCCACCTTCATCCTCGAGTGACAGCAAGTGAGCTAGCGTGTTGCAGCGAGTGTTTGGAGGCGAAGCCCTAGGTCCGTGACCATCATCGCCGAGCTCCGCCATCGGCGAAGCCTAAGCCTCTGGAGTTGTTGCTCCATTGAGGCGAAGACCGTAGGAGACTCAGCACCTCCACCCCAGACGACTCCAACCATCAAGTACTTCCATTAGCTTCTAGACCTTCGAGTAGCTTCGATCTTTCACATCTCGCTCTGCCGGCTCTATCCTAGTGGTCGGGGCTCCGTCACCTCATCTTATCCGTATAGATAGATGCACCAACCCATCGTCACCCCCCTTCCACAGCCTGATCATCTCGATCTTGGCTATCCGAGCCATGATCAAGCTAGGTCCCTTCCGCCACCTCCGTTGGGACACCCCTTCACCAAGTCACCCCGCTTCCATTTGCTGCTTATCAAATAACCCATGCCGGAGTCCTCCTCCGAGCATAAGCTTCCCTTTGCAGGTCAATAAGCGTGAGTTCTCCCCCCAAGTCGCATTCCACCATCCTCGCCGATGTTGCCCAGGCCCCCCTCGCTTTCACCGGATCATCTAGCTGTTGGCTTATCCATCCGCCTCCGCTATCGGACGCAGAGCGACGAGGCGCGTCGAAGCCCTCTAGCTGATCACCCATCGGACGCGCGTAGCCACTCCAGTTCGCCGACGAAGTCCGCCGGGGAGGAGTTCTTCTAGATCTCTTCTTCACCGTTGGATTGGACGACTCCTCTTCATCGTTGGATTGGACGACATCTCCAGGCTCCATATGGGTCGTCCAGCACCTGCCACTTACAGGTCGTTAGATCCCATATCTAACAGTCACCGTACAACCACATCTACGCCAGAGGACCACCGTTAGATCTGCTAGGAGGCGGAACCAGAGCCGCACGCCCATCAGCCACTCACCGTCGGACACCTGGCTCCCACGTGACCCGCGCGTGCTTTGGTTGGGTAAATTACGCCAGACCCCCTGCAGTTTATCTTAGTTATGGTTTAGTCTATTAAAAAAGTAGTACTCTGGGACAATTTGCATATTTGCACCTGCTGTTTCATGTATTTACACTTTAGTCCTTTGTCTGTGGACGCGCGTGCTTCATCACGTGCTTATCTGGATATTTTCTTATAAGCCCTCAAGGTTTCTCAGTGTTATGCTTTGAGTGAATAGTTTTGCATATTTGCATTTATACCCCTGTGCGTGACTTTTTGGACATGTGCTGAATATCTTGGGAAATTTGCAGTGAGGCCCTTGGACTTTTAAAGCCTTTTAATCTTTAATCCTAGAACTAAGTTTTTATTGCATTTCAGTCCCTGTGTGTTGTGCCTCTTTCATTGGTTGAATAAAATATCAAATCAACCCCAAATTTGCTGAAATTTAGACACGTGGCCCCTGCCACTGTGTAAAAATTTCAGTAATTTTTTGGTACATTTTTGCTTTGATTTTATATTTTAAAAATATAAAAACCTTCATTTTTACTACTGTTTGAATAAAAATCAACTAAAAATATTAAAAAGCCTTCAAAATTCTAAAAAAATTCGTGTCTGTTAGTTTTTGTGTTTGTTGCTTAAGTCCAAATTTCATTTGATTTGGATTTATGAAACTCTTAAAAATTATAAAACCCTAAAAACCTTATAAAAATCATTAAAAATTCTAAAAAATTAAAAAATGCAATTTCTTTTCCTGTAGCTTAGTTTTTACTTGTAGTTTGATATAAAATTGTCTCTCGATTTTTATAGATTATTTATATATTTTTAAATAACCTTTCAAATCTGGCTGCACAGTGACTTCTTGTTTTTGCCTTATTCTTTTTTATAAAATCAACTAAAAAATAAAAATCTGAGAAAATTATCAAAAACATTTAAAAATTCATAAAACACAAAAATATTTTTATTTCAATTTTTTGACTTGTTTTGATGTGTTGAATAAATTGTTGATTATGACCTTTTTCCATTTCTTTTACATTTTCTTCATAATTAAAAATTACAAAAAAAAATTAAAAATCCATAAAATCCACCAAAAAGACTTTTCTTATTTTATTTGATTTTCTGACTACTTCGTAGGCCTTTTTGGTCAATCTGTGCTCCTTGTGTTCGACCATGGTCGCTATACTAGGTTAAATAAAATAGTGAGACCGCTATTTAGCTTAATTGACTGATTACTCTTATTTTGGTGGTCTTAGTTTTCTTGTTGAGTCTGATTCAAGGGATTGAGGTCGCAATGACCAGTGATATTTAGTCTCTCGTTGGTTTCACGGCTCATCACTAACCCAGGTCGCACTACCCGTCCCGGAGATCGGACCGTTGGAAGCTCCATCAGCCACCGCCAACTCGACGCGGAAGGGCATCACGAGTCGAGACCTTCCTCCTGATCGCGTGTCCGCCATCCGGAGTGCTCCCAGTCCTCCGGCGAACTTCGCTAGGGAGGTGTTGGTCCAGGCCCTTCCTCTACCATCGGATCGTGCCTCCGCCCCAGTTGCCATCTAGACCATCCTTTTTCTGCTCACTGGCAGGCCGTTAGATAGCAGATCTAACGGCCACATACATCCCACGTTCACCATCTGATCAGAGCCGTTGGATGCGCCAGACGTCAGCATCTCCACCGCACGTTCGCATCCACTGATCACTTTCCACCTGTCACCCACATGACCATCACGCGACGGCTGGGTAATTTGCGTCGCACCTCCCTGCAGTTTCTTTTTGTTCTTGTTTAGTCTATCAAATAAATTAGCACTCTGTGGACATTTTGCATGTGAGCCCCTACTGTTTGTCTGATTTACACTTTAGTCCTCTTTGTATGGAACACATGCATCGTCACGTGAGTTGTGGTACATTTGCATATTTGCCCCTGCATTTCATGACTGTTACATTTTGAGCTTTTATAAATAGGAATTACATTTGTGCCCCTATTTGTGTAAATCGTGTGCCTTCCTCGTTTCATTTTAGGCTTTTTGTATTTCCAGCCCTGTATTTCTTCCGAGTGTTATTATTTGGCTGGATAGTTTTTAATATTTGCACAATGATCCATGTGTGCTGTGCATGTTTGATTGGGTGAATAAAATAGAAATTTAATTCTAAATCTCCTTAAATTTGGACACATGGCCCCTGCCACTGTGTAAAAATTTCAATGAATTTTTGGCACATTTTTGTTTTCATTTTCTATTTTTAAAAATTCAAAAACCCCTTATTTTGCTAATGTCTAACTTGAAAAATCGAATAAAAATATTGAACAACCCCTAAAAATTCTAAAAAAAATATTTTATGCTTATTTTGTAGTGTTTTTAATTCTGTGCCATTTTTGTTTGATTTGGATATAAAAACCCTAAAAATCTAAAAACACTAAAAACTCATAAAAAATTATTAAAAATTCCTAAAATCTAAAAAAAAGTAATTTCTTTTCCAATAGTTAGGTTTTTATTTTTACTTTATCATAAAATTGTCTCTGGAATTTTATAGGCTATTTGGATATTTTTAAATAGCCTTTAGATTCTGGCTGCACATTGTCTTCAATTGTTAGCCTTCTTTCATTTTTAGAAAATTCCCTAAAAATCATAAATATCTGAGAAAATTACCAAAAATAATTTTATTTTAATTTTCTGGATCTTTTTTTGGTGTTAAATAAATAGTTCTTTGTGCCATTTTTGCATTCTTTGATATTTTCTTTATAATTAAAAATAACAAAAAAAAAGCTAAAAATCCACCAAAAATACTTTATTTGTTTTATTTTTGATTCTCGACTACTTCATAGGACTTTATCCAGTCCATGCTCCATGAGTTCGACCTTGGTAGATATACCAGGTTAAATAAAATAGCGAGACCGCTATTTGCTTTGTTTTCTTGATTTGATATTTGGTGGTCTTTGTTTTCTTGTTGACTGAGCTTCGAGGTTCGGGTCGCAACGACCCTTATTCATACCTTTACCTGGATCACGAAAGTCTCCTCATCAATGGATCAAACGAACTGGAAGTAAAGCTAAATGGAATACCTAGGGGTGAAGGAGGATGCATGGGCTGGTGGATGACGTCCACATCAATGATGGCCTCGATGGGCAGCGCGACCAGAAGGTGAAGCTCTTCACGACGGAGCTTAGACGATGCATTGTCAGACCTGGGGTGCAATGCTCCAAAAGATCCCTACAACCTCTTTCTCTCTCTCGATTGTCACTCTGAAAAGAGAAAGCATGTGCAACAGAGGTGGTAGGGCAGCCGAAGGTGCTGGAAAAGGAGGGGGTGTAGGGTGGTCTTATAAGTATGCCATGTTCGAAAAGAGAAGAAAGAAAACCCGCGAACCGAGGTGCTGATCAGGAGGATGAAGGTCGGGCGTGTATTAGGGATCCGCACCCAATAATCGAAGCTCTTAACTGAAGGCAAACTCAACCGAATCGGGTCAGGAAAATTCATCGAAGTAGAGCAAAACTGATCCGGCAAGGAAGAAAGGAGGGGGGGACCAGTTGACTGAGGTCAACAATGTTGGCATGGACCAATCAAAAGTAGGCCAGAATGCAGATAAAATAGGCTAGAGGACAAAATAGGGTGAAAAAAAAGATAATTAAATTAAAAATAACAGATGAATTTAAATTAAAAAGTGTATAAAATAAAAATTATTTATTATTTTTCAAAGTATTTTTTTGTGATTTTTAATTATTATTTTTATGAAGAATAAATTAATATTATATACAGGTATAATATACCTATGTATTGAATATAAGTATTTTTATTATTTTATTTTTTACATAAATACCCCAATTTTATATTTTATTTATTTACACCATATTTTTAGGAGTATAAAATAATTTTTGTTTTATATTTACAAAATATTTGCATATGCATAATAAATAGGGAATGCGATATATACAAGTGTATTTTATACAATGCATGGATTATTTTATTATTATTTTTATTTAATTTTTTTATTTTTATTTTATTTTTATATAATATTTAGGAAGATATAAAAAGTTGCAATATAATATTTCAATTTTATTTTGTCAAAAAAATTATATAAATAATATATACAAATATGGGTAATATATGTAATGCATAGTGAATCCTATCTCCCTCTCTCTACTTATTTTATTTTGCGATTAGGTCAAGGCTTGATCTTCTCTTATGATTTGGGTCACACTGTGTTTATTCTAAATACCTCATTCATGTTTCTTTTCTTTTATTCTTTTATTTTTGCACAAAAACATGCTAATTATGCAATATTAATACAAGCATGCAATTTGATAAATTATTATATTTACAGATATTTACATGATGTTTTGTCAAGAAAAAGAGCTAAAATAAAGAATAAAGAGTGAGAATCAGGGATTCATCATTGTCATTTGTGTAATAATAGTGACTAATAACCTCAAACTTATATTCTACAAATTGAATATTAAAGTAAATGCAGAACATTAATAAATACTACACGTTTTATTAATTTTAAATGTGAATATGAATGACATAATATTATTTTATAATTACATATTTTATGAATTTATCATATTTATTATGGTTGTCATTTGTGTAATAATAGTGACTAATATCCTCAAACTTATATTCTACAAATTGAATATTAAAGTAAATACAGAACATAACATTAATAAATGTTGCGTTTTATTAATTTAAATTTGAATATGAATGATATAATATTATTTTATAATGACCTATTTTATGAATTTATCATATTTATCTATCTTAGTTTTTAAAAGTTAATTCTTCATTTATTTTAGTTTTTAAAAATTATGTCTTCTTCTTTTACACAACAATTCTAAAAATCATGATTAGTATGGAATGTCGAAAGTATATTTTTAGGAAGGTCAGTTAAACAATATTAACTATTATTTTACTTGTACTTATGTTTGGCTCATCCAATATAAACTTTTTTGATGCATCCCTGATACAATCCAATAACATCATATTAGATTACATATTTAATTCGATATGTATGCACCCCTATCCGATAAGGGCTGGGGGAAGGGGTAAGCGGTAAAATCATCCAAGAGTTTTAGAAAGTGTGATTTCCCCAGAGTGGATGAAGTAAAGTCATGGTTCTTAAGTCTAAGGCATTCAAGTATTTGAGAGACCCAGCCAAATGGGATAACTCAAGATTTGACAATATTATTAACATGCCAGTCCCCCACAGATCCACATTTTAGATCTACCTACATATGCGGATTTCATGAAGAGAGAAGAAGTTTAATTTCTAAGACGATATCATTTCCAAGATCCTCCCAAGGCTCACCTATTTCAAGATACAATGTTTAACTCCATTTTGGGGATCCAAATTGCACAAAACACGGTTAAGATAGCGTAAGTTACTCAATAAAGCATTTTTGGAGCTAGTATTTATCAAATCACACTACGATGATGCGCATATTTAAGATGAAAATGCAAAAGCGTTCACAGTTAAGGAAAATAAATTGCAATCATCATCTATGTGAAACATAGGAAAAAACATGTGAGATTTGGACTGGGATACTAGGGTCCCTCATGGGGAGTGAGTTTTCTTCGACTTTTTCTTTCATCTACAGCAAATCCTGGGAAAAGGGGTCAAGATGCATGCATGGATGTTAATCATTAAGTTCCAAAGGCAGCAAATCATTCAAAATTACCGGGCACCCGTTCGATGATGCCGGAGGGAGATTTCTCATTCAGGTTCTACGTAAATGCCGACCGCTGATTTGGGTCTTCCATTCTGTAGGAGTTGCGTATTGCTATGGAAAAGAGAAGAATCATAGTGGGAGAACACCACTTTTGCTTTGTGCTTTAAAATGTGTAAGGAGACTTTAAAGATTCCATCTGTTGTGTTCACCTCAACTACCATGCCTACGACAGGATGGCAACCAGGAAGGTTAAGAAGTCTCTTGTTGTGAATCGCGGAAGCAATCACGCACAAACACGATCAAACAAGCAAGACGCAAACACAGGGATTTACAAGGTTCACTCGTAAATGGGCTACGTCCTTGGGAGCGGCGATCAGTTTCACTATATAGAGAAAGATGTAATACAGAGGGTACTGTGAAGGTACAGATATGGGATGAGAAACAGGATCTAAAATGAGGATGCAGTATCTGGCGGTCCTGGGGCCCTTTTTATACTGCAATAGAAGAATACCATTTGTATTCAGCAATCCATCCCAACATCTCCCAACCAATCAGAAGGCAGGACACAGATCAGACATGTCAGCAATCCTAGCCTAACAGCTCTCAGTCAATCAGAAGGCATGACACAGATCAAACATGTCAGCAATCCTGTCTCAATAGCTCCCAGCCAATCAGAAGCCAGGACATGGATCAGCCACATCAGCAGCCCAACAAGTGGTTAGGATTCAAGTCAAATTAACATTCTCCACCTTGAATTGAATCTTCATATAGTAGAATGAACCACTACTATTACTCCACCATGAGTTGAATTCTCCACTAGCAGAATTAACCACTGCTAGACTCCACCGGGGTTGAATTCTCATATAATAGAATTACCCACTACTATACTCCTCCATGGGTTGAATTCTTCACTAGCAGAATTAACCACTGCTAGACTCCATCAGGGTTGAATTCTCACATAACAGAATTGACCACTACTATAATTCACCACTTGAAATTCAGATAACATGAATCAAGGAATTATAAACAATATTCACCTTGAAATTTCTTCTCAGAGAAGCTTTGCCAAGCTTCACCGTGCCGCCGTCAGCCCCTCCTTGGGGATTCTGCCAACTACTGACATTGAGCAAGTCCAAACGACGCTTGAACTTACTCCCAGGAACTATAGACCCTTGCAAGACATATAAGGTCTTCTCCTTGTTGCCCTTGATGACAAAAACTCCAACTTTGGCAACCTGCATAACTCCACCTTCAGCGTTGTACGTGTATCCTTTAGAGTCCAAGACTCCAAGTGATATCAGGTTCTTCTTCAGATCAGGAACATGTCGTACTTTTGTCACAGTCCTCACGACTCCATCATGCATCTTGATCTTCACAGAGCCGATCCCTACAATCTTGCACGTTGTATTACTCCCTGTGATGACGTTTTCACCATCTATCTTCTTGTAGGTGCAAAACCAATCTTCATTAGGAGTTATATGGTAGGAACAACCTGAATCAAGAATCCATGTGTTATCTGTCGTCTTCTGATCAGTGATGGTGAGAATGAAATAATCTTCAGAATCTCTGCCACTTTGAGCCACTGCAGCAATTGTGGCCTTCTTTGGGCAGTCTTTCTTCCAATGTTCGGGTTCCTTGCAGTAATTACAGATGTCCCTAGCATTGTAATTCTTGGACCTCTGCTTTCTGTTCTTTGTGTAGTCAGATCCGGTACGACTCTTCTCATGAGTCATAACAAAACCTGCAGCATTAGAGTCTTGCATCCCAATAGCCATATGTCGAAGTTCACGCATATTCAGACTCGCGCGAACTTCCTCTAAGGTTATGGATTCTCTTCCCACAATGAATGATTGAACAAAATTCTCAAATGATAATGGAAGAGTGATGAATCTCATATTCATCACTCTAATTCTCATTAATTAAGCTCCATTCCCTCAAAATCATCAGCATATCTGCATCTATTCTGCATAATTATCATTCATGCATGTTTTCATAAGAATTGCATTTTATCCATAATTTCTGCACAAAATAAGAAGCCAAAAATTCAAGCCACAGTTGACCTGTAAATAACCTAACTTCCCCCATTTTTATCTCCTCCATACTGCCATCACATAACCCAAAACCACCTCCACCATGTACATATCACTAACAAGAACAAATGAAAAATACAAAAAAAATCACTAACCCTGATAAGTGGACCAAAAACCCAAACCCTAGTTTCAGGATTTTCGGACTAAAAGCCACATATCTTCCCCATTCAGTGTCCGATTTGATCCTACTCACTTTTGAACTAATGCACATTCAATTACCTTCAAAACAAGACCAAGTTCAAGTGAATCGAAGCTCGTATGTGAAAGTTGGGTTCTGGGCCTCTTTTGTACATTGTATATTTTAGCGGTTTTCTGATCTATATTTTACGTACATATTCTTTTTATTAATAAAAAAAATAGATTTAGATGTCTTTTATTTATCTTTGATTCTCTATATTAAACTGGATTTTTATCTTGTTTAAAAATAATAAAAAAATTAGAAAACTCAAAAATCAAGGCATTCTATGTACATGGGATACCCCAAAAATTCACTTTTTACATTCGATCGATTTTGGTTTTGATGTCTTCATGAAAGTTGTAGATCTCATCGAGACGAGCATTTTTTGTGAAGGAACTTTTTCGATCCGAGGTCGTTTACTATTTCTTTTCGATTTTACAATGTATTTTATTTTGGATTTTCTGGAGCTAACACGTGGCAGCCCCAGAGGCTGCCACGTGTCAGTGATTTTTGGGCGTTTTTTATTTCATTTTTATTATATATATATATATTAATGAACGCACGTGTGTCGTACGTGCCTCCCAGGCACGTGCTCCGCACGTGCGCCCTCCTTCGCCCCCAGTGCGCCACTTGGCCCATCCTTGGCCGTTCGATCTCGGCCGATCGAACGGCCTGGGACCCCTCGTCTTCCACCTTCCAACCGCCGCCCCCGATTCCCACAACACCCTCCGCTTCCCTCGCGACCGGCCACTCCGCCTTGACCTCGTCGTCTCCGCCTTCACCGCTAACGGCCAACCACCACTAATCTCGCCAACCATCTTGCGACGTGTCCTATTTAAGAGCTCTGTCACCCCCAGTCCAAACCATCCATCGTGCCCTCGTCGAGTCCTCCTTCTCCGGTGGTGACATCCCACGAGCATACTCCATCGTCGACGTGATCCGAGAAGCCCCGCTCCTCGCCGCAGCGACGCCTCCGCCGCTGCTCCTGCTCCGGCGATCGGCCGTTGAGCCCCATCTTCCCAGGTATAATCTCTCTCTCTCTCTCCATCGTCGCTCCGAGCTCATCTCCGCTCAGAGCTACGGCCATCGCCAACGTTCTTCTCCGACAACTTGCACCGCCACGCCGCCGCTCGACACCGACGATCAACGACGGTCATCCTCCACGACTCCGCCATCATCTGCGACCATCGACGTTCGCCGTCAGCCACCATCTCTGCTCCGTTCATCTTCGACAATGCCCCACCTCGCCTCCAACGTCGCCTTGGCCGCCAGCAGCAGCCCACCAGCTAGCCACCGTTTACGACCTTCATCACCGCCATCGTCAACGCCACGGTCGGTTCCAGCATCGACTCCTCCGCACCAGCTCTGATGCATCGCTCCGCCATCCAGACACCAGGCTCCTCTACCCCTCGCCTTGGCCGACTCGCCGCACCACCAGGCTCCGCCAGGAGGGGCCGAGCTCCCTCCCGCTGCTCCGTAGACCACCAGCAGTCGGGCTCGCAGCCCGAGACCCCCCACGTGCGAGGCGCGTGCGGGGGGACGTCAACACTACATCAGCCAGCCATGGGGTCACGTGCCGCGCACGTGCCCCTTGGGTAAATTGCAAGGGGACCCTCGGAGCTCCGCCTATTTGCACTATAGTCCAGATCCAAAAGGTCACGTGCACCGCACGTGACCCCCTGGCACAATTGCAGATTTGCCCCCTATTTTATAGGTAATTAACATTAGGTCCCCCTGCATGCTTTTTTTATTTATTATATTTGCATCTGTACCCATGTGTTCTCCATTACTTTTAGACCTCTACTTTACACCATTTTATCTATTTAAAAATTGCATGATGTTCCTTATATAGTTCTCTAAATTTTGACATCTGTGGGTATTTCTGTGTTCAGTGGTTAATTAATAATTATATGTTTGGTAGAAATTAGCATATTCTGCCCTTCTAATGCTCTGAAATTCATAGTTGATTAACCACAGCTCTAAAAATCCCCGAAAAATCATACATTGTAGAGTTAATTTTGATTGACATTGTGCTCAAAAATATTTTCATTTGCATGCATAAATTACTCTGTAAAAATCATTTTGCATATTTCAGTATTTAATTTTTAATAGGTATTAGACCCTACATTTTCATGGTTTAGGATTTTTCTGAGATCCATCATCTCGTGATAGATCTTAGATAATTTTATCTTTTGAAATAAGTAGGTTTAATATTTATTATAATTAAATATTGAAAATCATTCTGTTTGCATTTAAAAATTCATAAAAAAATTCATATTGCATCCAAAAATTCCAAAAACATTACAGTGCATTCACTGCATCATCATTTACATTGTGGCCAATTTTTGTATTTTTCAGACATCGTTTGAACGTATTTGACATTTTAGTCCCTAAAATAGGCCAAATTTGCATTTTTGCATCCCTTATTGCATTGAAAAAATCAAAAAAATAAACCGCATCGAAAACCGAACACGAAATTGGATAGACATAATTCTAGGTTGTTCCTTTACCTCCTTATGATCGACCTTGGGACTTGCCCAAGTAAAATAAACATAAAAACCACTTGATTGAAATTGAATAAAATTTGTGGTTATTTCTTGACCATTTCCGATCGCCGCCTACAACGAACGACTTTAATTATTTTAACTCGAAGATAAAAACACATTTTAACTCGGCAATTTTGGACTCGTCAGGTGGCGCCGTTGCCGGGGAGGCAAACGACTTAGTTTTGTGTTTTGACATTTTTCGTTCGATTTTTCCGCCTTCGGGTAGTCTGACCCCCGAATTTTTCACTGTAAATCCCATTTTATTTCCTGCATTTTTTTTCAGCATTTTTTTCGCTTATTTTATTTTTGATTATTTTCTGAGTCACTCTCTTACACATATATCTCTTATTTTTCTTGCGAGGTACCCGGCGCACGTAGAGCGATTTTTCAAGAAACTGATGCATTTTCACCGACATCTGAAAAGCCGCAATAAATTTAAGATCGAGTCGAGTCGTGAGAGAGCGTAGAGTCTAGGTTTTCAATTTCTGCAATTTTATTTCATTGCCCATTTACAGCGGTGCCTGATTGGACTCTCGCGTGTGTGAAAAGACTCTGAACTCTTCTTGTGGTGTGTCGTTGCCTGTTTCACTCTCCGGTGAGGGTGGGGCCCGACTTGAGTGGCGATTAGGATAGACCTGCACATACGGCTCTCAGAGCATTTTTATTTTTGATTGTGCTCGTAGGATCTTAAGCCACACTGCACTTTAATTGAGATGCACATTAGATCGTTCAACTTAGCCAAATTTAACTCAATTCTTCCCCGCTAATAGAACTTTCTGCTTATGCGCGGTTTTCATCGGCTTGCATTCATTTAGAATAATTTTAAATTTTGTCTAGCATCCCACATGGAGATTGCGAGGATTCACTGTAAGTCTTCTAACTGAACATTCATCATAATTTTCCGCGTCCATCGGTTTTTCTCGAATTTCTCTCTCTTGTTTTATCACATAAATCTAAAGGAAATTGGGACTGGACGGTAGACATGTATTTGTGCTCATCTAAATTCTTCAGTGATCACCTAATTAAAATTGGGACTGCTAAAAATAGCCAATCTTAATAACCCATATAACAAGAATTTTTGCGGGAGAGAAACCCCGTCATTGTTTGGTCTGATTGAGCGAGAGAGCGACTCACACACTAGGATAGAGCCACACCCTAACTCTTTTCAGACTACTATCTTGAGTTAGTCGTTCTCTAGTGAGGATCTCTCCGGTAGCCGGTAAAGCGGCCCGTGACGTCCTTAACAGATTGAGTTGATCGGGTAGCCGGTAAACGGTCCGCAATTCATACTGGCTGGGAGAGATCTAATTTGGGATAGGCCAGTCTCCTGAGAGCATTGGGTACCTAACAGCTCGCTTTAACCGCCCTGATATATTGCATTATCACCAAACTCTAAAATTGACAAGATAATTGACTGAACCTTCACGGTTTTCACTTTGAGTTGAGTTGGTGAAACAACCCTTGTATTGTGTTTGAATTGTGTGTAAACAATAGTTCATCGACGAATACCGCACACTTGTGCCTAGATCATGAACCATAAACCTCTTGTTAATCCTTTTGAATCAAGAATAGAAAATTATTGTTTGGCCTCCACGAACACTTCTCTAACCGTCACAAATTTTTCAAGGCACTCTTACTCAGGATCACCTCAGGTTCATGGACACCCTTCCCATGAATCCTCCTCTTATGAGTCTATCAGCTTCCTGGAGGGAAGAAACCACACTGAGTTCCCAAATTCTTTCTACACTATTAACTCGAACGCCTTCTATTCTGAAGGTGAAGAAGAAGAGATGCCTCCCAAGCTACCTCCCAGAAAGAAACCAGAAGATGAACATAATGAAGATCCAATGCAGATGATTCTTGCAAGACTGGCTGCATCTGAGCAGCAACAACAGTTACTAAGGGAGCAGCTAGAACAAATGAATGCTGGGGGAGAACAGCCAATGGAAGCCGCATACAACCCTGGACAGTACAGAGTGAGAAATTATTTGCAGCCACCACAACCAGAGATTCACTATGAAATGAAGCCACATTTCATAAGTCAATTACCATAATTCCATGGTAATACGACTGAAGAGACATAGGAGCTGATATGTTCTAATCTGAGGCACCCACAAGTCAGCCAAGACTACATTCGTCTCACTGCACTACCTTTCGCCTTGAAAGGAAAAGCAGACTACTAGGTGAAGAACTTGGGGGTGACTGTGACTACTTATGAGAGGTTCAAAAACCTATTTCTGAAGATATTCTACCCCTTGAGTCGGACCAATCAAATGAGGACCCGCATCACCAGTTTCTCTCAAATACCCAATGAACCACTCTGTGAGGCTTGGGATAGGTTTAAAGACCTACTACAGAAATGTCCCTGCCATGATTTGGATAATAACATCCTAGTTCAGTCACTCTACTCTGGCCTCAACCATGAGACTCAAGGGTTATTTAGCGATGCCTGTGGAGGGAATTACACATCACGTGGAGCTGAGACCGTCTGGAGAGTACTGGAGCAGATGGCAGAAACAAGTCGTTCTCAGATTGCCAGCAGAGCATACACCGATTCCCTGAACACCCTTCAAACCAAAGGCGGGAAGCAGACTGTCGCCGAAATAGCAGAGAATCTAATTTCAAACATGCACTTCATAGCTGATAAATTGACGATAGTGGATAAGAGAATGAGCAACATCGACAACAGGATCTCCCAATTCCCAAAGCAGATGGAGGAGCTCACTACGAAGGTATCCAAGATGGGGATGCCTACTGCACCTGCGGTCCCAGTCTACCATGTGCATCATGTCCAGGAGCAGCCAGGATCAGAACAACAGCAACCATGGGTACAGGACCAATCCTATGCTCAAGCTTCCCAGCAACCACCCCCACCGGCCGAGACAATCAAAGAAGCCTCGCCCCTGACGTTCGAAGTAAATGGCATTTGGTATACACAAGACACTACCCGACAGCGTAATATGGGGGACCGTCAGCCTTATCAACATCCACCCACTTTTTATAATGCCACATTTCCTCCACAGCACACTCAGAACACTACATCTTTCCAGTAGCCGAAGCAGCAACAGCCCTACAATTGCCAGAATCAACCTCAGCAATACCGCCCGTAATCTAAAGCTCCCAGACAGTCAGCTCACTCGTCCAATCCTCCAAAAGAACCGATCAACATCCAGAGACAAATGCTTGAAGAGTTTTGCCACTTCCGAAATGAGTTGCACGATCTACGGGTCGAAGTCAATCTCTTGTCCCGTTGGAAGGATGAGCAGACAGCCCCAACCACAACCATTCCCGCCCAAGTTCAAGCTAACCCCAATAGTTTGAACAAATTTCAATCATCTCAACACAATGTCCAGGTATACTATTCAGATTTTTACACATCTGAACATGAGATCCTTTCGTTTGACAATATCCATGCCATGTCACTCAAGAGCGGAAGGACCGTGGTCGTACCTGACCGGGCAAGGGAATCAGACCATGAAGACTCGGATGATCAACCGGAGGATGCTTCCAAGGAGGATGAAGAAGGACGACTGAAGATCCCAGTAAAAGATAAAGGGAAAGCATCTATGGAGTCTGCAGAGGACCTTGAACCTCTAGTTGCTGCAAAAATACCTTTGTCACTTTTTCAGCAACCTGATTTTGATTATTATGATTGTAATAAAAACTCCAAGTCTAATAAGATACTCTTATTTATGATTCTGGCTCTCTATCTCCTGTCTCAAATGCTTCCATTCATTTTCCTCATGCCCTAAAGAAAGGAAAAAAAAAGAAAAACATCCAAGATGACCCAGTGATGGAAAAGTTCTGCCAGCAAAACATCACAGTCAAAGTATCCTTTGATCAATATGTGGCCAGTAATCCAGCCTTTCAAAAATACTTGAAGGCAAAATGCACTCCCACCAGGACTCGTACAAAGAGAACAGGCCAATTTGTGGAGACTCATATCTTGACAGTTGCCACCACCAAATGTGTCAAAAACCAGCATCTGCCAAGAAAGAAAAGGGATCTAGGAGCCCATTATGTGGAGAGTTGCATTGGCGGCATAGCGTTCACACACACACTTCTCGACAATGGATCTTTCATAAATCTTCTACCCTTAGCCTTATATTATAGATTGGAGTTAGGCCCTCTAAAGAAATCATCAGCTTTACTCCAATTTGCTGATAAATCTACTAAGAGACCTAAGGGAGAAGTGAAGAATGTCATCATCATTATCGAGGGTACAGAACACAAAGTGGACTTTACTGTCCTTGATATGGAGACCCCGAACCATTGGAAGGAATCGCAAATCATTCTCAGAAGACCATTCTTAAGAACCGCTAAGGCTGTATTCGATTACGGTTCTGGCATGATGAAATTCCGTTCTCCAGGCGGAGAAGTAGATTTGGAGATGAAACAAACAAAGTGGCAAAGGCTATACTCCGAATCCACCACTGAAGATGCTGAAACTTCAGAATGCAATCTCCTCAAAATCACTGGGCCATGGGACCAACTGCCAGACATACAGATAGAAAGCACATCCTCAGAAAAAGAAATAATACACAATACAGTCTGCGAGATATCTAGACCCCCATATTATTACACTCTTGATGACACAGAAATCCTCTCGAATTTGTCAGTCCCATCACCTTTGGGACAGTCAAGAAATATTGATGACGAGTCGGATGCAGCTCTGGCCGAATTACCATTTTACTTTAGCGATCCAACTCACTTTTCTTCGGAATAGGTAGGCAGCATCCCACACAGTGATTCACCGCCAATCGATACTGAGCCAGAAGCAAAAGTCATTCAGCCAGACTTGATCGATGATTCAGAATTGCCAGAGCTGAAGCCACTACCTCCCACACTGAAGTA
This sequence comes from Ottelia alismoides, assembly GCA_037367405.1. Classification (NCBI taxonomy): domain Eukaryota; kingdom Viridiplantae; phylum Streptophyta; class Magnoliopsida; order Alismatales; family Hydrocharitaceae; genus Ottelia; species Ottelia alismoides. The sequence goes on from JAZKJV010009277.1 coordinate 1,029,584, forward strand.
TGCATTTCTCAAAGGACCCAAAGAAAAATTCCATGTGATCATTAGCTCATCATTAATCGTGGACCACGAATCCAGACTACTCGAAGTCCTTGAACGAAATCGTAAAGCCATAGGTTGGACTGTGTCGGATCTCGTAGGAATAAATCCCGCTCTCTGCTCGTACCAAATTTATGTTGAGGATAATGCAAGGCCTTCCCGTGAATTTCAGAGAAGATTAAACCCCAATCTTCGGGAAGTAGTGAAGAAAGAGATAGAGAAATGATGCAAAGTAGGATTTATATACCCCATTTCTGACTCCAAGTGGGTGGCCCCCCTTCATGTCGTCCCGAAGAAGTCGGGAATCCAGATGGTCACCAACGAGGAGGGGGCAGAGATCGTGACCCGAGTACCCACATCGTGGCGCGTCTGTGTCGATTACAGGTGCCTGAATGCTGCGACCAAGAAAGATTACTTTCCACTGCCATTTATTGATCAAATCTTGGAAAGACTTGCAGGGAAAGCATTCTTCTGTTTTCTTGATGGGTACTCCGACTACAATCAAGTAGCTATCGCTCCTGAGGACCAGGAAAAGACCATGTTCACATGTCCCTTCGGTACCTACACATTCAAGCGCATGCTTTTCGGGCTTTGCAATGCCCCAGGCACATTTCAGCGGTGCATGATTGTCGTATTTGCCGAAATGGTTGACGATTTCCTGGCAGTCTTCATGGATGACTTCTCGGTTCATGGTGATTCATTTGATACATGTTTAGCGCACTTGGACCGAGTCCTCCAGAGATGCCGGGAGGTTAATTTGGTACTCTCGTGGGAGAAGAGTCACTTTATGGTGACTGAGGGTATTGTGTTGGGGCACGTCATCTCCAAAAAGGGAATGGAGGTTGACCCTGCCAAGGTGGATGTGATCAAGAAACTTGAGCCACCAACCAACGTCAAGTCAGTGAGATCGTTCTTAGGGCATGTTGGATTTTATCGAAGGTTTATTCTAGATTTTTCAAAGATCGCCCGCCCACTGACTGAGCTCTTAGGAAAAGACACCGAGTTTATTGTAAATCACATGTGTCTAGAACCCTTTGAGCTCCTGAAAAAGAAAATATGTGAATCGCCGATATTACAAGCTCCCGACTGGTCTCTTCCCTTCGAGATCATGACTGATGCATCGTATTTTGCTGTCGGAGCAGTACTCGGACAAAGAAGAGATGGAATTCCTTATGCGATTTACTACGCGAGCAAAGTGTTGGATCCTGCACAGAGAAATTATACAGTTCTGAAAAGGAAATGCTCGCGGTTGTTTGGGCCCTTGAAAAATTCCGATCATACATATTGGGCTCTAAGGTGACAATTTTGACAGATCACATGGCAATTAGATATCTCATGGATAAGAAGGACGCCAAGGCACGACTTTTGAGATGTATCTTGTTAATCAAGGAGTTTAATTTAGAGATCAAGGATAAACCTGGAATAAAGAATGTTGTTGCTGATCACCTTTCCCAAATCGAGCAAAACGATCATCCTGACATCGGACCAATTAAGGAGACTTTTCCAGACGAATCGGTTTGCGTCATTGATTCAACCCCATGGTATTCCGACATAGTGAACTATCTTGTCTCCAAGAAGGTTCCCTTTAGTTGGACCAAAAGAATGATTGATCGATTAAAGTCAGATTCGAGAAAATACCATTGGGACGGTCCTTTCCTTTTCAATGAAGGACTAGATTGTGTCTGGAGAAGATGTATTCCGCAGGAGGAATATCAGAGTGTCCTCACACATTGTCATTCTCTCGAGGCTGGAGGACATCATTCGGGAAAGAGAACCGCGCACAAGGTACTCCAATGTGGATTTTACTGGCGGACCTTATTTCAGGATGCTAATGAATTTGTACGGTCATGCCCGATTTGTCAAAGAATGGGAGGGATTGTGGGATATAGAGATGAAATGCCCATGCAACCAATGATTTTCTGTGATGTTTTCGATGCATGGGGGATTGATTTTATGGGTCCCTTTCCCAACAGCAATGGATTTGAGTACATCTTGTTAGCGGTTGAGTATTTATCAAGATGGGTAGAGGCTATTCCAACCTGAACCACAGATAGCATAAAGGTCTGCAAGTTGATCAAGGATAATATCATTGTGAGGTTCGGGATACCAAAAGTATTGATTTCTGATGGAGGTAGCCACTTCGTGAACAGGGAGATGAGATCTTTGGCTAAGGAGTACAAATTTGAGCATAGAATAGCCAACCCATATCATCCACAATCTAATGGCATGGAAGAGGTTTCTAATAAAGAGGTGAAGGGTATTCTTCAGAAGTTGGTTCGTCCCGATAGGAAGAATTGGTCGAAACTGTTGAACCAAGTTCTATGGGCCTATAGGACAGCCTATAAGACTCCACTCGGTACTTCACCCTTTAGGATGATCTATGGCAAGCCATGCCACCTTCCTGCAGAATTGATTCACAAATCAGAATAGGCGATTAAAAAGTTATTTGGAGTTGTCACCTGGGGAAATTATGTCGAGATTTAAATCTGAATGAGCTAATTGAAATCTGAAATCGAGCATATGACAACAGTGTGATTTATAAAGACGAGGTCAAGAGATGGCATGATAGACACATTCGAGATAAAACCTTTGTCCCTGGGAAAAAAGTATGGTTGTCCATGGGAAACTGAAATCAAAATGGACGGGTCCTTACATTGTCATCGACATGCATACCAATTGATGAATCCACGATTCATCGCCTTTATTCTTTTATTTTAGCTTTATTTTCGTAGTCAAACACCTGTAAATACCTACTAATTCCATGAAATTACCATTTTGCATTCATTTGCTAAAATCGCATTTTTAACACTTTTTGTACATAAATAAAAGAATAAAGAAGAAAAGAAAAAGAAAAGGATGGATTTATGCAATAAATACAGACTGACCCAAACCCCGAGAGAAGGTCAAGACTTGACCAGATCGACCAGGAATAAAGTAGGGGGAGATAGGGTCTTCTGTCAAAAAAACCAAAAATATCTTATAAATATTTTTTATGTATATTTGTACAAAACTTGTATTATTTTATTTGTACATAATTTGACCTTAGACTAATTACTTTTGTAAAAAAAGTTATAAATAAAATTGTGTTCTAAATATAAAAATATTTGTAAAATAAAATATTGTATGTATTACAATAATTACACCCAGAAAAGCCGCAATGTGATAATTGAAACATCAACTCCGGCACCATACGAGCTCAAATTGAACCAAACTCACTTCCATCATACTATAAATTAAATTATCATTCAAATGGCTGTAGTTTCATAATTTTTGGAGTTACGGTCAAAAAATTTGATTTTCTGGGGTGTTTTACGCAGTTTAACCAATATTTGTTGTACATAATTATTAATATTTTTTTTACATAAGTATATATTTGTAAATATTGTTTCCAATATAATTAAAAAAAATAAAAATTAAAAAAATCTTTTATAAAAATTACTTCCTTATTTGCACCTATGTACATTATATTATATGTGTATAATATATGTATACAACTAATTTCCTTTTATAAAAACCACCAAAAAATTAATTATCTAATATTATTTAATTAATTTAAATTAATTCTGAAATTCATATTTAATTTATTGGATTTATGTGAATTAAGTGACTTAATAACTGATAAACCTACTGAGCGACTAAGGTAAAGGAGCTAATCGGTCGTTGCGACCTCGATCACTCAGCTAGGTCAATCAAGAAAAATGGACCACCAAATAGATGAAAATCAATCAAAATACGAAATAGCGGTCTTGCTATTTATTTAACCTGGTATAACGACCAGGGTCGAACACAAGGAGCACGGATTGGCCTTGCGGCCTACGAAGTAGTCAAAAAGGAAATAAAATAAAAGAAGAAAATATTTTTTTGGTGGTTTTTAATTATTTTATATTTTTTGGGATTTTTAGTGAATTAAGAAAATAATAAAAGCTAAGGAACTACACACTTCAACAAATTATTAAATACACTAAAAATCAACCAAAAATTCAAACAAAAATTTTTTTATATGTTTTATAATTTTTAGTGTTTTTGGTGAATTTTTGGGATTTTTCTGATATTTATTTAATTTCCTAAAAATCAAAAAGTGACTGAAAATGTAGGTACTGTCCAGCCGAGCTAAAAGTACATAGATAAAATATCTAAAGGCCCAAACTAGCTGGGAGGTAATTTTCCTGTGAAGAGAATAAGACAAGGAAAATTTAGGCACCTAGATTATTATTTTTGGATTTTTAATTTATTTACTAGAATTTTTATAAGATTTTGAGTGTTTTTCAATTTTTAGGAGTTTTCAGTAATGAAAAATAGCCAAAATTGGCTAGAAAATCAAGAAAGCATAAACAAACAGTAGACAATTTTTTTGTAATTTTTAAATGAGTTTTAATATTTTTTGGGGGTTTTTAAAGTTAGACAGTGACAAAAATAGAGGTTTTTGAATTTTTAAAATATCAAATCAACTCAGAAATGTCTCCAAAAATCCTCGAAAATTTTAAACTATGGCAGGAGCCATGTATCCAATTTTCGTTGGATTTGGAGTAGTTTTGCTATTTTATTCAAAAATAAAGAGGGGGCACTGTGCACAGGGACCTACGTGCAAATACCCGAAGTTCTGGGGGGTCTGGTGCAATTAACCCAGCAAAACACGTGCGTCGCACGTGTCTGGGGAACTCAGGGACCCAAAAGTAATAAAAGTAAGTTCCGAGGGCTATTTGGTAACAGATACCAAAAGCCCAGGGACTTATCTACAAAATACCCAAAAATATCCGCACATGCTCAATTATTCTACTCACAGGGGTATAAATGCAATATTTCAGAAACTTTCATTCAATTGATAACATTCAGAACCACAAGGGCATAAAATGCAAAACACCCAGACAATCACGTGTCGAAGCACGTGTCAAACCATACAAAGGGGCATATCAGCAAATAGAAACAAGCACGAGGTCCTTTATGCAAATATCCCAAAAACTAAACAACTATCTAAACTATTTACAGAACTAAATGCTAAATAAAAGAAACAGGAGGGCCTAAGGGTAATTTACCCTTTATTAAGGCGGACCGCAGGATGGGCGCCACGTGGAGCTTCGAACGGTGGAGATCGGGGGTCGCTCCAAAGCTGGGGTCCTCGATGCAATCAGACGGCAGAGGGACCGCCACGTGGGGGATCCAACGGTGACGGGCGTGGGTGGCTAATCCTCTCGTGCAACGGGCGGTCAAGATCACCGCTCCAAGATCTGACGGTGACTGCTCCTCCGGGAATGAATGGCCCAGATGAAAACTGGAGGGCGACGATGATCGGACGGTCGGGGAAGATACCGGAAAAACAGTTGGCCGGTGAAGTTCGCCGGCCTCGTGCGTGCGCTGTGGACCTCCCCTGCTGCTCGTGAAGGTCGGGGAAGCTCCGCGATGACGTCCCGCAGCTACTGGTGAACTCCGATGATCCAGCCGAGCCCTGGAGGACTCCGGCGAGGTCGGCGGAGGAAGAGCTCCTGGTCCGAATGACCCAACCCCTCAGACGGGCTTGGAAGCACCTGCAAAGTAGACCAAGAGACTCACGGGTCGAGGGCAAACTGCCTCGACCCGGTTAGGCGGATGGAGGTGGTCTAAGGGGCGACATGGATCAGCTCCGGCGAGGGTGGGGACGGATGAGCTCGACTCCCAGCTCCTGTGCGAGCTGGGTTGAATGGGTATGCGGAGAAGATGCGCAGGAGGAAGGCAAAGGCTATGGCGAAGCCTGATGGTCGGATAGTGATCGGATGCGGACGGAATCGACGATGGACGGCGGAGCGGCGATTTGGGGGAAACTACAAATTAAAGAAAAAGAAAGAACGACGGGGCTACCTGGGTGGACGGTGAGACTGGGAATGAGCTTGCGCAGCTCTGGGTCCTTGCCTCGAGGAGTGTCTCCCTCCGAGGCTCGAGCTCCTGCTGGTGGCGGAGCAAGGCGGCGAAGCTTCGCCAGATCAGTGGTCTCGCTCCCTCTCCTCGCTTTGACACCATGGGGGACAAGCTGTCACTCTCGCCTACGCAATGGAGCTCCCGGGAGGTGGAATCGAGTGGCCAAAGATGAGCTTTGAGGTGGCGGAGCTGAGAATATATATGGTGGAGGGTCCGGGAAGACAGGCGCGGGTAGGGCGATCGAGCGCGCGGATCCCGAGGTAGAGGCTCCGGCGAGGGTCTCGGGTGTGTCGTGAAGGAGTCGGACCCGGGGTTTAGGTTATAGGGTATCGGGGTTTAGGCGCTAAAATGGGTAGAAGTCGGGTCGGGCGCCTAAATCCGTGGGAAGTGGTCCTGGGGGGGTAGTTGACCGGGCGGTCAACAATCCCAGGACCAGTAGGAAGCGGCCACGTGGCTGGTTTTTGAAAATGAAATTAAGCATAGAAAATGGCCGAATTAAGGGAAAGTCAAATTATGAAATATTTTAATTTTATTTTTTTCTATGTTTTTTTGTGATTTTTAATTAATTTTTAGAAGTAAAAATAGGGTATGTACATAGTAGGTTCATATATAGGTATATATACAATATATAGTTTTTAATTTTTGATTTTTAATTGTTATTTTTATACAACTTTATTCCTATTTTATATTTTATTTATTTATATTATAAAATAAGGAATAAAAAGATATTTTTATTTTATTTTTATTATTTATTTACATTGGTGAAATAAATAGGTATGTACATATATATACATGGTATATTTACAATATATTTTTATGTTTTTAATTTTGTTATCTTTATTTGGTTTTTGTTTTAATTGTTTTTATTTTATTTATTTACATTATATAATATAGAATATTTACAAAAATTTTGGAAATTAATTTTGCTTATTTACAAAGTTAAATAAATAAGGAGGTTCTATGTACATGATGACTATATACAAGTGGTGTTTTTGTTTCCTTTTTAATTTTTGTATTTTTATCTTGTTTTTATAAATATATACAAATATTTACAAACCAATTTTAGTCTATTTTTGTGAGGAAAATACTTTTATTTATTTACATAAATATTTACACACATGAGCCCCTATCTCCCTCTACTTTGGCTTTTATGCGGTCAGGCCCATGCTGAGCCCTCCCTTGGGTTAGGTTGCTCAATATTTATTCTAAATATTTCCCTCTTTTTCTTTTTAATCTTTATTCTTTTATTTTTGCATAAAAACATGCTAATTATTGATTTTTACACAATGGATGCTTTTGGTAATTATTCCTATTTACAACTATATACATGCATTTGCAAAGGTTTTTGTAGCTAAAATATAAGAATAAAGAGTGATGAATGAGTATTCATCACCCCCCTATACTTAACTTTGCTAGTCCCTTAGCAAACACTTATTTGAAAAAGAAGTGATAAAGAAATAAAGAAAAAGAAAAAGAGAATGTACATGGATCAAGGTTGATTAATAAACTTGCCTTCATTAAATTAAGGTATGGAGCTCGATCAGATCTTTGGATTATTAATGTGTCGGAACCTTATTTGGACTTAAGTCTAAAACTCAACAGCCTCTAAGTTCCACTATTCTATAACTAAGACTCCTCAATGCTCCAGATCAGAACAAGCCATCAATCACAAACCCTGAAGACCATGAATCTTTTCTTGTCCTGTGAATGTGAGGTCTAAGCTCTCCACCTCAGAAATGGCAACTTGACAACCCTCCCCAACAAGGTAACTCTATGACCTCAATCTGGCCACTCTTTCCTCGAGGAGCGGGGTATTCCCTTCTAAGTTCAAGTTCAACCGGCTCAAGAAGAGGAGGAAGAAGAGAATGGGTCAAGGCCAGTGTAGCCAAGTACCCTTGGGAGCTTGACCAGTGTAGCCAAGTCTCCCTGCTGCAAGCTACATCAGGTGGATCATGAAACCAAGCTTTTGCTTATTGCACTCTATATACATACTCCGGTGGGATTATCATTTTCTCTCAGACCCACCACTTTTTTGGAGTTATTTTCTTTTTGCATTTTTTTTCAAGTGCATCTATGCAGCATATATACAAGGAGTTTTTCCTCTTGAGCCAGTAGACTATCCCTCTTTTGAAGCTTTATTGCAACCTACAACTCCCGTTGTTAGACCTCATGGCAACCAGACCAAGTTGAGACGCACTTCCTTCACTAAAAGAAGAAGAGAGGTTCCGCCTAGAAGTACTACCCTCATATGCTACCCCAAGTCAAGGAGGACTGCCTCCTCACCACCTCATCCGTAGAGAGCTCGGTGCATAGTGCTGGTGTCCAAGTAAAGCCATAATCTATATGAGTCATGTGTTGTTGTTAAGTGCTCTACTTAGGCTCATTGAGATGACATGTGATCATAGTCTAGTGGACTCAAAGAATTAAGTCACCATGGACCTGAAAAGCCTTAGACCTAACCCTATAAGGTTCCTCTTAAAAGTTAGGTGGATTAAGATCTTAATCAAGCTCCATTCCTCAATTTGATTCCAGGCTATTTTAAATGTCAACTATCATCGAGAAAAACTATATACATATGTACAAAAGATGCTATTTACACAAATTTTACAATCATGCAAAATTTTTGAAAAATGTTTTGAAATCATGAATGAATGATGCATGAAGTGCAAGTTTTGCAAAAAGATACTTACACAAATTTACACAAGATTTTTGCAAACTTTTGATTTTCAAAACATTTTGGAAAAATTTTGTACTATATACATAATTTTGATACCAAAAATATTTACACAAACTTTACACAAAAGATTTTTGAAATCATTTTTACAAAAATAATTTGTACACTAGCTATTTATATGCAAATAAAAGAAGTTTATGTCCATGTAACATTTTTAATTTTTTGTGATTTTTTTTAGCCATTTTATTTATTAACACACTCACACAAAGTACGAGTTATGGCTAAAGTATATATGAAATATATACACACCCCCCTATACTTAGCTCGAACAATGTCCTCAGAGTCAAGAGCGATGAAGAAGACATAACTCATGCTAGGTATAGGGAAGTGAAAAGGAAGGCTATATACAAAGACGAATGAATGAAATAGAAAAGTCAAGAGGGTCTCGGGTTTTCCCCCTACTTAGGATCAAGTAATCCTAAGTATAGCAGGCTGTATACTAAGGGAAAACCGGGTGGAGAATGTACAGGGTCTACCCCCCCTATACTTAGGGTGAAATATCCCTAAGTATAGGTAGCAAAACAGGGGTAGAAAGAAACAAAAGAAATACCCAAAGGTCTCACACCCCCCCATACTTAGGGCAAAGTGCACCCTAAGTATAGCATAATCAAAGATGAAGAAAGGGATGTGGGACTAAAGAATGTAGTGATATAGACATATGGATCTATACAAGGCGGGGGATCAGAGAAAATCAGGCGTGAGATGCATTAGATGTGAGTTAAAGACCACATCTCACGCCAAATGAATAGGGGCAAGATCAACGACCCGCGGCTCATGATCTAGAAATGGCTTGAGACGCTGGTCGTTCACTCGAAAGGTACTCTCAGAAGACAACTCGGATATATCAATGCTACCGTTGTCGTGTACCTTTCTGACCAAGTAGGGTCCCTTCCATTTGCTCTGTAGCTTCCCTGGAAATAAACGAAGCCTCGCATCAAACAACCATACTCTCTGTCCAATCTCAAAATGTTTGTGGCTGATGTGAGAATCATGCCACTCTTTCACTCTTTCCTTATACTGTAGGCTGTTTGAGAAAGCGGTATATCTCAACTCCTCCAGGGCTGCTAACTCTGCCCTCCTCTGGTCTCCTACACCATCTGGAACCATAAGAATATCTGTAACTGCCCATAGTGACCTGTGCCTCAACTCAACAGGAAAATGGCACGGCTTGCCATATACGAGGCGAAAGGGAGATGTGCCCAATGGTGTCTTGAAAGACGTCCTATATGCCCACAAGACCGAGTCCAAGAGCTGCGACCAATCCTTTCGGTCAGGGCGGACGACTTTCTGCAATATAGTCTTGAACTCCCTATTCGACACCTCGGCTAGACCATTCGTCTGTGGATGGTAAGGTGTAGCAACACGATGGTCTATACCGAACTCGCTAGCAAGGGCCTTCACCTGGTCGTTGATGAAATGAGACCCCCCGTCAGAAATCAGAACTCGTGGAACCCCGAACCGTGTGATGATGTGCTTCCTCAAAAATCTGCAAACTATCCTCGCATCAGCGGCTCGGGCGGGCATAGCCTCAACCCAACGACTAACATAATCCACAGCCAACAGAATGTACTCAAATCCCTGACTCTTAGGGAATGGACCCATGAAATCGATGCCCCATGCGTCAAAAACCTCACAGAAGTGAATGGGCTGCATCGGCATCATGTCACGCTATCCACAAGTGCCCATCCTCTGATACACCTCTTCACGAACTCATCAGAGTCCTTGAAGAGGTTAGGCCACCACAAGCCGGATTGGAGCACTTTATGTGCCGTTCTCCTCCCAGAAAGATGTCCTCCTGCCTCAAGCTTGTGGCAGTAAGTGAGGACGCTATGGTGTTCCTCCTGAGGAATACACCGACGCCAGACGCTATCCCCTCCTTCGTGGTAAAGGATGGGATCCTCCCAGTGGTAGGACTTGGCCTTCGCAAGGAAGGTCTCAAGCCTCTGCCTGGGCCAATCTTGTGGGACTTTCCCAACAACGAGAAAGTTCACAATATCGGCATACCACGGGAGTGAGGCGATAGCAAGGATCGCCTCATCTGGGAAGGTCTCACGAATGGGATCAATCTGCTCAGACTCCTCAGGCTGCTCTAAACGGGAGAGGTGATCCGCCACCACATTCTTGACTCCAGGCTTATCCTTGATCTCAATGTCGAACTCCTGGAGTAGAAGGATCCATCTAGTCAGTCTGGCCTTGGCATCCTTCTTTGCCATGAGATACCTGATGGCGGTGTGATCTGTGTACAGGGTCACTCTAGATCCAATGATATAAGATCGAAACTTATCTAGGGCAAACACTATGGCTAGCATCTCCTTCTCTGTGACCGTGTAATTCCGCTGGGCGGAATCCAATATGCGGCTAGCGTAGTGGATAGCAAACGGGACTCCATCCCTCCTCTGTCCCAGCACGGCCCCTACGGCAAAATCGGAGGCATTTGTCATGATCTCGAATGGGAGAGACCAATCAGGCGGCTGGAGGACAGGAGCCTCAATCACACACTGCTGGAGAGTCGCAAAGGACGAACGACACTTGTCATCGATAAGGAACTCGGTGTCTTTCGTCAAGAGGTCAGTCAACGGCCGGGCAATCCTGCTGAAATCATGAATAAATCTCCGATAAAAACCAACGTGCCCCAGGAATGACCGTAGCTGCCTCAAATTAGACGGTGGTGCGAGTTTTCTAATGACATCAACCTTGGCCGGATCAACCTCCATGCCCCTGTTGGAGATGATATGGCCAAGCACCGTCCCTTGAGTCACCATGAAGTGACTCTTCTCCCAAGATAGAACCAAATGGTACTCAATACATCGTTGGATTACTCGGTCTAGGCAGTCAAGACAGGAATTGAATCCGTTGCCGTAGACCGAGAAATCGTCCATGAAGACCTCCAAACACTCCCCTACCATGTCCGAAAAGATCGACAACATGCACCTCTGAAAAGTCGCAGGGGCATTGCATAGCCCAAATGGCATGCGTCGAAAGGCATATGTACCAAAGGGACAGGTAAAGGTGGTCTTCTCCTGATCCTCAGGAGCGATGGCCACCTGGTTGTAGCCCGAGTACCCATCCAGGAAGCAATAATGGCTCTTCCCTGCCAGTCTCTCAATGATCTAGTCAATAAAAGGTAGGGGGAAATGGTCCTTCTTGGTGGCCTGGTTGAGTCTCCTGTAGTCAACACAGACCCTCCAAGAGGTGGGGACTCGTGTAGCAATCTCCTCTCCCGACTCACTGATCACAGTCGCGATGCCCGTCTTCTTGGGCACCACATGCAAGGGGTTGACCCACTTGGAGTCGAAAATGGGATAAATAAAATCTGCACTCCACCATTTTGATATTTCCTTCATCACGACCTCTCTCAGGTTGGGGTTCATCCACCGCTGGAACTCACGCGACGGCTTCGCCCCCTCCTCGAGATAAATATGGTGGGAGCACACTAATGGACTAATCCCATGGAGATCTGTTACGCTCCATCCGATTGCCTGCGGTTCTTTTCAAGAACCCCCATCAAACGAGATTCTTGCTCTCCAGTCAGATCGACGGAGATGATGACTGGGTACATCTCAGGTTCGCCCGCAAGGAACCGATACTTCAGCGAAGTAGGGAGCGGCTTCAGCTCTGGACAGCTGGGTGTTGGCAAATCTGGCTTCGGAAGAAGATGTGTGAATGCTGCTAAATCTGCCAAATCTGCCTGGGAGAAAGAATACGAGCTCTCGCAAACTGGATCTGGAGAAGGCTGCTCAACTGTGCTGTCTATGATCTGCTCTGCATCTACCTCCTCCTCATCTGTAGGCTCTGGTGGACTCAGGTCTGGCATCTGATCATCACAATCTGCCTAATCAGACTCTGAATCCGAGGGATCTGCATCAAACAAGGTGGCATCAGTACCACCGTCACACAAGGTGGCCTCAGTACCACCCTCACTAGACTCTGTGTCGCGATCGGGAACCAGCTCTGCTGCCTCTGTAGTATCCTGGACCAGGACTGTGCTCTCCAAGCTCTCCTCTGCTGTCATCTCTGCCTCAGTGGTGTCTGGAAATGAGAGGATGGCCTGTGCTGAAGGGTCTACCCATGCTGCCTCATCATCTGTGATCACAAAATCACAGTCCTGGTGGATGTCTAACCCGGCATCTGTCCGCTGCTCTGTATCTGTGCTGGTCTCTGAGCATGCTCTCTCTCTGACTCTGTAGTCCTCAACCGTCTCTATTTGTACACTCTCTCCCTCGACGCGAAAGTATACATTCCCGCTATCATGATCAGTCACCGCCTTGGCTGTGGCCAAGAACGGACGACCGAGGATGATGGGGGTATCGGCCACTGAATCAGGGATCTCCATGTCCAACACTACGAAGTCCACGGGGAATTGCAGGCCCTGAATAGTGACGATAACGTCTCGCAACAACCCCTTCGGCCTCTTGACAGATCGATCAGCAAACTGAAGGACTGTCCTGCTCTGTCTAAGAGTGCCCAACTCGAAGCGGTCGAGAAGGGCTGCCGGAAGGAGGTTGATAGACGATCCGCTATCCAATAGAGTCCGGTCGAACCTCTGCTCACTAATCTGACATCTGACATACGGGGCTCCTGAATCTGGCCTCTTGGCCGGCAGACGGTTCTGGATCGCGAAACACATGGCTTTCGTCAGCACATGTATCTCTGAATGATGGTTCCTCCTCCTTCTCCTGATTGTAGTCCTATCTCTCAACGATCGCTGAAGAAGGGGGATGTGCTGCAAAGCCTCCTGAAGGGTCAGCTGTATGTGAAATCTGTCGATCATGCTCTGGCTGAACTCCTCCTGCTCTCTCTTTTTTGGGTCTTTTTCTCTTTTCTTCCCCTTCCCCATCAGAAGGGCTCTAGGGAAGGGGATCACAGGGTCCTTCTCAGATGAAGGACTAGGAATAGGTCTAGATGGCTCGACGGCCGGATCCGCACATACATCAATCACCACAGTGGGATCAGAAGAAACTAAACCTTTTCCTTTATTCAAAACAATGTTCTGAGATACATCAACAGAAGGAAAAACAACATCTCTCTCAAAATGAACACCGGTGGCCTCAGTACCACCACGGGCTGGCTCTGCTAGACGTCTCGCGGCCTCTGTACCGCGTGCTGGCTCGGCTACTCTGGTGGCGTCAGTACCACCTCCTCGAACTGGTGAAGCGGCGGCCTCAGTACCGCCGGGGATCAGCATCCTTGGTGGCATCAGTACCACCATCATCGTCATGAGCGGCCTCAGTACCGCTCTCCTCCTCCTTATCTGGTGCCCCGGATGTGTCCTCGTGGTGTAGCTAAGACGAGGCGCCACCGCCTCCTGGTGTCCTACCGCTCCTAAGCGTAACAAAATCAGCATCAAAAAGATCCGAAGATGTATCAACAAATGGATCACTAGGAGTGGCATGCTCAGTGTAAGCTACCTGCTCAGATTTCCGCTTCAGGCTGTTGGGATTCGGCTCTATCTGGGCAGGTATGGCGACCTTCCCTCTCACAATGTCCCACATCTCCTGGCAGAAGTCGTCCATCTCCGTCTAAAGGTAGCCTGCTGGTCCGTGAGGAGGCGGGCTATATCATCCAAAACTGGGCTCTCGTGGGAACCCGACGGGTAGCCTCTCTGGTGATGAGGCTGCTGGAACTAGTGCTGCTGCTGGTGAGAGGGGTAAGAAGGAGGGTGCTGCTGGTGTGGCTGGTGAGCCTGCTGCTCACGTCTCCAAGATTGTCTTTGCTGCTGATAGGGACGAGGAACGAAGGATGACTGCTGGTGTGGCTGGTAGACTGGGGGTTGCTGCTGCTGGTGATCCCTCTGCTGGCTATACTGGCCTCCCTGGCCAGATGGCTGCTGCTGGGGCTGGGTACCTCCATTCCCCACCTGAATCCGGGAAGGTCTCGTCGGATCCCAGGCTGAGGACGGTCATACCAAATCCTGTTGACATCCATCAACGGCTCTGCGTCGTACTGGGCTGGCGGGAGTACTGCCAGAGGCTGATCCGGCTGGTATACCACCATCTGCAGGTCTGGAGATGGTGGTGACTGGAAAGAGGGCTGCTGCGGCTGGTACGGCTCCGCCTGTACAAGGTGAACCTGTCTAGGCTGCTGAAAGGAGCTGGAGCGCTGGGACGAGCTGCTGCTACCGCCGGTATCGCCTCGCGACTGAAGACGGGGCTGTGAAGCCGTCTGTACCTCCTGGAGACACATGAGCTGGGTCTTCATGTCGCTCAGAGTCTGTGCCATCTGCTCCATCTGAGTGATGCCCTGGCACTACTTCTTCTCAATCAACTCCATCCGGTCCAACTTCTCACTGATGATACCCATATCCACAGCGGACGACTCTGCCTGTGCTGCTGCTACTGCGGATGAACTGGATGGACCGGCGTCGACCCGTGCTATCCTCTGGTACTGCACGGGTCCTGGCTGCTGTTGGGGTCTGCCCTGAGTGTATAACTGGGTCTAGGACATCATCATATAGTTCTCGGCCATCTCCTCGTAGATGGCCCAGACCTAGTCGTGATCCTTGGCGAAATAGGACCCGCCACAAGAAGCGTTCACCAAGCCCTGGAGCTCTGGTGTCAGCCCGCTGAAGAAGCTCTGCACAAGGTTCGGCTTCGAGATATCATGGTGCGGGCATCGGTCAGTAAGCTCACAAAACCTCTCCCATGCCTCATGGAATTGCTCGTTGGGGAGCATGGAGAAGTTGCTGATCAGGGCCCTCGCTGCATTGGTCCGCCCGAGTGGATAGTACTTGTTCAAGTACTCAGTGCGGAGCTGCTCCCAGGTGTAAACGAACCTCCCCAAATGCTTCAGCCAGGTGGCTGCTCTGTCTGTTAGGGAAAAGGGGAAGGCGATCATCCTGATCGTGTCTTGGTCCACCTGACGGTCGTGGACAGTGCTGCAAATCATCAGAAACTCCTAGAGGTGGAGATGGGGCTCCTCAGTCGCGAGCCCGTGGAAGCGGGGGAGTAGCTGCAAGGTGTTCGGGGGGAACTTGAAGTCCCCCACGATGGCTAGAAGTACTACCCAGTGGTGCGTCAGCATCGATCTGGGGTTGTGCAACTCCCGCATCGGTCTCGGTGGTCCTCCTGCCGCGGCTGCGGCGGCTGCTGCCGCTGCGGCGGCTGCGGCGGCTGCTGCCGCTGCTGCTGCATCTGCCTCCTCTGGGATTCTCGGTCCCTCTCTGCGCTCCTCGCGCTCTGCTCGCATCTGCTCCATCTCTCTCCTCATGTCGAGCATGAAAGCTCCCTGATCTCTCAACTGCTGCTGGACGGTCTCTAAAGAGGCGATCAGGGTGGAGTTGATCGCTCCTTGGTCCAATACGAAGTGCTCAGGCTGACGGGAGCGATCCTCAGAACTGCCGGCCATGGCGTCTACAAAATCAAATGAGCCAAACTCAGGTGCTGTCAAATCTGCTATTTTCTCCTCTGGCTCATATCTCTCAGAACCGAAAGAAAGGGGGTTGAGGGGGAACAGGGCGGAATCATACTCGGGCTCGGAGAGCTGGTCTCAGCTCTCGCGGGCCAACCTAGATGATTGGGTAAATGTGCCCGAAAGCGGTGCAGCCAGAGGCTGCCTAAGAGAGCGTCTACCCATCATCGTGATCTGACGAGTAGGGCGGATGGGATCTGGAGAAACTATGATCAAAATGCAAACCCCTCTGTTCACCAACGCAACGCGAGCTGAAGACCGTAAAGGTTCGGTCAAATTATCTTGTCAGTTTTTATTAGGTGAACAAACAGTCTATCAGAGCGCTTACGTGACCTGTTGGGATACCCGATACTACTCCAACCGACTGGCCCGCACGGAAGAGTCGGTAGTCAGCTGGAAATAGCACCGGAGGGCTCTACCTAGGGTGCGGGTCACTCTCTCGCGCAATCAAACCAAACAATGAGGGGGTTGCTCTCCCCAAGACAAGTTTTTAAGTGAGGTGTCTTTTAGAGTCAATAGTTTTAGCAGTCCCAATTTTATGGTTTTTCTTTTTAATTTTTTTCAATAAAAAACAAAGGCCTAACGAATTTTTCGGTTCTCCTGGTTATTTAATCCAAAACAGGGGGAGAAGATGAAAAAGCCGATGCGCGATGAAATCAATGATGCATGCAAAGATAGAAATGCGTACCTTTACTCCAGCACTCTACATGCAAGTGATCCGCGCAGAATTTAAAGACAGAAAATAAAACTACCTAAATGATGCAGCGGTGAAAACCGAGTCCTAGATGAGCAAGTCTACTCGCAGAACCGTCTAACTGGTCACCGACCTCCAAGCCAAATGACCGGTCTTGGCCTACCCCTCCTCTGCCCGACAAATCGGGGGTAGGAGAAAGCACTTTACGGGGTAGGCTGCGGCACGTAGGCTACGAAGGAGATGAGTCAGTTATTTTTAATTATTCAATTATTAGTAGGTCCAATTAAGCGCACTATAGGAACAGACAGATAATTAGGTGTGGGGACCCTACTAATTACGACACAAGCAAGCAGAAAATCCTAAGTCTAGGGGCTCGATGAAAAACCGTGTAAACACCGGAAAAGGAAGCTAAAAAGAAAAAGAAAACAAAACCGCGAAAAAGTCGCGAAAACACCTAAGGGTCCCCCGAGCACACCGGTGCTCGGCGAAACAGACCCGCTAAGCCAATCAAGTCCAAGAGTATCTGAGTACCTGTATTATTATAATAATAGTCAAATAAAAGAAAAAAAATAAAACCTAACTAAACCTCTCCCACTCAACTCTCTCTCGCTCTCTCCTGCGGCTCCGTACAGAAGGGAGCCGCCTCCAAGTTCCTCGGTTGCGTCGGCTTCTCGAGATCGGCCGCCTCGGTCCTCGAGCCCTCGCAAGAAACAGAGACAAGTGATCAGACCAAAATAATCAAATAATAATAAGAAGAAGAAAAATAAATGAAAATGAAATGAGGGTATATATGCAAAAATGCAAAATAAAATAAACACTCAAAAACAAATAAAAGCAAAAATAAAATAAAATAAAATAAAACAAAATAAAGCAAAAATCAAATATAGACAAAAAGCCACGAAAAGCCGCGGGCACTGAAAGAGCCGCGAAAAGCCGCAGGCTCTGAAAGAGCCGCGAAAAGCCGCGAAATCAAAAACGAAAATAAAATGAAAACTACTAAGTCGTGCTCCCCGGCAACGGCGCCATTCTGATAAACCTACTGAGCGACTAAGGTAAAGGAGCTAATCGGTCGTTGCGACCTCGATCACTCAGCTAGGTCAATCAAGAAAAATAGACCACCAAATAGATGAAAATCAATTAAAATACGAAATAGCGGTCTTGCTATTTATTTAACGTGGTATAGCGACCAGGGTCGAACACAAGGAGAACGGATTGGCCTTGTGGCCTACGAAGTAGTCAAAAAGGAAATAAAATAAAAGAAGAAAATATTTTTTTGGTGGTTTTTAATTATTTTATATTTTTTGGATTTTTAGTGAATTAAGAAAATAATAAAAGCTAAGGAACTACACACTTCAACAAATTATTAAATACACTAAAAATCAACCAAAAATTCAAACAAAAATATTTTTATGTGTTTTATAATTTTTAGTGTTTTTGGTGAATTTTTAGGGTTTTTCTGATATTTATTTAATTTCCTAAAAATCAAATAGTGTCCAGCCGAGATAAAAGGACCTAGATAAAATATCTAAAGGCCCCAAACTAGCTGGGAGGTAATTTTCCTGTGAAGAGAATAAGACAAGGAAAATTTAGGCACCTAGGTTATGATTTTTGGATTTTTAATTTATTTATTAGAATTTTTATAAGATTTTGAGTGTTTTTTAATTTTTAGGGGTTTTCAGTAATGAAAAATAGCCAAAATTGGCTAGAAAATCAAGCAAGCATAAACAAACAGTAGACACTTTTTTTTATTTTTAAATGAGTTTTAATATTTTTCTGGGGTTTTTAAAGTTAGACAGTGACAAAAATAGAGATTTTTGAATTTTTAAAAATATCAAATCAACTCATAAATGTCTCCAAAATCCTCGAAAATTTTACATTATGGCAGGAGCCATGTATCCAATTTCGTTGGATTTGGAGTAGTTTTGCTATTTTATTCAAAAATAAAGAGGGGGCACTGTGCACAGGGACCTACGTGCAAATACCCGAAGGTCTGGGGGGTCTGGTGCAATTAACCCAGCAAAACACGTGCGCCGTGCGTGTCTGGGGCACTCAGGGACCCAAATGTAATAAAAGTAAGTTCCGAGGGATATTTGGTAACAGGTACCAAAGCCCAAGGACTTATCTGCAAAATACCCAAAAATATCCGCACATGCTCAATTATTCTACTCACAGGGGTATAAATGCAATATTTCAGAAACTTTCATTCAATTGATAACATTCAGAACCACAAGGGCATAAAATGCAAAACACCCAGACAATCACGTGTCGAAGCATGTGTCAGACCATACACAGGGGCATATCAGCAAATAGAAACAAGCACGGGGTCCTCTATGCAAATATCCCAAAAACTAAACAACTATCTAAACTATTTACAGAAGTAAATGCTAAATAAAAGAAACAGGAGGGCCTAAGGGTAATTTACCCTTTATTAAGGCGGACCGCAGGATGGGCGCCACGTGGAGCTTCGAACGGTGGAGATCGGGGGTCGCTCCAAAGCTGGGGTCCTCGATGCGATCAGACGGCAGAGGGACCGCCACATGGGGGATCCAATGGTGACGGGCGTGGGTGGCTAATCCTCTCGTGCAACGGGCGGTCCAGATCACCGCTCCAAGATCTGACGGTGACTGCTCCTCCGGGAATGAACGGCCCAGATGAAAACTGGAGGGCGACGATGATCGGACGGTCGGGGGAAGATACCGGAAGAATAGTTGGCCGGTGAAGTTCTCCAGCCTCGTGCGTGCGTTGTGGACCTCCCCTGCTGCTCGTGAAGGTCGGAGAAGCTCCGCGATGACGTCCCGCAGTTGCTGGTGAAATCCGATGATCCAGCCGAGCCCTGGAGGACTCCGGCGAGGTCGGCGGAGGAAGAGCTCCTGTTCCGAATGACCCAACCCCTCAGACGGGCTTGGAAGCACCTGCAAAGTAGACCAAGAGACTCACGGGTCGAGGGCAAACTGCCTCGACCCGGTTAGGCGGATGGAGGTGGTCTAAGGGGCGATATGGACGAGCTCCGGCGAGGGTGGGGACGGATGAGCTCGACTCCCAGCTCCTGTGCGAGCTGGGTTGAATGGGTATGCGGAGAAGATGCGCGGGAGGAAGGCGGAGGATATGGCGAAGCCTGATGGTCGGATAGTGATCGGATGCGGACGGAATTGACGATGGACGGCGGAGCGGCGATTTGGGGGAACTACAAATTAAATAAAAAGAAAGAACGACGGGGCTACCTGGGTGGACGGTGAGACTGGGAATGAGCTTGCGCAGCTCTGGGTCATCTCCTCGAGGAGCGTCTCCCTCCGAGGCTCGAGCTCCTGCTGGTGGCGGAGCAAGGCGGCGAAGCTTCGCCGGATCAGTGGTCTCGCTCCCTCTCCTCGCTTTGACACCACGGGGGACAAGCTGTCACTCTTGCCTACGCAATGGAGCTCCCGGGAGGTGGAATCGAGGGGCCAAAGATGAGCTTTAAGGTGGCGGAGCTGAGAATATATATGGTGGAGGGTCCGGGAAGACAGGCGCGGTAGGGCGATCGAGCGCGCGGATCCCGAGGTAGAGGCTCCGGCGAGGGTCTCGGGTGTGTCGTGAAGGAGTCGGACCCAGGGTTTAGGTTATAGGGTATCGGGTTTAGGCTCTAAAATGGGTAGAAGTTGGGTCGGGCGCCTAAATCCGTGGGAAGTGGTCCTGGGGGGGGGGGGTAGTTGACCGGGCGGTCAACAATCCCAGGACCAGTAGGAAGCGGCCACGTGGCTGGTTTTTGAAAATGAAATTAAGCATTGAAAATGGCCGAACTAAGGGAAAGTCAAAATATGAAATATTTTTATTTTATTTTTATCTATTTTTGTGATTTTTAATTAATTTTTAGAAGTAAAAATAGGGTATGTACATAGTAGGTTCATATATAGGTATATATACAATATATAGTTTTTAATTTTTGATTTTTAATTGTTATTTTTATACAACTTTATTCCTATTTTATATTTATTTTATTTATATTATAAAATAAGGAATAAAAAGATATTTTTATTTTATTTTTATTATTTATTTACATAGGTGAAATAAATAGGTATGTACATATATATACATGGTATATTTACAATATATTTTTATGTTTTTAATTTTGTTATTTTTATTTGGTTTTTGTTTTAATTGTTTTATTTTATTTATTTACATTATATAATATAGAATATTTACGAAAATTTTGGAAATTAATTTTGCTTATTTACAAAGTTAAATAAATGAGGTTTATGTACATGATGACTATATACAAGTGGTGTTTTTGTTTCCTTTTTAATTTTTGTATTTTTATCTTGTTTTTATAAATATATACAAATATTTACAAATCAATTTGAGTCTAGTCATTTTTGTGAGGAAAATACTTTTATTTATTTACATAAATATTTACACACATGAGCCCCTATCTCCCTCTACTTTGGCTTTTATGCGGTCAGGCCCATGCTGAGCCCTCCTTGGGTTAGGTTGCTCAATATTTATTCTAAATATTTCCCTCTTTTTCTTTTTAATCTTTATTCTTTTTATTTTTGCACAAAAACATGCTAATTATTGATTTTTACACAATGCATGCTTTTGGTAATTATTCCTATTTACAACTATATACATGCATTTGCAAAGGTTTTTGTAGCTAAAATATAAGAATAAAGAGTGATGAATGAGTATTCATCAATAACTTACCATTTATTTTAGATTTGATTTTATTCCTTTAATGGCCACCATTAAGGTGGCTAATTCATTTTTGGTAAATACTTTAATTAATTAATTAATTAAATTACGAATTTCGAAATTAATTAATTATTTATTTTATTTAATTAATTATTTTATTAATTCACCTAATAATCACCTTCCTTTTTTGTAGATACTTTCTTTTTTTGTTTTTTCTTCTCTTTTTAATGGGCTCCTCCTCCCTCATTCACACTTGATCGATCTTTGGCGGAGAGGAGCCAGATTTCCGAGAGGTTTCTTGTTGAAGAGGGTCCTAGCTTCCGATGCGGTCGGTGACAGCGATTTGAGTTTTGTCGAGGCCATCATGGCGTGTCCGAACCTCAAGGTGAGATCCACTTTTACTTCTTGTCATTTCTCCTAGATAAATTGTAGGCTTGGATTTTAGCGTAGGTATGCACGATGGTCGGAGTCTCGGATCCCTCTCCCGCATCGCCGAGATCCACTCGTTCACCGTTCCTATTTTTGTGTAAAAAAATATAATAAATTTATTCTTCCTATTTATCTCACAATAATTTTTGCAGGAGGAATTAAAAAAAATAAAAATAAAATTTTTATCTCTCTTCTTTATCTAACCATTGTTTTGCAGGTAAATAAAAAAAATTATTTTTTTAACATCTTATTTTGCAGGAAAACATAAAAAATAAAAAATCTCTCTTTTCCTTATCTCTGTTTGGAGTTTCTGTTAAAAAAATATATATATATATAATCTTTTTTTTACTGTTTCTGCACATACAAAAAAATTAAAAAGAAAATAAAAAAACACCTCTTTAACCTTTTCCTGCAGGTTAAATTAAAAAAAAAACAAAAACAAAAACAACAGGTGCGGGTCATCACCCCCGCGCCTCCCCTCCACAGCCGCAGCCCCTTGCCTCCATCGTGAGGCGGCCCAACCGCCCTCGCCACCGCCTCTTCATCTCCGCGGCGGTGGCCCTCCTCCCCAGATCTGCCCCACGCGGCGGCGTCGTCCCCGTACCCCAGCCTCTTCCTCAGCCCGCATGGCGCCACGACCGCCTTCCTCCTGTTGTGGCCGCCCCCAGCATCCCCGCGCCACCGCAGCGCAATTCTCCGTCGACGCTCCTCTGCGGCGCCGCCGTGCTGGGCACCTGCACGCGCCCCCAGGCGTCTGCTCTCCGTGCACCACGCGCGCTCCAGACGCCGCCACCCACGTGCCCTTGTCGCGCGATCCAGACCCGACCTCCACCACCGGCTGAGCGCGCCCGCGCGTGACGCGCGTACTTCCAGCCATGCTCCATCGTGACCAGCATCACCGCAAGCCAACCGCGCGGGTGCCGCCCGCACCTTCCTCTCGCCACGCAGCCCGCCCCATCGTCAACGGCGCCGACGTTCCGCCCGATGCGTACCCCCGCGCCGCTCCCGCGACTCCATCCTCCATTTCGTTGGGCAGCGGCGGCTGCCTTGGCCCCTCCTCATTCGAAGGAACAAGAGAGAAACCTAGGGCTTGGAGTTAAAATAAAAATCTTTTGGAAAAAGTACAAGTTTGTCCTTGGTGATTTTCAGAACTGCAAAAAGACCCATTTGAGAGCCTCAAATCCAGATCACATGTAGAGCACATGGTTTAGTAGGTAAATTGCACTTTTCCCTTCCGTATTTTATTTATATTACTCATTTGATGTAAAAACTTTGCATATTTGCAATTCAGTCCCTGCATTTTCAGACTTAAACTTTCTTGCTCTTTTGACTGAAATAAATGTTTATTATGCTCTAAAAATTTTGCGGAAATTTGCATATGCTCCTGTAGTAGTGTACTTCATTGTATAAATTGTCATCCATTTTTATTGTAGTTTGATATATTTAAAAAATCAAAAATAATGTCTTTTTCCTTGTTAGAACTTTGAAAATTCATAAAAATTCGCAAAATAGTTTAAAAATTCTACAAAAATTCTTGTAGTCGTGTTTTGGTGCAATTTCTGACCATTTTTTGTGCTTATATAATTTATAAAAACCAAAAAATTGCAAAAAATGAAAATTCTTAAAAAATTTTGTAGAAAATTGTAGAAAAATATGAAACTTCTGATCTTGGTCTCTGATTGTAGATATTGTTTTCTAGTTTTTGCTAAAAATAATCCCCAGGAGTTTTAAGCCTCAAAAGCTTTTTAACTTGCAAAATACTCCTGTCAGTGCACTAGTCTCTTTATTTTCCACTGTTTTATTTTTATAAAATTCCAAAAACATCAGAAAATTGCGAAAAAATTACCAAAAATATTTTAATATATATAAAACCCAAAAACATTTTCTTTGGACTTTTCTGTATATTTTTGGTTATTTTGAAAAATAAAAAAAGTGTGTGTGTGTTTTATCGCATTTTCATCATTTGTGCTTGTTTGAAAATTAAAAAAAAATAAAAAATTCAAAACCACAAAAAAAATTAACTATGAAATTTGACTGCATAAGTTTTTAAATCATGCTCCTTGTGTTCGACCCTGGTCGCTATACTAGGTAAAAAGAATAGCGAAAAGCCGCTTACATTGTTTTTATTGATTTATTTTTTTAAATGGTTTAAAAATTATTTTTCTCGTTGACCGATTCCCGCGGTTGAGAACGACGACACTTTGATATTATTTTATCCATCTTGACCGCGTCGGATTTCGCGTCATCACCTGTGGAAGCGTGGATATTGCCGAACTCAAAGAGGATGCACAACCATTCGCAGTAAACGGAAAATTGCTGAAGCCATATATAGAATCACCCAAAGAGCAGACAGTTCTAGTTGAGGCCATCTACTTCACGCAGAGCGAGGACATTGAAGATTTATCAGATCATTACCACCCTCCCTCCCGACCACATCGGCCTCCTTGTACAGCTTCTTCCTCTACTTAGGCCAAGGCCTAAGTATAGGGGGGGACCGATGCCATCTGTACATATCATCCTTCTCTTTCTCCAGATCACTTCATGTCACTTCCACCCTTCTTCTATACTTAGGCTGACCAAAGCCTAAGTATAGGAGGAACCGGCACCAACCTATTTATACTCTCCTCATTCACATATCCCGACCGCTTTATTTTTCTTTTCTTTCTTCACTCTCTTACGCTTAGCCCGAGCTATGTCTTCTTTACGCTTCTTGTGCTCTGAGGACACAGCACTCGCTAAGTATAGGGGGGTCTGTGTATATACTTCGTATATATTTTACCCTTATTTCGTACTTTCGCGTAAGTTTATATGTATTTATGGGGTGGGTACTAACTTGAAAAAAAAAGAAGAGAGAGACAAACAAGCACACAAAAAAGGTTTTTCTACTAACACTAACCGTGCCCAAAATTTTTGAAAAAAAATGGCTTCTTATTTGCATTAAAAAAACAATGCACCAAAAAAAAGCCCTTGCATAAATATGTGTGTGTGTGTGTCTGCATTTCACACACCGGCACTTCATCCAACATCACATGCATGTGCATCTATGAAAAGTCATTGGGTTCTGAACCGAGTTATGAGTAGAAACCGAGAGTGGGCTGGACTTGACCTTAATCCACTTAATTTTCAAAGGAACTTCACCGAGAAATAGGATTTTAAGAGCTTCAGGTATTTTGACTTAATTCCTTAAGTTCCACATGACAATGTGCAGCATTTGACTCTTAGTGTCTAACCTGGTCTCTTCATTCTGGGTACAACTCTGGAATATGGAATTAATTTTTACTCTCGCACTATGTACTTAGCTCAACTCAGATGGGATGTTGGAGACTGTGTGAGTCTCTTTTCTGGTAGCGTGGAAATCTAAAGACCCGAGTACAGGTTGAAATAAAGCATCGGAAAAGGGATGGACGGCTGGGCACAATTTTTCTAAGACCCAAAAAAATGTACGTAACAAAAAGATTCTATATCCGTAGGGGCACAACAAGATCCAAGCAGAACCACCAAAAATTCCAAATACAAAGAAGCAACTACCAAATAAAATCCGACCAAAAAGGTCCAAGCTTCAAGAAAACCTGCAGATCTTGGTGGAGACTCGGCTACACTGGCCATCTTCACAGGGAGAGGTGACTACACTGGCCACCCTCCAGTTCTTTTCTCTTTCTTCTATCTTCTCCCTCATTCGATTGTGAACACAGCGCGATAGACCTTAGAAGGAAATACCTGACTCCCCGAGGATGAGTTACTGGAGAGGAGAGGAGCATGGTAGTCCGGCATTCTGGATGGGAAGAGCTAAAACCCTTCACACACATGAGTCGGTTATTCAATGTTCATAGGGTATACTTTGGGAAGAGGATTGATCTAAGATGACTTCTGAGCTGAAACTGTGTCAATGATGTGTAGAACTTGAGGACTGTTGATTTTAAAATTCTAAGTCTCACAGAAGTTCCAACAAACTAATAATCCAAAGGTCGAGTTTAGTTTCATTTTCACCTTCAGCTCATGGTCTTGGTATGTAACCCAATCTCATTTCACTTCATGGCATTTCTTTTTGATGCTCAGGGACGAGCATGGTTTAAGTATAGGGGGATGATGAATCTCAGATTCATCACTCTAATTCTCATTAATTAAGCTCCATTCCCTCAAAATCATCAGCATATCTGCATCTATTCTGCATAATTAACATTCATGCATGTTTTCATAAGAATTGCATTTTATCCATAATTTCTGCACAAAATAAGAAGCCAACAATTCAAGCCACAGTTGACCTGTAAATAACCTAAATTCTCCCATTTTTAACTCCTCCATACCGACACCGCATAACCCAAAACCACCTCCATTGTGTACATATCACTAACAAGAACAAACGAAAAATACAAAAAAATCACTAACCCTGATAAGTGGACCAAAAACCCAAACCCTAGTTTCAGGATTTTCGGACTAAAAGATACGTATCTTCCCCATTCAGTATCTGATTTGATCCTACTCACTTTTGAACTAATGCACATTCAATTACCTTCAAAATAAGACCAAGTTCAAGTGAATCGAAGCTCGTACGTGAACGTTGGGTTTTGGGCCTCTTTTGTACATTGTATATTTTAGCGGTTTTCTGATCTATATTTTATGTACATATTCTTTTTATTAATAAAAATCCAAAAAAATTAGATTTAGAAGTCTTTTATTTATCTTTGATTCTCTATATTTTTCTAGATTTTTATCTTGTTTAAAAATTACAAAAAAAATTAGAAAATTCAAAAATCAAGCATTCAATGTACCTGGGATACCCCAAAAATTCACTTTTTACATTTGATCGATTTTGGTTTTGATGTCTTCATGAAAGTTATAGACCTCATCGAGACGAGCAATTTTCGTGAAGTAACTTTTTCGATCCGAGGTCATTTACTATTTCGTTTTGATTTTACAAAGTATTTTATTCTGGATTTTTCTGGAGCTGACACGTGACAACCCTAGAGGCCCCCCGTGTCAGTGATTTTTGGGCGTTTTTTATTTCGTTTTTATTAAATATATATATATATATATATTAATGAACGGACGTGCGTCGCACGTGCCTCCTAGGCACGTGCTCCGCACGTGTGCCCCTCCTTCACCCCCAGCGCATCACTTGGCCCATCCTAGGCCGTTCGATCTCGGCCGATCGAACTGCCTGGGACCCCTCATCTTCCACCTTCCAACCGCCGCCCCCAATTCCCGCAACACCCTCCGCTTCCCTCGCGATCGGCCGCTCCGCCTTGACCTCGTCGTCTCCGCCTTCACTGCTAACGGCCAACCACCACCAATCTCGCCAACCATCTTGCGCCGTGCCCTATTTAAGAGCTCAGTCATCCCGAGTCCAAACCATCCGCCGAGCCCTCGTCGAGTCCTCCTTCTCCGGTGGTGATAGCTCGCGAGCATACTCTATCGCCGGCGTGATCCGAGAAGCCCCGCTCCTCGCCGCAGCGACGCCTCCGCCGCTGCTCTTGCTCCGGCGATCGGCCGTCGAGCCCCATCTTCCCAGGTACAATCTCTCTCTCCCTCTCTCTCTCTCTCCCTCTCTCTCTCTGCCGTCGCTCCGAGCTCATCTCCGCTAAGAGCTACGACCATCGCCAACGTTCTTCTCCGACAACCCGCATCGCTACGCCGCCGCTCGACACCGACGATCAACGACGGTCATCCTCCATGACTCCGCCATCATCTGCGGCCATCTACGTTCGCCGTTAGCCACACCTTCGCTCCGTTCATCTTCGACAACGCCCCACCTCACCTCCAACGCCGCCTTGGCCGCCAGCAGCAGCCCACCGGCCAGCCACCGTCTACGACCTTCATCACCGCCATCGTCAACGCCACGGTCGTCTACAGCATCGACTCCTCTACCTTGCTGCACTTACCTACATTGACCACTAGCTCCGACGCATCGCTCCGCCATCCAGACACCAGGCTCCTCCGCCCCCTCGCCTTGGCCGACTCGCCGCACCACCAGGCTCCGCCAGGAGGGGCCGAGCTCCCTCCCGCCGCTCCGTAGACCACCAGCAGCCAGGCTCTGAAAAGCGAGAATGCGAGAGCCGCTAAATAGTGGTCTGACAAATCAGACTCACTGTCGCTGATGCGACTACTCAAGCCTCTTCGTTCTTCAACAATTAACCCACACAATCGATAAAGCAATCAATAGCAAGGATTAAAATTTATTATACCCTACTAACAATGTATAATGGCAAGCAAGTAGGGGTCGAACACAGGAAACAACGGTGCAGAGTGTAGATAAAAATCCAAACCCTAGGTCTAATAAATCACTTAGCCAATCTAATTTTTTTGTGGGTTTTTAATTTTTTTGTTTTAATATTTTTTTTTAATTTTTAATTTTGTATTTTGATTTTTAATTTTCTGATTTTTATAATTTTATATTTTATATTTTTTATTTCTCTCTTTTTTTTTCAATATTGGAATATAAAGACAAAATAATAAAAGACTAGATAAAGTATTTATAAAAGTGTGCAAAAATAACCAAAAATTCAGAAATAAAATGTTTTTGATATTTTTAGGATTTTTTACTGTTTTTGTGATTTTTGGGTATTTTTCAAAGTGTTTTTGGTATTTTTAAATACTGAAATAAGAGAAAACAGTGAAAAAGTTGATGGCTGGGGATAAAACTAGAATTAAAAACAGACAATAGCCACAAAATTTGTCGACACTATTTTTCAAATAAAGAGGATGAAATCTAAAGCAAACAGAAACTGAGTTTGTATTTTTTTGAGTTTTCTTTGATTTTATATATTTTTTTGAAGTTTTAGAGTGTTTTTAAATTTTTAGTGTTTTTCTTTTGAGATTTTTAATGATTTTTGGGCTGAAAATCAAGCAAGTCAAAACACACAACATAGAATATTTTTGGAATTTTTTAAGACCTTTTAATATTTTTTTGGTATTTTCTAAGCTAGACAGTGCTGAAACAACATGTTTTTGATTTTTAATAAATATAAAAATAAAAGAAAATCCAAAACTAAAATGTTGGCGTGGAAGGACATATGCACAGGAGCTTAAGTTCAAAATTTGAGAATTTTTGGAGTCAAATGATGCCTTAATTAATTATATCAAGCAAGCAAAGATTTAAAGGTCTAGCAAGGGCATACATGCAATTAGACAAAATCCCAGGGGCATATACAAAATTTCCACGCAAAGATTTGAACTGCATACAATATTTTCTGGGCTAAATGTTAATAACAAAACCCGCAAGGGCCTTGCCCGCAAAATTCCCAAGGCGCGCGTGCTAAGCACGTGCGCCTGGGAGGGATGTTTATGCAAATAGACAGAAAGAGGAGGGCCTCTGCGCAAATATTCCAGAAATATTATAACTGATCAAAAGTTTTGCTAGACTAATTAACAATAACCAAACGATTGAGGTTGAATTTGCAAAAAACGCCAGGGCGCACGTGACATGCACGCGCGCTTGGCGGGGGCCTCTCCGCAATTAAACAAACCTACACGGACTGATGTGCAAAGTTTGCCAAATCTTTTAACAGCAGACGAAATATTTGGTAATAACTTGCGAAATACAAAAAGTTGCAGGGGAAATCAGGCAAAATACCCCCGCCAGGCGCGATCGGACGGCCTGGGCGACTTCACTTATGCCACGTGTCACGCGCAGGTCGCGCGATACCCCTTCATCTGTGCAGCCCCGATTAGATTGGCTTTGAGCAATCGGACGGCCAAGAGATGCAAAATCCGAGGGCAGCTGTGCCTCGGGAAGAACTGGGGAGGATCTGACGGTCCCCGAGCTCGAAGGAAGAACCAGCGATGAACAGCGGCCCGGCGAGCTTCGATCTTCAAAATCTCGACGCGCGAAGCATCTTGTTCCTCTCCGACGTCTCCACGAGCTTCCTGGAAGCCCCCTCGAATGGGAGACGCTCTCAAAAAGGCCGCGAAGCGGCCTGAGCGTCGCTGCGTCGTGGCGGAAGGAGATGCTCCAGGTAGCAGTGGCGCGCACAAAAAGTTCGACCCAGAGAGGGTCTCTTGGCGTTCTGGAACCTGCAAAGAAGATGGGTGAAGAAGTCGGGGGAAAAGTGCCCCGACTTCGTGGAGTATTTCGCACAGGGGACGGATGTTGGGAAAGGTGAAAGCGGTCGGCGAGACTCGATGCCGGCCGCGGTGAATCGAGATGAAAAGATAGCTACTGGACGAAGATCTTGAAAGGGGGAGTGCCACCGTGGCTTTTAACACAAAAGCATCAGAGGAAAGAAGAGAAAAAGTGGAAGAAGAGAGCCTCACTGTGCGTGCACAAGGTGTTCTCCGGCGAGAACTCCGGCAAGGGGATCTGCCTCGATTCGACACCGATTCACCCCGTTGAAGCGCCCTCCGTGCTCCTGCTGTCACCAAGAGCCACGTTAGGGGTCCAGGTTAGGGATTTGGAGGTGGAAGAGTGATCAAAAGCCCAAGGAAAGTCGGAGGTTCGGTTTTGAACGTGGTCGAGAGGGTGCAAAGAACGAGGCGCCTCTCGCGGATCGATGATCCTCAGCCCGTGACAAACCTAGGGCGTGAAAGCCCATTCCACGAGGAGCAAATTTGCTGAAGACATCGACATGAAAATATGAGAGGAAGAGCCTCGAAAAAATCGAGAAATAAGACAAAAAACTCATTCTGACGCAGCCCAGACCTGGAGCAGAGATTGACCTGCGGTCAACTGCTGCTGCCCCCTGGTTGGTCCACGTGGACCAACCAGAAAAAGGTCTGAGGAAAAAGATTAGAAAATTAATTTAAAATAGGTAATGATTTTATTGATTTTTGGTTATTAAATAAAAAATTTTTATTATTTTATAAATTATTTTATTATGATTTTTAATTATTTTTATGAAATTGTATTTTTACAAGTTTGCATTAATGCCCCTATATAGGTATATTATCTATATGTTTGATTGTTTGATTTTTATTTAGGTATTTTAAATTTTATTATTTCTATTTAGGATTTTATAAAATTATAAAATACTTTGATGTACACAGATATATTTTTATTTTATTTTTCTGATTTATTTTGTATATTTAATAAATTATAAGAGTATGTTATATAGGTATGGGTATAGGTAATATACCTATGTATCAAATATGTATGTATTTTTATTTTAAGTTTTATTTAGGTTTTTATTCCAATTTTAATGTTCATAATTGTTTTAAGTATTGATTACAACATTATAAAAATATAAAATTATAAAAATAGTAAATAAATAATAAATTGAATATTTTATTCGGTACACTGTACAATGAGGGTCCAAAAGTCAACTTTCAAACCGTAGCTCCACCAAATGCGAAACCACCGCCATTAAATAGCTTATTTTCTTCTATATACAATTAAAGGTGAGTATGCTGCATTTGGAGTTGTCAGTTGTGAGATACGGGTCTGGGAAGTTGGGATTCTGGATTCTTATTCAGACCATAACTTTTTATCTGTGTGACATTTTTTTGTGAAATCAATTTTGTATTTTTCTTTATTAAATTATCTACAACTTTCATGTACAAAGTTTCTTTATTTGATGTATAAAAAGTGGAACCAAAAATAGATCCCAAATTGTATAGGTATTTTATCTGTAGTTCTGACCTTATCCCCCCCTACTTTATTCCTTGTCGACCTATTCATCAAGATGCCTAGGTCTCGGGGTTTTGGATCATAAAATATTGAAAATATTTTATTCTTTTTCTTTTCTTTATTTATTCTACAATTTTGGCTTTAATTACAATATTTTATACACTATTTGCAGATACATGCATGAATGCTAAGATGAGGGATTTAATGCTATTTACAGGCATTTGCTAGGGTTTTTGGTGCCAAAATGATAGAATAAAGATGATGAAATGTGGATTCATCATCCCCCTATACTTTACCTTTGCTAGTCCCTAGCAAACACTTATGCAATAAGTGCAAAAAGAAAAAGAAAGAAAAGAAAAAGAAGAACTTGGATTTTATCTGATTGTCAAACTTGTCTTCACAAAATCAAAGTTTGGAGCTTAAGTCCGACCTTTAGAATTTTAGTGCGGGCGGAACCTTAGTGAGAACCGTGTTTGAAATCCAACAGTCCCTAAGAATCCCAAAACTCTGTCCAAGTCTCCTCAATAGCCAGGTCAGAAATACTTCAACTCATACGCAAACTCTTACGACTATGAATCTGACTCGTACAGTGTAAGTGATGGTGGCTCTCCCCAACTAGAATGACAAAGAGACTGACTTCTCCAGCATGACAACCCAATGATTCCCCAATCCAATGACTCCATCCTCGAGGAGCGGGGTATTCCCTTCTAAGTTCAAGTGGCAACCAGCTCAAGAGGAGGGGGTGAAGAGAAGAATGGACGGTAGCCAGTGTAGCTACCTATCCTTGGATGCAAGACCAGTGTAGTCAAGTCATCCTGCTGCAGGCTCACATGATATGACTTTGGAACTCAAGCTTGCTTATTGACTTTGTACATACTTGCAGGCTTTTTATTTTTGTACATGCCTGAACTTTTTTTTTTGAATATTATATACAGCAGCATTTACATAAGGAGTTTTTCCTCTTGAGCCAGTAGACTATCCCTCTTTTGAATCTTTATCGCAACCCACAGCCTCCTGTCTTTAGATTTCCTAATCACTGACGGGTTGGGGTGCACTTCCCTCCCTAGAGGAGGACAAATGTTTCCACTTGTGTGCGTCTCATACTGGCAAATCCAATCCCCTCATCACTCCAACTAAGTTGAGCCATGTGAAAGGTGCAAGTGTCCAAGTTAGGTCATTATCAACAAGAGTCGTGTGTGTGCTCCGAAATACTCTACTTAGGCAGTCAAGAATCCATTGAACCAAGTCCCGTGATCCTCAAAGAATTAAGTCAACCAGACCTGAAGTACCTCAAACCAAGTTCCTATAAGGTTCATGTTATTAGGTAGATTTTAAGGTCCAATCAAGCTCCAATCTTCGGATTTTACTTAGACTTGTTCAACTATCAAACTCAATCTGAAAAATGCGAATGCTATGCAATGCAATGCATAAAATATTTTTGTAATGCAATTTTCAAAGATTTTGAACTTTTTATGGATTTTTGAAAAAATGATGATGATGATGATGCCTATGCATTTTTTTGTCTTTTTCAAAAAGATTTTTCAAATGTTTTTGGATTTTAATTTTTGCAAATGTTTTTGGGCTTTTTGAAAAGAAAAAGTTTTGGCTGAAAATCTAGGTTAAAACTATGTACACGGGAGTGCTTCTTATATATACAAGAAGTGGATTTTAAGAATTTACAAGGTAAGTGATCAATTTTATACATATATATAGGTAGTGGATTTTGGTGTGATGTAAATATTCCTCAAACTTATTTGAAAACAATTTTACACATAATTTTTGGAAACTATAGTCCAAAATAATTTTTACAAACATCTTTGCAAACATGTACACACATTTGAAAATTATTTTGCAAAGGCTTTCAAAACAGTATAGATAGATTTTTCAAAACATTTTTGCAACCATTTTTCAAACCATTTGCAAATCATTTTTCAAACATTTTATTTCACACAAAGAAAATAAGTTTTTACAAACCACACATTTTTACAAAGGTTGAAAACATGTAACAAAATATTTTCAAAATAGTTTTCAATAAATGTTCACGCGGATTTTCAAACTATTTTTCAAACATTTTGCAAAAAACATTTTCACCTGATTTATTAATCAGTAATTACACAAAAAGAATTTGAGGAACAAAACACCTTTTTATTAAGGATTTTTAATGAATTTTAAAGAATAATTAGCCATATTATTAGGAATTTACGAAAGTACGAGTTATGGCTAAAGTATATACACAGTATATACGACCCCCCTATACTTAGATTGAGCTATGTCCTCATAGATCAGAGAGAAAAGAGAAGACATAACTCGTACTAAGTATAGGCAAGTCTAAAGAATGAATGAATCAATGAATGAGAAGTTGACCGTCCCCCTATACTTAGGATCAAATAATCCTAAGTATAGCAGACTGTACACAAAGCAGGGAGGGTCAAGGGTGGGAATGAACAGATCGTACTCAGATTGTCTCCCCCTATACTTAGGGTAAAATATCCCTAAGTATAGACAAGAAGAGGAGACAATGGAGAGGATCGAAAAGAATGAAGATACTCGGGGTGCACACCCCCCTATACTTAGGACAAAGTACGTCCTAAGTATGGAAAACTGTTTACAAGGGCAGCATCTTTTTGATAGATAAAGAAAATAGAAGAGGAAAAGAAGAAAAGAAGAAAAGAAGAAAAGAGATGAAATTGGGTATGAACAACTCGGGATGCACATCCCCCCTATACTTAGGATAGAGTACATCCTAAGTGTAGCAGTGATGAAAGGGATGGCATCAATTCGGTAGAATAAGATAAAAGAAATTGAAAAGAAGAAAAGAAGAAAAGACGAAAAGGGAAATCATTCAAAAATGTTTTGACGTGCTTTGCCTTCCTCTGCCTCTTTCGAGATATTCAGCTCATCCTCATAGATTACTTGAATTGAGTCAACGACGGCCATGAATGTGTCATGTTCAAGGTATGGCTTCAGAAGCTGTCCATTGACTACAAAAGGTTGTGCGTCAGCTGACAGATTGGATATCAATACACTTCCGTTGTCACGCACCTGCCTAACCATGAACGGCCCAGTCCATTTGCTCTTCAATTTGCCTGGAAAGATCTTTAATTTCGCATCGAACAACCATACCTTCTGACCTGGATCAAAGGACTTATGGCGGATGTGCTTGTCATGCCATGTCTTGACCTTCTCCTTGTACATCAGGCTATTGTCATATGCATAATCTCTGAATTCCAGTAATCTGTTCAGATCTAGTTTTCTGTTCTTTCCTGCTTGCTTGGAGTCCAAATTACAGATATTAATAGCCCATAAAGATTTGTGAATAAGTTCTACGGGCAAATGACATGGCTTGCCATACACCAGGCGGTAGGGAGACAATCCCAAGGGTGACTTATACGCCGTTCTGTAAGCCCAAAGAACGGAATCAAGCAGTTGAGACCAGTTCTTGCGATCCGGACGCACAAGTTTCTGTAGAATTGTCTTGATCTCCCTGTTTGAACATTCAGCTAAGCCATTGGACTGCGGGTGGTAGGGTGAAGCAACACGATGCTCGATGCAGAATTCTTGGGTCAGCTTCTTCACCTCTCTATTTATGAAATGACTACCCCCGTCAGATATGAGAATTTTGGGAATCCCGAACCGTGCTATGATGTGATCTCTCAAGAATCGACAGACAGTCCTACTGTCGGCGGCTCGGGCGGGAATAGCCTCCACCCATCGACTTACATAATCGACAGCAAGCAGAATGTACTCATAACCCTGACTGTTGGGAAACGGGCCCATGAAGTCAATGCCCCATGCGTCAAAGACGTCTGAGATCTGAATGTATTTCAGAGGCATTGTGTCTCTCATTCCTATGGTTCCGCCCATCTTTTGGCAGTCAGTACAGCGTTTGACATACTCATCTGCATCTTTGAATAAGGAAGGCCACCAGAGGCCACTTTGAAGAACTTTTGTTGCCGTTTGTTTGCTTGAATGGTGTCCTCCAGAATCTTGATCATGACATAGTGCGAGGACGCTTGGAACTTCCTCCTGAGGAATGCACCTTCTCCAGATGCAATCTGCTCCCTCACGAAACAGATACGGGTCTTCCCACCGGTAAAAATGGATTTTAGACAAAAATCTGTCTATTTTCAACTTAGGCCAGTCCTGTGGGATTTTCTTGGCGACTAGATAATTCACAATGTCCGCATACCAAGGAAGTGAGGCGACAGACAGAATCGACTCATCTGGAAAGGTCTCTGTGATAGGCTTCAGGTTCAGCTCAGGAGACTCTGGTTCAGGAAGTCTTGACAGATGATCGGCCACTACATTCTTTACCCCAGGTTTATCTCTGATTTCCAAGTCAAACTCCTGGAGGAGAAGGATCCATCGGATGAGGCGTGGTTTGGCGTCCTTCTTCTGTTGTAAATATCGAATGGCCGAATGATCAGTGTAGATGATTACTTTGGATCCAAGGAGGTAGGATCTGAACTTTTCCAAAGCAAAGACTACCGCTAGCAGCTCCTTTTCAGTGACAGTGTAGTTTCTCTGGGCTTCATCGAGCGTTCGGCTAGCGTAGTGAATCGCAAACGGTACATTGTCTTTCCTCTGTCGCAGTACAGCTCCGATGGCATAATCTGACGCGTCGGTCATAATCTCGAAAGGCTGAGTCCAAATCGGTGGCTGTAGGACAGGGGCATGCGTGATGAGCTCTTTCAACTGATTAAAGGCAAGGAGCACACGGCCGTCTACAATGAATTCATTGTCCTTGCCGAGCAACTCAGTCGACGGTCTGGCTAGCTTGTTGAAATCTTTGATAAAGCGTCAGTAAAATCCGACATGGCCCAAGAACAACCGGACTTGCTTGATATTTGTAGGTGGTTCAAGTTTTGAAATTACATCCACCTTGGCTGGGTCAACCTCCATGCCACGTTTAGAAACAACGTGACCCAGCACAATTCCTTCAGTCACCATGAAATTGCTCTTCTCCCAGGAGAGCACAAGATTGACTTCGCAGCACCTTCGTAAGACTCGGTCTAGATAATCCAGACATTGATCAAATGAATCCCCGTAGACCGAAAAATCGTCCATAAAGACCTCGAGAAAGTTGCCCACCATATCGGCAAAAACTACAAGCATACACCTCTGAAATGTGGCTGGGGCGTTGCAAAGCCCGAACGACATCCATCTGAAGGCATATGTGCCAAAAGGACAGGTGAACGTGGTCTTCTCTTGATCTTCAGGAGCAATAGCAACTTGATTATACCCAGAGTAACCGTCCAAGAAACAAAAATATTCCTTCGCGGCCAATCTCTCCAAGATCTGGTCGATGAAGGGTAGTGGAAAATGATCCTTCTTGGTAGCGAGATTGAGTCTTCTGTAGTCTACGCACACTCGCCAAGAAGTCGGTACTCTGGTTGCGATATCATCTCCTTTGTCATTTTTCACAATGGTGATCCCCGATTTCTTGGGCACAACATGCAGGGGGCTCACCCATTTGCTGTCGGAGATGGGATAAATGAATCCCGCATCGCACCATTTCTGGATTTCTTTCATAACCACCTCCCGCAGATTCAGGTTTAATCTTCTTTGCAGTTCACGAGAGGGTCTGCAGTCTTCTTCCAGAAAGATGCGATGCGAACAGAGTGACGGATTGATCCCATGGAGATCGGAGGTTCGCCAGCCTATCGCCTTGTGGTTGCATTCAAGAACCTCCATCAGACGAGATTCTTGATCTTCGATCAGATGTGCATTGATGATGACCGGGTACATGTTTGGTTCTCCCGCAATGAAGGCATACTTCATGTTGGAGGGCAAAGGTTTTAGCTCTGGCGGAGTCTGAGCTGCTTCCGTGGTGACTTCAGCTATCAGTGCAGGTGGTGATTCACTCAACTGTTCGATGTCCACCATGTTCTGATCTGTTTCTTCTCTCAAATCCTGACAGAATTCCTCAATAATTTCTTCTTCATTCAAGGATTCTTCAGACTTCAACTCTTGGTTTTGAAGGCACATTACCCTCACGACAGTATCTTGTAGCACATCAGCACATTCCTCATCTTGATTTATACAAGGAAATTCTACTGCGGTCTCCACTTCTTCCTCAGGATAGAGGAATCCATGGATCTCCTTATCATCCAGAAATAGGTTGGTATCTTGAATTTCTGCTAGAAAATCACAGTCTTCATCATGTTCGATCACCCTTGCGCATGACGCAGATGTCTGTTCAGCTGGTGTTCTCTCAGACAGGGTCTCTACTCTGATAGTTTTATTTCCAGCTCCAAAAGTGATTTCTCCCGTCCCATAATTCACCACTGCGTTTGATGTCCACAGAAATGGTCTTCCGAGTATGATCGGGGTAAGGAGCAACGGAGCGGGGACGTCCATATCTAAGACCACAAAATCGGCCGGGAATGACTTTCCCTGAACCGTGACAATCACGTCCTCCAACAGGCCCCTAGGCCGCTTGACTGACTTGTCTGCAAACTGCAGAATCATCTTTGTAGGCTTGAGCGGTCCTAACCTGAACTCCGTGAGTAGTGAGGCTGGCATCAAATTGACAGACGATCCACTGTCGAGAAGTGTTCGTTCGAATTCTTGATTAAACATCTGGCAACGTACAAGAGGTGCTCCCATATCTAGCTTTTTATCCGGGAGGTTGCTGATGGCGTTAACTGTGGCCATTGTGAGAATGTGTTTTTCAGACTTGCCACCTTTGCTTCTAGAATTGTGGGGGTTCGGCCTGCGCTTGGTCGTGCATGCCTCTTTCAATCCTTTCTTTACGGCGGGCATGTACTCAAGAGCTTTCATCAATGGCATATTCAGCACCAAGTTCTGAATGATTTCTATGATAACAAGATCAGACAAAGCACTTTTCAAATTTTTCATTTTTTTGTGTTATTTCATTGCTTCAGGAAAAGGAATATTTACAAACTCTTCACCAATATCATTCAAAATAGTGTTCGTATTGTTGTTTACAGGTAGATGACAAAAAGGAATGGATTCATCTACAATTTGCGAACCAAAAATGACAGGCTCGGCTTCAGGTGCTGGCGTTGGACTCGCTGCAGGTGCGGTGCTCCTCCTGTCAGGAGCTGGCTGAGATGAGGGTGCAGGCGTCTCCAATGCTGGCTGATCTCCACCGAGGTTGCTGCTATCTTTTTGTGTTTTTCGATTTTCCTCATTTTTTTGTGGTTTTCTGGATGTTGGTGCTGCTCCCAAAATACTGGCTAGCCCTGGTGTTGGCTGGACTGACGATTCCCCGTCAGATGCAATGTGCTTTCCCTTCGCCGTCGTCGATGGCCGAAGTGTCCTACCGCTCCTGAGAGTAACAGCGTTAGATAAAAAACAATTAATTTCACCTGATTCGGGTTGGACACTGCCGACTACCTGCTCCTTGCGTCGGAAATTGTTAGGGTTAGCTTCGACCTGGGCTGGTATGGCGGTTTTTGCTGCCGTCAGGTCGTCGATCTTCTGGTTCATCTCAGCCATGTTCTTCATCAACTGCTCCAAACAGGCCAGGGCCGGATTGGCCGGTACAATCTCAGAGGATTCCCCCTGCTGGGGTCTAGAATGCTGGTATTGCGGCTGAGATTGTGACTGATATCCTTGTGAAAATTGTTAAGGAGGGGGGTTGGAGGGGTACTGCGAGTTGTGCTGATTGTATTGAGCAGTCGGCTGCTGGTGATATCCTTGTCCACGATATCCGGACTGCTGAGGACCATGTTGGTAATTCTGCCTCCAAGTGTTCCCGTGTGAGGGAGGCTGGTACTGGTAAGGCTGCTGGAATGGTCTCCCACCCTGCTGCTGCTGATGATAGGGCCGGTTGCCCATGTTCTGACCCTGAGAGTGTCCATGAGGACAGGTCAGCTGCGCTTCATTGTTCCAGATGCCATTGATCTCCTGTATCAGTGGCGGGGGTGGAGAGAACTGCTCGGAGTATGTGGGTTGATGCTCTGGTTGGTATACAACCATCTGCATCTGAGGCTGCGGGGGCTGCTCCGGAACCTGCACGTAGTACACGTGCTGAATAGGCTGGGGCTGCGGTGGATTCAGCTGAGGGTTTTGCTACATTGTAGGCTCCTTCTTCTCAGCATTCGGCTCTACAGAAGTAGACACCGCATTGCACATGTTTGCATTCAAAGCGCGGATGAGCTGCTCCAGCTGTTGGGAAATTTGGTCGAGCTTTTCCAGACCTTGGGTCCTCTTCTCTATGACTGCCAGTTTTTCGAGGTCCTGCGACCTCTTCTCGATGATATCCACTTTGGACAAGTGGCTCCCAATGATGCTCAAGTTGGAGCTCTCATCTTTGTCCTCGGTGTGAGAAGCCATGTTAACTGGCTTACTGATGGCGGTTGGTGGCTTCATGTAAATTCTAGACGAGGATCGGGCTGCTTCTCCCTCAGCCATTTCTTCGAAGACGTTCCATACTACGTCCTCGTCCTTGTTAAAATGTGAACCGCCGCAAGCTGCATCCACGAGCTTTTGGCTCTCGAATGATAGCCCCCCAAAGAAGTGTTGTACGAGACTGGTCTTTGGTATTTCATGGTGGGGACACTTTTCCTGGAGATCTTTGAATCTCTCCCACGCTTCATGGATCGTCTCGTGGGGCTGCTGGCAGAAACTGGAGATCCGGGCGCGCATCTGATTTAATCTCCCAAGAGGATAGAATTTATGGAGAAAGGCAGATTTCAATTCCTCCCAGGTGGTGACGACCTTCCCGAGATGGTCGACCCAGTAAAGGGCCTTGTCTTGAAGGCTGAAAGAGAACACGGTCATCTTGATCACATCCAGGGGGACTCCGGGGTAGTGAGCAGTGGAACAGATGCGGCCAAACTTCTTGAGAAAAATATATGGTTCTTCAGTGGTGTTCCCATGAAAAGTAGGAAGCAATGACAGAAACTGCGGCTTTAGCTCGAAGTGAGCATGCATCCGTGGAATTTGAATCCACTCAGTGATGCGCCCTGCGCCTGGGTTGTACGTCTCCTTGAGTGTGGGCTTGGGCTGCGGTGGATCTTCTTCTGCTGCTTCATATTCGGGTCCCACTGAAAACTCATCATTGACTTCATGGAAATTGGGATCAACGTTCGGATCATCCTCTCGTCGGCCGTCTCTCACGTCGGCCCTCCTCCTTAGATCGTTCAACATGTCCTGGAAGGTTGTCTAGGCCAGGGCCTGATTAGTCAACTGCTGTTGAATGGCTTGAATGGAAGCCAACAGTTGACTATTAACCTCGCCCTGTGTGGTGTATTGTCCTTCCCCTGTATTGACCTTAGGTTCAGGTGGAGCCTGTGGTCCTTTCCCTCTTCCTCCTGCCATCTCTGATTCTGCTCAGTTGGCTGGCTCGGGCTCTAAATCTGCATATGGTAGAATGCCCCGATCAGTCTGAATTGCAGCACCAGATAGAGAGATGTGGTCTGTGTCAAGGTCAACACAGAACTTTGTTAAGGATGGCGATGTGTAAGGAGTAAAATCAATTGCCATCCAAAACGGACAGAGTTCGGGACGAGAGTGATCCCGGTTTATTGAAGAAGACAGGGAGTCTGGAGATCGGTTCATAGGGTTTGAACTGGGTTCTCGGGAATCGCCCTGAATTATTGGAGAGGGCAAGCGAATGGAACTGGTGTGGGTGCCGACAGAGCCTCGACTAAACTGTCCATTCGTCGCCATCTCGAAGATCAAGAGGAAGATCGATGTGGATGAAAGATACGGGGGTCAACAAGAAACAAATGGAATGTAAAACAGTAGAAAGCTCACAATGAGCGAGGGTCAACTGGAGAGGGAACAAAATTGCGCAACGGCGCGATATTTTTGATCTTGACCTAAATGTGACTAGCAATCAAACACAAGACAAGGGAGTTCACCAACTCAACGCGTGAAGCCGTGAAGGTTCGGCTTTTATCTTTGTAATTTTTATCTTGATTTCAGGAATTTATCTTTCAACGAGTCCTTAGAGCGCTACGCCTATAGGAGCGAGAGTACTGCCGGAAAAGTATTCCCGTACTTGTCCATCTCCTGTGTAACCTGTAACTTGCGCTTTTTAAGGTCCTTGTAACCCTTCCTGGATCCCTACTCAGCCAAAGAAATAGAGGGAGGAAGCCGATAGGCGAAACCGATACTTCGGACCTCGCTCGCAACGGAATCACCCGTGAGCGTGCAAGATCCTACTCGGACGCAGCCGGTGAGACAGACACCCCCGAGAAGGCGTGGCCTATACTCGGTACTTCGGACATGGTCGATGCTCACACAATAGTGAGTCACCAATGGCGACCAAGCCCTACTCGACTACGTACGATAGTAGAGCCAATACATCAGAAATCCAGGCGATACACAAGGCAGCCACAAGTTGGGTTTTTGGCTCTAATCCTTACGAAGCGCTCACCTCACTTGGAAGGAGACCTTCCCATGCAACCTGAAAACAAGTGAGGGTGTTACTCTCCCCAATCAATGAATCCAATTACCAATTTTATTTAGGTCAAGTTTTCTTAGCAGTCCCTTTTTTAATTTTTTTGTGTTATCGGTTCTTTT
Organism: Ottelia alismoides; assembly: GCA_037367405.1. Lineage (NCBI taxonomy): Eukaryota > Viridiplantae > Streptophyta > Magnoliopsida > Alismatales > Hydrocharitaceae > Ottelia > Ottelia alismoides. The sequence goes on from JAZKJV010009277.1 coordinate 1,071,497, forward strand.
GAGTAGATTCAAACAAGCGCCTAACGATTTTGTATTTTCTTTATCCTACTTTGTCCAGAATCAGAGGGAGAAAAGAGTCGGGAAAAGCCAATGCAAGTCGGCACCAAGATGGAAATCTCACCTTTGTGCCTAAATGATGGATGCAAAGTAAGAAGACTTACAGCGAATCCCAGCTCCCTCCATGCGGGATGCAAGGCAGAAATTTATAAACCTAATCTATATGCCGGTATGCAATACGAAAATCGTCCTAAGATAGGCAACTGCTAGCGTGAGAACCACGAGTTAACCGCTAACTCCCAATCCTAGTGTCCGGTCTAGGCTCACTCCTCCTCTGCTCAACACATTTGAGTTAGGAGAAAGCGCTTGTGTGGAGTGAGCTCGCGGCGCGCGGATCGAGAGCCAATGATCGACTACTTAATTAATCTAAGTCCAAATACGAACTATAGGAGCATGCAAGAGTTATTAGGGTGTTTGGACCTAGGCTAATCGAATCAAGCAGGACCTAAATCTAAGAGCTCAATCCACAAAAGAAATAAAAAAGAAAACAAAACCGGAAAATGACGATCGATAAAACACGAGAAAGCCGCGGTGAGCCCCCGGTTAACAAACACCCGGAAATTGGGCCCGAAGTGTTCAAGTGTCCAAGTCCTGTATTATTACAAATTAGACAAATAACTCTCTCTCACAAAAATAAAAGCAACTATCTCTCTCTCTCTAGTTCTTCTACTCTCTCCTACCGGCTAGGGTAGAATAGCCGGCTCCTCCTTCCAAGGCTGCGCAGGATCCCCTAGGCGATCCTCCTCGGTCGGCGGTCCCTCGCAAGAAAACAAAAAGATGTCAGACAGTTCAAAACAAATGATACACAAGAGACAAGTAAGAAAAAATGGCTAAGTAACCAAAAAGACCCAAAAGGCACTCTACAAGCCGATGCTCCCCGGCAACAGCGCCATTTGAAAAGTGAGAACGCGAGAGCCGCTAAATAGTGGTCTGACAAATCAGACTTACTGTCGCTGATGCGACTACTCAAGCCTCTAAGTTCTTCAACAATTAACCCACACAATCGATAAAGCAATCAATAGCAAGGATTAAAATTTATTATACCCTACTAACAATGTATAATGGCAAGCAAGTAGGGGTCGAACACAGGAAACAACGGTGCAGAGTGTAGATAAAAATCCAAACCCTAGGTCTAATAAATCACTTAGCCAATCTAATTTTTTTGGGGGTTTTTAATTTTTTTGTTTTAATATATTTTTTTTAATTTTTAATTTTGTATTTTGATTTTTAATTTTCTGATTTTTATAATTTTATATTTTTTATTTTTTATTTCTCTCTTTTTTTTTCAATATTGGAATATAAAGACAAAATAATAAAAGACTAGATAAAGTATTTATAAAAGTGTGCAAAAATAACCAAAAATTAAGAAATAAAATGTTTTTGATATTTTTAGGATTTTTTTACTGTTTTTGTGATTTTTGGGTATTTTTAAAGTGTTTTTGGTATTTTTAAATACTGTAATAAGAGAAAACAGTGAAAACGTTGCTGGCTGGGGATAAAACTGGAATTAAAAATAGAAAATAGCCACAAAATTTGTCCACACTATTTTTTAAATAAAGAGGATGAAATCTAAAGCAAACAGAAACTGAGTTTGTATTTTTTTGAGTTTTCTTTGATTTTATATATTTTTTTGAAGTTTTAGAGTGTTTTTAAATTTTTAGTGTTTTTCTTTTGAGATTTTTAATGATTTTTGGGCTGAAAATCAAGCAAGTCAAAACACACAACAGAGAATATTTTCAGAATTTTTTAAGACCTTTTAATAATTTTTTGGTATTTTCTAAGCTAGACAGTGCTGAAACAACATGTTTTTGATTTTTAATAAATATGAAAATAAAAGAAAATCCAAAACTAAAATGTTGGCGTGGAAGGAAATATACACAGGAGCTTAAGTTCAAAATTTGAGAATTTTTGGAGTCAAATGATGCCTTAATTAATTATATCAAGCAAGCAAAGATTTAAAGGTCTGGCAAGGGCATACATGCAATTAGACAAAATCCCAGGGGCATATACAAAATTCCACGCAAAGATTTGAACTACATACAATATTTTCTGGGCTAAATGTTAATAACAAAACCCGCAAGGGCCTTCCCGCAAAATTCCCAAGGCGCGCGTGCTAAGCACGTGCGCCTGGGAGGGATGTTTATGCAAATAGACAGAAAGCGGAGGGCCTCTGCGTAAGTATTCCAGAAATATTATAACTAATCAAAAGTTTTGCTAGACTAATTAACAATAACCAAACGCTTGAGGTTGAATTTGCAAAAACGCCAGGGCGCGCGTGCATAATCGGATGACCAGGAGATGCAAAATCCGAGGGTAGCTGTGCCTCGGGAAGAACTGGGGAGGATCTGACGGTCCCCGAGCTCGAAGGAAGAACCAGCGATGAACAACGGCCCGATGAGCTTCGATCTTCAAAATCTCGACGCGCGAAGCGTCTCGTTCCTCTCCGACGTCTCCACGAGCTTCCTGGAAGCCCCCTCGAATGGGAGACGCTCTCAAAAAGGCCGCGAAGCGGCCTGAGCGTCGCTGCGTCGTGGCGGAAGGAGATGCTCCAGGTAGCAGTGGCGCGCACAAAAAATTCGACCCAGAGAGGGTCTCTTGGCGTTCTGGAACCTGCAAAGAAGATGGGTGAAGAAGTCGGGGGCAAAGTGCCCCGACTTCGTGGAGTATTTCGCACAGGGGACGGATGTTGGGAAAGGTGAAAGCGGCCGGCGAGACTCGATGCCGGCCGCGGTGAATCGAGATGAATAGATAGCTACTGGACGAAGATCTTGAAAGGGGGAGTGCCACCGTGGCTTTTTAACACGAAAGCATCAGAGTAAAGAAGAGAAAAAGGGGAAGAAGAGAGCCTCACTGTGCGTGCACAAGGTGTTCTCCGGTGAGAACTCCGGCGAGGGGATCTGCCTCGATTCGACACCGATTTGCCCCGTTGAAGCGCCCTCCGTGCTCCTGCTGTCACCAAGAGCCACGTTAGGGGTCCAGGTTAGGGATTTGGAGGTGGAAGAGTGATCAAAAGCCCAAGGAAAGTCGGAGGTTCAGTTTTGAACGTGGTCGAGAGGGTGCAAAGAACGAGGCGCCTCTCGCGGATCGATGATCCTCAGCCCGTGACAAACCTAGGGCGTGAAAGCCCATTCCACGAGGAGCAAATTTGCTGAAGACATCGACATGAAAATATGAGAAGAAGAGCCTCGAAAAAATCGAGAAATAAGACAAAAAACTCATTCTGACGCAGCCCAGACCTGGGGCAGAGAGTTGACCTGCGGTCAACTGCTGCTGCCCCCTGGTTGGTCCACGTGGACCAACCAGAAAAAGGCCTGAGGAAAAAGATTAGAAAATTAATTAAAAATAGATAATAATTTTATTGATTTTTGGTTATTAAATAAAAAATGCTTATTATTTTATAAATTATTTTATTATGATTTTTAATTATTTTTATGAAATGTATTTTTACAAGTTTGCATTTATGCCCCTATATAGGTATATTATCTATATGTTTGATTATTTGATTTTTATTTAGGTATTTTAAATTTTATTATTTTTATTTAGGATTTTATAAAATTATAAAATACTTTGATATACACAGATATATTTTTATTTTATTTTTCTGATTTATTTTGTATATTTAATAAATTATAAGAGTATGTTATATAGGTATGGGTATAGGTAATATACCTATGTATCAAATATGTATGTATTTTTATTTTAAGTTTTATTTAGGTTCTTATTCCAATTTTAATGTACATAATTGTTATAAGTATTAATTACAACATTATAAAAATATAAAATTATAAAAATAATAAATAAATAATAAATTGAATATTTTATTCGGTACACTGTACAATGAGGGTCCAAAAGTCAACTTTCAAACCGTAACTCCGCCAAATGCGAAACCACCGCCATTAAATAGCTTATTTTCTTCTATATACAATTAAAGTGAGTATGCTGTATTTGGAGTTGTCAGTTGTGAGATACGGGTCTGGGAAGTTGGGATTCTGGATTCTTATTCATACCATAACTTTTTATCTGTGTGACATTTTTTTTGTGAAATCAATTTTATATTTTTCTTTATTAAATTATCTACAACTTTTATGTACAAAGTTTCTTTATTTGATGTATAAAAAGTGGAACCAAAAATAGGTCCCAAAATGTATAGGTATTTTATCTGTAGTTCTGACCTTATCTCCCCCTACTTTATTCCTTGTCGACCTATTCATCAAGATGCCTAGATCTCAGGATTCTTTTTCTTTTCTTTATTTATTCTACAATTTTGGCTTTAATTACAGTATTTTATACACTATTTGCAAATACATGCATGAATGCTAAGATGAGGGATTTAATGCTATTTACAGGCATCTGCTAGGGTTTTGGTGCCAAAATGATAGAATAAAGATGATGAAATGTGGACTCATCAGGCTCACAGCCCGAGACCCCCCACGTGCAAGGCGCGTAAGGGGGGACGTCAGCACTACATCAGCCAACCCAGGGGTCACGTGCCACGCACGTGCCCCTTGGGCAAATTTTCAAGGGGACCCTTGGAGCTCCGCCTATTTGCACTATAGTCCAGATCTAGAAGGTCACGTGCACTGCACGTGACCCCCTGGCACAATTGCAGATTTGCCCCCCATTTTATAGGTAATTAACATTAGGTACCCCCTGCATGCTTTTTTTATTTATTATATTTGCATCTGTACCCCTGTGTTCTCCGTTACTTTTAGACCTCTACTTTACACCATTTTATCTATTTAAAAAATGCATGATGTTCCTTATATAGTTCTCTATATTTTAACATCTGTGGGTATTTCTGTGGTCAGTGGTTAATTAATAATTAATTGTTTGGTAGAAATTAGCATATATTCCCTTCTTATGCTCTGAAATTCATATTTGATTAACCATAGCTCTAAAAATCCCCGAAAAATCACACATTGTAGATTTAATTTGATTGGCATTGTGCCCAAAAATATTTTCATTTGCATGCATACATTACTCTGAAAAAATCATTTTGCACATTTCAGTATTTAATTTTTAATAGGTATTAGACCCTACATTTTCAAGGTTTAGGATTTTTTTGAGATCCATCACCTCGTGATAGATCTTAGATAATTTTATCTTTTGAAAATAAGTAGGTTTAATATTTATTATAATTAAATATTGAAAATCATTCTGTTTACATTTAAAAAATCATAAAAAAATCATATTGCATCCAAAAATTCCAAATAATTATAGTGCATTCATTGCATCATCATTTACATTGTGGCCAATTTTCGTATTTTTCGGACATCGTTTGAATGATGTATTTGACATTTTAGTCCCTAAAATAGGCCGAATTTGCATTTTTGCATCCCTTATTGCATTGAAAAATTCAAAAAAATAAACCGCATCGAAAATCGAATACGAAATTGGATTGACATAATTCTAGGTTGTTCCTTTACCTCCTTGTGATCGACCTTGGGACTTGCCAAAGTAAAATAAACATAAAAACCACTTGATTGAAATTGAATAAAATTTGTGGTTGTTTCTTGACCGTTTCGGATCGCCGCCTACAATGAATGACTTTAATTATTTTCACTCGAAGATAAAAACACGTTTTTAACTCGGCAATTTCGGACTCGTCAAAGAGAAACCAATAAAATCAAGGCAGCATCCTCATCTTCAAGCTTAACATCTACGTTTCTTAAATCCATCAATAATGTATTTAAGCGATCAAGATGTTCTTTAAGAGATGTACATTCATGCATGCGGAGAGAGAACAGACGTTGCTTCAAGAGCAACTTGTTGGTCAGAGACTTCGTCATATATAGACTTTCCAGTCTCAACCACAGACCGGTTGCGGAATCCTCATCGGCAACCTCCGCGATAATCTCGTCTCCAAACACAGCATGATCGTCGAGAGCGCATTCTCTTCCTGTACCATCAACTCGGACGGCTCGAGTGCCTTCGCCCGCTCTTGATCTAATGGTGCCCAGATGCCTTGCTGCTTCAGAAGGGCGCGCATCTTGATCTGCCATATACTGAATCCATTCTTCCCCGTGAACTTCTTGATCTTCAGATTGTGTGATGCCATCTTACTGGATAATCCTGACGGAACCTGAAGCTCTGATACCAGTTTGTTGCAAATCGCAGAAGCAATCACGCACAAACACGATCAAACAAGCACGACACAAACACAAGGATTTACAAGGTTCACCCGTAAATGGGCTACGTCCTTGGGCGGCGACGATCACTTTCACTATATGGAGAAAGATGTAATACAGAGGATACTGTGAAGGTACATATATGGGATGAGAAATTGGATCAGAAATGAGGACGCAGTATCTGGTGGCCCTGGGGCCCTTTTTATACTGCAACAGAAGAATACCATTTGTATTCAGCAATCCATCCCAACAGCTCCCAGCCAATCAGAAGGCAGAACACATATCAGAAATGTCAGCAATCCTAGCCTAACAGCTCTCAGCCAATCAGAAGGCAGGACACAGATCAGACATATCAGCAATCCTGGCCCAACAGCTCCCAGCCAATCAGAAGCCAGGAAACGGATCAGCCACATCAGCATCCCAACAAGTGGTTAGGATTCAAGTCAAATTAACATTCTCAACGGCGTATCTGAGCTTATGTTTCATGCCATGCTTGGGGAGGGTGTTGCATTGCCGGAGCCATCATTTGATCCTCCCCACGGTTCTGTAGCATACCCAGACGATTGTTCGAATGGCTTGACAAACATGTTTTGAAATTTTATGGGGAACCCATCCAAAGGAGAGAATCTATTTCAGAAGAAAAATTATGGGGTTTTAGGTGATGGTGGGTGTGATAGCTCGGCTATGTCCCTTGACCTGGGGGAGGTGAAGTTTTCTTGCGGTTACCATAGGAGTTTTAAGATGGGTTAAAAAAATGGTTCATCGAAAATAGTTTCTGACGAGCATAATTATGCGCCGCGAATATGGTTTGTCACGATGATTGTGATGCAGGGAAATGGGACAGAAAAGAAGGGATGACGATCAAACCGTACTTCCTTCATCTTTTTACTTGAGGGCACGAGCTTGGAAGATAAACCGGAAGACCTGGGCTTGTTTTTTTTTGGAACCCACGACCTCATGCAAAGCTTAAGCTTTATCGTTTTTTTCTGTTATTCTAATAGAATCAGAATGGTTTGACCCATCGATGTTATAGTCCCGATTTTTGTGGGAAGACTTTCTTCCATTTCCCGGATGTACAAAGGAATAAGTGAGAGAGTGTTCTTTAAAACCTCGACAACCCATGAAATGAGAAGAGAAGCAACCATTGGAAAAGAAGGGGAGGAAAGAAACCAACAGAAAGAAGGGAAAAAACAAACAGAGAAAAGATACTTGTTTTAAATACCATATGTATGTATGCAGTTAGTAATAATTAATGACGTGTGAATTTTACGCAAATACATGTCATTATTTTCTCGAGCTACTACACCAAGGCATCTATCTGACAAGGCTCAACTCAAGTTTGAATCAACATCAACATCGAGTCCAGCTCAAGCTCAACTCATTCTCTCATTGAATGGAATTTGCAAGATTTTGTTAATAAGCATAGATATCAAGTTGAGGTACATGAGTCCACGCATTCTTGTCAATAATGATATTAGGTTGCCCACTTAATCACTTATGGCTCTACAACTATACGGGCCTTCGTTGGCATTCGTAAGCCATCGCCAAAATCGCTCACCAGCTGCCAATGTAAATACGACCGATAGCTGACATTATCAATGGTTTTGGGATGTTTCAAGAAAGTTGAGTTGCAACCGTTATTAATAAATCTGATCATCGACGATTCATGTAACTACGGAGGGTAAGTCATTTTATTAATGGTTAGCATGACAATAAAAAACAAATGCTATCATCGACGGTGAGAAAAACCTCTGACAATTCCTTAACATCTTTGGTGGCTACAATAACAATAATGTTTTTGTAGCTAACCTCGCTAATTATAATAGACGTCAAGGGTAATTACTATTGTTGGCAATCAGTAACTCTCCTTTTATAGATTTTCAGTAACTGCCAAGAATATGTCAAATATTTTTTAAAAAATTAAAAATAATATCCAAAAACCTAACCAGATTCACAAATTGTTAGTTTGTGCATAACCATGCCTGTTTTGACGATAACAAATTTGTACAAATAGCTTGTAGTTAGGTTAATGCAAGGTTGATAAAGACCTATAATATGCTCAACCAAAAGAAGATGAAGCTAATTTTTTTTAGATACATGATCAGTCCCCTACTCCCCTCCTACCTTTTTTCTTATATATTGGAAGGTTTTGGGGTTTGAACCTTGGTCTTTAATTTGGGGGAGTCACTGCTCAATCACCAGACCAATTAGTTGGTTCTAGAAGATCAAGCTAAGAAGAAGAAGAAGAAGAAGAAGCAGAGTGATTGGTTTATAGACCGAGGAACTCAAGATCTTGCTTAAGAAGGAACTCAACTTCAAGATAAGTAAAAAAAAACTTGTAGTACTTGTAATTTTATTTATAGTGATATAATGAGCAACAAACGAGCATTGTTCTGGACTCTATTTTTCATAACGAGCATAACCCCTAGAACCGGGTTCTACAACCTTTTCAAATGATTAAATTCCACACCAATCGGCTAATTACAATTCAAGTCAACTAAATCCACTTTCCAGTAACGTAGTTCTGGACTCTATTTTTCATATAACTAACTCTTTTCACCGTTTGACTAATTCTGAACAATAACGAGAAAAATGGAACGTTGGTCCTTGAAGTCTGTGGATAAACACTTTGAGTCGACTAACCATTTTATCCAGGTGACTACTTTATTTTTCAGTCGACTAATTTTATTTTCAGTTAACTAATCGAAACTAGCTTGCACTATTATTTTATATCCATTGGAAGTCTTCACGTTGCTCACTTTTAAAGGTACTTATCCCTTGCTAACCTATAATTTATGACCCCGAACTACCTTCACACATACACCAAGCGTTAAAGAACACTTACATTATTATTCTTAATCTAAAATTCTTGTGAGGTAATCTAGAGCTACTTCAACATTGTGGCGTTCTTGGAGATCGACATTCATCTTACAAGCGCGATCCTATCTCTGTAATATTGATTTGTTTACTTCTCTTTACATTCCATAACTTTTTTATATTTAAAGTTTGGAGATTGCAATAGCGTACTTATGGTTGGAGTTGTCCATGTGAAACTACTCATTGTAATATGATTGAGTTGCCACAATCTGATATGGCTAAAAGCCAAGGTTCAATCAGGTTGAAAAACTGAGTTGGTTAACTCTAATAACAATCTCTCAGGCCGATTTCCTTATCAAAACTTTGAACGCATTCTCTTTCTCAAGATGTTGTATAATTATTGCGAAGGTTAGCAATCACTATACATTATTTAAGAGGAGTGGAAGAAATAATAATCATTATATAAACATGTGTTAGCAATATATAAACAAATATTGCATTCCTTATCAATTTCAAAAGAAATTAATGATAATACTACAATGAATTTATTTTGTTGTTACATATAGAGTAAGTAAATTACACAAAAGTTCATGAAATATACGTTCCAATGTCGAGTCGGAATTATAAACCGTAATAATCTGTCTATAAAATGTATTTCAAAATGATTTGAGATCGAAAGAAATTGAGTTGATTATTTATTGTTGCATTCGTAACCCACATTTGCTCAAGAGTCATTGGAACAGAATTTATACATCGTTTTTCTAAAACTCGGCCACTATGAAATTAGACCTTCAATTCAGAAACTTTTCTGTAATGTACTTTATATATAACATCGAATGATATAGCAACGAATTCCTCCAAATGCTTCTTATTGTAGGAGACATTAATGTTGTTTATGAGATATGCATATTTGTGCAAAGGTGATTGTTCAAAGAAATAACCCAACCGGTAAAATATCACCAATTTATTGCATATAAAATAGAATATCTGAATGGACCACTTCATCAATAGAAGGCAAAGACAAAGGCAATACAACCAACATATAGTTGGAACTTGGGGGCTCATCAATGACACACATTATATATAGGTGCAAAGATATTCAATGCGGGTACATGCACGGCGATATACGTTCACACGTATACAAATACGATTGATACGGAGATCTTAAATTTTTTGGTAGGTCTACGTGGATGGGCACACACACCCACCCAACTTTTTGGCTCAACTTGATTAGGATTAACTTGTGATCAAGTTGATAGAGAAGGCATTCATTCTTGCACACCTAACTTTAACTCTCTCGGTGTTAGTATATAGATGACCCCGTAGTAGTTTGATATGGATATCCCAAATTTTATCCGTGCTTGCGTCTGTGGTGTATATTCTATTTTCTGGACACCACCATCGCATGCAAATCACGGTGCATTTTTCTTCTTCCTTTTAGGATTTTGAGCAGAGGAAGAAGGGAGGAAACATAACGTGATTTTACAAGGGTTCGATTTGATCGAGGGATAAGGAAGTAATAAAACTGTAGAAAGAGATATAATAGATGAAATGTGTCCACTTATCCTGAGATAATTTATCTCGGGTTAAAGTTCTTTTATCTGTATAGCAACTACCAAGTACTTAAAGTTATATTTCTTTAATAATTTTATTTGTTTTTTATCCTTGCAGTCGAACTTCATGGTTTAACGGTAAAGGAATCAAAGATGTAAATGGAGTAAGATTACAAAGTGTGATGTAATATCAAATACCACATAGAATGTGGTGGAATTAGAGAAGTTTTTAAGGATCGTGATGTAAATTAAAAGCCATATATTAACGATCACTTGATTCTTATCGTTGATGTATGATTCGTTGGGTTTCAAAATGAATATTACAGTGTTCTATAATAAACATTGTAAGATATATTGTCAATTTATATATTTTTTAAATGTATGTAATTATTAAAAAATTAATCTATAACAATAATAACTTACCATCAATTACCAAAATTATAACAACAAATATTATTTTTTGTTAATTAATCTTATATTTAAATATTCATAATGGATATCATATTTGTCGCTATATTCGTTACAAGGAATTATGAAATAATGGTTATACGTTGACGTTTTCTTCTACTCATTGCTAAGTAGCCTAAGTTAGCAATGACTAGTGAAAGTTTTAACGAAAAATCAATTAATTATCATAATTGTAAGAATCTTTAGCAATGAATATTATATTCATTACTAAATAAAAGAATAAAAGTCAAGTTTTAGCATGAATAAGATATTAGTTGTTATGAATGTTACATCAGAAGATATATGATAAAGAATTTTTAAATTACTTATTCTTATTGAGCAATTTTGGGATAGTGAATCTTCGTGGATATTTATTAACACACTCTTGTGCGCAATCAGTTACAGTTTGTACGTACACTTACATGCTCATTTAAAAATTTTGGCAGCACATGTTAAAGCCTATTAAAGGATTATTAAAAAAATCATTACACTTGTACCTTGCAAACATTGCTAATATTATTTCTTCCTTTACCAATTTTATACTCAAATGTCAACTCCAGAAAACATCTATTTTGACGTTTATGCATGGGCATGATGTCTATATAGGTTAAATCGACAGAGAAGATGGTAAAGGGGCTATTAATGAAAATGTTTAAAGAAATCTTTAAAAAAATTAAATTTATATAGTATGCTTCTTCATCTTTCTCCAACTCTCCTTCTTTTTCCTCCTCTTTTCTTCCTTTTTCATTTTTCCGGTTCTCCTTTATTCTTCATGTCGCATTTGTCGGGGGATGACACATGGATTGAAATCCATGGACATCCAATTTGTTATAAAAAAATGCAAATCTTTGTTGCAAGTCTTTGTTCTTTCTTTACAACAATTGCAAGAGCAATAATTCTCTCCCAATTCTCATACATGTCCCGTCTCTCTCAATATTGTGTCCGTCCACCATATTGATCTAGAGAGCTCCGTGGTCATCGCGACGATGTTGTGCTGCCGAGTCGACTGCTCGTGGATCTCCAACTTCTTCGGTGCATCTTGCTCATGAGGAAGGCCAACGATTTCGTGCGATAAAATCAGAAGAATCCGCACTGGGATCTTTAACTCAGATTGTAGGAAGCATGTGTCTCATCCAGGCTCCAACAAGTGCATCCTTCGTCGGATCGAACTTGAGGAAGGAGATCTCTTCGCTTAGAGACAAACACGATCTCAAACATGCTTCAATCTTTACATGGCAGGAGGGTGGCAACTCCCCAATAACAACCATAGCTATCTTATGAAGGAGGAGGGTATTTGGGAGGATCTCATGCAAGGGGAACATAAGGGGTTCATGGAGGAAGTCGAAACATAGTTAAGAGAGGTTAAAATGGCTTGACGAGGAGGCATTAGTCATGGTGGAGGAGGGGACGATTCGGTAGGAAGAGGAGGGTAAGAGAGGATGTGAAGTTCCAATCAATTAACATAAATAGTAGATTGATTAGTATATATTGTACAAATAAAATAAAATAAAAGCCTTAAAATGAAATTGATTAAATATAAATACTATGAGCTGCATCCTTGAGTTCAATGTGTATATACTCCACCTTATACAGGGCATCAATAAATTTCAAATTTAGAAATATTTTCAGGTCATTATGACAAGTTAAAATCATAAATATATAAAATCTGAAAGGATCGTATCAGTCAGAGAAGATCCTTTGCTGTGGTGTTGTGTCTGACGTGGTCGCGTGAGCCGTTCGATCGTGACTCGATCAAAATCGAGCGACGCACATGCCTACAACAGATTCTGCTGCCCTCCGCCTACTATCTGTCCCCCATATCAGTTTTGACGTTATTGATGGAGCGGCACAAATTTCATGCAAAGATTCCTTTTCTATTAGCTTGTTTAGTGTTGTTATATTGTCTGTCCTGATCCTTATTTTAAACCCACAAATGAACACCGATCGGTTATTGACTAGTTGTTAATAGGTGATAAATCAGGAAGATTGGCTTTTTCTCCTACCATTACAATAGTTGTGTGGAGATGATGCAAAGGATTGGAGGAGTTTTATATTAATTAAGATTTTATTATATTTTAGTTTAGTCTTATTTGTAATAATTTGGACTATAAGGTGTGATTACAATTTTTACTAGAGCATCGACTTCATTTCTTTTTTATTTCATGGGTTACATGTTTTAGATTACATACTAAAGCTTGGTTTCTCTATGTTATATTTCAAAAACTAAATGTTTTAAAATCAAAAGTCGTGTACGGAAAAGAATTGTGAATAGTAGATTATGTTAGGTCTGCAGTATATAGCTAGATTCGCATATTCTTATGTTGCATACCACCTAGTGATTGTTAGAATACTAGGTGAATATTTCTGACTTAGCATACATCATATCATTTTCATGATTTTCCTCACCTTGTTGGTGGGGTTTCATTAAAATAAGAGCAACACTTTAATAAACATGCTAAACAAAGTGAAACTTTTCATGAAATAACTTTCCTCATCAAGTGGTTGTACCAAATTAAAACACATGGTCACCACTTGATTTCATGAATTAGTGTTGTTGCATTGTGAATGCACCTATTTATTGATTCATACACACAGGTCACAAGAGCTCTCCTTGCTTATATATTCATGGGTATTCATCTTGATGCGGGTAAAGGAAGTATACATAAATACCGAGCCATACAAATAGCTCTTCGGACTGAGTACCTTTTTTATTTATCAACAGGGAACATATTTGCGTCCCTTCATCGACGATATGGTAGATCACGTCCTTTTGTTTATCGATTGAGGCACTAAGGCCCTCCAATCAATTTTCAAATCGAGTTCAGGCTTAATATATGTAGCGGATATAACATTCATTGAGTATATCGATGATAGAGCATATATGTATGTATGCATGCTGCATGCATGCATGTATGTATATATGTATGTGTATATGAATCTCTCTCTCTCTCTCTCTCTCTCTCTCTCTCTCTCTCTATATATATATATATATATATATAGGGAATAAGGACCCTGCCTCGGGTGGTGCAGGGAGCACCCCGCACCCGGCTTCCTGACCGTGCGATCGCATCCGCGATCGACGGTGCGCAATCTCCCAACCCGCCTTCCTGCACCCGCATCTCTCTCGCGAAACTCGCCCCCCGCACCCGCCTCGCTCTCGCGAAACCCGCCCCCCACACCCGCCTCTCTCTCTCGCCAAACCCCATCACCTCCTCCCAAACCCCACCGCCTCCTCCCAACCCCCATCGCCTCCTCCCGTCGCAGGCCTCCCGCCTTCCCGCACCGGCCCCTAGCCCCACCCGACCCCCCCTCTCTCACCTCCTCCCAAACCCCATCGCCTCCTCCCGTCGCAGGCCTCCCTCCTCCCAATCGCCGGTACTCGCCCCACCCGCACCCGCAGCACAAGTCCCCGCTGCTCTCCCCACGTAGCATAAGCCTCCTGCAGCATGCTCCTCCTTCCCGCTACCCCTCTCCTCCTCCTTCTCCTGGATTTGCTACTCCCGTGCGTATTTCTCATTTTTTTTCTTTTTGTTCAGATTTGTGTTCTTGAGTAAGAAATATATTGTGAGATTGGTTCTGTGTATTCATGCCTGGGGGAAGACAATCGTATCGTGCCCACCATGAGAATATTCATTGTTCCACTGTCATAAATAAGAAATACAATCCACATGTATCTCATATTTGGATCGGATCCTTTGCAGTGACTTTGTAGTTGCTATAGTTTCAACTGTTCTTACCACCTTGAAGTGGAAATTTTCGACCTGTAAGAATGTCTCAGAAGAAAAAAAGCATTCTTCTTCAGGAAACTAACATACCAAGGGAGTGGGAATCTGGGATGCAGCTTGTAAATATCCAGCATAGTAGTTCTTAGATTTTAGTTTGATCAGAAATATGTTGAATTGCAAGTATATGGAATTCAAAGTGATTACTTTGAAAAGTCCACGTAGAAGTTGGTTTTGAGGATTGATTTTTGGAAGATGAATGTATTAAGAATCACTTTCAAACACAATCTCCATGTAATTTGATTATTCATATCCATGACACTTTGCTAGCATGAAATTGTTGTTCAAGAAAACTCTGTAGTGAATTTTTATGTTTTTTAGCATGGTGGACAGAAGGCAGAGGATGTGACAAAAATGTTGTATGAATGTGGAATCACATATTTGGATTTTTTTAGGTGAAATGCATGCTAAAGACTCGCAAGAAATGGCTCACACTGTCATCAATGAAGAGTGTGTGATTTTGGACCATCATTCTACTGATCAAGTCTTGTGTGTAGAAACAACATCAGCCGAGGTGGGAGAAAGTGTTGATAAACCATTTATTGGCATGAAATTTCTTCAGATGAAGATCTGGTTGCATTTTACAATTCATATGCACGAACTACGGGTTTCTCCATACGCAAACATAAAATGCGTAGGTCGGAGCGTGCAAATCTTCCTATTGGTAGAAAAGTAGTTTGTTCTAAGCAAGGATTTAAAGATTTGAAGGACAAAAGAGATGAAGGAAGAGAGGTTAAGCGCAGACGTGACACTAGAGAAGGCTGCCAAGCTCACATTTATGCCTCGGTGGATGATGAAGGGACTTGGGTGATTCGAACTTTTCAGGAATCACATAACCATGTGATGACAAGTCCATCAAAAGTAGAGAAGTTATGATCACATAAGGATATTTCATCTTGTGCGAAGGGACTGATTGACACTTGCACTATTGCAGGTTAGGTGTTGATGAGCCGAAAATCCTATCAATCCGGATCAGGTCAATATAAATCACTCTCGGGTCATTACGACCCGGATCGACAGAGAACTCATCTCAACAAGAAAAATTATGGAACAGACCACCAAACAAAGACAAAAATCAATAAAAATAAATAGTGGCCCCGGCTATGAGATTAGCCTGGTGTAGCACCTAGGGTCGGACTCAGGGAGCGTGGATTGACCTTGCGGCCTACGAAGTAGACGAAAACAAATAAAATAAAAACAAATTATTTTTGGTGTATTTTTAATATTTTTATATTTTTTTGGAATTTTTAATTATAAAGAAAATAGTAAAACAAGAAGAACAAGCAACTTTCAACAATTATTTAATTACTCTAAAATGCTCAAAAAATCAAACAAAAATGTTTTTATGATTTTTATATTTTTTACTATTTTTTGTGAATTTTTGATAATTTTCTGATTTTTATGGAATTTTATAAAAATAAAATAAGGCAGAAATCAACGCAAACTATCCAATCAAGCATCTACAACCATTTAAAAATATTAAGTGGTTGTTTCAAGGCCTGGAAGTATTT
The DNA here is from genome assembly GCA_037367405.1 of Ottelia alismoides. Taxonomy (NCBI): domain Eukaryota; kingdom Viridiplantae; phylum Streptophyta; class Magnoliopsida; order Alismatales; family Hydrocharitaceae; genus Ottelia; species Ottelia alismoides. The sequence goes on from JAZKJV010009277.1 coordinate 1,087,792, forward strand.
TTCCTGTGAAGTATGAACAAAAAGAAACAATCAGGAAAAAAATTTATTAATTTTTGGTTTTTCTATGTTTTATTAAAATTTTTATAAGTTTTTCAGTGTTTTTCAATTTTTATTGTTTTTAGGAATCCAAAAATGACCAAAATTGGTTAGAAAATCAAACACACCAAAACACACAAAATATAATTTTTTGTAATTTTAAAGGTTTTTTTATATTTTTTTGTGAATTTATAACTGGACAGACAGAAAAACAATGGTTTTTGAATTTTTAAAAATAATAAAAATGCTCAAAAATGTACCAAATTTTTAGTGAAAATTTTACACAGTGGTAGGAGCCACTGTCCAATTTTCACGAAATTTGGACTTGATTTGATATTTTATTAAAATAAAAAACAACCAAACAGTGCACAAGGACCTATCTACAAATAAAACAAATTGTAAGGGGCAAAATGTAACACGGTAAAAAAGCTTAGGGCCAAAAATGCAAAAATATCCACTAAATCACGTGTCGATGTACGTGCACAGTACACACAGGGACTATAATGCAAATATCTAAAACCAGAAGGTCCTTGATGCAATATTTACAAAATAAAAACAAGGTGACTAAAAAATTACAGGACTAAAAAGTAACAACTAAAAACTAAAGGGCCTACGGGAAATTTACCATTTTATTATTCGAGGGGCTGGATGAAGACACGTGGATGATCGAACGGTCTGAAATAGTGGCGTCGCCCCGAAGAAACTCCTGCTCAGATCGAACGACCGAGGGCCTCCCACGTGGAGGATCTGACGACTACGATGCTACGTGGGTAAACCCTCGCTAGATCAACGGCTCTGAAGAGGGCATGTGGAGATCGAACGGTCCAGAGTCACGGGTGCCTCTCCTCTGCAACGGACGGTCCTGATCAGTCCTTCAGTGGATCTGATGATGACTGCTTCCTCGCGGATGAACGCTCAAGATCGAAACTGGCGAGTGGGGGCCGATCGAACGGTCGGGGAAGATGCTCCAAGAACTCGTCGCCGGCGAGTTTCGCCGGCCTCGTGCACGCGCTGGAATCGTCCTGTGCTGCTGCTAAGATGTGCAAAGGCTTCGTCTCAGTGATCCGCAGCTCGTGGATGCCTCCGATGAGGCCGACGACCACGATGGTGGCCTGGCGACGGCGGAGGAGGGAAGCTGCTGCGCCTGAAAGATCGGACCCCTCAGACGGGTCCCTATCGACCTGCAAAGCAATGCAACAAGCTCCTGGGTCGAGGGCAAAGTGCCTCGACCCGGTTAGGAGCGAAATGGGTGAAAGATGCATCGAGGCGAAGGTCCTCCGGCGAGCGGCGGAGGAGGAGGACCGAAGTCCCTGCTCCGGGGCAAGTCATGATTGGGTGGCTGAATGAAGAAGGTGGAGAGAAGTATGGAGAAGGTGGTGGTGTGGTCGGATGGACAGATGGTCGGTCGGAGGTGGTTGTCGGTCGCGGCGGAGCTACAAGAACAGTAACCTAAAATCTACGTTCTACGCTAAACTACAAGCTAACAGAGCTACCTGGTGGATGCATTCGACTGGGCTGGATCTCGGGGAGCTCCGGGGGTCATTGCCTCAAGGGGGCATCGAGTCCTGAGGCTGAGCACGCTCGCGACGGTGCACGACGGTGGAAACGCCGGATCAGAGGATTCCCGGCTGCCCGAGCCTCACTTCCACTCCGTCTCGCTTGGCTGTCACTCAGGCGAGGTGGAGGAGTTCCTTGGCGTCGAGGGGGGGGGACCAGAGATGAGTGAAAAGGCTGCCGGAGATGAGACTTTATTTGGCTAGGGATCCGAGAAGATGGGAGTCGGGCGACCAGATCGGACCGCGGATCCCCAAAACCCACCCCGGGCGTGGATCAGGGATGAACGAGGGTCAGATAGAGCCCGGGGTTTAGCGATTTGGCTATCGAATCGAGTGGCGAATAAATGGAGAAATCGGGTCGGGCGACAAGATCCGGAGAGTTGTGGTCCAGGGGGGGAACTGACCGGGGGGTCAACATCCCCCGTGGACCAATGGGAAGCGGCCACGTCAGAAATAATTGGAAATTAAATTTAAAATAGTAAATGGTCGAATTATGTAAAACTCAAAACATAAAAAATGTTTCTTTTATTTTTAGCTATTTTTTTGTGATTTTTATTTATTTTTTTGAAATAAAAATTAGGTATTTACATTATTGTATTTTTTATTTTGATTTTTAATTATTTATTTTTGTACATTTTATTCCTAATTTTATATTTTATTTATTTATAGAATAAAATTTGGAATAAAAAGGTATTTTTATTTTATTTTTATTAATTATTTGCAAGGGTTAAATAAATACTTTTATTTATATACATATATGGTATATATACAATGAAGGAAATTGATTTTATTTTTATTTCTTTTTAATTTATTTTTATTTTTATGGTTTTTATTTTATTTATTTACACTATGGAATATGGAATATATATAATTTTTATTGGATTTTAATTTATTTATTTATAGGGAGAAATAAATAGATAAAGGGTTCTATGTACATGGTGAATATAGACAAGGGTGAAGGCATTTTTATTTTCTTTTTAATTTTCCCATTTTTATTTTAATTTAATATTTACAAATATTTACAAATAAATACAAACCCATTTTTATTTTTATTTAGAGGAAAATATTTTTATTTATATATAGGTATATTTACACACATGAGCTTCCTTATCTCTCTCTACTTGGGTTTTTATGTGGTAAGGCCCATGATGAGCCCTCCCTTGGGATTAGGTCGCTCAATATTTATTTAAATATCTCCCTCTTTTTCTTTTGTTTCTTTATTCTTTTTTTATGCACAAAAACATGCTAAATATTTAATTTTACATAATGCATGCTTTTTGACAATTATTTGTGTTTACAGGAATATACATGTGTTTGGCAAAGGTTTTGTAGCTAAAATAAAAGAATAAAGAGTGATGAATGGGTATTCATCACCCCCCTATACTTAACTTTGCTAGTCCCTTAGCAAACACTTATTTGAAAAAGAAGTGAAAAAGAAAAGGAAAAAGAAAAAGAGGAGAATATACATGGATTAATGCTGATAATTAAACGTGCCTTCATTAAATTGAAATATGGAGCTCGATCAGATCCTTGAATTATTGATGTGTTGGAACCTTATTTGGACTTAAGTTTAAAACTCAACAGCCTCTAAGATCCACTAATCTATAATCAAGACTCCTCAACAATCCAGATCAGAACAGGTCTACATACACAAACCCTGAAGACTATGAATCTTTATTTGTTTTGTGTAAGTGAGGTAAGATCTCCACCTTAGAAGTGGCAACTTGACAACCCTCCCCAACAAGGTAACTCTATGACCCTAATCTGGCCACTCTTTCCTCGAGGAGCGGGGTATTCCCTTCTAAGTTCAAGTTCAACCGGCTCAAGAAGAGAGGGAAGAAGAGAATGGACCATGGCCAGTGTAGCCATGTATCCTTGGGAGCTCAACCAGTGTAGCTAAGTCTCCCTGCTGCAAGCTACATAAAGTGGGACATGAATCTCAAGCTTTGCTTATTGCACTATATACATACTCCGGTGGGATTATCATTTTCTATCAGACCCACCACTTTTTTTGGAGTTATTTTCTTTTTGCATTTTTTTTCAAGTGCATCTATACAACATATACATGTGCAACATATATACAAAAGGAGTTTTTCCTCTTGAGCCAGTAGACTATCCCTCTTTTGAAGCTTTATTGCAACCCACAACTCCTGTCGTTAGACCTCATGGCAACCAGACCAAGTTGAGACACACTTCCTTCACTAAAAGAAGAAGAGAGGTTTCGCCTAGAAGTACTACCCTCATATGCTACCCCAAGTCAAAGAAGATTGCCTCCTCACCACCTCATCCGTAGAGAGCTCGGTGTAAAGTGCGGTGTCCAAGTAAAGCCATTGTCTATATGAGTCACGTGTGTTGTTAAGTGCTCTACTTAGGCTCATTGAGATGACATGTGATCATAGCCTAGTGGACTCAAAGAATTAAGTCACTATGGACCTGAAAAGCCTTAACCCTAAGCCTTATAAGGTTCCTCTTAGAATTAGGTGGATTAAGATCTTAATCAAGCTCCATTTCCCAATTTAATTCCAGGGTAGTTTAAATGTCAACTATAATCCAGGAAAAACTATATACATATACACAAAGATGCTATTTGCACAATATTTACACAAATGCAAAATTTTTGAAAAATGTTTTGAAATCATGGATGTATGCATGAATGCAAGTTTTGCAAAATATTTACACAAATTTACACAAGGTTTTTGCAAACTTTTGATTTTCAAAACATTTTGGAAAAATTTTGTACTATATACATAATTTTGATATGAAAATATTTACACAATCTTTACATAAAAAGTTTTTGAAAACATTTTTACAAAAATAATTTGTATACTAGCTATGTATGTGCAAATAAAAGAATGATTATTTACATGGAAATTTTTTTAATTTTTATGGATTTTTATGGATCTTTGGTTTTTAGCAATTTTTATTTATTTACACACTCACACAAAGTATGAGTTATGGCTAAAGTATATATGAAATATATACACACCCTCCTGTACTTAGCTCGAACAATGTCCTCATAGTCAAGAGCGATGAAGAAGACATAACTCGTGCTTAGTATAGGGAAGTGAAAAGGAAGGTTATATACAAAGACGAATGAATAGAAAATGAAGAGAACCTCGGCTTTTCCCCCTATACTTAGGATCAAATAATCCTAAGTATAGCAGGTTGTACACAAAGGGAAAACCGAGTGGTGATCAAATAATCCTAAGCATCGGGTCTACCCCCCCCCCCCATACTTAGGGTGAAATATCCCTAAGTATAGGCAGCAAAACAGGGGTAGCAAGACACGAAGAAATCAACAAATATATACAAGGTGAGAGGGAATCACTCCCCCTATACTTAAGGTGAAGAACCTTAAGTATAGGCAACACAACAGAAGTGATGAAATAGAACGGAAGAACAACCCGGTGTTTCCACCCCCCTATACTTAGGATGAGGAATATCCTAAGTATAGCAAAGATAATCTAAGCGAGACCTGGGGTGAAAACAAGAACGGAACAAAGAAAGATCAAACTAAGACAAAACACGTATATACAAAAGAGTTCAATGTTGAGGTGCCTCTCAACAAGCGCTAGTTTTTACGCCCCTAGCTGTGCGCAAAGGCTAGGATAAATCCGTATCAAGGTTCAGGACGACATCGGTAAGTCGAATGTCGTACTGTCGTCGCAGTCTCGATATGAGAACATCGACTAACTCAAAAGTGTAAAGAATGACACCCAGGTATGCAATCAAGCGGGTGTCTGCTACCAGCCAGGGATATGGAAGTATGTGATCGGGACCCGATAGCACAAAAGAAATCATCGGCTCTGGATCAGACTGGAGTGGAATTGTGGAGCCGAAGAAGTCAAACATGGAGAAGGATGGATCAGTCATGGAATCCTCCACGTCAATCAATGTCTCAAGAAGGTGTGGATAAGTAGGATCAGGAGACTCTCTAAGAAGACTGATATCCGATGCATGAAATAGAAGCAAATCATGCAGATCATCGAATATCTCCAGGATAGGCTCATCCTCGCGAGGGTCGTCGAGGTGAGAATACTCAGAATCAGAAGGATCTGAAGACTCGGTTTCGTGCTCCATCAGATCGGGGACACTCTCAGAAGGTGAAATCGAGTACTCATCGAGTGTGGCATCCTCCCCCAGATAACCCTCAGGGAGAAATGCAAGATCAGAGGTGAAAAGTAGAGGATCAGGATCTAGAAGAGCATCTGCGCTACTGTCAAGTATCCACTCGGTGCATGATAACCGCGATTTATCGAGGGTCTAAATATGTCGCTGTGCGACCCACAATAAACCGTGATTAATCAACAATTAACCCACACTAAGATCAACAAATTAGAAACAATGTGGAGTTAAAATTTATTTTTAACTCTGCACAAATGGTGTATAGTGTCAAGTATGTAGAGAGTTCGAACACAGGGAGCAGACAGTGTAGTCCAAGCAAATGAATGCACAAGTGTGTGAGTGTGTGAAGTGTCTACACTAAGCAAGCAAGCAACTACAGTTTTTGTGGGTTTTTAATTTTTAATTTTTTTTTTAATTTTTAATTTTGTATTTTGATTTTTGATTTTCTGATTTGTATATTTTATATTTTATAATTTTTTTATATGCTTTTTCAATATTGGAAAGTAAAGGCAATATAATAAAAGGCAAGGTAGAATATTTATAAAAATGCACAAAAATGTTCAAAAATTCAGAAATAAAATATTTTTAGTCTTTTTAGGGTTTTTTACTGTTTTTGTGATTTTTGGGGTTTTTCAAGTTGTTTTTGGTGTTTTTAAATATTGAAATAAGGCAAAACAGTGCAAATAAGGCTGGCTGTGAGTAAAATGTACTTTGAAAATATCAACCAGTACTCAAAATAATTCACACTATTTTTCTAATAAAGAGAATACAATAAGTGACAAACAGAAGCTGAGTTTGTATTTTTTGGATTTTTCTACTATTTTATATATTTTTTTGAAGTTTTTGAGTGTTTTTAATTTTTTTAGTGTTTTTCTTTTGAAATTTTTAATGATTTTTGGACTGACACTAGAATAGGGTAAAATAGACACTAGGTGAATTTTTGGGAATTTTTGGAGGTGTTTTGATATTTTTTTGGTATTTTCTAAGCTAGACAGTACACAAAAAGGCTGTTTTTGATTTTTAATAAATAGGAGAATAAAATAAAATCAAAAACTAAATAGGTGGCGTGAAAGTACACCTATTCAGAAACTTAAATCTATTTTTGTGGAATTTTTGGGCTTGAAATGATCACTCAAACAAATACAACAAGCATCCCAATATTAAACAGGCCTGGCAGGGGTAGAAATGCAATATTCAAAACTTCCAGGGGCATACATGCAATTTCCACAAAAATATTGAACTTAATATTCACTTTCTGGAACCAAAATGTAAATACAAAAGCCGCTGGGGCACGCCTACAAATTACCCACCAAGGCGCGTGACTTGCACGCGCCTGGTGAGGGCTTGGACGTAATATCACAAAAACCTGGGGGCTTAGTTGCAAAATAACCTAAACTTTTACACTTAACGCCAAAATTTCAGGACCAAAAAGAAATACCCAAACGTACAGGGGTTCCTCTGCAAAATGCCCACCACCTCACGTGTACAGGTCACGTGAGGTGACGTGGCGAGGGACCCGAACGCAAATATCAAGAGTCTGGGGGTCTCTTTGCAAATATTACAAAATATTTAAACTACCAAGGAAAGTTTATCGACTAATAAATAAATACAAAAACGACGAGGGTGTGTATGCAAAATACCCTCGACGCGACGCTCCGATGATGACACGTGGCTCGAATCCAACGGCTGGGGCGACGAGGCGTGATCCGACGGCTGGATGCGATCCACTTATCCACGTGGCGCACGATGAGCGGCCGATGACGGTTCGTGGATGCACGGCTGAGATTAGAACGCTCGAAGACGATCTGACGGCTGAGGCTTGGTGCGATCCAACGGTCACGGCTTGATCTGGAGCTGCGGCTCGATCAGACGGCGGGGAAGCAAGGAGGAAGAACGGGGAAGAAGGCCGGCGAAGGCGAACTTCCCCGGCTCAGTTCTCGCTCCTCCGGCGATGAATATGCTCCAAAATGGAGCTGCAGACTCCTGGGGTCGTCCACTTCCTCCTGGGGGCCTCAAAAGTACACGGCGATGGCCGTGCTGCTCGCAGACGGTCGGCGGAGCTGGAGAGCTCGGCCGAGCTCCGGCGAGCCTCAAAATCGCTCCCAGGCGCGATTCAACGTGCGTTGACCCTGCAAAAAGAGTTAGAAGGTCCAGGGCAAAGTGCCTAGACCTTTGGTGGACCTAAACGAAGCGCGAGGTGGAATGGACGTCGGTGGCCGGAGTTGCGCTCCGGCAAGGACGTGTGATCGGGCGATTTAAGCGATGGATCTTTGATTTTTTTGGGGGTTTTTAAAGCCTAAGCTAACAGGAATAAAATGCAAAAAAGGAAGAAGCGGGATGAAGCCCTCGATGGCCGGAGCCAGAGGATGAAGGTTACCTCGACGCCGGCGGTTGGCGGAGGTGCTGGAGCTTCCCTCGACCTCGTTCGCCCTGGCTGAGAAGCTCGCGGCGGAGCTGTCACCTCCGGCAAGACTTGGAGCGCAAGAGAGGCGGAGAGGGGTGGACCAAGGGGACTCAAGTTTGAATTCAAAGATGGGGGTCGGTTATATGCGGTTTGACTCAGTGGCTGAGAAGCTCCAAAGATCAAGGTGCCCTGATCGCCTCAGTGATCCAAAGTCCAAGGTTTCACTTGGACTTGATTCACTGCATAACGAGGAAGAAAAGATGCGAAGAAATCATCTCAAAAAGATGCAAGGCACGGCTGGAAAATCTCGTCAAAGATGGGTGAAAACCCAGGTCTGACAGGCGGTAGGTGGGGGAAGGCAGGCAGTTGACCTAGGGTCAATGCTGACTGCCTCCTGGTTGGTCCACGTGGACCAACCAGGAAAAACCCCGCGAAAAAGTTTTGAAAATTCAAATTAAAATAATAAATGCTCGAATTAAATAAAAGTTATAAAATAAAAAATGTTCAAAATTTTATGTAGTATTTAATTCTGATTTTCATTTATTTTTATGACTTTTATTTTTACAAGTTGCCTTTTTAACCCTATATAGGTATAATACCTATGTATTTTGATATTTTATTTTATTTTATGTATTTTTAATCTTATTATTTTTATTTATGATTTTGTAAAATTATAACATACTTTTATATACATAAGTATATTTTTATTTTATTTTTCTGATATGTTTTGTATATTTAATAAAATACAAGTATGTTTCATATAGGTATATATATAGGTAATGTATCTATGTATTTTATTTTTAAGTATTTTATTTTTGTTTTGATTTAGGTTTTTATTATTATTTTAATGTACACAATTATTATAAGTATTATTTACAACATAAAAATATAAAATTATAAAAATAATAAATAAATAATAAATTGAATATTTTAATATGTACAAGTATACAAGGAGGGTCCAAAAGTCAACTTTCAAACCGTAGCTCCGCCAAATGCGAAACCACCACCATTAATTAGATTATTTTCTTCTATATACAATTAAAGGTGAGTACGCTGCATTTGGAGTTTTTATTTGTGAGATACGGGTCTGGGAAGTTGGCATTCTGGATTTTTATTCAGACCATAACTTTTTATCTGTACATTATTTTTCTGTGAAATCAATTTTGTATTTTTCTTTATTAAATTATCTACAACTTTCATGTACAAAGTTTCTTGATTTGATGTATAAAAAGTGGAACCAAAAATAGGTCCCAAAATGAATAAAGAATGAGTAGAAAGTATAGGTGTTTTATCTGTGTTTCTGACCTTATCTCCCCCTACTTTATTCCTTGTCGACCTATTCATCAAGATGCCTAGGTCTCGGGGGTTTTGGGTCATAAAATATTTACAATATTTTATTCTTTTTCTTTTCTTTATTTATTCTATAATTTTGGCCTTAATTACAGTGATTTATACACAATCTGAATGCACATGCATGAATGCTAAGATGCTTGATTTAAGGCTATTTACAGGCATTTGCTAGGGTTTTTGGTGCCAAAATGATAGAATAAAGATGATGAAATGTGGATTCATCATCCCCCTATACTTTACCTTTGCTAGTCCCTAGCAAACACTTATGCAATAAGTGCAAAAAGAAAAGAAAGAAAAGAAAAAGAAGAATGTGGATTTTATTCGATTATCAAACTTGTCTTCGCAAAATCAAAGTTTGGAGCTTAAGTCGGACCTTTGGATTTTTAGTGCGGGCGGAACCTTAGTGAGAACCGTGTTTGAAATCCAACAGTCCCTGAGAATCCCAAAACTTCTGCTCAAGTCTCCTTAATAGCCAGGTCAGAAATATCTCAATTCATACGCAAACCCTTACGACTATGAATCTGACTCGTACAGTGTAGGTGATGGTGGCTCTCCCCAACTAGAATGACAAATAAACTGACTTCTCCAGTACGACAACCCAATGATTCCCCAATCCAGCAACTCCATCCTCGAGGAGCGGGGTATTCCCTTCTAAGTTCAAGTGGCAACCAGCTCAAGAGGAGGGGGTGAAGAGAAGAATGGACGGTAGCCAGTGTAGCTACCTATCCTTGGATGCAAGACCAGTGTAGTCAAGTCATCCTGCTGCAGGCTCACATGATATGACTTTGGAACTCAAGCTTGCTTATTGACTTTGTATATACTTTGCAGGCTTTTTATTTTTGTACATGCCTGAACATTTTTTTTTTGAATACTATATACAGCAGCATTTACATCAGGAGTTTTTCCTCTTGAGCTAGTAGACTATCCCTCTTTTGAAGCTTTATCGCAACCCACAGCCTCCTGTCTTTAGACTTCCTAATCACTGGACGGGTTGGGGTGCACTTCCCTCCCTAGAGGAGGACAAATGTTTCCACTTGTGTGCGTCTCATACCGGCAAATCCAATCCCCTCACCACTCCAACTGAGTTGAGCCATGTGAAAGGTGCAGGTGTCCAAGTTAGATCATTATCAACAAGAATCGTGCGTGTGCTCCGAAATACTCTACTTAGGCAGTCAAGAATCCATTGAACCAAATCTCGTTATCCTCAAAGAATTAAGTCAACTAGACCTGAAGTACCTCAAACCCAGTTCCTATAAGGTTCCTGTTATTAGATAGATTTTAAGGTCCAATCAAGCTCCAATCTTCGGATTTTACTTAGACTTGTTCAACTATCAAACTCAATCCGAAAAATGCGAATGCTATGCAATGCAATGCAGAAAATATTTTTGTGATGCAATTTTCAAAGATTTTGAACTTTTTATGGGTTTTTGAAAATATGATGCATGCATATGCAGATGCATTTTTTGTATTTTTCAAAAAGATTTTTCGAATGTTTTTGGATTTTAGTTTTGCAAATGTTTTTGGGAATTTTTGAAAACAAAAGATTTTGGCTGAAAACTAGGTTAAAATATGTACACGGGAGTGCTTCTTTTATAAACAAGAAGTGGATTTTAAGAATTTACAAGGGTAAGTGGTCAATTTTATACATATATACATAAGCTGGATTTTGGTGTGATGTGTATATTCCTCAAACTTATTTTGAAAACAAGCTTTCACACAATTTTTGAAAACTATAGTCCAAAATAGTTTTTACAAACATTTTACACACATTTGAAAATCATTTTGCAAAGGCTTTTCAAAACAGTATATATAGGTTTTTCAAAACATTTTTGCAACCATTTTTCAAACCATTTGCAAATCATTTTTCAAACATTTTATTTCACACAAAGAAAATAAATTTTACAAACCACACATTTTTACAGGTTGAAAACACGAAACAAAATATTTTCACCTGATTTATTAATCAGTAAATACAAAAAGAATTTGAGGAATAACCACATCTTTTTATTAAGGATTTTTAATGAATTTTAAAGAATTTTTAGCCATATTTATTAAGAAAATACGAAAGTACGAGTTATGGCTAAAGTATATACGTAGTATATACGACCCCCCTATACTTAGCTTGAGCTATGTCCTCATAGATCGGAGAGAAAAGAGAAGACATAACTCGTACTAAGTATAGGAAAATCTAAAGAATAAAGGAATGAAGTAATGAATTGATGAATGAGAAGTTGACCGTCCCCCCTAAACTTAGGATCAAAATAATCCTAAGTATAGCAGACTGTACACAATGCAGGGAGGGTCAAGGGTGGGAATGAACAGATCGTACTCAGATTGTCTCCCCCTATACTTAGGGTAAGATATCCCTAAGTATAGACAAGAAGAGGAGACAATGGAGAGGATTGAAAAGAATAGAAAAACTCGGGGTGCCAACCCCCCTATACTTAGGACAAAGTACGTCCTAAGTATGGAAAACTGTCTACAAAGGCGGCACCTTTTTGATAGATAAAGAAAATAGAAAAGGAAAAGAAGAAAAGAAGAAAAGAAGAAAATAAATCAACGGAAACAGAGTGATATGAACAGATGGATCTGTACAGCGGAAGATAGAATTGATCACCATGTATGAGATGTAGATGATGAGAATCAAAGGACACATCTCATACCAGAAGAATGGGGGCAACGTCAATGGTCGGCGGATCATGATCAAGATATAATTTCAAGCGTTGACCATTGACGCGGAAGGTAGAGGAAGATGACGGTTCGGATATGTCGATGCTTCCATTGTCATGTACCTTCCTGACCACATACGGTCCTTTCCACTTGCTCTGCAATTTCCCTGGGAATAGTTTTAGCCTGGAATCAAACAACCATACTCTCTGATCTGGCTCAAACTGTTTATGGCTGATATGTGAATCATGCCATGTCTTTACTTTCTCTTTGTACTGTAGGCTGTTGGAGAAGGCTGTATCTCTCAATTCCTCCAGGGCTGCCAATTCTGCTCTTCTCTGGTCTCCTATACTCTCGGGATCTAAGAGTAACTCAGTAACTGCCCAAAAAGATTTGTGCTTGATTTCCACTGGCAAATGGCACGGCTTGCCATAAACGAGACGAAAGGGAGATGTCCCCAATGGATTTTTGAAAGATGTCCGATAGGCCCACAAGACCGAGTCCAAAAGCTGTGACCAATCCTTTCGGTCTGGGCGGACAACTTTCTGCAAGATAGTCTTTATCTCCCTGTTCGATACTTCGGCAAGACCATTAGTCTGAGGGTGATAAGGAGTGGCAACCCGATGGTCAATGCCGAACTCGTCTGCAAGGGCCCTGACTTTGTCATTGATGAAGTGAGACCCCCCGTCTGAAATCAAGACTCTAGGTACACCGAACCGTGAAATGATATTTTTCCTCAAAAATTTGCAAACGGTTTTAGCATCTGCGGCTCGGGCGGGGATGGCCTCAACCCATCGGCTGACATAATCTACAGCGAGCAAAATATGCTCGAATCCCTGACTCTTAGGAAATGGGCCCATGAAATCAATCCCCCATGCATCAAAAACCTCACAGAAGTGAATGGGTTGCATGGGCATCATGTCTCTCTGTCCGCAGGTTCCCATTTTCTGACAGTCAGTACATCTCTTCACGAACTCATCAGAATCCTTGAAGAGAGTAGGCCACCATAGGCCGGATTGAAGCACCTTCTGTGCTGTCCTTTTTCCAGAATGATGTCCTCCTGCCTCAAGCTTGTGGCAGTATGTGAGGACGCTATGCTGCTCTTCTTGAGGAATGCACCTCCTCCAGATACTATCCCCTCCTTCATGATAAAGGACGAGATCCTCCCAATGGTAAAACTTGGCCTTAGCTAGGAAGGTCTCAAGTTTCTGCCTGGGCCAACCCTGAGGGACTGTCTTGGCAACAAGATAGTTTACAAAGTCAGCATACCATGGGAGTGAGGTGACAGCCAAGATCGCCTCGTCTGGAAACGTTTCAGTGATAGGTGCGCTGGGCTCAGGTTCCTCAAGATTCTCCAATCTGGAGAGATGATCCGCCACCACATTCTTGACTCCAGGCTTATCCTTAATTTCAATATCAAATTCCTGGAGTAGAAGGATCCATCTTGTGAGACGTGCTTTGGCATCCTTCTTGGCCATTAGGTACCGGATGGCGGTGTGATCTGTGTAAATTGTCACTCTAGATCCAAGAATATATGATCGATACTTATCAAGAGCAAAAACGACGGCCAGCATCTCTTTCTCAGTTACAGTGTAATTCCGCTGCGCGGCATCCAACGTCCGGCTGGCGTAGTGAATTGCAAAGGGTGAACCATCCCTCCTCTGTCCAAGCACAGCCCCAACGGCAAAATCTGAAGCATCCGTCATGATCTCGAATGGGAGAGACCAATCGGGTGGCTGAAGGACAGGAGCTGAGACAACCATATTCTTGAGAGTCTCAAATGCCTCAAGACACTTATCATTAACAATAAACTCGGTGTCTTTGGTCAGCAAATCAGTTAGCGGTCGGGCAATTCGACTGAAGTCCTGAATGAACCGTCGGTAGAAACCGACATGCCCCAGAAAAGACCGTAACTGACGCAAGTTGGACGGCGGATTGAGTTTTCTGATGATGTCCACCTTAGCCGGATCGACCTCCATGCCCCTGTTGGAGACGATATGACCAAGGACCGTCCCTTGAGTCATCATGAAATGACTCTTCTCCCAGGATAAGACTAGATTAACCTCTATGCAGCGCTTCAGCACGCGGTCTAGGCAGTCAAGACAAGCGTCGAACCCGTCGCCATAGACCGAGAAGTCATCCATGAAGACCTCTAAACAGTCACCCACCATGTCCGAGAAGATGGACAACATGCACCTTTGGAATGTCGCCGGAGCGTTACATAGACCAAAGGACATCCGTCTGAAAGCATAGGTCCCAAACGGACAGGTGAATGTCGTTTTCTCCTGGTCTTCGGGCGCAATGGCCACTGATTATACCCAGAGTACCCATCAAGAAAGCAATAATGACTCTTCCCGGCTAGCCGCTCGATAATCTGATCAATAAATGGTAGCGGGAAGTGATCCTTCTTGGTGGCCTCATTCAATCGTCTGTAGTCCACACAGACCCTCCAAGAAGTTGGTACTCTGGTAGCGATCTCCTCTCCGGACTCATTGACAACTGTAGTGATACCCGTCTTCTTGGGTACCACATGGAGTGGACTAACCCATTTGGAGTCGGAGATGGGATAGATGAAATCAGCGCTCCACCACTTGGAAATTTCTTTCATGACTACGTCTCGAAGATTCGGGTTCAGCCGTCGTTGGAACTCACGCGACGGCTTAGCGTTATCTTCAAGATAGATGTGGTGAGAGCAAAGATTTGGGCTTAGCCCGTGGAGATCAGCTATACTCCAACCGATTGCCTTGCGGTTTCTTTCAAGAACCTCCATCAGACGAGATTCTTGTTCTCCAGTCAAATCTGCTGAGATAATGACTGGGTGCATTTCTGGCTCTCCAGCAAGGAATCTGTACTTCATTGACTGCGGCAGAGGTTTCCTTTCCGGACAACTGGGAGGTGGCAGATCTGGCTTCTGATAAGTCTGTGTAAATGCTACCAGGTCTGCATGGGAGAACTCTCGCTCTGCATGAATTTCTGACGAAGGGCGGCATGGTGGATCATCAATAAACTGCACTGGCTCGCACTCTGTCATGGCTGTCGGCTCTGAAGGAATCAGACAAGGCAAATAATCATCAAAATCATCCCAATCAATGTCTGAATCCGAGGGATCAGAAGACGATGAGCAAGATTGAAATTCTTCAGCACCACTCATCACAACACTGTCAGCTTCAGATATATCCTCATCCAGGGATGTGCTATCCCGGCTCTCGATTGCCATGAGCTTGAGATACAGTGAATCTGTAGGCAAGGCGAGGGTCGGTGCTACAGGATCTTTCCAGTTGGATTTATCATCAGTCATCTCGAAATCACAAACCTGGTGGATGTCTAGCTCCTCCTCTGTCATCTGCTCGGCCTCGCTGGACTGCTCTGAGCATTCTGCCTCTCTGGCTCTGATCTCTTCGATCGTCTCTATTTGTATGGTTTCGCCCTCTACGCGAAAGCATACCTTCCCACTGTCATGGTCGGTCACCGCCTTGGCTGTGGCCAAGAATGGACGTCCGAGAATGATGGGGGCATCAGTTACCGCCTCAGGGATCTCCATGTCCAACACAACGAAGTCCACGGGGAATTGCAGGCCCTGAATGGTAACGACCACGTCTTTCAATAACCCCTTCGGCCTCTTAATCGACCTATCAGCAAACTGAAGGACGGTTCTGCTCCGAAGAAGAGGGCCAAACTCGAACTGCTTGAGTAAGGCTGCCGGAAGGAGGTTAATTGAAGAGCCGCTGTCTAATAGAGTACGATCAAACTGCTGCTCCTGAATCTCGCATCTGACATAGGGAGCTCCTGAGTCTGGTCGCTTGGCTGGCAATGTGTTCTGAATGGCGCAGCAAGTGTTATGCGTGAGCATATGGATTTGATCTCTATGCCTCTTCTTCCTTCGGACAGTAGTTGTTTCTTTCAAATTCTTCTTGAAGAAGGGGATATGCTCAAACGCTTCTCGTAGAGTCAGCTGAATGTGAAATCTGTCAATCATCTCATTGCCGAACTCTACCTGTTGGTTCTTTTTGGGATTTTCTTTTTTATTCCCCTTCGCTCGGCGGAGTGCCTCAGGGAAGGGGATGGTAGGTGACTCCTCAGATGGAGGTCTAGGAATCGGTCCCTGTGCCTGTGAAGATGGAGAATCCATACAAAAATCATCATTCAACACATATGGATCCGTAATTTGAACAGAAACCTTTCCTTTATTCATATTTTTGTTTTTGTTTTTCGTCCCACAGTCTCTAGATACAAAATGTGGTGACATCACAGTTGGCTCAACAAAAGTGGATGTGGTGGCCTCAGTACCACCACTAGCACCGGTCTTTGCGGCATCAGCACCGCGCTCTGGTTCATCTCCCAAAATGGTGGCTTCAGCACCACCGTCTGCATCTGGTATCATGACGGCATCAGCACCGTCGTCCTGGACTCCATCTTTGGTGGCATCAGCACCACCGTCTTCACCATCATCATTAGCGGCATCAACACCGCTCCTCTGCTCCTCTGGCGCTCCTGATTCTGCATTTGGTTGTCGCTCAGAAGAGGCGCCGCCGGCTGGCATCCTACCGCTCCTAGTAGTAACAAAATCAGCATCATAATAGGAATAAGATATGTCATTCAAATCATCACTAGGAGAGGTGTCCTCTGTGAACTCTACCTGCTCAGATTTTCTTTTCAAATTATTAGGGTTCGGTTCGATCTGAGCGGGTATGGCGGCTTTGCCTTTGATAATATCCCGCATCTCCTGCCGGAACTCATCCATTTCTTGCCTGAAAGATGCTCGCTGTTCAGATAGCAAGCGGGCAAGATCATCAAGGGCTGGGTTCTCATAGGCTGGACCCTGAGAACCGGATGTCTGTCCCTGCTGGACATGGGGATGCTGCTGCTGGTATTGCTGCTGATATTGGGGGGGAGGCTGGGCATAAGAATGCTGAGGCGGCTGACGCTGCCTCCACTGCTGTCCCTGATAGGCGGGACGAGGACCACTGTGGTATTGCTGGGGCTGGTTGTACTGGGGCTGCTGTGGCTGGCTGCTCTGCTGTCCTTGAGCAGGAGGATGCTGTTGGGATGAGGAAGCTCCATTACCCCAATGGAATCCGGGGTGATCCCTACGGATTGCGGGCTGAGGGTAGCGGTCATACCAAATCCCGTTGACTTCCATCAACGGTTCCTGCTCGAAGGAGGGTGGAGGGAGAACTGCCAGTGGCTGCTCCGGCTGATAAACCACCATCTGAGTCTCCTGAGATGGCGGTTGCTCTGGATGGTACTGCAACAATGGAACCGGCTCCGCCTGGATATGGTTCACCTGGCGGTATGAGGTGGAGGCCTGGTTGGGATTGTTGTTGATGGAAGCAACCTGTGACCTGGGAGGCTGTTGTGAATGGGCCTGTGCCTCCTGAATACAGAGAATCTGAGTTTTCAGGTCACTCATTGTCTTTGTGAGAAGGTCCATCTGGGCTAGACCTTGGTTCTGCTTTTTCTCGAGGATCTCCATGCGGTCCAGCTTTTCACTGATAATGCCCATGTCGGCTGCTGCTGATTCGGCTTGGGCCGCGGCTACCGACGTTGTGCTAGGACCGGCATCGATGCGGGCGATCCTCTGAAATGATCCCGCTCCTTGCGGGGGCTTCTGCTGGGTGTAGACTCTGGCTTGGGTCATCACTGTAGAATTTTCTGCCATACCTTCGTATATGGCCCAGACATCGTCTTCACCTTTGGAAAAATATGATCCACCGCAAGAGGCGTTCACAAGCCACTGCAGCTCCGGTGTCAGCCCACAGAAGAAACTCTGCACCAGGTGGGGCTTGGAGATATCGTGATGTGGACACCGGTCTATGAGCTCTCTGAATCGATCCCATGCTTCATGGAACTGTTCATTTGGGATCATGACGAAGTTGCTGATCATGGCTCGAGCTGCGTTTGTCCGGCCGAGAGGATAGTATTTCTTCAAATATACGGACCGGAGATCTGCCCAGGTGTCGACAAATCGCCCTAGATGCTTGAGCCAATATGCGGCTCGATCAACCAATGAGAACGGGAAGGCGATCATCTTGATAGTGTCCTCGGTCAACAGCCGATCGTGGATGGTGCTGCATATCATCTCAAATTCTTGGAGGTGGAGGTGCGGCTCTTCGGTAGGCAACCCATGGAACTTGGGTAGCATCTGAATTGTGTTGTGCCGAAGCTCGAAGTCGCCATGGATTGGTGGGAGTCTGATCCACCGGTGAGTGAGGGATGAAGCTGGGTTATGCAATTCCCTCATGATGGTCTGTGGCGGTCGCTCACCGTCTGGGTCGCCTCCTCCTGCATCGGGTCCTCCTCCTCCTCCACCGCCACCGCCCCCAGGTCGGTTTTCTCTCAGCTGTGCTATCTCTCTCATCAGATCACCCATAAATGTCCCCTGGTCACGGATCTGTCTCTGCATATTCTCCAGGGACGCTAGCAGGGAATTGTTGATGGCCGCTTGATCAATAATGAACGGCGGGTGATCGTGATCATCTTGGTGCTCGCCTCTGTCTGCCATTGCTTGGTTCTCTGAAAATGCAAAAGAGGCCATTTCAGGTGCTGTGGAATGAGCCGAACTCTGTGATGCACTGAACTCTGAAATGATTGGACTGAGGGAAGGAGAATGGGAAGGGTGGTCGAGGGGGAACAGGGTGGATGTGAACTCAGGCTCGGAGAGCGGGCTCTCCGAGTTATTCCTAAATGAATAAGGAGGAGTGCTGGATAGCGGTGCCGACAAGGTCGGCCTAAGAGATCTCCGTCCCATCATCTTGATTGTTCGGAATGGAGCAGGGAAGATGCAAGAAAAAGGAGAAAATGAGATGCAACAAAATTTTGCACAATTGTGCGGTTTTTTTGATCTTGACCTTAATAAATCTAACAATCAAACACAAAGCAAGGGTAAGTTCACCAACTCAACTCGTGAAGCCGTGAAGGTTCGGCTTTTATCTTGTCAGTTTTAGCTTGTTTTTCAGGCAATTATCTTTTCACGAGTCCTTAGAGCGCTACGCCTATAGGAGAGAGAGTACTGCTGGGAGAGTGTCCCCGTACTTGTCCTCCTCCTGTGTAACCTGTAACTTGCGCTTTTTGAGGTCCTTGTAACCCTTCCTGGATCCCTACTCAGCCAAAGAAAAGAGGGAGGAAGCCGATAGGCGAAACCGATACTTCGGACCTCGCTCGCAACGGAATCACCCGTGAGCGTACAAGGTCCTACTCGGACGCAGCCGATGAGACAGACACACCCGTGAAGGCGTGGCCTAAGCTCGGTACTTCAGACAAGGTCGGTGCTCTCACAATAGAGAGTCACCAATGGCGACCAAGTCCTACTCGACTACGTACGATAGTAGCGCCAATACTTCGGAAATCCAGGCGATACACAAGGCAGCCACAAGTTGGGTTTTGGGCTCTAATCCTTACGAAGCGCTCACCTCACTGGGAAGGAAACCTTCCTATGAAACCTGAAAACAAGTGAGGGTGTTACTCTCCCCAAGCAGTGAATCCAATTACCGATTTTATTATGGTCAAGTTTTCTTTAGCAGTCCCTTTTTTAATTTTTTTGGTGTTATCGCTTCTTTTGAGTCAATTCAAACAAGCGCCTAACGTTTTTGTATTTTTTTCCTTTATCCTACTTTGTCCAAAAACAGAGGGAGAATAGAGTCGGAAAAGCCGTGCAAGTTGACACCAAGGTGGAAATCTCACCTTTGTGCCTAGATGATGCGTGCAAAGTAAGAGGACTTACAGCGAATCCCAGCTCTCTCCATGCGGGATGCAAAGCAGAATATTTAAACCTAATCTATATGACGAAATGCAACGGAAATCGTCCTAGAACAGGCAACTGCTAGCGATAGAACCACAAGCTAGCTAATAACTTCTAATCCGAGTGTCCGGTCTTGGCTCACCCCTCCTCTGCCCAACACATTTGGAGTAGGAGAAAGCGCTTGTTCGGGTGTGAGCTCGCGGCGCGTGGATTTGGAAGCTACTCGCTAACTGTTTAATTAGTCTAAGTCCAAAACGTATCTATAGGTGCATGCAAAGATAATTAAGTGTTTGGACCTATTCTAATCGAGTCAAGCAGACCTAGATCTAAGAGCTCAATCCACAAAAGAAAATGAAAAATAAACACAAAACCGGAAAATGACAGCGATGAAAACGCGGCAAAACTGCGGTGAGCCCCCGGGTGAACAAACACCCGGAAGTTAGGCCCGAATGTCTAAGTCCAAGTCCAAGGTACCTGTATTATTACAAATTAAATAGAATCACTCTCTCACAAAATAAAAGAAAAGCTAACTAATCACTCTCTCTCTCACTCCTTGCTCTCTCCTGCTGGCTTGGCTAAAGAAAAGCCGGCTCCACGTCCCAAGGTTGCGTCGGTCGCCTAGGCGATCCGCCTCGCTCCGCGGTCCCTCGCAGGAAGACAAGAAAAGAGATGGTCAGATAACTCAATCAAGATATATCAAAAATGTGAGAAATGGAAAACAATGCTATGGTAAACAATCACACAAACAGACAAAAAGTGAACTACAAGCTGTTGCTCCCCGGCAACGGCGCCATTTGATAACCGCGATTTATCGAGGGTCTAAATATGTCGTTGTGCGACCCACAATAAACCGTGATTAATCAACAATTAACCCACACTAAGATCAACAAATTAGAAACAATGTGGAGTTAAAATTTATTTTTAACTCTGCACAAATGGTGTATAGTGTCAAGTATGCAGAGAGTTCGAACACAGGGAGCAGACAGTGTAGTCCAAGCAAATGAATGCACAAGTGTGTGAGTGTGTGAAGTGTCTACACTAAGCAAGCAAGCAACTACAGTTTTCGTGGGTTTTTAATTTTTAATTTTTTTTTTAATTTTTAATTTTGTATTTTGATTTTTGATTTTCTGATTTGTATATTTTATATTTTATAATTTTTTTATATGCTTTTTCAATATTGGAAAGTAAAGGCAATATAATAAAAGGCAAGGTAGAATATTTATAAAAATGCACAAAAATGTTCAAAAATTCAGAAATAAAATATTTTTAGTCTTTTTAGGGTTTTTTACTGTTTTTGTGATTTTTGGGGTTTTTCAAGTTGTTTTTGGTGTTTTTAAATATTGAAATAAGGCAAAACAGTGCAAATAAGGCTGGCTGTGAGTAAAATGTACTTTGAAAATATCAACCAGTACTCAAAATAATTCACACTATTTTTCTAATAAAGAGAATACAATAAGTGACAAACAGAAGCTGAGTTTGTATTTTTTGGATTTTTCTACTATTTTATATATTTTTTTGAAGTTTTTGAGTGTTTTTAATTTTTTTAGTGTTTTTCTTTTGAAATTTTTAATGATTTTTGGACTGATACTAGAATAGGGTAAAATAGACACTAGGTGAATTTTTGGGAATTTTTGGAGGTGTTTTGATATTTTTTTGGTATTTTCTAAGCTAGACAGTACACAAAAAGGCTGTTTTTGATTTTTAATAAATAGGAGAATAAAATAAAATCAAAAACTAAATAGGTGGCGTGAAAGTACACCTATTCAGAAACTTAAATCTATTTTTGTGGAATTTTTGGGCTTGAAATGATCACTCAAACAAATACAACAAGCATCCCAATATTAAACAGGCCTGGCAGGGGTAGAAATGCAATATTCAAAACTTCCAGGGGCATACATGCAATTTCCACAAAAATATTGAACTTAATATTCACTTTCTGGAACCAAAATGTAAATACAAAAGCCGCTGGGGCACGCCTACAAATTACCCACCAAGGCGCGTGACTTGCACGCGCCTGGTGAGGGCTTGGACGTAATATCACAAAAACCTGGGGGCTTAGTTGCAAAATAACCTAAACTTTTACACTTAACGCCAAAATTTCAGGACCAAAAAGAAATACCCAAACGTACAGGGGTTCCTCTGCAAAATGCCCACCACCTCACGTGTACAGGTCACGTGAGGTGACGTGGCGAGGGACCCGAACGCAAATATCAAGAGTCTGGGGGTCTCTTTGCAAATATTACAAAATATTTAAACTACCAAGGAAAGTTTATAGACTAATAAATAAATACAAAAACGGCGAGGGTGTGTATGCAAAATACCCTCGACGCGGCGCTCCGATGATGACACGTGGCTCGAATCCAACGGCTGGGGCGACGAGGCGTGATCCGACGGCTGGATGCGATCCACTTATCCACGTGGCGCACGATGAGCGGCCGATGACGGTTCGTGGATGCACGGCTGAGATTAGAACGCTCGAAGACGATCTGACAGCTGAGGCTTGGTGCGATCCAACGGTCACGGCTTGATCTGGAGCTGCGGCTCGATCGGACGGCGGGGAAGCAAGGAGGAAGAACGGGGAAGAAGGCCGGCGAAGGCGAACTTCCCCGGCTCCGTTCTCGCTCCTCCGGCGATGAATGTGCTCCAAAATGGAGCTGCAGACTCCTGGGGTCGTCCACTTCCTCCTGGGGGCCTCAAAAGTACACGGCGATGGCCGTGCTGCTCGCAAACGGTCGGCGGAGCTGGAGAGCTCGGCCGAGCTCCGGCGAGCCTCAAAATCGCTCCCAGGCGCGATTCAACGTGCGTTGACCCTGCAAAAAGAGTTAGAAGGTCCAGGGCAAAGTGCCTAGACCTTTGGTGGACCTAAACGAAGCGCGAGGTGGAATGGACGTCGGTGGCCGGAGTTGCGCTCCGGCAAGGACGTGTGATCGGGCGATTTAAGCGATGGATCTTTGATTTTTTTGGGGGTTTTTAAAGCCTAAGCTAACAGGAATAAAATGCAAAAAAGGAAGAAGCGGGATGAAGCCCTCGATGGCCGGAGCCAGAGGATGAAGGTTACCTCGACGCCGGCGGTTGGCGGAGGTGCTGGAGCTTCCCTCGACCTCGTTCGCCCTGGCTGAGAAGCTCGCGGCGGAGCTGTCACCTCCGGCAAGACTTGGAGCGCAAGAGAGGCGGAGAGGGGTGGACCAAGGGGACTCAAGTTTGAATTCAAAGATGGGGGTCGGTTATATGCGGTTTGACTCAGTGGCTGAGAAGCTCCAAAGATCAAGGTGCCCTGATCGCCTCAGTGATCCAAAGTCCAAGGTTTCACTTGGACTTGATTCACCGCATAACGAGGAAGAAAAGATGCGAAGAAATCATCTCAAAAAGATGCAAGGCACGGCTGGAAAATCTCGTCAAAGATGGGTGAAAACCCAGGTCTGACAGGCGGTAGGTGGGGGAAGGCAGGCAGTTGACCTAGGGTCAATGCTGACTGCCTCCTGGTTGGTCCACGTGGACCAACCAGGAAAAACCCCGCGAAAAAGTTTTGAAAATTCAAATTAAAATAATAAATGCTCGAATTAAATAAAAGTTATAAAATAAAAAATGTTCAAAATTTTATGTAGTATTTAATTCTGATTTTTATTTATTTTTATGACTTTTATTTTTACAAGTTGCCTTTTTAACCCTATATAGGTATAATACCTATGTATTTTGATATTTTATTTTATTTTATGTATTTTTAATCTTATTATTTTTATTTATGATTTTGTAAAATTATAACATACTTTTATATACATAAGTATATTTTTATTTTATTTTTCTGATATGTTTTGTATATTTAATAAAATACAAGTATGTTTCATATAGGTATATATATAGGTAATGTATCTATGTATTTTATTTTTAAGTATTTTATTTTTGTTTTGATTTAGGTTTTTATTATTATTTTAATGTACACAATTATTATAAGTATTATTTACAACATAAAAATATAAAATTATAAAAATAATAAATAAATAATAAATTGAATATTTTAATATGTACAAGTATACAAGGAGGGTCCAAAAGTCAACTTTCAAACCGTAGCTCCGCCAAATGCGAAACCACCACCATTAATTAGCTTATTTTCTTCTATATACAATTAAAGGTGAGTACGCTGCATTTGGAGTTTTTATTTGTGAGATACGGGTCTGGGAAGTTGGCATTCTGGATTTTTATTCAGACCATAACTTTTTATCTGTACATTATTTTTCTGTGAAATCAATTTTGTATTTTTCTTTATTAAATTATCTACAACTTTCATGTACAAAGTTTCTTGATTTGATGTATAAAAAGTGGAACCAAAAATAGGTCCCAAAATGAATAAAGAATGAGTAGAAAGTATAGGTGTTTTATCTGTGTTTCTGACCTTATCTCCCCCTACTTTATTCCTTGTCGACCTATTCATCAAGATGCCTAGGTCTCGGGGGTTTTGGGTCATAAAATATTTACAATATTTTATTCTTTTTCTTTTCTTTATTTATTCTATAATTTTGGCCTTAATTACAGTGATTTATACACAATCTGAATGCACATGCATGAATGCTAAGATGCTTGATTTAAGGCTATTTACAGGCATTTGCTAGGGTTTTTGGTGCCAAAATTATAGAATAAAGATGATGAAATGTGGATTCATCAGTGCACCAGGCTGCATCATCATTGGGAATGTGGCTCTCGGCAATCTGGAAGCAGGAGAAGGTACTGGTCAACACCGCGGAGGCTGTAAAAGTATCTGCGGTTGATCCTCGCTTTGCGGCAATGCTGGCTGCCAACTGGTCCTCAGCAAGTGTATCTGTCTCAACAAAGTGGAGGACAACAGACTCCAATATGGGACTATCTGTATCTGTACTCTCAAAGTGGTGTCCCATATCGAGCTGAAGCTGCTGGGCTGAGTCCTGGTAGTTGTCACACCCGAGAAGTATCTCTGCAGAAAAGAAGCTGACTCATCCGGGACTGGAATCTGAAGTGGCTGATTCGATGTCTGTAGTAGCGGGTGCTCCTCCGGCTCCTGGAATATCAGAAGATCTGATATCCAAGACTCGTCAACTGGGAACTCTGGGGCTGACTCGAACTCTAGCTGGAAGACCAATGGGAACTCGAGTAGACTCTGGGTCCGAACCTCTGCTGCCGCAGTCATCTCATCTGTACTCTATGGTGCTGCATGATCCAAGTCCTCTGGCTGGTGTGTAGAAACTATCTCCTCATGTAATGCAACACATAACACTGGTACTGCATCGTCCGCACGTGTTGTTCCGACTACGGCATCTCGTGAAGAAGATCGCTGTGAAAGTAAGCTCGAGATGGTATCTAGTAAGTGAATGTCGGAACTACGGTGTGAACCGCCACATGTGGTAATCACCAGTGCTATCTACTCTGCGGTCATCCCCCGCATGGAGATCTCTATCAGTTCTGTCAGTGGAAGTATGTGGTCTGGAAATCTCCTTAAGAGGTCAAGAAACCTCGGCCATGCCTCATGCAGTGGCTCCTGGGGGTCAACTGAAAACTCGGTGATCAAAGACCGCATCAACTCTGCTCTACGCAGGGGGAAGTATCTCTGTAAGAACTCTCGGTGTAGCTCTCCCCACGTATCGAATGTCCTCCCCAATCGTCGGTGCCATCTCATGGCTCTGTCATGAAGGGTGAATGGGAAAGTCCTCCTCATCAGCTCCTCTGCAGTGATATCAGAATATCTCTGTGCTCTGCAAAACTCCTCGAATGCGGACAGGTGAAGATAAGGCTCCTCGTGCGCCTCCCTTGAAAATGTCGGCAGTCGCTGAATGAAATCCAAATCCAAGACGAATGGACCTAGTGTAGAAGCTGACTGAGCTCCATGTCCTATCTGCTCCGTCATCAATCTGGGATAGGATCTATCTGACGATCTCCACTGCTCTCTCTGATCTTGAACGGAGTGCACTCTTAACTCAGCAACGGCATCGTCCGGGTCTCGCATCTGCTCTATCTGATATCCTCGGACGCCTCGTGCAACATGCCCAGAGTAAATAGAGGGATGAGGGAGGGAGCGGGAGGTTGGTCGGAGATCCGACCTCCCTAGAAGGTGGACTGGACTGATGGTCAGATAGTGAAGAAAAAGCCGCAAGAGTCGGCTCGAAGTGAGGGGGATCCATCATCCAAGGGTATAGGAGAAGAAGAAGACTGAAGGGAGGGTGGGTAGAAGAGATGAAGGAGTGGAGAAGGGGGAAAGCAGAAGGGATCTGGAAATCACACAAGATGAAAAAGCAAACCCTCGATTCACCTACACACACGAGCTGAAGACCGAAAGGGATCGGTCAATTATCTTGTCAATTTTATTTTAGGTGATCATTCAGTCTATCAAAGCGATTACGTGAGCTGAATAGGAATCCAAATTTTTCTCAACCGACTGTCCTGTATAGAAAGCCGGTAATCAGTCAAGAAAAATTGGATGTAGCTCTATCCTAAGGTACGTGTCACTCTCTCGCTCATCCAAACCAAACAAGTGGGGGTTACTCTCCCAAGACAAATTTTTAATGAGGTGTCTTCTAGGTCAAGTGTGATTAGCAGTCCCGATTTTATTATTTTTGTTTTTAGGTATTTTCAAATAAAAAGAAATCGCCTAACGAATTTTTCTGTTCTCCTGATTATTAAGTCCAAAATCAGGGGGGAGAAGTCGAAAAAGCTGACGCACGAGAAAATCAATGATGCATGTAGAGTGAGAGATGCGTACCTGACTCTAGCAGTCTACATGCAAAATGACATGCGCATAATTTAAAGACTGAAAATAAACTACCTAAATGGTGCAGGCGGAAAACCGAGCCCTAAACAGCAATTCTACTCGAAAGAACGACTAACCGACCACCAGCCTCCAATCCCAAAGTCCGGTCTCGGTCCACCCCTCCTCCTCTCGACAAATCGAGTTCAGGAGCAGCGCTTGGCTGGGTGGGTTGTGGCACGTAGGCTCGAAGGTAGTAGATCGACTATTTTACTAATCTTTTTATTATAGGTCTAATTACCGATCTATAGGGACAGGCAGATATATTAGGGTGTTTGGATCCTAATTATTACGTCACAATCAAGCAGAAAATCATAAGGCTAGGGGCTCGAAAATCCGCGAGAAACCGAATAAGCAGTAAAGAAAGAAAAGCCGCAAAAAAGCCACGTAAAAACCGAAAAGCCTGCGGGGTCCCCCGAGCACACCGGTGCTCGGCGAAACAGACCCAGAGAGTATCTAAGAGTCCAAGTGTCCTGCTGAGTGTCCTGTATTATTACAATTATCCAAATAATGCGGGAAATAAAAAACTAAACTAAACTAATCTAAAAGCCGCACTCGGCTGCCTCCTCGCTCTCTCCTGCGGCTCCGTGCAGAAGGGAGCCGCCTCGAAAGCCGTGGTTGCACCGGCTCCTCGAAAGTCACCGCCTCGGTCCTCGGGCCCTCGCAAGAAGACAAACGAGTGTCAAACCATATAAAATAAGGCAAATAAAGCAGGTAAACTAAAATAACAGGAAACAGGATATATATGCAAAGATGAGAATAAAAATAAACAAGCAAAAACAAACAAAAACAAAAATAAAATAAAAGAAATAAAAATAAAATAAAATACAAAATAAAGGAAAAATAAAAAGCCGCGAAAAGCCGCGGGCTACAAAAAAGCTGCGAAAAGCCGCAAAAAAGAAAACAAAATAAAAAGAAAAATAAAACGACTACTAAGCCATGCTCCCTGGCAACGGCGCCATTCTAATGAGCCGAAAATCCTATCAATTCGGATCAGGTCAATATAAATCACTCTCGGGTCGTTGCGACCTGGATCGACAGAGATCTCAGCTCAACAAGAAAAATTATGGAACAGACCACCAAACAAAGACGAAAATCAATAAAAATAAATAGTGGCCCTAGCTATGAGATTTCTCTGGTGTAGCACTCAGGGTCGGACTCAGCGAGCGCGGATTGGCCTTGCGGCCTACGAAGTAGTCGAAAACAAATAAAAATAAAAACAAATTATTTTTGGTGGATTTTTAATATTTTATATTTTTTGGAATTTTTAATTATAAAGAAAATAATAAAACTAGAAGAACAAGCAACTTTCCATAATTATTTAAATACTCTAAAATTCTCAAAAAATCAAACAAAAATGTTTTTATGATTTTTAAATTTTTTTACTGTTTTTGGTGAATTTTTAATAATTTTCTGATTTTATGGAATTTTATAAAAATGAATTAAAGCAGAAATCAATGCAAACTATCCAATCAGGCTTCTACAACCATTTAAAAATACTAAATGGTTGTTTCAAGGCCTGGAAGTATTTTTCCTGTGAAGTATGAACAAAAAGAAACAATCAGGAAAAAGATTTATAAATTTTAATTTTTCTATGATTTATTAGAATTTTTATAAGTTTTAAAATATTTTTCAATTTTTATAGTTTTTAGGAATCCAAAAATGACCAAAATTTGTCAGAAAATCAAACACACTAAAAGACACAAAATATAATTTTTTTATAATTTTTAAATGGGTTTTTATTTTTTTTGTGAATTTTATAACTGGACAAACATAAAAACAATGGTTTTTGAATTTTTAAAAATAATAAAATGCCAAAAATGTACCAAATTTTTAGTGAAAATTTTACACAGTGGCAAGAGCCACATGTCCAATTTTCACGAAATTTGGACTTGATTTGATATTTTATTAAAATCAAAAACAACCAAATAGTGCACAAGGACCTGTCTGCAAATAAAACAAATTGTAAGGGCCAAAATGTAACACGGCAGAAAAGCTTAGGGCCAAAAATGCAAAAATGTCCAATAAATCACGTGTCGATGCACGTGTATAGTACACACAGGGACTATAATGCAAATATCTAAAACCATAAGGTCCTTGATGCAATATTTACAAAATAAAAACAACGTGACTAAATAATTATAGGGCTAAAAAGTAACAACTAAAAACTAAAGGGCCTACGGGAAATTTACCCTTTTATTATTCAAGGGGTTGGATGAAGACACGTGGATGATCGAACTGTCTGAAACAGTGGCGCCTCCTCGAAGAAACTCCCGCTCGGATCGAAAGGCCGAGGGCCTCCCACATAGAGGATCTGACGGCTACAATGCTACGTGGGTAAACCCTCGCTGGATCAACGGCTCTGAAGAGGGCACGTGGAGATCGAACGGTCCAGAGTCACGGGTGCCTCTCCTCTGCAACGGACGGTCCTGATCAGTCCTCCAGTGGATCTGACGGCGACTGCTTCCTCGCAGATGAACGCTCAAGATCAAAACTGGCGAGTGGGGGCCGATCGGACGGTCGGGGAAGATGCTCCAAGAACCCGTTGTCGGTGAGTTTCGTCGGCCTCGTACGCGCGCTGGAATCCTCCTGTGTTGCTGCTAAGATGTGCAAAGGCTTCATCTCAGTGATCTGTAGCTCGTGGATGCCTCCGATGAGGCCGACGACCACGGTGGTGGCATGGCGACGGCGGAGGAGGGAAGCTACTGCGCCTGAAAGCTCGGACCCCTCAGACGGGTCCCTATCGACCTGCAAAGCAATGCAACAAGCTCCTGGGTCGAGGGCAAAGTGCCTCGACCCGGTTAGGGGCGAAATGGGTGAAAGATGCGTCGAGGCGAAGGTCCTCCGGCGAGCGGCGGAGGAGGATGACCGAAGTCCCTGCTCCAGGGCGAGTCAGGTTGGGTGGCTGAATGAAGAAGGTGGAGAGAAGTATGGTGAAGATGGTGGCGTGGTCGGATGGACAGATGGTCGGTCGGAGGTGGCTGGCGGTCGCGGCGGAGCTACAAGAACAGTAACCTAAAATCTACGTTCTACGCTAATCTACAAGCTAACAGAGCTACCTGGTGGATGCATTCGACTGGGCTGGAGCTCGGGGAGCTCCGGGGGTCATTACCTCAAGGGGGCGTCGAGTCCCGAGGCTGAACGCGCTCGCGGCGGTGCACGGCGGTGGAAACGCCGGATTAGAGGATTCCTGGCTGCCCGAGCCTCACTTCCACTCCGTCTCGCTCAGCTGTCACTCAGGCGAGGTGGAGGAGTTCCTTGGCGTCGAGGGGGAGGATCAGAGATGAGTGAAAAAGGCTGCCGGAGCTGAGACTTTATTTGGCTAGGGATCCAAGATGATGGGAGTCGGGCGACCAGATCGGAGCGCGGATCCACAAAACCCACCCCGGGCGTGGATCAAGGATGAACGAGGGTCAGATGGAGCCCGAGGTTTAGAGATTTGGCTATCGGATCGAGTTGTGAATAAATGGAGAAATCGGGTCGGGCGACAAGATCCAGAGAGTTGTGGTCCAGGGGGGGAGTTGACCGGGGGGTCAACATCCCCCGTGGACCAATGGGAAGTGGCCACGTCAGAAATAATTGGAAATTAAATTTAAAATAGTAAATGGCCGAATTATGTAAAACTCAAAACATAAAAAATGTTTCTTTTTTTTTTAATATTTTTTGTGATTTTTATTTATTTTTTTGAAATAAAAATTAGGTATTTACAATATAGTATATTATACATAGGTATATACATTATTGTATTTTTTATTTTGATTTTTAATTATTTATTTTTGTACATTTTATTCCTAATTTTTTATTTTATTTATTTATAGAATAAAATTTGGAATAAAATGTATTTTTATTTTATTTTTATTAATTATTTACAAGGGTTAAATAAATACTTTTATTTATATACATATATGGTATATATACAATCAAGGAAATTGATTTTATTTTTATTTCTTTTTATTTTATTTTTATTTTTATTTTTATCGTTTTTATTTTATTTATTTACACTATGGAATATGGAATATATACAATTTTATTGGATTTTAATTTTATTTATTTATAGGGATAAATAAATAGATAAAGGGTTTTATATACATGGTGAATATAGACAAGGGTGAAGGCATTTTTATTTTCTTTTTAATTTTCCCATTTTTATTTTAATTTAATATTTACAAATATTTACAAATAAATACAAACCCATTTTTATTTTTATTTAGAGGAAAATATTTTTATTTATATATAGGTATATTTACATACATGAGCTTCCTTATCTCTCTCTACTTGGGTTTTTATGCGATCAGGCCCATGTTGAGCCCTCCCTTGGGATTAGGTCGCTCAATATTTATTCTAAATATCTCCCTCTTTTTCTTTTGTTTCTTTATTCTTTTATTTATGCACAAAACATGCTATTTATTCAATTTTACACAATGCATGCTTTTTGACAATTATTTGTATTTACAGGAATATACATGTGTTTGGCAAAGGTTTTGTAGCTAAAATAAAAGAATAAAGAGTGATGAATGGGTATTCATCAGTTGCTTCCAAGATCTCCAGTGTTTTGAGTGCCTCTGGTGAGAAGAATATTATGAGTCAAGTTTGCATTGACCACATCAAAGTCAGTCGAAAGAACAATCTTGGTCATGAGAGTATGGCTGTTGTTAGATGTTTTGAAGACAAGATGACAACAGACAATGAGTTATTTTTCAAAGTTGATCTTGATGAGAATATGACAATACGAAGTGTCTTATGGGCTGATGGACGATCACGAGCTTCTTATTTGCGTTTTGGTGATATGTTAGTGTTCGACACTACATACAGAATTAATAAGTTTATGGTGCCTTTTGCACCATTTACTGGTGTCAATCATCATAAATAATCAACATTATTTGGATGTGCTTTGTTGGCAGATGAGACGACAGAAACCTTTATTTGGTTATTCCGTACATGGTTGCAGTGCATGAGTGGCAAGTTTCCTGTTGCAATAATCATGGACCAAGATCCAGCTATGCGTGAAGCTATTACTATGGTATTCCCTACAACTGCACATAGATTTTGCATTTGGCATATCAGAAAAAATGCATTAAGTCATCTACATCAATTGAGATGTGATAAACAATTTGAACATGAATTTGAAAAGTGGATATATGGAAGTCAAACTATTGATGAAATTGAGGATCGATGGGCAATTTTTCGGGCAAAGTACAACATTGCTGAAAAAAGCTGGCTTCATAATATGTATGAAATGCGAGAGATGTGGATACATGTATACCTGAAAGATGTATTTTTTGCAGGAATGTCTTCGACACAACGTTCGGAAAGTGTGAATTCATTTTTTGATGGATATGTCCACTCTCACACACCATTATCAGAATTTGTATTACAATATGAAAGGGCCCTAGTGGCACGTCGTGAGGCTGAAGAAACTTCAGATTTTTCAGCTATGACTAAAAAGGCAACATTGTGGTCTGACCATCCAATGGAAGTACAAGCTTCTACCTTCTACACTCCCGCAATCTTCATGGAGTTTCAAGATGAATTTAAGAAGATTATTAATTGTGTTCACCAAAAAGTTGCGAAGAATGATAATATTGTTAGGTATGAAATTTATTTGCGTGCAAATAAACATCGAAAATATTTGGTTGACTTTTTCCCAAATGAAGGCAGATGCGCATGCTCGTGCAAGAAATTTACATCTGAAGGTATCCTTTGTTGGCATGTTCTTTACACTTTCCAGAAGAAGGATTTACCTGAAATACCCAACGAGTATCTACTTGGAAGATGGTCAATCGAGTCTAGATTTGTGGGTGCAAGAAAGGAGGATGTTGGTGATGCAAAAGACAATCCAAGCCTTAACATGCTATGGGGATTGTGATCGCTGCATTCCCAAATGTATGACTTGGGAGCTTTAGATGGAAGTAATTTCAAAATTGCTCTTGAAATAGCTGAAGAAGGTTTAAAAAAATGAAGCGATTGGAAGCAAACAAAGTGGTCATCCAACCATCCACTAACGAAGCACTCTCTATCGTCGAGCCAAGAATTACGCATTTTGATATCCGTGATCCACTCTGTGTTAAAGCAAAAGGGAGGCCTCAAAGAGTAGAGAGGATGAAATATGGTGTCGAAGTTTCCACCTCACAAGGCGAAATAAAGAAAAGAACGTGTGGAAATTACGGGATGAAAGGACACTACCAAACGACATGTCCAGAAAAGGTACTATGTGTTGCTTTAACTTTCTGGAATATTGGTTTAATATGAAATGTAATTTGGTTTTTTTGTAACATGAGACAACTAAATGATGTCACTGTGACTACCATTTTCTGAAGCTTGGACCCTGTTTTTGTAAAAGGAAACTACTAGATCAACAACAGTTTTGTAAAAGCTTGGACCATTTCTGGAAGCTTGGACCATTTGTGGAAGCTTGGATTGGTGGCATTCTTTTTTGGATCTTTTTGTTATAGGTAAATTTTGATGTGTAATCAAGTGTACTTGGCCTATTTAGCCTTCAACACTGGAAGCACAATATCTGGCCTATTTTTATCTTACCTCTTAGGCCCCACGCCACTATGATAGACTTAAATTGGCTTCAGACTATTTGATAATGTTGGATAATGTTGTGATTGCTTCCTTACACTATTTGATTTTCTTCGTTGCGGTTAATTTGCATGTGGGTTTGCTGTAAGCATGACTATGATGAAGTTTATCGGGGACACCAATGTGCTGAGTTGAATTTTCATTTGGATGCATATATTTGGTTGGTCATGAGCTGCAGAAGATGTCTCATGCTAAATTTGTCCTCTTTCATGGTGCAGAAGGTTAAAGATTTGGTAGTAGTACTGAAGGCCCCGTTTCCTTTTCAGCCATGTCACTTGACTCGATCACTTGGGAAGATTCATGTGCAATTTTTAGTACCAACCATGCGAGTTCTGAAAATGGGTCGAAGCTGAAGGGTAGTTTATGAAAAATGTGGTTGCCATCTTCAGTATATAAACTTCACCTTGTAGTTTCTGAGGATTTGGTTGTCCTGCCTTTTCTTTAGCCACCAGATTGTTCGTGTGCTTCTGCTTTCTCATGCAAGAACATCTATGACGGTCTGATTGGAGTTCATCCTCCTGTGCAATCTTTGATCCATCACACTACGAAGGAGGTATAGGCAGAAGGGGCACTGATGGATGAGGCCATGTGGGATGGAATCTTGGCTAGAGTGGGAGAGCAAGAGCACAAGAAGAGGTGAAGAGGGATCATGTTTTGCTGAGCAGTTCTGTCAGGGTTGCTTCTGGGACTGGGAGTGCTCATCGGGAGCCATGCAGCTGGGAGAGAGGGACACGGTGGGGGTGCTTGCTGGGAGCTGTGGACGGGGTTGGAGGTGTTGTCGGGTATATCAAATTGATAGTTCACGTCAAAAAGAGCTTCGAAAATGAATTCAATTACTTGTCGCTTTTAAATGTGATAGTATTTTTAAGTTTAGTTTGAGAGTAGATATCATGAGAAACTGATATGATATCATGATTTAAGTGGCTCTTGGAATGTGAGAGAATGATTTCAGATAATCTAGTAATGCCTCACCTCAGTTTAAAGTTGTGTGTGGTATCTTCTTCATCAAGTCCAACTGTGTTCCTAATTTTCTATTTAAAATCCTCCCGACCTTGACATAAATCAGTAGGGTGTTGCATGTGCCACAACAATTTGGCACAACAGGGGGGACAAATAGTCAACAAAAAGCTTCAAGGTACATATCATCACCCAGAAATACTAGGATTTTAGAGTTAAAGCATTTGAGAGTCAGATCCAATAGATACAACCATTCATTTAGAGTTAAAGCATTGCAATTAAAGACGTCAAGGTTTTGTTATGAACTTAGAGGTGCAGCATTCTGAGAACATAAAATACAACTGGAATCTCTAAAATAACTACTTAAGTAGGTAATAATGACATAACAGAGACAATGACACCTACTATTGCAATCGTAATTACAAGGATTAAACAAAAAAGGCGATTCTCAATTCCAGTGAGCCGCTTCTCCATTCTGTCCATTTGCTCCCTTCCTTTGTCCATCCGCTTCTCCATTTTACACAGTTTCTTATTTGTTTCATCCATCTGCTTCTCGACATCGTCTTTAAACGTGTTTATCTGATACTTTAGTTTTATGGTGTTGTGATTGACATCGTCAGCCCAAATAAAGAAATGGCATGAATCTCGTTCTTGTATGACCAAAAAAATGAAATCAGACAACGATATCAACGATATGTCTCATATTATATCTGTTACAATATAAATGTATACCTTCCATTTGGGACATTGTAAAAATCGTCTACCCTTACTGGCCTCTTTCTTAGAGACATATGTTAGTGCTTTCAATCCACAATAGCAATTGACATCAAATGTTGGCTTCCACGATGATCCAGATGAGAGACAATCGCTCATCTTTTGTATAATACCCTACATGATCAAACATTTTTTTACACAAACATTACAATGTCATACATGATTATGAAGCTAAAGAATGAGAAACATGACGGAATTCGTGGGAGTAAAACTACAGAATAACCAACATGTCCAACAATATGTATAACCACGAAGTGGGTTCTCACTAATTACATGCTTTTTTATGTTGTAAAGCATCTGTAGCCACTGGCAATTATAAGACCACCTAATAGTAGTCATTATCTGTCGTGTTTAAGCCGACAACCTAAAGTTTAATGTTTCTTTAGAGACAACCCTTCAACTAAACTCAGTGAAAAACTTAGACATCTCATCTAACTTTAGTCCTGACTAATCAACGGTATTCCTACACAGCAGTAGTACGATGCAGGAGGCCCAAGCATGATTTCGGATCTTGTAAAAGAAGCAAACCTATATGTCAACCAATGATCTCACAATATGACAAGAACACAAATCTGAACAAAAAAAATGAGAAATACGCACGGGAGAGGGGTAGCGGGAAGGAGGAGTAGCTGCAGGAGGCTTCTGCTACGTGGGGAGAGCAGCGAGGACTTGTGCTGCGGGTGCGGGTGGGACGAGCACCGGCGATTGGGAGGAGGGAGGCCTGCGACGGGAGGAGGCGATGGGGTTTGGGAGGAGGCGAGAGAGGGGGGTCGGGTGGGGCTAGGGGCCGGTGCGGGAAGGCGGGAGGCCTGCGACGGGAGGAGGCGATGGGGGTTGGGAGGAGGCGATGGGGTTTGGGAGGAGGCAATGGGGTTTGGCGAGATAGAGAGAGGCGGGTGCGGGGGGCGGGTTTCACGAGAGCGAGGCAGGTGCGGGGGGCGGGTTTCACGAGAGAGAGGTGGGTGCGGGAAGGCGGGTTGGGAGATTGCGCACCGTCGATCGCGGATGCGATCGCACGGTCGGGAAGCCGGGTGCGGGGTGCTCCCTGCACCACCCGAGGCAGGGTCCTTATTCCCATATATATATGTGTGTGTGTGTGTGTGTGTGTGTGTGTGTGTGCGCACAAAAAAATGGGGTTGCCCCCTTACGACAGACAACATGGTTTCCCCCACCTCATTTTTCGTATTTTTTTTATTTTTTTGTAAAAATATCACCATGTATATTCATCTCTATATCCCTCCTATATGCCATTCGAATTTCGTCAGAAACAGGGACAGCTACGGTCTCCATCCAGACGGTCATTTTTTTAATGGTGGCATGATTTTTTAAATCGAACCTATCTGGATGGAGGTCGTAGGAGTCTCTGTTTCTGACGAAATTCGATTGGCATGTATGAGAGATATAGGGATGAATATACATGGCGATATTTTTCAAAAAAATGAAAAGATTTAACAAGGGCGTGGCAACCATGTTGGCTGCTCCCATGGGGCAGACCCATGCAGCCCATATACATACATACATAGAGGGCCTTTCAAATGAGACATGATCCTTTCATTCTTAAGGAAGGCCAAATATTCTAACCATTAGATCCACTTTCAACGGATGTGATTAAAACCACCCTATTATACAAATCGGATTTGCAATAACTATCGGTTCCTAAATTTATGGGAGGTCTAATAAGGAAATTTCACAAATAAGAAGATGGCACAATGAGGTTAAGAATGTGGGATTCGGTGTACAAA
Source organism: Ottelia alismoides (assembly GCA_037367405.1). Taxonomy (NCBI): domain Eukaryota; kingdom Viridiplantae; phylum Streptophyta; class Magnoliopsida; order Alismatales; family Hydrocharitaceae; genus Ottelia; species Ottelia alismoides. The sequence continues at coordinate 1,124,495 of JAZKJV010009277.1, forward strand.
AGAAGGTACGCATTCTACAAACACAAAATTTAAAATATAAAAATGAGACATGATTCTGAGATGTTAAGAAGAAATAGTACAAAACAAAATGTTTCCGTACCCATATGTTGCTACTTTTAAGGAAGGACTTTAACTATTGGTTACTAAATTTATGGGAGTTCTAATGATAAAATTTCGAGCTAGAGGATGACGGAATGCAAAAAAAAGAAATTTAAATAACAAGAGCATAGAAAAGATGCTTGAAATGAGGGGATTTGATATACAATTAGACGTATGTACTATACAAAACAATATCTTAATATACAAATGTAGTACGTAGATGCTTGATGAATACTCATTCATCACTCTTTATTCTTATATTTTAGCTACAAAAATCTTTGCAAATACATGTAGATATTTGTAAATACAAATAATTACCAACAAGCATGCATTGTATGAAATTAAATAATTAGCATGTTTTTGTGCAAAAATAAAAGAATAAAGAATTAAAAGAAAAAGAGGGAGATATTTAGAATAAATATTGAGCAACCTAATCCCAAGGGAGGGCTCAACATGGGCCTGACCGCATAAAAGCCAAAGTAGAGAGAGATAGGGAGCTCATGTGTGTAAATATACCTGTAAATATAATAAAAATATTTTCCTCTAAAAATAAAGTAAAAATGGACTTGTCTATATTTGTAAATATTTGTAATTACAAAATCAAAATAAAAATAGAAAAATTAAAAAGAAAATAAAAATAACCTCCCTTGTACATATTCACCATGTACATAAGACCACACTTTTATTTATTTCACCTTGTAAATAAATAAATTAAAATTCCATAAAACTTGTATATACTGCATATTTCATGTTGTAAATAAATAAAATAAAAAAAATAAAAACAAAAATTAAATACAAAGAATAAAAATAAAAACCAAAAAGAACATTGTAAAGATACCATGTACATACCTGTATATAGCTATTTATTTTACCCTTGTAAATAAATAATAAAAATAAAATAAAAATATCCAAATATTCCTAATTTTATGCTATAAATAAATAAAATATAAAATGGGAATAAAAATCTACAAAAATAATTAATTAAAAATCAAAAATTAAAAATCCATATTGTGTATATACATATGTATAATACTATAATGTATATACCTTATTTTTATTTCAAAAAAATAATTAAAAATCATAAAAAATAGAAAAAAAAATAAACATTTTTCATGTTTTAAGTTTTTAATAATTCGGTCATTTTCTATTTTAATTTGAATTTATAAATATTTATTACATGGTCTGTTCTGATTGGTCCACGGGGGACGTTGACCCCCCGGTCAACTTCCCCCCCTGGACCACTGAGCCCCGGATCTGAGCCCGCGACCCGATTTCTCGACATTCTCTACACTCGATCCGACGCCCAAATCCGCAAATCCCGGGCTCTACTTCTTCCTCGTGCATCCGAGATCCACGCCCGTTCATCCACGTTGGGATCCGCGCTTCGTGGAACCCTGCCCGACCTTCTCTTCTCGGACCTGCATTCGTATATAGCCTGAGCTCCGCCTCCATTTTCATTCATCTTTGGATCATTTCATTCCACCCTAGGACCTCCACAGCCACCGCCGGAGTGACAGCTTGCGAGTGGCCGTGTCGCAGCGAGGAAGGAGTGGACGGACCACTGATCTGGCAGCTTCACGCCGCCGCGCGCCGCCCAGACGTGGTGCTCGAGCCTTGGGCACCGATGGCCTTTGAGGATAGGACCTGGAGCTTCCCCAGCTCTTCCCTAGTCGATCTCATCCAGTAGGTAGCCCTCTTTCCTTTCCTATTTCTCTAATTTAGCCCTTCTCCCAAATCGCTCTGTCGCCGACGACCTCTGATTCCGACCACCCTCGCTTATATCTCGATCATCGGAATCGCCCACCACTTTCGCCTTTCCCCCGCGCATCTTCTGCACCCATCCATTCACCCCAGTTCACACAGGAACTGGGTATCGAGCTTCATCGTCGTCGCTCCGCCGGAGCTCATTCGCCCCACCGCACCGTTCAACTCCACCACCGCTAACCGGGTCGAGGCACTTTGCCCTCAACCCAGGAGCTTGTTGCTTTGCTTTGCAGGTCAATCCAAGCCCATCTAGGGCTCGGACAGTCAGGAGCAGCAGCTCCTCCTCTGCCGGTGTCGCCTGAGCTCTCCAGAGCTCCGCTGCACCATCAGAAGGTCTCGTCAGACGCGGGAGGCCCAGGCGCACCTTCTTCGATCATTAGCAGCCCGCGAGGAGGATCACCGTGCGTGCACCGGGCCGGCGAAGTTCGCCGGCCATTTGTTCTTCGTCCATCCTCCAGAGCCGTCCGATCCTCCTCCCCCTCCAGACGCGACCTTAGTCATTCATCTGAGGAGCCCTCCACCGTCCGATCTCTGGGAGGATTGATCTGGAACCTCCATCCACGAGGGTTAGCCACGACGTTCCGCAGTCGTCCGATCATACACGTGGCTGGCCCTCCTCCATCAGATCAGAGCAGGAGACCCTTCATTCGCCCACGTCGCCTCACAACCGCCCGATCTTCCACGTGGGAGGTCCCCAGCCATCCGATCTACAGCGGGGGCCCCATTGTTGTGTACCACACATCCTCAACCGTCAGATCACCACGTGGCATCCATCTGGCCCTCGACTTAATAATGGGTAATTTTACTCTTAGGCCCTTAGCTTTTTAGTTGTTAATCTTTAGCCCTGTAAATATTTTAGAACTTTTATTTTAGTTTGGTAATTTGCATAGAGGACCTTGTCATTTCTTGTATTTGCTTTTATACCCCTGTACGTAGTGGTGCACGTGCTTCGACACGTGACTTTGTGGGAAATTTGCATGTATGGACCTGATGTTCTAGGGTGTTTATGAATGAAATTAAGTTTTAAATATTTGCAGAAATGCCCCTGTGAATGTTTTAATTGCGCATGTGCCATATATCATGGGTATTTTACACTTTCGCCCCTGAACTTTTAGTACGTGTTACTATTTAGTCCAGGGACTTAAGTTTTATTGCAAATTGGTCCATGAGTGCCCAGGTCACGTGCTTTGCACGTGAGTTCTTGGAGAATTTGCACCGGACCCCCTGGAACTTATTTTAATTGCGTACAGGTCCCTATGCACTGTACCTTTGTTTTCGATTTTAATAAAATAGCAAACCTACTCCAAATTTGATGAAAATTGGACACATGGCTCCTACCATGGTGTAAAATTTTCTCTAAATTTTGGAGATATTTTTGACTCTTTTTACTATTTTTAAAAATTCAAAAACAAGCATTTTTTTTACTGACTAGATAGAAAATTCACAAAAAAAATAAATCAGCTTTAAAAATTACAAAAAAATTAGATATTGTTTGTTTTGTGTTGTTTGATTTTCTGACCAATTTTGGTCATTTTTGGATTTATAAAACTATAAAAATTTAAAAACATTAAAAACCTTATAAAAATTCTAATAATTAAAAGAAAAATCAAAAATTAATAAATCTAGTGCCTAATGTTTCCTTGAATTTCATACTTTACAGGAAAATTACCTTCAGACCTTGATAGGGCCTTTATCCATTTTATTTTGGCCCTCCAAGTCTGACTGGACAGTGCCTTTGTTTTTCAGTCTTGTTTTATTTTTATAAAATTCCCTAAAAATCAGAAAAATATCAAAAATTAACCAAAAATAGAGAAAAATATAAAAAATATATAAAAACATTTTTGTTTGAATTTTTGGGTGATTTTTGGGTAGTTAAATAATTGTTTGTAATTGCTTGTTTGCTTGTTTTTCGTATTTCTTTTATTAATTAAAAATCCAAAAAAATTTAAAAATATTAAAAATCCACCAAAAAGCATTTTCTTTTATTTTATTTCATTTCTGACTACTTCGTAGGGTGCGAGGCCTTTACGTGCTCCCTGAGTCCGACCCTGGTCGCTATACCAGGCTAATCTAATAGCCAGGACCGCTAGTTTGAGCTTGTTTGATTTTTACCTTGTTTTGGTGGTCTGCTTTCCTTTTTCTTGATTGACTGAATTGTCTTCGAGTGACTGAGGTCGCAACGACCGTAGTTACTTCTTTACCTTAGTTGCTCGGATTTTGCGGTCATCAGAATGGCGCCGTTGCTGGGGAGCACGGCTTAGTAGTCTTTTTATTTTTTATTTTCTTTTTATTTTCTTTTTCGCGGCTTTCCGCGGCTCTTTCTGAGTCCACAGCTTTTCGCGGCTTTTTATTTTTATTTTATTTTTGTTTTATTTTATTCTATTTTATTTTATTTTATTTTTGTTTTTGTTTTTATTTGATTTTGCTTGTTTATTTTTCCTGCTATTTTTGCACATATACCCTGTTTGCTTTATTTTATTTTAGTTGCATTATTTTATCTGGTTGATAACACTCTATTGTTTTCTTGCGAGGGCCCGACGATCGAGGCGGCGACTCTCGAGAAGCCGGTGCAACTGCGGGATTCGGAGGCGGCTCCCTTCTGCACGGAGCCGCAAGAGAGCGTAAGATAGTAGCTGAGTGGGAGAGGATTAGATTAGAGTAGACTTTACTTCATTTCTGTTGAATTGTTGTAATAACACAGGGACAGCAGGACTTGGACTTAGACTCTCTCGGGTCTGTTTCGCCAAGCACCGGTGTGCTCGGGGGACCTAGTAGCTAGTCGGTTTTCTTCGCAGCTTTTTACGTGGTTTTCTGTTTTTCACTGCCTTTTACGGTTTCTCGCGGTTTTTATTGAGCCCCTAGACTTAGGAATTTCTGTTTGATTGTGACGTAGCTCATAGGATCCAAACACCTTAATATAATTGCATGTTCCTATAGTACGGTAATTTGGACCTATAATAAAAGATTAATAAAAATAGCTGACTTGCTTCCTTCGAGCCTACGTGCTGTAGCCTGCCCTGCCAAGCGCTGCTCCTGAACCTGATTTGTCGGGAGGAGGAGGGGTAGACCGAGACTGGACCCTTTGGATCGAAGGCTAGTGACCAGCTAGACGGTTCTTTCGAGTAGAAATTGCCTGTTTAAGGACTCGGTCTTCCGCTTGCACCATTTAGGTAGTTTTATTTCTGTCTTTCAATTCTACGCGGATCATATTGCATGTAGAATGCTGGAGTCAGGTACGCATTTTTTACTCTGCATGCATCATTGATTTCATCGCGCATCAGCTTTTTCGTTTTCTCCCCCTGTTTTTTGACTTAATAACCAGGAGAACCGAAAAATTCGTTAGGCGTTTTTGTTTTTTTGAAAAATACCTAAAAAGAAAAACAATAAAATTTGGGACTGCTAACACTATCGACCCTAAAAGACACCTCACTTAAAAAAATCTATCTTGGGGAGAGCAACCCCATCATTATCTGGTTTGATTGTGCGAGAGAGTGAGCCCGAACACTAGGTAGAGCCCTCTGATACTCTTCTCGACTGATTACCGACTATTTCTGTGCGGGACAGTCGGTTGGGAAAGTATCGGGTATCCCAACAGGCCACGTAATCGCTCTGATATCCTGACTGCTCACCAAAATAAAAATTGACAAGATAAATTGACCGAGCCTTTACGGTCTTCAGCTCGCGTTGCGTTGGTGAATTGGGGGTTTGCTTGTGATCGTAGTTGTTTCCAGATCTCATCCACACTACTCGCCACATCAAGATGATGGGCAGACGATCTCTTAGGCAGCCTCTGGCTGCACCGCTTTCGAGCGCGTCTACCCGCTCATCTAGGTTGGTTCGCGAGAGCCGAGACCCGCTCTCCGAACCCGAGTACGACTCCACCCTGTTCCCCCTCGACCCCCTTTCTTTCTGTTCCGAGAGATCAGTGCCAGAGGAGAGACTATCAGATTTATCGGCACCTAAGTTTGGATCGTTTGATTTTGCAGAGACTATGGCCGACAGTAGTGATGATCGCACTAGAGGTCCGCAGCCTGAGCATTTCGTTCTGGACCAGGGTGCGATCAACTCCACCCTGATCGCCTCCCTCGAGACAGTGCAGCAGCAGTTGCGGGATCAGGGAGCATTTATGTTGGATATGAGGCGTGAGATGGAGCAGATGAGAGCAGAGTGAGAGCAGCGTAGAGACGGGCCGAGGATACCCGATGAGGTCGCGGCAGCAGCCGCAGCAGATCCACCGAGACCGATGCGGGAGTTACACAACCTCGGATCGACACTGATGCACCATTGGGTTGTTTTACCGGCCATCGTGGGGGACTTCAAGTTCCCCCCGAATACTTTGCAGCTCCTCCCCCGTTTCCATGGGCTCGCCACAGAGGAGCCCCATCTCCACCTCCAGGAGTTTCTGATGATCTGCAGCACAGTCCACGACCGTCAGATGGACTAGGACACGATACGGATGATTGCCTTCCCCTTCTCCTTAGCTGACAGAGTAGTCACCTGGCTGAAGCATTTGGGGAAGTTTGTCTACACTTGGGAGCAGCTCCGCACCGAGTACTTGCATAAGTACTATCCACTCGGGCGGACGAACGCCGCTAGAGCCCTGATCAGCAACTTCTCCATGCTCCCCAATGAGCAGTTTCACGAGGCATGGGAGAGGTTTCGAGAGCTGACCGACAGATGCCCGCACCACAACATTTCCAAGCCGAACCTTGTTCAGATCTTTTTCAGCGGGCTGACACCAGAGCTTCAGGGCTTGGTGAATGCTTCTTGTGGCGGGTCTTACTATGCCAAGGATCACGATCAGGTCTGGGCCATTTACGAGGAGATGGACGAGAACTATATGGTGATGTCCCAGACCCGATTGTACACTCAGGGCAGACCCCAGTAGCCAAAGACCGTGCAGTACCAGAGGATAGCACGGGTCGATGCCGGTCCTTCCAGTTCGTCCGCGGTAGCAGCAGCACAGGCCTAGTCATCAGCTGCGGACATGGGGATCATCAGCGAGAAGCTGGACCAGATGGAGATTGTAGAGAAGAAGTAGTGCCAGGGCATCACGCAGATGGAGCAGATGGCACAGACTTTGAGTGACCTGAAGACACAGCTCATGTGTCTCCAGGAGGCACAGACGGCTTCACAGCCTCGTCTTCAGGCACGAGGCGATCCGAGTAGCAGCAGCAGCTCGTCCCAGCGCTACAGACCAACAGCCTAGACAGGTCCATCTTGTACAGGCGGAGCCGTACCAGTAGCCGTAACCCACCTACCAGTCACCACCATCTCCAGACATGCAGATGGTGGTATACCAGCCGGATCAGCCTCTGGCAGTGCTCCCGCCATTCCAGTACGATGTAGAGCCGTTGATGGATGTCAACGGGATTTGGTATGACCGCCCCCAGCCCGGTATCCGACGAGACCATCCCGGATTCCGTTGGGGGACCGGAGGTGTCCAGCCCCAGCAACAGCCGTCAGGTTAGGGTGGCCAGTACAGCCATCAAAGAGATCACCAACAGCAGCAGCCCCCAGTGTACCCACCGCCACAGCAGCAGCAGTCACAGTATGGTCCTCGTCCCTATCAGCAGGGACAACCTTGGAGGCGTGAGCAACCTCACCAGCCGCAGCATCAGCCACATTCTTACCCCTCTCAGCCACAGCACCAACAGCCTCACTACCAGAGAGGCTACCCGTCGGGCTCTCATGAGAGCCCCGCCTTGGATGATATAGCCCGCCTTCTCACAGATCAGCAGGCTACCTTTCGACGGGAGATGGATGAGTTCCGCCAGGAGATGCGGGACATCGTGAGAGGGAAGGCCACCATCCCTGCCCAGATTGAGCCGAATCCCAACAACCTGAAGAGGAAATCTGAGCATGTAGATTGTACTGAGTATGCCACTCCTAGTGATGCATTTGGTGATATGTCTGCATATCTTTTTGATACTGATTTTGTCACACTTAGGAGCGGTAGGATGCCAGCAGGCGGTGCCTCGTCTGAGCGACACCATGAGGATACACCCAGAGCGCCCGACGAGGAGGAGGAGAGCGGTACTAAGGCCGCTAGAGATGATGATGGTGGTACTGATGCCACCACGGATGCTGATCCCACCGGCGGTGTTGAGGCTGCCGTTTCACCAGTTGGAGGAGGTGGTACTGATGCCACCCGTGTTGCTGAGCCAGAGCGCGGTATTGAGGTCGCCCGTCTACCAGCCGATGGTGGTGCTGATGCCACCAAGTCTTCTGAGATTCCTATTGTTTTTCCTGTTACTGATGTATCTCGGAACACTTCTGTAAATAAAGGAAAGGGTTTATTTTCTTTTGATCCCACTGTGGTGCACGATGTATGTGTGGATCCGGTCGTCGAACCGTCTAGACCCTTTCCTAGTCCTTCATCTGAGAAGGACCCTGTGATCCCCTTCCCTAGAGCCCTTCAGATGGAGAAGGGGAAGAAAAATGAAAATCCCAAAAAGAGAGAGTAGGAAGAGTTCAACCAGCAGATGATAGATCGGTTTTACATACAACTGACTCTTCAGGAGGCTTTGCAGCACATCCCTCTTCTCCAGCGTTCCCTTAGAGGCAGGACTACAGTCAGGAATAAGAGGAGGAACCACCACTCAGAGATCCATATGCTGACGAGAGCCACTTGTTTCGCGATCCAGAACCGTCTGCCAGCCAAGAGGCCAGATTCCAGAGCCCCTTATGTCAGATGCCACATCAGAGAGCAGAGGTTCGACCGTACTCTATTAGACAGCGGATCGTCGATCAACTTACTTCCGGCAGCCCTTCTCGACCGCTTCAAGTTGGGCACTCTTCGACAGAGCAGGACAGTCCTTCAGTTTGCTGATCGATCTGTCAAGAGGCCGAAGGGGTTGTTGTGAGATGTTGTCGTCACGATTCAGGGCCTGCAATTCCCCATGGACTTTGTAGTGTTGGACATGGAGATCCCTTAGTCTGTGACCAATACCCCCATCATTCTCGGTCGTCCGTTCTTGGCCACAACCAAGGCAGTGACTGACCATGATAGCGGGAAGGTATACTTTCGTGTCGAGGGCGAAAGTGTACAAATAGAGACGGTCGAGGACAGCAGAGCCAGAGACAGAGCATGCTCAGAGACCACTTCAGACACATAGCAGCTGACAGATGCAGGGCTAGACATCCACCAGGACTGTGACTTTGTGATCACAGACGATGAAGCAGTTTGGGCAGGCCCAGCAGCACAGGCCATCCTCTCACCTTCAGATTCCGCTTATGCAGAGATGACAATAGAGGAGAGCTTGGAGAGAACATCCCTGGTTCAAGATACTTTTGAGGCAGCAGAGCCGGTTCTCGACCGCTAGACTGATTCTTGTGATGATGGTGGTACTGATGCCACCTTGGATGATATAGATCCCTCGGAGTCAGAGTCTGACTGGGCAGATTGTGATGATTATATGCCAGACCTGACATCCACTGAGCCTGCAGATAGGGAGGAGGTAGATGCTGAGCAGAGCAGAGACAGTCCAGCAGGGAAACCTTCTCCAGTTGTTGAGAGTGATAGAGAGTTTCAGTTCTCCCATGCAGATTTGGCAGCGTTCACGCAGACTTTTCAGAGGCCAGATCCACCAACACCCAGTTGTCCAGAGCTGAAACCGCTTCCTACATCGCTGAAGTATAGGTTCCTTGCGGGTGAGCATGAGATGTACTCAGTCATTATATCCGCCGATCTGACTGGAGAGCAGGAATCCCGTTTGATGGGGGTTCTTGAAAAGAACCGCAAGGCGATAGGATGGAGCGTAGCAGATCTCCAGGGGATAAGTCCGGCCATGTGCTCCCACCATATCTATCTCGAGGATGAGGCGAAGCCGTCGCGTGAGTTCCAGCGGCGGCTGAACCCAAATCTGAGAGAGGTTGTCATGAAGGAGATTTCAAAATGGTGGAGCGCCGATTTTATCTACCCCATCTCCGACTCCAAGTGGGTCAGCCCTTTGCATGTGGTGCCCAAGAAGACGAGCATCACTACAGTGATCAGTGAGTCTGGAGAGGAGATTGCTACACGAGTACCCACTTCTTGGCGGGTCTGCATTGACTACAGGAGACTCAACCAGGCCACCAAGAAGAATCATTTCCCCCTGCCCTTTATAGATCATATCATTGAGAGATTGGCAGGGAAGAGCCACTACTGTTTTCTGGATGGGTACTCGGGCTACAACCAGGTGGCCATCGCTCCCGAGGAGCAGGACAAGACCACCTTTACATGTCCCTTCGGCACATACGCCTTCCGACGCATGCCATTTGGGCTATGCAATGCCCCTGCGACCTTTCAGAGATGCATGCTATCGATCTTTTCGGACATGGTAGGGGAGTGCTTGGAGGTCTTCATGGATGATTTCTCGGTTTACGGTGACGGATTCGACTCCTGTCTTGACTGCCTAGACTGAGTACTTCAGCGATGTATAGAGGTTCACTTGGTGTTATCTTGGAAGAAGAGTCACTTCATGGTGACTCAAGGGATGGTGCTTGGCCATATCATCTCCAACAAGGGCATGGAGGTTGATCCGGCCAAGGTAGATGTCATTAGAAAACTCGCACCGCCGTCCAATTTGCGGCAGTTACGGTCATTCCTGGGGCACGTCGGTTTCTACCGACGATTCATTCATGATTTCAGTAGGATTGCCCGACCGTTGACTGACCTGCTGACGAAAGACATCGAGTTCCTTGTCAATGACAAGTGTCTTTTGTCCTTTGAGACTCTCAAGAGATGTGTTGTCGAGGCTCCTGTTCTTCAGCCGCCTGATTGGTCTCTCTCATTCGAGATCATGACGGATGCCTCCGATTTTGCCGTGGGGGCCGTGCTGGGACAGAGGAGGGATGGAGTCCCATTTGCTATCCACTACGCTAGCCGCACATTGAATTCTGCGCAGCGGAACTACACAGTCACAGAGAAGGAGATGCTAGCCGTAGTCTTCGCCCTAGATAAGTTCAGATCGTACACTATTGGATCTAGAATGACCCTGTTTACTGATCATACCGCCATCAGGTACCTCATGGCAAAGAAGGATGCCAAGGCCAGACTGACTAGATGGATCCTTCTACTCCAGGAGTTCGACATTGAGATTAAGGATAAGCCTGGAGTCAAGAATGTGGTGGCGGATCATCTCTCCCGATTAGAGCATCTTGAGGATTTTGAGCAGATTGACCCGATTTGTGAGACCTTCCCAGATGAGGCAATCCTTGCTGTCGCCTCTCTCCCGTGGTATGCCAATATTGTGAACTTTCTTGTTGCTAAGAAAGTCCCACAAGGTTGGCTCAGGCAGAGGCTTGAGACCTTCCTCGCGAAGGCCAAGTCCTACCACTGGGAGGATCCCATCCTTTACCACGAAGGAGGGGATAGCGTCTGGCGTAGGACAAAGTCTGAATGGCCAAAGAAAGAGGAGATAGAGGAAGACCCGTGACAGATCTCAAGATATACTCTACGAGGTCACGAGGGTCTCCTCTCCCCCTGCATCTCCTTCCCGAAATTCTTTATCAGGATGAAGGTCCATTTTCTTCGACCTTTTCAATATATTTGAATTGATCAGTTTCCTCTCTCTTATGAAATATTCAAGTAGTACGTCGTGCCCTTTAGGGTAGGCTTCCTCAGGAGGAGCACCATAGCGTCCTCACTTACTACCACAAGCTTGAGGCAGGAGGACATCACTCTGGGTGGAGAACATCATAGAAAGTGCTCCAATCCGGTCTGTGGTGTCCTACCCTCTTCAAGGACTCTGATGAGTTCGTGAAGAGGTGTACTGACTGTCAGAGGATGGGCACTTGTGGACAGCGTGATATGATGCCGATGCAGCCCATTCACTTCTGTGAGGTTTTTGACGCATGGGGCATCGATTTCATGGGTCCATTCCCTAAGAGTCAGGGATTTGAGTACATTCTGCTAGCCGTTGATTATGTGAGTCGTTGGGTTGAGGCCATCCCTGCCCGAACCGCTGATGCCATGACAGTTTGCAGAGTCTTGAGGAAGCACATCATCACGCGGTTCAGGGTCCCTCGAGTGTTGATTTCTGATGGGGGGTCTCATTTCATCAACGACCAGGTGAAGGCCCTTGCTAGCGAGTTCGGCATAGACCATCGAGTTTCCACTCCATACCATCCACAGATGAATGGTCTAGCCGAGGTGTCGAACAGGGAGATCAAGACTATATTGCAGAAAGTCGTCCGCCCTGACCGAAAGGATTGGTCACAGCTTTTGGAATCGGTCTTGTGGGCATATAGGACGTCTTTCAAGACACCTTTAGGCACATCTCCCTTTCGCCTTGTATATGGCAAGCCGTGCCATTTACCTGTTGAGTTGAGGCACAAGTCACTTTGGGCAGTCACGGATATTCTTATGGATCCAGATAGTGTAGGAGACCAGAGGAGGGCAGAGTTAGCAGCCTTGGAGGAGCTTAGAGATACCGCCTTCTCAAACAGCCTACAATACAAGGAGAGAGTGAAGGAGTGGCATGATTCTCACATCAGCCACAAACATTTTGAGCCTGGACAGAGAGTATGGTTGTTTGATGCTAGGCTTCGCCTATTTCCAGGGAAGCTACATAGCAAATGGAAGGGACCTTATCTGGTGAGAAAGGTACACGACAACGGTAGCATTGACATATCCGAGTTGTCTTCTGAGAGTACCTTTCGAGTGAACGGCCAGCGGCTCAAGCCATTTCTAGATCATGAGCCGTGGGTCGTTGATGTTGCCCCTATTCACTTTGCGTGAGATGCGGTCTTTTGACTCACATCTATTGCATCTCACGCCTGATTATCACTGTTCTTCCTACCTGTATAGATGCAGATGTCCATATCATTACATTCTTTAGTCCCACATCCCTTTCTGCATCTTTTGATTATGCTATACTTAGGGTGCAATTTACCCTAAGTATATGGGGGATGTAGGATCTTTGGGTATTTATTTTGATTCTATCTACCACTGTTTTTGCTGCCTATACTTAGGGATATTTTACCCTAAGTATAGGGGGGTAGATCATGTACATTCACCACTCAGTTTTCCCTTTGTGTACAACCTGTTATACTTAGGATTACTTGATCCTAAGTATAGGGGGAAATCCGAGATCTTCTTGATTTTCTATTCATTCATTCGTCTTTGTATATAGCCTTCCTTTTCACTTCCCTATACATAGCACGAATGATGTCTTTTTCATCGCTCTTGACTCTGAGGACATCGTTCGAGCTAAGCATAGGGGGGTGTGTATATATTTCATATATACTTTAGCCATAACTCGTACTTTGTGTGAGTGTGTTAATAAATAAAAATGGCTAAAAACCTAAAATCCACAAAAATTAAAAAAATTTCCCTGTAAATAAACATTCTTTTATTTTCACATACATAGCTAGTGTACAAATTATTTTTGTAAAAATGTTTTCAAAAACTTTTTGTGAAAAGTTTGTGTAAATATTTTCATATCAAAATTATGTATATAGTACAAAATTTTTCCAAAATGTTTTGAAAATCAAAAGTTTGCAAAAATCTTGTGTAAATGTGTGTAAATATTTTGCAAAACTTGCATTCATGCATTCATCTATCCATGATTTCAAAACATTTTTCAAAAATTTTGCATGTTTGTAAAAATTGTGTAAATAGCATCTTTGTATATACTTGTATATAGTTTTTCCTGGATTATAGTTGACATTTAAACTAGCCTGGAATTAAATTGGGAAATGGAGCTTGATTAAGATCTTAATCCACCTAATTTATAAGAGGAACCTTATAGGGCTTAGGGTTAAGGCTTTTCAGGTCCATGGTGACTTAATTCTTTGAGTCCACTAGGCTATGATCACATGTCATCTCAATGAGCCTAAGTAGAGCACTTAACAACACACACATGACTCATATAGACAATGGCTTTACTTGGACACCGCACTTAGCACCGAGCTCTCTACGGATGAGGTGGTGAGGAGGCAGTCTTCTTTGACTTGGGGTAGCATATGAGGGTAGTACTTCTAGGCGGAACCTCTCTTCTTCTTTTAGTGAAGGAAGTGCGTCTCAACTTGGTCTGGTTGCCATGAGGTCTAACGACGGGAGTTGTGGGTTGCAATAATACTTCAAAAGAGGGATAGTCTATTGGCTCAAGAGGAAAAACTCCTTGTATATATGCTGCACATGTATATGTTGTATAGATGCACTTGAAAAAAAAATGCAAAAAGAAAATAACTCCAAAAAAAGTGGTGGGTCTGAGAGAAAATGATAATCCCACCGGAGTATGTATATAGTGCAATAAGCAAAGCTTGAGATTCATGTCCCACCTTATGTAGCTTGCAGCAGGGAGACTTGGCTACACTGGTTGAGCTCCCAAGGATACATGGCTACACTGGCCATGGTACATTCTCTTCTTCCCCCTCTTCTTGAGCCGGTTGAACTTGAACTTAGAAGGGAATACCCCGCTCCCCGAGGACAGAGTGGCCAAATTGAGGTCATAGTTTACCTTGTTGGGGAGGGTTGTCAAGTGGCCATTTCTGAGGTGGAGAGCTTACACTTCACATCACAGTACAAGGAAAGATTCATGGTCTTCAGGGTTTGTGTATGGTGACTTGTTCTGATCTGGATTGTTGAGGAGTCCTGGTTATAGATTAGTGGAACTTAGACGCTGTTGAGTTTTAAACTTAAGTTCAAATAAGGTTCCGACACATTAATAATCCAAAGATCTGATCGAGCTCCATATTTCAATTTAATGAAGGCAAGTTTAATAATCAACCTTGATCCATGTACATTCTCCTCTTTTCTTTTTCTTTTTCCTTTTCTTTTTCACTTCTTTTTCAAATAAGTGTTTGCTAAGGGACTAGCAAAGTTAAGTATAGGGGGTGATGAATACTCATTCATCACTCTTTATTCTTATATTTTAGCTACAAAAACCTTTGCAAATGCATGTAGAAATTTGTAAATACAAATAATTACCAAAAAGCATGCGTTGTATAAAATTAAATAATTAGCATGTTTTTGTGTAAAAATAAAAGAATAAAGAATTAAAAGGAAAAGAGGGAGATATTTAGAATAAATATTGAGCAACCTAATCCAAGGGAGGGCTCAGCATGGGTCTGACCGCATATAAGCCATAGTAGAGAGAGATAGGGAGCTCATGTGTGTAAATATACCTGTAAATATAATAAAATATTTTCCTCTAAAAATAAAGTAAAAATGGACTTGTATATATTTGTAAATATTTGTAATTACAAAATCAAAATAAAATAGAAAAATTAAAAAGAAAATAAAAATAACCTCCCTTGTACATATTCACTATGTACATAAGACCACACTTTTATTTATTTCACCTTGTAAATAAATAAATTAAAATTCCATAAAACTTGTATATACTCCATATTTCATGTTGTAAATAAATAAAATAAAAACCATAAAAACAAAAATTAAATAAAAATAATAAAAATAAAAACCAAAAAGAACATTGTAAAGATACCATGTACATACCTGTATATAGCTATTTATTTTACCCTTGTAAATAAGTAATAAAAATAAAATAAAAATATTCAAATATTCCTAATTTTATTCTATAAATAAATAAAATATACAATGGGAATAAAAATGTACAAAAATAATTAATTAAAAATCAAAAACTAAATATCCATATTGTGTATATACCTATGTATAGTACTAAAATGTATATACCTTATTTTTATTTCAAAAAAATTATTAAAAATCACAAAAAAATAGAAAAAAATAAAATAAACATTTTTCATGTTTTAAGTTTTTAGGCCATTTTCTATTTTAATTTGAATTTTTAAATATTTATTACATGGCCTGTTCTGATTGGTCCACAGGGGACGTTGACCCCCTGGTCAACTCCCCCCCCCCTGGACCACTGAGCCCCGGATCCGAGCCCGCGACCCGATTTCTCGACATTCTCTACACTCGATCGGATGCTCAAATCCGCAAATCCCGGTCTCTACTTCTTCCTCGTGCATCAGAGATCCATGCCCGTTCATCCGCGTTGGGATCCGCACTTCGTGGAACCCTGCCCGACCTTCTCTTCTCGGACCTGCACTCGTATATAGCCTGAGCTCCGCCTCCATTTTCATTCATCTTTGGATCATTTCATTCCACCCTAGGACCTCCACAACCATCGCCGGAGTGACAGCTTGCGAGTGGCCGTGCCGCAGCGAGGAAGGAGTGGACGGACCATTGATCCGATAGCTTCACGTCGCCGCGCGCCGCCCAGACGTGGTGCTCGAGCCTCGGGCACCGACGACCCTCGAGGCTAGGACCTGGAGCTTCCCCAGCTCTTCCCCAGTCGATCTCATCCAGTAGGTAGCCCTCTTTCCTTTCCTATTTCTTTAATTTAGCTCTTCGCCCAGATCGCTCCGTCGCCGACAACCTCTGATTCCGACCACCCTCGCCTATATCTCGATCATCGGAATCGCCCACCACTTTCGCCTTTCCCCCGCGCATCTTCTGCACCCATCCATTCACCCCGGTTCGCACAGGAACTGGGTATCGAGCTTCATCGTCGTTGCTCCGTCGGAGCTCGTTCGCCCGCCGCACCGTTCACCTCCACCACCGCTAACTGGGTCGAGGCACTTTGCCCTCGACCCAGGAGCTTGTTGCTTTGCTTTGCAGGTCAATCCAAGCCCATCTGAGGGCTCGGACAGTCAGGAGCAGCAGCTCCTCCTCCATCGGTGTCGCCTGAGCACTCCGGAGCTCCGCTGCACCATCGGAGGGTCTCGTCAGATGCGGGAGGCCCAGACGCACCTTCTTCGATCATTAGCAGCCCGCGAGGAGGATCATCGTGCGTACACTGAAAAACACCACCGGATCAGCTTCTCAAATTCCTGCGAAGAAATCAGAGAAAAAGTATCTCGGTCGTTGTATCGACCAGGTGAATTTTGTCAGAAAAGATTAAGGTTAATTAATCTTTTTAATTTTATTTATACTCCTAAACAAATGTGTATAGTGGATTCGTACGGGAGTGTCGAACTCAGGGAGGCAAACTGTATTAAACTAGGGGAAATCGGTAGAAAAACTTAGGCTAAGGGTTTCCTAATTTTTATTTTATTTTTAATATTTTTTTCTGAATTTTTATTTGAATTTTACGAATGTTATATTGTTTTTGTAATTTTTAATTATTTTGTATTTTTTATTGATTAGAAAATGTTTTAATTTTTTTATTTGGTTTTATTTTGTTATTTTTATGAACTTTTATTTTTTTACTGTTTTTATGAGTTTTTAAAGGGGTTTTATGATTTTTATAAAGTTTGATGTATTTTAAGGGTGAAAAAGGAAGTCTTTATTACAAACTGTGATGTTTTTATGATTTTTAATGCTGAAAACAGTGACGAAATATTTTTATTGTATTTTCTGTAGAAAGTAGATGAAATTTCCTTTAAAATGATATATTGTGCGTTTTTAGGGGATTTTTCTTGAGTTAGTTATGAATTTTTTAAATTTTAATGTGTTTTGTATTTTTTATTGATTTTGTTATTTATTTTTTTATTATTTTATTTTTTAAACGTATTTATACTGTATATTACGTAAAATATAATATTTTTGAGTATTTTAGTGTATTTTTATATTTTTTATTTGATTTTATAAGGTATATAGCTATGTATAGGGTTTATATACAATAAGGAGGGTATATGTGTAAAAACGTTGGAAACTGGGGAGTTTGTGTGTAGAAGATAGAAACGGGAGGGTGTCGCGCGTACAATCTCCAAAAGCACCTGTGCGCACTCGTGCGTTGCTGAGATTGAGATTAGCCTGCTCGTAATAGCGGATAGCTCCAGGGGCGTTAGCGCAAAAACTCCAAGTTCTATGTGCTTCACGTGCCTCAAGTGTCTCCCTTTCTTGGTTGCAAATAACAAACTTGCGCTGGAGCTTTATGTAAAATCTCCAATGCTCCCGTGTCCCAAAATGTCAGCTTTTCACCGTTTAAATCCAAAGCTGTGGTCGGCGTTGAATGGTCAAATGATCGACGGTTTTGATAGAAAGGGACCTTTTTTTTCGGGTTAATCTTCTCACAGTGACAGCGGCAACGCACAGATCTATATCTTCCCAGGTGTAATGATCGACTTCCGTTGAAGCAGTTCGGTGACTGGAGGCGAGAAGTTCGGGCCAAGCAGTTGCATGTGGTGGCAATGGTGCTTAGGTGTTCTGGTCTATGGCTCCAACAGACTTAAGGCTGAAATTAGTTGAGTCTGTATGTGATGGTCCATGCACCAGATTCTTCATTGCAGGTTCTGCTTGGGAGATACATCCTTCAAATTCGATGCAGATGCTTTCGGTTCTGCTGCTAATATTCTCTGTTCCTGCAAAGCCTAAACAAGGCTCGAGTTTCTCGCTATAGATCAATTGTTAGAGGAACTGGATATGTAATGATTATATTACACACGGGAATGCAGATCTAATTATTAAAATGTAGAGAGACTTGTGGATCGAGAAGTATGATCAGAGGAAGGAGAAAACGGAAGTTGTAAACATAGAAAATTAGAGGAGGATGTGAAATCTGAGTTTACATCCGCAAGTGGCGAACCTCGAATCCTGTTCAGATGAAGGCTCCGACGGAGCGAATCGCAGTATTTGCTCCACCAGATGAAATTTCTCCAAAGTTGATCTCCTCGTAGATGCTGTTTGCGATGTTCGTTTGAGGTCTCGATCAAGGATGCACCTCGTTCTATTTCTAGATCTACACCGGGAATGGTATCGACGGGGTTTGTAGGGATGGTTTAATCCTCGACGAACGATCGAATCAAAATTGGACTCCGAACGAAGGAGATATGAGGTAATGATGATCAAATGTGGAGGTAGCTAATCGGTGGAATGGATAGAGCCAGAGGAAATCGGAGATCGAGAAAAAAAATGGAAGAGAAGGGAGATAATAGGAAGGAATGGACGAATCAGATGAGAGAATCGGAAGGGTTGAGAAGAGAAAGTTGCAGAGAAAAAAAAATGGGAGAGATGAACACTGACCTGGAAATGGTGCGAGGAACGGATCGAAGTGGACGATGTTACAGATGCACCGCCTCGAATGGAGCTCGCGGAGGAACTCTAGGTGGTTATCGCCTCCACGGACGGCGGATCCGGAGGCTTGCGCGGCAGCGGAGAATATCCTCGACACCGGCGACGTGATCACGCCGTACACCTCCTCTCTAGGGGTGTTCAAATATTTCCGGGTCAGCGGGTACCCAGTTTGACCCGCTTATTTTGACCCTAAACTCACGGGTACCCGTTTGAAAATGATGGGGCGGGTACCCGTTAAAACATGACCCATGCCCCATCCAAAAACCCGTTTGAATAAATGGGTACCCGCGGGTACCCACTTAGAAGTTTTTACTATCCAATTTGTTTAAAATGATGAAAATAATCATGCACAAATACCCGATATATAAATATTGTTCTTATCTCATTTAAAATATAAACATAAATATGGATACAAACGTTGGTAAATATCATAAATATATTGCTGAATCGTTAGAAAAGATAGGGATATGAAATGGATACAAATCGCGATACGAAAAATAATACCAACTAATATAAATATAGGTTGATTAAATATACATGCATTTGATGGCTCGCACACGACATATCCATATATGTATCCATTTTGAATGGTGTACATCAATGAACTAAACAAAATTATAACTCGGATTATTTACCGAGTTACAATATCACTTAAATATCGATTTCATCAATTTATTGAAATGACACCGAAATTGTGAATTTTGTCCTATGTCTTTTTCGATCCTCGTTGTTAATTTGATAACGGATTCGGCAAAACGTTTTCAATATTCCGTTATGTGTATCTTGTTCATATGTTGCAAACTAGTGATGACAAAGGATCGAATCGGATCAAATATTGCTATTTCCATATCCATGTTCGCATCATTTATGTCGAATACAAATATGGGTATTAATTGAATATGAATTAGAGAGCCACATCCTGAAAAAGTTGGATATGAATTTGAACTAGATATTCATCTAAACTGAATACGAATCTAATAAAGAGCGAATCCTAATAAGAATCGAATAAAGAGCGATTCCGGATATGGATTTGATAATGAAGGAATTCGAATACGAAATAAGGTCTTAATTTCATATACACTTCTATCCCACGTTGGTATTCCCAATCTCATATCTTACTATATATGAATAATGTGATTAGCCGTGGCTATAGTATTATAGCTGTAGCTGATATTGTACCTACAATGTGATTAAAAAAAGTGTTAAGTCTCGTACGTTTTCCAATTTAATCAGGGAAATTACGGATACGAATTCAAAGTTGTGTTTGTATAAATATTTTTGCTTACAGCTTAGCGCATCACCCATGTATCGGTGTTGTTTGCCGTGAATTTGATGCACCCGCCCCCGGCACCGCCACCGTGTTCCTCGTTGAAGGATCCACAAGGTTGAACTTGCATGCGTTCACTACCGGATCATAGTCAACCGATCCCAATTGCTAGCATGTAGAAATCGTAGACGTGGATGTGCATGAGGCGTTCAATTTTGTCTCTTGATTAATATTTATCCAAATAAGTATATAAAGGCAGTATTTCCACGGGTACCTGCGGGTACCCATTACCCATTGATATTTACTGGGTACCCATTATGATTGGGTACCCGTTGGAATGGGACGGGTCGACCCATGACCCAATATCAACGGGTCGGGATGGGTCACAATGAAATGGGTCGGGTACCCGCCCCGTGAACACCCCTAGTCCTCTCGACCTCGCTACGCTCAACGACGAGGCAGCTCTCCTGTCACCAGAGCTCGCCGGAGCTTTGAGGGAAAATGGAAGTGAAAAATGGCGGATAGATTCCCGGAGGGGGAGGGACGTCCTTTAAATAGGCAAGGAGATGGGGCCGGTCACCGCCGGCGGTGATGGGAAGCAAGGGCGGTTGGAGGAACGGCTAACGGCCGGGACGTTAGGCGGTTGGTGAGGGTGGAGGAGAAGGAAGAAGAAGGAGGTGGAGGAAGAAGAGGAGGAAGAAGAAGAGTCGTTGGGGGAGAAGAAGGAAAAAGGAAGAGAGAGAGAAAAGGAAAAAGGACCAATGACAGCCTGCCATGTGGCGGAAATGAGGAGAAATAAATAATATGAATAGGACAAAATAGAGAAAAAGACAAAAAAGTTATATCCCACATAAAAATAGGTTAATGATACATTAAATTAAATAATTGAATAATGTAGGTATAAATTATAATTAATTAAATTAATAAATTAATTAATTTAAATAAATAAAGTAAAGTATTATTTATAAAAACGAAGGGTTAATGTATTAAATAATAATATAAGTTACGGCTTATTGTACAATTATATACCAATACGGACCCGAAAACCGCGTTTTTCGTATTAACTCCGATTTTAGCGAAACTAGTGTCAATTATTAGATAATTGAAAAATATAATTTTAGGGACTGAGTTTGCTCAATTCGGAGTTCATACGGCCGAGTTATGAGGCCCGGACGAAAAAAGTAGCGGCTTCGGGCCTCTGGATTTTTTCAGTATTTTAATTTATTTTTATTTTTATATTTTTATATACAATTTTAGATGATTTTAGGAAAAAGAATTAGGTTAATCGGGTTTGCGGTTATTTAATTAAAAATCCAGAAAGTTTATACATATAGTACATTTATACAACGGGGTCTAAAAAGCCGAAACTCACCGGTTTTATCCGAGTATTTTTCTGATATTTTTAATAATTAGCATTATATACAAAACGGATTTTAAAAGTGAGTTTGGTCAATTTGGAGTTTTCTATAAATAGATATGAACCTCGGAAGTCGGCTTTTACGGCTTTTCCGGTTCATTGCGGTTATTTTATTTTTGTACCGATATATTTTTCTAATATTTTTATAAAATAATACATATTTTTATGAACAACTTTTACAAAAGGAGTGCTTTCATTTGAGGTGATTTTGATGATAAATAAAATAGGTGAAGTATTTACATGGTGAAAAATGGGTAAATTACATTTTTGGTCTTTATTTTCTGAATATTTTTATAAGTTAGGATCCTTATCTCCCCCTACTTATTTCTTTTGTCGACCCGGTCAATATTGACCTGGTCTCGGGGTTAGGATCAGTTTGTATATTACATATACAACCTTCTTTTTATTTTTATTTTCCTTTTTCTCTTTATTCTTTTATTTTGGATAATTTAAGTGTTAATTATATAATATTATCATTTGTGGTTAGAATGATAATTAATTGGAATTAGTGGATATTTACATGTATTTTATCAAGGATTTTAGCCAAAATGAAAGAATAAAGGTGATGAATCACGGATTCATCATTCCCCTATACTTTACCTTTGCTAGTCCCTTAGCAAACACTTATTCTATAAATAAGTGCAAGCAAAAAGAAAAAGAAAAAGGAAAATAAAAGAACTTAGAACATGATCGTTTCTTTAAACCGAATATCACTTCATCCGAAATCTGGAGCCTGGATTTAAACTTTTGGATTAATAGTGTGTCGGGACTCTATTAGAATTAGGATTTAAGCCTCGATAGCCCTCAAGTTCCACAAATCCTTATCCAGATTCACCTCAATAGCCAGCTCAGATCCACCTATCCATCACACAAACTTTTCGGCTTTGAAAACAATTTGTACTGTGTGTGAAAAGTTTTAGCTCTTCCCGCTCTAGAGAGACGAAGAAACCACCCATACAGCTACACACTCCCATTGGGCCCTTATCCAGCAGCTCAGTCCTCGAGGAGGGAGGTATTTCCTTCTGAGGTCAGGTCGTGCTGTGTCCACAATCGAATAAGAGAGAAGGTAGAAGAAGGAGAAGAGAACTGGAGTGTGATCAGTGTAATCACATCTCCGGTGAAGCCTGGCCAGTTTAGCCAAGTCTCCACGAAGACATGCAGGCTTTTCTGAAGCTCGGACCATTGTGGTCATTTTTGGAATTTGGTGTATTTGGCTTCTTTGGTAGTAATGATTGTTGCACTGCATCGGTCTTTTGTGCCCCGACGGATATAGCATCTTTTCATTCCGCCCATTTTTTGGGGTCTTAGAAAAATTGTGCCAGCAGATCCTTCCCTCATCCGAAGCTTTATTTCAACCCCAATCTCTCCCGTCTTTAGACATCACCACCGCCAGATAAGGATGGAAACGCACCACCAAAATGGATTGTCCTTCGCAACCCCAGGCAGGTCGAGCTAAGTGCAGAGTGCATGAGCTCAAAATTGATTCAAATGGAGAAGAGTTCAACGGATGACACTAGGTGTCCTACTTAGGCACTTTCAAGTTGAATTCCGAACACGGTCTCATCGAACCCAAAGAATTAAGTCTACAAGACCTGAAGAGTCTCAATTCCCGTTCCTGATAAAGCCCTTTAGAATTAAGTGGATTAAGGCCTAAACCAAGCTCCATCTCTCGGAATTAGATCCATGCGGTTCAAGAACCAAACTTGTTCTGAAAAATGCTAATGAATGCAACAATTTTTTTATGAGGTAGATTTTTCGGCTTAAATGCTTTAAGTGGATTTTAAAGAATTTTGCAAATTTTTATTGGATTTTAAAACTTTTCAATTTTTAGGGGTCTTTTTGTAAAAGTTAGTGGATTAATTCCTTTTACATAAATTTTACACGGATTTTTGTGTATTTTATAAGGGATTTTATACAACTTTTATATACAAGTTATACGGCTTTTATACAAGATTTTTATGAGAATTTTATTTTTCAAATTTTTAAGGATTTTATCAAAGAATTTTACAACTTTTTTTATACGATTTTTAAGCCATTTTTTTGTATAAAATATTTTTACGGTTTTCTTGCGGCTTTTAAAAACCCAAAATATACACCCATACTTTTAAGAAGCCTTATTATTAAAAATACGAGAAAGTACGAGTTATGGCTTCTAAAGTATATATAGCATATATATACGACACCCCCCTATACTTAGCGTGAACTATGTCCTCATAGTGACCAAAGAAGCGGCAAAGGAAGACATAATTCGGGCTAAGTATAGATCGGTGAAAAGAATCTATACTACAATAACTCAAAGAATAACGAATGAATGAATAGAAGTCGATCATCTCCTCTATACTTAAGATCAAGTGGTCCTAAGGATAACAGACTCAAAACCGAAGATGATCGAGATCAAGAGAATGTACACAACTCAGCGGCTCGGCTTGTCCCCCCTATACTTAGGGTAAAATATCCCTAAGTATAGAGACGAAAATCAAAAGGTGAGGGACAAGCGAGAGAGCAGACGAGACAAAAATGGCGACGATCAAAAGGGAAATGAGCGAGATCACCCCCCCTATACTTAGGGTAAAGCACACCCTAAGTATAAGCAACAACAGGGGTGACCGAACAGGACGATACAAACAACACACGGTACCTACACCCCCTATACTTAGGATAAAGCACATCCTAAGTATAGCCAAGCTAGATAAACCTAAGGGTGTAAGACAAACGAAAAGAAGAAAGAATGAAATCGAAAATATGTACATGATGAAAACGCAAGATAAAAAAATGAACAAATCAACGAACTGTACAGGCTCAAGAAAGCCGCAGATTGGCCTTCTTTCGCGACCTAGGAACGATGGAATGTACAAGATGCAGGTCGACATCAGGGTCATCCTCAGAGATATCCATATCTGAATCAGAGAATCCCTGATCTGTGTCGACCGGTGAGGAGCGGCCCAGATGACCGAAAAGATGAACAGAATCTACCTCTGAGATCTGCTCCATGGTCTCTGATGTAGACTCAAGAAAGAGGTCAAATTCTGCTGCGATCTGATCTATCTCCTCATCAGCTAAGCCCTTATCTGAATCTTCGTGAAAAGAGGGCTCAATAATCTCACAACAGGAAGGCTCGAGTGAATGATCAACAATCAAAACAGGATCGGCCTTCGAAGTTCGTGCCACTGGCTGTTTCGTCTCAATGACGTAGATACTCTGGATCTCGTCAACACATCTCCAGACACGTGGACTCGGATCACCAAAATATGTGATCTCTGAGTTTTCGTCTTGGGAAAGGAAATCTCGAGTCTCTATAGAATCAGAATGGATATGATCTTGTCTAATCTCAGTTGTGATCTCACATGCCTCTGTCTCTGATGGTTCGGAAGCACTTTCGTCTATTGGCAGAGTCTCTATAGGCTCGGAGCTTGGCTTTGTGCTGCTGGGAGGAGAGGTCACACTATCCGTCCCATAATCAATAACGGCCTTAGCTGCACGTAGAAAAGGCCGACCAAGAATGATGGCAGCATCCTGTGATGGTACCGAAGAGTTAGAGTCTAAGACAACAAAATCCACAGTGAATTTTGTGCCTTGTACCATCACGGCAACGTCCTTAAGTATACCCTTCGGCCTCTTGATCGATCGGTCAGGAAATTGGAGAATCATTCTAGCTCGCTTCAGAGGTCCTAAATGAAGAGTCTCGATAAGATGGAAGGGTAATATGTTCACTGACGAACCGCTGTCTAATAAGGTGTGCTCAAACTCATGATCTGAAATCCGACAGTTAATGAATGGTGCTCCAATACTTTTCTTTTGCTTCTTGGAAGATGTGCGCTGGATGGCGCAACAAGTGGCAATGGTCAACACTTGTTTCTCAGAGCAATGATTTCTCCTCTTCTTTCTTTCGGCGTGGTATGTTGCTTCAAGCATTTCTGAAGAAGAAGAATGTGGACCAATGCCTCCGAAAGAGTGAGTTTAATTTGAATTCGGTCCATCATCTCTTTCGTGAATTTTGTATCTTGATTTTTTTAAAATTTTCTGATTTTTCACCCCTTCCTAGATTCAGAGCATATGGGAAGGGAATCTGTACATCCTCCATGTCAGTATGTACACTTGGAGGATCAGAAGAAAAGGATGACGATCTTTTTCTAAAACGGGGACTTGCTCTATGAGATGCAGAACTTATAGATCCATCAGAAGAATCTAGAGTCTTGTCTTTATTTTTGTTTTTGGATTTTCTTCTTTTTCTATTTTTTTGTGATTTTTCGCCTTCGCTACGTGGAGAATCAGAATCTGAATGTGCTCCCGCGTCGCTGCCTGCTACACACTCCGCGCTCCTAAATGTCTCAGCAACTGTAGGCTGCTTCTGATCATCATGGGAACTGGAGGGAATAGAATTCAACAATTTGGGTGAGATAGAAAAATCTGAAACTGGACTTTGACCTGTGACGATGCTGGCAATAAAATCTCTGAAGGTGTCCATCTGCTCTCTACGGTCTGTAGCCTGCTCATGAATTTGACGGACAAAATGGTCGAATGTGGGACCGTCTATATCAAGGCTCTCGAAGTAGTGTCCCACATCCATCTCAGGTTGCTGAAGACGCTCGGAATGATCAAGTGAATCTGAGAAGATATGCTCCTGAGGTGGCTGCTCGTAGCAATGGTCCTGATATGGAAACTGCATCGGTTGATACGTTGGCTGAAATAGCAAGGGCTCTCGCTCGGTGTCTTGGATTACCTGAAGAGTAGGTATCCAAGGTTCCTGAACAGGGAAGCACGGGACCGACTCATACTCCGGCTGAAAACTCAACGGAAGAAGTGTCGGTCTCTGAGAATAAGAGCTCTCCACTACTGGCTCAGTGTCCATCCTCAAGACTGCATCAGTGTCCACATCAACTGCCTGATGCGCGATCCCTAAATCTGCGGGAGGTAGATCGCATCGAAGTGGTCTGTCATCTCCTTCGTGTATCGTCTTGACATCAGAAATCTCTCCAAAGATATGCCAAAGTGAATCCTCATCAAGACTGTGGTGTGAACCACCACACGAGGCATCGACCAATGCTTGTTGTTCTGCGGTCATCCCCAGATAGAATATCTGAGCTAGCTCGGCTCTGGAGATCCCGTGATCTGGGAATCTCCTCAAAAGAATATGGAATCTGAGCCACATATCCTGAAGTGGCTCATGGGGATCGTGTGTAAAGTCTCTGATAACTGACCGCATAAAATTGGCTCGACTAATGGGGTAAAATTTCCTCAGAAAAGCTATTCGAAGAGTACCCCAGCTACCTCGCTCCTTTCCCAAAAGTCGGAGCCATCTCGCGGCTCCATCCTTGAGTGTCAAAGGAAAGGTCTTCTTCATGGCATCCTCAGGTGTAATATCGGAATAGAATCGAGTGCTGCAAATCTCCTCGAACTCGTAAAGATGCTCATACGGCTCTTCGTGCGGCTTTCCATGAAACTTTGGCAGCAATGAAATGAAGTCTGAATCAATGAGAAAAATCGGAAAAGTTGAAGTAGAAACTGACTCAGCTCCCGATGTCGGCTGCTCAATCCGCACCCTCGTCTCAGCAACTCATGAACCCGGATCTCTTATCTGATCTGAAACTGGCTCGCGGGTCTCATACGTCCGCTCAGCTGTCACTGTAACTGAAGGCTGACTTGATGGATACGCAGATAAAGGGATAGAAGGAGATGTAGAAGATAGGTAGACAAAAGGAGACGATTCTCCAAGGTCAGAGTCACACATGGAAGAAGAAAGTTATTCTGATTCTGGCTCGAATAGGAGGTTCTCGCGAACCGAGCCATGAGACATGATCTCAGAGGAAAGTGGATAGATCTCTGGTTCAAAGAGGGGGTTCTCTTGAACCAATCCAGATAGATGGGCACGAGTGCGTGAGAGCGGTGCCGTAAGAGTCGGCCGAAGTGATCGTCTGCCCATCATCATGATGAGACAAAAGACTCCTGATCGATAAGATTAAGATCTGGAAGATATAGGACACACACCACAAATCAAACGCAAAGCAAACATCGAATTCACCAACTCAACCCTGGTGATGACCGTAAGAGTTCGGTCGTTTATCTTTTCGATTTTAGGTTGTTTGGCAAACAACGTTCTCTCAGATTGGCGAGATTAGATAGGTGCCTGAAACTTCAACGTCGTACTGTCCCGAGTTCTCACCAGAACTCACCTAGTCTCAGCCAATATGGAAGTAAGTACGGACCGTTTCCGGCTACCCGTGTTACTTGAGGACGGAGCCTTACGCAGTGTCCTCTAAACCTTCCACTCTGCTAAGTGAACTCGGACCGTTTCCGGCTACCCGAGAGCACCCACTGAAGATAAGGTGAATAAAGCCGTGAACTAAGTAGTATTTCGATAGAAGCCCAGACTCTGGTTCTACCTTATGTGTCGTCTCTCTCTCTCTCGCGGATCTGGAGATGAGATCGAGTATGCACTTCGGGGGTTGCTCTCCCCAAAACAAGTGGAGTCCTTACGTTTCTTTTAAGGTCCAATAGAAGTTAACAGTCCCTGTTTTAGTTTTCAGTTTTCACTTTTTTTGGATATTTTCAGAGAAAACGTCTAACGTATTTTTGTTTTTTTTTTGGGATTGGCCCTAGATACAAGCACCTAGGTGTCGAATCCTATGCAAGCATCTAATCTAAGCTATACTATGATGCGCAGAGAAGGGAAAAAAACCGTAAAACTCCTAATAAGTACCTAGCTCAGAAAATCGCGGAAAACCGTCGAGAAAAATCACGATCGAGAAAAGCCGCGATGGGTGCCGTGCTCCCCCAGGAGTACAGCCCTGGTGAAACAGACTCTGAGAAAGATACAAGTCGGGATGCCTTTACGAGGCCCCTTTCTACGACACTCTTTTTTATATGTTTTTTTTACAAGAAAATTACAAGAAATTCTAAACTACTTGGTTTCACGGTTCTGAGCTGCGCGGCTCGAGCTGTGCTGCACAAATCAGAAATAAGAAACCGTTCGATCAGAGAAATAAAATCGCGGAAATAAAATCTAATCCTAAGGTCTTCGCGATCCTCCTAGCGCTGCCTCCCCGGCAACGGCGCCATCTGAAAAACACCACCTGATCAGCTTCTCAAATTCCTGCGAAGAAATCAGAGAAAAAGTATCTCGGTCGTTGTATCGACCAGGTGAATTTTGTCAGAAAAGATTAAGGTTAATTAATCTTTTTAATTTTATTTATACTCCTAAACAAATGTGTATAGTGGATTCGTACGGGAGTGTCGAACTCAGGGAGGCAAACTGTATTAAACTAGGGGAAATCGGTAGAAAAACTTAGGCTAAGGGTTTCCTAATTTTTATTTTATTTTTAATATTTTTTTCTGAATTTTTATTTGAATTTTACGAATGTTATATTGTTTTTGTAATTTTTAATTATTTTGTATTTTTTATTGATTAGAAAATGTTTTAATTTTTTTATTTGGTTTTATTTTGTTATTTTTATGAACTTTTATTTTTTTTACTGTTTTTATGAGTTTTTAAAGGGGTTTTATGATTTTTATAAAGTTTGATGTATTTTAAGGGTGAAAAAGGAAGTCTTTATTACAAACTGTGATGTTTTTATGATTTTTAATGCTGAAAACAGTGACGAAATATTTTTATTGTATTTTCTGTAGAAAGTAGATGAAATTTCCTTTAAAATGATATATTGTGCGTTTTTAGGGGATTTTTCTTGAGTTAGTTATGAATTTTTTAAATGTTAATGTGTTTTGTATTTTTTATTGATTTTGTTATTTATTTTTTTAAACGTATTTATACTGTATATTACGTAAAATATAATATTTTTGAGTATTTTAGTGTATTTTTATATTTTTTATTTGATTTTATAAGGTATATAGCTATGTATAGGGTTTATATACAATAAGGAGGGTATATGTGTAAAAACGTTGGAAACTGGGGAGTTTGTGTGTAAAAGATAGAAACGGGAGGGTGTCGCGCGTACAATCTCCAAAAGCACCTGTGCGCACTCGTGCGTTGCTGAGATTGAGATTAGCCTGCTCGTAATAGCGGATAGCTCCAGGGGCGTTAGCGCAAAAACTCCAAGTTCTATGTGCTTCATGTGCCTCAAGTGTCTCCCTTTCTTGGTTGCAAATAACAAACTTGCGCTGGAGCTTTATGTAAAATCTCCAATGCTCCCATGTCCCAAAATGTCAGCTTTTCACCGTTTAAATCCAAAGCTGTGGTCGGCGTTGAATGGTCAAATGATCGACGGTTTTGATAGAAAGGGATCTTTTTTTTTCGGGTTAATCTTCTCACAGTGACAGCGGCAACGCACAGATCTATATCTTCCCAGGTGTAATGATCGACTTCCGTTGAAGCAGTTCGGTGACTGGAGGCGAGAAGTTCGTTCCAAGCAGTTGCATGTGGTGGCAATGGTGCTTAGGTGTTCTGGTCTATGGCTCCAACAGACTTAAGGCTGAAATTAGTTGAGTCTATATGTGATGGTCCATGCGCCAGATTCTTCATTGCAGGTTCTGCTTGGGAGATACATCCTTCAAATTCGATGCAGATGCTTTCGGTTCTGCTGCTAATATTCTCTGTTCCTGCAAAGCCTAAACAAGGCTCGAGTTTCTCGCTATAGATCAATTGTTAGAGGAACTGGATATGTAATGATTATATTACACACGGGAATGCAGATCTAATTATTAAAATGTAGAGAGACTTGTGGATCGAGAAGTATGATCAGAGGAAGGAGAAAACGGAAGTTGTAAACATAGAAAATTAGAGGAGGATGTGAAATCTGAGTTTACATCCGCAAGTGGCGAACCTCGAATCCTGTTCAGATGAAGGCTCCGACGGAGCGAATCGCAGTATTTGCTCCACCAGATGAAATTTCTCCAAAGTTGATCTCCTCGTAGATGCTGTTTGCGATGTTCGTTTGAGGTCTCGATCAAGGATGCACCTCGTTCTATTTCTAGATCTACACCGGGAATGGTATCGATGGGGTTTGTAGGGATGGTTTAATCCTCGACGAACGATCGAATCAAAATTGGACTCCGAACGAAGGAGATATGAGGTAATGATGATCAAATGTGGAGGTAGCTAATCGGTGGAATGGATAGAGCCAGAGGAAATCGGAGATCGAGAAAAAAAACGGAAGAGAAGGGAGATAATAGGAAGGAATGGACGAATCAGATGAGAGAATCGGAAGGGTTGAGAAGAGAAAGTTGCAGAGAAAAAAATGGGAGAGATGAACACTGACCTGGAAATGGTGCGAGGAACGGATCGAAGTGGACGATGTTACAGATGCACCGCCTGGAATGGAGCTCGCGGAGGAACTCCTGGTGGTTATCGCCTCCATGGACGGCGGATCCGGAGGCTTGCGCGGCAGCGGAGAATATCCTCGACACCGGCGACGTGATCACGCCGTACACCTCCTCTCGACCTCGCTACGCTCAACGACGAGGCAGCTCTCCTATCACCAGAGCTCGCCGGAGCTTTGAGGGAAAATGGAAGTGAAAAATGGCGGATAGATTCCCGGAGGGGGAGGGACGTCCTTTAAATAGGCAAGGAGATGGGGCCGGTCACCGCCGGCGGTGATGGGAAGCAAGGGCGGTTGGAGGAACGGCTAACGGCCGGGACGTTAGGCGGTTGGTGAGGGTGGAGGAGAAGGAAGAAGAAGGAGGTGGAGGAAGAAGAGGAGGAAGAAGAAGAAGAGTCGTTGGGGGAGAAGAAGGAAAAAGGAAGAGAGAGAGAAAAGGAAAAAGGACCAATGACAGCCTGCCATGTGGCGGAAATGAGGAGAAATAAATAATATGAATAGGACAAAATAGAGAAAAAGACAAAAAAATTATATCCCACATAAAAATAGGTTAATGATACATTAAATTAAATAATTGAATAATGTAGGTATAAATTATAACTAATTAAATTAATAAATTAATTAATTTAAATAAATAAAGTATTATTTATAAAAATGAAGGGTTAATGTATTAAATAATAATATAAGTTACGGCTTATTGTACAATTATATACCAATACAGACCCGAAAACCGCGTTTTTCGTATTAACTCCGATTTTAGCGAAACTAGTGTCAATTATTAGATAATTGAAAAATATAATTTTAGGGACTGAGTTTGCTCAATTCGGAGTTCATACGGCCGAGTTATGAGGCCCGGACGAAAAAAGTAGCGGCTTCGGGCCTCTGGATTTTTTCAGTATTTTAATTTATTTTTATTTTTATATTTTTATATACAATTTTAGATGATTTTAGGAAAAAGAATTAGGTTAATCGGGTTTGCGGTTATTTAATTAAAAATCCAGAAAGTTTATACATATAGTACATTTATACAACGGGGTCCAAAAAGCCGAAACTCACCGGTTTTATCCGAGTATTTTTCTGATATTTTTAATAATTAGCATTATATACAAAACGGATTTTAAAAGTGAGTTTGGTCAATTTGGAGTTTTCTATAAATAGATATGAACCTCGGAAGTCGGCTTTTACGGCTTTTCCGGTTCATTGCGGTTATTTTATTTTTGTACCGATATATTTTTCTAATATTTTTATAAAATAATACATATTTTTATGAATAACTTTTACAAAAGGAGTGCTTTCATTTGAGGTGATTTTGATGATAAATAAAATAGGTGAAGTATTTACATGGTGAAAAATGGGTAAATTACATTTTTGGTCTTTATTTTCTGAATATTTTTATAAGTTAGGATCCTTATCTCCCCCTACTTATTTCTTTTGTCGACCCGGTCAATATTGACCTGGTCTCGGGGTTAGGATCAGTTTGTATATTACATATACAACCTTCTTTTTATTTTTATTTTCCTTTTTCTCTTTATTCTTTTATTTTGGATAATTTAAGTGTTAATTATATAATATTATCATTTGTGGTTAGAATGATAATTAATTGGAATTAGTGGATATTTACATGTATTTTACCAAGGATTTTAGCCAAAATGAAAGAATAAAGGTGATGAATCACGGATTCATCATTCCCCTATACTTTACCTTTGCTAGTCCCTTAGCAAACACTTATTCTATAAATAAGTGCAAGCAAAAAGAAAAAGAAAAAGGAAAATAAAAGAACTTCGAACATGATCGTTTCTTTAAACCGAATATCACTTCATCCGAAATCTGGAGCCTGGATTTAAACCTTTGGATTAATAGTGTGTCGGGACTCTATTAGAATTAGGATTTAAGCCTCGATAGCCCTCAAGTTCCACAAATCCTTATCCAGATTCACCTCAATAGCCAGCTCAGATCCACCTATCCATCACGCAAACTTTTCGGCTTTGAAAACAATTTGTACTGTGTGTGAAAAGTTTTAGCTCTTCCCGCTCTAGAGAGACGAAGAAACCACCCATACAGCTACACACTCCCATTGGGCCCTTATCCAGCAGCTCAGTCCTCGAGGAGGGAGGTATTTCCTTCTGAGGTCAGGTCGTGCTGTGTCCACAATCGAATAAGAGAGAAGGTAGAAGAAGGAGAAGAGAACTGGAGTGTGATCAGTGTAATCACATCTCCGGTGAAGCCTGGCCAGTTTAGCCAAGTCTCCACGAAGACATGCAGGCTTTTATGAAGCTCGGACCATTGTGGTCATTTTTGGAATTTGGTGTATTTGGCTTCTTTGGTAGTAATGATTGTTGCACTGCATCGGTCTTTTGTGCCCCGACGGATATAGCATCTTTTCATTCCGCCCATTTTTTGGGGTCTTAGAAAAATTGTGCCAGCAGATCCTTCCCTCATCCGAAGCTTTATTTCAACCCCAATCTCTCCCGTCTTTAGACATCACCACCGCCAGATAAGGATGGAAATGCACCACCGAAATGGATTGTCCTTCGCAACCCCAGGCAGGTCGAGCTAAGTGCAGAGTGCATGAGCTCAAAATTGATTCAAATGGAGAAGAGTTCAACGGATGACACCAGGTGTCCTACTTAGGCACTTTCAAGTTGAATTCCGAACACGGTCTCATGGAACCCAAAGAATTAAGTCTACAAGACCTGAAGAGTCTCAATTCCCGTTCCTGATAAAGCCCTTTAGAATTAAGTGGATTAAGGCCTAAACCAAGCTCCATCTCTCGGACTTAGATCCATGCAGTTCAAGAATCAAACTTGTTCTGAAAAATGCTAATGAATGCAACAATTTTTTTTATGAGGTCGATTTTTCGGCTTAAATGCTTTAAGTGGATTTTAAAGAATTTTGCAAATTTTTATTGGATTTTAAAACTTTTCAATTTTTAGGGGTCTTTTTGTAAAAGTTAGTGGATTAATTCGTTTTACATAAATTTTACACGGATTTTTGTGTATTTATAAGGGATTTTATACAACTTTTATATACAAGTTATACGGCTTTTATACAAGATTTTTATGAGGATTTTATTTTTCAAATTTTTAAGGATTTTATAAAGAATTTTACAACTTTTTTTATACGATTTTTAAGCCATTTTTTTGTATAAAATATTTTTACGGTTTTCTTGCGGCTTTTAAAAACCCAAAATATACACCCATACTTTTAAGAAGCCTTATTATTAAAAATACGAGAAAGTACGAGTTATGGCTTCTAAAGTATATATAGCATATATATACGACACCCCCCTATACTTAGCGTGAACTATGTCCTCATACTGACCAAAGAAGCGGCAAAGGAAGACATAACTCGGGCTAAGTATAGATCGGTGAAAAGAATCTATACTACAATGACTCAAAGAATAACGAATGAATGAATAGAAGTCGATCATCTCCTCTATACTTAAGATCAAGTGGTCCTAAGGATAGCAGACTCAAAACCGAAGATGATCGAGATCAAGAGAATGTACACAACTCAGCGGCTCGGCTTGTCCCCCCTATACTTAGGGTAAAATATCCCTAAGTATAGAGACGAAAATCAAAAGGTGAGGGACAAGCGAGGGAGCAGACGAGACAAAAATGGCGACGATCAAAAGGGAAATGAGCGAGATCACCCCCCCTATACTTAGGGTAAAGCACACCCTAAGTATAAGCAACAACAGGGGTGACCGAACAGGACGATACAAACAACACACGGTATCTACACCCCCTATACTTAGGATAAAGCACATCCTAAGTATAGCCAAGCTAGATAAACCTAAGGGTGTAAGACAAACGAAAAGAAGAAAGAATGAAATCGAAAATATGTACAAGATGAAAACGCAAGATAAAAAAATGAACAAATCAACGAACTGTACAGGCTCAAGAAAGCCGCAGATTGGCCTTCTTTCGCAACCTAGGAACGATGTAATGTACAAGATGCAGGTCGACATCAGGGTCATCCTCAGAGATATCCATATCCGAATCAGAGAATCCTTGATCTGTGTCGACCGGTGAGGAGCGGCCCAGATGACCGAAAAGATGAACAGAACCTACCTCTGAGATCTGCTCCATGGTCTCTGATGTAGACTCAAGAAAGAGGTCAAATTCTGCTGTGATCTGATCTTTCTCCTCATCAGCTAAGCCCTTATCTGAATCTTCGTGAAAAGAGGGCTCAATAATCTCACAACAGGAAGGCTCGAGTGAATGATCAACAATCAAAACAGGATCGGCCTTCGAAGTTTGTGCCACCAGCTGTTTCGTCTCAATGACGTAGATACTCTGGATCTCGTCAACACATCTCCAGACACGTGTACTCGGATCACCAAAATATGTGATCTCTGAGTTTTCGTCTTGGGAAAGGAAATCTCGAGTCTCTATAGAATCAGAATGGATATGATCTTGTCTAATCTCAGTTGTGATCTCACATGCCTCTGTCTCTGATGGTTCGGAAGCACTTTCGTCTACTGGCAGAGTCTCTATAGGCTCGGAGCTCGGCTCTGTGCTGCTGGGAGGAAAGGTCACACTATCCGTCCCATAATCAATAACGGCCTTAGCTGCACGTAGAAAAGGCCGATCAAGAATAATGGCAGCATCCTGTGATGGTACCGAAGAGTTAGAGTCTAAGACAACAAAATCCACAGTGAATTTTGTGCCTTGTACCATCACGACAACGTCCTTAAGTATACCCTTCGGCCTCTTGATCGATCGGTCAGGAAATTGGAGAATCATTCTAGCTCGCTTCAGAGGTCCTAAATGAAGAGTCTTGATAAGATGGAAGGGTAATATGTTCATTGACGAACCGCTGTCTAATAAGGTGTGCTCAAACTCATGATCTGAAATCCGACAGTTAATGAATGGTGCTCCAATACTTTTCTTTTGCTTCTTGGAAGATGTGTGTTGGATGGCGCAACAAGTGGCAATGGTCAACACTTGTTTCTCAGAGCAATGATTTCTCCTCTTCTTTCTTTTCGGCGTGGTATGTTGCTTCAAGCATTTCTGAAGAAGAGGAATGTGGACCAATGCCTCCGAAAGAGTGAGTTTAATTTGAATTCGGTCCATCATCTCTTTCGTGAATTTTGTATCTTGATTTTTTTTAAAATTTTCTGATTTTTCACCCCTTCCTAGATTCAGAGCATATGGGAAGGGAATCTGTACATCCTCCATGTCAGTATGTACACTTGGAGGATCAAAAGAAAAGGATGACGATCTTTTTCTAAAACGGGGACTTGCTCTATGAGATGCAGAACTTATAGATCCATCAGAAGAATCTAGAGTCTTGTCTTTATTTTTGTTTTTGGATTTTCTTCTTTTTCTATTTTTTTGTGATTTTTCGCCTTCGCTACGTGGAGAATCAGAATCTGAATGTGCTCCCGCGTCGCTGCCTGCTACACACTCCGCGCTCCTAAATGTCTCAGCAACTGTAGGCTGCTTCTGATCATCATGGGAACTGGAGGGAATAGAATTCAACAATTTGGGTGAGATAGAAAAATCTGAAACTGGACTTTGACCTGTGACGATGCTGGCAATAAAATCTCTGAAGGTGTCCATCTGCTCTCTACGGTCTGTAGCCTGCTCATGAATTAGACGGACAAAATGGTCGAATGTGGGACCGTCTATATCAAGGCTCTCGAAGTAGTGTCCCACATCCATCTCAGGTTGCTGAAGACGCTCGGAATGATCAAGTGAATCTGAGAAGATATGCTCCTGAGGTGGCTGCTCGTAGCAATGGTCCTGATATGGAAACTGCATCGCTTGATACGTTGGCTGGAATAGCAAGGGCTCTCGCTCGGTGTCTTGGATTACCTGAAGAGTAGGTATCCAAGGTTCCTGAACAGGGAAGCACGGGACCGACTCATACTCCGGCTGAAAACTCAACGGAAGAAGTGTCGGTCTCTGAGAATAAGAGCTCTCCACTACTGGCTCAGTGTCCATCCTCGAGACTGCATCAGTGTCCACATCAACTGCCTGATGCGCGATCCCTAAATCTGCGGGAGGTAGATCGCATCGAAGTGGTCTGTCATCTCCTTCGTGTATCGTCTTGACATCAGAAATCTCTCCAAAGATATGCCAAAGTGAATCCTCATCAAGACTGTGGTGTGAACCACCACACGAGGCATCGACCAATGCTTGTTGTTCTGCGGTCATCCCCAGATAGAATATCTGAGCTAGCTCGGCTCTGGAGATCCCGTGATCTGGGAATCTCCTCAAAAGAATATGGAATCTGAGCCACATATCCTGAAGTGGCTCATGGGGATCGTGTGTAAAGTCTCTGATAACTGACCGCATAAAATTGGCTCGACTAATGGGGTAAAATTTCGTCAGAAAAGCTATTCGAAGAGTACCCCAGCTACCTCGCTCCTTTCCCAAAAGTCGGAGCCATCTCGCGGCTCCATCCTTGAGTGTCAAAGGAAAGGTCTTCTTCATGGCATCCTCAGGTGTAATATCGGAATAGAATCGAGTGCTGCAAATCTCCTCGAACTCGTAAAGATGCTCATACGGCTCTTCGTGCGGCTTTCCATGAAACTTTGGAAGCAATGAAATGAAGTCTGAATCAATGAGAAAAATCGGAAAAGTTGAAGTAGAAACTGACTCAGCTCCCGATGTCGGCTGCTCAATCCACACCCTCGTCTCAGCAACTCGTGAACCCGGATCTCTTATCTGATCTGAAACTGGCTCGCGGGTCTCATACGTCCGCTCAGCTGTCACTGTAACTGAAGGCTGACTTGATGGATACGCAGATAAAGGGATAGAAGGAGATGTAGAAGATAGGTAGACAAAAGGAGACGATTCTCCAAGGTCAGAGTCACACATGGAAGAAGAAAGTTGTTCTGATTCTTGCTCGAATAGGAGGTTCTCGCGAACCGAGCCATGAGACATGATCTCAGAGGAAAGTGGATAGATCTCTGGTTCAAAGAGGGGGTTCTCTTGAACCAATCCAGATAGATGGGCACGAGTGCGTGAGAGCGGTGCCGTAAGAGTCGGCCGAAGTGATCGTCTGCCCATCATCATGATGAGACAAAAGACTCCTGATCGATAAGATTAAGATCTGGAAGATATAGGACTCACACCACAAATCAAACGCAAAGCAAACACCGAATTCACCAACTCAACCCTGGTGATGACTGTAAGAGTTCGGTCGTTTATCTTTTCGATTTTATGTTGTTTGGCTAACAACGTTCTCTCAGATTGGTGAGATTAGATAGGTGCCTGAAACTTCAACGTCGTACTGTCCCGAGTTCTCACCAGAACTCACCTAGTCTCAGCCAGTATGGAAGTAAGTACGGACCTTTTCCGGCTACCCGTGTTACTTGAGGACGGAGCCTTATGCAGTGTCCTCTAAACCTTCCACTCTGCTAAGTGAACTCGGACCGTTTCCGGCTACCCGAGAGCACCCACTGAAGATAAGGTGAATAAAGCCGTGAACTAAGTAGTATTTCGATAGAAGCCCAGACTCTGGTTCTACCTTATGTGTCGTCTCTCTCTCTCTCGCGGATCTGGAGATGAGATCGAGTATGCACTTCGGGGGTTGCTCTCCCCAAAACAAGTGGAGTCCTTACGTTTCTTTTAAGGTCTAATAGAAGTTAACAGTCCCTGTTTTAGTTTTCGGTTTTCACTTTTTTTGGATATTTTCAGAGAAAACGTCTAACGTATTTTTGTTTTTTTTGGGATTGGCCCTAGATACAAGCACCTAGGTGTCGAATCCTATGCAAGCATCTAATCTAAGCTATACTACGATGCGCAGAGAAGGGAAAAAAACCGTAAAACTCCTAACAAGTACCCAGCTCAGAAAATCGCGGAAAACCGTCGAGAAAAATCACGATCGAGAAAAGCCGCGATGGGTGCCGTGCTCCCCCAGGAGTACAGCCCTGGTGAAACAGACCCCGAGAAAGATACAAGTCGGGATGCCTTTACGAGGCCACTTTCTACGACACTCTTTTTTATATGTTTTTTTTACAAGAAAATTACAAGAAATTATAAACTACTTGGTTTCACGGTTCTGAGCTGCGCGGCTCGAGCTGTGCTTCACAAATCAGAAATAAGAAACCGTTCGGTCAGAGAAATAAAATCGCGGAAATGAAATCTAATCCTAAGGTCTTCGCGATCCTCCTAGCGCTGCCTCCCCGGCAACGGCGCCATCTGAAAAACACCACCTGATCAGCTTCTCAAATTCCTGCGAAGAAATCAGAGAAAAAGTATCTCGGTCGTTGTATCGACCAGGTGAATTTTGTCAGAAAAGATTAAGGTTAATTAATCTTTTTAATTTTATTTATACTCCTAAACAAATGTGTATAGTGGATTCGTACGGGAGTGTCAAACTTAGGGAGGCAAACTGTATTAAACTAGGGGAAATCGGTAGAAAAACTTAGGCTAAGGGTTTCCAAATTTTTATTTTATTTTTAATATTTTTTTCTGAATTTTTATTTGAATTTTACGAATGTTATATTGTTTTTGTAATTTTTAATTATTTTGTATTTTTTATTGATTAGAAAAAGTTTTAATTTTTTTATTTGGTTTTATTTTGTTATTTTTATGAACTTTTATTTTTTTTACTGTTTTTATGAGTTTTTAAAGGGGTTTTATGATTTTTATAAAGTTTGATGTATTTTAAGGGTGAAAAAGGAAGTCTTTATTACAAACTGTGATGTTTTTATGATTTTTAATGCTGAAAACAGTGACGAAATATTTTTATTGTATTTTCTGTAGAAAGTAGATGAAATTTCCT
Organism: Ottelia alismoides; assembly: GCA_037367405.1. Lineage (NCBI taxonomy): Eukaryota > Viridiplantae > Streptophyta > Magnoliopsida > Alismatales > Hydrocharitaceae > Ottelia > Ottelia alismoides. The sequence continues at coordinate 1,164,040 of JAZKJV010009277.1, forward strand.
TTAAAATGATATATTGTGCGTTTTTAGGGGATTTTTCTTGAGTTAGTTATGAATTTTTTAAATGTTAATGTGTTTTGTATTTTTTATTGATTTTGTTATTTATTTTTTATTATTTTATTTTTTTAAACGTATTTATACTGTATATTACGTAAAATATAATATTTTTGAGTATTTTAGTGTATTTTTATATTTTTTATTTGATTTTATAAGGTATATAGCTATGTGTAGGGTTTATATACAATAAGGAGGGTATATGTGTAAAAACGTTGGAAACTGGGGAGTTTGTGTGTAAAAGATAGAAACGGGAGGGTGTCGCGCGTACAATCTCCAAAAGCACCTGTGCGCACTCGTGCGTTGCTGAGATTGAGATTAGCCTGCTCGTAATAGCGGATAGCTCCAGGGGCGTTAGCGCAAAAACTCCAAGTTCTATGTGCTTCACGTGCCTCAAGTGTCTCCCTTTCTTGGTTGCAAATAACAAACTTGCGCTGGAGCTTTATGTAAAATCTCCAATGCTCCCGTGTCCCAAAATGTCAGCTTTTCACTGTTTAAATCCAAAGCTGTGGTCGGCGTTGAATGGTCAAATGATCGACGGTTTTGATAGAAAGGGACCTTTTTTTTCGGGTTAATCTTCTCACAGTGACAGCAGCAACGCACAGATCTATATCTTCCCAGGTGTAATGATCGACTTCCGTTGAAGCAGTTCGGTGACTGGAGGCAAGAAGTTCGGGCCAAGCAGTTGCATGTGGTGGCAATTGTGCTTAGGTGTTCTGGTCTATGGCTCCAACAGACTTAAGGCTGAAATTAGTTGAGTCTGTATGTGATGGTCCATGCGCCAGATTCTTCATTGCAGGTTCTGCTTGGGAGATACATCCTTCAAATTCGATGCAGATGCTTTCGGTTCTGCTGCTAATATTCTCTGTTCCTGCAAAGCCTAAACACGGCTCGAGTTTCTCGCTATAGATCAATTGTTAGAGGAACTAGATATGTAATGATTATATTACACACGGGAATGCAGATCTAATTATTAAAATGTAGAGAGACTTGTGGATCGAGAAGTATGATCAGAGGAAGGAGAAAACGGAAGTTGTAAACATAGAAAATTAGAGGAGGATGTGAAATCTGAGTTTACATCCGCAAGTGGCGAACCTCGAATCCTGTTCAGATGAAGGCTCCGACGGAGCGAATCGCAGTATTTGCTCCACCAGATGAAATTTCTCCAAAGTTGATCTCCTCGTAGATGTTGTTTGCGATGTTCGTTTGAGGTCTCGATCAAGGATGCACCTCGTTCTATTTCTAGATCTACTCCGGGAATGGTATCGACGGGGTTTGTAGGGATGGTTTAATCCTCGACGAACGATCGAATCAAAATTGGACTCCGAACGAAGGAGATATGAGGTAATGATGATCAAATGTGGAGGTAGCTAATCGGTGGAATGGATAGAGCCAGAGGAAATCGGAGATCGAGAAAAAAAACGGAAGAGAAGGGAGATCATAGGAAGGAATGGACGAATCAGATGAGAGAATCGGAAGGGTTGAGAAGAGAAAGTTGCAGAGAAAAAAAATGGGAGAGATGAACACTGACCTGGAAATGGTGCGAGGAACGGATCGAAGTGGACGATGTTACAGATGCACCGCCTGGAATAGAGCTCGCGGAGGAACTCCAGGTGGTTATCGCCTCCACGGACGGCGGATCCGGAGGCTTGCGCGGCAGCGGAGAATATCCTCGACACCGGCGACGTGATCACGCCGTACGCCTCCTCTCGACCTCGCTACGCTCAACGACGAGGCAGCTCTCCTGTCACCAGAGCTCGCCGGAGCTTTGAGGGAAAATGGAAGTGAAAAATGGCGGATAGATTCCCGGAGGGGGAGGGACGTCCTTTAAATAGGCAAGGAGATGGGGCCGGTCACCGCCGGCGGTGATGGGAAGCAAGGGCGGTTGGAGGAACGGCTAACGGCCGGGACGTTAGGCGGTTGGTGAGGGTGGAGGAGAAGGAAGAAGAAGGAGGTGGAGGAAGAAGAAGAGGAGGAAGAAGAAGAAGAGTCGTTGGGGGAGAAGAAGGAAAAAGGAAGAGAGAGAGAAAAGGAAAAAGGACCAATGACAGCCTGCCATGTGGCGGAAATGAGGAGAAATAAATAATATGAATAGGACAAAATAGAGAAAAGACAAAAAAGTTATATCCCACATAAAAATAGGTTAATGATACATTAAATTAAATAATTGAATAATGTAGGTATAAATTATAAATAATTAAATTAATAAATTAATTAATTTAAATAAATAAAGTATTATTTATAAAAACGAAGGGTTAATGTATTAAATAATAATATAAGTTACGGCTTATTGTACAATTATATACCAATACGGACCCGAAAACCGCGTTTTTCGTATTAACTCCGATTTTAGCGAAACTAGTGTCATTTTTTAGATAATTGAAAAATATAATTTTAGGGACTGAGTTTGCTCAATTCGGAGTTCATACGGCCGAGTTATGAGGCCCGGACGAAAAAAGTAGCAGCTTCGGGCCTCTGGATTTTTTCATTACTTTAATTTATTTTTATTTTTATATTTTTATATACAATTTTAGATGATTTTAGGAAAAAGAATTAGGTTAATCGGGTTTGCGGTTATTTAATTAAAAATCCAGAAAGTTTATACATATAGTACATTTATACAACGGAGTCCAAAAAGCCGAAACTCACCGGTTTTATCCGAGTATTTTTCTGATATTTTTAGTAATTAGCATTATATACAAAACGGATTTTAAAAGTGAGTTTGGTCAATTTGGAGTTTTCTATAAATAGATATGAACCTCGGAAGTCGGCTTTTACGGCTTTTCCGGTTCATTGCGGTTATTTTATTTTTGTACCGATATATTTTTCTAATATTTTTATAAAATAATACATATTTTTATGAACAACTTTTACAAAAGGAGTGCTTTCATTTGAGGTGATTTTGATGATAAATAAAATAGGTGAAGTATTTACATGGTGAAAAATGGGTAAATTACATTTTTGGTCTTTATTTTCTGAATATTTTTATAAGTTAGGATCCTTATCTCCCCCTACTTATTTCTTTTGTCGACCCGGTCAATATTGACCTGGTCTTGGGGTTAGGATCAGTTTGTATATTACATATACAACCTTCTTTTTATTTTTATTTTCCTTTTTCTCTTTATTCTTTTATTTTGGATAATTTAAGTGTTAATTATATAATATTATCATTTGTGGTTAGAATGATAATTAATTGGAATTAGTGGATATTTACATGTATTTTACCAAGGATTTTAGCCAAAATGAAAGAATAAAGGTGATGAATCACGGATTCATCATACACCGGGCCGGCGAAGTTCGTCGGCCACTTGTTCTTTGTCCATCCTCCAGTGCCGTTCGATCCTCCTCCCCCTCCAGACGCGACCTTAGTCGTTCATCTGAGGAGCCCTCCACCGTCCGATCTCTGGGAGGATTGATCTGGACCCTCCATCCATGAGGGTTAGCCACGACGTTCCGCAGCCGTCCGATCATACACGTGGCTGGCCCTCCTCCGTCAGATCAGAGCAGGAGACCCTTCGTTCTCCCACGTCGCCTCACAGCTGCCCGATCTTCCACGTGGGAGGGCCCCAGCCATCCGATCTGTAGCAGGGGCCCCTTTGTTGTGTGCCGCGCATCCTCGACCGTCAGATCACCACGTGGCATCCATCTGGCCCTCGACATAATAAAGGGTAATTTACTCTTAGGCCCTTAGCTTTTTAGTTGTTAATCTTTAGCCCTGTAAATATTTTAGAACTTTTATTTTAGTTTGGTAATTTGCATAGAGGACCTTGTCATTTCTTGTATTTGCTTTTATACCCCTGTACGTAGTGGTGCATGTGCTTCGACACATGACTTTGTGGGATATTTGCATGTATGGACCTGATGTTCTAGGGTGTTTATGAATGAAATTAAGTTTTTAATATTTGTAGAAATGCCCCTGTGAATGTTTTAATTGCGCATGTGCCATATATCGTGAGTATTTTACACTTTCGCCCCTGGACTTTTAGTACGTGTTACTATTTAGTCCAGGGACTTAAGTTTTATTGCAAATTGGTCCCTGAGTGCCTAGGTCACGTGCTTTGCACGTGAGTTCTTGGAGAATTTGCACCGGACTCCCTGGACCTTATTTTAATTGCGTACAGGTCCCTGTGCACTGTACCTTTGTTTTCGATTTTAATAAAATAGCAAACCTACTCCAAATTTGATGAAAATTGGATACATGGCTCTGCCATGGTGTAAAATTTTCTCTAAATTTTGGAGACATTTTTTAATCTTTTTACTATTTTTAAAAATTCAAAAACAAGCATTTTTCTTCCTGACTAGATAGAAAATTCTTAAAAGAATATTAAATCAACTTTAAAAATTACAAAAAAATTAGATATTGTTTGTTTTGTGTTGTTTGATTTTCTGACCAATTTTGGTCATTTTCTGATTTATAAAAACTATAAAAATTAAAAACATTGAAAACCTTATAAAAATTCTAATAATTAAAAGAAAAATAAAAAATTAATAAATCCAGCGCCTAATTTTTCCTTGATTTTCGCACTTTACAGGAAAATTACTTCAAACCTTGATAGGGCCTTTATTCATTTTATTTTTGCCCTCCAAGTCTGACTGGATAGTGCCTTTGTTTTTCAGCCTTGTTTTATTTTTCTAAAATTCTCAAAAAATCAGAAAAATACCAAAAATTAACCAAAAACAGAGAAAAATATAAAAAAACATAAAAACATATTTGTTTGAATTTTTGGGTGATTTTTGGGTAGTTAAATAATTGTTTGTAGTTGCTTGTTTGCTTGTTTTTCGTATTTCTTTTATTAATTAAACATCCAAAAAAATTAAAAATATTAAAAATCCACCAAAAAGCATTTTCTTTTATTTTATTTCATTTCTGACTACTTCGTAGGCTGTGAGGCCATTACGTGCTCCCTGAGTCCGACCCTAGTCACTATACCAGGCTAATCTAATATCCAGGACAACTAGTTTGAGCTTGTTTGATTTTTACCTTGTTTTGGTGGCCTGCTTTCCTTTTTCTTGATTGACTGAATTGTCTTCGAGCGACTGAGGTCGCAACGACCGTAGTTACTTCTTTACCTTAGTTGCTCGGATTTTTCGCTCATCAATGCTATAGCGTAAAATGGGGCTGCCCCCTGGGAGTAGCCAACTTGGCTACTCCCACCCCTATTTTTCCCTCTTTTTTTATTTCTTTGGAAAATAAAAATTTGTAAATTCGTCACTATATCCCTCTAACATTCTATTAAAATTTCGTCAGAAACAGTATTATGAAATACATATTCTTTATATGATTCAATCCTCGTTCTTTTTCGTCCTTTTCCGATTCCAATCGATTCAATCCCATTCTTGCTGATTACATCTTCGATCTCACATTTTCATCTTCCATTTCGATGTGTCTTCTGATCATCGTATTTCTAGTTTATACCATTTGACTCCCGTATGTTCTGTTTGTTTTGATTCTCATCATTATAGTTATGGTTTCCCTAATCACCTACTCAAGGTTAGCATCTCAAACCTTTCATCACTTGGAGGTACGTTCGAGTTCAATCACTGATCATCGAGAAGAAGAATCGTCTTGGTCCATCATAGGAGTAGACTACACACAAACTAGGATGCATCAGCGAGTCATAGTTCCACCTACATGTGAATCGCCTTGTCGAGGAGATCCATCTTAAGCATCCAATCATCATAGGAGACCTGATCAAAATTGAAAGATATTTGCATCTGATTTGAGCACGGAGAGCAGTGAAGGGAGCATCATTGTCCGAGGAACTACTCGTCAACTTGGAAACAACCTAGAGAAGCATAGGACCTGCATCGAAATGAGATACAATCACCTGGAGATAGCCTTTAGCTTTGAGTAACCACCTCATCAACCTAGAAACGAAATATTGATATGGACTCGCAATAGATTATTTAGGAAATTATATTATGCATAATATCCGGAGATCTGTTTCTTATAAAAAAAATTAATTCAATTTTTAAAGGATGTGATGCTCATTAGATAAGTGGTTTCAGATTTCTAAAATGGTTTTTTTCAATCGTGGATGGAAAGATTGTAAAGATCCAACGAACATTATAATTGACCTTCCTTATGGATGGAAGTACCAAGTCCTATTTGAACATTATAATTGGCCTTCCTTATAGGGGACCCATCCAGTAAGACGTAGTTCTTCCTAGGTTTAGGAAGGCCATCATCTTTTGTAGAAAACACGAGCATTTTAGTAGAATACGTATACAATTTGTATTATAGTTGCACATTATAAATAAAAAACCGCATATAATATTGTACATTATGATACAAAAATTAAAACTATACATTATAATATGTATTGTATACTTATTCTTCTAAAGTCATCGTGTATTTTTTTCAAAAAAGGATCGACCTTCCTGAACTCATGAAGGATTGTGTCCTATTGGCAGGAAATCCTATATATATATGTGTGTGTGTGTGTGTGTGTGTGTGTGTGTGTATACATATACATATACCTATACATATACATATACATATACATATACAGAGGGTCGATCCTATGAGATGGGATTTTGGTGGGATGGTGAGATGGGAGATTCTGGACCACTAGTTTCAACCAGAAGAGAGACAGACAGGAGAGAGAAGACAGAAACTAGTGGTCCAGAATCTCACATCTCATCATCTCACAAAATCCCATCTCATAGGATCACTCCTCTACATATACAAACACACACACACATATATACATACATATATATATATATATGAGAAACTTCCAATAAGATGGACCTTTCCTAGTTTAAAGCCACATCAATTTAGGTATCTTTCCTATTTAATTTTTGAATTTCTAACTCCATCAATTTAATTATAATTGTTAATATAATATGTATATCAAGAAATATTTATGAAAATATAGTTATATTTGACAAAAAATGTTAGTTACAATATGGATGCTATATCTTATAAAACAATATGATCATCATTATTTTACAATGTGTATATGTGTAGTTTATATTTTATAAAATTGGTACACATTTTACAATGTGGTAGTGTCTTTTTGAATTTCAAGAAAGGCCATCTCATTAAAAGGGTCCCAAAAATACACACACACATATACATACATACATACATACATACATACATACATACATACATACATACATACATACATACATACATATATATATATGGGTAAAATGGGGCTGCCCCCTGGGAGTAGCCAACTCGGCTACTCCTACCCCTATTTTCCCTCATTTTTTATTTCTTTGGAAAATAAAAATTTGTATATTCATCATTATATCCCTCTAACATTCTATTAAAATTTCGTCAGAAACAGAGACTCCTAGGCCCTCCATCCAGACGTCATTTTTTAACGATCGCAAGATTTTTTAAATCAACCCTGTTTGGATGGAGGCCGTAGGAGTCTCTGTTTCTGACGAAATTTTAATAGAATGTTAGAGGGATATAATGATGAATTTACAAATTTTTATTTTCCAAAGAAATAAAAAAAGAGGAGAAAATAGGGGTGGGAGTAGCCAAGTTGGCTACTCCAAGGGGGCAACCCCATTTAACCCTATATATATATAGGATATCTTTCAAATGAGACATGGTCCTTCCATTCATAAAGAAGGCCAGCAATCTCGACCATCCTTAATTGATCTTCTGGTTGTTATTAATGACTTAATATTATTTATAAATTAAGCAAAAACCTATTTTGGTCTTTATACATTATCTAAATATAGTATGTAACCAATTCAATATTCTCCTCCATTAACGGAGGCGCCAGATTAGAGGATGAGGGAGGCACCGATGCCGCCGACAGTGGCGATGGTGGAGAAGGCCACCAAGTATGTCCTCGCGGAGCCCGATTGGGCTGTCAACATGGATATCTGCGACGTTGTCAATTCCAATCTCAGGTTTTTTCGTTCATTCTCATTCCTACTTATTTTCGGTGATCGTTTCAACGGATTTGACCACCTCATATGTGGATGTTCTATCTGTTTGTCGTATCTGTTGGATGGAATTGGATAGGAACTAAGTTCACTGATATTTCAATTGATTTGGTTTTGGATGACATGAAAAGAATCAATATTTACTAAGGAGGATGAGTTCATTGCGGGCGTCGTCGACGGTGATGCAGATGTTTGCAAACGAGGACAACATCGGGTGCGGTGACATCAGATCGTGTATCGAAATCCAACGGCTTGAGAGCAGAGACGAAGAAGGGAATTGCGTTGGATCGTGTGATGGATGTCTTATTGGCGGGATCGAACGAGATCGTACGCCGGATCGTACGATGCACACGACCGCGTTGGACAGGAGCATGGGGAAACGCGAGAGGAGGAATGGACACAACGTGACAAGGTCCCGTCGACACGGAGATACAATAGTGATGTGTATTATACGCTTTTTGATGTGAATTATACAATTTCGATGTGTATTGTAGATATTTGATGTATTTTTACGTATCAATTGAGTGCAAATGAGAGTTGTAGTTTTTTATGCATGTTGTATATTTTATGTATATTACACATTTTGGATGTACGTTATACATTTTGAATGTGTATTATACATATTTTGGTTATATTTTATTCATCAATTGAGCGTGAATGACTATTATATTTTTACAAATAACCATAAAAATTCTATTCTACAAATAACCATACAATTATTACAAATAGTTATGCATTAATTGCTAATATGAATTGTATTCTACAAATAACCATACAGAATTTACAAATGGCAGATTAATTTTGAAAAGAACCATAGTAAATACAAAAACATACAATCGTTACAAAAGGACCCACAGATTCTATAAAAAAACACATTAGGATACAAGCATTGCCCTATGTAATGTCGCCCAACACAAAACTGGATATTTTTTAAATATGGTATTGCGAAAAATTTCAAAAATAAAAATAGCTAAATTTAGTATTTTAGAATATTAATTGGTATGAATAATTAATGTGAAAATTGATGACAAAAATACCCTTTTATTTAAATAAATTGATGATACCGTTAGATTTGAATCTAACGGCTAGGATCGTTGGCCTTCCTTAAGGATGGAAGGAAGGCCCCCTATATATATATATATATATATATATATATGAGGCCAGGGAGGCTGTTCTGTGTAACAACCAAGTTGGCTATTACACGGAGCAGTTTCCTCCATTTTTTTATTTTTTTCAAAAACAATTTCATGTATATTCATCTATATAACCCTCCTACATGTCATTCAAATTTTGTGAGAAACAAAGACTTCTAAGCCCTCCATCTAGAAGGGGTAGATTACAAAATATTTCAGACCGTTAAAAATTACCCGATCTAGATGGAGGGCTTAGGAGTCTTTGTTTCTCGCGAAATTTGAATGACATGTAGGAGGGATATATAGATGAATATACATGAAAAAAATTTTGAAAAAAAATAAAAAAAGTGGGGGAACTGCTCCGTGTAACAACCAACTTGGCTGTTACACAGAACAGCTTCCCTTTCCACTATATATATAAGGATGCATAATTTGTAAAATGCTTCACTTCATGAGCAAAAACATCCATAAAAAATATCAATCCATTTAGCCTCACAACATGTCTCATAATCTCGAGTTTGTTTTGATTTTTGCTTTGTGTGCATTTGGATTGTTATCAATCATCTATCCTTTTTCTCTCTCTCTCTCTATGTTGTCTTTTACGCTATATAATAGTATGTTATTTCTCCTTAGCCATCCTTTCATTGCTTGATATCCTCTATTTATACCTGGTTTATTCACCATTTATTCTTTTTCAAAATGAATCATATTCTCGACCCTTTTGATTATCAATTATTATTCAATGATCAAATCTTGTAAGTAATTCTACAGGTGATGAATGGCTTAGATAAAAATCAGATCAATAGAAAGAATTATAGACGACCATCATTAACCTCTATAGTCAAGACAAATCTTATGTATGTAATACAAATGAAAAGGAGGAGACTTGCATAGAGTAGAATAAAAAACAACCCCTAGATCTTTCACTCGAATTTCTTAAAATATATAAATGGTATGAATGTGGATTTTATATTGAAACAATTTTCTTCGTGTTTTTCTTTAGTTCCATAGTCTCCCTATTATATTACCTTATTGATGCATTTTCTTAGGGTTAGGGCATTGATTTTTTTCACCTTAAATAAACAGTCAAAGTTGTTAAATTTTTTTTATATTTGTACTCCTGAAATGTATATAATGTATAAGTTAGAAGTGTTGAACTCATGGAGGCTAGATGCAACCTAGATGGTTAAGTATATGGTATATGTTCTTCTTTTACATGTTTTTCAATTTCATTTTGAAGTTTTTGTTTTATATCTATTTGAATTTTTATTTTTTATAAGAATGAAATATGTATTAATGTAGTTTTTTGTTTTCATAACTACTTTAATATTGCCTTCTTGTTAATTTTTAACACTTATTTTTTCAACCTTGATTATTATTTTCAAAAAGTTATTTTTGAAAATTTTAAAGAATGATTCTTTTCTTTTATCTTCAATTGCTTTTTTACTTTTCTATGGTATTTAATATTTACAATGATAAAATAAAATAATTGACTTTATCTACTGTATACTCTTCTTAATAATTTCATAAATATTTTACATATTTACTTATATTTTTATAAGTATTTTAAAGTAAAGAACATATTGATTAAGTAAATTAAGGTTTTATTAAAGTATTATAGAGCTAACGAAAGTATTTAGCTATAAAACTATTTTCATTGGAAAATGTAGTATAAAAGAAACAAAATGAAATTTTATTTTTGATTTATTTAATTTTGGATTTTTTAACAGTAGAACTTCATATTTGTATATAGAAATTCCATTATAAATAATAATATCAAAAAGTAAGATATTTTAGTTTTTTAAGATTTTCAAAGTAATTTTGATTTTTAGAAATTATTTAATATATTTTCAATTTGTATTATTTTTAAAGTTAATAAAAATATTGAACGATAAAATTTTGGAAAAACTATAAATAAATGGTTGATAGTAGATTGTTATATATGTGAAATTTTTATTTTGAAAATATACATTTTGTTACTTTTATGATTTTTTGCTTACTTTTAGTAAATTAATTATTTAAAGTTGAAATTAGAGGGGTTCTTTGATAAATAAGTTGTCATTCGATATATGTATCTTAGTAATCTCTATATGTGAACTTTGATGAATCCTAAATCAAATCTATGAAGAATAAAATGGATTTAAAAATAAAATAAAAAAGTTAGATAAGAAAATAAAAACTAATATAAAAAAGCAATGAAAAGGTCTATAAAAATGAATACAAGCTCCTAACAAAATTAGTTCAAGTAAAAAAAATGTATCCTAAATAGAACCAATGAGGGATTTTTAGACTTGCACTCTTTTGAGTTTTCCTAATAACACTTATACTCCTTTTTAGTAATTACACACGTTCAACTTACATTATACTAGTTGATGAATAAGAAAAAAGTTTTAGAAGAATTCAAGGGAACAAGTGTATTTCACTAAAAGTTAGGCCGTAAGTGTCATTGGAAAAATCATTAAGGAACAAGTGTAAATTTCCTAAAATAAATGTTAATCACGTTGGCTGTTCTATAAGATATAATTCTAGAAACTATTTTTTAGTTCATTAGATATAAATGCAAATCCTAGAAGGTGAGATTGCAAATTGCCCAATATAAATGGACCTTTTTATTATATTCTTAAAAAAAGGCTTTTGCATGAGTCCCTGGACAAATAGAATTATAAATTGAGGAACCTCATGTGGTGTCAATGTAGAACTACCAAAATTGTTTGGGTTTGATCCATCATCATCAGTTGAAGGAAATGCGAGTGTGGAGCTAAACATTTGTCATCCTACATACAACAATGGTTTTCATGATCTGTAATGCTCCTTTTAATGAAATAAAGGTACCAGTACATTCTTATTAAGCTATGCTTCTGGGTGGACAAAGACTTGTTCCTTAGAAGACAATTTGATCATGCTATCATAGAAAGAGATCAATGCATTGACATGTCAGTGCTCAATTAATCAATTGTTGAATGTGTGATCCCCTAGCAAACCATTTAGCAATGAATGTCATTGCATTTATATCCTTCCATATAAAAAATAAAAAGATTTTGAGTTTTCAAGATTAATAAGGTCCCTTTGTACAATTAGGGCTATGCGCCTTTGGTATTTTGAATATCATATAGTTAACATTCTAAAAAGTTAAATTAGAATAATTTTTTGTACTTGATGATCTCCATAGTTAAATCGAGCCATAACTAACATCATATAATGTTATCCAATAATGTGATATCTAGACTGGTAATCTTCTTTATAAAGAAATCTTTAAACAGAATAGGATGAGTGATTTAGAATTATTGGATTAGTCAAGTGAAAAGTTAACTTGATGAGATCGAGATAGATGGAGTCTCCAATTCTAGACTGTCATAAGAGGGGAAATCCTTATTTGAATAGAGACAGATCTGCATCTATATATCTGAGTATTTACATTTCTCTGACTGCTAGTTCTATGACTTGGTAAGGCCTATAGGAGATGTAGGATCCCATAAAGGAATTTTACATATTTATACATGATAATATCCAAGACAGAGTTTACTCATGAAACATCGGGGTATAATAAATTCCATGTTGGTCATCCTATTTTTAAAATAGGATCTAAATTTGAGAATATCAATATACAAAAGAATATGACTAATATTGTTAGTCCATGGTCAATTAAGATATAATATGCTTAGCCCTGAAAGAAAAAGGGAAATGTGGGAACAAATACTTTGAGTAATTTATGAATATCCATTTCATCACCTTTATTCTTTCATTTTGGACTTAAATCCCTAGCTAAATGCATGTATATATCATTAATTTGTCAAAATAAATACTCTGTAATTTGTATAAAATATTGTATAAAATATTGCTTATTTATTGTATTTAATTCCAAAATAAAAGAACAAAGGAAGAAAAGAAAAATAAATGAAACATCATAGGTGTTGAGTGACCCTAGACCTTGAGACTCAGTCATCATGATGACTTGGTAAACAAGGGATAAAGTAGGGGGAGATAGGGCAAAAGAACTGTGCAAAGATACACAGAAAACCAGACATAAAATACTAATTTTAATTCATCTAATTTTGGGACCTATTTTATTTTATTATTTTTATACTTACAATAAAAAAACTTCAACATGAAAGTTGTAGATAAAAATATATAGAAAAATATAAAATTTATTTCACACAAAAATAATGCATATTGTGCTTTCTATACTTAGAATAAAAATCCAAACCCAAATTTCCAAGACATGTATTTCCTCCATATGAACTCAAAAATCATCAAAATTAACATTAATTGTATATAACTTTTTATTAGCTACTTAATGAAGGTGGTTTCATTTTTTTGGAGTTAAGATGCAAAAGTTATATTTTAGACCCCTATTATATAATATACTTGAATAAAGTCATCATTTTATTAATTTTTATAATGTTTAATATTTTATATTTTTATAATTTTGAAAATACTCTTTAAAACACATATACATAATTAAAATGAAATAAAACAAATAAAATTAAAAAATAGATAATACATTTGAAATACATAGATGAATGACCTATACATACACCTATAGAATAAATACACCTATTTAATTAAGTATACAGATAACCTCTAAAAATACAAGAAAAATATATTTACATGTACTTAAATAAAATATAAATATATAAATTATGTGTATGAAATTATAAAATTTAAAATACAAAATAAAAATAAAATATTAAATATATAGGTAAATATACCTATGAGTATACATGTAAATAGAAACCTATAATAAAATACCTCGAAAAAATAAATAAAAATATGTATAAATAACTACATAAAATTAGGAACATTTTTATTTTATAATAAAAAATTAAGTGATTCGATTAATATTTTTTATCGAATTTACAAATGATTTTTGACCGTCTTTTTCTTGGTTGGTCCACTTGGACTAACCATGGCCTTTCGTTCGTTGACCTAGGGTCAACCGTATTGCCTTCTCTGCAACCCCCATCAGAACTGCGCTGCCCTGTTCTTCTCCATTTTCTTGGGCTTGATTCACAGCTCGAAAAATATCCATTTTCCCGATGAATCATGCTCGACATGAGCACCCATCTTGCTAGGGCATTAGATCCATTTGCATGATCACTCCATCCTCAGTAAATCCTAGATCAATCTCACCTACCACCTTCTCTATAAATATGGCTCCTCTGTCCCTTTTGTCTTTTTTATTGTTCTTCTCCCACTCTTAGCCCCTTAAATCTGGTCCTTCAACATCGTGTTGCTGACATGAGCACTTTGCCACCGATTTACAGTGAGGAGGAGTGAGGTCGAGGCATATCCACCATCTCTAGTGAGCTCTCTGCCATGAGGTTTAACTCCTTGGCATCAGCCAAGTTGAGCCCATTTCCCGTCGATTTTAGGTGATATCCTTATTGTAGATTTTGTTTCAGTCATTAGTTTCAAGTTTAGATTAGTCTCTTAGCGTAAAATCCAATATGTGCATAAACTTGGAGCTCCGCTCCAGGTTGATTCCATAGTGATTTGCCCAAGTTTTCGACCCACAGACCCCCTCATTCCAATCATGAATGTGTTCTTTTGCTTTTCCCTCACAAATCCACCTCGATTCTGCTCGAATTGAGGTATATTAGAGCTCCCTCTGCCGCCCTCGTTGGAGCTCACTCACCCATAACATCCACGAGGTTTCAGTCCTCCGCTTTTGGGCCGAGTGGATCTCCTTAAAACGTGCGCTCTTTTTGTACAGGTCTTGAACCAAGAAGGAGCATCTATAGCCTACTTCGAAGTCATCTTCCAGCTCTAGAGAAGGACCCTCTAGGTCCCCATCGCTGAGTCCTGGACTCGATCCAAGGAGACCTGCTGATGCGGAGGGCTTCTGGGAATAAGGAGCACCGGTCGACATGAAGAAAGGAGCTCAAAGTCGCCGACATTCAAAGATCGTAGCGAAGCAGCCTGCATGTTCTTGAGTGTTCTTCTTGAGCACCCAGATACTATTGGATCAAGAACAAGGGCCCAGGTCTGATCCCGACCCTTGCTCCCAAAGTTGTATAATCAGGTTAAGTGGCGCCATGTGGAGCCACCTCTGTCGTCCTCTCCCGCCTTGTAAATATTATATTCGGTTCAAAAATTAGTGGATAAATTTCATGTATGCTCTTGAACTATTCTAAAATTGCAGTTTAACCCCCCTCCACGTCACCTCACGTGGTGGCCCAAATACGTGTGTATTTTGCATGTAAACCCTTCTAGGTTCTTGTGATTAGAATTTAATATTTAAATTTCAAATTTTAGTTCAAAACTTTTGGGTAATGTGCATTGTATCCCCCATTCTTTATTTTAATTGTAAATATACCCCTACCGGTTCAATTAATCATTATGCATGTTTTCTATTTTCTAAAAATATCATGAGTGCTCCAAAAATCATGAAAAAATATAATAGTGTGTCTGATGCATTTCTCTTCCACATTATAACTTTTGTTTTGCATTTTATGCATTTTCCTGTTTATTAAAAATCAAAAGTGTATGGTTATTTTCTATTTGCTTTGAAATATTCAAAACAAATTCAAAATCATATTTAAAAATTCCAAAAACATAGCATTTATTTATTATTGTATTTTGTACCTCCAGAAAAATCGCTAAAAATAGAAAAAGGAAATCACTAAAAGTAAAATTCCTCCAAAATCCTAATAAAAATCATAAAAAGTCTTTACAAATCCTAAAATATTTATTTCTATCTCTGAATTTTCTTTATATTAATATTTTCTATTAAAAATAGTTTTAAGGAATTTTGAACTTGTTATATATTTTTAATAGATTTAAACATCTGAGCTATTTTGAAAGTCCCTGATTTTATATATATTACTTTAAAAATAAACCTAAAAATTATAATAAAAATCCTTGAAAAATCACAAAAATATAATAAAAATATTCAAAATACAAAACTATTTTATTCTGCAAAATTTGGTTATTTAGTTGTAGTTATAATTATAATAATATCTTATATTGTATAATATATATGGTTATAGCTATACTTAAATCATATATTAAATAGAAAAAGAAATTTAAAATAAAAAATATAGAAATAAAATATAAAATATAAAATTACAAATTTAAAAATACAAATATAAAAAAGTAATTATTCTATTTAATTAAAAACCCACAATTTTAATTAATTCATTGACTATTGAGTGAATATTATATAAATACACCTATATTAATTACTCATTATTTATATATAGTTAATATACCTGCTACATCGACTTGTCTCCCTATGTTCGACATCCTACTCTGCTTGTCATTATACACACTTGTTTCTTAGGGTTATAATAAATTTTGATTCACGTACTTTTATTGATTGATTCTATTATTGTGTGTGTTGATTGTTGAGCTGCCAATTGGGCTTTGAATTCATTCACACAACGACAACTAATTGTGTGAGATTAGTGAGACCGGCCTCGAGCAACTTCTTGGTTGTTTATGTAATCCAAATCTTCCATTATGTAAGATGCATGAGTACTACGAATACTCAAGGTTAGTGTGATCGTAACAAATTATGTACCATGACTCTTCTATTTTTAGTGAATGATAAAATATGATGGATTTTACCAGATCTCTTTAAAGATAAGTTGCATAAGATTAGGTTGGATTAAATTTCATTTGACAAACCTAATCAAGTTTCAAATTATTTGGAGATTAATCCAGAAGAATTTAGATTGATTAGCAACGCGGTTGAATTCATCCAACTCTCTAGTTTGATGACTATAATGGCCTTTATCCATAATATCATATTTGATCTGATATAAAGTCAGTATAAATGTTTATACTATCTCCCTATTAATTCCCCCAAGTATCCTCGTAAGTTGTGCAAAGAAATGATATCGAAATATGATTGGGATATCTTGATAACCCAAGTCATGAATTTGAGATATTCTAATATAGTCGGATTATGCATGGATAGCATTATCTAAAGGTATCCGGATAGAAATATCCAGGTATCATCAAGTCATGGAATCGGTTCTATGAACTGGATTTATGGGAATCATGGCTAATACTATACTCGCCGTGATAGTCAGGTAGAACTATCTACGTATCGTTGGCTCATGAGACGATTTTATGGATTTGATTGATAGAAGTCACATATCAATACGTGTGCATATGTACTACAAATGAGTTTATGACATATGTTGCTAGTGATTGTTCATACAGATTCGATTATATATTACAAATGTCATCAAAGACTACACTAGCTAGTTGTTACTAAAAATAACAATCACTGGAGCAAAATTTGATAGCAAAAGAAACATATAATTGTTATTGTATAATATATAGCAATGCATATATCATACATCAATTTTGAAGTAAAAAACATGATTTTACTGCATGTCATAATCGTTGTTGTATATTTAATAACAGATGGCATAGATATAATCCCAAATATACATAATTTTAGATGTTTTTTATAGTGATGGATGTGTGGCATATGTAGATGTAGGTGAGTCAGAGTGGATTTGTCAGGATGAAGGTGCTTGTGAGGTGAAAGGCAATGTTGGCATCAAAATCAAATGGAGCTCCAAGGTACAATGGCACAAGATTAAAAAAAAAAAAGGGGGGGGGGGGTGGTAAGGTGGCAAGCATATATGGATATCTTCTACTTTGATCAATTATCCTATTCGTTTTATTGATATTTTAGAATATGTATATATATCTACTTGAAAATAGATTTTCATATGAATATCACTATGGCACCTATATATCTTCTCTAATATAAATATAAGTATATATATTTGTAACTGGGAAAAGGGATCATACACCCAGGGGTGTAGGTAATTACCTATACCCGGCTCTTTTTTTAATATTTTTTTGATTTTTTTGAAATGAAACTTTTGGGGAATTAAATCACTATATATCACCATGGTGTCATTCCAAATTCAACTTAATTCAAGACTTCTATCATCTCCATCAAGACTACCAAATTTTAACGGTCTCAGAATTGCTGAAATTGACCCATTCTAGATGAACATGTTAGGAGTATTTGTTTTGCATGAAATTTGAAACACATATTCCCCACAATATATTAAGAAAATCTCCCAAAGGTTTCCTTCAAAAAAATCCAAAAATAATGAGAAAAAAGGTCGGGTGTAGGTAATTACCTACACCTCTGGGTGTAGGCTCCCAGCTCCCTTTGTAACTATACGTAACAAAATTGTTTACATTCTGTCACCATATTTGAAATTATTGTTAAAGGTTAAATAGATTTAGTATAATTGTTTTATATCTCCTTTTTAAAGGATATAATAACACATAATAACACATATATCATTTGCAATCTTACTAATATTTGAAAATAGATAAGAATATAGCAACACATCACACTCTCTCACACACATATGTATATGTGTCTGGCAAATTGCATCTTTAATTCTGAATCAATGACGATAGTGAGAACTTCCAATCAGATTCCCTGCTGATATATGATTTTATACATATTTTTTATGAGATCAAGACATAATAGATACTAAACTCGAATATTTTCAAAAAAGTACATATAAGTTTATGGCCAAAATGTAAGGGTCAGGTTTGCACCAGCTGTGTACTTTCCATTCGTTATGAAGATTTCTCTAGAATGCTATTTTGTAATAGACCTAAATCGAATATAATCGAGGAAATCGATCCTAAAAATTGCAAAACTTGGACCGATTAGGATAGGGCTATCAAATAATGAACAAATAATTCTTAGGTGCAATGAAGATATTGTGATTCGAAGTTGGAGATATTGTGGTAGCCCGTACTTTCGGAAACATATAAGGAAAATAATAATAATAATAATAATAATTGAATGCAAGATTTATAACACGTCTTGTAAACTTCTCGAGGGTTGTCTCTCTTGGGTCCCATTCTATTAAAAAGCAAAGCGTTGTCAAGCATTTACTTTATTATTCTCTTATTAGTCGTCAGGATCTAACCTTAGTCTACACTGTTACATACAGTGGTCAAGGGAGGCCAATTTTTCCATTTTTCTGCAATATATTCCAATTCTGCATCACGAATGTAATAAGCATAAATTTCCTATATTTATTGGAAAGAGACACTCGAGATTGTGGATATCCCATATAATAATAATAGAATAATGAGAAGGGAAGATTAGTAGAGAGATTTAAATTATTGCACCCCCGACTTATAGTACCAAAACATATTTTTTTCAATTATCTGATCAGTGTAGAATTCCAACTTGGGAAACCTTCATGTATTTCATACTTAGAAATATTCATGGTATCTTTTCGATGTAGTTGGAATCAATTTTTAAATAGAAATTAATAGTTATATTCAAATCATTACAACTAATACAAAGTGACGAGGGGTAAAACTTGGAAGTAATGTGCCACCCACTAACGAAAACAGGCCAATAGCCAAGCATTTGAATGCAAGTTCAAGCAAGCATCGAGCAAATCATACAATTGAATAATCAAGTAAATAGTCGGCTGATCAGCAGTCAACCAAACACAACAAATATTAGTAAGAATTGAATCACAAACTGATCATGCATATCACGAGGAACTAGAGTTCTCTGGCACGTAAAACAATCTTCTCCACGAGCAACAAGTCAATTTCAAAGCATACATGTAACACCTAAACCCTCAAACATAGTTTTACAACGGAAACCCACGAAGTTTGGGTGTGGATTATATTTATAAATTATGGAGACTACTACTTGACAACTTGCGTTTAAGCATTTTGGATAGTTGTTAGTGGGTCCATCTGGGTCTGAGTCTAATAGATTGTGAAAGCCAATTTTCCTCGATAACGAATATAGATTTAAGTGCAACGCAAAAAGAAAATAATGGTCAAACACATCAGCATTCTCTCCGCTCGCAACTAATCAATAACAGGATATGGGTTACAAAACAGATATATATATGGTTCTAATATCTAGGTGATAACTCTGTAACTTTTGTTATTGTGCTCAGCGTATGTGCAGGCCCCGTAACCCCAGTATTTTGTTAAGAACCTAATTACTCTTTATGTGAGCTTTCTTTTTTAAAAAAGAGAGGGTGATTATGTTCGCTTCTACTCCACCCCATCCAATGGCATGATATATATCACTTATCAACCATATATACAAGAATTACAGTGGAGCAGTTAGAGGACTCGAATCTCAAAGTTGACTGAGGAATAGTCCCACTATTCGTGTAGACACCTCGTAAAATCGATGTTGCTATGATTTTGGTTCTTGATTTTATGTTCGATAAGGGGTTTCGTAGCTTAGTAAATCCTCTCCAGTTTTTTCTAAAACTAATCATTTGTAGGAAGAAGGGCTCGTACAACATCAAATTGAGCAATCGAATGTACTAAAGTTCTATCTATCAAAGATCCAAAGGAACAATGGAGGGGGAGTACAATAACCACGCAATTTCTACATTTATTATTTCGTGGACATCATGGTATCATGATGCAGTTTAGAGACCCATCATCAACCAGAAGCTCATATGTACACACCAATCTCCTCCTCCTCTTAGCTTATTAGGCTGAAATCCAGAGAAAGAAATATAATATTAAACAATATCATATAGTAATAATCTAGAGTGACATGGTTGTTTATAATGACACACACATATGAAGGATACATATACCATTATAAAAACCAGAATATCTATGCAAATTCATCTACATTAAATCAACATATAGTTCAAAAGAGATGCCAACTAAAACATAATGTATTTGTATCGTTACGTCTTGAGATTAGCACATGTACTTGTTTGAATCATTTTCCCTGACATTACTTAGATGTCCTCCATCGCAAATAAGTTAGGAAGACAGTTATATTATCAAGATGCAATGATCCATGCATGGTTTGACGATTAATATAAATGACAGAAGATGAACAAACCTGTCGTAGACACCCATCCCGAGTCTCATCACATTGGAGAAGAGGACCCAGAAGAACAATAGTGTCGGCACGTCTTCTCATGTTAAAAGAAACCAATCCATCGTTTGCCAAGGCAAAATCCTTATCAAACTTATAGTACTTAAATAATAGCCACGAACTCCTCTTCATGCTTAATATCATTGAATAGAACCATTATGGAGTCAATCCGACTCGAGTGAGTTGGTTGGACAAGCTCAGGATCGAGGGAGAGACTCCCTAGACCAAAAGATGGTGCATTGGCACGGTTTAGACTCGTTGAGTTCTAACAAGAAAGAGCAAATGAAGAACAACCAACGAAACGAAACGAAACCGAAGGATACACAGGAGGCTCTTCTCCCAAAGCACACCACTGTAGACTCCGAAGGTGACTTCGAAGAGCAGCAACTTACGACTGATCCAGTTCATCTTCTCCATCGTGGAGGTCCTTCCCAAGAGAGGGATAGAGCGAGGGAATGAATTAGAAAGCTAAACATAGAGCAAATATTTGTAGAGGAAGGCGAAAAGCCGAGGAGACAGCTTGCATTTACTCTAGTCAATGGGATTGGTGGGTGCAATGAATGAAGGAGATGCAATCTTTCCATCAAGTAAGCTCTATCAAATTTATTAATGTACTACATGTGAGATTGTGCCCAACTCGAATCCCTCCCATTTATTGATCTTCTTAGTTGATCCATAGATAGGGGGGGGAGACGAATTTAGATAAGAATGGGAAAGGATTATACTACCATAAGGAGATCAGATGGTACAAATATAGAGATTAGCCATTATGAGAAGCTTTGCCCATCTCCCTATAGAAAATTACCGTATAGTTGGAGCATGAGATTTACAGTCTTTGCTTGGCATTCATCCTTCGTCCCTCCAAGTTAGAAGGAAGGGACAAGAGAAGTAAGAGCATGGATAGTTGGTAGTAAAGAGCGGTCCTCGACACGAATCACGGTGTAAGATGCCTGCCCAGAATTCAAGCATATTAACTGTGCCATGAATGTTGGAGCTACTTGCTTCGGATCTAGATTCTCTCTCACTTATGAGGGTTAGCCATGTTGCATGGTTAAGATTTGCTAATCTAGCATAGGATTCAAAACCCCGCAATTATAGGTGGTACTCTGTGAATATCTTGGTTTAGAGTGCTCGCAAGGTAGGGCGAGCGCGAGGAGTTTCATGACATTAACCCGATCTAACCGTACTTGCAACTTGGAGCATGTGCATAATAAATATGGATTTGAAAGTTGCCAACGAGACACACTGATGCAGTTGCTGACCATTATGACAAAGATGCAGGTTGAATAAAGGATCAAATCTACCAGATTTGGCTTGGACCCATTCAAACAGGAGGAATTAAGAAAAAAAGGAAAATGTTGCAAATGCTTGGTCAGCAACAAAGCATTGGCCACTAGATCAGACATTTTCCTTCTTTTTTATGTTTTCTATTGGTTAAAACAAATCGAGGAACCTTTTCAGTAAACCTAAACGGATCCCGTACACTGCCATTCAGTGTAATTGTGATTTGTGGGAGGCCAATCTGAGGCTCAATTTCCTGTTAAAGTCAAGCAACAAGATGAGTAGAACTACACCTAGATGTAATACATGTCCATTTTCTACGAAAAAAAATAGCACTTTGCTTCTGTTTAGAGAAAGTTCATTAGATCTTTGGAGCTACATATGGTTGGATCCAATGGTGGATGAAGAGGAGGGTCACAAAGAGGCACCTGTATATTACCATAAGGGGCAGCGATAAATCTTAGCTGTGAATTGATTCTTTTGCAATGAACTTTTCAATGTCACAAAGGAAGATATATTTTAACTACAAATTCATTAAGTGTTACATGCAACAAATTTACTTGCTGCAATTCTTCGGGTGCTTTACTTTGGTAATGGATATTGTATGACGGTTAATCTGTTGCTAGTTAAACTTTTTGTCATCACAATTATATAATCCAATGACGCAAATCGTTGGTACAAAATATTATGAAATATTTTGTATAGTTTTATTGTTAAATTATATCATGACCTTTTATGGTTGATATGATCTTAGGCCAAAGTATTGACACCTTGTATTCTAGAATAATTTTACCTATGTTCAACTTATTTTTGAAAGAAAATTTGTCCACCTTATAGCAACAGTTGTCAAAAGCTGGGCATTAAGTTTATTTTGCAGTGCATGTCCTTTGTCGTATTTTGAAAGTAATATGTAAATGCAAGATTAAATTTATCCCCATTTCTAACGAAATCACAGCATATCTCATTCCGTAGAAGAAAATTATAGGATAATTTGTTTTACATTTTTAATTGAAGTGAGATCTGGAACAAGTTTAGTTTTCTCCGTACAGAGTCTTTCCATAAGATTGGATTCAAAAACATAAATCTCGAAAATTATATTATCTACCATTTCATAAAAAAAATATATCGTAACTATTTTAGCAGTAACAAATACGTTATAGTCGTATATATCTTGAAAAGAATAAATCATAAGGTTAGATAAAAATAATCTTAAAAGTGTAAAAGTATTCATATATATATATATATATATATATATATATATTACAATTTATTCTCTACATTATAACTATATAAAATATAAGACAGTAAGAAATTAGCTATATATGGTTTTAAAAGTTGGATGTGAAAGGTCTAAGTTGTTTATAATAATAACTTTTTTATTTGATGAACAAGAATATTATATTCATTTACATGTAGGTATAATCAAGAAAGATGAAACTTATATTTTTCAAGTAATATTTATTATAAATATATCAACTCTAATTAATCATTTTCTTCTCTTTTTCAAAATAGTTGAAAGCTCTTTTTATGCAAACAAACACTCTTCGTGAGATATCTTATAAATTTAAAAAATGGTAATCTCATCTAATTTTACAATTCCATGTAATGTATTTAATGCAATTCTTTTTACATGTATGCATGCAAAAGTGATAATATTCTACATATTTCATAGAATATTGCAACCAACTTGGTAAGCTCGATATTGGAAAGAGAGATCATCTATCTAACTATTCATATTAATCGGAATCTTAGTTGGTACATGTTAGATTCATGGTATGCTCTTGTCAAAAAGAAGTATGTGGATCTTCTCTTTGATATCAAACTTTTACATGGTGAATCTTCTGGTGATCTTCCCATCATCAACTTGGCTAATCACGGGAAAAGGGAGCCTAAATAAGTATGTGTTATTCTCAGATGTGATGGGAGGTTATCTTTGCCAACCAAGTGGTGAATGGATGAATAATTTCAAATTACTCAGTATTCATGATTACTTTTACTTCGATGTTTAAGATTTGTAGTGGAAGAACTTAGTAGGGAAATGTACAAAGAATTATGCCAAATATTTACTTTTTTTGCAAAATCATCTCTCAAATAGACTTCCACAACATTAAGGCTCTTGATTTTAGTATGTGCCTCTTCAATTCTAGAATGATTAAATTTTATATGCTTATAATGTTAGATGTGTAACTCTTTGGTGATCTATTAATGCAATAAAAGTTGTTGCATTTTATTTCATTATCAGAACAAAAATTATGTTTGCATTAAAAAAGGTTCCATAGTACAATTATGGTAATATGTCATGATCATTTTGATATCATACAACTATTGATCTAAAGAGTTATATCATAGAGGTTGATGTAGAGTTGCAAATCTAAATAATTAGATCGAGGGTATAACCGATATCGTCAAGTGATATTCAAGAATGATCTCCAGTTTGAGAAAGAGATGATAATGTTTCTCTAAAAACTGATTTCTAACTAACCTCTCAATGTAGGTCCTCTCCATAGAAATATGTTTTTTGAAGTGTCAGGTAAGATGTATCGATATGCTGACTAATAATCAAAGTGTTGACAAAAGTCAACACATTGACCAAAAAGTTAAAATGTTGATGAAGGATCAAATGTTGATCAAAGCAGACAAAAGTTGATCAAAAGTCAAAATGTTGACTTTTAAGTCAAAATTTTGACTTGAAAAGATCGAGATACTAAAGACATGTATCATATACTATCATGAACAGACACACATCCTTTGATCGGAGATAGATATAGTGTATCAGCACGTATGCATATTTTACAAACTATTAAGTTAATAACATAACAAGGTCTATACATGGACGAGTTAGTGTACCTATAGGGAAACATGAATAATACAAGTTTATATTTTATGAATCTGGAGATACAGACCGATCTCACTCAAGAGATATTAAGGTCATAACAAATTTCATGTATGTTCGTCTTATTTATGGAATAAGATAATAATTCGAATTTATTGATGTATACTTTTGGACAGCACATGATTTATAATACCACCCATTTATCATTTGGGAAGTCTGTTGATGAACCCTTAACGGAGATAGTCAAACATGGATTTGAACTTCAGGTTTCATCATAGTCTTCTAGTATGTAGGATGCATGAGTATTGAGAATACTCCAGGTTGATGAGTTATGCCATAACACTTTCATTCTGAGGAAGTGATGAAATCAAAAAGACATTGGTGATTTTATTTTGTGGCTAAATGAATTAGATAATCTATTCTTAGATCTGAATGACTGGAGAAAAGGTTTGAAATGGATCTAAATAGTTGAATATTGATCTAAAATGGTTAGGAAAATGATTTGAAATGGATCCAAATGGAATTGCCTAAAATATTTAAAACCTTGATATAAGACGAAAATTTTAATTTTCAAGTCATTATATATGGTTTATATAATCTCATTGACATCATCTCCAAGTCTTGAATGCTCTGACGTGTCCTCATTAGATTAAAAATCGCACATAGAGATATCAAATATCAAGATACTAATTGTTATTATCATTGATTAAATTTATATGAGAATATGTGAATATGGTTAACACTATTGACATTTAAATAATATAGATAGAGATCTATAATAACTAATGTTAATACAAATATTATTTATATTTAATTAGGACATATGTAAATGTGATTCACATTTATTAAATAAATAGAAATTGGATTTATATTTTATTTTGGAATAATGAATTAGATTCATTCTTGTTTGACTAATTAGTGTGGTTGTCCTATAATGGTTGGAAGAAATTAATTATTGATTAAAATTATTACTTCCATAATTTATTGGCCATGAGAAATTGAATTGATTGAGATGTCAAAATGGGAAATTGAATTTCTACCATCATCTCACGGCGAAGTCCGCCATGGAGAGAGAGAAATAGGAGAAAACTATTTTTTATAATCCTCTTTCAATAATTCAATAATTAAAGTTCTGGTCCTATTTTTAATTGAATCGAAATTCAATTTTAGAAGAGATAAAGTGGAAAAGATGACGTTATTTCTTCATCTTCGATCACATGAATGGAGTAGGACTCCATCATGGTCGTCCAAATCCCTATAAAAGAAGGCTATGTGCTCTCTTCTTAATTAATTTAATTGAGTTGAAAGAATTTCTATCTTCAGCTCCTAAAAGAGAAAGAGGAGTTAATAAATTAAGAGTTATTCTCAATATTTTTTTCTTGATCACCCCCATATACCTTCTCAAAAGCCCTAGCTATCCACCAACATAGCCTCTTCAACTCTCTCCGCTGGTTTGACAAATTGTAAGAGGATTCATTGTCTTCTTCATGATTCATGTACATAAAAGGAGTCAATTTTATGTGATGAAATAGGGAGGTAGAGATCATCCTCTATCTCAATTTGCATGGGCAACTTTGTGGAAAAGATACATCATGTTCGTAGAAAGTATCACAAGTCATCGTCATGCTTGCGAGAGCAAGCATCCATCGAAACAAACTTGATTAACGAGATCTATTAATTTAGAGAGTCACACTTCAAAATGTATTCTTGTATACTCATGTGATTATGCAAAACAGTTGGGAAATTGTTTCCTCTGCTATGTGGATTTGCATTTGAAATCATTTTTTTGTTATACGATTGCATCGATGCTTATAAGATGAACACTTTATTCTATAAATTTAATTCATTTATTCCGTGTTTTCGTGATGTGTGAGATTTGATCTCCTTTCATATAAATGATATATATATATATATATATTCAAATGACCATTCTAAAAATATGCATTATATACTTTCAAAGTCGAAAAGTCATTTTTCAAATCAAATTTACATGTGCAATGTGTGTTAGTGTTTATATCTACATATCTTGAGAAGTTCAAAGCATGCTTGTGATTGTCAAAGCATGTATGCATGTCGATATGCACATTGTTAACGTAGATTGAGAGTTTAATATGCCAAGTAGTTTTGTAATATCTACTAGATGGCATAGCGATTCACCAAGTTCAACTAATAAGAATGAAGGATAAACTTCATCTAAACCGTGAAAAATATGAAATACTAAAAACACTAAAATGTAATTTCCATCCTGGTCTACTATTCAAAATGGAAACATAAGGACTCTATCTTGTAGTACTCTTTGAGATATTTTTAACGAGCCCAAGAACATTGAAAATGAACATCATATACAAAAGTTACGCCTGACATACAATAGTTACGGCTTTTGAACCGTGAACCCAAGACTATATAAGCTAAGTGGCTGAAACACTTGGCAGCTATATTCAAATTCATCGTCGGAGCTCCATCCAAAGCTCGTCAGAATGTCACCATTGTCATCATCACTGACCTCATGTCGGTGATCCGAAGATGCTAATTCGAAGAGTGTGTCGAGGTCCATACCATAGTCGTGTGCATTTCATGTGTGGCACCACGAAATCAGTGATTTAGGGGTGGATAAGGAATCTAGGGAACGCCGTCCAAAGGTATAGATTTCGAATTCCTACCTTGTTGCTGGGTCGCCGCATGCAAAGTTAGGTTTTCTCTCTTATCATTGTCTTATTTCGTGGTTTTTGAGATATCCATTGGGTAGAAAAGTTTGATTTTATGTCATAGTGTTTCTTATGTTATGCTCTATCAAAACATGTGATTAGTTTCTTAATTAGAGAAGAAAATTTGACATTGAAATTGGAGAAACAACTAACTATTCATGCATACGATCGACCATGCAAACATGATGATCGATCATGCATGATCGATCATACAATTTGCCATGATCGATCACTACTGATAATTGATCATTATGATCATTCTGATCAATTGGTACTGATCAGATTAAACCTTATTTAATCCCATATTAGTAAATTAAAGTAAATAAGATGATTTAAACCTATATGTGAATCATGGAATTGAAATTAGGTTATAAGGGTTAAATTGGACTTAAGTTAGAAGGGGACAAAAATCAAGTCTCATGATCGACCATGTGGTTATGGTTGATCGATCATGTATGGTCGACCAATTAATCAAAATGATCGACCGATCTTGATCGACAACCACTGGGCGATTGATCGATCAATACGGGTACTATTGAAATAACAAACAATAGTTCAGTGCTCAATAAATTGAATAATTTCTCTGATTGAATGTTGATCGTACGTATTAATTAATTACATAACTACAGTTAGAATTCAGGGAACTAAACTCTAAGTCAGGATAGATATCTCAATCTATGTAAATAAGAAGTGAGTTAAGAATCTAAGTAGAAAAGTCCATGATAAAAATGCCATTTAGATCTCGATCTGAGTTTTGTGAATCTTTGTGATAGCGGGTTGTGCCACGGTTGGAGCCTTTGCCTCTTGTGTCATGAGTTTGGTATTTTCTCCACAATCAAGGAGTTCTCCCGTGCAGGGTTGTTGTGCACAAGATAAAGTTTCCCGTGTTGCCCTGGGTAGAGGAGTAGATGATGTCAAGGGATGGGATAGCACCCTTGGGGTCCCTGGTAGAAGACTAAATGGCATGGCCCAAATTTCATTGACTAGGTGTTGCATAGTTCTCAACTTTGCCCCAAGATTCTTTCCGATTGTCGCGAGACATCCCCTTCCGACATGCACGCTTCGATGTCTGGTCTTTGCTTTACGTCATAGGATTACCACGAGTGGCTAATGAGGGTCGATCACTCGAGTTGTTTATTCATCTTAGTTCTACGAGGGAAGTTCCGGAATGTGGTTAGCAAAGGAAGTGTTTGATGAATATGAAAAATGCCTCTTTAATAATCTAATATTGTAGTATAGGAGGCAAATTATGATTGATCAAAAACCACAACTTCGAATATGTGGCAATTAATTTTACTTGGCAAGTATACGAAAGTCAAACATAGGGGCATAAGCTTCTTCATCTATTTATCGATAACTATTGACTAATTATTGAGTGATTGGATTCTAACCTAGTCTTCATATGCACATGTAGAAGTGATGCACAAAATGATATGCAAAGAGATCACGTAAATAAAATGTTACAAAGACAAAGGAATATGATGCATGTCATTTTTATTTTTTATGCAATTCAATTGAGATGCAATGTGTATGATATGCTACAAATAAATATGCAAACCACAATGTACAAAAATGCCCTAAAATTATCAAACCAATGAGCAATCAAATAAGCATTGAATTCGAAGACAAATTGTGTAATAAGAATAAATTATGGCATTTAAAATGAGAAGCAGTAGACACTATAGATCTCAAAAATTATCACAATTAATTAAGTGTCAAATCATGAAATTAACTATGCATTAGAAAGAGAATAAAGCAAGCTTCAAAATAAAACTAAAATCATTCGATTTGGAATTAAAATGATCAAGATATGATAAAAATAATGCAAGGGCATAAATGTAATAAAAATGCATTAAAATAAAATGATAAATTATCACAAATCAGTCCCTTAAGGGACCCATTTGTAATTGGCAAAAACTAGAAAGTCCCTTTTGTAAATATTCCTTTACACATGGGGGCATTTTAGTAATTTGTGAAATTCGACTGGGGCTCTCTGTAATTGTCCAGATGCGCACATGATGCATGCACGCTTGGTCCTACAAGTAATTTTGAAGAACTTGGAGAGCTTTAGTGTAATTTACCCAGCCCACACGTGCTAGGTACATACGCGGGCTAGGTTCGGCGGGTGGGCTGTGGCTCGGGCCACGAGGCAACTGTTGGTGGATCAGGAGGCGGCACGGCCTACCCGAGCGTGTAGGGTAGGTGTGGAGGCTCGGGCCATTATCTGGGTCGTCCAATCAATTTATCGGATGGCACCTGTACGTCGGGTTCATTAGCTCCACTGCCTTTCGCGACAGACTTGGTGCGACTCCGGTGAAGGCACGTGAGCTCAGCCGTGCTCATAAGAGGCTTATGAGAATATGATGAATATCCATTTCATCCCTTTTATTCTATCATTTTGGCCTTAAAAACCCTAGCAAATACGTGCAAATACCTTTAATTCATGCATTTTAGCATCCATGCATTATTGTGTAAATTGTGTACAAAATGTTATTTTTAATGCCAAAATTATAGAATAAAGAAAACAAAATAAAAAAAAATATTGAAAATATTTTATGACCCTAAACCCCGAGGCCTAGGCATCTTGATGACTAGGCCGACAACGAATAAAGTAGGGGGAGACAAGGGTCAAAAATACAATTTTATTTAATTCCTTTTAATTCATTTTTTGGGACCTATTTTTAGTTCCACTTTTTATACCTCAAATAAAGAAACCTTGAACATGAAGTTGTAGATAATAAAATATAGATAAATATAAAATTTATTTCATACAAAAATAATATATAGTGTACAAAATACAGTCTAAATAAGATTCCAAAATCCCAACTTCTCAGACTCATATCTCTCAAATAAAAACTCAAAACATATCAATATCACCTTTAGTTGTATATAACTTTCAATAAGATATTTAATGAAGGTGGTTTCATTTTTTTGGAGTTGAGGTGTGAAAATTACATTTTGGACCCCTATTGTATAGTTATACCAATTCAAATATTCATTTTTTATTATTCATTATTTTTATAATTTTGTATTTTATAATTTTATAAATATTATTTATAATACATGTACATATTCAAACTAGAATAAAAACATCAAGAAAATATTAAAATAAAATATTTGTCTAAAATACATAGGTAAATACCTATATCTATACCAATATAAATAATATATCTAATTATTTAGGTGTATATAATATAATAGAAAAATAAAATTAAAATATATTTAAGTCTATAAAAATAAGTTATCAAAATATAAAAATCAATAAATTAAATTAATAAAATCAAAAATACAAAATAAAAATAAAATACGTAAATATATAGATGAATATACCTATATATAGCCCCTAAAAAGTAAAGTGTAATTATAGAAGACCTAAAAAATAAATAAAATAAATAAAATAATTAAGAAAATAATAAATATTTTTTAATTTTATAACCTAAAATTAATACATTCATTTATTATTTTTATCGATTTTCCTATTATTTTTTCAGAGATTTTCCGGGTTGGTCCAAGTGGACCAACCAGCTTCTCTCGCTCGTTGAACTCGATCAACTCTCTAACCTCGGTCTGCCTCTTCTCAGATATGGTTTTTCACCTCGTTTCGAGGATTTTTGGATGTCTTATCTTGCACTATTTTGTGATATACCCTTTATGACTTTCTTCCTCGATATATAGTGATTCACGCCTAAGCCTAACATCGGGCTTTGGATCGTTGCATCGAGCTATATCCTGTGATCTTTGAGCCACCCAGACCTCTTTTACAAAAACCACCTGTCACCCTCTTCCTCCATTTGAACCCCATTTTGACCGAGCTAGGGCCTTCTCTTGCCTTGTTCAGGACCGGGGATGTGACAGCCCCCCTCAACAGCTCGAGGAGCGCTCTAGCAATGTCGAGTGGCGGCTCCTCACCCATCTCCCGCCACCGACCGTGAGGTCACTTCTTCCTTCAGCCAAGTGAGGTCTCTTTTCTACCTTTTTTCTTGCATTTATTGTGTAACCTTAGTCTTAGGATCCATCCACCGCTTTCCTTTCGCTTTTTAATCGTACAATCACCTTCGTCCACCCCTCGCCTGAGCTTGCTCCAGCAAGCTTCCATCCACGCCGTTCTCCACCCATATCGCATACATGAGGGTCACGACAGCTTTCCTACAACCCTCTTAACTCTTTCTTGCAGGTACAGGAGCACATCACGCCACCTGGGAGCGATTTTGAGCTTTGCCGGAGGTACCTGGGGTACCTACGCTCCGCCGTCCCTGCAGGTGTACCTCAGTACCCCTCCGGTCATTTTGAGTCTCCCAGCATTTGGAGAAGACCTGTAGGAATGCTTCCAGCCATTTTGGAGATTGAAGGAGCACTGGAGGAGGGAGATCGAGCTCGGTGAAGTTCGCCTCACCGGAGAGGCTTCCCAGTTCTTCCTCCCTCCTCCATCATCGTTGGATGGCCCGTCGTTCGTCCCGCACAGCAGCCACCGTCAGATCCTCACATGCCACAGCCATCAGATCTCACCCATGTATCTGATCTTGGCTGTTTGAGTGAAGCGTCATAGTACAATTTGGATCCGCCACGTGTCAAGTTGCCCGATAGCCACCGTTCGATCGCGCCCGCTGCTGGGGTATTTTGCATTTAATCCCAACATTTTTGTACTTTATTATCGAGTCAATAAACTTTCCTAGGCTTTTAGTCTATTTTTGTAATTTTGTAAACCCCCCAGCACTTTATTGCATTTGCTTGCTGATCCGCGCCACGCCACCTCACATGATGCATCACGTGAGGTGGTGATTCTGCGGGCATACCCCTACGTGTTGGGTTATTTAACAATAGTCCAGAAACTTTTAAATGGAGATATATATTTTTGGAAAAATTTTAGTAGGACCGTAACTTTTTGATATTTGCGTTCTAGTCCCCACCAGCGTGGCTCACATGGCTTTGTCTGCAAGGGCAAATGGGAAGGCCCTAAGATGGATGTAGTCCTGAGAAACACTAGGCCATCCTAGGTTATCACAAACCATCTCAAACTTCTGCAGGAACATGTATAGTTCATGTACTGCATTGTCATAGAAATTTGGCAAGAGTGTCAGAAAATGGTAATTCAATTCCCAACATTGGGTTGTACAACTAGCCTAAGCCAATTCTCTTTCTATGTAGAACTGGGACTGTAAGAATCCCTCATTGATTCTCCTTCGGGTGCATTTCCTACCCCATTTCTCAACTTACCAAACTCTTCTCTAAATTATTCAATGTGTTGCTCAGCTCATGTCAGTCTCCCTAAGATATCCTTCAATGCATCATCATCTCCCTCTTCATCAATGTTTCTCTTGGGATTCATCTTGCACATGTGTTATTCTTTACCTTTAGAATCACAGGGATTGGGATTAGTATGGGTAGAAGAAACTAATCTAGAAATATCGAGGTGTAGGTATTCATTGGTGTGAGAGGGAAAGGAGGAGAGGTTTGGGTCTGACCTTCCTCAGGAAAAGAAAGAGACTTATCAGTCTTGGCTTCAGGGAAAGGATTGCCTTGAAGCCAAGGAGGCCTAGCAATAGAGTCATCCCTAGCCCGCGAGGACAATTGTTTGGAGTGTTCAGTGAGAGGATTGTAAAGTTCGAGCAAAAATCACCTCAATCTGTCATTCTCTATGTCAAGATATTAAATGAAAGAGCATGACACAAACAAGTAGTGATCAAAAAGGTTATAAGAGCATGGTCTTTGAACATACACCCCTAAATGCAAGCATAAAGCAATCCCCATGTTCACCAACTGTACACAGTGAAGGACACAAGGTCCGGCCAATTATCTTTTCTATTTTAGTTATTTGATAAAACAATTTTGTAAGTCTTTTACACACAATGGAGCCACCTTACGCCCAGTGGTGCTTATGATAGCTCCCAATGAAAGGGGTGATCATCCCGAGTTGTCGAGTTTTAATATCACACCCCTAAGAAGACCACCATCTTACACAACCGAAACATATTTCTATGGTTGAAGGCAAACCCTTACAGCTCCCAAATCCGCGAGAGTCGGTAATGGAGACATAGCGGGAAATCCAGGGATTTGGGCTCTTACCTTAGTGGTTGTATCCTCATCCACTCTGTCTGGAGGTAAGTACCTGAGTTCAAGGATGGGGTTGCTCTCCCAAAAATAATTTCAGTTTTTATGCTTTTTTTCTCAAATTGTATTAGCAGTTCCACTTTTAAGTTGGTTACCACGTGTAATTAATCCACCACTCAGTATACCTATCGACAGTCCCAGTTCCTCTAATTTCTTAAGTTATAAAACAGAGGAAGGAAATCGAAAATTCGATTCAAAATTAAAAATAAT
The DNA here is from genome assembly GCA_037367405.1 of Ottelia alismoides. Classification (NCBI taxonomy): domain Eukaryota; kingdom Viridiplantae; phylum Streptophyta; class Magnoliopsida; order Alismatales; family Hydrocharitaceae; genus Ottelia; species Ottelia alismoides. Next base: position 1,198,162 of record JAZKJV010009277.1, read on the forward strand.
GATGAATTCCAAGTTAGGAGACTTACAGTGCTTCCCAACTCTCTACATGTGGGATACAATACAAAATTGAAAATTTTACACTAAATGCAAATGCAAGAGAGGAAACCGCACCTAGCAAGAACTTTTATTAGTTGGTAAGAATTTTAATTTAATTTGAATAAGTAGAATGTTCTAGATGAGTATTATTAAATGTGAAGTGTAGTCCTAAATTAAACGAGCATAAGAAAATGATATTTGACCTATGTAAAAGCTCTAAGAGTAGCAAGTGTAAGTCTGACCTACAAGACACTCAAGTTGATCCACACCCTCAACATGAGAGCGAAATAGATCTCGACACACCACAAGAAGAAAAATGTCTAAGTTTTGGCACAGATGCGAGATCTCAAACAAAAACCGTTGTAGAAAAAGCAATTATTAAAAATAATTACAAAAATTAAGTAAAATGAAAAATTAAATACTAAGGACTCTATACTCTCTCATGACTCGACCCGATCTTAATTTTTAACGTGTCCTTCAGTCGACTTGTTTCTAAAGAGCCAATCTCCAATGCACCTGTTCCGAAATGCCGCTCCAAATACGTCGAGTCCCTCACAAATTTAAGACAATGTCAGAGAGAGAAGATACAAATAAAATAAATAAATAAATAAATAAATTTATGGAAAATAAAGGCTGAAATAAATTACAAGAGAGCCTGGGGTCAGACTACCAAGGAGGTAAAAAAACTTAACTTCTAAGTTATCTAAAAATCAACTATGGCGTGCCTCCTCGGCAATGGTGTCATCTGATGAAACCCCTGAGATGCCCTCGCTAAGAAAGTGGAATTGCCGCATTGTAGTCGGCACTTTATAATTTATCAAAAATCACAAAAATGTTTGTGTTCAATTAAATTTAAAGCAGGCAAATTTCTTACTTGAGCAAGCCTGAGGTCAAACTTAGGGAGGCCACTATCTCTTTAGGTTAATTTTTAGATCATGTAGGAGTTAGGTTTTTTAGGAGAATTTTTTAGCAATTTTGTTAATGCAATTTATGAGTGAAATTCAACGGTAGAAGGATAATGTTGAGGTCAAATTAGCCTAGAATGAAAAGTCTAAATTAATAGGCAATTGGGCTCAAAATCCATAATGTTATTTTTATAAATTTATTTATTCAATGACAAATTCTAACATTTTTTATAATTTTTGGTGAATGCATTCATGAAAAAGCAACACTTTTTAAGGATTTTTATGCAATTTTTGTGCAAATGAAATATAAAAATTATGAAATTTTGGCAGTAGGTTAAAACTGATGAAATTAGCCTATTGTATTTTTTAGAATTTGTTGATGGAAAATGAATTTTCTGTGAATTAAGTAAATAGACTATGAGATTTTCAATAATGTAAGTTTAATAATTAGCAAACCTAATTATTTTTCAGAAATAAAATTATATCGAATATTTATAATCAAGATCTATCCAGTGAAAATTCTAACTCCTAAAAATATTAAGTTTACATACCACTAAAAATAAATAACTTGGATCACAAAACAATTTATTTTAAGCATATCAGATATGCAAATGATGTGATTTTTGGAGGCACTACATATCACACATAAGTCTACCTAAGATAAATTATTGAGAATTTTAAGAGCAAAGAATGAATTACTATGAATTTCAGAGATCATGGTGGGTAAAATCTGAAATTTTTTACCACAATTAAAATAATAAATGATTTCAAGCTCACAAAAATACAAAAAAATCATCACATAATATAGAATTAATTAAGCAATATAATGCAATTTTTTAAACAAAAAAACTATACAAAATAAAGGTTTAAATAAATTCTCAAACACATGGGTCTATGTGTAATTATAGGGAATACAATAACTAGAATAAACATGCACAAGGGATAAAAGGAATTATCATAATCCGAAGGGGGTTCCTTGCAATTGATCCATGTAGGCAGGTGTCATGCACGCTCAGTAGCAACAGGGACTCAGATGCAATAGCTTAGAAAGGTAGGGTATGAGGCATAATTTTCCTAAGAACGCGTGCGAGGGCCTGTGAGAATTTTGTTTTGATCGATGGCTTGAGGTTCGACGCTTCCACGTGGTTATGGGTTATTAGTTCAGGTGTGACGAAGCACTATGCTTGGATGGAGGCTGTGGCTTGATCTAAGACATCAATGGAGTATGGGTGAAACTTGGGTATGAACTTAAAATGTAGATTCGCCAAGTTCTTGATCGTACACTTCTTGTAGCTCGGTCCCGAAGTTCTCTATTGTTGAGGAGGAGAGACGAATGATGGTTGTAGAGAGGAGATATGGCTATGCAAGGTGGAGTGGAGCACGGTGTTGCAGGCGACGTCAGGAGAAGCTCAGTTGAGGAGGGCATGGCTTGAATATGAACGAGGCTCTGGTGAACGGTGCATGTAAAATATGGTGGCTCAAGTCTTGAAGCTTGGCCTTAGCATGATGTACAGAGGAATGGAGTGGGTGGTCGGGGCTCCTAGGTGAAGGATGATGAGTGATGGACTAGAAGGTGGTGAGAGATAGAAAAGCAGCGAAGGGATGAAAAAGATGAGGTGATGTTGTCAAGAGAGAAGGTGGTCGTTTGTTGATGATCAAGGGAGCATATGAATGATGAGAATTCAGGGGGGGAAGAGAATAAGAAGAAAGAAGAACATAGGAAGAAATAAATGAAGAAGAGAAGGGAAGGGGTATACCCAGAAATGAGCTAGGGCCTTCTTTGGTGATGGCTCGATTGTCGAGGCATGCAATGAGAGCTTGGTTGGTCCCCTGGTGGAGTTCAGCAGTACGGAGGAGAACCTCTGTGGATCGCATCCATAGGGAGTTGTTGTTGAAGGGTGGACCTACTTGTTGTCACCAAGTTGTCTCTCTCTCTCTCTTCTTTAATTGATGGTGGAGCGTGCGTGCGATGGGAGGCTGAGGGTGCCCTTTTAAGGGTGGTTAGGGTTTGTGAGTCATGTGGAAAGGTGAGGGTGAGTGGAGGAGGAAGAGTTGTGGCCGAGGTCAAGAGGTACATGTCAGGAGCTCGGCCGTGTTCAAGGAAGACAGTGGAGTTGTGGCTTCGGTTGTAAGGATCAGGAGGTTTAGGATGAAGTCTCAATCATTCAATAAGCCGATATGGAACCACCGAGAGCAAGACACATGAATAGAGAATAAATAAAATTATAAATAAAAAATAATAAAATAAAAAAGGGGAAATGATCACGACCATTGGATGAAGGGATCTTCACCCCTTGGCCACAAATATGGGCGACTTAAGTGAATAGATGGGGGGCATGTGGCGGCTCCAGGAGCTGCCACGTGTTGCCCCAAAAAATAAAAAATAAAATGAAATAAAATTTTAAATAAAATAGTAGAAAACATCAAATCAAAAAGTGGTCTTCATGAAAGGTGTTCGTCTCGACAAAATCTACAACGTTCTTACAAGAACCAAAATAAAAGAAATCATATGTACAAAGTGTATTTTTGGTGGTACTCTATGTATATAAAATACCTCATTTTTAGGTTTTGCATACTTTAATAATTTTAAATTAGATAAATCCAAAATAAAATTGAATAATATGTAAAACAAATGTTTGTACATTAATATGATTTTTTGGTATCTTTAGTAATTTAGAAAATAAAGAAAATAAAAAAGGAGGGACTTATATACAAACTGTATATACAGACTCAGAGTGACTTATTTTCTTTGATTTTTAATTCAACTTTTATTTAGGTTTTTTGCATATTTTATTAAAACATAAATTAAATAAAATAAATATAAAAGAAATAAATCAAAAGGAATTAATAATTTATATGAAATGATAATGTCAAATCAGATAAAATCTCCAATATACAATGAGGTCCCAAAACCCATGTTTCATATATGAACTCTGATTCTTTTGATTTGATATTGTTTTGCAGATAATTGAATGCATATTATTTCAAAAGTGAGTAGGGATTCATAGGATATTGTATGTGAGAGATATTTGTATTTGCGACTTTTCATCTCAAAACTAAGGTTGGGTTTATTTGACCATTATACAAGTTAGTATTGTTTGATATTTTCCCTTTATTTATGTTAGTATTATGTACACAATGAAGTCGATTTTATTTAATTTGGAGTTAATGAAAATTAATTTAAAATAGAGGAAACTATGAGAATATACATGAATTAATTTACACTTAATTGATGGCTTCTTATTATTGCAATTTTGAATGCTAAAATATAGATATTATTTACACATGCATAAATGCTAATAATGCAATTTAGATTATTGAATGAAATCAATTTCTTGAGAATGAAACTCTATTTTCAGCTTTTAAAGTGATGAATCACATATTCATCACTCACATGTGGCCTACGCCTCCTATTTATTCAGGGTTGGGCGGCGATCCAGATGGGTGAGATGAACTCTGATTCGATCTAGGTTATCAATAATGATGCTAAAATGGTCTATTATCTCCTCCCCTTGATAGGAAGATAACATATTCCAAAATTCATGCATATGGGTTAAGGACTTTAGTTGAACAAAGGTGAATGGTTATTAGGTTCACTTCTGGAAACACCCAGTACTGACCACATTGAAAGACATGATCGTGTGAGCAATGCCAATTGGTGAAGTAAAGTTAAGCATCCCGAGAGGTATGCAAAGAAAGGTCATGATGATATGTTGTACATGTGTACTACTCCTCATGGAGTAGATCCCACATCCAACCAAGCCTTTTTTGGATCAAGAAATGGGATAATTCCCATGATCGCAGCCAGGTCAGCCAAGTCAAGAGCATGGTGGAAACGGGCTACAAAAAAAGCCATCTCATTCTATGTAATGTTTCCATAGAGGGGACGGCCACCCTATATGTCCCTTCTATAAAGAAGAAAGTGTCAAGTTGCACGACGATTAGCTAGACACCCTCCAAGGAAATGAATCGTATTCATAGTCCAAAATTAATTGTAAATTCAACTTGCATTTATTTATGTTCAATGTAATTAATCCAATTCACATTAACATATCTTGTGTGAATCAAATTCACATTATATTACTCAATTAAATGTGAATCTTATTCAGATATTTTTTATTAGTATACATTATAATTACATCAATCATATGTTCACTTATGTGAATCATATTCACATTATTATTTATTAATATAAATCAATGTTTACGTCAGTCACGCATTTATTTATGTGAATCATATTCGCAATAATCAACATAATTAATAATGATCGACCTCTCATGGTAGAATCCTTATCCAATTAGAACTCGTGTGGAGCATATATTGGATACTTGAAGATAAGGTCAAGAAGATTGTATATATCAACAATTCCATTTAGGTTCGTAGTGGTTTTGAGGTAGGTACGAGCAAATGTCCCGATCGAGACGACAATGAAAGTCTTTTTGCGGGGGTTCGCAGCCACAAGTATACATAGTATATAGATCATGATTCAATAATTATATTGAAGAAAGATTGTGAATCCTATAATCTAGTTGGAGGAAAAAATGACACTTCTTTCTTTCATGTACATCCCAACCACTAGGGTCTCCTCAACTTCTTTGTCCGAGATATATGAGGAGAATATACATCCCTTGTACAGTTCGGAGGTTGTGCCTTAATCTACATAGTGCAACTTAGGTCCACCAATACAGATAAGACATAGTTCATTCAATGATTGCCTTTGGGTTCAGAACTCTATTTAAGGGAGGAGTGTTGTTATTTGTGCATTAATGGGAATAGGATGATTCATAAACCCTCTTAGATAAACAATTGGAAAGTGGATTTAGAAAGATCTCATTTTTATTTCTTTTTTATCGCATGATGAATCACCTCGTCTCGACATATTGACAATAAAGTCGTTGTCTTCGTATGACGACTCTCTGTCTTCATGTGATAATGAAAAAGCTTCGTATTTTCTGAAATATATAAAAGGGATGAAAAATAGCGATCATAAGAATTTTTAATTTACCATATTCCCAGAAAAGTGTACTTTTTCCTATTTAGGAGAGAACATATAGGACTGAAGTGGATAGACATATAAGTACATTTATGGATCTATATGCTTCGATTGGAATTAGAAGTTCAAGAACTTCCAACTGGTATATTACCATTATAAAAGTGCCTTTTATTGTTTGTATTTAGATATAGATCCCAGAACTTTAAATGAACAACGGTGAAAGAGTATCAGGCTCACTTTTTCGAAAACACCTGGTGTTGACCACATTGAGAGACATGAATGGACGAGTAATGTTAGTTAGCGAAATGGAATTAAGCCTCCCGAGAGGTACACAAAAAAAGTCCTAATGATATCATCTATGGAAGTAGCACTCCTCTAGGAGTAGATCCTACATCCAACCAACCCTTTTTCGGATCAGGGAATGAGATAATTCCCACGATCTCAGATAGGACAACCAGGTCATGAGCGCAGCGGGAACGAGCTTCCCAAAAAGCCATCTTGTGCCATGAAAGGCTGACAAAGAGGGAACGGCCCCCATACCCCTCCTTCTATAAAGAAGAAAACATTATGTTGATAAAAGTGGATGTTAAGACTTGGTTAAGAGCGCAACGTAACTAAGATAGGTTATTCATAGTTTTAGGTGGCCACGAGCAGAGATGACTATGAAAGTCTTTTGGAGGATATTCCCACTATAATTATACATTATATTTATAACATGGGACACTAATTACATATTAAAGAAAGAATGTAAAGATTATAATCTAATTAGAGGGGAAAAGGATACTTCTTCGTTTCTTGGTCATCTTGATCATTGGGGTCTCCTCAATTTCCCTCGCCTAAGATATATGAGGAAGAAACTCATCTGACGTACGGTTAGGAGGTTAAGCATTAATTTAGTAATAATGGTGCGACTTAGATCAACTAATACGAATAAGACGCAGTTCACTCAATGTTTGCCTTTGTTTCGAACTCCAAATAAGGTCAGAGTGTTGTTATCTACGAAGTCTGGATCACTTACATGGACACACTTCTCATTCCATTTATAGAAATTTGATTATTTATAATCCCTCCTGGAAGAACTATTTGAAAGTGGATTGAGAAAGATCTTCATTTCTTAGTTCTTCTGTATCGCATGATAAATGACTCATGTCGCTCTATTGCCTATAGTTTTGCTATCTTCATATGAGAACGGAAAACCTTCACATTTTTTAACTATATTAAAGGCATGAAAAATTGTGAGCATAAGAATTTTTTTACCATGTTCTCCAAAAAAGATATTTTTTCATATTCAAGAAAGAACTATAGAACTATTGTTAATATAGATATAAATTGATGTACGGATCTATATGCTCCAATTAGAACTGAAAGTTCAAGAATTGTTGGTCGATATATTACCACAATAAAAGTGCCATTTTATTTTATGTATTTGGATAGGATTTCTGTTGGCTTCATTGGAAGACTCGCGTAGCTTGTTACATTAGCTAAAAAAATACTAGTTGCATTGGAATGAACAGAGTCAATAACTAATAATAAGATAAATTAAGTTCATAGTTGCATAAAAGAAGTCTACGGTAGTGGTTGTGGTCCATCCTTCTAGTCTCTCAACTCACATATTCATTAGGAAGAGTAAACCGGTAGGCTAGTATTTACCCCGTCTTTTTGGAAGGCATCCTTAGTGGGCTTTAGCAGCCTAAAAATCCAAGCAGATGTGTGATTTGAGATTATTTGCATTGTTGAGATATTAGTTATCTTTATCATTATTTTCTTATTTTATATTTCTTTTTTCTTCTTTCTATAATTTGCCCAATAGGTTCCTCTCCTATATAAGAGAACCCTAGGACCTCTAGTAATGATATTCTATTATTTTCTCTCAATATGGTATTAGAGCAACGGTCCTAGACCAGAGTTCCTATATCCCATCCTAACCCTAGCCCTACCCTCCTGCCTGGCCCCCACCTTCATGTGCACGCTAGGCCACCGCAACCCATTCCTTGGTGTCGCCCAACCTCCTCTGGTGCCGCCTCTCCTACCCGACAACTTTCCAGGTTGTAGCTGCGGTGTCTAGGCTATAACCTGGGCTCTTCCAGGCTGTAAACCCAGCCCCAGACCACCGCTTAGGCCTTTCCAGTCCGCAACCTCGGCCCCAAGTTACCGCTTAGGCCTTTCCAGACCGCAGCTACCGCGTCTAGATCGCCGCCTGGGTTTTTCAGGCTGTAGCCCCGACCTCCGTGGTTGTTTTCGACCCTCCCGTGTACCTCCGCGCACCCCTGCAATATATTCTGTGTCTGAACCAGTCTGATTTTGACCGGAAATTGTGATTTTAAACATATAAATCACATTTTCTGGCCTTAGCAAGCAACGAAGATTGGTAAGGATTATTGTATAAGTCTACACGTACAACCAATCTTCTGTATGATCATGTAAGCTCGTTTATATCGGTCTACTCCCCAATTGAGTTATGTTCTTTAACCGTCTTATCATCATGTCATAGAACAAGGATGACATTTTCTCCTCTGGAGCCTTCAAAGGCCCGGCTCCCATCGCTAAGATGGATGGGACCAACTATGAGTTGTGGTCCATGCAATATATCACCCTCATGCAGTACAACAATAATGAGAACATCCTAACAGATCCAGAGCTGATGGATAAGACTGGGGCAAATGCTTCTTGGAAGCAAGATGATGCATATGCACGTGTTTGACTTTGTGGGATCCTCACCACAGAAATAGCCAATGATTTTCTTACTCATCCCACCACCAAGGTGATATGGGACACTTTGGCATACACCTATGCTCAAGAGAAGAATGAGGCAAAGATTCTTCAGCTACAGTTTGATATCTACAATGCCAAGCAGAATGGTTGCACCATGCATGTTTACTGCTCTTCGCTTCATGGCATGTTCGAGAAGCTATGACATCTACTGAGCAACAGAAGACGTATAGGAACTCCATGATGGTTGGAGTCTTCATGGCTGGACTTGATACAGAATATGATTCTGCGCATACTCAGCTTCTTACTGGAGCTACCATACCTCCCATAGAGGAGGCCTACATCCATCTTAGGTGGATCATCATGCCTTCAATAGCCACTTCTTTGCCTTCTTTAGCGATGGCTGCTTCTTGTGGCCGAGGTGGGACGGTCCAATCTAGAGGACGCACCCCTCGAGGTAGAGGTGATGGCCGCCATCGTGGTCCATGCACCTATTGTTGCAAGCCTGGACATGTAGAGGATACATGTTTTTAGAAGCATAGATATCATGTTTCTGGTCGAGTAGCAGAGCAGCTTGTGCCTTCAAAGACTTTGGCTCCCTAGGTTGATCCTTGCCTAGATGATATTGTCTCTCGTATTCGAGAGATTATGACCCTTACTGCTGACACCACCACTACAGATACTACAGGCGTAGCTAGAGCCTCTTCGAGCTCCTCAAGTATCGCCTAAGTTTTCACTGGTAGTACTGATGCTGACATGACTGAATAGATTATAGATTCTGGTGCTTCTCACCAGCTGTGTGGAGACAAAGTGTAGCTGAGGTCCTACGAGACTATACCACCTGGCAGATGGGTTATCATTGCTAATGGCAACCACTTACACTTACCTCTAATAGGACAAGGGGAGGTGCATTTGACACCTTCCATGCGCCTTCAAAATGTTTTAATATGTTCCCGCCTTTCAGATGAATTTATTTTCTATTAGTCATATAACTAAGGATATGCAGTGTCATGCCATCTTTGTCCTTTTGTCTCTTGTGTTTCAGGACATACTCACGGGCAGGGTGATTGGACATGGTCATGAGCAGCGGGGGCTCTACAGATCGGTCCAACCTCCTCACGATAGTGTTCGACTCTACCTACCGGACCAGTCTCTCTGTATCGTTGACACCTTCGCTTTGGTCACCTTCCTCTGCAGAAGTTTTATCATGTTTTCCCTCAGATTTCTACAAGATCCTCCTTCCAGTGTAAGGCATGCCAGCTTGGGAAGCATCATCGTTTTTCCTTTCCATCCTGTCAGAGTTGGAGTAGTTCTCAACTATTTGAGCTCATTCATTTAGACATTTGGGGTCCGAGTCATGTTCCTGACCACCTGGGACATCGTTTTTATCTAGTTAGTGTCAATGATTTTTCTAGACTTCCATGGGCCTTTTTATTGAAGAAAATTCCGAGGCTGGATCTGTGATCAAGTATTTCATTAATGAGATAAAGAATATTTTTTTTGCTAATGTCAAATATCTTTGTTCTAATAATGCCATGGAATTCTGCACCTTAAAGCTTTCTGAGTTTCTTAGATCTCATGGCATCGTTCACCAGACCTAATGTGCTTACACTTCACAGCAGAACGGTGTTGCCGAGCACAAACCCCGTCGCTTACTTGATGTGACTAGAACCTTGTTGATATAGAGTCCTGCTCCTCATGCTTACAGGGGAGATGTTGTCCTTACAGCTTGCTATTTGGTGAACTTTTGATGGATTGCGATTTCCCAACATTAATTTGCATGAGTTAAGCATTAAAAGTAATGAATTTGTCATTTTCTTGTAGGTGGGTAATCAGAATCAATCCAGAAAATAACCACAATTAACTTATTCAATTTTAATCGGAGTGGTTTTACGTTTATTTTACTTGGAAAAGTCTCAAAGTAAAACTCAATGAGGTAAAGAATAACTTAGAATTATGTCTATCAAATTTTATGCATATTTTTAGGAAGAATATTTTTGATATTTGTAATGCAATCTCAGAATGCAAAATGCAAATGTGGTTGATTTTAAGGACTAGAAAATAAATATCAACCAAACAATGTCCAAGAATTATGAAACATGGTAGAGACGTAAATAATGATGAAATAAATGCACTGTAAGTTTTTTAGAATTTTTGGATGCAAGACAAATATTTTATGAATTTATGAATGCAAATAGTATGATTTTCAACAATTAATTATATTCAATATTAAATTTAATTATTTTCAGGAAACAAAATCGTCCAAGATATATTACTAGTGATTTATCTTAGAAAAATCCTAGACCCTAAAATTGTTGGGTTTAATACTTATTAAAAAAATTAATTACTAAAATATGCAAAATAACTTTTGGAGAGAATAAAATATAAAGCAAATGCAATTCTTTTTGGACAATGTAAAACACAATTAATTCTACGATCTACGAATTTTGACAATTTTTGGAATTATGGTTTATTAATTATGAATTTCTAAGCTCGGAATGGGTAAAATCAGCAATTTTATGCAATAATATTAATTATTAATTAACCACAGAGAGTAAAAATATCACAAACTTGTTATAATGCAAATAATTAATTGAAAAACACATGATATTTTTAATAGTAGAAAATGATGTAAGAATGTTGATCAAAATAATAGAGGAATACAAGGGTTTGTTTGCAATTAAATAAAATAGAAAATGCAGTGTGGGGGCTGAAGTGTAGTTACCAAGCCCCATGGGTGGCTATCTGCAAAAATCCCAAGAGGCATGGGCATAGCACGTGCCCCTTGGATGGCGGCTGGACCCGGATGGAATCTGGAGAAAGTTAGGGGCTTCTGTTGCAAAATCCCTCGGAGGGGGGTGATGGTCACGTGCTGGCCCTTAGACTTTCACCCCGGTGGTAGTGGTGGGGCTAGGTTGAGGCATAGGTGGAGTTCTGGAGTGCAGCTCCACGACCGGAAGTTGGCCAGAGCGAAGCAAGGCGACGTTGATGGTGGGAAGATGGCTGGGAGGTGAAGTCGTCGACGAGGGGGAGGCTCGACTGGGCGACGCACGCCTCAGCCAAGGCGATTGTGGTGGAGGACTGCTAGAGTTGTGGCGGGGCATCTTCGAAGGTGGTGCACAGAGATTGCCTTGAGGATGCAGCTTGGGAAGCTCAAGGAAGAGCACTCAGCGGAGCGTCACACAGAGGTGGATCCTCGGGAGCGGAGACGTCAAAACCTTGGGAGATGGAACTCTGGAGTTGTTGTCACGACCGATGTCGGGAGCATGGTCAGTGGAGTTGATATGGCGGTGCAGAAGTGGCGACGAAGGCGTAGCTCACAACAGTGAAGAAGATGGTAGCCGATGAAGTAGTTTCAACGCGGAGATGATGCGAGCGGAGTTGAGAGATGTGTGAGATGGAATGACCGGATATGGAGGGGTGCATGATGAATCTGCACTTCATCATCTTTATTCATTTATTTTAGCTTAAAATCCCTTATAAAACACATGTATATAATACTAACTCCATATTTTTACTAACTTGCATTTGTGTGTAAATGTTGTACACTTATTACCATTTTAACCTAAAATAAATAAATAAATAAAAGAAAAATAAAGAGAAGAAAAAATGAAGACTGTTTATATGCAATAGATACAGGCTGACCCAAACCCCGAGAGAAGGTCAAGACTTGACCAGATCGACTAGGAATAAAGTAGGGGGAAATAGAGTCCTTAATCAAAAAATCCAAAAAGCAATCTGTGTGTTGTGCATATTTTTATACTACACTATTTTATTTGTACATCAATTGACCTCAAACTAAATAATGTTCAAAACAAAATTTGTAAATAAAAACGTATCCTAATAAAAATATTTGCAAAATAAAATCAAGTACAAAATAAAAGCAACCACACTTGGAAAAAGTCACTAAGTGATAATTGAAAGACCAATTCCAACTCCATATGAACTCAAATTGAACCAAACTCACTTCCATTGTATTCTAAATTGAATTATCTTTAAAATGGTTGTGATTTCATAATTTTTGATGTGACGATTGAAAATTCAGTTTTCTGGAGTGGTTTGTGTAATTTTACCCTTTATTTGTCCATATTGTATTTGTAAATATTTTATAAATATTTTACTAATTATTTAAAACAAAAATAAAATTTTTTTTTAAAAAAATAATTTCCTTATTTGACTATGTATATAATGTACCATATGTATATAGTATATGTTTGTAGTTGCTATTCTTAAATAACCACCACAAAAATAAAAAAAATTAACATTTTTTATTCAATTTAATTGAGTAAAGAAAATACAAAAAAATAATTTTTTGTAAATAATTTTAACTTTATCTCATTTCAAATTCTTCTCTTATCTCATATCTTCATTCGAAATTTCAAAAAAAAATCAAACTCCATTCTCTATCTATTAATAAGGCTCTCTCTCCCTCATTTTCTCTTGATCAATCTTTGGTGAGAGGGGCCTTTTCTTCGAGAACTATCTTATCGCATAGAGGTGCCTAGCCTCCGAGCCGTCCGATGACAGCGAGTCAGCCTTCGTCGATGCGATCACAGTCATTTTTGCTCCTAAGGTGAGATCCATCATTTTCTTCTTATTTTTATCCTAGGTTAATCGTAATTTTATTTTTTTCACATTTTTATTTCATTGCCATTTTTTATCTAGATCTTAGAATCCATCATGAGTTTTATTCACCTTTGATTCTGATTTTTCATCTCGCTTTCTCGATCTCTACACGTTCTCGTTCTACCTCGTACGATCTCTCACCTCTGACCACGCACGGTGGGCGGAGATCCGGTTGCATCCGCCATTTTCCTCGGAATCACACTCGTTCACGTCTTCCATTTTGATTTTGGGATCGAGTCACCATGCTCATGTCCTAATTTGTTTATAAAAAACAAAATAAAAAATACTTTTTCTTTCTTTCTAACATTTGTTTTGCAGGATAAATTTAAAAAAACACAAAAAATAAATAAATAAAATTATATAAAAAAGTCTTCTTCTATTACAGTTTTCAAAAAAAAATTAAAAAAAAGCTTTTTGCCTTATTTCTATTTACAAAAAAATAATCAAAAAAATAAAAAAAAACAACAACAGCGGCAAGCGCCGGCCCTCCAGCCACGTGCGATGCCCGCCACTCGCCATCGCACTTCTCAGTCAATTAACGCTCCAGATCTGCCTGGAGCTGTGCCACCGCTCCGAAGACCCCCACGCCACCGCTCAGACACACGCCGCCCTTCACCTAGACTGCCATCACCTCCGCCCTTCTCTGCCTGAAGTCGTGCCACCCGTGCACGCTCGTGCCGTAGTCCATCCCCTTCTCAGTCGGTTATCGCTCCAGATCTGCCTGGAGCCGTACCCTTGCACCACTACCCTAATGCCACTGCGAACCCGCACGAGCTCCTCCATCGTAGGGAGCACGCGCCATCAACGCCAGCGCCACCGCCTTGGATACTTCCTCACCGAAAGTGGGCACCACCTCAACGCCCTTTGTTATCTAGTGTTGCCAGACGCGCCGCCTACGTGCGCTCTCCACCCCAGACCCCATGCGACCACCGCGCACAACGCCGACACCAACCGCCTAGTTGCTTGGACAAGAAGACAGAGGGGTGACGCCACCTCTTGTACCCCCCTGTGAATTTGAAGAACGATGGTGGTGTCTGTGATTTGAAGGAAAGAACGAAGAGAACAGCACAGTAACCCTAGGGAGCATTTTTTTCTTTAGGGCAAATTACAACTCAGCCCTTGGAGGTTCTAAATATTGCAAGAAGATCCACATCAACATCAAGTCTTACTTCCTAGGTAAATTGCAAAATTTCTCCTGTATTTATTTCTTGTTATTTTTTGATACTAAAACATTAAGTATTTACAATTAAGTCCATGTTTATCCAGACTTGACTTGCATGCTTTATCTTGTTGAAATAAATCTTTTTCTTGCTCAATAAATTATGCAAAAATCATGATATGCTTCTGATGTGTGTATCTTTCTAGCATAAAATTTTCATTACATTTTATATTCATTTGTTATTATTTAAAAAATCAAAACAGTGTCATTTTCTCTTCCTGAAATTCAAAAGATCATAAAAATGTAAATATTTCTCTAAAAATTTCAAAAAATAGAGTAGTTTTATTTTATTGTCTTTTAATTCCTATCCAATTTTTGTGCATTAATTCTTCTCAAAACCCGATTTTAAAAATACCGAAAATCTTTGAAAAATCACAGAAAAATTCTATAAAAATACAAAAATCGTGATTTCACTTCTTGTTTGTAAATATGTGTCTATAGTTTAGACAAAAATAGTCTCCAGGAGATTTGGGCACTTAAAATATTTTTTAAGTTGCAAATTACTCCAGGATGTGCACTATTTTTCATTTTATCCACTGTTTGATTTTTAGAAAAATACAAAAACATCTTAAAATTCTACAAAAATTCCCAAAAACATCTCAAAGCCTTTAAAACCCAAAAATATTTTCTGTAAATTTTTCTGAGCATTTTCTATATAATTGAAAATTATAAAAACTGTGTCATGTGTGTATTTCGTCCCTTGTGCATATTGTTCCTTATTTTTTAAAATAAAAAATTACAAAAATTATAATAATTAAAAATTTGAAAATAAAAAATTAGTGATAAAAGATTTAAAAATTACAAGACAAAAAATTCACAAAAAATCAAGATAGTTTGCATTTGAGATTCCTTTTTTCTTTTAATTGATTTTCGATTAACTGAATAACCCTCGGGAATTGTAGCCTCCCTGAGTTCGATCTTGTTGCTATATAGGTAAATAAGCAGCAAAAAAATTTCTCTCGCTTCATTATTCTTGTCATTATTTTTTGTAGCTTGAGAAAAGATTATTTGTTGCGGGATATTTAGGTTGCAACGACCACTGTGCATTGATTTTCATATCTTGAATTCCAAAACCCTAAAAATCTCGCTCAACAAAATGGTGTCGTTGCTGTATAAAAGAACTCTTTTCACATGTGCATCATTTTTCCTTTCTTTTCCAAAAACCCTTTAAAAAGTTCAAAATTAGAAAAATGTTTCAAAAAAATACTTTTTGCATTGGATATATTTCTTGCATTTGCATATGCATTTTTCATGATAGTATTGACATTTAAACTAAGTCCGGAATAAAATTGAGGAATGGAGCTTAGTTGGGCCTTAATCCATTTATTTTCATAGGAACCTTATAAGAACTAGAGTTAATACTTTTCAGGTCCTAGCGACTTAATTCTTTGAGTCCATAACACTATGTTCACATGTCATCTTGATTAGTCTAAGTAGAACATTGAACAACACACCCATGATTCTTTCAAATAGTGGCTTATCTTGGACAAGCACTCTGCACGTATCTCTTCATGGAGGAGGTAGTGAGGAGGCAGAATCTTTTGGCTTGGAGTAGCATACAAGGGTAGTACATCTAGGTGGAACCTCTCATCTTCCTCTAAGGAGGGAAGTGTGTCTCAACCTGGTCTGGTGGCATTGAGTTCTAAAGACAGGATGATGTGGGGTTGCAATAATGCTTCAAAAGAGGGATGGTCTACTATCTCAAGAGGAAAAACTCCTTATGTACATGTTGCATCTTGTATATACTTTCAAAAAAAGAAAAAATGCAGAATCTACGAAAGTGGGCAGGTCTGATTGAAAAGTAAAATGACCGCCGGAGTGTATATATAAGGATAAAAAAATAATAAGAGCTTCAAAGTCAAATTTTTGTAAGCTTGCAGCTGATGAATCCATGATTCATTAACTTTTCTGTCGCATTTTGTCTTAAAACCCTTAACAAATACATGTAAATATCCATTATTTCTCATATTTTAACAAAACAACATTCATGTGTAAATATTCACTTTTAACCACTAAAATCATGTAAATAAATAAAGAACCAGAAAAATAAAGAAAAAGGCAGATTGAATATATGTATATATATACAATATGACTTAAAATATAAATATAGCTGTAAGATATATTTATAGCCCAACCCCCGAGACCAAGTCAGCATGGATTGGTCGACAAACCAATAAGTAGGGGGAGATAAGGAACGAAAACCAGAGAAAAATAATTTAACACACACATATACACCCTTCACTATTTATAAAATAAGTACAAAACTTCAAAGAATTTTATTTATTTCATATGAACAGATTTTTCACCAAACTCTTCTCCTAATTATTTCTAAAAATGTATATAAAAATATAAAAATAAGTTAAAAATATTATCCTGTATATATGCCAAGAAACTCAGCTTACAAATTGTCAAAATCTCAACTTCCGAACATCATAACTTCCTCATACGAACTCCAATTTAACTCTACTCACCTTTAAAGTTCATAAAATAATATTCTCTAATTAATAAAGTGGTTTCATCGAATTCGGAGTCCGTTTGCAAAAAGTCAGTTTTGGGACCAAAAGACAACGGGGTTTCTGGGCTATTTATTTTATGTAACACATACTATTTATCATTTTCTTAATTTTATAAATTTTAAATTATTTCATGATCTTGTACTTTCACCATAAATTATTTCATAATTTTTGAAGATTATTTATTATTTTAATAAAATTAAAAACCCCAAAATATAGGTATAAATGACCTATTTAGATACTAACTCTATTTATTAAAATATGTAAATTAATTTGTAAAAATCTAGAAAAATTCATATAAACCTTATTTAATACCCTAATAATTAAGAAAATATAAAATTAATGTTTACTTATTTATTTATTAAATTAAAAATCTAAACCTATTTATAAATACATATTTATTAATATAATATTTATATTTGTAATAATATTTATTATTTATAAAAAGTATTTATACCATAAATTAGAAAATTAATTTATTAACATTTCTTGTATTTATTTCTATTTAAAATAATGTAATTTACTATTTTATATCTAATTTATAAGTTATTTTCGCTTTTAGACCAACCAGGTGCTGACACTTGTCAGCACCTGGGTCGTCTTCCTCAAGAAGAGGTTGCGCCGGAGTCTGTTCAGCCAGCCGACTTCGCCCATTTTTCTCGTGCTTATCTAGAAGCTTCCGACCCATCTGAACCCTCCAATCCCTTCCTCCATCTACCACCTCCATCGCCAGCCCCTCATCTCGACTTGGAGCCCACGCAATCCTCCTATTTAAAGCTCCCAAGTCCGCCATTAACCACTAACTCTTCAACCACCCAGAGCCCAGCTCCAGGTTGTTCGACCACCCTACCTTCCAAGCCCTGTTACAACCAACTAGAGGCGGTGACAGCGCCAAGGAGGAGCTCGCGAGGAAGAAGGCACGTCGGAGAAGGTTCCAAGGCGGAGCATCGCCTTGCATCGCCGCCAAGCGCCGTGTCGGAGCTCCGGTTAAAGCCGCCGTCGAGCATCTCGTCCAGGTCATATACCTTGACAGCCCCCAGGATTTTTCCTTCATTTCTCGATTTTCTTTCTTGATTCTTGTGTAGAAATTAGTGAGGTTAATTGCGTCATTAGGACGCTTAACCATCTATCTTAGACGCACATTCAACTCCCTCTCGATTTGTGTTCAAATTCGCTTCAAAATGCATCATCTTCTCATCGCCATCTTCACGCAACTGGATGTTTGGCTGGAAGCTTAAGATTTTTCACCAACTTTGAGCTTGCATTTCATCATCCTGCGGCCGATTCCTTGGAGAATCGAGCATATATTCTTGTTAACTGCAGGTTCAAGATCATCGCGATTCAGTTCATCAGATCTGGAAGGCCTTCGATCTTCATCAGAATCGACTCCAAAGATGGTACGCCAGAACTGAATAGCCTCCAGGTAGTCGAAGCCGAGATCTTCATAGCCATTCCACCGCTGCTCGGAGCATCTTCAGCCGCCACCCTACCGCGGGCGAGCTCGAGGGGTGGAGGACCACCCCTCTGGCCCCGCCGGAGCGCCAGAGCCATCGTCAGTTGGCCGGAGTAAATCGGAGAAGACGAGCGCTTCACCAGCAGCCGCAACCGCCCAAGAACAGACGACGTACAGGTGCGCGACACGTGGCGCACCTGTGAGTGTCCGATCCGCGCAGTGGCCTTCTAATCTCAGGCATCCAAATCGAAACGGTGGAAAAATTTCATACTAAACCCAGCCAGCTTCCAGAATTGCATCCCGCCTCCCAAGTTTTCATTATTTGCATTTAGGTCCCTCCACAGGGACCTAAATGTAAAGATTTGTGTACTTTTTCTTCAGAACAGTCCTTGAGGACCTAATTGCGAACATTTTAAATAGTTTTTCTTGCGCTTATGCTCCTGGGCTGTAGGGGTTGTTTCTTTTTCTTGTGACCTCGGATTTTGACGATTTCTTGAGGGTAGTTACACAACTACTCCAGCTACTTAGTATAACGATTTCGTGGCTTTTTGACGAGTTTTCGACGTGTTTTGATTTTATCGAAAGCCGTCATGATTTGTTTTGGTTTCTTGTGTAGATCGAGCTCGCGGCTCGAACCCCGTTCACCATATTATATAGTATCACCTAGATATTATTCACTTATTATATAATAAGTAAATCTTTTGGTATCCCTTTTTGAAAATTAAATAAAAATTTGAAAATAATAAAATCAAATAAAAATAAGAAAAATAAAAATCAATAAAAAGAGGTGTTTTGACTTGACCTCTTAGAGAAGAATTAAAAATAAAATTACGAAGACAAAAATCTAGGGAATTTATTCTGCCTCCTTGAGCTCGACCCAGGAACACTTGCCTGGTAAAATATTAGTGAACGGTTTTCCGACCGAAAACCGTAATTGTTTGATAGGTTTAAAGAACCGAATCTTTTTGTTTCGCGGCTTTCGGCTACAACCGACTACTTCCTTCTTCAATAACAAAAAGAAATCCGCGAAACTCGATTCTTTTTGCCTCATTAAAATGGCACCGTTGCTGGGGAGGCGTTAGATTCTTTTGATTTTTCATTCTTCGTGATTCTATTTTTTTTCTCTTCTCTTTGTTTTGTTTCTCGTACGGTTTTTCGTACGGCTTTTTCTCCGAGTTTTTCTTTTGTTTTCTTACGGCTTTCTCGACTTCGCGGTTTTCACGACTTTCTCGATCGGCTTTTCTTTGCTAACCATCTTTGTAGGGCCTGCAGGATCAACCGGCTTCTTCGGAAGCCGAGCCAGTTGAAAGAGCAGAGGTCGACTCCTTCTTCACGAGTCGACTGCAGAGGAGCAGAGTAGTTAGCACAACTTTTGTAAAAGAGAGAGAAAGGGAGAGAGAGTTGTAATAGACAATAAACAAACCCCACCCCCCCCCATTTTTCTTCAGGGCCTGATTTGTCGGATACCGTGTATCCGAGGATCAGGGCACCCACCGCGGCTTTTTATCGCTCATCGGTTTTCCGCGGCTTTTCTATATGCTTGTTTAGGTTTTTTTTACTCTATCTGCTTGTGCCACGTAGCTAGTCTTAGGACTCGCAACCTAGGTGCTTGCTTTAGGGTTTTTAAATAAAAAGAAAAAAAAATTCGATAGGCATTGCCTGAAAAAACTATAAAAATTGCAAAACTAAAATCGGGACTGCTAAAAATATCTGACTTAAAACCGTAAATCAATTCAAGTGATTTGGGGAGAGTAAACCCCCGCACATTTCTCAGAGTGTGCGAGCTTGAGAGCCGACACTAAAGGATAGAGACAAAACCCCGTATTTCTCGCGGGATACTACTGGGTCCATACACCTGATCACTGTTCCTCAGTGGGTAAGTTCGGGTAGCCGGAAACGGTCCGGGTTTACTTAGCAGAGTGGGAGGTTTAGAGGACACTGCGCAAGGCTCCATCCTCAAGTAACACGGGTAGCCGGAAACGGTCCGTACTTACTCCCATACTGGCTGAGTGCGAGTAGTCTCGCCTAAGGATTCGGGCCAGTGTTTCGGGGAAACTATCGGGCACCTATTGGCTTGCTCAGCCCGCGTAATCGAAACGTTTGCTAATCACAACCCTAAAACCGAAAAGATAAAAAGACCGAACTCTTACGGTCTTCATCAGGGTTGAGTTGGTGAAAACGGGGTTTGCTTTGTGTTTGTTTGCAGGGCGTGAGTTTCCGCGGCTTTCGCATTTCTCCTTCATTTGAATCGTACACGTGCTCTCCCGACTCTCTCTTGAAATCGAAGATGACGTTTCGACGGCTTTTCGACTCAGACTCTGTGAGCTTTCAATCGTCCACCGTCGAGCGTATGTCTTCACAGGCTCAGGATGACCCTCTTCCCGAGCCGGTCCCATCCGATCTCGAGGTGAGTCAGACCCAGACTCCCTCGCCTCCTGGCCAGATCATTGAGGCAGACCCTTGACTCAATACATCATCTAGATCTCCTGAGTATTTCTCGCTGAGTTCTTACGAGAGTTTTCACTTTACAGACGATCAGATAGCTCGCGGGAAAGGACCAGCGGCAGACGAGAGGCCACCAGCTGGGGACAATCAGGAGGGAAGAACAGAGCTGAACGGAGATGTTACGACCAGCATTCTCGATACACTTCAGCAGATGAATCTACAGATTCAAGAACAGTATAGAGTTCAGATTGAACTGCAGGCTGAAATAGCCGCACTGAGAGCAGGGGCCGGGAATCCTTTACCGCCTGCGGTTCCCGCTACTTTACGGGACGAGTATGACCCGGGCGCTCGAACGCTCCATCACTGGATTCGGCTACCGCCGAATCAAGGGCCATACGAACTCCGACCGTCCTTCATATCCTTGCTTCCCAAGTACTATGGGAATGCCGCAGAGGAGCCGTTCGCGTTCTTACAACAGTTTGAGATGATCTGCAGAACGGCTTGTTATCCAGGAGTGACGCAGGAGGCCGTACGCCTCAAGGCTTTTCCCTTTGCCTTAGCCGATAAGGCCCTTTATTGGCTGAGCCATCTGGGGAGAGAAATATCCACCTGGGACGACCTGAAGTCCACCTTCCTGTGCAACTATTTTCCTCTAGGAAGGACGAACATGATGAGGAGTCAGATCTCCAATTTTACACAACTGCCGCACGAATCATTCCATGAGTCATGGGATCGATTCAAGGACCTGACGGAGAGATGCCTGCATCATGAGATCCCGATGAAGGTGCTAGTACAGAACTATTTCGGAGGACTCCAGCCGTAAGTACAGGGGCTAGTCAGTGTCGCATGTGGCGGCAGCTACTTGAAAAAGGATGCCGAGTCAGTCTGGGCCATCTTCGAAGGGATGGCCGAGAACTCGAGAGTTGTAGACTCTACTCGGGCATTTCAGAAAGCCCCACATCCACCACATCACCGAGAACATCACAAGGTGGCGAACATTTCGGACTCTGAATCCAACACCAACATTGGGCTTCATTAGCGAGAAATTGACATTGGTGGACGTGATTCACAAGCAGGTCCAAGACCTACAGCCGCTGCGAGAGTTGGAGAAACTCTCATCTCTACCTCAGCAGCTGAGTGATCTATCGAAGAAGGTCGTTGATCTTCAGATCCAGTACCAGCAGAACCAGACCTCTTCGAACACGCAATCAGCACAGAGGATCGCACCTGCTCCACCCACCCGTCAGATACACTACGTCCAGAGCGAGCCCGAAATTCCGCAGATTGATTGGCATGAGGATCAGTCTCATGCCAATTCCAGCCAGATCATCAGCACTGCAGAGATGGAGGTGGAGCCGCAATCCATTTTCGAGATCAACGGGATTCGGTATACTTCGATGCAGCAACCGAGTATACCGAATCAGCAGCAGCTGCTGCCGTACGGTCATCCGCAGCATGGACGTCCGCAATTCCAGCACCGCCAGAGCTTCACGCCGCAGCAGTCTCATCCGAATGTTTACCATCAGAGACCGCAGCCTTCATATCAGCACCCTGCCCAGTTGTCACCGAATTATTCTTTTCAGCAGCCGCAACAGTCTTCCTCCACACCTCAGCGCTACTCCTAGCCTTCCACCTCTCAGTATTTCACGCCAAGGCAGGAGAGAGGATCAAGCCAGGGCCACCACACCGAACCGGAGATGTCTTCACAGGCCCAGGCACTCAACCAGATCATGGATATGCTCAGCACGCTCCAGATCGCGCACAAGACTGAGATGGAGCAGGTTAACCGTCGTCTGGACGAGTTAACCATGCCAAAGACCACTCTCCCAGCCCAGCCTCAGATGAACCCATACAACAAGAGGAGGCATCCAGAGCAGGTAGATACTACAGGTAAGATCTCGTTTCCTGAATTTTTATCTAACTTCATTCGTCTTAGGAGCGGTAGATCACCGCAAACACCTGCTGGAGAAGAGGAGAGGGCACCAGAGGAGCACGAGCATGATCCAGATGCCGAGGAGAAACTGCAAGAGGATGAGGACGCAGAATCAAGAGACGGGAGTAATGCCAACTCATCAGATATGTATACTTGCGACTCAGACGATGATATCACGCCAGATCAGGCAGAGAGCCTGGACAAAAACATTTCTTCTCCTATTTTAGAGAGTTTTGTAGATAATTCTGAGACTCTCGATGTAAATGCTGATTCTGAGTTGAATAAAACTTCTGATTTTCTGACTCCTGACTTTATTCCTTTTCCCGATGCTTTGTTTGGAAAAGGAAAGAAAAAGACCAAAAAGAATCTCGAATCTCCACAGATCGAAAAGCTACTCAAAGATCACATCTTTGTGGAGATCCCTCTTAATGATGCCTTAGATTAATTTCCTACGCTCAAGAATCAATTGAAAAACAGATGCACCGCGCGTAGGAAAAAGAGATCCCGAACAGAAAAGCATGTTTTGACTAAGGCAACATCCTGTGCGATACAGAATAAGCTTCCAAAGAAGAAGAAAGACTCAGGTGCACATTATGTCAGATGCGAGATCGTAAAAGCCGAGTTCGATCGTACTCTATTAGATAACGGTTCCTCGATCAATCTGATACCCGCTTCCTTACTCGAGAAGCTCGAGTTAGCTCCTCTTTACAAATCCCGCGCAATCCTTCAGTTTGCTGATAGATCCGTAAAGAGACCTAAGGGTATACTTAGGAATGTTATCGTAACCATGCAGGATCTGCAATTTCCCGTGGACTTTACGGTCCTAGATATGAATTGCCCTACACAGTTATACCTTACCCCGATCATTCTCGGGCCGCAAAGGCCCTCTTCGATTATGATACAGGGAAGGTATCTTTTCGCGCCGAGGGCGAAAAGGTACATATAGAGATGGCGAGAGAATCAAACACTTTCAGTGATGCATCTTCGGATTTTCTGAGTTCTTTAGCCTCCTGTGATTACATGGATGAGGTTCGTCTTGACGACCTCGAAAGATATCAGGTAGAGACCCAAGAGTGTTTGACAAAGGACGGGTCCGAGACCTCAGGAGGTAATTCTTCCGATGGGACCTTATATTTTAGTCTGGATGATGAGAACCAAAGGGATCAGACTTCTAATGAAATCAATGCAGATCTTTCAGATTCAGAAACTTTACACAATTCCTCCGTCTCAGATGAATCAGAATTCTATCTAGCTGATTTATTCTCTTCTGATCATTCTGAGGAGTCGGATGATGTCTTGAACATCTTCTGTAGTCCGACTCTAGAGCACATTGAGATGGTGGAGAATCAAATCGCAGACACATCACCTACCGATACAGATCCCCATACAAATACAGATGATGTTTCGGCAGATCCAGATACTACCTTGCCAGAACTTAAAACTTTGCCACCAAACATGAAATATGCCTTCCTTGCGGGTCCACATCAACAGTTTCCGGTCATTATCAGCTCAACTTTGACCGATGAGCAAGAATCTCGTCTGATGGAGATTCTAGAAAGAAACCGCAAGGCCATTGGGTGGACTGTATCCGATCTCCGCAGGATTAATCCTGCTTTGTGTTCACATCATATCTATCTCGATCATGACAGCAAACCCTCTAGAGAGTTTCAGCGTAGGCTGAATCCAGTTTTACGAGAAGTTTTCAAGAAAGAGATCACGAAATGGTGCGACGCAGGGTTCATTTATCTCATCTCCAACTCCGAATGGGTTAGCCCATTACATGTTGTCCCGAAGAAGTCGGGAATTCAGATGGTGAAAAAACGAGAGTGGAGAGGAGATTCCAAAGAGAGTAACCATGTCGTGGCGAGTATGTGTTGATTACAGAAAGCTGAACACCGCGACGAAGAAGGACCACTTTCCTTTGCCTTTCATAGACCAAGTCATAGAACGGTTGGCAGGGAAGGGGTACTTCTGTTTCCTTGACGGTTACTCCAGATACAACCAGGTATCAATTGCTTCTGAAGACTAGGAGAAAACCACCTTTACTTGTCCGTTTGGCACGTATGCCTTTAGACGGATGCCCTTTGGATTGTGCAACGCTCCCGCGACCTTCCAGAGGTGCATGCTTGCTATTTTTGCGGACATGGTCGGTGATTTTCTAGAGGTTTTTATGGATGATTTTTCGGTCTATGGTGAGTCCTTTGACGACTGTTTAGCGTACCTAGACCAGGTTCTGAAAAGGTGTTGTGAGGTAGATCTCGTTCTGTCCTGGGAAAAGAGACATTTTATGGTTACTCACGGGATCGTGTTGGGGCACGTCATCTCCCAGAGAGGCATGGAGGTTGACCCTGCCAAGGTGGACGTCATCAAGAAACTCGAGCCACCATCCAACATCAAACAGTTACGGTCATTTCTGGGCACGTCGGCTTTTACCGACGGTTTATCCAAGATTTCTCCAAGATTGCTCGACCGTTAACTGAATTGTTAGGCAAAGACATCGAGTTCGTTTTAAATGACAAATGTCTTAATGCCTTCCTCACATTGAAAGAAAAAATAATCAGTGCTCCTGTCCTACAGCCGCCTGATTGGTCTCTACCCTTCGAGATCATGACGGATGCATCAGATTTTGCGGTCGGAGTTGTATTAGGGCAGAGGAGGAATGGACTTCCCATAGCTATTCACTATGCCAGCAGAACCTTAGATGATGCTCAGAGAAACTACACAGTGACAGAAAAGGAGATGTTGGCAGTAGTGTTTGCATTAGACAAGTTTCGATCATATCTGCTTGGCTCAAAAATCACAGTTTACACCGATCACTCAGCTATCAGATTTTTAATGGAAAAGAAGGATGCAAAGGCACGCCTTCTTAGATGGATTCTCTTACTTCAGGAATTCGATTTGGATATCAAGGATAAACCTGGAGTAAAGAATGTGGTAGCTGATCACCTCTCCCGATTGCAGTCAGATCATCCTTCAGATGAGTACACGCCAGAGATCGCAGAGAGATTCCCTGACGAGAGCATCTTTGCGGTTACAGAACTTCCGTGGTATGCAGACATAGTGAACTTTCTGGTCACACAGAAAAGTCCTCAGGGTTGGCCGAAGAACAGAGTTGAGAAACTAGTTTCCGAGGCACGATACTACCATTGGGAGGATATGTTTATTTTTCGCGAAGGACCGGACCATGTTTACAGGCGTTGTCTTTCTCAGGAGGAATATAATAGTGTCCTCACTTTGTGTCATTCTTTAGAATCAGGAGGACATCATTCAGGGAAGAGGACAGCGCAGAAGGTACTACAGAGCGGATTATGGTGGCCGACTCTTACTAGAGATGCTTGCACATTCGTGAAGAGTTGCCCAGATTATCAGAGAGCTGTAGGGACAGTCAGTGCCAGAGATGCAATGACGATACGACCCGTCATTATCTGCGAGATCTTTGACGCATGGGGCATATATTTTATGGGACCGTTCCCTTCTAGCAGCGGCTTTGAGTACATTCTTCTCGCTGTAGACTATGTTAGCAGATGGGTGGAGGCTATACCTGCACGAACCGCAGACAGCAAGACCGTTTGCAAGTTCCTAAGAGAACACATCATTTCACGGTTCGGGATCCCTCGTATTCTTATCTCTGATGGGGGGTAGCCATTTCATTAATAAGGAGGTGAAGAAGCTAGTGAAACAATACAGCATCGATCACAGAGTAGCTTCTCCTTACCACCCACAGACAAATGGCATGGCTGAAGTCTCGAATAGGGAGGTGAAATCAATTCTCCAGAAACTAGTATGACCGGATAGGAAGAACTGGTCACTTCTTCTAGATCAGGTTTTTTGGGCATATCGTAATGCTTATAAGACTCCCTTAGGCACTTCACCATTCAGGCTAGTTTATGGAAAGTTGTGCCACTTACCCGTAGAAATCATGCACAAATCTGAATGGGCAATTCGAGAGATACTGATGGATATGCAGAAAGCAGGAGCCAAGAGAAAGATAGATCTGAATGAGCTGGTAGAAATTCAAAATCAAGCATACGAGAACACACTTATCTATAAGGACAAAGTAAAGAAATGGCATGACAAACATATTCGACACAAGAGCTTTGTCCCTGGGTAGAAAGTCTGGTTGTTCAATGCAAGGTTGAGAATTTTTCCCGGCAAACTGAAAAGCAAGTGGGAAGGACCGTACATAGTCAGAACGGTGCACAACAATGGCAGTATTGCGATATCAGATGTGTCACCTGGTGCAGAGCCGTTCGTGGTTAACGGGCAGATGCTGAAGTACTTCGTAGAGACTACTGATCATCTGGCCCGTACTGAAGTGTTCTACTTTGTACAGGAATCATGATCATTCCTTCACTTCTTCCTGTACAAATTCTTTTGAGCCATTCTGGAGATTCACAACACTTGTATATTCTTCGTAGACCACAATCGTCCCCGTTTTTGCTCGTCTTCTATGCTTAGGATACCAGATCCTAAGCATAGGGGGGACCGATTGCCCGCTGATTTACGTTTTACTTTTTGTGCTAATTCTTTTGTATAGCCATTCTTTTTCACGAATCCTGGTCCCCAATTTTTGGCTACACTCTCTATACTTAGGATGCCTTATCCTAAGTATAGGGGGGACCGAGTGATTTCGATGATTTCGTATTCTTTTCCTTTTGACCTTTCGTTATTTATCCTTTTCATTCAGTCATCCCGTTTTTGCTCTCCCGTGATACTTACGATGACCTGATCGTAAGTATAGGGGGGGTTGACTGACTTGTGATCGATATCGTTTTTCACCCACTTTTACTTAGCACGAGTTATGTCCTCCTTTTTCTCTTTTGACACTATGAGGACATAGCTCAAGCTAAGTATAGGGGGTGCGTATATATTGTATATATACTTTCAGCCATAACTCGTACTTTTATGTATTTTCTATATCTATAAAATCCATAAAAAGTGGGTACGGGTTAATTTAAAATCCACTCTTTTATTTATAAAATCCTTGTAAATAAGTAAAAACATGCTTAAAATTTGTAATTAAAACTTGTAATTAAAATTTGTATTTAAAGATTGTCCTTAAATTATGTATAATACTTATTTAAAATCCTATGTATTAAAACTTGTATAAAAACCATTCAACCCTTGTAAAATACTTTGTAGATAAAATTTGTAAAATACATTAGACACTTAACTTAAATAAAATATATCTTGTAAAATTTGTGAATAAAATCTTGTTTATAAAAATCATAAAATCCATAAAAAATACAAAGTCCTAAAATTCGTAAAAATTACAAAATCCTTAAAATCCATAAAAATGAGTAAAATTCAGAAAATTCACTTCACAAAAACATGGTTGCATTTGCATTTGCATTTTTCAGAATAAGTTTGATTTTCGGAACTAAGGACTGAGTCTAGTCTAAAGGATGGAGCTTGATTATGGCCTTTAACGTTCATTGTAAGGAGCCTGATTAGGAACTGGAATTTAGACTCTTCATATGGTGACTTAAAATCTTTGGGTTCCGTAAGACCATATTCGTGAAATCAAGTCATCTGAGCTTAAGTAGACCATTTGGAGTCATCCGTACAACTCTACACCAGTGAACCAACTTTGAACACATGCACTCTGCACTTAGCTCAACTCGCATGGAGTTCCGAAGGGCAGTACACCTTGGTAGTGCGTTTCTATCCTTATCTTTGCGGCATTGACGTCTAAAGACGGGAGAGATTGGGGTTGCGATAGTTTCTTCGGATGAGGGAAGGATCTGCTGATACAATTTTTCTAAGACCTCAAAAAATGGACGGAATAAAAAGATGCTATATCCGTCGAGGCACAAAAGATGAATGCAGTGCAAGCAAACTACAAATTTAAAGCAATACAGAAGCCACCAAATAAGACCACAATGGTCCAAGCTTCCACCAAATATGCCTGCACATCTTAGTGGAGACTCAGCTACACCGGTTGGGCTTCACAAGGAGATGCGTCTACACTGGTCGCACTCCACTTCTTTTCTCATTCTTCTAACTTCTCCCTATATTCGATTGTGGACATAGCAGAACTGAACTCAGAAGGGAATACCTCCCTCCCCGAGGAAAGAGTAGCGGGATGAGGAAGCCATAGGAGTGTATAGCTGGGATTGACGGTTTCTTCGGTTCTCTAAGCAGGAAGAGCTAAATCAATTCACACACTGTACAAGTTGACTTCAAGGATGATAGAGTTTGCGATATGAATAAGTGAGTCTGAACTAGCCGATGAAGTGATCTTGAGTAAGGATTATGGAACTTGAAGACTGTTGAGGACAAAATCCTGATCCTAGTTAAGGTTCCGACAAAATGCTTGTTTCAGGCCCGATCGAGCTCTGTCTTTTGTCTGTTCTCATGAATTGGTTTAGGAAAACAAATTCATTCTAACTTTCATTCTTTTTCACTTACTTTTTCAAAATAAGTGTTTGCTAAGGGACTAGCAAAGTTTAAGTATAGGGGTTGATGAATCCATGATTCATTAACTTTTCTGTCGCATTTTGTCTTAAAACCCTTAACAAATACATGTAAATATCCATTAATTCTCATATTTTAACAAAACAACATTCATGTGTAAATATTCACTTTTAACCACTAAAATCATGTAAATAAATAAAGAACCAGAAAAATAAAGAAAAAGGCAGATTGAATATATGTATATATATACAATATGACTTAAAATATAAATATAGCTGTAAGATATATTTATAGCCCAACCCCAGAGACCAAGTCAGCATGGATTGGTCGACAAACCAATAAGTAGGGGGAGATAAGGAAAGAAAACCAGAGAAAAATAATTTAACACACGCATATACACCCTTCACTATTTATAAAATAAATACAAAACTTCAAAGAATTTTAATTATTTCATATGAACATATTTTTCACTAAACTCTTCTCCTAATTATTTCTAAAAAAGTATATAAAAATATAAAAATATGTTAAAAATATTACCCTGTATATATGCCAAGAAACTCAGCTTACAAATTGTCAAAATCTCAACTTCCGAACATCATAACTTCCTCATACGAACTCCAATTTCACTCTACTCACCTTTAAAGTTCATAAAATAATATTCTCTAATTAATAAAGGTGGTTTCATCGAATTCGGAGTCCGTTTGCAAAAAGTCGGTTTTGGGACCAAAAGACAACGTGGTTTCTGGGCTATTTATTTTATGTAACACACACTATTTATCATTTTCTTAATTTAATAATTTTTAAATTATTTTATGATCTTGTAGTTTCACCATAAATTATTTCATAATTTTTGAAGATTATTTATTATTTTATTAAAATCAAAAACCCCAAAATATAGGTATAAATGACCTATTTAGATACTAACTCTATTTATTAAAATATGTAAATTAATTTATAAAAATCTAGAAAAATTCATATAAACATTATTTAATATCCTAATAATTAAGAAAATATAAAATTAATGTTTACTTATTTATTTATTAAATTAAAAATCTAAAACCTATTTATAAATACATATTTATTAATATAATATTTATATTTGTAACAATATTTATTATTTATAAAAAGTATTTATACCATAAATTAGAAAATTAATTTATTAACACTTCAATACCTATTTAAAATAATGTAATTTACTATTTTATATCTAATTTATAAGTTATTTTCGCTTTTAGACCAACCAGGTGCTGACACTTGTCAGCACCTGGGTCGTCTTCCTCAAGAAGAGGTTGCGCCGGAGTCTGTTCAGACGGCCGACTTCGCCCATTTTTCCCGCGCTTATCTAGAAGCTTCCGACCCATCTGAACCCTCCAATCCCTTCCTCCAACTACCACCTCCATCGCCAGCCCTTCATCTCGACTTGGAGCCCACGCCAATCCTCCTATTTAAAGCTCCCAAGTCCGTCATTAACCACTAACTCTTCAACCACCCAGAGCCCAACTCCTGGTTGTTCGACCACCCTACCTTCCAAGCCTTGTTCCAACCAACTAGAGGCGGTGACAGCGCCAAGGAGGAGCTCGCGAGGAAGAAGGCACGTCGGAGAAGGTTCCAAGGCGGAGCATCGCCTTGCATCGCCGCCAAGCGCCGCGTCGGAGCTCCGGTTAAAGCTGCCGTCGAGCATCTCGTCCAGGTCATATACCTTGACTGTCCCCAGGCTTTTTCCTTCATTTCTCGATTTTGTTTCTCGATTCTCGTGTAGAAATTAGTGAGGATAATTGCGTCATTAGGACGCTTAAATATTTATCTTAGACGCACATTCAACTCCCTCTCGATTTGTGTTCAAATTCGCTTCAAAACGCATCATCTTCTCATCGCCATCTTCAGCAACTGGATATTTGGCTGGAAACTTAAGATTTTTCACCAACTTTGAGCTTGCATTTCATCATCCTGCGGCCGATTCCGTGGAGAATCGAGCATATATTCTTGTTAACTGCAGGTTCAAGATCATCGCGATTCAGTTCATCAGATCTGGAAGGCCTTCGATCTTCATCAGAATCGACTCCAAAGATGGTACGCCAGAACTGAATAGCCTCCAAGTAGTCGAAGCCGAGATCTTCATAGCCATTCCACCGCTGCTCGGAGCATCTTCAGCTGCCACCCTACCGCGAGCGAGCTTGAGTGGTCGAGGAGCCACCCCTCTGGCCCCGCCAGAGCGCCAGAGCAATCGTCAGTTGGCCGGAGTAAATCGGAGAAGATGAGCGCTTCACCAGCAGCCGCAACCGCCCAAGAATAGAGGATGCACAGGTGCGCGACACGTGGCACACATGTGAGCGTCCGATCCGCGCAGTGGCCTCCTAATCTCAGGCGTCCAAATCGAAACGGTAGAAAAAATTCATACTAAACCCAGCCAGCTTCCAAAATTGCATCTCGCCTCCTAAGTTTTCATTATTTGCATTTAGGTCCCTCCACAGGGACCTAAATGTAAAGATTTGTGTACTTTTTCTTCAGAACAGTCCTTGAGGACCTAATTGCGAACATTTTAAATAGTTTTTCTTGCGCTTATGCCCCTGGGCTGTAGGGGTTGTTTCTTCTTCTTGTGACCTCGGATTTTGACGATTTCTTGAGGGTAGTTACACAACTACCCCAGCTACTTAGTATAAAGATTTCGTGGCTTTTTGACGAGTTTTCGATGTGTTTTGATTTTATCGAAAGCCGTCTTGATTTGTTTTGGTTTCTTGTGTAGATCGAGCTCGCGGCTCGAACCCCATTCACCATATTATATAGTATCACCTAGATATTATTCACCTATTATATAATAAGTAAATCTTTTGAAAAATATCCCTTTTTGAAAATTAAATAAAAATTTGAAAATAATACAATCAAATAAAAATAAGAAAAATAAAAATCAATAAAAAGAGGTGTTTTGACTTGACCACTTCGAGAAGAATTAAAAATAAAATTACGAAGACAAAAATCTAGGGAATTTATTCTGCCTCCTTGAGTTCGACCCAGGAACACTTGCCTGGTAAAATATTAGTGAACGGTTTTCCGACTGAAAACCGTAATTGTTTGATAGGTTTAAAGAACCGAATCTTTTTGTTTCGCGGCTTTCGGCTACAACCGACTACTTCCTTCTTCAATAACAAAAAGAAAGCTGCGAAACTCGATTCTTTTTGCCTCATTAGCAGCTGGACGACTTGGCTACACTAGTCATGCATCCAAGGATAGGTAGCTACATTGGTTACCGTCCATTCTTTTCTCCATCTCCTCTTCTTGATCTGTTTGTACTTGAACTTAGATGGGAATATCTCGCTCCTCGTGGAAAGAGTTGCTAGATGGAAGACTAGAGATGCCTTGTTGAGGGACGTTGTTTCTTTGCTACTTTTGAGATGGGGAGCTATCATTCACTTACACTGTACAAGTAAAGATTCATAGTCATAAGAATTTGTGTATGTAGACTTGTTTTGACCTGACTGTTGTGGAGACCTGAATAGGAGTCTTACGGAACTTAGAGGCTGATAATTCCATTTCCCATTAAGTTTCCGTCACACTAATAATCCAAAGGTCTTACAGAACTCCATGCTACAATTTTATGAAGATAAGTTTAATACTCGATATTGTCCGAATTTCTTTATTTTTTTTCTTTGTTTTTCTTTTTATTCACTTATTCTTTCAAATAAGTGTTTGCTGAGGGACTAGCAATGGTAAAGCATAGGGGGATGATGCATCTGCATTTCATCATCTTTATATATTTATTTTAGCTTAAAATCCCTTATAAAATACATGTATATAATACTAACTCCATATTTTTACTAACTTGCATTTGTGTATAAATGTTGTACATTTATTACCATTTTAACCTAAAATAAATAAATAGAGAAAGAAAGGAAAATAAAGAAAAAAGAAGAAGAAGACTGTATATATGTAATAGATACAGGCTGACCCGAACACCAAGAGATGGTCAAGACTTGACCTGATCGACCAAGAATAAAGTAGGGGGAGTTAGGGTCCTTAATCAAAAAATTTCACAAAAAAATTAAGATAGTTTGCATTTGAGATTCTCTTTTTCTTTGAATTGATTTTTGATTAACTGAATAACCCTTGAGAATTGTAGCCTCCCTGAGTTTGATCATGTTTCTATACAGGTAAATAAGTAGCAAAAAAATTTCTCTCGCTTCATTATTCTTGTAATTATTTTTTGTAGCTTGAGAAGAAGAAAAAATTGTTTGTTGTGGGATATTTGGGTTGCAATGACCACTGCGCATAGATTTTCATATATTGAATTCCAAAACCCTAAAAATCTCGCTCAACAAAATGGTATCGTTGTCGTATAAAAGAACTCTTTTCACATGTGCATCACTTTTCCTTTCTTTTCCAAAAACCCATAAAAAGTTCAAAAGTAGAAAATTGTTTCAAAAAATACTTTTTACATTGTACATATTTCTTGCATTTGCATGTGCATTTTTCAGAATAGTATTGACATTTTAACTAAGTCTAGAATAAAATTGAAGAATGGAGCTTAGTTGGGCCTTAATTCATTTATTTTCAGAGGAACCTTATAAGAACTGGAGTTAGGACTTTTCAAGTCCTAGCGACTTAATTCTTTGAGTCCATAACACTATGTTCACATGTCATCTTGATTAGTCTAAGTAGAATATTTAACAACACACGCAAGATTCTTTCAAACAGTGGCTTATCTTAGACAAGCACTCTCCACGTATCTCTTCATGGAGGAGGTAGTGAGGAGGCAGAATCTTTTGGCTTGGAGTAGCATACAAGGGTAGTACATCTAGGTGGAACCTCTTGTCTTCCTCTAGGGTGGGAAGTGTGTCTCAACCTGGTCCGGTGGCATTGAGGTCTAAATATAGGATGTTGTGGGGTTACAATAATGCTTCAAAAGAGGGATAGTCTACTAGCTCAAGAGGAAAAACTCCTTATGTGCATGATGCACCTTGTATATGCAGGATATGGAGAAATCCTCAAGCGCATCACGGAAGCGTGATCGTCGTATCGAATACTTCGGAGAACGACTAGTCGCACTAGTTGTTCGGTGCAGCAGAATTTAAAATTTTTCATGCGATGAAACCACATGATCCAAGAACGATTCTCGGATTGTTTCATCTATAACTACAACAAGTATAATGCAATACCTCTTGAAGCGTGGTTGATCGAGTCTCTAAGAAAAGAGACCTCTTGTCTCAAGTCCGATCGTCGGAGTAACAGCTTGCGAGCGCAGGGATGAGTCGCAGTGTCCTCGTAATCCAACAAGTTGATCCAAGCACGGTTGCTCTTGATCTCATCGCGCGAGATCGAACATCTCCTTCGTGAGCGAAGCACTCCAAGTAGACAGAGAACCGCAGAGCGTCGAAGCGGTGGCGCGGTGGCGTAGGCGTCGACGGCTCACTCCTCTAGGGTATGGTGGACTGCCACCAAGAAGAGGGAGAGAGAGGGCTGGTGTGTGAGGAGAAAGAGAGAGAGATGTGTACTACAATATCATGTAAATAGAGAGCAAGGTATGCCTCTCTATTTATAGGGTTTTGGTATCCATGGATCTCAATCCATGGGACATATAAAATCAATGGATGAGATTGATTTATGTCAATCCAATGGTCAAGATTGTTGTTGGTAAAAGCCAACAACTTGTGATTTAATTTTGATTAAATATATTTGATAAATCAAATAAATATTAATACCAAATTAAGTCAATCAAATAAGGAGTGAAAATACAAAGGAGATCTTCCACCCCATAAAGGGGAGTGGATGGCCACCAATCCCACAAGGGAATTGGGTGTCGCCACCCCCTTTCCTAATGGGGAGGGCAATCTTATGGATTCTCAAGAGATTGCACATCTCCTTGATTTTCTCTCTACTTATTTCCAACAACTATTTGTTGGAATTTTTATTCACCAAAATAATTCTCAATTAATTTTGGGAATATTGCAGTCTTGACATTGGAAAATTGTGAATCACATTCACAACCCAAAACAAAATGTAATTTACATTTTCAATTAATTAGACAATATGTATCCAATACACATTGATAATTAATCTACAAATATAAATTATAATTAGCTCTCTCGAATACATTATAAATCATATTTATAATATATTATGAATAATTGGATATTACTATCCACATTATTCTTATTCATAATTATTAAATCACATTTATCTATATTGGATAATTCCTCATACAACATGATAATTAAATCACATTTAGTTATCAACTTCTCATTACTTAGATCTTATGGAATTATTCTCAAACCATTTAAGAACAATGCTATTTCTCCTCAGATACTTGGAGATAAGGACAGGGCGATTGTATTGTTCCACGTATATGACTTGGATATTGAGATCATATCTCAAATCCAGATCCCATGGACCTCTCATTGATACTTGATTGAATCAAGACCGTAGATCTAATCTTCTCATTGCATCTGAATCTCATTCAAATCAATGTCCAGTACATGGACTAAGATTAGGTCACTTCTCTAATGAGAGGAGTCACTAAAATCCAGATCTATGTCATCACTC
The DNA here is from genome assembly GCA_037367405.1 of Ottelia alismoides. Classification (NCBI taxonomy): domain Eukaryota; kingdom Viridiplantae; phylum Streptophyta; class Magnoliopsida; order Alismatales; family Hydrocharitaceae; genus Ottelia; species Ottelia alismoides. The sequence continues at coordinate 1,233,945 of JAZKJV010009277.1, forward strand.
CCTCGGAATGGAAGCGTCATGGTTATACAATCGTTTATGATCAAATCACCCTCAGGTATTCCTAATACCTGTACATCCTGCATACTGGAAGATTCATGATCATCATGAAGATATAGATCACTTTTGCACTGTCATCTTCATGGTCTGATCACTAAGTTTCTCATTCTTGGTCCTTGGGATATGGTACAGATCATATGCTTTCACAAAGCATATATCTTTCCTTCAAATTCATATCATGCTTCTAAAGCATGATGACCATGCATGGAATTTGGTCAATCCCAATACCTCATGAGTGAGCTCATATCTCCCGGTTCACAAGTGAACCTGTATGATCCCTTTGAGAGATCATATTACTCATATGCCTTACATGCACACCAGCTCGCCGGTGTATAGACCTTGGTTAGGTCATCAACCTATTGGTCTGCCAAATGTACATACTCAGACATATAGCAATACATCTGTCTCTGGTCAGAGGATGTTTGCCTGTGATGTGACAGTATTCATCATAGGTCTTTGGTTATCTCGATCTCGTTAAGTCAACAAATTGACTCAACTAATCTGATACCTCTGAATCAATATTCCCATGCAGAGGACCTGCATCAAGAGGTCAATCAGATATCAGCCTAATGAGATAGGATTGCCATCTCCCACTCAGACTAAAGATCACTACTTGCCAATCATTGATGATGCTTGATGAGTCCTCTATCTAACTCCTTAGATATCCATCCAAGCATCAGCCTCTATGATTCAATCAATGAATCAACAGCTATATGATTATCAAGTTGGCCATGGTACATAACCCTTATTGTACAGAGGGACCTTATAGTGCATTCATTCATTCAATATCAGAAAGGGAGTGAAACAAAATCAATAACTTTTATTGATAAATCATTTATTACATAAACATTTATTGTGGGAATGGTTCGCCTCGGACTCACATTGCTAACAATCTCCCACTAGCCCTCAAAACCATTCAGGAACAATCCTTAAACCCATACTCATTACATGCTGATCAAAAAACTTTTGTATCAGAGGTTTGGTAAGTGGATCAGCAACGTTGTCGGCAGAGGCCACCTTAATGATGATGATGTAACTATGCTTTTGAATCTCCCGAATGATGTGGTATTTCCTTTCTACGTGCTTGCTCTTCTGATGCCATCTGGTTTCCTTCGCCTGGGCAATGGCTCCCGTGTTATCACAGAGTAGCGGGATGGGAGTATCAGAGGAAACTACGCCAAGCTCCTGCACGAACTTGCGCAACCACACCGCCTCCTTTGCAGCATCTGATGCGGCAATGTATTCGGCTTCTGTTGTTGAATCTGTTGTAGTGTCCTGCTTCTTGCTTCTCCAGCTCATAGCACCACCGTTCAACAGGAACACGAACCCTGATGTCGACTTTCGATCATCGATATCTGATTGGAAGTCAGAATCTGTATATCCCAAGACTTGGAGATCACCATCTCCATAGACCAAGATGTAATCTTGCGTCCGTCTTAGATATTTAAATATGTTCTTTACTGCATTTCAGTGTTGTTCTCCATAGCAGGATTGGTAACGACTTATCACTCCCACTGCATGGCAGATATCTGGCCTAGTACACATCATGGCATACATTAAGCTTCCTACAGCTGATGCATAAGGACATCCAGCCATGGTCTTCTTTTCCTCAATAGTTTGAGGAGCCATTCCTTTAGACAGGTGGATACCATGTCTTAAGGGTAGGAAACCTTTCTTGGAACTATCCATACGAAATCGTTCAAGAATCTTCTTAATGTATCCATGTTGTGACAATCCCAATATCCTCTTCTCTCGGTTTCTGAACAACTTCAGACCCAAGATGTAAGAGGCTTCTCCAAGATCTTTCATCTCAAAGGTATGGGATAGCCAAATCTTCACACTGGTCATCATCCATGTATCATTCCCAATGATAAGGATGTCATCTACATAAAGCACGATGAACACAATGGCGCTCCCACTAAGCTTCTTGTACACACAAGGTTCATCAGGATTCTGCACAAAATCATAACTCTTTATGGTTTCGTCAAATCCGATGTTCCAGCTATGAGAAGCTTGCTTGAGCCCATAGATGGATTCCTTTAGCTTGCATACTTTGCCATCCTCAGTCATGAAGCCCTGGGGCTGCTCCATGTAGATATCCTCCTTGAGGTATCCATTGAGGAAAGCCATCTTGACGTCCATCTGCCAGATGTCGTAGTCTAGATATGCAGCTATAGCCAATAATGCCCTGATGGATTTAAGCATAGCCACAGGAGAGAATGTCTCATCGTAGTCGATGCCTTCTTTCTGTGTGTAGCCCTTGGCTACGAGCCGTGCCTTGAAAGTCTCCACCTTCCCATCAAGTCCCCTCTTTCTCTTGAAGATCCATTTGCACCCAATGGGTTTTACCCCTTTAGGTGGATCCTCTAGGGTCCATATACCACTCTTATGCATGGAGTCAATTTCTGACGTCATTGCTAGCATACATCTATCCATGTCATGATCCGCGAGTGCTTCATCAAATGAAATAGGATCATTTTCAGTTTCACCTGACACATGGAATCCATACCTTTCAGGTGGTGCAACCACCCTCGAACTCTTTTGAAGAGGTATGGGTGTTTCATCTTTATTTACTTCTTCAATTTCTGGCTCAGGAAGCTCAGAGTCCTCAGGGGATTCAATGAGTTCCTTTACTTCATATTTATCTTGACCCTTAAGGAAATCATTCTCCAGAAATTTCATATCTCTAGAAACAAAAACCTTTTGAGTCTCAGGGTCGTAGAGTTGGTATCCAATACCATCTCTAACATACCCTATGAAGTAACACTCACGAGAGCGAGATTCTAGCTTACTTGCGTCCATGTTCTTCGCATGAACCAAGCAACCCCAAACCCTCAAGTGATTAACACTAGGTTTGGTTCCATACCAAAGCTCATGAGGAGTTTTAGGTACAGATTTGCTAGGAATCTTATTAAGGATATATATTACAGTCTCTACTGCATATCTCCAGAAACTAAGTGGTAAATGTGCTTTGATCATCATTGAACGAACCATATCCAAGATGGTTCTGTTGCGTCTTTCAGCAACACCATTAAGTTGGGGAGTTCCAGGAGGAGTGAGATTGGAAATAATTCCATTCTCTTTAAGGTATTCCTTAAATTCATCTGAGAGATACTCGCCACCTCGATCAGATCGAATTCATTTATTTGGCTCTCAACCAAAACCTTGAACTCTTTGAACTTTTCAAAGGTTTCAGACTTATGACGTAATAGGAAGATGAACCCGTATCGCGAATGGTCATCAATAAACGTCAAGTAATATCGATATCCATTTCGAGTCGCGGTACTGAAGGGACCGCATACATCAGTATGTATTAGGTCAATAATACCTTCACATCTTGTAACCTTGTTACGAAAAGGCATCCTGGTCATTTTTCCTTGAATGCAATTCTTGCAAGTAGGCAAAGATTAAACTTGTAGAAAATCTAAGGGTCCATCCTTAATTAATCTATTGATCTTATCAACAGATAAATGACCAAACCTTTGATGCCAAATCTCATTTGAAAGATTTTCATCCTCCCTGGATCTTTTAGGGTTTTTATTAGTGGTTGTGACATTCATAACACATTTAATTCATAGAGTCCTCCAGAAGTCAAAATACCATCTGCAATATATTTATCATAACGGTTTATGACTAATTTATTACAGAACAGGAACGAATATCCACTTCTAACTATCTTAGATACAGATATTAAATTTCTTCTGACTTCAGGTACATAAAGACACTCTCTAAGTACTAGGACTCTACCACTAGATAATGATAGCCGATAAGTCCCGACGGCGACTGCTGCAACACTTGCATCAGATCCCATCTGGATGACTATCTCCCCTTCTTAGAGTTTTCTAGTTTCCTGAAACAAATGTAACAAATTGCATACATGAACAGAAGCACCAGAATCAACAACCCAACTTCCTTATCATCCAACGAGAAAGCTGGTTTCAATAATGAAAGTAGATTTCATACCTGTTGGGGTTTTACCTTTGTCGACCGACTTCAGGTAATCCGGGCAATTTCGCTTCCAGTGCCCCGGCTTTTTGCAGTGATGACAGACGTCGGTTTTCTTTAACGCCATTAGAGTGGATGCATTGGAAGATGAGCCAACACTTTGTCCCTTCTTTTTTCTCTTCTGGGCCGGGCCCTTCCGAGAACCTTGCTTCCGACCGCGCTTCCCTCTGACCTGTGCAACCATTGCAGTGCCAGAAGGACCATCTTTCTTCATTACATCTTCTGCAGACTTTAATGCAGCTAGAAGCCCATCATTTGTCAATTCCAACTTATTCATGTGGAATGACACTACAAAGTTATTGAAAGATTTGGGCAATGACAGCAGAATGAAATTCGATTGCATGTCTGCATCCATCATTGCCCCTAGAGTCTCTAGCTCCGATAAGTACCCAAACATTTTGAGTACATGTTCACGGACCGAAGTCCCTTCCTGCATCTTGCAGCGAACCAGTTCTTTCATAACATTGTATCGCTGGGTGCGGTTAATGCCACCAAACATATCCTTTAGATTCTGCATGATTTCCTGGCAAGTAATCATCTCCACATGTTGTTTCTAAAGAACATTGGAGAGAGAACCCAAGATGTGGCATCTAGCCAAGACATGATCTTCATCATACTTGTCATTATATGCTTTGTCTTCCTTAGATTTAGGGTTTTCAAGTTTGTCTTCTAAGAGCACATAGCTGATGCGCTCCGCCGAGAGTACAAGCTCCAAATTATGGATCCAATCCGAGTAATTTGGTCCGGTCAATTGGTTGACCTCCAGAAGCATGCTTAATGGGTTCATGGACTTCATTTTCTGAAATTGAGAATGCACTATATTAGAATATAATATATTCAATTTAGTTTTATTTGATCAAGGCATTTTAAATCAAATTAGTCTTTCTATGTCAACTATGAAAGTTCATTCCCTTAATCACTTTCAAAGTAAGAGATATACTTACCTCTATATCTCAAGCAAGAACTGGGATCTCCTCTTTATATTTGTTACATCCCAATAATATGAGAAACTGCAACTCCAATAAAGAGAAGCGGGAACACATTCCACCTTGCAAGTCCAACTTGCATTTCCCAATTCGGTCTTTAATGCTCGGGCCCACCACCCCTAAGGTGATGTTGACCTGTCATTAATTGAACCAACCGTCAACAGGATTAGAACTCGCTATGCGCAATCCAATATCGCACCAATAATATGAGGATCCGATATTGAGGTCACTACGCATACGGCCTTACTCTTTCGAGAAGCAAAGAGTCCGATCCAGATGCGCTTGTATATAGGAGCTGTCACTTCGTACAAGCGTCTCCTATATACAATCCCTGGCGACGAAAACGCTTCGCCTTGACGGGAGACCATGGATGTCACTTATGTGATCCTCCACCTCTTATTCAAATTCAATTAATTATCATGAATCACATCCATATAATTAATTCTTCCAAGGGAATTATCAACTCTAATTATATTAGAGTATTCTAATTGGACATAATCAATTAAATCATATTAAATTAATTATCAATCTAATTTAATCAATCAAACTGGATTGTTATGCTTGAATATATATGGTATTATTCTCAAAGTACGTATTAATTCATATTTTAATAATTAGAAAAATACAACTTAATCTTTCAGACATTATCCCGGACCTACCCGCTGTCATGGCCAGTGCAGGCAAGAGTGGGACGGACCACATACGTTGCAACCCGCTACCCCAGCGATCTCCGACTAGTCACCATATCCGTCTCGGCGAAGGATAATGCCAAATTGATTAATTTGTACTTGAGATGATCATTGGTTCTTCAACCGAAATTATACCATATAGTAATCAAAACAATTTTGATTATAAGGAAATTTGCTAGACAAATTCCCAATCCTATTCAAGCAAGGAGTGTGATGATTGTGTTTCCAATTATTATCTAGATCACATCTAATCAATTAATTGGTTGAGGCCAAGTCAATTAAGGAAATAATCATCTTCCAAGATTTCTCAAATATTTTCCATAATTACTTTTTGAAATTAACAATTAATTTCATTAATTGACAACCACATGGTTCTAGATTAGGAATGTAATTTCAGCAGTGACTCCTACTTACTAAAATTAGCATATCTCAATCATATTAAATCCAAATTAGACAAAATCAATTTTCATGGATTGCTAATTTGATTTAGGACAGAATACAAGTGAAATTTCACGCATTTCGAGACAAGTCTAAACAGTAATTATCATTTTAATCACGTTCAGATCTACAGTTCCCGCAACAATGCATACATGTTCATTAAAACAACCATATCTCGAGCATACGAAATCCGATTTACACAAACTCAGCTCCTATGATTTCCTTATTTAATGAGGAACAAAATCCAAGTATTAAATTCGTGTTTAAACAATTTAAACGGTGCCGAATATATTTACTAAACAGATCTGCAAAATCAAATGCGATAAAAACTTTCGCGACCTTAACGAACCCAAGTCGTCCTCGGTTAGCGAATCATATTCGAAACCGTTGACCTAAGGCTCTGATACCACCTGAAGGATATGGAGAAATCCTCAAGCGTATCACGGAAGTGTGATCGTCGTATCGGATACGACGGAGAACGACTAGTCGCACTAGTTGTTCGGTGCAGCGGAATTTAAAATTTTTCATGTGATGAAACCACATGATCCAAGAACGATTCTGGGATCGTTTCATATATAACCACAACAAGTATAATGCAATACCTCTTGAAGCGTGATTGATCGAGTCTCTAAGAAAAAAGATCTCCTGTCTCAAGTCCGATCGTCGGAGTAACGGCTTGCGAGCGTGGGGATGAGTCGCGGTGTTCTCGCAATCCAACAAGTTGATCCAAGCACGGTTTCTACTGATCTCATCGCACGAGATCGAACGTCTCCTTCGTGAGCGAATCAATCCAAGTAGATAGAGAACCGCAGAGCGTTAAAGCGGTGGCGTGGTGGCGTAGGCGTCGACGGCTCTCTCCTCTAGGGTATGGTGGAATGCCACCAAGAAGAGGGAGAGAGAGGGTTGGCGTGTGAGGAGAAAGAGAGAGAGAGAGAGAGAGGGAGAGAGAGAGATGTGTGCTACAATAGCATGTAAATATAGAGCAAGGTATGCCTCTCTATTTATAGGGTTTTGGGATCCATGGATCTCGATCCATGGGACATATAAAATCTGTAAAACCCAAACAATTGTCCCACACCGTGGAACACAAAATTCCCGGGTGGGATAAATAGTGAGGAGGTTACTACCTAAATAACCCGGCTTGAGCATTTTGGGGGTGGTTAATCGGGTCTGTATGGGTCCGATCCCAAGAGGTTGTTAGGGCCAGTAATGCTCCGATAACGGATCGGGGACCTAAGCCCGGGACGTTACAAATGGTATCAGAGCCGAACGCCCTCTGACAGTGGAAAGGGCTACCCGAGAGGTGGAGCCGCCCCTACAAGAGGTTGGAGGAAATGGCTACCCGGAGCGTGCAGCCGCCACTATCACTGGGAAGAAGTGATGTGACATGTCGCAACGAGGATGTTGCGAATATAAGTGGGGGGGTGTAAAACCCAAACAATTGTCCCACACCGTGGAACACAAAATTTCCAGGTGGGATAAATAGTGAGGAGGTTACTACCTAAATAACCCATCTTGAGTATTTTGGGGGTGGTTAATCGGGTCCGTATGGGTCCGATCCCAAGAGGTTGTTAGGGCCAGTAATGCTCCGATAACGGACCGGGGACCTAAGCCCGGGACGTTACAAAATCAATGGATGAGATTGATTTATGTCAATCCAGTGGTCAAGATTGTTGTTGGTAAAAGCCAACAACTTGTGATATAATTTTGATTAAATATATTTGATAAATCAAATAAATATTAATACCAAATTAAATCAATCAAATAAGGAGTGAAAATACAAAGGAGATCTTCCACCCCATAAAGGGGAGTGGACGGCCACCAATCCCACAAGGGAATTGGGTGCCACCACCCCCTTTCCTAATGGGGAGGGCAATCTCATGGATTCCCATGAGATTGCACATCTCCTTGATTTTCTCTCTACTTATTTCCAACAACTATTTATTGGGATTTTTATTCACCAAAATAATTCTCAATTAATTTTGGGAATATTGCAATCTTGACATTGAAAAATTGTGAATCACATTCACAACCCAAAACAAAATGTAATTTACATTTTTAATTAATTAGACAATATGTATCCAATACACATTGATAATTAATCTACAAGTATAAATTATAATTAGCTCTCTCTAATACATTATAAATCATATTTATAATATATTATGAATAATTGGATATTACTATCCACATTATTCTTATCCATAATAATTAAATCACATTTAATTATATTGGATAATTTCTCATACATCATGATAATTAAATCACATTTGATTATCAACTTCTCATTGCTTAGATCTTATGGAATTGTTCTCAAACCATTTAAGAACAATGCTTTTTCTCCTCAGATACTTGGAGATAAGGACAGGGCGATTGTATTGTTCCACGTATAGTGACTTGGATATTGAGATCATATCTCAAATCTAGATCCCATGGACCTCTCATTGATGCTTGATTGAATCAAGACCGTATACCTAATCTTCTCATTGCATCTGAATCTCATTCAGATCAATGTCCAGTACATGGACTAAGATTTGGTCACTTCTCTAATGAGAGGAGTCACTAAAATCCAGACATGTGTCATCACTCCTTCGGAATGGAAGCGTCATGGTTATACAATTGTTTATGATCAAATCACCCTCAGGTATTCCTAATACCTATACATCCTGCATACTGGAAGATTCATGATCATCATGAAGATATAGATCACTTTTGCACTGTCATCTTCATGGTTTGATCACTAAGTTTCTCATTCTTGGTCCTTGGGATATGGTACAGATCATATGCTTTCACAAAGCATATATCTTTCCTTCAAATTTATATCATGCTTCTAAAGCATGATGACCATGCATGGAATTCGGTCAATCCCAATACCTCATGAGTGAGCTCGTGTTTCCCGGTTCACAAGTGAACCTGTATGATCCCTTTGAGAAATCATATTACTCATATGCCCTTACATGCGCACCATCTCGCCAATGTATAGACCTTGGTTAGGTCATCAACCTATTGGTCTGCCAAATGTACATACTCAGACATATAGCAATACATCTGTCTCTGTCAAAGGATGTTTGCCTGTGATGTGACAGTATTCATCATAGGTCTTTGGTTATCTCGATCTCGTTAAGTCAACCCATTGACTCAACTAATCTGATACCTCCGAATCAATATTCCCATGCAGAGGACCTGCATCAAGATGTCAATCAGATATCAGCCTAATGAGATAGGATTGCCATCTCCCACTCAGACTAGAGATCACTACTTGTCAATCATTGATGATGCTTGATGAGTCCTCTATCTAACTCCTTAGATATCCATACAAGCATCAGCCTCTATGATTCAATCAATGAATCAACAGCTATATGATTATCAAGTTGGCCATGGTACATAACCATTATTGTACAGAGGGACCTTATAGTGTATTCATTCATTCAATATCAGAAAGGGAGTGAAACAAAATCAACAACTTTTATTGATAAATCATTTATTACAATAACATTTATTGTGGGAATGGTTCGCCTCGGGCTCACATTGCTAACAGTATATACTTTCAAAAAAAGGAAAAAAATGCATAATCTCCGAAAGTAGACAGGTCTGATAAGAAAGTAAAATGCTTGCCGGAGTGTATATACAAGGACAAAGAAATTAATAAGAGCTTTAAAGTCAAATTTTTTGTAAGCTTGCAGCTGGATGACTTGGCTACACTAGTCATGCATCCAAGGATAGGTAGCTACATTGGTTACCATCCATTCTTTTCTCCATTACCTCTTCTTGAGATGGTTGTACTTGAACTTAGAAGGGAATATCCCCGCTCCTCGAGGAAAGAGTTGTCATATCTGGGGACTAGAGTTACCTTGTTGAGGGAGGTTGTTTCTTTGCTACTTTTGAGATGGGGTGCTATCATTCACTTACACCGTACAAGTAAAGATTCATAGTCATAAGAATTTGTGTATGTAGACTTGTTATGACATGACTGTTGAGGAGACCTGTATAGGAGTCTTATGGAACTTAGAGGTTGTTAGGTTTTAATTCCATTTCCCATTAAGGTTCTGCCACACTAATAATCCAAAGGTCTGACAGAGCTCCATACTACAATTTTATGAAGATAAATCTAATATTCAATATTATCCTAATTTCTTTTTTTCCTTTCTTTTTCTTTTTATTCACTTATTCTTTCAAATATGTGTTCGCTAAGGGACTAGCAAAGGTAAGGCATAGGAGGATGATGAATCGGCATTTCATCGTCTTTATTCATTTATTTTAGCTTAAAATCCCTTACAAAACACATGTATATAATACTAACTCCATATTTTTACTAACTTGCATTTGTGTGTACATGTTGTACATTTATTACCATTTTAACCTAAAATAAATAAAGAAAGAAATGAAATGAAAATAAAGAAAAGAAAAAAGAAGAAGAAGATTGTATATATGTAATAGATACAGGCTGACTCGAACCCCAAGAGAAGGTCAAGACTTGACCTGATCGACCAGGAATAAAGTAGGGGGAGTTAGTGTCCTTAATCAAAAATGTCACAAAAAAAACCAAGATAGTTAGCATTTGAGACTCCCTTTTTCCTTTAATTGATTTTCGATTAACTAAATAACCTACGAGAATTGTAGCCTCCCTGAGTTCGATCCTGTTGCTATACAGGTAAATAAGTAGCAGAAAAATTCTCTCACTTTATTATTCTTGTAATTATTTTTGTAGCTTGAAAATAATTTTTTTTTGTTTGTTTATTGCAGGATATTTGGGTTGCAACGACCGTTGCGCATTGATTTTCATATCCTGATTCGAAAACCCCGAAAATCTCATCCAACAAAATGACGTCATTGCCGAGGAGGCACGGCGATGGTAGTTAGGTTTCTCTTTTGACTTGCTATTCTTGGTTGTGCATATCAGTTTATATTTTGCCGCATTATTTCATTGGCCATATTCACTATTTTTATTTCATTCTTCTTGCTCATATTTGATAATCGTGTTCTCTCTTTTCTTCTTCTTGCGAGGGCCCGCGGAGCAAAGGAGGCGATCCTAGGAGAGCCGAAGCACCCAAGCGACACGGAGGTGGTTTGATTCTTCACCAAGCCACAGGATAGCGTGAGAGGAGGAGAAGAAGAATTGAAGGAGACCAAAAAAAGACTTTTTTATTTATTTTTTCTAGCATTTGAATACTTAACGGACATTCATTTGTTGTGGGACTATTTCCCCAAGTGCCGGTGCACTTGGGGGACCTCATCGGTTTTGTTTTCATCGCCTTATTTTTCTTTATTTCACGTGGATTTCGTAAGCTACCTATGGATTGCTTTAATTAATTTGCTTGAGCCAGGTAATTAATTAGATCCAAACACCCTAAACAAGAATTTCTGTACCTATAGAATAGAGAGTAGTTGGACTTAATCAATTTAACTTGTCCTTATCCGTTAATAGGAGCTATTGATTAGGATGGTTCACTTGCATTTGCATATAGGTTAGTTTATTTTTCTGTATTTCAATTCTGTGTGGATCACTTGCATGTAGAGTGCCGGAGACAAGGTATGGATATCTAACCCCTGCATGCATCATTGTGTTTAATCGCATATTGGCATTTCCGATCTCCTTCCTTGTTTTCACTCACATAAGTTAAAACAGAAATTGGACACTCGGTAGGCGATTCATTGAAAATATTCAAATCAAGTGATAACTACATAAAATTCGGGACTGCTAAAGAAAACTTGACCCTAAAATAAACTTAAGGAAAAATAATTATTTTGGGGAGAGTAACCCCCGTCTTGTTTGATTTATCTGCAATGAGAGAGCGACTCGTACACTAGGATAGAACCATGCCCGAACTCTCTTCACACTACTGTCTTGTGATTAGTTGTTCTCCAGTGAGGACTTCATCGGGTAGACGGTAATCGGTCTAGGATTTCCTTAGCAGAGTGGGCAGATCGGGTAGCCGGTAAACGATCTGCACCCATACTGGTTGGGAAAAACTAGTTGTGAGATTGGGACAGTCTCCTAAGAGCATTGGGTTCCTAACAGATCGCTTTAACTGCTCGGATAAATTGTATTCTCACCAAACTCTAAAAATTGACAAGATAATTGACTGAACCTTCATGGTCTTCACATTGCGTTGAGTTGGTGAATTGGGGGGGTTTTATGGTGTTTGATTGTTTGTGTGCATACTAGATCCTTCTGTGCATTTATGCCTTTTTCTCCATATCTTTTGACTTGACCCTCGTGCTCTTCCGATCCCGTCTTTTGTTCAAAGATGGCTGACTGGAGTTATTTCAATCTGATCTTCACGGATCCCTCGTACCCTGCAGCCGATCCACCTTCCTTTTTCCGGGAGGACTTTCCTCCTAATTTTTGTGCATATCTGCCCAACCCATTATTTCAGGAATCGGATGATGATTTTCACCCACCCTTATTCCACTCACCTGGCCCTATGATTTTGGAGCCACCTTTCATGGTGTCCATACTTGAGACCCTAAACCAGATGATGGAGCATATGAATTCAAGGATTACTAATCTATTTAACATATATAAGAGCCAGAACGTTGATCCATTGTTTGAGGATATGGATTCACTTGAGGATAATCATGAGAGCTTAAGAATTTGTGTATGTAGACTTGTTATGACCTGACTTTTGAGGATACTTGAATAGGAGTCTTATGGAACTTAGAGGCTGATAATTCCATTTCCCATTAAGGTTCCGCCACACTAATCCAAAGGTCTGACAAAGCCCCATACTACAATTTTATGAAGATAAGTTTAATACTCAATATTGTCCTAATTTCTTTATTTTTTTCCTTTTTTTTCTTTTTATTCACTTATTCTTTAAAATAAGTGTTTGCTAAGGGACTAGCAAATATAAAGCATAGGGGGATGATGAATCTGCATTTCATCATCTTTATTCATTTATTTTAGCCTAAAAACCCTTATAAAACACATTTATATAATACTAACTCCATATTTTTACTAACTTGCATTTATGTGTAAATGTTGTACACTTATTACCATTTTAACCTAAAATAAATAAATAAATAAATAATAAAAGGAAAATTATTTTTTAAAGAAAAGAAAAGAAAGAAAGAAAGTTGTATATATAATAGATACAGGCTGACTTGAACCCTGAGAGAAAATCAAGACTTGACCTGACCGGTCAGTAATAAAGTAGGGGGAGATAGGGTCCTTAATCAAAAAAATCCAAAAAAACCAAGATAGTTTGCATTTGAGATTCCCTTTTTCTTTTAATTGATTTTCAATTAACTGAATAATCCTCGGGAATTGTAGCCTCATTGATTTAGATCATGTTGCTATACAGGTAAATAAGTAGCAAAAAAATCTCTCACTTCATTCTTCTTGTAATTATTTTTGTAGCTTGAGAAGAAAAAAAGTGTTTGTTTGTTGTGGGATATTTGGGTTGCAACGACCATTGTGCATTGCTTTTCATATCTTGAATTCCAAAACCCTGAAAATCTCGCTCAACAGTGTAATTGGAAGAGATGGAGGAGGATGAAGATGGGTATGGAGATGGAATTACCTAGAGGGGAAGAACTCGACGGCGAAGGGTGGGGAGGCCAGAGCAAGCAGGCGATCATGGCGGAGGGCATGCTGCAACAAGGTTGGGCAACCTTGGATCATGCCAAGGAGGATAATTGATGGTCAGGTTGTAACCCCAGAGACTATCCTCGTAGCTTTGATGTATGGCAGATGACTGGGAAAGGGGCGATGGCAGTTCTTAAATAGCGACGGGGAGGTCATGCTGCGAGAAGGAGGGGATTTGATTCGAGGATGGGAGATTGACGGGATCACAAAGAGGAGATTGGGGTAAGACTGTTGATGGTTGTGATTCGACGAGGAAGTGATTGATTAGGTAGGAGGTCGGCAGCCCAAGAAGAAAGGCGGTTGCTGGTTGTATAAGGAAAGCGAAAGGTGACAAGGTTCTAACGGCGGCGGTGGCGACCGATTAGGAAGATGGCACAGATTGGGGGCTGGCAACGATGGATATTAGAGGTGGCGTCGGCCGCAAAAATCACAGGGAGGTGGTGGCGTAGAATTGGAAAGTGGGAAGAAGATGATGATCTTTGGGCCATCCAATTGGCCGAGATCGAACGGTCCCAGATGTGTCATGCGTCGTTAATTATTATTAATTTTTTATTTTATTATTTTATTTTTTTATAAAATGAAATTAGATAAATACAAAAATGGGTGACATGTGGCGGCTCCAGGAGCTGCCAGATGTCAGCTCTAGAAAAATTAAAGAATAAAAGGAAAAGAAAAAATCAAAAAGAAATAACAAACAACCTCGAATCAAAATATTTCTTCACGAAAGTAGCTCGTCTAGATGAGATTAACAACCTTCATGAAGGGAGCAAAATCAAAATCGGTCTTTTGCACAAAGTGATATTTTTGGGTGTATTTTATGTACATAGAATACCTTATTTTTTTTAGTTATATAATTTTTTATAATTTTTAAATAATTTAAAAAATAGGGAAAACATGAAAAAATTAAGAAATAAAATAAAGTACAAAAATGATAAACTTTTGTACAAATAGTTAGTGGACTCGGACTCAATTAGTTTCTTTGATTTCAAGCTCATTTGGGTTTTTGTGTATTTTAATAAAACTTTTATCAAAGAATATAAATTAAAAAGAAATAAAATAAAATGAGTTAATTATTTACATAAAATAATAGGTCAAAATCTGTTAAAATACACAATGTACAAAAGAGGCCCAAAACCCGACTTTCACATATGAGCTTCGAATCTTAAACTTGATTTTGTCTTAAAGGTAATTGAATATACATTAGTTCAAAAGTGAGTAGGATAAAATCAGACACTGTATCAGGACGATATCAACATTTTAGTCCAGAAATCTAGGAATTAGGGTTTGAGTTTCTAGTCCACTTATTTATGTTAGTAATTTTTTATATTTTTCCATTTATTCTTGTTATTAATATGTACACAATGGAGGTGGTTTCAGGTCATTTGGAGTTAGCATGAATTAGTTAAAAATTGGGGAAGTTATCTTATTACAGGTCAGTTGGGCTGGGATGTTTGGCTCCTTATTTTAGGCAATTATGAGTGATAAAATGCAGGTATTGTTATTATACTTCCATGAATGCTAATTATGTAGAATAATGGATAAATGCAGATGAATTTTGGGGATCTTAGCTTAATTAATTACTTTTAGAGTGATGAATCTGAGATTTATCAACTCCCTATACTTAAACCATGCTCGTCCTCGAGCATCTAAAGAAATGCAATGATGTGAAATGGGATGGGTTCTACACCAAGACCATGAGCATAAGGTAAAGATGAAACTAGACCCGGCCTTTGGATTATTAATTTGGTGGAACTTCTATAAGACTTAGGTTTTTAAAATCAACAGCCTCCAAGTTCTACACATCATTGTCACAGTTTCGGCTCAGAAGTCATCTTAGATCATTCCTCCTCCCAAAGCATACCCTATGAACATTAGACAATCGACTCATGCGTGTGAAAGGTTTTAGCTCTTCCCATGTAGAATGCCAGACTACCATGCAAACCTCCTCTCCAGTAACTCATCCTCAGGGAGTCAGGTATTTCCTTCTAAGGTCTGTCGCGATGTGTTCATAATATAAAAGAGGTAGAAATTAGAAAAAGGGGAAAAGAACTAGAGGGTGACCAGTGTAGTCACCTCTCCTTGTGAAGCCCGCCAGTTTAGCCAAGTCTCCACCAAGATATGCAGGTTTTCTTGAAGCTTGGATCTTTTTGGTCAAATATTTATTTGGTAGTGGTTTCTTTGTGTTTGGATTTTTGGTAGCTCTGCCAGAATCTTGTTGTGCCCCTACGGATATGGAATCTTTTTTTCCGTACATGTTTTGGGGTCTTAGAAAAAATTGTGCCCAGTCGTCTGTCTCTTTTCCGGAGCTTTATTTCAACCTGTACTACGGTCTTTAGACATTCATGCTACCAGAAAAGAAACTCACACAGTCTTCCAACACTCTATCTGAGTTGAGCTAAGTGCATAGTACGAGAGTATAAATTAATTCCCTATTCCAGAGTCGTACGCATAATGAGAAGACCAGATTAGACACTAAGAGTCAAAATCTTGCACATTGTCATGTGGAACTCAAAGAATTAAGTCATAGACCTAAAGCTTCTATAATCCTCTTTCTCGACGAAGTTCCTCTGAAAATTAGGTGGATTAAGGTTAAGTCCAGACCACTCTCGATTTCTGCTCATAACTAGGTTCAGAACCCAAGGGTTTTTCACAGATACATGAAATGTTGGATGAAGTGCAAATGTATGGAATGCAGACTTTTTTGAATTTTATGACTTTTTCTCTTTTTTTTTTGAATTATTTTTTTTATTTGCAAGATTTCTATTATTATGCAAAAATGAATAAGAAGCCATTTTTCAAAAAAAATTGGTTGGACACGGTATGTGATAGTTGTAAACTTAATTTTTTTTGTTTTGTTTTGTTTTTATTTTTTTACAAGTTAGTTACCTACCCTGTAAATACATATAGACTTACGTGAAAGTACGAGCTATGGTAAAATATATATACAGTATATATACACAACCCCCTATACTTAGCGAGTGATATGTCCTCAGAGCACAAGAAGCGTAGAGAAGACATAACTCAGGCTAAGCATAAGAGAGTAAAAAAAAGGAAAGAAAAACAGAGATTGGCCTGACCCCCCTATACTTAGGTTGTGAACAATCTAAGTATAGAAGAAGGGCGAAATGAGGTAGAGAATAGGAGAAATTAATGGAGAGAGTATGTACAGTGGGCATCGGGTCCCCTTATACTTAGGCTCTGGTCAGCCTAAGTACGGAAGAAGGATGGGGGTCCGATGAGATTTGGAGAATGTGCATTTGAAATGTGTGATGAATAAAGATGATCTCGGTACAGCATGTATCTACCTGCTTCTCTTCATGTAGGGTATTCTGATGAATCTTCAATGTGCTTGCTCTGCATGAAGTTGATGACCTCCACCTGGGCTAACTGTTCTTTAGAATCTACATATGGCTTCAACAATTTCCCATTTACTGGAAAAGGATGTGCACCATCTTTGAGTTCGGCAATATCAACACTTCCATTATTGTGTACATCGATGACAATGAAGGGACCCATCCATTTCGATTTAAGTTTCCGTGAAAAATCTTTAACCGAGCATTGAACATCCACACATTCTGCCCAGGGACTAAGATCTTATGTGTAATATGTATATTACGCCATCTTTTGACCTTGTCCTTATAGATCGTACTATTACCATATGCCAGGTATCGGATTTCAATTAACTCATTCAGATTCAAGTCATGGCATAACTTCCCAAGATGATAACTCCAATTAATCTTCTTGATTTCCCATTCAGATTTGTGAATTAATTCTGCAGGTAAATGGCATGGTTTGCCATATATCATCCTAAAAGGTGAAGTACCGAGTGGAGTCTTATAGGTTGTCTTGTAGGCCCACAGAACCTAGTCTAAAAGCTGAGACCAGTTCTTCCTATTAGGACGAACCAACTTCTGAAGAATGCTCTTCACCTCCCCTGTTAGAAACCTCTGCCATGCCATTTGATTGTGGGTGGTAAGGATTGGTTATTCTATGTTTGAATTTATATTCCTTAGCCAATGATCTCAGTTCTAGATTCAGAAAGTGGATACCCCCATCTGAAATCAAAACCTTTGGGACCCCGAACCTTGTAATTATATTATCCTTGATAAACTTGCATACGGTTTTTCTATCTGTGGTTTGGGTCGGGACAGCCTCCACCCATCTTAACAAATAATCAACCGCTAACAAGATGTACTCATATCCTTTGTTGTTGGGCAAGGGACCCATAAAATCAACTCCCCTTGATTCAAAAACATCACAGAACATTGGTTACATGGGCATTTCATCTTTATATCCAACTGTCCCTCACATTCGCTGACAGACCAGTCACAACCGTACAAAATCGTTGGCATCTTTAAACAGGGTCAGCCAGTGAAATCCACATTGGAGTACCTTGTGAGTGGTTCTCTTTCCAGATTGGTGTCCTCCAGATTCAAGTGTATGACAGTGTGTAGGGACACTCTGGCATTCCTCCTGAGGAATACACCTTCCCTAGACACAATCTGGTCCCTCAAAGAAAAGGAACGGATCGTCCTAATGGTATTTCCTTGAATTCGACTTAAGTCAGTTAATATTACTCTTAGGACAATCTTGGGGAACTTGCTTGGAGACAAGATAGTTCACTATGTTGGCATACCATGGGAATGAGTCAGTAGCACAAACTGACTCGTCTAGAAAGGTCTCTTGAATTGGTTCAATGTCAGGATTATCATTATGCTCAATTCAGGAAAGGTGATCAACCATTGCATTCTTTATACTAGGTTTATCCTTAATTTCCAAATCAAAATCCTAGATTAATAAGATCCATCTCAGAAGATGCGCCTTTGCATCCTTATTTTCCATTAGGTACATTATTGTTGTGTGATAAGTAAAAATTATCACCTTGGAGCCCAATATATATGATCTGAATTTTTCTAGGGCCCAAACTACTGTGAGCATTTTCTTTTCAATCATTGTATAATTTCTTTGTTTAGGATCCATAACTTTGCTCGCGTAGTGAATCGCACATGGTATCCCATTTCGCCTTTGTACGAGCACAGCCTCGACAGCAAAATCTGATGCATCTGTCATGATCTCAAAGGGAAGAGACCAGTCGGGAGCTTGTAAGATTAGTGATTCACATATTTTCCTTTTCAGTAGCTCGAAGGCCTCTAGACACTTGTGATCGATAATGAACTCAGTGTCTTTCCCTTAGAGCTCAGTCAGTGGGAGGGCGATCTTTGAAAAAACATGAACAAATCTTCTATAAAATCCAACCTGCCCTAAGAATGACCGCACTAACTTTACATTGGTTGGTTGCTCAAGTTTCTTTATCACATCCACCTTGGCAGGTTCAACCTTCATCTCCTTTTTGGAGATGACGTACCCCAACACGATACCCTATATCATCATAAAGTGACTTTTCTCCTAAGAGAGTACCAAATTAACCTCTCTATACCTCTTGAGAACTCGGTCCAAGTACGCTAAACATGTATCAAATGAATCACCATGGACCAAGAAGTCATCCATGAAGTCTTCCAAGAAGTCGCCCACCATTTTGACAAATACGGCGATCATGCACCGTTGAAATGTGCTCGGGGCATTACAGAGCTTGAATGGCATGCGCCGAAACACGTAAGTATCGAATGGACATGTAAATGTGGTCTTTTCCTTATTCTCGAGAGCGATGGTTACTTGATTGTAACCCAAGTACCCATCAAGAAAATAGAAGAACGCTTTCCCTGCAAGTCTTTCCAAAATTTGATCAATGAATGGCAGAGGAAAGTGATCTTTCTTACTCGCGGCATTCAGACATCTGTAGTCGACACAAATGTGCCACAACGTGGGTACTCGTGTTGCGATCTATACCCCCTCCTCGTTGGTGACCATCTGGATTCCCAACTTCTTTAGAACAATATGAAGTGGGTCCACCCACTTGGAGTCAAAAATAGGGTATATAAATCCGGCCTTGCACAATTTCTCAATCTCTTTCTTAACTACTTCCTGAATTTAGGTTTTAATCTTCTTTGAAATTCACAGGAAGGTCTTGCGTTATACTCAACATATATTTGGTGTGAGCAGAAAGAAAGGTTAATCCCCATGAGATCCGACATACTCCAACCAATGGTTTTGCTATTCTGCTCAAGAACTTCAAGCAATCTAGACTCATGGTCTTTAGTTAATGACGAGCTAATGATCACAGGAAACCTCTCTTTGGGTCCTACAAGAAACGCATATTAGAGTGTAGGAGGAAGTGGTTTCAGCTCAGGTAAGTCTGAATCATCAATTAGGTCCGGTTGAATAGCCTCTGAGTTCGGTTCGGTGCTAGATGATGGTTGATCACTCTGTGTGGTGTTGGCTACCAACTCGAATGATGGAGGAGTCGGATCGCAAAAATAATGTAATAATTCGGCCAAAGCCATGTCCGACTCATCATCTATATTCCTTGATTATCTCGAAGAAGATGGAATTGACAAATCCATGGGGATTTCTATGTCATCAAGCATATAGGTATTTGTGTTTCTAAGTAACTTTGGCATCACATGGCTAACTGTAATATGCAATGCTTCCTCTCTAGGTGATAGGGTCTTGCGTTGTCCTTCTGGAACCTGTTGCCAAGGTCCAATTGTGATAATTATTTTGCATTCTGCCTCTGAAGATTTTGTGTAATCCATGCTAGATTCAGAGTCAGGTATGCGCCATTTTGTTTGCTTCATCTCTAAGTCTACTTCACCGATTGAGGATCGGAACTTCATCATTCTAGTACCATAATCAAATACTACTCTAGGGGTTCCCAAAAATGATCATCCAAGAATAATATGATATTCTTTCCAATGACTGGGGGGTTTCCATATCAAGGACAGTGAAGTCCATTTTACATTTTCCTCTCAACAACAATAACAACGTTCTTCACTTCTCCCTTAGGTCTCTTCATTGATCGATTAGCAAATTGGAGATGATGATTTTCTGAGAGGTCGTAACACCAATTTGTAGTATAAGGCTAAGGGTGGAAGATTGATTGAAGAATTATTATCTAGGAGTGTCCATGTAAATGCAATGCTGCTGATGCGACTCTCCACATAGTGTGCACCTAGGTCCCTCTCTTTTTTTGGTAGATGGTGATTTTTGACACATTTGATTGTTGCCACAGTTAAGATAGGAGTTCCTACGAGTCTAGGTAGGAGTGCATTTCATTTTCAAGTACTTCTGGGAAGCATGGTTGCTATACATATATTGATCAAATGGCACCTTGACTGTAATACTTTATTTACAAAATCATGCCATTTCAGAGTCATCTTGATGATTTTTCTGTATTTAATGCTCCCCCCCCCCTCGCACGAGCATGGGGAAAAGGAGTAGAAGCGGTCTAGACAGGAGATAAAGAACCCGAATCATAAATAAAAGCATCTTTATTAGAAGTGGAGTTCTTATTACAATCATCTTTATTTTTCCCTTGATTATGAAAATCAAAATTGTCTACATCATGTTGTGGAAAAAAAGACAAAGGTATGTTAGCCGCAACTAGAGGTACAAGGTCCTCTATAGACTCCATGGGTGCTTTTCCTTTCCTATGCGTTGGAATCCTTAATGGAACTGAATTTAGATCTCATTCTTCTTCATCTTTGGAAGCACCCTCCGGTTGATCTCCTGAGTCGTCTTGATCCATTTCCCTTGCTCAATCAGGCACGTCAACGGTCCTCCGCCCCTAAGTGACATAGCATTAATATTGTCAGATGAAAGGATCTCATGTTCAGATATGGGTGAGTCTAAGTAGTATACCTGACCACTTTGTTGAGAAGATTGAGATGTGTTCAAGCTATTAGGGTTAGCTTGAACTTGGGCGGGAATGGCTATAGCAGGAGCCGTTTGTTCATCTCTCCAATGGGATAAGCGATTAACATCAACACGTAGATCTTGAAGTTCATTTCAAAAATAGTTAATATCCTCGAGCATCTACTATTGGAGATCTACGGGTTCTGTCTGAAAATTGGACAGTTGGGATGGTTGCTTTGAAGAATGGCCTTGTGACGCTTTGTATTGTTGTTGGTATTGTTGGGATGCTTGTTGGTATTGGTTCTGGCGGTTGTACGACTGTTGTTATTTATATGTTGGGACGGAGCAGTATTCTAACTGTGCTGGGGCAGGTGGAAATGCATCATTATAGAAAGTTGGGGGACGTTGGTAAGGCGGACGGTCCCCCGTGTTACCCTGTTGGGCAGGGTCTTGAGTATACCAAATGTCGTTCACCTTAAACACCAGAGGTGGTACTTCTCCGACGATCTCGGCTGGTGAGGGTGACTATTGGAAAGGTTGGGCATAGGATTAGTCCTAAGCCCATGGTTGTTGTTGCCCTGACACCAGCTACTCCTAAATGTGATGTACTTGATAAATGAGAATAGTAGATGCAGCTGTGACCGGTTCCCCAATCTTGGCTACCTTCTCAGTCAGTTCCTCCATTTGCTTTGAAAATTGGAAGATTCTATTGTCGATGTCGTTCATCCTCTTATGAATCTGATCCACAACAATAACTTATCAATGATTATGCTCATGTTTGGAATCAAATCCTCATCTATTTCTGCAACAGACTGCTTTTCTCCTTTAGATTGAAGTGTGTTGAGGGAATCAATATACACCCTACTGGCAATTTGTGAGTGGATTGTCTCAGCCATTTGCTCTAATACTTTCCAGACGGTATCTGTACCTTGTAATGTGTAGTTTCCTCTACAGGCAGCGCTCACTAATCCCTACATCTCGTAGCGGAGACCATAATAGAGTGACTAGACCAAGATGTTCTCATCCAGATCATGGAACTAACACTTTTGTAGTAAATCTTTGGATCTATCCCATGCGTCAAAGAGTGTTTCATTAGGCATCTGAGAGAAACTAGTGTTGTTTCCTCATCTGATTGGTTCTACTCAAAGGGTAGAACTTCTTTAAGAATGGGTTCTTGAATCGATCGTACATGGTAACCGTCACTCCTAAATTCTTCACCCAGTAGTCTACCATGCCCTTCAAGGAGAATGGCAGTGCAGTAAGATGAATGTAATCATGGTTGACCTAGGGTTGTCTTAGATTAGAGCATACTAGCTCCAAATCCTGTAAGAATTCATAAGGTTCTTCAGCAGCGTTACCATGAAATTACGGCAGCTGGTTTAAGAAGTGTGTTTCAGTTCATAGTTTATTTCTGACTGGAGTGGGTGCAAATAATTTCTCACTATGTACTAGTTAGGGTTATATGTTGCTTCCATGGGCGGTTCACCTCCAATATTTAACTGATATATTTGTTCCCTCAGTAAAAGTTGTTGCTGCTCAAATGTAGCCAATCTTACCAAAATCATCTACATCGTGTCTTCATTTGATTCATCTCCATATCTCTTTTCTTGGGAGGCATCTTCTTCAGGTTCTCTCTTTCTTCTTGACCTTCAGAATGTGAGAAATCAGGGTCAATAGAGTGGAAAGAATCATAATAAGAATCATCGAGGTGAGAGTTTTCCTCGATGTGATTAGGAGACAGAGAGAGCATGGGTTTAACCTCCCTCAAGGAAGATGAAAGAACCATAGGAAGAGGATTCGTGGAAAAGGTGACCACGAACCCAAGGTGGTCCAAAGTAAGAGTGTTTTCGACCCCTTGAGATTGGTAAGTTTGTGGTGGTCAATGGAGGGTTTGCAAACTCCGAACAAAATCCACCACAAACCTCCATTCTCGATTTCAAACGATTTGGAAAAGGATTATGATTCATGATGTAGGCATAAGTGTGTGGTATTCGATGATTATCCTAAATCTACGCACAAAACAAAAACAATCCAAACCCTAGTTTCACCAACTCACACAATGAAGGCCGCAAGAGTTTGGACAATTATCTTGTCAATTTTAATTGGTGATAATTCAAATTTTGCAAACGTTTAAGCGAGCTATTAGGTGTATGCACTTTCCTGTCAATTGGCCTGAATTCTTACAACTAGTTGTACCTACTTTCAGCCAGTATGTGTGTAAGTATGGACCATATAATGACTAACAGTTACTTAAGGATTGAGCCTTACGCAATGTCCTTTAAACCACCCACTCTGTTAAAGAAATCCAGACTGCTTACTGGCTACCCGTATTTCCTCATTGAGTAGTAGTTAATCATTTTTTGTATAATCAGTAGTCAATATGAAAATTCTGGCTTGGCTCTGTCCTAGTGTTCGTCTCCCTCCTCTCTGCAAAATAAATGAATACAAGGTCGGGATTTTTCTCCTGCAAAATTTCTTTATTTTATGGTTTAATTTAGTCGGCTTGGCTTAGTTGTCCCAATTTTAATTAGGTGATCACTTGAAGAATTAGATGAGCACAAATGCATGTCCACCATCCAGTCCTAATTTCCTTTAAAATTTATGTGATAAAACAGGAGGGAGAAATTCAGAAAAAGCTGATGCACGTGAAAATGATGATGTATGCTCAATTAGAAGACTTACAATGATTCCTCGCAATCTCCATGTGGGATGCAATACAAGAATTGAAAATTATTCTAAATGGATGCAAACCGACAAAACCACACCTAGCAGAAAGTTCTATTAGTTGTGAAGATTTGAGTTAAAGTTTTGACTAAGTTGAACGATCTAATGTGTGTCTCCATTAATGTGAAGTGTGATCCTAGGTTCTATGAGCACAAGCAATAAAATCCTAAAAGGTCTAATAGTCGTATGCGTAGGTCTAACAAACGAATCACTCAAGCTGGGCTTCACCCTCACCGGAGAGTGAAAAAAGCCATAATACACCGCAGAAAAAGTTCCAGTCGTGTTACACAGCGAGAGTCCAAATGGACACCGTTGTAAATGAGCAAGTAAATACAAAAATTAAGAAAAATTAAAATCCTAGACTCTACGCTCTCTCACGACTCAACTCGATCTTAATTAATGTGGATTGACAGTCGGTGAAGATGCAGTGATTTCAAGAGAACCGCTTCACGGGCATCGGGTACCTCGCACAAAAAATAAGAAAGAGTGTAAGAAAGTGACATAAAAATAATCAAAAATAAAATAAGAAAATAAATGCTAAAAATAGAATAAAATGAAACAAAATAAATGCAAAAGAAAAAATGAAAAATATACTGTGAGGATTCGGGGGTCATACTACATGAATAAGGAAAACCATACACTGATTTTCTAGACAAAACCTAAGTTGTTTGCCTCCCCGACAACGATGCCATCTGACGGATAACAATTTCCTATGTTAATTTGTTTTAGTTAAGCGTTAAATGAATTTGTCATTTCATTGTAGGCGGGTAATCAGAATCAATCAAGAAAATAACCACAATTAATTTATTCAATTTTAATCATAGTGGTTTTATGTTTATTTTACTTGAGAAAGTCCTAAGGTCGAACTCAAGGAGGCAAAGG
Source organism: Ottelia alismoides (assembly GCA_037367405.1). Lineage (NCBI taxonomy): Eukaryota > Viridiplantae > Streptophyta > Magnoliopsida > Alismatales > Hydrocharitaceae > Ottelia > Ottelia alismoides. The sequence goes on from JAZKJV010009277.1 coordinate 1,259,066, forward strand.
AACAATTTAGAATTATGTCTATCAAATTTTATGTGTGGTTTTTGAGGTGGAATATTTTTGGTATTTTTAATGCAATCTTGGAATGCAAAATGCAAATGTGATTGATTTTAAGGACTAGAAAATAAATATCAACAAAATAATGTCCACAAATTAAGAAACTTGGCTGAGAGGTAATTAATGACGAAATAATTGTATTAATTTTTTTTGAAATTTTTAAATACAAGATGAATATTTTTTGAATTTATGAATGCAAATAGTATGACTTTCAATAATTAATTATATTAAATATTAAATTTAATTATTTTCAGGAAATAAAATTATCTAAGATATATCACTAGGTGGTTTATCTTAGAAAAATCCTAAGTCCTAAAAATGTTGTATTTAATACTTATTAAAAAATAATTACAGAAATATGCAAAATAATTTTTATAGAGAAAAAATATGCATGCAAATGCAATTCTTTTTGGGTGCAATTTAAAACACAATTAATTCTATGATCTATGATTTTTGGTAATTTTTGGAATTACAATTAATAAATTATGAATTTCTAAGATCTGAATGGGGAAAATAAGAAAATTTACACAAGAATATTAATTATTAATTAACCACATAGAGTAAAAATATCACAAGCATGCCATAATGTAAAGAATTAATTGAAGAATACGATATTATTTTCTAATAATAAAAATGATGCAAGAATGTTAATCAAAATAATAGAGGAATACAGGGGTTTGTTTGCAATTAAATAAACTAGAGAATGTAGTGTGGGGGCTAAAGTGTAGTTACCGAGCCCTCTGGGGGCTATCTACAAAAATCCATGTGCATATGCCCCTTAGATGGCAGTTGGACCCGGATGGAATCTGGCGAAAGTAGGGGGCTTCTGTTGCAAAATCCCCCAAAGGGGGGTGCTGGTCAGGTGTTGACCCCTAGACTTTCACCCCGGAAGTAGTGGCGTGGCTCAGCTGAGGCGTAGGCAGAGTTCTGGAGTGGAGCTCCACGACCAGAGGTTGTCCAGAGCGAAGCAAGGCGACGTCGATGGTGGGAAGACGGATGGGGAGGCAAAGCTGTCGACGAGGGGGAGACTCAACTGGGCAGCACACGCCTCAGCCAAGGTGATGGCGGTGGAGGACTGTTGGAGTCGTGGTGGGGTATCTTCGAAGGTGGTGCACGGAGCTTGCCTCGAGGAAGCATCATGGGAAGCTTGAGGAAGAGCACTTGGCGGAGCATGGCACAGAGGCAGATTCGTTGGAGCAAAGACGTCAAAACCACGAGAGATGTCATTCTGGAGTCATTGCCACGACCATTGTCGGGAGCAGGGTCGATGGAGTTGATGTGGTGGTGCTGAAGTGGTAACGAAGGCGTAGCTCACGGTAGTGAAGAAGACAGTGGTTGATGAAGTGGATTCCACACGGAGATGATGCGAGCAGAGTCGAGAAATGGGCGAGATGGAAAGACAGAGATGGAGGGTTGCAGTTGCGAGAGATGGAGGAGGATGAAGATGGGTGTGGAGATGAATGTACCTGGAGGGGAAGAGTTCGACGGTGAAGGGAGGGAGGCCAGAGCAAGCAGGAAAGCATGATGGAGGGCACGCTGTAACAAGGTTGGGCAACCTTGGATCACGCCAAGGAGGACGGTTGATGGTCGGGCTATCACCCCGGAGACTATCCTCGTAGCTTTTGATGTATGGCGGATGACTAGGAAAGGGGCGATGGGTGTTCTTAAAACGCAAAGGGGAGGTCATGTTGCGAGAAGGACGGGATTTGATTAGGAGATGGGTGATTGATGAGGACACGTGGCGCATCTGGGACCGTCCAATCTCGATCGATCAGACGTCCCAAAGAACATCACCTTCTTCCCCTTTTCCAATTCTGTGCCACCGCCTCCCTGCAATTTTTGCGGCTGATGACACCTCCAATCTCCATCATCGTCAGCCCCCAATCTACGCACGCTTCCTAATCGGTCACCGCCGCCGCCATCATAACCTCGTAACCTTTCGCTTTCCTTATATGGTCAGTCGCCGCCTTCCTTCTTGGGCCGCCTACCTCCTACCTAATCAGTCACTTCCTTGTTGAATCGCATCCATCACCGATCTTCCCCTAATCTCCTCTTCGTGATCCTCGTCAACCGCCCATCTCCGAATAAAATCCCCTCTTTCGCGCAACACGATCTCCCCGTTGCTATTTAATAACTTCCATCGCCCCTTTCCCAGTCATCTTCCATACATCAAAAATACGAGGATAGTCTCTAGGGTGACATCCCAACCATCAGTCGTCCTCCTTGGCGTGATCCAAGGTTGCCTAACCTTGTTGCAGCACGCCCTCTGCCGCACTCGCCTGCTTGCTCTAGCCTCCCTGCCCTTCACCATCAAGCTCTTCCCCTCCAAGTACTTCCATCTCCACACCCATCTTCATCCTACTCCATCTCGGGCAACTGCACCCCTCCATCTTCGGTCATTCCATCTCGCACATCTCTCGGCTCCGCTCTCATCATTTCCACATGAAACCCACTTCATCAACCACGTCTTCTTCACTGTTGCGAGCTACGTTGTCATTGTCACTTCTGCACTACCACATCAACTCCACCGACCATGTTCCTGACATCAGCCGTGACAACGACTCTAGAGTACCATCTCTCATGATTTGACATCTTTGTTCCAGTGGATCCGCCTATGCACCATGCTCCGACGAGTGCTCTTCCTCGAGCTTCCCAGGTTGCTTCCCCAAGGCAAGCTCCGTGCACCGCCTTCAAGATGCCACGCCACAACTCCAGCAGTCCTCCATCTCCATCGCCTTGGCTGAGGCGTGTGTCGCACAGTCGAGCCTCCCCCTCATCGACGGCTTCGCCTCCCCAACCATCTTCCCACCATCAATGTCGCCTTGCTTCATTCTGGCCAACTTCCGATCGTGGAACTCCAATCTTGAACTCCGCCTATGACTCGACCGAGCCCTGCCACTACCGCTGGGGAGAAAGTCTAAGGGGCAGTACGTGACCAGCATCCCCCCACCCTCTGGGTGATTTTGCAACAGAAGTCCCCAACTTCTATCAGAATCCATCTGAGTCCAGCTGCCATCCAAGGGGCACGTGCACTTGGGATTTTCGCAGATATCCCCCCAGAGGGCTCGGTAATTACACTTTAGCCCCTCACTGCATTTTCTATTTTATTTAATTGCAAACAAACCCCTATATTCCTCTATTATTTTGATAAACATTATTGCATCATTTTATTATTAGAAAATAGCATTGTGTTCTTCAATTAATTCTTTACATTATAGCATGTTTCTGATATTTTTACTCTCTGGTTAATTAATAATTAATATTATTGCGTCAAATTGCTTATTTTACCCATTCTAAGCTTAGAAATTCATAATTAATTGACCGTAACTTCAAAAATTGTCAAAAAATCATAGATCGTAGAATTAATTGTGTTTTACATTGTTCCCAAAAATAATTGCATTTGCATTATATTTTTCCTCTATAAAAATTATTTTGCAAGTTCAGAAATTAGTTTTTGAAATAAGTATTAAATCCAACATTTTTAGGGTTTAGGATTTTTCTAAGATAAATCACCTAATGATATATCTTCGATAATTGTATTTCCTAAAAAATAAATTTAATATAATTAGTTATTGAAAATCACATTATTTGCATTCATAAATTCATAAAATATTTGTCTCGAATCCGAAAATTCCAAAAAAAATTATAGCGTATTTATTTCATCATTATTTACCTTTCAGCCAACTTTCATAATTTTTAGCTTCGTTTGATTGATATTTATTTTCTAGTCGTTAAAGTCGGTCACATTTGCATTTTGCATTCCAAGATTGCATTAAAAATACCAAAAATATTCCACCTCAAAAATCATGCATAAAATTTGTTAGACATAATTCTAAGTTGTTCCTTTGCCTCCTTGAGTTCGACCTTGGGACTTTCCCAAGTAAAATAAACAAAAGACCACTCCAATTAAGATTGAATAAATTAATTGTTGTTATTTTCTCGATTGATTTCGATTACCCGCCTACAACGAAACGATAAATTCATTATTTTTAACACTTAACTCATGCAAATTAACATAAGGAAATCGTGGTCCGTCAAATGGCGTCGTTGTTGGGGATCCCGAAGAGGAGATTGGGGGAAGATCGGTGATGGATGTGATTCAACGAGGAAGTAATTGATTAGGTAGGAGATAAGCAGCCCAAGAATGAAGGTGGCAGCCGGTCGTATAAGGAAAGTGGATGGTGATGAGGTTTTGATGGTGGCGGTGGCAATCAATTAGGAAGGGGGCACAAATTGGGGGCCGATGATGATGGAGATTGGAGGTGGCGTCGACCACAAAAATTGTGGGGAGGCGGTGGTGTAGAATTGGAAAGGGGAAAGAAGGTGATGACATATGGACCATCCGATAGGTCGAGATCGGACGATCCTAAATGTGCCATGTGTCATTAATTATTATTAATTTTTTATACTTATTTTTTTAATTTTTTTATAAAAATAAATTATATAAATCAAAAAATGGGTGACACCTGGTAGCTCCAGGAGCTGCTACATGTCAGCTCTCGAAAAATCAAAGAATAAAAGGAAAAGAAAAAAATAAAAAGAAATAGTAAATGAAGTTTGCTCCATATGATCTTGCTCTTTCACCCTAGCTTAAACTCGTTGAGAAGGAAGAATGAAACAGGAGGCCAATATAATATATATATATATATATTGAACAAGACGAAACCTATTAGTCTAGACTGTTGAAAAAACATGAAACTTTCGACACACCTCTACTAATCTATTCTTATCATACCCTTGGAGTTTTTAGTAATCCATCTAGTCAAAGAAACAACATTAACTTCTCTTACTTTCTAAGGGAATTATCTTCATCTTTCATTATTTTTGCCTCTTTTCTTACACCATACCCTCTACTTTCTTTCCTCTATAACAAAAGATCCGCAATCAATCTAGACATCGAAGAGTTTGGAGAGTGGCGGTTTGAATTAGAAGGTGTTTGCCAATTAGGGTTGAGGAAGAATGGAAGGCTCCGACGTGATCAGAAAAGTGTTGTTAATAAGATAAACATGGCATACATTCAAGAATAATTATCAAGATTAACAAGAATCAAACTAACAGTATCACGTATTAGCAAATAGATATATGATCGTAACATATTCATAACCCGACTACAGTATGCATGCAGGAACCGATATAACAATAGATAAGTCAAATTAGGGCGAGATTCAGGAAAGACAATGAAATAAATAAATTATAGCAATCAAAAATAAATAAATAAATTAGATAAGAGATCACTGAAACGGTCATGAAATGGACTGTCCTTAGAGAGGATATTGCCCCCACAATACTGATGCGAAGGGTACTAACGATCTACTCTCAGAATACGACTGCTCACGATCTGCGTCCACGCACATCGACGAGATCGTCCTCGAAAGTAACTCAGAGAACTTGCAGTTGATAAGAAGAAATATAGGTCGCAGAAGCAGTGGAGAAGACACAAAGCAAATGCAGTGTGAGAGTTCTCTTGCAAGAAGAAAATGACGTATAGGGAGAGGGTATAAGAAGACTTAGGGTGCAACTTGTCATCTTCTGAAAACACCCTCCAATAGGTGTCTCTTCAGACTATGAAATGGTGGCTAGAAAAGAGTCGTTGGAGTTGAGTCAAATTCCCTTATTACGATCGAATCAATATTAGTTCGTAGAATTAATTTATTTGACCTGCTAATGAAACTCGTAGCAAAAGTATCGAGATCCAAATTGACTCTCCCAAGCCCGAGTCAATGCCAATACCAGAGATGGAGCAGAGCGCGAGCGCGTATGTGTGGTCCTCCATTTCTCCTCTCTATTATTGCTACAAGAGCTTGGGTTATGAACTCATATATAAGTCCATCATATTTCTAGAATTACTAGATATTGTACTCAAAATCCCTCCAAAAACTCTCTCCTTGTCTCAAATTTAGACATTCTCAACTTTTCTCCAACACAATTGGTTTCCAAATTAAAGCCAATTTCCTACCTAGTGTAATTGCATAAGTTTACTTATTTAAAGCCTAATCACATTTGGTAATAAATACAAAAATATCCCACAAACTCATCAATTTGAAAAAGATAGTTAAAAGGCATCTTTTGACTGTCACACTTTGCTTTCAGTAAAGATACCTTATGGATTGAACACATACCTGAGTTTACTACTTTCACCTTAACAGCAAAGAAGTGAATTACATCTTGAACTTCAGACCTTAGTGTTAAAGTATACGGTAGAAACAACAAAATGTTATTCTTGGTACAATCTTCAGGGTTAGTGCTCTGAAAAGTCGTGCACCCTTATCCTGTTTCATGAGTGTGTTCAAGAAAGACCCTCTTCCTTTAGCTGCAGCCCACAGTAACATTCACATAGGTGTTTTCCTTCAAGGATGCACTACTGACATCCTGTCTAAAGGTTTGAACCCATTCGGAGCTTATTCCCTTCCTAAAACTTGTAGCTTAAATGGCACTCAGACTTCCAGGGATAAGACACTCAAGTAAGAGTGCCAACCAGTTCTCCAAATAGGTTGTTATTCTACATTGAACCTACTTTATGGGATCTCCACTCAGATAGGCTGGGTTGCTACTGTAGAGGAACTCCCAATGGGTCTAAATCCCATCCTAAGCCTAGAATTTATGACTAAAGATCTATCAAGTTCCTTAGTCAATGGATTTATTGGGTTGTCTTTGCATCCAACAAAATTCACAGCTAACCCCCCTCGAGACACCAAATGCCTTAACTTCTTAAGTCTGGTTTGAATGTGTCTCCTTGTTTTCTGGTTAAACTTTGAACTCTTGAACTTTGTAATTGTGGTCATGTTATGATAATGTACTGAGATCGTAGGAACTAGTTGACCTAGCATGGGAATTTCATAAAGAAAAACCCTTAGCCATTCAGTCTCAATTCCAGTGGTGTCCAAAGCACACAACTCAACCTCAAAGGTAGACCGAGTTAGAACGGTCTGTTTTACAGACCTCCAGGAGATTGCAGCACCTCTAAGGGTAAAGACATACCTGGTGATACCATTACTCCCAGACTCCTTTATTTTCCCTATCCATCTTTGATGAATTTCAGATTCGTCACTCTAAAAGTCATTAAGTAAGATCTAATCCCTAAAAATTATTGGCACTTCTCCATTTATTCTGCATAATTAGCATTCATGCATGTTTTGATAAGAATTGCATTTTATCACTCTTATTGCACAAAATAAGAAGCCAAAATCCCAGCCAAAATGACCTATAAATAACCTAACTTCCTCAATTTTTAACTAATTCATGCTAAATCCAAATGACCTAAAACCACCTCCACTGTGTACATATCACTAACAAGAATAAATGAAAAATACAAAAAAAATCACTAACTTAAATAAGTGGACCAAAAACCCAAACCCTATTTCTAGGATTTCCAGACTAAAACCTTGATATCTTCCCCATCCACTGTTTGTTTTGATCCTACTCAATTTTGAATTAATGTACATTCAACCTTAAAACAAGATCGAGTTCAAGTGAATCGGAGTTTGTATGTGAAAGTTGGGTTTTGGGCCTCTTTTGTACATTTTGTATTTTAGCGGTAGATATTATTTTATATACATAATTGACTCATTTTATTTTATTTCTTTTTCCTTTGTCTTCTTTGATGAAAGTTTTATTAAAATGTGCAAAAATCCAAATCCAAATTGATCAAAGAAACTAACTAAGTCCGAGTCTTCACTAACTGTTTGTACAAAAATTGTCTTTTCGTCTATTATTTTATTTCTTCTTTTTCTTACTCAATAAAAATACAAAAAATAGATTATTGTGTAATTATTTATCTTCTATTTTATCGAATTTTTTCGGATTTTTATCTGATTTAAAATTTACAAAAAAAATATAAAATCCAAAAATCAAGGTAATTTATGTATATGGGATACCCCAAAAATATCACTTTGTGCAAAGTCGATTTTGGTTTTTGTTCCTTCATGAAAGTTGTAGATCTCATCGAGACGAGCAACTTTTATAAAAAAAAAAACTTTTTTGATACGAGGTTGTTTACTATTTATTCTAGATTTTTCTTTGTGTTTATTTTTTATTTTTGTGGGGCTGACACGTGGCCTCTCCTGGAGCCACCACGTGTCTCCCATTTTTGAGCCTTTTATTATTTCATTTTTATTTAAAAAAAACATGCACGTGCAACGCACGTGCCGATCATGCACACGCACTACACGTGCCCGACTCCAGATGTCTCCTCTTGCTGCCACATGACGCGATCAGGGTCATCCGATCTCACCGATCAGACGGCTCCTGTACGTCGTCTCCTTCCTCGCCCTTTCCCAGCGGCACCACCCCTCAATTTCTCTGCCTCCGCCCGCGAATCTCGCGCACGGCCGCCCTCCGATCTCATCAAATCCCCGTAAATCCTCGTCTCCGATCCTTCCATCTCTGGCCGACCTCCTCCTGCTATTTAAACGCCGCTGCCACCTCCATCAATTTCATCTGTCGATATACCTAAGTTCCTCAAGGTGCTCTCCCAGTGGTGACAGCTTGGAGAACCCCCCATGCGGCGAGATCCAAGGTCTATTGACCTTGCTGCAGTGCGGCCCTTCATCGACTACTGCCCCTCGCTCCGGCTCATGCCGTCGAGCCATGACGTTCATTCTCCACCTCCATTCATCAATGCATCATCAACGGCTAGAAGCCTCCTCCGCAGCAAGATTCAATGATGACCCCCAACATCACCAACATCTACTCTGCCTTCATCTTCAACTCGAGCCCAAGAGCTACGCATCTCCTCCGCCTCGACCTCTGCTATCGACGCCAACGACGTCTTCCTCCTCTGTCGTTCAACTTGGCCATCGGTTGTTGAAGGTCAAACCTCTGTCGTGCTCTCCATCATTGACGATGTCCTACCAGCGCGCACGACCGGGGCCCCGAAGGAGCACGCCGCTGACCACAAGCACTGTCAACCTTTGTTGATTCACGCCAACCATCGGGCGAGGCCCGAGGTCCCCTCCCACGTCTCCTGCACATGCTGAGGGGGGAACTTCATCGACGCCCCTGATAGCTGCCGAATTTACACGAAGACCCACGGCTCACATGCCTTGTACGTGACCTAGTGGCAATTTGCAGAACTAACCCCAGAGGAGCCTCACTTTGTGGATACATCCCTCCACCAGAAGTCACGTGCAGAGCACGTGACTGTATGGAAATTTTGTAAGAATATCCCTAGACTTATTGGTATTTACATTTTAATCCCTTTTCTGCAGTTTCATATTTATTTAAATATTGTAATATTATGCAAATACCCCTGTGTTCCCTTGTTGTTTCGAACCTCTACATTGCATCATTTTATTTATCAAAAATAGGTATTTTGTTCTACAACTAATTCTCTACATCTTGGCATATATTTGACATTTATGTGATCTGTGGTTAATTAAAAATTAATTATTTTGTGGAAAATTGTATATTTTTCCCATTTTGTGCTTGAAAATTCATAACTAATTAACCATTGCTCTGAAAATTGCCAAAAAAATCAAGAATTGTAGAATTAGTTTTATATTATTTGTACCAAAAAGATTTACATTTGCATGCATAATTAACCTTAAAAAAATTATTTTGCCTATTTTGATCTTTGATTTTTAATAGGTATTAAATCTCATATTTTCGAGGTTTAGGATTTTTTGAGATCGGTCACCTAGTGATAGATCTTGGATAATTTTATCTCTTGAAAATAAATAGGTTTAATATTTACTATAATTAAATATTGAAATTTGCATCTTTTGCATTCATAAATCCATAAAATATTTTTCTTCCATCCAAAAATTCCAAAAACTTTACAGTGCACTCATTTCATCATAATTGTCATCTTGGTCAAGTTTCGTATTTTTCAGACATCGTTTGATTGATATTCATTTTTTAATCCTTAAAATCGGCCAAAGTTGCATTTTGCATCCAAACTTGCATTAAAAAAAGGATCGCCTCAAAAACCGTGCCCGATCTTTGATAGACAAAATTCTAAGTTGATACTTTGCCTCCTTGAGTTCGACCTTAGGACTTATCCAAGTAAAACAAATATAAAACCACGTGATTAAAAATTGACTAAATATTTGTGGTTATTTCTTGACCGATTCTGATTGCCCGCCTACAACGAAATGACATTAATGTTAAATGCACGATAATTCACGCAAAATAACGTAGGACGATTTAGGACCTGTCAGATGGTGGCATTGCTAGGGAGGCAAACGGCTTATATTTTGTCTAAAATAATTTCTCATTCGGGTAGTCTGATCCCCGAATCTTCACTGTATAACTTCCATTTTTTCCTTGCATTTATTTTTATTTTATTTTCAGCATTTATTTTCTTGTTTTATTTTTTATTTTTGAGTCACTCTCTTGCATTCTCTCTCTTATTTTTCTTTTGAGATACCCGGCGTACGTGGAGTGGTTTTTGGAAATCGAAGCATCTTCACCGACTTCCGAAAAACCGCATTAAAAATTAAGATCAAGTCAAGTTGTGAGAGAGCATAGAGTCTAGGATTTATATTTCTGTAATTTTAATTTCTGTAATTATTTGCTCATTTCTAGGTTGTCCATTTGAACTCTTGCATGTGTAAAAAACCCCTCAAACTTTTTTATGGTGTGTCGTGGCCTGTTTCACTCTCTAGTGAGGGTGGGGCCCGACTTGAGTGGTGCTTAGGATAGACCTGCACATACAGCTATTAGAGCTTTTAAATTTTTGATTGTGCTCGTAGGACCTAAGGCCACACTTCGCTTTAACCGAGATGCACATTAGATCATTCAATTAATCAAAAACTTAACTCATTTCTTCCTGGCTAATAGAACTTTCTGCTAGGTGTGGTTTTTATTGGCTTGCATTCATATAGACTAAATTTTCAATTCTTTTATTGCATCCCACATGGAGATTGCAAGGAATCACTGTAAGTCTTCTATCTGAGCATACAACATTATTTCATGTGCATCGACTTTTCCTGAATTTCTCTCTCTTGTTTTATCACATAATTTTAAAGGAAATTGGGACTGGATGGTAGACGTGTATTTGTACTCACCTTAAAATCTCAGTGATCATCTAATTAAAATTGGGACTGCTAAATATAGCCGATTTTAAATAACCTATAAAATCAAGAATTTTTGCGGAAGAGCAACCCCAACCTTGGATGCATTTATTTGTCTGGATGATCAAGAGACAACACTTAAGATTAGAGCCCAAATCTGAATTTTCGTATTGACTGCTGATTCTATAAAAATGATTAGCTACTTCTCAGTGAGGATCTACGGGTAGCCGATAAACGGTACGGATTTCCTTAGCAGAGTGGGTGGTTTAAAGGACACTGCGTAAGGCTCCGTCCTTAAGTAACACGAGTAGCCATTTTACGGTCTGTACTTACACCCCATACTGGCTGAAAGTAGGCACAACTAATCATAAGAATTCAGGCTAGTCTTTAAGAAAATTTTCAGCACCTAACAGCTCGCTAATTAGTTTCCAAGATTGTCTTATCACCAACTAAAATTGAAAAGATAATTGTCGAACTCTTATGACTTCATTATGTGAGTTGGTGAACCTGGGGTTTGATTTGTGTTTGCATTGGTGTGCGTAAACCGATTTCGAAGATCAAAAGCTGCACATTTGTACCATCAATCTCCTTGATAAAAATTTTTTCTTTTGAATATCATGTGCACTTGCACCGAGATCAACCATGTTGATTCATCATCAACCTCCTTTGACAAATACAGGATAATGGTTCGAGTACCTATCTGATCTATATTTTGAAAATGAATTCATCTCGGTTAGACCCAAATCATCTAAACCCTCTTCTTTTCAGACTCCTCCAATATTTACGGGAGACTTTCACTCTCGAATAAATCCAGTCCTCTCGTTGAATTCCAAGCCACTCTATTCAAATCATCCGATCGAAACCACCACTACATCATATTCTCCCACTCCACCACTTGTGACCACACTGTCATCTTGGTATGGACCGACTCATGCCAAATTTCTCTCTACAACCCAAGAACCATTTGAAGAGCAAAACATCGAGACTCATGATTGGCCGAGAGACCAATCCCAACCACCTTCTTTCTTTCCTCACAATCTTGTTGGGACATGTCCACAATTCACGGAAATGCATTCAGACTGGACCATAGGGAATAATATGACGGCTCGATCAAACCACAAGGAGAGGCATGCACTTAATGGCATCAGCATTGGATTGACCGTGAAAATCAAATCCCTATTGACCAACCCAAGTACCACTTCTTTTATCAGCCTATACATGCAGAGGACCAGACTGATGATATCGATACATATGCACCATGTATGACTCCATTATTCGGGGATACAATCAATCATGACCATGAAAGTAGTCTCTACTCAAACCAGCATTGCATTCCTAAGTCACAGCATGCTGAGTATGAGACGTACAGATTCTCGCAAAATCCTTCCACTAAGCAGCCTCCTTCCATAATTTTTGAGGAAAAAATATTCAGAAAATAACGATCATATATTGTATATTCCAAGAGACTATTCTCCCAGCTCATACAAGAAAATGGAAGATAAAACTATTGAATCTCGAAAACAAGAACATATACCAACTGCTCCCATGATTGATCATGAAAAGATTTTTGAAGATGATATTTCGAGGATAAATAAGAGATTTAATTTAATAGAGGATAGATTTAGAAAATTTTCCGATCGATTAATTTCACTCTCTGGTAGCTCGGATATAAAAATGAATGAGGAAAAGAGTGGATCTCATGTTGAAAATTATGAGGATATTTAGAAACCTAGAGAATATGTTCACCCTAGGGATAACTCTGATAGTGACACTTCTGCATATTACTCCCCTAGGGATGGCTCCGATTCTGACTTTGACTTTTATCCCTCATCATCTACGGAAAACACAACATCACCACACCACACCGAAAACAAAATTGAAACTGAAGAAGATCTGAAGAATTTGGATCCTACTTTACGGAAAGCACTTGAGAAAAGATTGATTTTTGAACTTCGCTTTCTACAGGCCATTGAACACTTCCCCGACCTTAAAGAATTTGTAATGGATAAATTAATGACGAAAAAGTCGAGCAGGACAAGAACAAAGACTGAAAGACATATCTTGTTAATGGCATCCTCCTTGGTGTTGAGGAGAAAAACCAAGAGCCGCAGAGTGAAGCGGCTGCCCAGATTTGAATGAAGAATCAAAGACACAATATTTACTCATGCTCGAATTGATGACGACTCACCAATTAATATCCTCTCGACCTCTGTATGTAACGAGCTCAAACTCGAACCTATCAGGAAGATACGAGAGATCATTCAACTAGCTGATCGATCGATAGAGCGGATGAGAGGAACCATTTCGGTCATCATTACATTCCAAGGTGCTCCGCTTATAGTAGGCTTCACGATCATTGATATTGAGCATCAAGGAGAATTCACCCAGTCTCCAATTATTCTCGGAAAGCCATTCTTAGCATTGGCTAAGGCAATTATTGAGTGTGAGACTCGGAAAATCAATTTACAACATTGGAAGCACTTCGATCTCACCCAGTCTTTGAGGAACCACGATTTTCTGAGGCAACCCACGAAGTCCTTGACAACCGTAACCATCAAGCGGTAGAAGAGCCCTATCCCATTGCTACACCTGAGATAGCGGTTGTTGATGAGACTATTGGTTTAGAGACTCTCCCTCCTGTTCCATTCCCAGTTGCTCTCACCATGAAAATCGAATATATGATTCATATGATCCTGAGACATATGCATGGGCTCACCCTGAGTCAACCTACTCTGGATACCTTGACCAAATCATTCCATCTCAGGAGTGCACCAACATTAAGAAGACTAAGAACAAAAACGCCGGATGAACATCGACCAAGGAGAAAAATTTCAATGGTTATTCATCTCGAGACTCAGGTGTCAACACCTCACTCGAAGGACCAACACCTTCACGAAACAAAATGACTACTTCTTCATCGAAAAAGAAAGTCACCTTTGACCTTCTGGAAGAGGAATCATCTGATGATCCCTCATCAGGTCTGTAAAAGGTAATCTACATGAGTGAGGTCTGTTCGGCAGTCTTAAAACCAACCTTCGCAAGGATCCAAACTTCGATTCCCGTAGGACGACTCCCGTTCCTCACTATTATTCATCCAAAGTTGATTCTCTTGGTCTCATTAAATACACTGGAATAATTTCTTATGAGCTGACTGAGACCGGTGCTTCGGAGTATTCATCCGAGGACAAATCTCTTGATCCCAAGAAGGAACGAATTTTGAGAAAACAACTAAAGAAACTAAAAGACAAGAATATCTGGAGTGCCTCCACTTTCAAATTCTATTCCTCTGAGGATAACTCCGATGATGGTTATCTTTCATCTGGCTCATACACATCATCTACTATCTAGCATGATTTCTCTGAGGATAACACTGATAATAGTTGGGAATCATATGCTTCATCTCTGTCTTATCATTATGATCTCCCACCACAGGCTCACAAAAGGATCGGCCAAAAACCGCCTTAATCATCAGCTACCCACCCTCCCTCCCGACCACATCGGTCTCCTTGTACATCTTCTTCCTCTACTTAGGCCAAGGCCTAAGTATGGGAGGACCGATGCAATCTGTATATACCATTCCCCTCATCAAATCCTTCTCACGATCGCCTCATTTCCACCCTTCTTCCGTACTTAGGCTTACCAGAACCTAAGTATAGGGAGAACCGATGCTCATCTGTATATACTCACCTCATTCAAATATCCCAACTACCTCATTTGCGCTCTTCTTCTATACTTAGACTGTTCGCAGTCTAAGTATAGGGGGCGGACCGATGTATCTTGTTCTTTTTCTTTTTCTTTCACTCTCTTATGCTTAGCCCGGGCTATGTCTTCTTTATGCTTCTTGTGCTCTAAGGACACAGCACTCGCTAAGTATAGGGGGTGTGTATATATACAATGTATATATTTTACCCATATCTCGTACTTTTGCATAAGTTTATATGTATTTACGGGGTGGGTAACTTACTTTCAAAAAAAGGTTTTGCTACTAACACTGACCGTGTCCAACTAAAATTTTGAAAAAAAAGGGCTTCTTATTTATTTTTGCATAAAAAAATCCCTTGCATAAAAAAATCAAAGTAAAAAAAATTATCTGCATTTCACACAACTGCCCTTCATCCAGCATTACATTCATTGCATTTGTGAAAAGCCTTTGGGTTCTGAAACGAGTGATGAGCAGAAACTGAGAATCATCTGGACTTGATCTTAATCCATCTAATTTTTAGAGGAACTTCATTGAGAAATAGGATTTTAGAAACTTCAGGTCTTCGACTTAATTCTTCGAGTTCCACATGACACTGTGCAGCATTTGACTCTTAGTGTCTAACCTGGTCTCTTCATTCTGGGTACAACTCTGGAATAAGGAATTAATTTGTACTCTCGTACTATGCACTTAGCTCAACTCATACGGGGTGTTGGAAGACTGTGTGAGTTTCTTTTCTGGTAGCGTGGAAATCTAAAGACCGGAGTACGGGTTGAAATAAAGCTTCGAAAAAAGGATGGACGGTTGGGTACATTTTTTTCTAAGACCCCAAAACATGTACGAAAAAAAAAGATTCTATATCTGTAGGGGCACAACAAGTTCCAAGCAGAGCTATCAAAATCCAAATACAAAGAAGCCACTACCAAATAAATATCTGACCAAAAAGGTCCAAGCTTCAAGAAAACCTGCAGATCTTGGTGGAGACTTGGCTAAACTGGCCGGCTTCACAAGGAGAGGTGACTACACTGGTCACCCTCCAGTTCTTTTCTCCTTCTAACTTCTCCCCTATTTCGATTGTGAATGCAGCATGACAGACCTTAGAAGGAAATACCTGACTCCCCGAGGACGAGTTACTGGAGAGGAGGTTTGCATGGTAGTCCGTCATTCTAGATGGGAAGAGCTAAAATCATTCACACACATGAGTCGATTGTTCAATGTTCATAGGGTATGCTTTGGGAGGAGGATTGATCTAAGATGACTTCTGAGCCGAAACTGTGACAATGATGTGTAGAACTTGAAGGTTGTTGATTTTAAAATTCTATGTCTCATAGAAGTTCCGCCAAACTAAGAATCCAAAGGTCGGGTCCAGTTTCATTTTCACCTTCAGCTCATGGTCTTGGTATGGAACACAATCTCATTTCACCTCATTGCATTGCTTTTGATGCTCAATGACGAGCATGGTTTAAGTATAGGGGGATGATGAATCTCATATTCATCACTCTAAAGTCATTAATTATGCTCTAATCCCTAAAAATCATTGGCACTTATCCATTTATTCTGCATAATTAGCATTCATGCATTTTTATAAGAATTGCATTTGATCACTCATTATTGCATAAAATAAGAAGCCAAAAATCCCAGCCAAAATAACCTGTAAATAGCCTAACTTCCTAGATTTTTAACTAATTCATGTTAACTCCAAATGACCTAAAACCACCTCCATTGTGTACATATCACTAACAAGAATAAATGAAAAAATAAAAAAAATCACTATCCTAAATAAGTGGACCAAAAACCCAAACCTTAGTTCTAGGATTTCTTGACTAAAACCTTGATATCTTCCCCTGTCCAGTGTCAGTTTTGATCCAACTCACTTTTAAACTAATGTACATTCAATTACCTTCAAAACAAGACCAAGTTCAAGTGAATTGGAGTTCATATGTGAAAGTTGGATTTTGGGCCTCTTTTGTACATTTTGTATTTTAGCGGTTTTTTGCCTATTATTTTATGTACATAATTGACTCATTTTATTTCTTTTTCATTTGTCTTCTTTGATGCAAGTTTTATTAAAATGCGCAAAAATCCAAATCCAAACTGAGCTTGAAATCAAAGAAACTAACTAAGTCTGAGTCTTCACTAACTGTCTGTACAAAAATTGTCTTTTTTGTCTTTTATTTTATTTCCTATTTTTTTACTCAATAAAAATCCAAAAAAATAGATTAATGTGTAATTATTTATCTTTTATTTTATCATATTTTTCTGAATTTTTATCTGGTTCAAAATTTACAAAATATATATATAACCCAAAAATCAAGGTATTCTATGTACATGGGGTACCCCAAAAATATCACTTTGTGCAAATGATTGATTTTGATTTTGGTCCCCCCTCATGAAAGTTGTAGATCTCATCGAGACGAGAAACTTTCATGAAGAAACTTTTTCGATCTGAGGTTGTTTACTATTTACTCCAGATTTTTCTTTATATTTATTTTTTGATTTTTGTGGGGGCTGACACATGGCCGCTCCTGGAGCCGCCACGTGTCACCCATTTTTGAGCCTTTTGTTATTTCATTTTTATTAAAAAAAACACGAACGTGCAGTGCACGTGCTGATCACGCACGTGCACTGCACGTGCCCGACTTCAGACGTCTCCTCTTGCTGCCTGCCACGTGGCGCGATCAGGGTCACTTGATCTCGACCGATTAGACGGCTCATGTACGCCGTCTCCTTCCTCTCCATTTCCCAGCAGCGTCGCCCCTCAATTTCACCGCCTCTTCCCACGAATCTCGCCTATGGACGCCCTCCAATCTCGTCAAATCCCCGTAAATCCTTGACTCCGATACTTCCATCTCCGACCATCCTCCTCCTGCTATTTCAATGTCGACGCCCCCTCCATCAATTTCATCCGTCGATATCTCTAAGTTCCTCAAGGTTCTCTCCGATGGTGACAGCCCGGAGAACCCCCACCTGCGGTGAGATCCAAGGTCTATCGACCTTGCTGCAGCGCGACCCTTCGTCAACTACTGCCTCTCGCTCCAGCTCCTGCAGTCGAGCACGACGTTCATTCTCCGCCTCCGTTCATCGTTGCATCATCAACGGTCAGAATCCTCCTCCGCAGCAAGCTTCAACGATAACCCCCAAGGCCACCAGCATCTACTCTGCCTTCATCTTCGACTCAAGCCCAGGAGCTACGCATCTCCTCCGCCTCGGCCTGTGCTATCGACGCCAACGGCATCTTCCTCCTTTGTCGTTCGATTTCGCCATCGGTTGTCGAAGGTCAAACCTCCGTCGTGCTCTCCATCACCGACAACGTCCTACCAGCGCGCACGACCGGGGCCCCGAAGGGGCACGGCCGCCGACCAAGCACGGTCAACCTTTGCCGATTCACACCAACCACGGGGCGAGGCCCGAGGTCCCCTCCCATGTGTCCTGCATGTGCTGAGGGGGAACTTCATCGACGCCCCTGAGAGCTACCGAATTTACACCGAAGACCCGCGGTGACCTAGTGGCAATTTGTAGAACTAACCTTAGAGGATCGTCACTTTGCGGATACATCCCTCCACCAGAAGTCACGTGCAGAGCAAGTGACTGTCTGGAAATTTTGCAAGAATATCCCCAAACTTATCGGTATTTGCAATTTAATCCCTTTTCTATAGTTTCATATTTATTTAAATATTATAATATTGCACAAATACCCTTGTGTTCCCTAATTGTTTCAAACCTCTACTATGCATCATTTTATTTATCAAAAATAGGTATTTTGTTCTACAATTAATTCTCTACATCTTAGCATATTTTTGATATTTATGTGATTTGTGGTTAATTAATAATTAATTGTTTTGTGGAAAATTGCATATTTGTCCCATTTTGTGCTTGAAAATTCATAAGTAATTAACCATTTCTCTGAAAATTGTCGAAAAATCATGTATTGTAGAATTAATTGTATATTACATCATACCCAAAAACATTTGCATTTACGTGCATAATTAGCCTTAAAATATTATTTTTCCTATTTCGATCTTTGATTTTTAGTAGGTATTAAATCTCATATTTTCAAGGTTTAGGATTTTTCGGAGATCGATCACTAATGATAGATCTTGGATAATTTTATCTCTTGAAAATAAATAGGTTTAATATTTTTTATAATTAAATATTGAAATTTGCATCTTTTGCATTCATAAATCCATAAAATATTTTTCTTGCATCCAAAAATTCCAAAAACTTTAAAATGCACTCATTTCATCATAATTGTCATCTTGGTTGAGTTTCGTATTTTTCAGACATCGTTTGATTGATATTCATTTTTTAGTTCTTAAAATCGGTCAAAGTTGCATTTTACATCCCAAACTTGCATTAAAAAAAGGACCACCTCGAAAATTGTGCTCGAATTTTGATAGACAAAATTCTAGGTTGTTCCTTTACCTCCTTAAGTTCGAACTTAGGACTTGCCCAAGTAAAACAAACATAAAATCACGCGATTAAAATTTGACTAAATAATTGTAGTTATTTCTTGACCGATTCTGATTGCCTGCCTACAACGAAACGACATTAATTTTAAACGCATGATAATTCACGTAAATTAGTGTAGGGCTATTTAGGACCCGTCAATCTTGCATCACTATATCCTTCTAGAATAGATGGATGTCTACCATAATGCAAATTAAAGGAAATAATTCCCTTCAAGTACTTCAGTACTCGATCCAAGGCCTCTCGGTGAGTACGATCAGGACATCTAGTGTATCTACTCAGCTTTGCAACTGAAAATGAAATGTCAGGTCTTGTGCAATTTGAAAGATATGTTAAGCTTCCTTTGACTTGTGAATACCTTAGCTGAGCCATAGGTACTCCACTCTTATTCTTAAATTGTGTTTTAGATGAATCAAAAGGTGTGCATATAGCTTTGTAATCTTGATATCCAAATTTCTCAAGTACCTTCTCAATATAGTGAGATGAGAAACTACAATCCATCAACCGACTTGTCAGTTTGAGACCCAAGATCACATCAGCAACACCCATGTTCTTCATCTCAAACTTGATACTTAAGAATGCTTTAGTCTCATTAGTAATCCTAGCATGTGATCCAAACAATAGTATGCCATCAATATATATGCACAAGATAATACACTCATCACCTTTCACCTTGGAATACACACATTTGTCGGATTCATGAACCTTAATGTCACATGACAAAATAGTCATGTCAAATTTTTCATGCCACTGCTTTAGTGCTTGTCTCAATCTATAAAGAGATTTAGCAAGCTTGCAAACTTTTCCGTCATTCCCAGGAGTCACAAGCCCATCAGGTTGATCCATATAGATCTCCTCCTCAAGATTGACATGTAAGAGGCGGCCTTCACATCCATCAGGTGGATAGAGAGATCATATAGATATGCTAATGCTATGAGAATCCAGATTGTTGTCATCCCAGACATAGGGGAATATGTATCAAAATAATCGATGCCTTCCTTTTGCCTAAAGTCCTTAGCAACTAATCTGACTTTATACTTTTCAACCGATCAGTCAGGCCTAAGCTTTATCTTGAACACCAATTTGTAACCAATGGTAGAGCACACTTTGGGTAAATCAAACGGTTTCCAAGCTCCATTAGCCATAATGGAATCCATCTCAGATTTGACTGCTTCCTTCCATTGTTTTGCTCCAGATGAAGCCATAGCTTCCTTATAACTTGGTGGATCTCCCTCGGTCTGGTAGACAACAAAGTCATTACCCAGATCATTGGCTATCCATGGTCATTTAGTCCTCCTTCGCTCAATCTCTTCTGAAAGCTCATTGGGTTCAGGTTGAGTTTCAACCTCACATTTGTGATCCTTTCCACTTGATCTGAATAGATCATGATGCGAAGGCAACATCAACGGTCAGATTCTGAGGAATCCCAGTCTTCATAGGGAAGACATACTCAAAGAAGGTAGCATCATGGAATTCAACAATAATATTTATATCTATTCCTGCTATCTCAAACTGAATTACCAAGAACCTATATGCATAGCCATTTTCCAAGTAACCTGAGAAGATGACATCAACAGTTTTAGGTCCTAGCTTCTTACTCTTGTGTTATGGGACTAACACCTTAGCGAGATAGCCCCACACTTTGAGATACATTAAGCTTGATTTTCTATTTCTCTCAATTTTAAAAGGACACTTTTCCATATGTCTTGGAGGAACCCTATTTAGAATATGGCAAGTTGTATTCAAGGCATCTCCCCATATATAGGTTGGAAGTCCAGAACTCTGTAGGAGAGCATTGATCATGTCAGTTAAGGTTCTATTTTCTCGTTCTATTATACCATTTGATTCTGGTGAATATGGAGCAGTAACTTCATGAACTATGTCAAACAACTTGCATTGTTCATCAAACAAGTTAGAGGTATATTCACCTCCTCTATCTGACCTAAGGCATTTAAGCACTTTTCCTGTTTGTGTCTCAGCCTCGTTCTTAGATATAAGAAATTTTTCTAAGGATTCATCCTTGGTTTTAATTAGATACACATAGCAGTATCTACTGACATCATCCATAAATATGATAAAATATTTTTTATTGTTTCTGATCAACACATCATTAAACTCACATATATCCATGTGCATTAGATCCAAGATCTCACTATCTCTGAAGACAGACTGGAAAGACTTTCTAGATGTCTTCGCTTGCACACAAGTTTCACATTTTTGAATTCTATCAATAGTGTGTTTAGAGATCAACTGCAAATTCATCATTATTTTAATTGAATTGAGATTCACATTTCCCTAATCTACCATGCCACAGATCAGAAGATTCTAAATTATTGACAACATGAGACATAGAATTAGAACATTCAGAATTTAAAACATCCACCAAATCAATGTTTACGGAATCACATATAATTCTAAACAACAAATCAAAGTCTGTCAAATAGTCTTTTCCATAAAAAGTGTCATGAATCAAGATAATAACTTTATTATATTTAAAGTTTAACTGAAAACTATTTCTAACTAAAATAGAGCCAGATAGAGTACTTTTCTTCACATTAGGAACATGCAACACCCTATGCAAAGTCCAAACACGTCCAGATGAAAACCTCAAGTTGACTTGTCCCGACCCTGGCACCCTACCCGCAGAATCGTTCTCCATCTTCACAGTTCCACCACTGCAGGTTCGATAAGAAGAAAACAAGGTTCTGTCAGAATAAATATGTACATTGGCTCCCGTATCCATAAGCCACTCATTTGGATCATGGATATGGTATAGTTCGGATTTTACAGAGACATATCTCTCGCTAACCTCAAGTCCCGCAGTGGTCATATTCACTTGTGGACTCCCATCTGTAGTATTAGGCTGAGCCTTTAAAGATGGACAGTCCTTCTTTCAGTGGCCAACCTAATTGTTGTGCCATCAGTGTTTATTCTTTGACTTTTTCTGGATCTTGCCCTTTGTTTTCATTTATTATTGTTATTATCATTTCTCTTTTTATCTTTGCCTAGATCATGAAATTAACCTTATCATGAACATCAACATGAACCACGGGCTTTTGTTTCATGTGTTCCTCCTCTATAACCATCGTTAAGTCATCCATGGAAATTTTCCCCTTTCTATGTTTCAGGGCAATACCAAAGTCTTCCCAAGACATGGGAAATTTTTCTATGATGCACATGACCTGAAACTTCTCTTGAAGTTTCATCACGATATCTTCTAGACCATGGAGCAAGAGTCAAAATTCATGTGCCTATTTAGAAATCGACTTTCCATCGATCATGAAAAACTTTAAGAACTTGGTGACTGAGTATTTCTCAATATCAAGATCCTCGATGTTATACTTCTGATCATGTCCTTCTCATAGCCCTTTTGTAGTCTACGTGGACAAATAGCATACGTCAAACAACATGTTGGACAGAGCCAACAAGATGCAACCATGACATATACGGTCATGTTCCTTCCACGAAGATTACGCCTTCTGGCCATCGGGTGACGGGTTTTCCTTTTCCACCTAAGGACATTTGATTTCAAGCATTGAGATTAACCCTATGGTGGTTAACCGGATTTTCGTGCATTGTTGCCAATGTTTGAAATTCTCACCATCGAATTTTGCAGGAATCCGGTCATGTCAACCCTCGATTTAAACATGGTTTCTGACATGATTCTAAATCCGATTCCAGATATCCTCTCTAATATTATTGTTAATAGAATAAACACAGCATACATTAAAGAATAATTATCTGGATTAAAACAATCAAATTAACAGCATCACATGTTAGCAAATAGATATACGGTTGTAACAGATTCATAACCCGATTACAGTATCCACGCAGGAACCAATAGAACAGCAGATAAATCAATTTAAGGTGAGATCCAGGAAAGACAATATAATGAACAAATTACGGTAAATAAAACAATAAATAAATTAGATAAGAGATCACCGAAGCATCCATGAAATAGACTATCCTTAGAGAGGATTTCGCCCCCACAATACCGGTGCGAATGGTACTGGCGATCCGTTCCCAGGATATGATGGCTCACGATCTGTGTCTGTGCACAACGACGAGATCATCTTTGCAAGTACCTTAGAGAACTTGCAGCCGAGGAGAAGAAACGTAGATTGCATAAGCGGTGGGGAAAACATAGAGCAAACACGACGTGAGAGTTTTCTTACGAGAGAAGTAAACGACGTCCAAGGAGAGGGTATAAGAAGACATAGGGCCCGTTCGGTAGGAGAATAAGCAGGAATAAGGATGGAGAATAAGGAGAATAAGGGTCTATTCTCCATTCGGCTGGAGGATAGGAATAAGGAAAATAAAGTGAAATAAAGGTAGGTAAGGTGGGATAAAGATAGGAATAAGAGTGAAATAAGATGGAATAATGGGGAATAGTCGAGTGAAATAAGATGGAATAATGGAGAATAGTTGTACCACTGGGAACCGTGTCGGGAGGAGAATTGGTCCATTATTCCAGGGCCTATTCTCCAAACAAACAGGGCCATAGGGTGCAACTTTTCATCTTCCAAAAATGCCCTTCCTTATTACAGCCCCGCAGCAAAAGTATTGAGGTTCGAATTGACTCTCTTGACCCCGAGCCAGTACCGAAGGCGGAGCGGAGTGCGCGCACGTGTGTGGTATTCCATTCCTCCTCTCTACTATTGCGATAAGAACTTTGGTTATGAACTCGTATATAAGTAAGTCTACCAGTGGACTAGTATTACTATCAAAGATGAATATAGGCATTGAGGTTATAATGTCAGGGCTATAAAGATTACAGAAAGAAATGGTTGTATCACGGAGGACAGCAAATGTGCTGATAAATGCAATGATGATAAACGTGAGAGGAGATTAGGGAAAGAGAGTCGGAATTCGACATATATAGAAGTCCACCATTAAGACCAGCGGTCAGTGAAAAACGCAAGTGAAATTGCTAATCAAGGAGTTTCTGAGGAAGAGAGGGATACGAGAGAATTTGTTATTTTAAGGTGACATCATTTGAAACTCGATTCGTCTTTTGATGGTTATAAAATTAAGTCCCAACGGGGGAGCAACAAAAAAAATGTTTGGGAAAGAAAATAAGAACTATCAACAAAAATCAACGACAAAGAGAAAAACACTGCCTGTAATAGAGACAGGGCGCCTCGGCTAACTGTGTGCTTCCATCAAGAGATCGCTCTCTGAGGGACAAGCTGATTAGTAGACTAGAAAGAAACAACAAAAACCGATACCATCAAACATTTTATAGTTTCAAATGCGATAGCTCAAACTCGGAGTCCAGGTGGGCCCGATCGAAACGCTCTTACAAGACACATCTTACAAAGGAGAAGGATCGGGGTAGTTCCGCCAAATGAAATGCAACATTGTCCAGGGAGCTTTACAAAGCATGAGCGATCGGAGCGAAATAACGGATGCAGAGGCAAGAGGGAGGGGACCGGATGCAAGCGGAGGAGTATGTTACCTTGAGGTGTTTTGATCTTGTGCACATCTTTTTCCAAATCATTTGCAACCCATGAGAGATGAGGGAGAAGATCTCGCCCTCCTACTGCATGATATTTATCAGGCATCCTCTAGTACTAGAAGATATAGATATATATGGTTGGAAAGACTCGATATCTACATGACGTGACTCATAAAGTACATTGTCGATGCAGTTATTCCTACGAGACTTTGGATTTCTTCTGGCCCTCTCTCCCACGTTAATTAATACAACATGTGGTGTATTACAGTGGACCGTCCGATCAAGATCGGATGGCCATCCTGGGGGCGGGGATAGTAGACCCCCCTATAAGGGTCGTACGATCGCGATCAGACGGTTCACTATAATACAGCACCTGTTGTATTATAGAAGAGGATCCTCTCTGCATTGTGAAAATAAGTTGACATGATAAAATGAACATATACCAATAGATATTTTCGATATTGTCATTGTAAAATTTTATGTCTCTGCACTCATTCCTACTTTAGTATGTTCACTGCTATATCACTGCCGATGAACCATGCAATGGATATACACTGTATATTCTTATATTTTCTGTCATAATATTCCCAAGGAAGATATAAGTCATTGAAATCCTCATGTTGTTCGTGATATATAATCGTTGCTGTATTCTAAAAGAAAATAGATATCCATCTAACCGAGCACCTGATAATATGAATGAATCACTACTGTCTTTTAGCTACATGAATCCTCCTAACTTATTGGGCATTGTTTGAAGTGACGGAAATTTTAGATCAAATGTAAAATCCTAAGTTCTGCGGAAGACCATTCCCTACAATGCAATTGTGATACAACACGGACGTTTGATGACCAAGCAAAGATGTTTACCAAAATTGGTCCAGTTTCCTTTCTCAGTTGTCTGTACAACAGATAATATAAGTTGGGGGCAAGCAAAGAATCATATCGCATAGTCAGAATTCAGTACAATCATACCGTTCATTTATTGTATCAACTAACAAGATGAAAGAATTTACATTAGCTAGATCTCAACAGATAATAACTTATTGTGGCATAGCCCATGCACTATGGCCATTGGCCTCATTTGGTTGGATCTTTTTTGGCTAAAAGCGGCATCCATCAATAAATTTTCTAGAGAATAATAATGCAGGTAGAGATCTGTGTTAGACATCAATTGGAAAATTTCAAAAAGAAAATATGGGGAAGGGAAGAGGGCTAAACACTTGCTCACGTTTATCAACAAGTCAGCCTGCCGTAGCATTAGAGGCGCAAGCCTACTGAAAAACCACTTACAGCAAAAGTTACACTTGTAATATAAGACAAGTCGTCTTCCTCCAATGACAAGACGATCCGTCTCATGTTGATTTAGGGCATCAGCAAGGGCATCACATGTTCCCAAACAGGCAACTTCTACTCTATACATCCAACCAATGTCTAGTATATTTCAAAAAGAATAAATGCGCTTAGAGATTTCTAATGCAAGATGGAGAATCGGTGATTAAACAAATAAACAATGCTGCAAACTTAGCTTCGCAGTAGAAGCATTCTATTCTCTGTTAATATTAGGGTAACTTCCATAGGCAACAGAACATTAATATTCACCACTGGTATTAAGCTGGAGAGTCCGCGTGGGGGTGTGGCCAGTCCCTCCTGGAGTGCCGTTAGAGCTCGAATTTTCCGAATGATGTCATGATAGCTTTTGACTTCAGGTGACTGGGGAAAAACAAATGAAACATGATAAGTTTATGAATGGGAAATCAAAATACATGAACAAAAAATATTATTGACCCGTACAAGATAACACAAAGAGCATAAACATCTTTGACACGGAATTAATGCCGCATGTATCATTTGGTTGTGATGTCTGTACTCCAAAAATGCCAATGAACTTATCTGATAAAATCCAAAATTAAATGGAATTTTTTGTTTTATGACATGCTTCCACTCTTCCATAAATTATTTACAGTTCATCAATTACATCTTAAACAAGCGGGCAATGCTCAAAAAAGCGAACATAGAGTAAGAATATGCAAGATGAGCATTCTCATGCAAGGCTCCATATCGGGCATCTTGGCATATATAACAGAAAGATTTAAATGGTAAAAGAGTCTAGTAGTCATCCTCCAATCTCTGAATATTTGGTTTTCAGAAGAACATTCTGCAAAGTAGACACTTCAGATGATCCCTTGACCACAAATTGTGATGTGCAAAATGTCAATAAGCTCCACCCAGGAAGATGCGAAGCAGACATGCCTAAATTACTAATTAGGTTAGGGCAATTATGATCCCATCTAATAAAGTGCCAAGGATAATGGAGTATTCGACCTCTAATAGATTTCCTATCTTCATTAATCCCAAGGAGACATGTTAAGTTCTTTATGAACACTGGAATACATAAATCTGACCTGACGAATTAGTCAAAAACCAATGGCATCACATTATATGAAATGGAAATCTGGTACTTATGAACGGCATCACATTATATGAAATGGAAATTTGATACTTTTCGAAAAGAATGCCTACATGAATATAATGTAAGCCATTTTACATAAAGAAAATGATTCAACAAGCTAAAAGATAACATAGAGAATTTAAGATAGCGATGTCAAGATATGTTGTTATGGAGTAAGACAGTTTCCAAAAAGACTCATGAAGAGGAGAAAGAGAGCAAAGGTTACACGAAGTGGAGAAAAAATGGTTAGAGACAGGAGCAGAGACTTGGAGTCCACTGAAGCGAAGCAAATAAAACTAATAGAGCAAAGAAAGGATATTTGCCAAGCAAGGCAGAGCTAAAAAAACAGTAAAGCTAGTCTTGAAAATTTTGATTCTCAAGGAAAACTGCTCAAAGCAAAACCTTTCTTTCCTTAGCCCCTCCTGCTTTGCTAATATGACTAATTATTGACCTCAAAAGCCTTGAACTTTTCTCCCCTCGCTAGCTAACAATAGCAAGAGATTGTCTCGCCAAAAATAAAAAATCAATTTTAACAAAATCCTAGAAAAATAAATAGGCAATCCAACACGCATAAATCTTCTACATGAACACCAACAAAGCCAACGCCTTTCTGATGTTAAGTGGGAATGCTTATAAGAATGATGGACTCCCTGCTTGATCCAGCACCACCAAACGTTATGCACTGACTTAGATCCAAATAAATCCATCTATAATGTTTCTTTCTGGTATTCCTTCAATCTTCACAAGCCCAAAGGCACAATATCTAACTTCTTACACCTTCTAATCAGTGTAAGTGCTCATATTACATTAGCTCTATGTATATTTTAGCGAAGCAATGCCAATTTTATCTTTATGAATCCCATGATGGTAAATCATTTTCTATGCCCAAGATCGCCTTGCATCTTCACTTATAAATAAACCTTATAAATAGACAACCTTACACGTCTATAACTAATAACACAATAACTGTCATACAGAAGACAGCACCTCAGTGCTGCTTACTGTAGTGAAGCCACATGGGGTCGACTGGGCACTTTCCCCACTCATCCACGGCTTGCATATGGTACTCATGTAAAATAGGCAAAACACCACCAGGGATCTGTTCAATATTTAAAGAAAAATACGAAACTCCAATAGGCATTGATGGTAAAATGAACAGATGGAAATATATAAAAAGGTTTCTAAAATGGAAAATAGGGAAGTACCCATAATTGTCAGAACTAAATCGTTTTAGTAAACTCCAAACTTGTAATTTTGAAATTGGACATGGCAGATATTTTTCTAATTATCCTTGTCGTCAATCTTTTTTGTGGAAATAGTTATGGTAGAATGGGCTGAAAAATCAGAAAAATTACTTTACTTGTCTTGTGATTAGATGACAAGAACTATAGATGATTGATTAGAAACATAGATGGTGGATATGCCTATCTAATAAAATACCATATGGTCATTTCAAGAAGAATCCTTGGCGCTTTTATATGGAAATCCGCTTCTGGGGCTTTGATATAATCTGACAGTTTTTTTTCAAAAAAATGTGGAACGTCCATTTCAGCCATATCCTGCATTATCTATATGTATTAATAGCAATTCTCTCAAACAAAGTACTCGAACACTTGTTTTTTTCTCAAATTTTTCGTTTCATGTGTATGTCCTCTCACATTAAATTTACATGTCTATCCTGCAAATTACAAACTTGAGAACTCTTCAATGTTATTACCTCCGAAGATTGATCAAGGATCTCAAAGACCCCGTTCCTCGTCTAAATAAACCAAGACACCTCGTCAACCTTCTTCACACAAATTACTACAATAGTAACAAATCAAAAGTAGTCCTCGACACAGACAGATAATAAAAACAACAAAGGTCATCACAGTTTACATAGACAAGCTATTATAAAATATCTCAATAGAGATTTTTCTGAGTAAAAAAAGGGGGAAACATGTGAATATGTCCGCCACTAATAATATAAATAAATTTAAATACTACAAAAGCAAGAACTGGAGGAGAGTCATAGCATGATGAGTCACATTCTACTACATAGAACCATTCCGCTCAAAAGATTGCACCATTACGAGCAAACCAAAGCATCCAACGGACCTCAGTTGGCATCAATTGCATATTGTTAAAAAGAAGTGTGCGAGAAAGAGGATTCCCCGTAATCTCTGAAGATCAATAAGGTCCACCTATGTGAGTCTCAACTCACCAAATATCTTCTGCTTTTTTACAGGCTTGGAAGAGGTGTTTCAAGTCTCAATCTCCAGCACGCAGGAGCAGTTGTTCCATTGCTAGAACAAATTTTTGCTCACATCTCTTTGGTTAATAATCTCATGAGACGCAATAACGAAAGGAATATCTTGACTCGTAGAGGAATATGCATGTCCTAGATGGACCTGCAATGTCGAACCAGCTCCCGAGGTGTGGGAACCGAAGGCCTATTTTGACCCACAGCGGAATATGCATGTCCCAAATAGACATTTTCAGGCATGGGTCCAAGACTTATACAAGGACTGATGGGCACACCTCACTGTGAATTCTCCTTCCAGCCACGTCCAATGATCTCAACCAACCGATGGGCCCTCAATGGCGTTAAGAGCCTCCATTGGCTCTAAAAACCCCTGAACTCATTCTCAAAAGTGTAAATGGAAGGTTGGGAGCCATGTATCATCCAAAATGATTTTTGAGATTGGCATGGCACAATATGGGGTCAAAGAAAACAAATGTCAGAAGCGCTCGCTTCGCTAACCCCCCTTTCCCACACACACACATACAATCAGTCCGGTCATCTGTCCAGAATGCAAATGTGCAACCGTTACCCTATACCTTGGAAGGTGATGCAAAACAATGCAAAACACTTTCCAAAAAACAGAGGAAAATGGTGAAAATGAGGAGCCAAAAGAGCGATGGGCATGAACTTTGTAAATTCCCCAATCAACCTACAACATAGATCCTAACTATCTCCTCATATTCTCACCGCCCACTCCGGTAAAAGTGATTGATTCAGAGTCTCCCATCAAAGGACACCCAGCCATCCTCTTCCTTCGAAAGCGGGACACTATCCCAATCACTACCAAATTTACCTCCAGAGTATTCTGATTGGAAACTCAGCCATGGCCGGTCCCAAGCCTGGGTAAATGAGGAGGGTTGCACGTTAGATAGTTGACAGCTAGCACAAGAGAGACAAATTCCTAAGTAGTGTTCTTTTTAAGAACACTTTTTGAGAATTTGTCTCAAAACAGTCGGATCTTTTCAACATGGATTTAAGCAAACATTTAGATTTCGTCGGGGCGTTCCCTACTAGCGACATGTTGCATCGCCCGAATGCAACGAGAAGTTGGTAAGGGTTGCTACTTCGCCACCAGATGTAGTTCAAAATTTGCAAGAGTTCTCGCATGATGGAAGCATGCGACTAAAGAAGTTTGTCCAAAACAGATTGCAAAGGAAGTTGCAGATAGGTAACTAGAATATTGGCACTTTGAATGGCAAATCGATGGAGATAGTAGATACGATGGAAGGAAAGAAAATTCAGATATTGTCTTCAAGAGACAAAATGGGTTGGAGAGAAAGCAAGGGAGATCGAGAAGGCATGCTTTAAACTATGGTATATGAGTAAAGATAAGGGCGGAGATGGTGTTGGAGCGGTTGTTCATAAGGATTTGAAGGATAGTGTAGTTGTGGTGCAAAGATTCGAGGATTGGATTATTTTGCTAAAATTTGTGCTCAAAGAAGGAATTCCGAATATCAGCTCAGTTTATGCACCGTAAATAGGTTTAGATGAAAGGATTAAACAATGTTTTTGAGAGGATTTGGATAAGATTATGCAAGGAATCCCACAAATAGATGATTTGCCTAGGCGGAGATCTTAATGGACATATGGGAAAGGATGCTTCAGGGTATGCTAATGTTCATGGAGGCCATTGCTTCGGGGATAGAAATGAATAGGGAAAAGTCATTCTAGATTTTGTAACGGCTTATGACCTTTCCATAGCAAACACTCTCTTCAAGAAGGGGGAGGAGCATTTATTTACTTATAAGAGTGGCCCGACTAGAACACAAATAGATTATTGTGTGTTGAGGAGAAGAGATAGGTTGTGTTGCGAAGACTGCAAAGTAATCTCAGGAGAGAGTTTGACAATTCAAAATCGCTTGTTAGTCATGGATGTGCAAATAAAAGGGTTGGTAAAGAAAAGGACTTCCAAGATCACTAGAACTAGATGGTGGAATCTTCAATTGAAGCAATCAAGCTTCAGGGAGAAGGTTTTAGAAGACTTTTTTTTTGAAGTCTAAGGTTTTAGAAGACTTGTTTTGGGGTTGTAACGGAAGTGCAAATCAGATGTGGGAGGCGATAACTTCTTGTATCTAAAAGGTGGCTAAAGAGATAATAGGCGAGTTAAAGGGAGGAGTTCCAGGTCAAAAGGAGACTTGGTGGTGGAGTGGAGGGGTATAAAAGAAGCTCAAAATTAAAAAAAAACATGCTTTAAAACTATGTCTAAGTATAGAAATCGGTAATTATTATAGCTGGGTTATGATGGTTAAATTACGAATTTGTGTATTTGATAGTGGAAATTATGGGCTTTTAAGGGAATCTAGAGTGGTGGAAAGGAAGTGACTAAAGGAAACAGATAACCTGGAAGATTAGTCAAGACAATTAAAAATTTATTAAAGTTGTAGGAGATTTTTGGAAGGATGGAGAGGAAGAGGGTAAAGAGGGAGAGACTGTGTTGGCTCATGTGTAATGGTGAGAAGGTGTAGTCAAGGGCAAGGGCCATCGAAAAGGGAGAGGAGAGGACCGCAACCATCAATGAAGTCGTAAGGGAAGAGGAGGGTTGAGCGCTTGAATCTCATCGCATGCTTGTCCAGCGGTGATTTAGGTGTGGGGTGTATGGTCACAGGGTTGTCGTATGTGTGTCACCTCCACATTGTTTTGGTTGCAATGAGGTCGGGCATCAGAAGGTGGCTTGTCCAAGAGATTTAAAGATTCAAGACAGTTGCAAAGACGTTGGGAAGTTTGTTCAAGAGAAAGTGTGTTCCTTCGCTTTGGTGGTTGTTGGATCTGTCATAGACAAAACGAAAGATCAGTTCCTTATAGTTGAGTGCTATGGATCGATGCAAGATGTTCACCAAGGCCAGGAGCAGCTTCGAAAATTGTTGGGTTCATCGTTCTCGGGTGACGTGGTCCATCTTTCGTAGAAAACAATGTGTACAAGGGGCTTGTCGAAAGCCAACGCAAATATACTATTAAAAAACAAGTGATTTGATGGTGTCGTTCCGCGACGTCCAAGGTTTGTTGATGGAGAACTCCTGCCAACATGTAGGATCGCAGTTCGAATGCTTGAGGTACCCTTTCTATCGCATAGGGTGACGACGCTAAGTCCGGCAGTCAGAACCCTAGGACTGTTTTCAAAGATTCTGGCGGATGGTCGTGAGCTGGGCTCAAACCCTTTCGTCACTTTGGTAGTCTTGGAGAGCTCAAAGTTCTTGGCGATCGAGGAGACATGCTCATTGTTTATGGGTCGAGCGTCATTTCGTCCGTTGGTCCAGATGGTCCCGCCCTACCACCACCGCTTAGGGCCCCAAGTTCGGAAGCTGGAGGACCGAGATCGCTTCCAAATACCTCACCGAAGGTGTTGATCGAAGAGAAGGGTGCCAAAGTCATTGCTCTGACGATGAAATCAAAGGAAGCAGTTAAGAAAAGTGTGCTTTCTCGAGAGGATTCAAAGGAGATTTCGAATTCAAACCTCGAGCAAGGCCCTTCTTTGGAAAGAAGGTATTTTGTTTGGCACAATCCTCACAGCCGATCGCATCTCTATTTCCGCCCTTCCTTCTAGGGAATAGGTTGCTTTTCAACGTGTTAGTTTCGCTTGGGATCCTTTTTATTAGAGTGAACTTGGGCCCATTTGAAGAAAGACCCTTTCGGTTCACGAGAGCTTGATTACCCTTCTCGGGTATTCGGAATCCGGATATGGCTACGATTCTTTCAGGCCCAGGGAATTCAACCGATCAAAGTATGGAGTGTCCTTTTAGCTGATTAGGGTGTTTGGAAAACTTGAGTCACAAGGCTTCCGATCTTAGCATCCTGCCTGATTCCATATTGCTCTCGATTGCTCTAAAGAGCACGGTGCAGGCATAAGGCGGAGCTCCCGATATGGAGTTGCTTCCTTCAATCAACATTAAGGAGGTTCAAGACAAAACATATGGGTTCTCCCCTTTATCAACGCAAGCGACTCTACATCACGAAGTCGCTGCTATACAAGGTGTAGGGGTTTTAGTGTCGGGTTCAGTGGGAAAGCCCAGGAACTCGTAAAGGTGCAACCTAGCTTTCCTAGTTGGCCTACATCTCCGGCTTCTGCAGTTGAGGCATTTGAATCCATGGTTGGAAGCCATGTACCATCTACTTCCTCGGCCTCGATGAAGATGATTAGGGGTAATGGAGGGAAGATGAAGAGATACATACAAAGAAAATGGTCGTCAACTCCAAAGGTTCTAGTTCCAGTCTCAGATCACAAAGCTCGTGTCGCATCAATTGCAGATGCGATCTCCATTTTGGGGTTCTCAATGAAGGTTCTATCTTGGAACGTGAGAGGTCTGGGTGACCAAGAAAAAAGTTTGATTGGTGCTCATATTAGGGAATGGAGTTGTAACCATGTCCTTTTGCAGGAAATGAAATGTTCCTCTTGCTCTAATGTTGTGTGGTGTTCTTGAGGGGTTGGCTTCTTCTCCAAGTACAAAACAATTGACGTTGTGGGCAACACTGGTGGAGTCCTCATTGCATGGAATGCTTCCTTGTACACTCTCATTTCTGAGTTTAAAGTGAGACACGTCCTGATTGTTTTACTTGAGAATCTTCTTACGGGTTCTCAACTACTGATTTCCTATATTTAACGCCCTTGTTTGCCTTTATTGAGACTGGAGTCGTGGGCAGATCTACACGAGGCCAATACTCTTTTCCCTGGGGTTTCGTGGCTCGTAGGGGGAGACTTCAATGTGACCCTACTTCCTCCGATAGACCAAGATTGTGAGGCGGCCAGGATCTAGGTTCAACGAACTTTGTGGAACTGATAGACGATCTGCAAATGGAGGTGATAGACACCTTGGACACTAAATTTACTTGGAGGAACTCTGGCTCGCGCTCACTTGTTATAGGTTCTTGGCATCTTGTGAGATTCTGGAGGGCTTTTCCCCTCTCGGTCTCCTTTTCTAGGTCGAGATCATGGCCTCAAATTTCAGCGAAATTCAGTCGAATTTCTGTCGAATATCGATATCCAGTCGAAATCGAAATTCGACCGAAATGACCGAAATGACCGAAATATGGGAGTCCTAGTACAAAAAATGACCGAAATGATCGAAATTTCGATCGAAATTCCACCGAAATTCCATCGAAATTCTGTTTTGGTCGATACCGAAATGGTGACCGAAATCGACATTTAGGGCCTTGGTCGAGATCTAGGTCAGATCACAGCCCCTTGGTTTAGGAGTCTGGTGAAGAAGTAGCCCTGATGGGCTTCTTCAGGTTCGAATGCTCTCGGCTTCCGAATGAGAACTTCAGTGATCTCATTTGTACCCATTGGTCTTCCACTGTCTGTTTTGGTACTGCGACGACATGTTTGGTTCAAAAGCTGACATCCCTAAGGAATAAGTGTTGCATATATAATGTGAAAGTGAAACGGAATGAAAAGTTGCATTCATTATATCCCTAGAGCTCTCTTATATAGGAGAAAAGCTCTAGGGAAAATTACATAGATAGCCAATATAAATAAATAAAACACCGAGCATATAAAGAGATATAAATATCTCAACACTCCCCCTCAAATTGGAGCATAAAGATCTATCATGCTCAGCGTGGAACAACATCAGTGGAACAGTCCCTTTGCAAGTGCTTTGGTGAACATGTCAGCAATCTGATCGCCTGAAGCAACATGAGAAGTATAAACCCCTTTTGAATCAGATCACGGGTGTAGTGGTAGTCAACCTCAATATGCTATGTTCTTTCATGAAATGCAGGAGTATTTTCTATAAACAACACAACTTGATTATCACATTGTAAAAGCATAGGAAGAGGCACCTCCATCGTTAGGTCAGTCAGAACGGACTTGACGCACATCATTTTTGTGCTCCCTTGGGCCATTGCCCTATACTCTGACTCCGCGCTAGATCGGGCCACAACTGTCTGTTTCTTTCTCTTCCATGAAACCAATGAGCTGCCTACAAACACAGTGAAACCTGAAGTTGACTTTCTATCCTTAGGACACCCAACATAGTCTGCATCTGCACATCCTGACATTGTCAGGGTGGTGTCTCTCCTGAATAGAAGTCATGCACCTGGAGAAGACTTGAGATACCTCAAGATCATGTTGAATGCATCCATATGAGATTGTCTTGGTTGCTCCATAAATTGGCTAACTGCTGACCGCAAACGATATATCAGGCCTGGCAATGGTGATATACAGTAGCTTCCCTACCAGTTCTCTGTACTATCTCTTATCTACCTCTGTAGAGTCATCATCATAAAATCGTGCAATAGGATCCATTGGAGTAGTAGCAGGCCTACATCTTGTCATACCTGTCTCAGATAAGAGATCAATGACATATTTTCTATGTGTCATTACCATCCCCTGCTGGTTTCTTGCAAATTCTAGTCCAAGAAAATACCTCAGTTTACCAAAATCATTGGTCACGGACTGTTGTCCAAGAAAATCCTTGGTTTTCTGAATCCCTTCACTATCATTGGTTGTGACAATAATATCATCCACATAAACCAAAATAGCAACCATACCTTTCTGGGTCCTCTTAACAAAAAAAGAATGATTCGTAGTAGATCTGACAAAACCCTGTAGTTCGATCAACTCTGAGGGCTTCTGAAACCACGCCCTCGGACTCTGCTTAAGATCATATATGTCCTTATGAAGTTTACACACCATGCTAGACTCCCCTCAGCAGTAAACCCTGGTGGTTGTTGCATATACACTTCTTCATGCAAATCTCCATATAAGAAAGCATTCTTGACATCTAATTCGAAAAGGGGCCAGTCTTGTACCACAGCAACGGCAACAAGAATGTGTAATGTAGAGTGGCGCGCAATAGGTGAAAAGGTGTCATGATAGTCCACCCCATAGGTTTGGGTAAATCCACGAGCAACCAATAGTGCCTTGTATCTATCCACGAAACCGACTGCACAGTGTTTAATAGTAAACACCCACGTACCGCCAACGATAGAAGCACCTGGGCGAGCGGGAATGACACTCCACATACCACGAGATTGTAAAGCATTCATCTCCTCTTCCATAGCAAGACGCCAAGGGCCACTCTGTATTGCCTTCTGATAGGATCTTGGTATGAACCGATGATAAGGCAACAACAAATCTTTGAAAGTTCCCAGATAGCCACGCCAGAGAGACATGAGAGGACATGGGATGCATGGTACATGCACGCCGCTTCCTTCTTAGGGCAATAGGGACACCCAGGTCCACTGTATCCTCAGAAATGCTATCGCCTTGAACATCCTGCACGCTCAAATCACCAGTGCCATTAGTAGAACTCAAGTACTCATAACATACCTTGGGCGTGATGGATGTTGGCGGCGGCACATGAGCATGAAGTCGGCGCTGGTAAACCTGAGGAAAGAAAGTAGGTGTGGCAGGAGGTGGAGATGGCGGTGGTGGTGGTGGTGATGGTGACGGCGATGAAGTAATAGAGATAGGAGGAGGTGGCATGTAAACCTCTTCTCCACTCTCTAAGGAAACGACCTTGTCACTTGTAGGAGAGAAGTACATGATGGATTCAAAAAAGGTGGTATCTGCACTAACATGGTACCTTCGCCGAGCAGGGTCAAAGCAACGATCCCTTTCTGGGTCTTGGAATACCCAATAAACATGCACTTGACTGCTCTGGGAGAGAGCTTGTCAAGCACTGGAGACATTTGATAAACAAAGGCAACGCATCCAAAAACACGAGGTGTAAGAGAAAAAAGATCCTTCTCGGGAAATGCAATCGAGAATGGAATCTTTTCTCCCAGAATCAATGAAGGCATATGATTTACCAAATAACACGCAGTAAGGACAGCGTCTCCCCAGTAAGAGTGGGGAGTACAACTCTGAATTAGAAGAGTCCTGGTGACATCCAAGAGATGACAATGTTTCCTTTCAGCCACACCATTCTGTTGAGACGTATAAGCACAAGATGTCTGATGCACAATACCATAAGATCTAAGAAAATGAGCGGTGTATACTACAGAATTCAAGTGCATTATCAAAACGAATATACTTGACATTTGCAGAAAAGACATTCTTTATTTCTTTAATAAAGGACTGAACGACAGGACTAGCATCAGACTCGTTCTTAAGCAGAAAGACCCATGACAATCTAGAAAACGCATCAACAGCAACAAGATAAAAACGATGTCCCTGAAGATCGGGAGCACGGCTGGGACCCCAAATATCCAAATGAATCAACTCAAAAAGACCATGACTACTTTGACCCCGACAACTCTGGAATGTAGACCTATGATGCTTCCCAAGCTGGCAGGCCTCGTACTAGAATGTAGAGCGAGGAGAGATCTGAGGAAGAACATGACGTAACTTTTGCAGAGGAAGATGACCAAAACGGAAATGCCACATATACGGAGAGACAGATCCAGTGCGAAGAGAAGAAACAGCAGCATATGGAGATTGCACTAGTCTGTAAAGATCTCCTTGCTCATGGCAAGTTCCAATCACCATGCTCGTTAGAATGTCCTGAAACACAAGAGCAGAAGGGTCAAATATGGCACGACAATGCAAATCCTTGGTGATTTGACTAATAGATATAAAATTCATAGAGAATTCAGGAGCGTAAAGAGCATTCTGAAGCTGCATTTCAGGGGTTAACTGCACCTCCCCCTGACCAGTAATGGGGGAATGTGTCCCATCAGATATCACCATAGATCTATCGGACTAAGTCGAGCTATAGGTACTGAATTGGCCCCTATCACCACAGAGATGATGGGATGCTCCTAAATCCATGATCTACTCTGACAAGTCTACCCTGTAACAGCTAGTAAAAGCATATGTTGTACCTGATGTGGATGTAGTGGTTGAAGCTGAGGCTGCTACCTCTGAAGATCATGGTTGTGAGCTAGTTGACCTGGGAGACGGCATGATCTCCCTAAGCCGAGCAACTAACTCATCAAACCTCTGGTCAGATGCACCAGAAGAACTGCTGCCTTGCTTGATATGGTCTGCCACGCGTGCTGAGATAGGAAACCCATGTTTAGAATAGCTTGTTTCCTTTGAATGTCCAAGTCTGTGGCAGTAAATGCAAGGCTGACGAGGAGGTCTACTGCTCCCTCCTCTTCCACGGCCTCCTCGACCACGGAACTGCGTAGTGCTCCCCCTACCACGAGATGTTGCCATGGCTAAGGAAGTCTGAGACACGAAAGAACCACCAGAAGAAATGGAGAGTCTGCTCAGTCGCCGATATGCCTCCTCCATTGGAGGTATAGTCGCATCGGTAAGAATCTGTGCTCGAGCTGCATCATACTTAGGAATCCAATGCCGCTAAAAAAACTAATGTCATCATGGAATCCTTGTAGGCCTTGAGCTGCTCTGATGTAGCAGTCAAGGGAATGTAACCATGTAACTTCTCAAACATACCCCTTAAAGAAGTGTACAAGGTATGGAGAGGACGACCATTTTGCCTTGAAGTGAAGATGTCATGCTGAAGTTGCAGAATCTGACTCATTCTTCGGCAAAGAATATGTAAAGGCGAGAACGTCCCACAGCCTTTGTCGTAAGCAGACTCAAGATGGCATTTGCTATCTCCATGGATACTGTTCTAGAAAGCCACACTCATGCATACGCATCATCTGCCTCCCATGAGGCATTAACCCCAGTCTTGTCGACAAGCTCCTCTTGTGTGAGGATATGCTTCTTGCCATTACATTGCATTAGACTCATAAACTGCATGGCCCACAGTTCATAATTAGTTCCATCTATCTTCACAATGGATGCTGGACCTTTGAAGGCACCTAGGGATGGATATCTGTTTTGTTGTCTGACATGATGACAACAATCTCTCAAGATTGGGGTTGCAAACTTGGACAAGAAGTGTCTACAGAGACATCTAGAAAGATGGTTATGGGTGTAAACTTATACCACAACCACTCCCATGCCTTGAAAGCTCCTTTGAAAAGTTACGTTGTGATGCTCACAAGTGCACGGAGCACAGTTGCTCGGAGGCGCTCACGCGTACAGGTGTGCGCAGGTGCACATAGGCACGCAGGAGAACAGGTGCACAGTTGCGCACAAAGCATAGGCACACAGGTGCAGGGCGCGAATGCGCACAGACCCACGGGCGGAAGGCACGGGCGTGCTAGGGCTCAGGCGTGCGTGAGTGTAGAGGTGGAATATGTGGCGGCGTGAGGTCGCAAGTGCGTGTGCGAGCACAAGGAGGGCGATGCAGACCTTGCGGCGACGGTGTGTGGGCTTTTGGTGGGGACGAGGAATTAGGACACATGCTCCGGTCTAGGATCGTCGCTCTGATACCATGTGAAAGTGAAACGGAATGAAAAGTTGCATTTATTATATCCCTAGAGCTCTCTTATATAGGAGAAAAGCTCTAGGGAAAATTACATAGATAGCCAACAAAAATAAATAAACTACCGAATAACATATAAAGAGATATAAATATCTCAACATATAAGGAGAGTAGATGTGCAAGGAGAGCTACTCGAACGAAGGCAGAAAATGAGATCTTTGGACTTGTTGAAGATAGCAGAGACCTTGTAGAGGCTGAGCTTAAAGAGTGAGCAACGGCACAGAAGGTTAACAATACAGAGGATAAAAAGCAAGCTACTGAAAGAAAGCAGCGGTCGATAACAAATTGGCTTAAAGAAAGAGATGTGAATACTTCTTACTTCCACGGAGTGACTAGTGGGAGAAGATGCCACAACCTTATTCGATCCATTGAAGTGAATGGTAGAAGAGTGGAATGTTATCGGGAGATGGGTAGAGCGATTGCAAATCACTTTCATGCTTTTTCGCGTCGCTCTGAGGGAAGAGCTTGGAAGTGATCGGGGGAGGGGCGATGTTGGACATGCGAGCCCACAGCGAGCCATTATGTAATAAATGTTATTGCGAATATCATTCCCTGATATGAAATGAAGAATAAACAATTTGCATATTGGTCCCTTAGTACAATTAGGGTTATGTACCATAGCCATCTTGATGATCATACAGCTGTTGATTCAATTATTGAATCATAGAGGTTGGTGCTTGGATGAATATCTAAAGAGTTAGATTGAGGACTCATCAAGTACCGTCAAATGATTGTTAAGAGATGATCTCTAACCTGAGTAGGAGATGGAAATCCTTTCTCATTTAGGCTGATATCTAACCGACCTCTTGATGCAGGTCCTTTACATAGGAATAGAGATTCGGAGGTGTTAGATAAGTTAGGTCAAAGAGTTGACTTAACGAGATCGAGATAACCAAAGTCCTATGTTGTATGTTGTCATGATATAGGCACGTATCCTCTGACCGGAGACAGATGTGTTGCTATATGTCTGAGTATGTACATTTGGCAAACCAATAGGTTGATGACCTAATCAAGGTCTATATACCGGCGCGTTGGTGTGCATATAAGGGCATATGAGTAATACGATCTCTCAAAGGGATCATACAGGTTCATTACTGAACCGGAAGACATGAGCTCACTCATGAGATATTGGAGAAAAAACCAAATTTCGTGCACGATCGTCTCGCTTTGGAAGCTTGACTGAATTTGTAGGTTTGATATATACTTTTGGAAAGTATATGATCAACACCTGGGTATGATATATGCTTTTGGAAAGCATATGATCGATACCGACACCCAATGATCAAATGAGAAACTTAATGATAAAACCTCTGAAGTAGACAGTGTAAAATTGATCTTATACTTCGGGTTTATTCCGAGTCTTCCAGTATACAGGATGTACAGGTATGGGGAATACCTAAGGGTGATGTGATCATAAACGGTTGTATAACCATGACGCTTCCATTCCTAGGGAGTGATGAAACGGGTCTGGATTTTAGTGACTCCTCTCAGCAGAGAAGTAATCTGATCTTAGTCCAAATGTTGGACATTGATCTGAATGTGATTCAGATTCAATGAGAAGATTAGATTTGTGGTCTTGATTTAATCAAGCATCTATGGGAGGCCCGAGATCTGGATTTGAGATGTGATCTCAATATCCAAGTCACTATACGTGGAACAATACAATCGCCCTGTCCTTATCTCCAAGTATCTGCGGAGAAAGTGCATTATCCTCGAAAGAATTCAGGATAATTTCATTGTTGATATAAGTATCCGAGCATTGAGAAAATGGATAATTAAATGTGATTTAATTATCATGATTAATATGAATTTGATTCATATTATATGGAGAGTTATCTTAGATAATTAAATGTGATTTAATTATCAAAAGATGTGAATGATGTGAATGTGATTCATATCATTTGGAAACATGAGAATAGAGATTCAAGATGATTAAATGTGATTTAATTATCATGGATATGAATAATGTGGATAGTACTATCCATATTAATCATATATATTATAAATGTGATTTATAATATATAAGAGAGCTATTTGTAATTTACATTTGTTAATTAAATGTCAATGTGAATTGGATTCACATTGAACATTAAATTGAAAATGTAATTCACATTTTATTTTGGGTTGTGAATGTGATTTACAATTTTCCAATGGAAAGATTGCAATATTCACAAAATATTTATGAATTAATTTTGTTGAATAATTTACAACAAGTGTTGTTGTAAATCTTGGAGATTTCCATGGAATAATGTAATCTCATGAGATTACATGAGGTTGCCACCAAATCCCATATTATGGAAGGAGGCAATCTTCATTCCAATAATCTCCATGATTGCTTGATTTAATTTGGGATTGATTTATATTGATTTATCAATATAGATTTAATCTAAATTAAATTAATTGTTGTTGGTTTTTACCAACACAAATCTTAGCCATTAAAAGAAACACATATCAATGAGAGCCATTGGATTTGTGTTGCCCAGGGATTGAAATCCATGGATCCCAAAATATTATAAAAGGAGAAGCACCCCTTTGCTCTTCTTTACACACAATGAGAACATAAGTCTCTCTCTCTCTTTTTCTCTCTACACGTCAGCCCTCTCTTTTCTTCTCTCATGGCCGTCCACCATGGATGCCCTAGAGAAGTTCTCTATCGTTGCATCATCGTCGTTATGATGCCCGATCGTTTGCTCGTGGATCTCCGTCTCCTTCAGTGTGCCTCGCTCGTGAAGAAGACGTCGGATCTCGTGTGTCGAGATCAGGAGATCCGTCGCTTGGATCATCAACATGGATTGCGAGAAGCACGCGATTCATCCCCGCACTCGCAAGCGTCTCCTCCGTCGGATCGGACTTGAGACAGGAGGTCTCTTCATTTAGAGACTCAATCGCAACCACGCTTCAAGAGGTAATCCTATTACTTGTTTGTAGTTTAGACGAAACGATCCGAGAAGTGTTCTTGGATCATGTGGTTTCGTCACATGAAAAAAAAATAATTTCTGTTGCATAGAACAACTAGTGCGACTAGTCGTTCTTTGTCGTATTCGATACGATGCTCACGCTTCCGTGATGCACTTGAGGATTATCCCATATCCTTCAGGTGACACGGCTTTCCGACCAATATGCAAACAATCTAGTACTTTGCTTGACAATGGAGGAGGTGAAAGTTACAATTTGGAGTCTCAATGTGGATGACACATCTGGAGCTGATGGTTTATGTTTTCTTCTTCAAAGAATTTGGGTCTCTAGTAGGGGGCGAAGTAGTAAAGGTCATAGAGGAGTTTGCCAGAGGTAACATGGGGTTTGAGAGATTAAACAAGGCCCTTGTTTTTCTTATCAAAGACAAAGAAGGAGGTGTCTGAAAGGGTGGAGGACTATCGCCCTATCTCTTTGTCGGATGCTTAGCATCTGGTGATTGCGAAGGTGCTAGCGAACAGACTGAACAAGGTAACGGATTACATTATCTCGCATTAGTTGGCGTTTGTATCTGGTAAACAGATTTATGATAGCCTGGCTATGGCCGCGGAAATCATTGATGAATGGAAGAGAAGGTGTATGAAAGGCATCCTGTGGATAATGGACTTTGGGCGATGTAGAATGGAAGTCTAGGACACATTGATGGCCCATCCGAAGGTAGGGATCACTAGGTTTGGAAAGGCAAGTTGTTTTTTGTGAAAAGGGCTTATATAGCATTAGATAGACCCTCTCCTCTAGTAGCAGACTCTTTGATTTGTGATTGAAATTTTATTTGGAGCCTAAAGCTTCCAAACAGAATCAATGTCTTCCTTTGGTTAATAAAACGTTGACGCATCATGACAAGGGATCGATCAGATTTGTGTTCCCTTTGTGATGTGGAGATTGAGAAGATGGAATATCTCTTTTTCAATTGTGGTACATCCTCACCCGTTAGGCATGAACTGGGTATAGATTGGGTGAATTTGCATAGTGTAGAGATTTTCTGAGATTCTTTACTTGGCATAACATAGACCCAGAGTTGAAGTCATCTTCCTACTGACAGTCGTTTGGCCTTTATGGCATGCTAGAAATGGTGTGATTTTTAGCGGTCGGTATTTTTATGTTGCTAATGTAATTTCACATGCCAGGACTCTCCTCAAGTCGTGGCTTCTGAGGTCTTTCTGAACCCTTCTTATTAATATATTTAGGGTGGATACCATAGCAGGTTCCCCCTTTTTGACTCAAAAAAAAACTATTACAAACTACAAAATAGCAAAGAAGGAAGCAAAGAAGGTTGTAAGTGAAGCTAAGTGAAAAGCATATGAGGTTTTGTACAAAAATCTCGACTCTAAGGAGGGCAAGAAGGATATATTCAGATTGACCAAAGCAAGAGAAAGAAAGACCGAAGACTTTTCTCAAGTGAGATGCATTAAGGATGAAGAAGGGCATGTGCTTGTTACTCAGAAGGATATAGAGATTAGATGGAAGCCGTATTTCCATAAGCTTTTCATTGGGGAAGGAATTAGAGAGATCACTTGGGAGATCTAGCTAGTAGTGAAAGTTTACTTGAATCATGCAAGCTATAAACGAACACAAATGAAGGAAGTAGAGGAGGATTTGAATGTTATGAAACATGGGAAAGGTGTAGGACCTGATGGCATTCATATATAAGTATGGAGAGTTCTAAGTGAGC
Source organism: Ottelia alismoides (assembly GCA_037367405.1). Taxonomy (NCBI): domain Eukaryota; kingdom Viridiplantae; phylum Streptophyta; class Magnoliopsida; order Alismatales; family Hydrocharitaceae; genus Ottelia; species Ottelia alismoides. The sequence continues at coordinate 1,303,418 of JAZKJV010009277.1, forward strand.
GTGGATTGACTTGGCTTATAAATTTACTCAATGTTATCTGGCGAAGCAAGAAAATGCATGAAGAATGGAGGAGAAGCAATATGATGCATCTTTATAAGAACAAAGGAGACATTCAAAATTATTCAAATTACATATGTATCAAGCTAATGAATCATAATATGAAAATTTGGGAATGTGTGATCAAAAGAAGGTTGAGGCAAGTTTCCAAATAAAAAGAAAACCAATTCGAATTCATGTCAGGTCGCTCAACTATTGAAGTCATCCACTTATTGAAGAAAACAATGGAAATTTATAAAGCTAAAAAAACCTCCATAAGATTTTTATTGACTTGGAGAAGGCTTATGATTATGTCCCACGGGAGATATTGTGGAGAGTTTTGGAGAAGAGACAAGCACATGTTCTATACATTAACTTCATAAAGGATATGTATGATAGGGCTTCATCTTTTGTAAGGATCCGATCTGGGAAGAGTGGCTATTTTGATATCAGCATTGGTCTGTATCAAGGTTCAACTTTGAGTCTATTCCTTTTTACTTTAACTAGGGACGAGTTGACTAGTCACATTCAGGATGAGATACCTTGGTGTATGTTATTCGTTGATAATATTGTGTTGATTGATGAGACTATAGATGGAGTAAATGAGAAACTTGAGGTCTGAAGACATGCATTAGAGACTAAAGGATTTCGTATAAGTAGGGATAAGACTGAATATATAGAGTGCACTTTTGATTGAAGCAATGGTGAAGGAATCGAAGTGAAGATTGGTGATGGTAACATTCAGAAGAATGATTCTTTTATATACTTGAGATCTATTTTGTAACATGATGGGGAAATTGATGGATATGTTACTCATAGAATAAATACAGGTTGGTTAAAGTGGAGAGGAGCCTTTACCATTCTATGTGATAAGAAAATTCCTTTGAAAATCAAAAGAAAGCTTTACAAAGCAATTGTGAGACTTGTTATGCTCTATGAATCTGAATGTTGGCATGCGAACCATAGACACGTGCAGAGAATGGCGGCAACAGAAGAGAAAAGGCTAAGGTGGATGTGTGGACATACACATAATGATTGGATTCGAAATGATGCAATCAGAAGGAAAGTTGGTGTAGCTCTGATCGAGGATAGAATGAGAGAAATCCACTTAAGGTGGTTTGGTCATTTGCAAAAGAGGTCGGTTGATGCATTAGTTAGGAGATGCAAGTTTTGGGATATTGAGTCGGTTAAGAGAGGGTAAGGAAGGCATAAGAAGTGTTGGAATGAGACTGTCCGAAGGGATCTTAGTTTTTTTATCTAAGCCTGAGAATGATCCAAGATAGATCTGAATGGAGGCAAAGAATCCATGTAGCCGACCCTACTTAATGTGGGAAAGGCTTTTTGTTGTTGTTGTATTCTGATTTGAGGTACCCCAAATGAATCTCCTTATGAATACCCTTAAACAATAGCCAATTACAGCTGGTAAGAGTGGGGAAAACATGCATGATAGAAGAGTTGTTGAAAGGACCGCCCTAATGAACACAGGGTGCCTACCCTGTGAAAGGCATGAAGCCTTCCTCTCGGAAAGCTTCCACTCCAACTTTTCGATAACCAGAAACAAGTCCGTTAAACAGAGCAGGCCGCAACATAGCGATGACCCCAAGTACTAAATCAGGAGCGAACCACGAGCAGTACCTATTGATCACCCATGACTCTAAGGTGGGTTGGACCTTGAATTGTAGATTTTGCAAAGGTCGTTGGGGAGTTGCAGTTGGAGGTGCTTGTTGCGACTAATACCCACTTCATATGGAGGAGTTCGGGTTCTTACTCTAGAGTAGATCGGTTCTTGGGTTCTTTTAAACTCGTGGAGGCTTTTCCTTTGGCCTTGGTCTTGTCTCATATGCAGTCACATTGGATTATACACCCCTTGTCTGGGACTTTGGTGAGGTTGCACCTTGCTCATTTTTTGGATTCAAAAGGTCATGACTCCTGGATGTTGGATACAGATATAGAACAATGGAGATCTATGGAATGCACAAAATGCACAGGTCTAGCTACAGTTTACGTATTTCACATATTACAGGCTTTGCAAAAATAGTCGGGTGAATATGAGAGGGAGTTGTTGGAGCATCGTAATTCTCGTAATAGCATGACATATGTTGGAGTAAGCAGTCTAGAAGACTATACAGATTTACCTGTTGAGGAGAATGAAGAGACATTCGATTTTCATAGCAATATTCATGCGGAGGACAAGATGAAGACGATGGAGTAGAGGCAGAGATCTAAACAGAAATGGATCAAAGAAAGGAGGTATCAACATAAGATTTTTTATACAGTCGCTAGTGATGAATCTCCATTTCATCACCTTTATTCTACCATTTTGGCCTTAAAAACCCTAGCTAATACATGTAAATAGCATTAATTTGTACAAAATAGCATTCATGATTTGTTGTATTTACTATATATAAAACATGGTTTTTAATGACAAAATTATAGAATAAAGAGAAGAAAAGAAAAAGAATAAAATATCAAAGATATTTTATGACCCTAAACCCTGAGACCAAGTCAAGAATTGAGTTGGTCGACAAGGAATAAAGTAAGGGGGAGATAAGAGCCAAAAACACAATAAAACCCAATTCTTTTATTTCATTATTTATTCATTTTTTACACCTATTTTATTCTTTATTATTTATTCATCAAATAAAGAAACTTTGTACATAAAAGTTGTAGATAATAATGTAAATAAAAATACAAAATTGAGTTTATACAAAAATAATACACATTGTTCATTTTAGACACAAAATAAAAAGCCAAAATCCCAACTTCACAGACACATATTTTTCAAATAAAAACTCAAAACATATCAAAATCACCTCTAATTGTGTATAACTTTTCACAAGCTATTTAATGGAGGTGGTTTGATATTTTTTGGAATTACTGTGTGAAAGTTAGGTTTTTGACCCTCATTGTACATTTTACCCGATTAAAATATTCAATTTATTCATTATTTATTATTTTTACAAATTCATATTTTTATAATTTTGTAACTATTAGTTATAATATATGTGCATATTAAAACTAGAATAAAGCCAAAAAGAAAATGTAAAATAAAATAAGTCTATGTGAAAACATAGGAAAAATACCCATAGTTGTACATGTACATAAATAAAAAGGGACCCTATTCTTTTATTCTTTATTCACTTATATTTTTATAATATTGAAAATATCATGAATATTATACTAAAAATACAAAGATAAAATAAAACAAAAGAAAATACATTAAAATAAAAAGGTGTATATAATACATAGGTAAAATACCTATAAATATACCTATAAACTATACATACCTATTTATTTAAGTGTACAAATAATATCATAAAAATATAACAAAAATATATTTATACTCATAAAAATAGGTTATAAATATATAAAATAAAAGAATAAAATAATAAAATAAAATATACAAAATAAAAAAAATATACAAAACATAGAAGAATATACCTATAAATACACTATTAAAAATAAACTATTAATAAACAAAGTCAAAAAAATAAATAAAAATCATAATAAAATACTACATAAAATAATAAACATTTTTTATTTTATAATTGAAAAATAATAAAATCATTTATTATTTTTAAATAACTATTCCTTAATAAAATTGTTGTTTTGTCCTGTAGCGTGGATGGCTAGACCAATGGGGTCGCGTCCTCTGTTGACCCCCGATCAACTCTCCCCCCAGTTCTGCAACCCGTCAAATCTGTATTTTCCCGTGATTTCCTCCCTTTTTCCCGGCCATTCCGTCTGCCTATCGACGGCGATCCCTTCACGTAAATTACTCTGAGGTCTTTCATGATTCACGCCAGCCACCTTGATCCCCTGTACATACGCCTGATGCCTTGCTTTCATCCGGTCAAATAAGGGTGCATGTATGTGTATAAATAAAAATCCTCCGTCCTCATTGCAATTTTGGTTAGCTTCTGAGCCCTATTACCCTGCCTCCGGCCTAGCGTGAGCCCTTGTAACAGGAGGGAGCCCCTGGAGGGTCCGAGCGGGTGGAAGGAGGAGGATGTTGCACCCAGGCCGTTGTCGCCGGCGACCTCTGCTCCCTGGCCAAAAGTGAGGTACGAGCTGCATTCTTTCCATTCCTTTAGCGTAGAGTTAGTGTTAGGTTTAATTTGATGTTTTTAATTTCGTGTTTTAGTGAGTTAATTAGCCTAGGTAGCCTCGCCGGATCTCTAGAGCTCCGGTCGTGTTCCACCATTCAAAACCCTGTTCCACAACCACCTAACCGCCTCTATTCCTTCCCCTCTCGCTTCTCGACCTCGCCTCACTCTCATCAACCCAGATCTCCCTGAGATCTGGCGATTCGTGTTCCTTCTACCACCCTCGCCGAAGCACGTCACCAATCATCCACCTCCGACCTTTTTCCACGTCTAACCGGGTCGAAGCATTTTGCCCTCGACCTGGGAGTTCATTTTGCAGGTCTCGCGCGCAAAAGAGTCCTTATGGGCTAAAGATCGGACCTGGAGTTTGACTCCCAGGTGCTCGGACGTTCTCGAGCTCCAGAGCCCTTCTCAGCGGGCTCCGGACCATCTAAAGGCACCTTGGAGCTTCGAGGGAGCAGCAGGAGTGCAACACCACCGTTGGCGGAGAGCATAGACACCGGAGCAGTGCGCAGCAGTGAATCAAAACTCGCCACTCGCGAGTTCATCTCCCGTTCATCCAACAAGGTCCTCCGTCGTTCGATCAAGAGTTGCCCCCAGACGTAGCAGCTACCGTAGGATCAAGTAATCCCCGGCCATTCGATCTTCCTCGCATGTTCTAATCTAGGTCGTTGGGAGCGAAGCGGTACTGGACGCTAGGATGGCACCATGTGTCAAGTGAATCTAGCCTTGCCGTCCAATCAGCGCCTTATGGGGTAAATTTCATATTATATCCCGTAGTTTTGTATATTTATTATTAAATTCTGTAAATAAAATATAGTGTTATCAATAAATGGACATTTTGCAAATAGGCTCATGTACTTTATGTATTTACAATTTGGTCCTTCCCAAGCGTGTCACGTGCAGTCCCACGTGAGAGGGAGTTTTGCATATTAGCCTTGGCGAATTTTGTAATTGTAAATTAGTATAATAAAATTGAATAAATGTTGTTATATTCAGGCATTTTTGCACCGAGCCCCCTGTCTTTTATTTTACTCGCAAAAATACCCCTGCCAGGACACTTAATTTTGTGCATTTTCTCTAATTTTTATAAATAGCTAATGTACTCCAAAAAATGTGCAAAAATAGGATTAGATGCTTCATGCCATATTTATTCATGCTCATATTTTATTTCGTATTTTTTGCATTTAATCCATTTATTAAAAATAAAATGGAACCTATTTATTCCCTGTTTAACTTAGAAAATACCAAAAAATATCAAAATGTCTTTAAAAATTCCAAAAAAAAATTATATATTATCCTATTTTAATTACAAACCAAAAATCACTAAAAATGGAAAAATAAAAACCTAAAAATCAAAAAACATGAAAATCTTTTATAAAAATCTAAAAAATCTTTTAAAAATCTAAAAATATATTTCTTTCTATTTTATAATTTTCTTTATATAAATATTTATATATTAAAATTGATTTGGATAATTTTGGAATCTATTTACTATTTTTAAAATTCAAATCAATTTCAGGTATTTAATTAATCTCTTATTTGGGATATTTGACTTTAAAAATACATAAAAAAATAGCAAAAAATTCTGGAAAATTACCCAAACATTAGAAAAATATTAAAAACCCAAAAACAATTAATTATTTGTATTTTATCTATATTTATTAGTATTTATAAATATGCTACTATATATTGTGTATATAAAACTTTATATATGCTATATTGTTTATATAAAAGAAAAGGTAATATAAAAATATGAAAAAAATATAAAAAAAATATAAAAAACAAAAAAATTAAAAATCAAATACAAAAATATAAAACAAAAAAATAAAAATTAAAAAATATGAAATTAAAAACCCATAAAAACAATGACATGGACCAGAGATAAAGACAATTTTGAGCATAATTTTTGTCTCCTCTTGTTTGCTCCCTGTGTTCGACCTCTACACATACTTGCGTTGGACATGCGAGCCCACAGCGAGCCATTATGCAATAAATGTTATTGTGAATATCATTCCTTGATCTGAAATGAAGAATAGATAATTTGCATATTAGGTCCTTTAGTACAATTAGGGTTATGTACTATGGCCATCTTGATGATCGTACAGTTGTTGGTTCAATTATTGAATCATAGAGGATGGTGCTATGATGAATATCTAAAGAGTTAGATTGAGGACTCATCAGGCATCGTCAAATGATTATTAAGAGATGATCTCCAGCCTGAGAAGGAGATGGCAATTCTTTCTTTAAAGGATGATATCTAACCGACGTCTTGATGCAGGTCCTCTGCATAGGAATAGAGATTCGGAGGTGTTAGATAAGTTAGGTCAAAGAGTTGACTTAACGATATCGAGATAACTAAAGTCCTATGCTGTATGCTGTCATAATATAGGTACACATCCTCTGACCGGAGACAGATGTGTTACTATATGTCTAAGCATGTATATTTGGCAGACCAATAGGTTGATGACCTAATCAAGGTCTATACACCGACGCGCTGGTGTGCATACAAGGGCATGAGTAATACGATCTCTCAAAGGGATCATACAAGTTCAGTTACTGAACCGGAAGACATGAGCCCACTCATGAGATATTGGGGAGAATCAAATTCCGTGCACGGTCGTCTCGTTTTGGAAGCTTGACTGAATTTGTAGGTTTGATATATACTTTTGGAAAGTATATGATCAACACCTGGATATGATATATGCTTTTGGAAAGTATATGATCGATACCAACTCCCAATAGTCAAATGAGAAACTTGATGATAAATCCTTGAAGTAGACAGTGTAAAATTGATCTTATACTTCGGGATTATTCTGGGTCTTCCAGTATGCAGGATGTACAGGTATTGGGAATACCTGAGGGTGATGTGATCATAAACGATTGTATAACCATGACGCTTCCATTCGTAGGGAGTGATGAAACGGATATGGATTTTAGTGACTCCTCTCAGTAGAGAAGTGATCTGATCTTGGTCCAAATGTTGGACATTGATCTGAATGTGATTCAGATGCAATGAAAAGATCAGATTTACGACCTAGATTTAATAAAGCATCTATGGGAGGCCCGAGATCTGGATTTGAGATGTAATCTCAATATCCAAGTCACTATACATGGAACAATACAATCGCCCTATGTTTATCTCCAAGTATCCGCGGAGAAAGCGCATTATCCTTGAAAGAGTTCGGGAAAATTTCATTGTTGATATATGTATCCAAGCATTGACAAAATGGATAATGAAATGTGATTTAATAATCATGAATAATATGAATTTGTTTCATATTATAAGGAGAGTTGCCTTAGATAATTAAATATGATTTAATTATCAAAAATGTAAATAATATGAATTTGATTCACATTTTTTTGGCACATGAGAATAGAAATCCAAGATGATTAAATGTGATTTAATTATCATGAATATGAATAATGTGGATAGCACTATCCATATTAATCATATATATTATAAATGTGATTTATAATATAGAAGAGAGAGCAATTTGTGATTTACATTTGTTAATTAAATGTCGATGTGAATTGGATTCACATTAGACAATTAATTGAAAATGTCATTCACTTTTTATTTTGGGTTCTGAATGTGATTCACAATTTTCCAATGGCAAGATTGCAATATTCACAAAATAATTATGAATTATTTTTGTTGAATAATTTACAACAAGTGTTGTTGTAAATCCTGAAGATTTCCATGGAATAATGTAATCTCATGAGATATCATGAGATTACATGAAATTGCCACCAAATCCCATATTATGGAAGGAGGCAATCTTCATTCCATAATATCCATGCTTGATTGATTTAATTTGGGATTAAATCATATTGATTAATCAATATACATTTAATCTAAATTAAATTAATTGTTGTTGGTTTTTACCAACACAAATCTTAGCCATTAAAAGAAACACAAATCAATGAGAGCCATTGGATTTGTGTTGCTCGTGGATTGAGATCCATGGATCCCAAAATATTATAAATAGAAGGGTACCCCTTGCGCTTCATATGCTAATGAGAACATAAGTCTCTCTCTCTTTCTCTCTACACGCTCTCTCTCTCTCTCTCATATGGTCGTCCACCATGGAAGCCCTAGAGAGAGTCTCCATCGCTGCAACGTCGTCGTTATATTGCCGGATCATTTGCTTGTGGATCTTTGTCTCCTTCGGTGCGCCTTGCTCGTGAAGAAGACATCGGATCTCGTATATCGAGATCAGGAGATTCACCGCTTGGATCATCAACATGGATTGCGAGGAGCACGTGTTTCATCAACACGCTCGCAAACGTCTCCTCCGACGGATCGGACTTGAGACAGGAGGTCTCTTCGTTTAGAGACTCGATCGCAACCACGCTTCAGGAGGTAACCCTAATACTTGTTTGTGGTTTAGATGGAATGATCCGAGAAGTGTTCTTGGATCATGTGGTTTCATCGCATGAAAATTTTTTAATTTCGCTGCCTCGAGCAACTAGTGCTAGTGGATCCTCATGCTTCTGTGATGCGCTTAAGGATCTTACCATATCCTTCAAGTGGTATCAGAGCCTTAGGTCAGAGGTTTTGGATACGATCCATAAACCTAGGACGACTTGGGTTCGTTAGGGTTTGCGAAATTTTTATCGCATTTCATTTTCGCATCTCTGTTTTGTGATTATTTTCGGCCCTATTTAAATTGTTTAAACACGAAAATAAAACTTGGATTTTGTTCCCCATTAAATAAGGAAACCGTAAGATCTGAGTTTACGTGATTTCGAATCCGTTTGCTCAAGTTATGATCAAATTAGTGAACATGTATCCACTGTTTCGGGGACTGCGAATCTTAACGCAATTAAGGAGTTAATTGCGGATTTGAAATGCTTAGAAATGCGTGCAAATCACTTAGGTTCTGTTGTAAATCAAATTAGCAAACTTTAGAAACTTACTTTTATTAATTTGGATTTAAATTGATTGAGATATGTTAATTTTAGTGAGGGTCACTGCTGGAAATTACTTTCCTAATCAAGAACCTTGTGATTGTCATTTAATTAATTAGTGAAATTAAATGGTTTAATTTCCTGGAATAATTATAGATAAATATTTGTGAAATATTTGATGATAATTATTTCCTTAAATGGCATTGTCTTAACCAATAATTGATTAGATATGGTCTACATCACAATTGGTTACACAATCCACTTTCCAACAAACATGTTGCTTGAATAGGATTTGGGATTTATTTAGCAAATCTCATTATAATGTTAATCAAAAATGTTTTGATTATTATTATATATGGTATAACTTCGGTTGAAGAACCGATGATCATCTCAAGTACAAAGTAATCTATTTTGCATTATTCTTTCCCGAAGCGGATATGGTGTCTAGTCGGGGAGCGTTGAGATAGCAGGTTGCACCGTGTATGGTCTGTCCCACTCCCGTCGGTACTGGCCATGACAGTAGGTAGGGTTGGTATAATGCTTAAGAAATCATGATGTATTTCTAATTATTAAAATTCGAAATAATATGTATTTGAGATCATATCATAATTCAAGTAACAATAAAGAATGTTTGTTGGATATTAATTGGATCATTAATTTAATATGATAAGATTGATTAGAATCTAATTAAAATTAAGACACTCTATTATGAATAGATGTGTTATTTCTTTTGGAGGAATTAATTATGTGAATATGATTCACAATAATTAATTAGAATTTGAACAAGATATGGAGGATCACATAAGTGACATCCATGGTCCCCCGTCAAGGCGGAGGGTTCCGTCGCTAGGGATTGTATGTAGGAGACGCTTGTCCGAAGTGACAGCTCCTGTATGCAAGCGCATCTGAATCGAGCTCTTCGCTTCTCGAAAGAGTAAGGACGTATGCGTAGTGACCCCAATATCGGGTCCTCATATTATTGGGGTGATATTGGATTGCGCATAGCGAGTTGTATTCCTGTTGACGGTTGGTTCAATTAATGACGGGTCAACATCAACTTAGGCGTGGTGGGCTCGGGAGTTAAAGACCGAATTGGGAGATGCAAGTTGGACTTGCAAGGCAGAACGTGTTCCCGCTTCTTGTTATCAGAGTTACAGGTTCTCATATTATTGGGATGTGACAAAGATAAGGAAGAAGATTCCAGATCCTGCTTGAGATATATTGGTAAGTATATCTCTTACATTGAAAGTGATTAAGGGAATGAACTTTCATTATTGACAAGGCAAGACAACTTTGATATAAAAATTCCTAAATCAAAGTAAAATATGTACATTTAATATATACACTTGTGCAAATTTCTTATTTCAGATAATCCTTCATTAAACCCACTCAATGTTATACTCAATAATAACCAGTATAATATCATGGATTGGATCCATGATCAAGATGTTGTACTTGCAGTTGAACACATAATATATATGGTTGCAATGTGCAGGTTTCCTCATAATAATGAGGAATGACAATTAAATAGACAATAGGACTACAACCCTAGGGTTTGTATGTCTCTATGATCTTGATCTCATTAAATGTACTTTGGAAGTGACATGTCGATGATGATCGCAATTGTCAATTAATCCTTATAAAAATCTAAGAAGATGTTCTGGCATACATATGTGCTCTCGACATTTAATCATAAATGACATGGTTCACTACATCATGTAGAATGGTAGCTCTATAAGAGATGATGTATTCAAAATGTTTGAATACCTACCTGAACCAAATTCTTTAAGAGTTAAGATGTATGTAGATATGATGAGTGTCATCATTCTACTATCTATACTCTAGTGATTCATGAAGCTTCATAATATTCATATTGTACGAATTTAATGAAGCATGTATAAATGTTGAAATACTCTTATATTGAATTTTTTTTGATTTCAACATAAGAGATCCTTTGACTTGAGCAATGGTTGTTTATAGATAAAGGGAGCACAGTGGAAGCGTGGGTCTGACCCATGTGAGAATGAAAGTCAAAGACTTGACTGTACTTCTGTGACTTCCATATGAAATCTAAAGAGTTGGATAAATGACAATACTGCAATAAGCTGATGTGTTGATAGTATGACTATCAAATCTATCTAGAATCCTTTGAGAAGGACTCGGATAGTGCATCGGAATAATCTACATAAAATCATTGAAATTGACTTTCTTATTTGATAAGATAAAGCCTAATAATTGTATCTCAATCTTCTAATGACACTTGCAATTGGTTGCATATGTATTAGAAGATCGGAAATTTGATCTTAAGGTTTAATTGCCATCCATGTTAGAATTGATGCAATTGTTGCAACAATTTCCATTGGAATTGACTTTCTTATTTGATAAGATAAATCCTAATAATTGTATCTCAATCTTCTAATGACACTTGCAATTGGTTGCATATGTATTAGAAGATCGGAAATTTGATCTTAAGGTTTAATTGCCATCCATGTTAGAATTGATGCAATTGTTGCAACAATTTCCATTGGATCAATAGACTTCATATTTTCAGTGGGAGCCCTTAGTCTTAGAGAATGTCTCTATGACCTAGATGTTAGAATGCACTCGTAGTTTATTTCTAAATGTTGGAAATAACATGAATTCTGGAATAAACCTATCATAGAGAATTATGATGGATATATTTCAAATAGTAATCTAACATCTAGTGGGCTCTACTAAATTAAAAAATTAATGAATGGTTCATTAAGATTTCTAATACTGAAAATTAAACCTTTAAAGATCAATAGGAGGATGAAGATCATTTGACAATGATCTGGCATCAAGCTTTGGACATATGTCTATTGATGAGATCAATAGACTAGTAAGAGATGGAATTTTAGATTGTCTGAAGTTTCATATCTTACATACTTATGAATATTAAGTAGAAAATGTCCAATGCACCATTCTCTGAGAATGGTGTAAGATGTCAAGGTATTCAAGATCTCATACATATTGATGTATGTGAATCATCTATATCAGACTAAACATTATGGATATGTGATATCTATTGATGATTATTTGTGATATGAGATTTCTTCTCCACTTAGAAACCTTTGAAATGTTCATAGATTTCACAATATTGGTTTAGAACCAAAGTTTGAAGGAAGACTAAATGAATTTGATCTAATCTAGGTAGTCAATACCTATTAGATGAATTCATAGACTACCTTATAGAGATATGAATATCATTTCTATCTCACTCCTCTTAATAAACCTAAACTCAATAAGAGTTGTAGGGAGATACAATTGGATCATGTATGATATGATATGATCAATGATGAATATTACCATAATTATCTATTAGTTTCCAAGGTATATATGTAGTAGAGACTACAATATATATCCTTAATAAGGTTCCATGCAAGTAAGCTGGAATCTGGTACTGGAGAGTGCTACTTCATTAAGAAAATAAAGGATGGTATTGGATACCTACTTTATGACCTTGAGATTCTTAAAAGATCTCATCTCTGATAATGTGATTCTTAGAGGATGGCTCTCTTGAGAATCAAGATGAAAATGAAGTAAAGGAACTCATTTAATCTTGAAAAGATAATGAGGCTCCTGAAATCGGAAACTAAAAGAATAATTGAAAATGAAACACTAATACTTCTTTAAATAAGTTTGAGGATGTATTCCATATGTCAGTTAAGTCTGACGATGATCGGACTTCATGTGATGAAGCTCCTGAGGATCATGACATGGAAAGATGGATGTTAGCAATAAAAGTTTAAAGTAGACTTCATATATAAGTGTTGTATATGGACCCTCGAGGATCCACCTATAAGGGTTAGACCCATTAAGGTGTAAATGGATCTTCAATAGAAAGAGGAAACCTGATGAGAAGGTAGAGACCTTCAAAGCACGGTTCGTTGCCATGAGCTTGCGATGAGACTTGCTCTTCAGTGATCATGCTTGAACCCATCAGAATATTGCTAACTATAGCCATGCAACTTGGCTATGACATCTTCATGATGTGGGTCAAGATTGCATTCCTCTATTTTTTTTTTTTTGACGCTCAAGATTGCATTCCTCTATGAATACCTCTTTGAGGATATTCACATGAAGTAGCCCCAAGGCTTCATGGTTGAGGAAAGCAAGGTATGCAAGCTAAGGAACTCCATATATGGACTCAAATAACCTTCTTATAGTTAGAACATAAGATTTGATGAAATTATAAATGTTATGATTTCAGATAGAATCTTGATGAACCGTGTGAAGCTTAGTGGGAGTGTCATTGTGTTCATCGTGCTTAATGTAGATAATATCCTAATCATTTGGAATGATATAAGGATGATGATAATAAGTGTTTTATAATCTGGTTGTTCCATATCTTGAGATATGATATCAAGGATACCTCTTAGATCTTAGTTCTGAAAGTGTTCAGAAGCAAAGAGAAGAGGATATTGAGACTGTCACATTTGTAGTACACCTTGGACATGTTCCATTCTTAGAAAATTCCAAGAGGGCTTCATTCCCTTAAGATATGGTACTGACCTATCTAAAGGGATAGCACCTCAAAGAGTTGAGGAAGTGAATGCTAAAACTGGTTGCCCTTTGTGCATCAGTTACGAGAAGCTGAAAGTATTCTAGATGTGTACAAAAGCCAGATGTCTGCCATGCAGTGGGAGTAGTAAACTTTTACTAACCCTACTATGGAGATTGAACACTTGATTGCAGTTATAACGATATCTTCAAAGATGACAAGACTTTAGAGATAGTGATCTCCAAATCTTATCTTCAAGAGCTTAAGACTTTATAAATAGTGATCTAAAAGGTCTTAACTGCAGATACCTTAGGGGATAGAGATCTCCAGGAATAAGGGTATTCAGATAAGGATTATGTTCATACTGGTTATAACGATTATTAAGCTGTAGTGTCAAGGACACTATAACTGACAAGATTGAGTATTGGTTGCATAAGATGCAACATTCGCATTGAATGCCAACACTGTTACCGGGGGATATGCAAGTGCCGTAAAAGGACTTGGCATAGTCTCTCGGGAACAGAGTGACTGATCAGCTTACCTAGCTATTTTTCTAAATAGCCTATGATTGTCACATGAGTGTGGGTTTAAATGATTAGCCCATTAATGGCTCTTTGGGCTAGTGGGAGATTGTTGGACATGCGAGCCCATGGCGAGCCATTATGCAATAATTGTTATTGCGAATATCATTCCCTGATCTGAAATGAAGAATAGATAATTTGCATATTAGGTCCCTTAGTACAATTAGGGTTATGTACCATGACCATCTTGATGATCGTACAGCTGTTGGTTCAATTATTGAATCATAGAGGCTGGTGCTATGATGAATATCTAAAGAGTTAGATTGAGGACTCATCAGGCACCGTCAAATGATTATTAAGAGATGATTTCCAACCTGAGAAGGAGATGGCAATCCCGTCTCTAAAGGTTGATATCTAAATGACGTCTTAATGTGGGTCCTCTGCATAGAAATAGAGATTCGGAGGTGTTAGATAAGTTAGGTCAAAGAGTTGACTTAACGAGATCGAGATAACCAAAGTCCTATGTCGTATGCTGTCATGATACATGCACACATCCTCTGACCGGAGACAGATGTGTTACTATATGTCCGAGCATGTACATTTGGCAAACCAATAGGTTGATGACCTAATTAAGGTCTATACACCGGCACGCTAGTGTGTATACAAGGGCATATGAGTAATATGATCTCTCAAAGGGATCATACAGGTTCGGTTACTGAACCGGAAGACATGAGCTCACTCATGAGATATTGGGGAGAATCAAATTCCGTGCACGGTCGTCTCGCTTTGGAAGCTTGACTGAATTTGTAGGTTTGATATATACTTTTGAAAAGTATATGATCAACACCTGGGTATGATATATGTTTTTGGAAAGTATATGATCAATACCAACTCCCAATAGTCAAATGAGAAACTTGATGATAAATCCTTGAAATAGACAGTGTAAAATTGATCTTATACTTCGGGATTATTCTAGGTCTTCCAGTATGCAGGATGTACAGGTATTGGGAATACCTGAGGGTGATGTGATCATAAACGATTGTATAACAATGACGCTTCCATTGCTAGGGAGTGATGAAACGGGTCTGGATTTTAGTGACTCCTCTCAATAGAGAAGTGATCTGATCTTGGTCCAAATGTTGGACATTGATCTGAATGCGATTCAGATGTAATGAGAAGATTAGATTTACGGTCTTGATTTAATCAAGCATCTATGGGAGGTCCGAGATCTGGATTTGAAATGTAATCTCAATATCCAAGTCACTATACATGGAACAATACAATCGCCCTGTCCTTATCTCCAAGTATCTGCGGAGAAAGCGCATTATCCTTGAAAGAGTTCAGGATAATTTCATTGTTGATATTGTATCCAAGCATTGACAAAATGGATAATTAAATGTGATTTAATTATCATGAATAATATGAATTTGATTCATATTATAAGGAGAGTTGCCTTAGATAATTAAATATGATTTAATTATCAAAAATGTAAATAATATGAATTTGATTCACATTTTTTTGGCACATGAGAATAGAGATCCAAGATGATTAAATGTGATTTAATTATCATGAATATGAATAATGTGGATAGCACTATCCATATTAATCATATATATTATAAATGTGATTTATAATATAGAAGAGAGAGCAATTTGTGATTTACATTTGTTAATTAAATGTCGATGTGAATTGGATTCACATTAGACAATTAATTGAAAATGTCATTCACTTTTTATTTTGGGTTCTGAATGTGATTCACAATTTTCCAATGGCAAGATTGCAATATTCACAAAATAATTATGAATTATTTTTGTTGAATAATTTACAACAAGTGTTGTTGTAAATCCTGAAGATTTCCATGGAATAATGTAATCTCATGAGATATCATGAGATTACATGAAATTGCCACCAAATCCCATATTATGGAAGGAGGCAATCTTCATTCCATAATATCCATGCTTGATTGATTTAATTTGGGATTAAATCATATTGATTAATCAATATACATTTAATCTAAATTAACTTAATTGTTGTTGGTTTTTACCAACACAAATCTTAGCCATTAAAAGAAACACAAATCAATGAGAGCCATTGGATTTGTGTTGCTCGTGGATTGAGATCCATGGATCCCAAAATATTATAAATAGAAGGGTACCCCTTGCGCTTCATATGCTAATGAGAACATAAGTCTCTCTCTCTCTCATATGGCCGTCCACCATGGAAGCCCTAGAGAGAGTTTCCATCGCCGCAGCGTCGTCGTTATGATGCCGGATCATTTTCTTGTGGATCTTTGTCTCCTTCGGTGCGCCTCGCTCGTGAAGAAGACCTCGGATCTCGTATGTCGAGATCAGGAGATTCACCGCTTGGATCATCAACATGGATTGCGAGGAGCACGTTTTTCATCAACATGCTCGCAAGTGTCTCCTCCGTCGGATCAGACTTAAGATAGGAGGTCTCTTCGTTTAGAGACTCGATCGCAACCACGCTTCAAGAGGTAACCCTAATACTTGTTTGTGGTTTAGATGGAATTATCCGAGAAGTGTTCTTGGATCATGTGGTTTCATCGCATGAAATTTTTTTAATTTCCGCTGCCTCAAGCAACTAGTGCGACTAGTCGCTCCCGATCGCATACGATGCGATCCTCACGCTTCCATGATGCGCTTAAGGATCTTACCATATCCTTCAACTTATGCCTGTACACATTTGTTGTAGAGTTATAATAAATTTTAACTCCACATTTTTTATATATCATTGCTTGATTCTTTATTATGGGTTAATTGTTGATTAACCCAGGTTTCGTGAGCGGTCGCTTCATCGACATCGTGGTCTCGCCTTGTGTAGACTACTTTAGACCCTCGTAAAATTCGAGTTATCAACTAGTTGCAAGCAACGTTGAAATCTCATCCAGTTAGCAGTGGAGGAGATGAGGTTTGTGTCATAGGGGATAGTCAGATGGGTCGAACGCTTGCAGAATACATTCATAGGGTCTCTCAAAGAATGGGGCAGGAGTGGAGGTGTCTAGGCACATGGGCCTCTCGTAATTTTGATCTTTAGAGTTCGCATTTGCCATGGAGGTTTGAGCGAGATGAGGTGAGGTTGGCAGTGTTGGAGTTGAATGCAGATGGAGCACCTCAGTCGGATGGGTTCTCGGCTTTTTTTTACTTTGAGTTTTGGGATATTGTGGGGGATAATATTGCGGCTTTCATGGTAGAGTTTACCCTATAAAATGGTGGGTTTGATAGAATTAATAGAACTCTTTTGTTCATTTTGCCAAGAAAGGAGGTGTCAAAGCGTGTAGAGGATTTTTGACCAATAGCATTATCTAATGTTGTCTACATTATAGTAGCCAAGGCCATGGCCAACAAGCTTAGGGAGATCTTTGACGACGTCATTCCGTTGGTGAAGTGATCTTTTATCCGGTGGAGAAGAATGAGAGAACGCAATGAGATAACTTTATTCAAGAGGTCTAGGGGTTCTTATATAGACCGAAAACCTAGAGCACTCATAAATGAGAAATTACATAAAAGGACCTCGAGAGGTTACAACTAAATAGAACAAATAAAGCCATCTCTGACACTCCCCCTCAAGCTGGAGCATATCTATCGATCATGCCCAACTTGGAGATTATCCACGAGAGGTGTTTCTTTGGTAGCGCCTTCGTGAATATGTCTGCAAGCTGGAAATCGATGGAGATGTGGAGTAGTGATCTTCCCTCCTCGTACAGCATCACGAACAAAGTGATAGTCAATCTCAATGTGCTTGGTCCGCTCATGGAAAATAGTATTAGTAGCAATATATGTCGTGGATTTGTTGTTACAATACAGAGGAATGGGATTGGTGACAACAATACCAAGTTCATGTAGAAAAGAGAGTAACCAAGCAATCTCGCAGGTGGATAGATCCATCGCCATGTATTCTACCTCTGCACTCGATCTGGAGACTATGGTTTGCTTCTTTTTCCATCAAGTATCAAGTTTCCACCAACCATCATAGCATATTCTATGGCGGATCGACGATCCTCAAGTAAACTAGCATAATCTGCATCAGCATAAGCAGATACATCAGTGTGGCCATTGACCTCATAGAGGAGGCCTCGCCCTAGTGATTCCTTCAAGCAGCGTAGGATCAGAAGCACATCTTGCTAATGACTGTAAAGTGGTTTCTCCATGTGTTGGTTGGATCTGCTCACAGCATAAGATATATATTGCATGGTGACAGTAAGGTAAAGCAGTTTACCAACTAGGCTTCTGTATCATGTAATGTTTACAAATGCAGAATCAAATGAAGTAGAGTGCTTCCTCGGGTCTGCAGGGATGCCAAAAGGTTTGCATCCATGTAGTCCAACCTCAGGTTGTCCAAGCAATAATTCCTTTGTGGAAGGTGAAATACCTCTGTAATACGTATCACTTCTATGCCAAGGAAGTCGTGGAGTTGGCCAAGGTCTTTCGTGACGAAGACCTTCTGAAGGAAAGCTTCGGTCTCTAATATACCTTTATCATCATCACATGTGACAACCATATCATCAACATAAACTGCAAGTATGATAATACTTGTGGACCGTCGTCTAACAAAAATAAAGTGATCAGATATAATTTTCAGGAAGCCAAAAGTGGTGATCTCAGTAGTGAGTCTATAAAACCATGCCCGAGGACTCTACTTTAGGCCATAGATGACCTTGTGAAGTCGACATACACATTTCCCCTCGACTTCATAACATTGAGGATGCATTATGTAAACATCCCCCATAAGATCTCCATAGAGGAAAGCAATCTTCACACCAAGTTGAAATACAGGTCATCCCTTATTGGCAGCTACTGAAAGGATAGTGCGAATAGGATCCATCCTTGCCACTGGGAAGAAAGTCTCGAAGTAGTCAACCACATAAGTCTGTATAAATCCTTTAGCAACCAGTCATGCTTTCAATCTATCGATGGACTCATCAGGCGACTGTTTGGTCACGAAGACCCATATGCAAGACACAAGTCGAATTCCCATGGGACACAATATAAGGTCCCATGTTTCCCTTGATGTAAGGGCATCCATTTCCTCATTCACTACATGTCGCCAGCCATGATCCTATAAAGTATTGATCTCTGGGAAAAGAAATACTCATGACAGCATATGTGTATGTCTTGTCTGAGCATGATAAACCAGCAATAGAAGTAAAATGAGATATAGGGTGGAAAGTGCATTGCCTCTTTCTCTTAGGAGAGCTATGAGGAGCTCATGAGGAGCATCCAGGGCAGCAGTGATTGGAACACTTGAAGATGGCATCACATACTGCAGAAGAGGAACAAGCAAAGGCACAAGAGCAGGCCCAGATGTATACTTGCGCTTATAAACAATTAGTGGTGGAGGAAGATCCAAGGGAATATGCATGATAGGATGTGTAGAGGAAACTAGTTTATTCAAAGAAAGTAACATCCGTAAAAATATAGTACCGATGGCTAGTCGGGTCATAGCACTTGTAACCCTTTTGGATGCATGAATAGCCAAGAAAGACATGCTTTATCGCTCTAAGTGACAACTTATTAGTGGCATGGAAATTGTGGGCGAATGCAATACACCTAAAAATTATCAAAGGGAGTTGGGCAGGCGACTCATTGGGGTTGACTAACGCAAAATGAATGGATCCGTTTAGGATCGAAGATGGGATCATGTCGATAAGATGGACAGCTATAAAATTGGCATCACCCCAGTAGGTCTTCGAAAGAATCGAAACCTTCATCTGAGTGAGAAGAGACCTAGCAATGTGAAGAAGATGTCTAAGTTTTCTCTCTACTATCCAATTTCGCTGAGAAATATACGGACAGGAAGTTTGGTTTATAGTTCCCTGGGAGGCAAAGAAAGTCATCAAGTCATGTTGGGTGAATTCTAAAGCATTGTCTGTATGAAAAATTTAACAGAAGTAGAAAAGAATGCTTTGATGTACAGAAAATTTTGAACAAAATATTTGTCCAATCAGGGTACGGACCGGACAAGGTCCCCATATATCACAATGGACAAGAGAAAAAGGAACATCACGATGTGGCTTCGCACGTACAGGAAAGGATGCTTGGAGATGTTTCCCGAACTAACATGCCTTGCACTCAAAGGGCTTCAGCATAAAAAGTTAGGGAACATCATGGAGATAGCCTTGGCAGAAGGATGTCCAAGGTGAAGATGCCAAAGTAAAGGATCATCGGAGATAGACGCAGTGCCAACAAAACTTGAATCGGATGGAATGTCAAGATAGTAGAGGTCATTCTTCTCATGTCCCCACCAAAAATCTGCTTCATCCGAATGTCCTGAAAATAACAACATAACTCATCAAAAATAACCCGACAATTAAGATTAGTACATAGCATTTGAAAAGATAATAAGCTAAGAAGAAAAGCGGAGCATAATGGACTCAAATCAGTCGAAGCTTGGATGAGAACTCCACAGTTCCAACAACAATGACAAGGGAATGGGCCCCATTAGCAAACTGAACCGTTTTCACAATAAGTAAAGGGTTGAGAGAAGGTAAGTAGACTACCTTCTCCCGTCAAATGCTTGGATGTCCCTGAGTCCATGATCCGTGCAGGCCAGAAAGGAGTTAGCTATTATACTAAAGTTGTAGCCATACTAGGAGTAGTAGCAGTGGTAGTACTTTCACTAGTAGGGAGATGCCTCTTAATAATGGCCATATCATAGCGGGAATCAATATGTAAAATAAGATTAGAGAGCATCATACCCATAAATAGTCCAAAAGCAGGAAAAATGGGCACGGAGTCATAAGAATATATGATGCCATGTGTCTTTAAGGAATGGTGCTTATACTTCTATTACTTTGTTGCATGGAAGGTCGTATCTTCGATATATCATCGATATATCGATTTCGACTGGGCATCAATTTTGAAATCACCATTATATCCTTTTACCGGGTATCGGCGATATATCGTCGACACAAAGAATATTCATGTTTTGTAAAGCACGGTATCGGTCCCATTTCACCACCATTTCGCCCCATTTTGCCTCATTTTCACGTTGTAGCTTGTGGAGACTCCAAGGCTCTTCTTCCATTGCATTGGTTAGATCTATTCTTATTTGATGTATAAAATTACAAAATTAGTTAAGGCTTTTGTTCATGGTGGTAATTTGAGGCAAAATCTTCTTTTTTTGTAAAATTTAGAATAAATCACTATGTTTAATGATGTAATTTGGGGCTTTTATTTTTTGTTGAGTTATTAAGTTAGATAATAAATTAATGATGTTGGATCTCATGTTTTAGACATAGGAAACATGATTTCAAGGTGATAGTTGTTAACAAAAGATGTGTAATTAATTAAATCCGAAAATTAAAAATTAGATCTGCAATTTAATGAGATTTTTTAGTGAATTAATTTGGAGCTTTTGATTTTTTGTTGAGTTATTAAGTTAGGTTATGGATGAATGAAGTTGGATCTCATGTTTTAGACATAGGAAACATGATTTCATGGTGAATTGTTAACAAAAGATGTGTAATTAATTAAATTTGAAAATTAAAAATTAGATTTACAATATAATGAGATTTTTGGTGAAGTAATTTGGGTTTTTGATTTTTGTTGAGTTATTAAGTTAGATTATGGATGAATGAAGTTGGATGTCATGTTTTAGATATAGGAAACATGATTTCATGGCGATTTTTGTTAACAAAAGTTTGTCCCAAGTCCGAGTCCAGGACCTATGGATTACGATGCATATGGATGATGTGGCCATCGTCCTACAAACAGTAACATGGACAATTTGATATTATATGCCGGTTCGTGAGATGCATAGACATTGACAGCCCATACCATGGAGGAACACCAAGTCCCATAGGTGGATATGGATTCACACAAGATGAGAGATCATTTGTGGTCTTCCCTGAATATTTTCCTGCTCCTCCACTTGGTCCTCCTCCTCCTCAGGCGTATACTCCTCCATCATATGGATATGGTTGTAACAGTGAGTATGGAGGATATAACTGCTACAGTGGTGAGAACTACCAAGGTAGTCAACCCGAGCAGAGCCAGGGCAGCTCTATAGTGGTGACAATTTTGGTTTCTTCCCTGAGTACTACACGTTTGTGCCTCCTCCTCCAGGTCCTCCTTTGCAGAGATCTCCTACTCTGTCATCGACATCCCGAGAATCTCAAGCTAGTACTTAGCAGCCTCTTCATGCACCTCGTGATACCGGATCTAGCGATGCTTATCCTCGACTCGGGATACTCATAGGGATTGATGACCATCAATACAGGCAGTATGTCATGTATTATAAGGCCATGTACTCGTACATGACATGGGAAAACTGTTGCGAGTTCGTTGAGTCCGCAATCCGCTATGAGAGACAACAGGGCAGGGGGGCTAATTCAGATCCACCGTGGAATTCTTGGTTTTAGGTAATCTCTTTTACAATATTACATTAATTTGAAATTTTTCATTTATTTTTGTAAATAGATAAATCTTTATACCAAAGAAACATTGTCTCGCTAATTATTATTGAGATTTTTTTAATCAAATGACTCTTCTCAAAGCCATTCACGTCATGTTACTAAAATGACCAATATGAGCGAGTGATATAAGGATCATAGATTATATGTAATTATGTGTTATGATATCTAAGTGCATATTTGCAAATTATTTCATGTTGTAAGAATTTAAGTGAAATCCATTTCCTAATATGATAATATCTGTAATTCAATTCTTAAAAAAGATATCTATGACTATAGTCTATAAGTCAAGAATCAACATTAACATTGATATGTTCGAAATGATTGATATATGCGATATAAGGTTCATAGATAATCGATATGTGTGATCTAAGATTATATTTGTAAGTTATTTAGTGATCAAAGAACTTGGATGAACCCCATTTTCAATATATATAGTAGGTCAACAACTAACAATATCAGCGATATGTTCGATATGACCGATATGTGCAATATAAGGATCATAGTCCTCATAAATGATATATATGTGTTATCTAAGTGTATATTTGTAGGATATTTCATGTTATAAGGACTTGAATGAAATCTATTTCCAATATCTATAAGTCAAAAATCAACATTAACATCGATATGATCGAAATGACCAATATATGCGATACCGATATGTATGATATGTGGCTTATAAATGACCGATATGTGTGATATAAGTGTGTATTTGTAGGTTATTTGTTGTTTTAATATCTTGGATGAGCTTAATTTCTGAAAAAATGGCAAAAAATCAGCTTTTTTGAGCCATTTTCGACATATACACCGATATCGTCGATGCATCGGCAATATATCCCGATATATCCTTTTCTGAGCGGACCGAAATCGATACGGCCTTCCTTGCTTTGTTGTTAGTGTAGAAAATAAAAACATTCTACTACTGATTGCATATGTTTGGATGAATTTTACATATATATTCAATGGATATCAAATTTAATATAACTAAAGATTGATAGTGTTGATCTCGTTCAAAAGTTATACGGAGTTGTTAGAGTAACTCATACCTCCATTTCTACTATATAATTGTATAAATGCCAAAAAAATAGATTAGGAATCTTTATTATAGCATAAGGATGAGAAGGAACTTCAGTTGAAAAGTTGTAATCCTAAGAAAAACTCAAAACACCATATATAATGTGTTCAAGTCGCTGAGACAACGCCTCACCACCGCCTCGCCACCTCACCGTCTCAAAAAGGCCTAGACGCTTACGCCTCACAGGATCCAAGTGATGCTTAGGAATAAGGCTTTTTTCAACACAAACACCTACACACCTAATTGCCTCGAGCGCGCTTTTTAAAAGGTGTGGGTCATCTGGAAAGGTTATATATATCCTAAAGCAGAGCCTACGAGCCTGATTTGATATACTCATCTCAGATATCAACTCCATTGGATTTGACAAGACTACGTCCTATTAGTTTGTGTTCATTCATAGACATATTTCAGGTACTATTATCCTCGTCAGATATGTTGATATGATTATTATTGGAGATGACAGTGTAGGCATTCTCGAGACTAAGGGCATTCTCGAGACTAAGGCCTTTCTGCATAAGGTGTTTATCATCAAGGACCTTGGTCACCTACAAAACTTTCTTGGAATTGAGGTCATTCGTACCTCTAAAGAACTACACCTATCTCAAATAAAGTATTGCCTTGTCTTTCTTATAGATGCAGGTTTACTTGGTTGTAAACCCTCCTCCGTTCTTGTTGGCGCCTAAGTCATGCCACTTCAGCGGATACCTTGTTTGAGGATACTACATAATATAGGAGTCTAGTGGGCAAATTCTATATCTTACGATCACTATGATTAATATCCCGTATAGAGTGAGCAAAGTCAAATAGCATATGAAACGATGAAAGCATAGTCACTGGCATAATGTTCTACTCATCTTTAGGTACCTAAAGAATTCACCAGGCAATGGATTTTTTTATGCCACACATAATCGCACTGTCATCCTAAGAAGATGCAAATTATGCCGGCTCTCATGAGGATAGGCGCGCCACCAATGGTTTTACCATGTTTTTTGGTGGAAACCAGGTCATTCGGCACAGCAAGAAGCATACAACTTTTTCAAGATCCGGTACAAAGGCAGAATGTATAGTTATGGCTCAAGCCACTTGTGAAATTAATTAGCTTGTCTCCTTTCCAAAGGGATCGAGGTTGTCCATCTGAATTCCATATCCTCTCCATTGTGATAATAAGTCATCTACTTATATTGCCACCAATCCAGTACTTCATGAATGTACCAAGCACATTGAAGTTGTGTAGCACCCCAACATACTCCTACATCCAGTAACCAGAAAGTGAGATGGTGAATTATAAGCAGTGAGTGTTACTACTAAACAACTTGGACTTTTAGGTTGTGGTCAAGGGGCCCAGTTGGGCCTACACCCAACAAGTTGTGTGGGCCAGTAGTCCTTAATAACATTTCGGTTGAGGCATGAGACATTACAAATTGTATCAGAGCAGATTCCCTCTTTTATCATAAAAAAGGCTACCCAAGAGGTGGAGCTACTCCTACTATGAGGAAAGGGCTACCCCGGAGCGTGCAACTGCAACTATTACCAGGGAATAAGTGGTGGACCGTATGGCAATGAGGATTGTAGAAATATTTACATATTTTCATATTCTCTATGTACTCGTTTCGTTGTTTTATTTCTCTGATCTGCTTTATGTAATTTACCCATAGGACTCTCCTCTATATAAGAGAACCTAAGGTTCTCAGAAATAATAAGCTCTCATTTTCTCCCAACATGGTATCAGAGCGGCGGTCCTAGGCCGAAGCTTGTATACCTAACCCTAAACCCCACCAGCTGCCCTCCCTTTACTCCTCGTGTCGGTGCCGCCACCTACTCCCGACGCCGCCACCTTCTCCCAGCGCCGCCAACCCTTCCTCTCCGCACGCGCGGAGCCACGAGCCCCCTTTCTCGACGCCACCAGCCGTACGTGCCACCCAGCCGCGCGCTTCACCCAGTCGGTGCCGCCAAACAACCGCACGCTGGCGTCCGCCAGCCTCCCTTCTCGACGCCGCCAGCCGCGTGCGTCATCCAGCCGCACGTCAGCATCGCCAGCCTACCTCACGTCGGCTTTCGCTCCATTGTAGTCAGCCTCTTCCTCCGGTCGTCGCATCTCGAAGTCCGTTTCGGTTGATGGATTTTATTGCATAAATCTACATATGCAATCGAATCCTCACATGTTTGTGTAGACATCTATCTTTGGTCTACAAAATCCCTGTGATCTCCATCCGGTAATATGTCAGACAACAAAATCGATGTACCCGCTACAGATGCCTTCATAGGTCCGGCACCTATTGTCAAGATGGATGGGACAAACTATGAACTCTGGGCCATGCAGTTCATGAGCCTCATGAAATCGAATGGCAAGAAGCATATTCTTACCGATGATGAACCGGTGGAGAAAACTGGGATTCACGCCTCTTGGGAGGCAGACGACGCATATGCCAAAGTATGGTTATCAGGTACATTGACGATAGAGATCACCAATGATGTGTTGCATCAACCCAGTGCCAAGGCAATGTGGGATATCCTGGCCACAACCTACTCTCAGGCACGAAATGAGATCAAGATTCTTCAGTTGCAGCATGATATCTTCACCGTCAAGCAGAACGGAAGACCTCTCCACTCACTGTACACATCCTTGCGCGGAATGTTTGAGAAGCTTCACAGCTTCATGCCTCTGACGGCTACTCCTGAGCAACAGAAGACTTACAGGAATGCTACCATGGTTGGTGTATTCCTTGTTGCACTTGATCCTGAATATGATGCTGCCCGCTCTCAGATCCTTGCGGATGCCACTATTCCTCCAATGGAGGAGGCTTTCCGTAGACTTAGCAGGATCACTATTCCAACTGCTACTACAGGCCAGACCTCTTCGGCAATGGTAGCCTCCAGGGGCAGAGGTGATTTTTCTTCCTTTCGTGGATGTGGACCCCATGGTAGAAGGGGTCGAACCCATCAGCCATGTACTTATTGTCATCGTCCCGATCATTTAGAGGATACATGTTATTCTAAGCATGGTTTCCCAGCATCAGCACGAGTAGCAAAGCAAGTTGACTCTCCTGCACCTACTACTTCATATCAGAGATTTGATGATCTTATCGGCAGACTTCGAGATATCATGCCTCCCGCCTCATCTCTAGGAGGCCATTCAGATGCGGCAGTTTCTGCTTCTGCTAGTACATCCGCTTCTGCTAGTACTTCAGGTAGCCCCTCTGCTTTTACCTATTGTATTGGATCAGAGATTACAGAGTGGATTATGGACTCCGGAGCGACACACCATTTATATGGAGACAGAGAGCAGCTAACAGCATACAAACAGGTTCCTTTAGGACGGACCGTAATGATAGTTGATGGGACTCACTCCCCCCGATCACAAAACAGGGGGAGATTTCTTTGACGCCTTCGATGCGTCTATAAAATGTGTTACATGCTCTGGATTTCTTTATGAACTTGTTGTCTATTAGTCAGCTTACAAAGGATTTACATTGTCGAGCCATATTTGACCCATCATCTCTTGTTTTTCAGGACATCCTTATGGGCCGCATGATTGAATGTGGTCGTGAGCAAGGCGGACTTTATATGTTGGTTCGTACTCCGATTACAGGAGCATCCTTTCAGTCAATTGGATCAACCTCTCCCTATACGTGGCATCTACGCTTTGGTCATCTCCCTCTCCAGAAGATGTGTCACATTTTGCCGCAGATTTCTCCTGGTTCCTCATTTCAGTGTGAAGCGTGTCAGTTGGGAAAGCACCATCGGTCAGCTTTTCCCAGTCATCAGAGTCGGAGCAGTAACTCCCAATTTGAGTTGTTTCATGTTGATATCTGGGGTCCAAGTCGTGTTCCTGATCATCAGGGACAACGTTTTTATCTTGTTGCAGTACATGAATTTCCTTGTTTGTCGTGGGTGTTTCTATTGAAGAATAAATCTGAAGCGGGGGATGTGATCAAAACTTTTATTAATGAAGTACACAATGTTTTCTCTACGTCTGTGAAGTTTGTCAGGACTGATAATGCTTTGGAATTTTGTACTCGTGCACTTTCACATTTTTTTCTTCCCGTGGTATAATTCATCAACCATCGTCTGCTTATACATCTCAGCAAAATGGTGTTGCTAAGAGAAAACATCGGCATTTACTTGATGTCACTTGGACCCTTCTTATTCAGAACCGTGCACCACATTCGTTTTGGGGTGATGCGGTCCTTACGATGTGTTATCTTGTGAATCGTATGCCTTCGTCTGTCTTGGGCGAGAAAATTCCTTTCTCTATGGCTTTCCCTGAGAAGGAATTGTTTCCTCTTACTCCTCGTGCCTTTGGTTCTGTTGCATTTGTTCACCAATTGGGTCCATATCTTGACAAGCTCTCTCCTAGAGCTATCAAATGTGTGTTTGTCAGGTACTCTAGGATACAGAAGGGGTATAGGTGCTATGATCCATTATGAAGGAAATACTATATCAGTGTTGATGTCACATTTTTTGAGTCCGTGATGTATTTCTCTCCTATAGATGACAGGTTGGCTTCTTCAGAGTCTGATACCAAAATCTACATGTCACCTCCTCCTCCGAGTCCATTGTCTTCTCCTCCTGTTATATCACCACCACCTCCTCCACCACCACCACCATCAGTCCCCTCTACACAGCTGCCTGTGAACACTGTTCCACCTTTACCCAAATAGTATACCCGTCAATCCGCTCCTGCTCATGGTCACGGCCAATCATCCAGCACACCCCAGGTTTGTTCTGATAACATGTTTTCTAACGATGGGCCTGGCAATATTTCTGTGCAGGGATCATTGCAGAAGGAGGTTCATGAGGACATGGACATACCCATTGCCAATAGGAAGCAAAAGCGTACATGTGCATCATATCCACTTGCTTCACACGTGTCCTTTCATAGACTGACAGGGGATTTTCATAGCTTTGCAGTTGCTCTATCTGCTGAAGACATTCCACGAACTTATCAGGATGCCTTGAAATATAGTCGCTGGCGTTTAGCTATGGAAGAAGAGATGGCGGCCTTGCAATCACGTGGTACTTGGAGCTTGGTGTCTGCTCCTCCGGGTGCCTCTATTGTCAGTTGCAAATGGGTGTTTACCATTAAATAGCATGCTGATGGGAGTCTTGATCGGTACAAGGCAAGATTGGTGGCACGGGGGTTTACTCAAACCTATGGTGTAGATTATTTGGATACATTCTCTCCTATTGCTCGTGACTCCACTTTACGTGTTCTACTCTTTGTTGCAGTGGTACGTGTCTGGCCCTTATTTCAACTAGATGTTAAAAATCCCTTTTTGTATGGAGATCTACAGGAAGAGGTTTACATGCAGCAGCCTCCGGGGTTTACTATTGAAGGGGAGTGTCAACAGGTTTGTAGATTCCATAAGGCGATATATGGCCTTAAACAAAGTCCAAGAGCTTGGTTTCATAAGCTCTCGAATCTGATTGAACGACAAGGTTCAAGAGGTCAAATGCAGACCATTCTCTATTTGTGCAGAGAACATCTAGAGGGATAGTTGTTATCATGGTTTATGTTGATGATATAACAGGAGATGATGCGTAAGGAATAAAGATGGCAAAAGATTTTTTGGGCAGCCAGCTTGTCATTAAGGATTTTGGGCACCCTTC
The DNA here is from genome assembly GCA_037367405.1 of Ottelia alismoides. Lineage (NCBI taxonomy): Eukaryota > Viridiplantae > Streptophyta > Magnoliopsida > Alismatales > Hydrocharitaceae > Ottelia > Ottelia alismoides. Next base: position 1,332,633 of record JAZKJV010009277.1, read on the forward strand.
GGTATTTCCTAGGGTTGGAATTTGCTAGGAATGTGCATGGTCTTGTGATGATCCAAAGGAAATATGTTACAGACATGCTTGTTGAGACGGGCATGATTGGGTGTAGACCCTCTACTACTCCTATGGATCCTAGCATGAAGTTATACGATGGAGATACATATGAGGTTGATAAAAGGAGATACATAGAGATGGTGGGAAAGCTCCTTTATGTTACTATTACCAGATCAGATATCGTCTTTGTTGTGAGTCGAGTAAGCAAGTTTATGGAGCAGCCTCGACAGGTACATATGGATGATATACACATGATATTGAGATATCTAAAATCGTCTCCAGGTACAGGATTACTTTTCAAGAAAGGAGCAACTCTCACTGTATTTGTATGTGCTGATGCTAACTATGCAGGGTGTCCTAAGGACAGGACTATGTCGAGCTTTGCAGTATTTATTGGCAGTTCTCTTGTTTCTTGGAAAAGCAAGAAACAAACAGTTGTGGCTAGATCAAGTGTTGAATCTGAATATAGGGCTATGGCACAAGCAAGTACCGAAATGGTGTGGGTTCGAGCAGTGTTAACTGATTTACACAAAGAAGTTCATCTACCCATGCAGTTACAATGTGATAATCAAGCTGCATTGTTTATTACAAACAACCTTGCATTCCATGAGAGAACTAAACATATTGAGGTAGATTGTTGTTACACGAGAGATATGATTCAGAAGGGGTTGATTTCCACATCACATGTCAGTTCAGGAGAGCAAACTACAGATATATTTACTAAGGCATTGCTCAGAGGACCATCTTGAAGTGTCCGTCCAAGCTGAGCATGATTGACATCTATGCTCCAGCTTGAGGGGGAATGTAGAAATATTTACATATTTTCATATTCTCTATGTACTCATTTCGTTATTTTATTTCTCTGTATCCGCTTTATGTAATTTACTCATAGGACTCTCCTCTATATAAGAGAGCCTAGGGTTCTCAAAAATAATAAGCTCTCATTTTCTCCCAACAAGGATGTTGCGTAAATACGTAGGAGAGATTATATTTCCTTAAATATAGATTCGTGTCTAAAAATCACAAAGTGTGATGGTAAGTTATAAGCATCAATGACTAAAACTGAACAACTTGGGCTTAAGCATTTTAGGATGTGGCCAAGGTGCCCAATTGGGCCCAAAACAACATGTTATATAATGTATAGTTCAGTTGTCCTTGATAATGGAGTAGGTCTAGGTCCAAGACATTATAAATGGTATCAATCACATTCCCTCTGATAGTGGAAAAGATTACCCAAGAGGTGGAGTCATCCCTATAAAAGAAAGAGGAAAGGGTGACCCAAGAGCACGTATGCACCATTATTACTGGGAATAAGTGATGGGTCATTGCATAACGAGGACGTTACATATATAAATGGGAGGGATAACACAAAGGAGTCACGCACCTACATACATGAGACATATAGTGCCTCAAAGGGTGTCATGCCAATACTTACATGGTAATTGTTGTTGTAGGTGAATTCTGCAAGTGGAAAATGTTTAGTCTACAATCATTTCCTATTCTAAGGCATATACTCGCAATATATCCTCAAGTATCTGAATAGTACACTATGATTGATCATCAATTCGAAGATGGTATATCGTACGAAAAGAAATTTGTGTGACTAATGCTTTCATGAAATTATCCCAATAATGTGAGATAAATAATAAATCTCGATCAGAAACTATCTCATTTATGATACCAATGAGAAGGATCACATGTGTAATGTATAGTTCAGCAAGTTGATTTAGGGTGGAAGTTAGTTTATTCAATAAAATGTGCCACCTTGTTCAGATGATCTATTATCACCCAAATATCATATTTCCCTATGTGGTATATGGTAAGTCGATGATGAAGTACATGGAAATGCTTTCTTATTACTATTCAAGGGTCAGGAGAGATCGTAATAATGAACCTCCATGACCCATGTTATAGGAAATAGTATTTATGTAATTCTTATTTCTTGTATGTAATTTTCCGTCGGTTATTTGCGCTCTAGAGTTTCTCATCTATATAAAGGAGCCCTACAGCTACAGAATAAACATCTGATTCAGGTCTTTGTGCATGGTATCCGAGCGGTAATCCTAAATTAGAGCCCTGGTACCCTTGAAACCCTAACCCCACACATTGGCCCTCTTCTACACCACCTCGAGTAGCGTGCCACCTCTCTTACAAGCTGCCACCCCCTTATGTGTTGCCTCATGCAGCGCACCTCCCCTTTTGTTCTGCCTTGAGTTGTGCACCACCCTTTTCCATGTCGCCTCGGACAGCGGAAAACCACTTCCACCCTTTGGGTTGTGTGCAGTGTCATCCAGCACCACACAAAGTCACTTGCGGCAACACCGCATGCCATATGTGGTCCCCTAAGATCGTCGTGTGGGCGTACACTAGTGACTAGGGAACTATGCCATCCCTTAGCGATTCCCTTGCATCATGTCAAGTCCCCTACGACTCCACTCGACGCTCTTTCTCCATGATTTGGTGCCGCCAGAGTTGGATTTGGTCATCAAAATCCGATCCATCTCCCTTAAAGCATCGTCACAAATGGTAGGAAGGGTTGTGCTTTGAGTCTATACACACAACATGTTCCCAACATGATTGTCTAGACAAAATCAGATCATTCTACCTCCTCAGTCACATCATTCCCAATCTCCTTCGATTGTGGTGACAAAGAACAAGGTCAATATCCTCTTCTGGGGCCTTCAAATGTACGATGCCCATCGTCAAGGTGGATGGGACCAACTATGAATTATGGGCTATGCAATTCATATTATGAAGAGCAACAATAAAAAAATATATCTTGATACAACTAGCAAGACAGCACATGAACGCATGTTTGGTTCTATAGTACCGTTACAACAGAGATAGCCAACAATATTCTCCATCATCCCATAGCGAAGGCAATGTGAGACATTCACACCACCACGTACTCTCAAACAAGGAATGAAAAGATCATTCAGCTCCAGGATGACATCTTCACAGTTAAGCATGATGGTTGTACTCTCTATGCATTCTATTGTCGGTTGAGAAGCATGTTTGAGAAGCTCCACAGCTCCATGCCTCTTAATATGAGTTCCTAGTAGCATATAGCGTACAGGAACGCCACAACGATGGTGCATTTCTTGTGTCTCTTGATCCCAGGTACAATGCCGCACGTAGCCAACTTCTCACTGATGCCTATATACCTTCTATGGAGGAGGCTCACAACAAACTGAGCAGGATCACGGTGCCCATGCAACTACTACTTGGACCACCTTTGCTATGACCGCATCTCACGGTAGAGGAGCTTCGGCCCAATTCAGAGAATGGCGTGTCCATGGTAGAGGAGGCAACCGTTTAGGGTACTCTGAGGATACATGATATATGAAGCATAGTCACCCCGCATGTGCTCATGTTGCTAATTGTTTATGCCCACTGCTACTTCTGCTTATCAAAAGTACGATGATCGTATATCCTGTATGAGGACTATTATGGCTCATTTCACCGGTTCTATTAGTGCTCCTCTGACCTCATGTGATGTTGCAATCTCTACCAGTACCTCAAGTACAGCGTAAGCACTTACTACTTGTCACATGGCAGATATTTCGGAATGGATCATGGACTCTGAAGCATCTCATCACCTCTGCAGTGACTGGGAATAGTTCACATCCTACAATTCTATTTACCCGGGTCGATCTGTAGTCAGTGCTTATGGGACATTCTATTATTACAGGGCGGGTAGAGATTCAACTGACACTTTACATGAATATGCAGAGGGTGCTACATGCACATGACTTTTTTATAACTTTATTGTATATTAATCATCATTTTAAATCCATCTTTTCTTGTGTTTTAGGATATACTCACAAGCAGTGTGATTGGATGAGGTTGTTAACAATAGGTCTTTACATAATGATCCAGTCTCCTTATGTAGGCAGATCTTCTATTCCTACTAGGTCAGTCTCTCCATACATGTGGCACATTCGATTTGGCCATCTTCCTTTGCAGAAGCAATGTATAGTCCTCCTACAGATTCCATCTCAGTCCACTTTCCAGTACGGGCTTGCCAGCTTTGAAAACAGCATCTTATTAGTTTTCCCAGTCGTTAGAGTTGTACCAGTAGTTATTTATTAGAGTTGTTGCATTTTGATATTTGGGGTCACAGTCGTGTTCCTGATCACTAGAGACACATACAATCTAGTTGTTGGTGATTTTTCCAAATTTTCTTGGGTTTTTCTAGTTAAAAACAAGTCTGAAAGCAGGTTCTATTATGCAAACTTTTATCATTAAAAAAATAAGTTTGAAATTGGTTCTATTATCCAAACTTTCATCATTGAAAAAAGAACATTTTTCTACTATTGTTAAGTATGTTCGCTCTGACAATGCTTTGGAGTTTTGTACTGCTCAGCTCTCTCAGTTCTTCAAGCATCCTAGGATTCTCCATCAGACCTCGTGTGTTTGCACTTCTTAACAGAATGATGTTCTCGATTGCAAACACCGTCATCTCCTTGATGTTACCAGAACTCTCCTTATACAGAGTCATACTCCACACTCTTATTGGGGATACGTTGTCCTCACTACTTGCTACCTCATCAACCATGTCATTCGTCGTGTTACGAGAAAATGTTCTTTTTTCAATTATATTTCTCAAAAAGGACCTCTTCTCTCTAACATCTCATGTCGTTGGTTTGTGTGGTCTTTTGTTCATCATCTGACTCCTGATTGTGATAAGCTCTCTTCCAAAGTTGTTAAATGCACCATTATTGGCTACTCATGAACCCAAAAAGGGTATCGGTGCTTTGATCATGTGTGACGAAGTATTATGTCAATGTTAACGTCACATTTTTTAGTCTGTTATGTGTTTTTCTCGTACAAGTGATAAGATGACTTCTTCTGAGTCTAGTGAGGAGGTTTGCATTTCATCTCCTGCTTCGTCGTTTGCTCCTACCACACCTCATGGGACTCAGACTTTACCTCCTTACTACATTCGTTGGAAAACTCCTAAACCTCTTGCTCTTGTGCCTTTCCCCTCATCAGCATGCCCTGAATAAATCATGAATATTTGATTTCCACTGATGGCACTATTGATGTTTCTGTACGGCAAAACACTTTGCAGGGTGAGAGTGCAGTTCCCTGTGGTATATGAAACAGATATTTAGAGGATCATGACCAGCACATTGCACTTCGGAAGAGAAGGCGTACATTTGCTACGTACTCTCTCTTAGGCCATATTTTTCTAGGTGTCTATCGAAAGGCTTCAGGAAGTTTGCATTGGGACCATCAGCCGTTACGATTCCATGCACATATCATAAGACTATGCAGGATACTTAGGCCATGTTGGTTACGCTGGAATAGAGGGGACAATGGATTCACCATTCATGTTGTTGGAAGAAAAGGATTCGTTGTTATTCCAAACCCTAGGCTCTCTTATATAGAGAAGGCCTATGAGTAAATTACATAATGTGGAAACAAGAAAATAAAAATAACTGAAAAGGTACATAGAATATAGAAATATCTCTACACTCCCCCTCAAGATGGAGCATAGATATTCATCATGCACAGTTTGGAAGAACACATCTGGAATGGCCCTCTGAGCAGTGGCTTGGTGAAGATGTCGGCAGTCTGCTCTCCTGAACTAACATGAAAAGTAAAAATCAAGCCCTTTTAGATCATTTCTCTAGTATAGTGGCAGTCTACCTCAATATGCTGTGTTCTTTCATGAAAAGCAGGATTATTAGCAATGAATAGTGCAGCTTGATTATACATTGTAGTTGCATGGGTAAAGGTACATCTGTATGCAAATCTTCTAACACAGCTCGAACCCACATCATCTCAGTACTTGCTTGTGCCATGGCCCTATATTCAGATTCAGCACTAGATCTAGCCACCACTGTTTGTTTCTTGCTTTTCCAAGAAACCAAAGAACTACCCACAAACACTGCAAAACCTGAAGTAGACTTCCGATTCTTAGGGCATCCTGCATAGTCCGCGTCAGCACATGCAGAAATAGAAATGTTTGTTTCTTTCCTGAACAGTAATCTTGTGCCTGGAGACGACTTTAGATATCTCAATATCATGTATATAGCATCCATATGTACTTGTCTAGGTTGTTCCATGAACTGACTCACCCGACTCACTGCAAAAGCAATATCAGGTCTAGTGATAGTAATATAGAGAAGCTTTCTCACCATTTCTCTGTATCTTCTCATGTCAACCTCGTATGTATCATCATCATATAACTTCATGTCAGGATCCAAAGGAGTAGTTGAGGGTCAACACCCAATCATGCCCGTCTCAACAAGCATATCTGTAATATACTTCTTTTGGGTCATCACAAGATCATGCGCATTCCTAGCAAATTCCAACCCCAGAAAATATCGTAGAGTGCCAAGATCCTTAGTAACAAACTGAAGGCCCAGAAATGCTTTTACCATCTTTAACCCTTGTGTATCATCTCCCGTAACGAGTATATCATCAACATACACCATGATAACAATCGTACCTCTGGGAGTCTTCTGGACAAACAAAGAATGATCTGCATTTGATCTTTTGAACCCTTGCTTTTCAATTAGATCAGAAAGCTTCTGAAACCACGCTCGTGGGCTTTGTTTAAGACCATATATCGCCTTGTGAAGTTTACACATCATGTGACTCTCCCCCTCATCAGCAAATCCCGGAGGCTGCTGCATGTAGACTTCTTCTTGCAAATCCTCATACAAAAAGGCATTCTTAACATCAAGCTGAAACAAGGGCCAATCACGTAGAGTCGAATGACGCGCAAATGGAGAGAATGCGTCCATATAATCCATACCGTATGTTTGAGTGAACCCGTGCGCCACTAGCCTTGCCTTATAACGGTCAAAGCTACCATCTGCATGATATTTGACAGTGAACACCCATTTACAGCTGACAACAGATGCTCCTGGGGGAGCGGGAACCAAGCTCCATGTACCCCACGACTGTAGAGCAGCCATTTCCTCCTCCATGGCTGAACGCCAACAACCAATCTTCAAGGCGTCCTGATGATTCCGTGGTATCTCCACGGTAGATAGAGCCACAGCAAACCCCTGAAAGTCCCCTGTGAGACGATGGAAGGAAATCTGTGAAGCAAGTGGATAGGATGCACAGGTACGCTTCTGCTTCAGTATGGCAATAAGTACATTCATATCATCAGAAACAGTACTCGTCGGTATGCAATTCTCCTGCAAAGATCCATGCACTTGCACATTATCAGACCCATCGTTAGTAATAATATATGGACAAACCTGAGGCGTGCTGGATGATTGACGGGCACCATAAGCAGGAACAAACTGAAGGGTATAGAATTTCGGTAAGGGTGAAACAGGTGGTTGTGGAGGTGGTGGTGGTGGTGGTGGTGGTGATGGTGGTGGTGGGACAACAGGAACTGGAACGGGAAAGGACGGACACAGAGGAGGAGGTGGTACATAGATCTCATCATCAGATGTGGATGAGGCCAACCTATCACCTGCAGGGGAGAAATACATTACAGACTCAAAGAATGTGACATTAGTACTGACAAAATATTTCATGTTTATAGGATCATAGCATCGGTAACCCTTCTGAGTCCGAGAGTAACCAACAAACACACACTTGACAGCCCTAGGTGAGAGCTTGTCAAGTCCCGGAGATAACTGATGAACGAAGGCAACATCGTTAAAGACACGAGGAGTAAGTGAGAATAATTCCTTGTCAGGAAAAACAACAGAAAGAGGAATTTTCTCAACTAAGACAGAGGATGGCATACGATTCACTAGATAACATGCCGTAAAGACTACATCACCCAAAAAAGAAATGGGGGCACAACTCTGGATAAGGAAGGTCCGAGTGATATCAAGAAGATGACTTCTCTCTGCAACTCCATTCTGTTGAGACGTGTAAGCACAGGTGGTTTGATGGATAATGCCTCGAGATGAGAGGAAATGTGAAAGAACACGAGTACAAAATTCCAAAGCATTATTCGTACACACATATTTCACAGTAGAGGAAAAAACATTCTGAACTTCATTTATAAGATTTTTTATCACATCCCCTGCTTCAGATTTATTCTTCAACAAAAACACCCACGACAACCGAGAAAAATCAACAACAACAAGATTGTTAGAAATATGTAACAAATCTTTCCAAAACCCTTGAGGGTATTTTTGTACTTTTCTCCTTCTTGTACTCATTAGGGTTTCTAGGTTTGTCCTATATATGGACCCCAAGACCCACTGGAATATGACAAGAAATCCCATTCTATTTCTGACATGCTATCAGAGCTGTCCCACGGGCCTTTCTCTCGCCGCCTCCCTCCCGATCCATCGCGCGATCCCTAGCACCCGCCCCTCCATTGCGCGATCCCCCTCACCCTACCTCGACCTCGACATCCAGCGCCCCCATCGCCTATCGCCCATCGCCCTACCCCGACCCCGACGCCCATCGCCCCTCCCCATCGCCCATCGCACCTCCCCATCGCCATACCCATCGCCCCGCATCGCCCTACCCATCGCCCCGCCCTACCCATCGCCCCTCCCTATCGCCATATCCATCGCCCCTTCTACAGCATCGCATCGCCCTACTCCCGATCCAGCACCTCATCGCCCCCCATCGCCTCTTCTCCAGCGCTACTCCAGTGCCCGATCCACTCCAGCGCCTCTTCGCTCCCAGTCGACCCTTCCCTACTCCAGCACCCCGAGCGCTCCCCAGTCGCCCCAGTGCTTCACATCGCCTTATTACCCCCAGTGCCTTCACATCGCCCCCCCCCCCAATCGCTCCCATCACCCAGAACGCGACTCCAGGCTTCAGTGCCCTCCCCAATCGCCCTCCAGTGCTTCACATCCAGTGCTTCACATCCAGAACGCGACATTACCCCCAGTGCTTCACATCCAGGCTTCCGACGGCCAGGCGAAACCTCCTGCAACAGCTCCAACAACGACTTCCCTATCTACATCGATTCTGCTCTGTCAAACGGCTCCAGCGACTATCGTGCACAGCAACACCCCAACGGCCACTCATCAATCTAACAAGATTATGCGGCCCAACGACTCCAGCATCCGGTGACATTTTACTACAGCCCCATGTCCTCTGAAATTATCAATATTATCTAGTCCTTTGCTACTTGTCTTGTGTGGCCGCCATGACTTCTACTCCCACATCTGTGGATTCCAAGTCCCTGTACCAATCTCAATATATGATGGTTCAGGGCACTACTATAAAACTCAAAGGATCCGAGAATTATGTTCTCTGGTCACGGTCTTTTAAAATATTTATTGGCGGCCAGCGGAAGGCCTATGTCCTTACTAGAATTCCCCCAGCAGAGACAGACAAAGACTTTGATACATGGTTTGTCGATAACTGTCAGGTTATCACCTGGATGACAAACAGCGTTGACCCATCTATTGCATCCAATCTCCTATACAAAGAAACTGCAAAAGCAATGTGGGAGAGTCTTGAAAATACATACTCACATAAAACTACCAAATCTCGGCTTTCAGATATATATACTAGGATTTGGTCTACAAATCAAGGAGATACATCCTTGATAGAGTATTACAGGCTGCTCACAGGTTTATTTGAAGAACTCCTCATTTTTCAACCGGCATGTTGTGATAAACAGGTTGGGGAACGAGTAGAATGGCAAGTATATCGGTTCCTATCAGGTTTACACCCTCGATATAAATCTGCGAAGGACCAGTTTCTTACTGCAGGTGCATTACCCACTCTTGAAACCATCTTCGGCCGACTTCAGAAAATTGAGTCTCCACACACCCCTCCATCTGCTGAGGTATCCGCTCACTTTGTTAAGGGACGATCAATCCCTTACGGGGGACGACGACGTGACTCTGGACGAGGACGTGGTTGCGCCTATGGACGAGGTCGCGAATCTTCACGGGCCCAAGGTCGTGATCATACTCCTGCCCGTTTCCCCCCGTGTACTCATTGTGGTCGCCTGAATCACCCATAGGAACGTTGCTGGGCCAAATTTGGCATGCCCTCGAATGCCAACAGTGCGTATGAGATGACTACCTATGATACTGACTTTGAGATTGCTGCCCCAAGCCAAGAAGAACCTGTGAATGCTAGTCAACATTCTTTTACTGCCTCTGAATATGCCAGTCTACGTCAACTACTACAGAACTCTCATACTAATGTTATCACCTCTGCTTCAACAGCCAGTCTTGCCACAATTGCGAGTACAGTCGCCAACACAGCTACTACATCAAATCCTACATGGATCATCGACTCTGGAGCCTCGACGCATCTTACAGGGGAAGGTAGTATTCTTACTTCTTCCCGTCCATCCTCAGTTGTAAAAACCGTACGTATTGCCAATGGAGCGCACTCGCCCATTACTAGTGTGGGCACTGTGGAATTTTCTTCCTCACTCAGACTGACGAACGTGCACTGCGCTCCAACCTTTCCTCTTAGCTTATTATCTGTCCATAAACTATGCACTGAGCTTAACTGTCAAGTGATATTTGATAAATTTTGCTGTTACTTTCAGGACATCCGGACGAAGCAGATCTTTGGTGGGGGATATGAGGAGAATGGGTTGTATTATCCTGACATCCCTACTGATTCCAAGTTTGTGGGCGCTGCGTCCATTTCCACTGATCCATTACTATGGCATCTTCGTCTTGGTCATCCATCTGCCAAAGCTCTCTCCATGATGTTTCCGGAACTTTCGTCGCTAAAACCCTTTGAGTGTGAGGCGTGTCAATTTGGGAAACATCATCGAGCATCCTTTCCTGCTCGAACTGAGCCTCGTCGTTCTACTCCTTTTGCTCTAGTCCATTGTGATATTTGGGGACCTTGTCCAGTTCGTACACTCAGTGGCCATAAGTACTTTGTTGTTTTTATTGATGATTCAGTAGACTATCCTGGGTTTATCTACTAAAAGAACGTTCGGAAATAAATATTATCATCAAAAATTTCTTTCAGTATGTTAAAACCATTTTCTCCACTACTATACAAATTTTCCGTTCAGATAATGCGTTGGAATTCACCCAAAATGACCTTTCCACATTTTTTGCTTCTCAAGGGTCCATATATCAAACCTCCTGTCCCTATACATCCCAACAAAATGGGATAGCAGAAAGAAAATTGAGACACCTCCTAAACATTACCCGATCACTTCTCTCTCAAATGAAAGTTCCCAAAATCTACTGGGGTGATGCTATATTAACTGCAGTTCATCTTACCAACAGAGTCCCTTCGCCTTCTCTAAATGGGCCCACTCCATTCTCTTTACTTTATCCCACAGAGTCTGCTTTTCCCCTACCTCTACGGGTCTTTGGTTGTGTGTCATTCGTTCATAAATTCCAAAATACAGATAAACTCTCGCCACGTGCGATCAAATGTGTTTTTCTGGGGTACTCTCGCACTCAAAAAGGGTATAGGTGCTATGATCCTGATGGTCATCACTATTACATCTCGGCAGATGTTACCTTCTTTAAGAAAACAAGCTTCTTCTCTCATACAATCACTGATATACCCCTTGAACTTCCACCCCCACCCATCGTCTACAAACGACGAAACGTTTCGACAGCTCCAGATGTCCCGTTACCCGTCTCAGTCCTCCAGGATGGTATGCCCTCTTCAAGTATCTCCCACAAGGATGTCCCGGATGATCCTCTTGAACTTCCAATTGCTCTACGGAAGAGTAAGAGACAGTGTACTTCCAATCCGATGTCTCACTACACCTCTACTGATAGTTTATCTGACTATGACAGACGGTATACAGATGCTCTAATGACATTTTCCATCCCACGAGATCATCACAGTGCCTTACAGGACTCTAGGTGGTGACATGCAATGGATGAAGAAATGAATGCACTTATATCCAGACAAACGTGGGATCTTGTCCAGTGTCCTAAAGGGACTCAACCGGTGGCTTGCAAATGGGTCTTCACGACCAAACAAACACCGGATGGCGAAATTGACAGGCTAAAGCTCGCCTTGTGGCTAAAGGTTTTACACAAACCTATGGTGTAGACTATTTTGAGACATTCTCACCAGTTGCACGTATGGGGTCCATCAGGACTATTATTTCGTTAGCAGCAAATAAATCTTGGCCTATTTATCAGTTAGATGTGAAAAATGCTTTTCTCTATGGCGACCTTGATGAGGAAGTATACATGTTGCAACCTCATGGTTATGAAGTCGAGGGGGAGTACGTATGTCGACTTCGAAAAGCGATATATGGTCTCAAGCAAAGCCCAAGGGCGTGGTTTGACAGACTTACCACAGAAATTAGTACAATTGGATTCCAGAGAACAAAATTTGATTACTCAGTATTTGTCAGAAAACGAGCAACTGGTACTGTTATTCTTGTCGTTTATGTTGATGATATGGTTCTCAATGGTGATGACTGCAATGGGATATCAGAAACCAAGGCCTTCCTTCAAAAGGTATTCGTTACTAAAGACCTTGGTCATCTACGCTACTTCTTGGGCATAGAAGTACTTCGCACTACTGAAGGACTTCACCTCTCATAGAGAAAATATTGTCTGGACATTCTTACTGAAGCAGGGGTTCTCGGATGCAAGCCCTCTAGTATCCCTGCAGACCCAAAGAAACATGCCAGCCTGTCTGATTCTACCTTTGATGATGTCACTAGATATAGAAGTCTTGTCGGTAAACTCCTCTACCTTACTGCCACCAGACCAGATATCTCCTATGCAGTTAGCAGAGCTAGTCAGCACATGGAACAACCAACTTACAGCCACTGGCAAGATGTCCTACAAATCTTACAATACTTGAAGGAATCTCCATGACGTGGCCTCTTCTACGGGGCAAATGGGTACACGGAGGTTACTGCATATGCGGACGCTGACTATGCTGGTTCCCCAATAGATCGACGCTCTACTACAGGCTATGCGATGATGGTTGGAGGAAATACAGTTACATGGAGGAGTAAGAAACAAACCGTTGTATCCAGATCCAGTGCAGAGGCAGAATATAGGGCAATGGCTCAAGCTACATGTGAGATCATATGGCTATTGGCTTTCATTCAGGAACTTGGCATTAATGTCACTACTCCTATTCCTCTATATTGTGACAATAAATCTGCAACCTACATAGTCACAAATCCAGTATTCCATGAACGAACCAAGCATATAGAGATAGATTGCCACTTCGTACGTGATGCTGTCAAAGCTGGAAGAATTGCTACTCCACATATTAGTATTGATCTTCAACTAGCAGATATCTTCACAAAGGCCTTACCCAAGAAACGACTGCTGTGGATTATTTCCAAGTTGGACATGACTGATAAATATGCTCCAACTTGAGGGGGGTGTTAGAAATATGTAACAAATCTTTCCAAAACCCTTGAGGGTATTTTTGTACTTTTCTCCTTCTTGTACTCATTAGGGTTTCTAGGTTTGTCCTATATATGGACCCCTAGACCCACTGGAATATGACAAGAAATCCCATTCTATTTCTGACAAAGATAAAACATGTACCCCTGGTGATCAGAAACATGACTCTGACCCCAAATGTCAACATGAAATAATTCGAAAGGGGAGCTACTGCTCTGAGGCTGACGACGAGGAAAGGCAGATCTATGATGTTTTCCCAATTAACATGCTTCACACTGAAAGGAAGAACTCGGTGAAATCTGAGGCAAGATATGACGCATCTTCTGAAGAGGGAGGTGGCCAAAGCATAGATGCCATGTAAATGGAGAGACCGGTCCAATTGAGTGGGAGGAGACGCTGGCATAGAGAGTGCGGACCAGACGATAAAGACCATCCTGCTCACAGCCACAACCAATCACTCTGCTCGTAAGAATGTCCTGAAAAACAAGAGACGATGGGTCAAATATAGAGTGACATTGCAAATGCTTCGTAATCTGACTGATAGAAAGTAAATTCATCGAAAAATCAAGAGCATGTAACACATTCTGTAGACGCATGGAAGGCGATAAAATGATCTCTCCCTGTCCAATGATAAGGAAATGAGTCCCATCGGCTATCACGACAGATCGCCCCGGCGGAATCTCCCTATAGGATGTAAGTTTATCTTTGTCTCAGCAAATATGATGTGTCGCGCCGGAGTCCATATTCCATTCTGAAACGTCAGTTCCATGACAGGAGGTAAAGGCATAAACACTACCTGAGGTGCTAGCAGAGGCTGATGTATTGGCAGAGGCTGAAGCAGCAATATCCGAGGTGCCTCATGGAGATTCTGTAGAGGCAGGGGCATAATATCACGCAATCTGGCAACTAGTTCTTCAAACCTCTGGTCTGAAGCAAATGCTGATGGAGAGGCAACATGCTCGGCTACACGCGCCGAAGCCGGAAACCCATGCTTAGAATAGCATGTATCCTCCGCGTGACCTTGGCGATGACAAAAAGTGGAAGGCTGACGAAAACAGTCGCCTCTACCACGAGGTCCACAGCCACGAAATGAAGAAGAGGCTCCTCTGCCTCTGAAGGCCGCCATTGCCGAAGGAGGCTGAGTAGGAGCATTGGACGAGACTGTAATCCGGTTAAGCCTGCGGTAAACTTCCTCCATTGGAGGAATAGTAGCATCTGCAAGAATCTGCGAGCGAGCAGCATCATATTCAAGGTCAAGTGTTGCAAGTAAGACCCCCACCACGGTAGCATTTCGCAAGGTCTTCTGCTGCTCGGGAGTCGACGTAAGAGGAATGATGATGTAAAGCTTCACAAACATCTCTCGCAAGGATGTATATAAGGAGTGAAGAGGTCGTCCGTTCTGCTTGACTGTTAATATGTCATGCTGGAGTTGAAGGATCTTGGTCTCATTTCGCACCTGCGAGTATATTGCTGCAAGTATGTCCCACATCGCCTTAGCAGTGGGCTAATGGAGAACATCATTAGCAATCTCCATTGTCAGGGTACCTGAAAGCCAGACTTTGACGTACGAATCATCAGCCTCCTAGGAGGCATAAACCCCAGTCTTCTCTGTCGGCTCATCTTCGGTAAGAATGTTCTTCTTACCATTCGACTTCATGAGACTCATGAACTGCATTGCCCAGAGCTCATAGTCTGTCCCATCCATCTTAACATTGGGCGTTGGACCTTTGAAAGCGCCTATGGAGGCATATCGACCTTGTTTTCTGACATTTTGTCGGAAATATGTAACTAGGGTTTGTAGACCAAAGAACAAATGTCTACATAAACATCAGGGGATTTGAGTGCATATGTAGACTTATGCACTCAAACCCATAGGTGGTGGCGGGGCCGACGGCGGGAAGAGGGGGCTGGGGCCGGCAGTGGGAGGAGGTCGGCGGCGGGAAGAGGTGGTTCAGCAGTGGTGGAAGAAGGGGAGGGGGCGGCGGAAGGAGAGGGGTAGAGGGGGGTCGACGGCGGAAGGAGAGGGGGGCGGCGGAGAGAGGAGAGGTGGGCTAGGGTTTTAGCTCTGGTACCATGTTGGAAGAAAAGGATTCGTTGTTATTCCAAAGAACCCTAGGCTCTCTTATATAGAGAAGGTCTATGGGTAAATTACATAATGTGGAAATAAGAAAATAAAAATAACTGAAAAGGCACATAGAATATAGAAATATCTCTACACATGTGTTTGTTAAATCATATTAAGGTAGGAATAACAATTATAATGGGAACGAATTCTACCATACATGGGAGTAGTCACTCTTAGGTCTCCCCTAGGAATTGAGATTCCATTCCATGTAAATGCTAAGGAATGTATTTTTCTTCGTTATTTTTTAATCAATATACCAATGTTACAAATATATCTATACATGGATGCAAAAGGCCGGATAAGTTACAAATATATGCATATATGGATACTGACATGGATATGGATTTTTCTTCTTTTTTTGCAGATACGGATATAGACAGAGATACCATTTTGAATTTTTAGGATATGTACACAAATATGGTTACAAGATATTCTAGTGGATACGTATATATATAATATATCTATTATATGAAAAAAATATGTCAAATATGATTTTTTTAGGGTACGGATACGGACATGGATATGGGTTTTTTTTGTAATGGATATGGATACAGATATAGACATGGACAAGTATATGGGTTTTTATTATTTTTTTGCTAATATGGATATGAATATGGATACAATTTTCAACTTTTTTGTAAGATGGATATGAATTATATTTCAACAGATGCGGATATGAACATGTATTTGGGTTTTTTTTTTGCGGATATGGATATGGGTATAGATTTCTTGCGGATACAGATTTTTTAGGGGATATGGATACATATTATATTATAGTGGATGCATATACAAACATGGATATGTGTTTTTATTTTTGCAGATATGCATACGAATACCATTTTCAATTTTTTTAGGATATAGGTATGGATATATTAACAAAATACTCTGGCGGATATAGATACAAATATATCAATTATATGGAAAACTACTAAAATAGTCTCCAATTCAATTTAACTATTGAAATATATCAATTATATGGAAAAATGAGTCGAAGGATACCGAATATGTTTTCTACTTGATGAAATATATCAAAAGAAAGGTTATATTCTTTTTTTTTCTCCTCCCAAACATAAGAAAGGAATGTATCTCATACTAAATATTTCAATTCCTAATATGAACCATATAATGGAAAAGAAAAGTGTATTTCTTTCTGTTCAATTGCAATTCTTTTCCAACCAAATAAACATGGCCTTGTTGGCATTTGATATGGAGTAAGAGAAGGTTGCACTCTAGTCACGAGGCACATGGAGCTTGGTTACTGCCTTAACAGGAGCTTCAGTGGTTGGCTGCAAGTGGGGCTTTTTAGTAAAGTAGAGAGTAAATGGCACTTTGATTACTACAATGCTAGACTTGTGGCATCTGGATTCGCTAATAAATATAAGGTGGATAATCAGGACAATTTCATTCATGTGGCATGTCATTCTACTTTTCAGATCCTCCTCGTTGTTGTGGTACGAGACCGGTCGCTCTCCCAACTTGATGTCAAAAAGCTTTGTATCGCGATCTGCAAGAAGAAGTTTATATGCAGCAGCCACCCGGGTTCGTTGCTGATGGAGAGTGTTAGAAGATATGTAGACTTCATAAGGCTAGCATGGCGAAGATATCTAGAAGCAAAGCCCCGCAGCATTGTTAAGCAAAGCCCCGCAGCATTGTTCTAGAAGCTCTCGGATCTAACAGAGCGGCATGCTTCAAGAGATCAACCACATATCACTCTCTTTTTATACACAAGACATCATGAAGTATTGTTGTCATTGTGGTCTATGTTGACGACGTTATAATTACAAGAGATGATTTATAGGTGATCAATGAGGCTAAGGAGTTCCTTGGACAACAGTTTACTACCAAGGACCTTGGTAAACTACGATACTTCCTTGGGCTTAAATTTGCCAAGAATCAGATAGGTCTTGTGATGACTCCGAGGAAGTATATTACAGATCTCCTTCTAAAGCCTTGGATGGCAAACTGTAGACATGCCACCACTTATGTGGATCACAACATAAAGCTCTATAATGATGATACAGAAGAGGTGGATAAGAGGATATACAGGGAGCTCGTTTGGAAGTTTTCTATGTGACTATCACCGGGTCAGATATCTACTTTGTGGCGAGCAAAGTTAGACAATTTATGGAGTAGCTACGTCAAGATCACATGGATGCAGTCTCCATGATTCTAAGGTATCTGGAGTCTTCTTCAGGTATAGGGTTGATATTCAATAGAAGAGTATCTCTTGCCATCACAGCCTATGCAGATGTTGATTATGCAAAATATCCAAAATGCAGGAAGTTCACCATTGGTTGTGCAGTGTTCACTGAAAGCTCATTACTCTCATGGAAAAGCAAGAAGCAAAACATTGTTGATAGGTCAAGTGGTGAATACGAATACAGGGACATGGCATAAGGAAGCACTGAGATAATGTGGGTTAAGTCTGTTCTGACATTTCTAGCTAGTGACGCGCCTCTTCTCATGCAGTTATTATGTGAGCAATCAGGATGCACTATTCATGGCCAACAATCCAACTTACCATAAGAGGACCAAACACTTCGAGGTTGATTACCCTACATTAGAAATATGATACCGAAGAGCTTCATCTCTACTTCCCACGTCGGCCCAGGGAAACTGACAGAAGACATTTTCACTAAGACCCTAGCAAGGGGGTCATTCCAAAAGTGTTATTCCAAACTGATCATGATAGATATCTATGCTCCAGCTTGAGGGGTGTGTTTCTTATTTCTTGTTTTTTTATGTAATCTCTCAATTAATTATTTACCCTATAGTGTTTCTCCTCTATATAAAGAAGTCATATGGTTGTAGAATGAACATCTTATTCATTTCTTTATATAACTCTGATAAAATAAAGGAGACATGAGAAGCTATAAGGCTTGCACGAAAAGACTGATAACAACCTAGAATCACCAGAATAGCTATAACAATGTGTTGAGATATTAGTTATCTTTACTATCGTTTTTCTTATTTTCTATTTCTTTGTTTTCTTCTTGTAATTTGTCCAATAGCTTCATCTCCTATATAAGAGAACCCTAGGGCCTCTCATAATGCAATTCAATCTTTTCCCTCAACATGGTATCGAAGCGGCGGTCCTAAACCGGAGTTCCCGTATCTCACCCTAACCCTACCCGCTCGCTCCCCCCCACCTATTTGCGTCGTCGCCGCGTCAACAGCCCTTCCATGCGCCGCCGCGTCAACAACCTTTCATCCCAGGCTGTCGTCAGGCCTCAAGGCTTCTGTCGAGGTCACCGCCATGCCATCTAGCCGTTGCGCGGGGGCAGGGAACTAATCCCAGGCCGTTGCCGAGCCCTAAAGCTGCAGCCATGCCCCTCTCGACTCTCCACAGCCGATGCACGAGGTGCTGGAAACTCAGCTCAGGTCGCCACTTGGTCATTCCAGGCCATCAAGACCGGAGGTGGTCGCCTAACAGCCCTCCCACATCATTGCAGTCCCTCCCGTGCATCTCCACACACGTCTATGACTTGATCTGCGGATTAAATCAGTCTGATTTTGACTAATTCCGGTCCTAGCGAGCAGCAACGATTGATGAGGATGGTTGTATGAGTCTACGCGTACAACCAGTCCTCCGTACGGTTGTGTAGACTTGATCATATCGATCTACTACCCGCTTGAGTTTCGTTGTTTGGTTGTTTTCCATCATGTCAGAGAACAAGGGTGATATTTTTCGTCTAGAGCCTTCAAGGGTCCGGCTCTCATCGCTAAGATGGATGGGACCAACTACGAGTTGTGGTCCATGCAGTTTCTCACCCTGATGCAGTGCAACAACAAGGAGCACATCCTGACAGATCCAAAGCCAACGGATAATACTGGGACAAATGCTTCCTGGAAGCAAGATGATGTGTATGCACGTGTTTGGCTTTGTGGGACACTTGCCATAGAGATAGCCAATGATATTCTGAATCAACCCACCGCCAAGGCGATGTGGGAGACTTTGGCGTCTACTTATGCTCAAGCGAAGAATGAGGCCAAGATTCTTCAGCTTCGGTTTGATATCTACAATGCTAAGCAGAATGGTCGCCCTTTGCATGTCTACTACTCTTCGATCCGTGGCATGTTTGAGAAGCTTCATAGCTACATGCATATTACGACATCTATTGAGCAACAGAAACTCCACGATAGTTGGAGTCTTCATGGCTGGACTTGATATAGAGTATGATGTTGCACGTACTCAACTTCTTACTGGCACTGCCATACCTTCCATAGAGGAGGCCTATAGTCATCTCAACCAGATCATCATGCCTTCGACAGCCACTTTTCTGCCCTCTTCAGCAATGGCCGCTTCTCGTGGCCGAGGTGGGGCGATCCGGTCCAGAGAACGGGCCCCTAGAGGCAGAGGCGGTGGACGACAGCATGGTCCTTGCACCTATTGTCATAAGCCAGGACATGCAGAGGGTACATGTTACCAGAAGCATGGATATCCTGCTTATGGTCAAGTAGCAGAGCAGATTATGTCTTCAGAGACTTCAGCTTCCTAGGCCGATCCTCGCCTGGACGATATTGTCTCTCATATTCGAGAGATCATGACTCCTATTGTTGTCACCACCACTACTGAGACCATAGCCGCAGCCAAAGCCTTTTCGATCTCCTCAGGTATCGCCTACGCTTTTACCAGTAGTACTGATGCAGATATGACAGAATGGATTATGGATTCTGGTGCTTCTCACCACTTGTGTGGAGACAGATCATAGCCGAGGTCCTATAGGACTATACCACCTGGCAGATGGGTTGTCATTGCTAATGGCGACCACTTACACGTTACAGGACAGGGGGAGGTGCATTTGACACCGTCTATGCACCTTCAGAATGTTTTATATGCTCCTGCCTTTCAGATGAATTTACTTTCTATTAGTCAGATCACAAAGGATATGTATTGTCGTGCCATCTTTGACCCTTTATCTCTTGTGTTTCAGGGCATACTCACAGGCAGGGAGATAGGATGTGGCCGTGAGCAGCGGGGCTCTACGGATTGGTCCAACCTCCTCATGTTGGTGTTTCTACTATACCTAATAGACCAGTCTCTCCATATCTGTGGCATCTTCGTTTTGGTCACCTTCCTCTGCAGAAGCTATGTCATGTTCTCCCTCAGATTTCTACGAGATCCTCATTTCAGTGTGAGGCATGTGAGCTTGGGAAGCATCATCGTTCCTCCTTTCCATCCCGTCAGGGTTGGAGCAGTTCTCAGTTATTTGAGCTCCTTCATTTAGATATTTGGGGTCCGAGTCGTGTTCTTGATCACTAGGGACATTGTTTTTATTTAGTTGTTGTCGTTGATTTTTCTAGACTTTCCTGGGTCTTTTTATTGAAGAATAAGTCTGAGGTTGGATCTGTGATCAAGTATTTTATTAATGAGATAAAGAATATTTTTTCTGCCAATGTCAAATATATTCGTTCCGATAATGCTTTAGAGTTCTGCACCTTGCAGCTTTCCGAGTTTCTTAGATCTCTTGGTATTGTTTACCAGAGCTCATGTGCATATACATCCCAGCAGAACGGCGTTGCAGAGCGCAAACACCGTCACTTACTTGATGTGACCAGAACCTTGTTGATACAGAGTCGTACTCCGCATGCCTACTGGGGAGATGTTGTCCTTACAGCTTGATATCTGGTGAATTGCATGCCTTTGTCTGCGTTGGGAGAGAAGATTCATTTCTCGATTGCATTTCTCGAGAAGGATCCTTTCTTTCTTATACCTCGTGTCTTTGGATTTGTTGCTTTTGTTTATGATGTCCCTCCAGGTCAGGACAAGCTCTCTCTTAGAGATGTCAAGTGTGTGTTTGTTGGCTACTCTCGTACCCAGAAGGGGTACCGTTGCTTTGATCCGCTAAGATGGAAGTACTTTGTCAGTGTTGACGTCACTTTCTTTGAGTCTGTTATGTATTTTTCTCCTACAGGTGACAGACTAGTCCCATCTGACTCTGACGATGAGATCTACATGCCTCCACCTCCTATTGGCGTTCCTCCACCTCCCTCTCTATCATCACATGCAGTTCATACGATTCTGAGATATCTGAAGACTTCACCTCGTACGGGACTTCTTTTTTAGCAGTGGCACATCTCTCTCAGTTACAGCATGTGCAGATGCAGATTATGTTGGGTGTCCAAAAGATAGAAAGTCTACATCAGGCTTTGCTATGTTCATAGGGAATTCTCTTGTTTCATGGAAGAGTAAGAAGCAGACAGTGGTTGCCAAATCAAGTGCTGAGTCGGAATACAGGGCCATGGCGCAGGCCAGCACCGAGATGATGAGGGTAAGATCTGTTCTTACTGACTTGATTATAGAGGTGCCTCTCCCTATGCACCTTCAATGTGATAATCATGTCTCTTTTTTCATTGCCAACAACCCAGCCTTTCATGAGAGGACGAAGCACATAGAGGTGAATTGTCACTACACTCGTGCCATGATACAGAAGGGTCTTATCACCGCTACGCATGTCAGCTCTGAAGACCATACAGCAGATATACTTACAAAGGCCCTAGCCAACCTTATCAGAGATGTTGCTCCAAGTTAAGTCTAATCGATATCTACTCTCCAGCTTGAAGAGGGAGTGTTGAGTATGGTTATTAAGGCGGCAAGGCGACAAGGCGCTAAACCCGGGCGCCTAGGCGCGCCTAGGCGTTTTCATATGGAATGAGAATTCATTCCATATGCCTGGGTGCCAATTTAAATGGTACTCCTATACGCAATATACTCCTATCTGTATGCGCCAATTTTTAATGAATGTGAATTTTGAAATATGTATAAAACAGATACAATTGTATCTACATCCTTTTTTCAAGTAAAGTAGGTATAAAGGATGTACAGTTGAAATAAAAATACTAAATATATATATATGTAGTTGGACAGATATTTATTAATATCAAAGTGATAATTATTTATAACCATCTTAAAATGGACATTAATATTGTAAAGTATTGGACATCGATGTATCCATACCCATCTGCACAAATAATTTCGAAATTTATGTTGTAAAGTTATATTCATTTCTTTAAATATTATATTACAAGTAGAAGTTTTTTTATTCAATCTAGTAATTCTATTCTATGCAGAAAAACATATAACAAAAGAAATGTTAACCACTTTTCATTGGTACACCAGTCAAACATAAGATAAGATTATGTCTTACAATAAAAATCCATGTTCAATATCAACCAAATAATAGAATGGAAACACTCGTACCTTTGCATTTTTTCCAATTTCATTTCCTACTTAATTTTTATTTCATTTTAGGCAGCAAATATTAGATTCTTAATATCCATATAGGGTAATTAGAGTGGTGTGAACCAACATATAAAATCAAACTTTTTCCACCGGAACTTTTGACCAAAACAAGTATGCTTCGGCACGTGACCCCTGTCAGTGCATGTGAATGCTTTGCATACCACGTGATTATTTTCAAAACCCTGTTATAATCAATCACCTCGTCAGTACCAGTACATGTAGCAGATCTCCAATGTTTACGATGAGGGCTCCTAAATTTGCGTATAGGAGTAAAAAATGCCTGGGCGCCTAGGCATGCCTAGGCGGCCGCCTAGGCGCCTAGGCGGCCCAAGGCGTCGCCTTTTTTGATAAAAGCAAGGCGGTTTTTCAAGGCGCACGTCCTGGGGTGCCTGGGCGCCTAGGCAGCCGCCTAGGCGTGCCTAGGCGTGCACCTTAACATCTATGGTGTTGAGATATTAGTTATCTATATTGTCATTTTTCTTATTTTCTACTTCTTTGTTCTTCTTCTTGTAATTTGTCCAATAGGTTCCTCTCCTATATAAGAGAACCCTAGGGCCTCTCATAATGCAATTCAATCTTTTCCCTCAATACAATGTTAGGCTCAGAGACATCAAGTTTGAGGTTGGTGATTTCATCTTCTTGAAAGTCTCCCATATAAAGGGAGTATAGAGAGTTGGTTTGCAAGGGAAGGTGGCACCTAGATTTGTGGATCCCTTTGAAATCATTGATAGAGTTGAAATTTTGCATATAGACTAGCAGTTCCTCTACAGTTTTCTGCAATACATGATGATTTTCATATATCAAATTTGAGAAAGTACATTGGGGACTATGTGCATATTATAAGCTATGATGATTTAGAATTCAAGCCATAATAGGCATACCCAGAAACTCTAGTAACAAATATTAGATACATAAAGAAGTTGAGAGACAAAGAGGTGCCTTTGGTCAAGGTAGTGTGGCATAAGCAAGATTTTGAAGAAGCCATGTCAAAACCTAAGGCAAATACGAGAAAGAAGCATCATCATATGTTTGAATGACAATATCATGTATATTGTTGTATCTACTTGGTTATAAATGAAAATGAGTTTCATTCTCTTTAAGTTTTTATGGCTTTAATCCCCTTCAAGGTTTTTACCCTTGTCCCAAGTCTCGAGAACGAGATTTCCTTTAAGGTTTTTATAATTGTAAGGCCATAAATTCAACTTGTTCGGATCTTGCCTTACATTTTTCAAATCTGGCTCGTCGAGACGGGTCCAAGGAAGCTCGTTTCATGTCAATCAGATGCCACTACAAATTGTTATGAACTTTGAAAGCAATGAAGGCTGATGTCAGTTTAGCCATCGTTAACTCTTAAACACATACATGTTAGTCTTTAATTCTACATATACATATGCATATACAAATACATTAGTTATAAGTTCTATTCATACATTTACATTTACAGGTACATAGTAGCTTAAGTATTATAATCTATATATTATACATAAGCATATACACATACACGCACATATATATTGGATCGATATTAGATTGTAATTTAGGTGCATATATGTGTGTGTACCGTTTTTTAAAAGATATATACATATATATATGAATATATATACATGTTTGCATAGATATATAAGATTATATTTACATAAATGTGTGTAATAAATATAATACCTTACTTTTCCCATATAGTTCCCTAGGTGAGCGTCTAATGCCTTGGGTAATGTAGAACCCCTAACATCTTGGAGCACCTTGCACTTTCAACAACATTGCTCTGCATATGTGGTCTGTATATGCCTGCATATGCCCCCGATATGCGTTCGATTTCTTGTTGTTACTCGCATATGCTTCTCCACTACCCATGTGGATCAATATCTCGTGTGTGCTTCTCTTAGGTTCCCAATCAATGTCGGGTGATCTCCATTGCCTCTTGCAGTCGGTAAATAATTTATATTATTCATATTTTGTACATATCTAACGAAGTACTTCAGTTGTAATCATGTAACTTCTTAAATGTATGCATTAAAATATAAATCATAAACAAATGTTGAAACTATACTCATTGGATATGTATTAAAACTTCAATTGTAAGAAGAGAATGAAATTATTTTTTAAAGAAAAAAGGGCATGCACCATACAGGTGTATGCCCAAAAAAATCACCATTTATCACCAAAGATTATTACAAGCCTATCAAGGTTCAGGAAAGCGGTAAGCGTATGCGTTCGGACTGGTCACCGAATACCGATTAAGCGATATGCGGGGGCATATGCGGGGTATATGCGGTTCTATGCGGTTTTCAAAATTTTAATTTAAAAATAAATAAATATCTATGAATAACATTACCACTGAATTTATGTATTTAAGTGGAGTTAAAGAAGATCTAAGAAAAACGGTCGATGTTAAATGGGTGTGTATATATGCTTTTAATTGCCTCATACTTAATCACAAAAAAGCATTTACCATAAAAACTTCACACATTATATGATTTGTAATAACAAAACTTCAATATACATACATGCACTACATGAGTAGAACCTCAATCGACATATATAAAAAATATCCGACGATACATTGAATATACTCGTGAAATCAATACATGAGAAAAACATAAATATTGCATATACATAATGGTGTAATGCATTGCAATTGTATAGAAATGCATGTCATATTATGACCATTGAATGAAGGAAGGGACAGAGTTACGGGATTTAAGGACCTGAATGAAAAGATTGAAAAATTGGAGCTGTTGGAGCAATATGCGGGGCATATGCGGGGCATATGCGGAGAGGGCACTTATTGCACTGATTCATGTAATCGGTGTGGTCTGCATGCCGCGCGGGCGTATGCGGCCGCATATGCAGATCGTGCGGCCGATTTAGTGAACATTGAAGCTTATTACAATCATTTATAAGAGAATTATGTGTTCCAATCCTCATTCATCGCAGAAGCATGTGCCAACACATTCTCGACGTAGAACAGATCATATCGAAAGAGCACCCCATTCCTTACCATCCAAAGTGCCCACATCACAGCCAAACACTTCGATCCCTCTCCTTGTCATTCCAATCCGCTCCAATGGAGGACTAGAAATTCATCACATTGTTAGTTCTCACAACTCTATTGCCAAAGCAGTTCCAAACCTCCATAAAACTTCCACAAGTGAAGAAGAGATCATCAACATCCTCTACAACCTCCAAGACCTGGGACATACCGGATTAGCCCCTGGATGAAACGCGTAAATATGTCCTTTGTCAATAATTTGCCTTTCTTAAATAGCCATAAAAATACCTTTACCTGAATTGGAACCTTCCACTTCCAGATCTACTTGCAGCCAGCCACACACACCCAGGGTCGAAAGTCGTGAGGCCCTTCAGAGCCCTGTAATCCTTGCCAACTGAAAATACCAACATGCCAGCGCCAGTGGTCTCGCCATCTGTGGGCCTAGCCACTTTATCGAGCTCCCCCAATATGGTTAGAAGCTCCTCCACCCGTTGCTCAGAGAGTTCAAATTTAAACTGAGGAAAAAATGTGTGTTCATCCCAAATCTTTGCCAACGTGCAGTATGGATGCACCTCCAATGCCTTCAGTCATGGGAACCTTGCGTCCAATGCCCCGCCCTCACTCCAGTCGTCCATCCAGAAATGAAAGCTTGCATCGTCCCCAACCACAGGCCTCAAAAATGGGGGTATCTTCTGCACCATGCTGCATATGCCCCTCCAGAAGAAAGACAGCATCCTATCAACATTCCCTAAGCATGGAAAAGAAAGCCCTAGCACATAGATTCTCCGAATAAGATTATACACCAGGTTGTCACAGCCATCCCAACTACATGTGACCCTTCGCTCGAGCAAGACCTTGTTTATCTCCTCTAAACTGCGAACACCAAGGCCCCCATCGTCCTTTGAGCACGATTTTGTCCCCCACTCCACCAATGGAAAGTCATTCGACTGCCCAGATGATGACCAAAAAAAGCATCTCATGATAGATTCAAGCCTCTTCCTAATTCTCACAGGCACAAAGCTAGCGGATAGAAAGAAGATCGAGATCGTCGAAAGAACTGAACGTAGTAACACCAGCATACCACCCCTGGACAAGCAGATAAACTTCCACCCAGACAGCTTCTACTCCATCTTCTCAATTACCGGCAACCAAACGACAGCCAACATCCAGCCAGCCACCAACGACATGCTAAGGCAACGCAACAACAGATCTGCAAGCAGCAACCGCAACCAGCCCGTGCACAAATCAATCTCTGCGCATGTCAAGCCAAATGGAATGAACTCTGACGAGTCCCTATTCAGCCTCAACCCAGAAACATCACCAAACATGTCCAGAACCACCGATAAGCCTCTACAACTGCCAGCTCCTCCCTCCGCACCATGTACTGGAGGATGGGGATAGATATCCCATTTTTTGAGTAACCACTACAGTAGCGTCCAGAGACGACCTGATCAACCATGACCATCAAAACATCAGAAACTAGAACAAAAGGTAACGGCACTAGCAGACATCCCTGACGAACACCCCGTTAAGGCTGAAAGAATTCCCCTTTCGACTGCTCATTCATCAAAACTGCGCATGACACGGTTGTCACACACCTCTTCATCTACAAGATCCACTTATTCAGAAAACCTCGCCTGTAAAGGGAGGCCCAAAGGAAGTGTCAATCCACACAATCATATGCCTTTGAATAACCAACCTTCCACAAAACACCCTTCACTTTCCTTTTGCACCAATCTGCTACAATCGTTGAGGCCATAACAACAATGTACATGAGTTTCCTACCATGCAAGAAAGCACTTTGGACCGGTGAAATGATCTTATTCACCACCCCCTTAAGACCGGTTGGCCAGCAACTTGGCCATAAATATATCGTATTGGAAAGTGTAATTCGTCTGTAATCCTCAATCATTGTTTCCACATCCTTCTTAGATAGCAGGAAAATAAAAGAGCGATTGAGCCGGTTAAAGCCAAAGTTATCCTCATTAAATTCAGCCACAACTCCCAACACCTCCTCCACAATGAGATTCCAAAACTCCCTGTAAAAGAAGACAGGAAAAACCTCCATCCCGAGGCAGCCATCTGGATTTAGACCGAAAACAACCTCACAGACCTCCAGCAATCCAAACCCCCTCGTCAAAAGCTCTGCATCCAGGTCAGAAACCTGACTCACTCCCAACCCCAGCCATCATGAACCACCGTGAGGGTGTTGCCTACTCATGCCCTGAAGTAATAGGTAATGGTCCTCGCTACCTCCCCCTCCCCATGGAATTCTCCTCCCCATACCTTTACTAAGTGTATCATATTTCTCCTCATTCTATCGTTCGCCACCGCGTGAAACAAATCTCATTTCGATATCCCCCTCCTTCAACCACATTTGCCTCGATCTTTGTCTCCATTCAAAGATCCTTCTGATCCTCGTCCTCCAAGATCTTCTGGACCACCCCTCGGCATGCAAGCTCCTCCTCGTCCAACTCACTTTCATCCTCCAGCAAATCCATCCTTCCCGTCTCCTCATGCGCCTGAGTCCTCCTTAAAGTATTGTTGTCGGATATGCATATAATCACATATCTAATATTACAATCAATAGTTGTGGATAAATACTTCTTGAATATATGCATTAAAGTAAAGAGATAGTTTTCATGCACTTCAATAGTTATCGGATGTGTGTTTCTTGTATTTCAATAGTTGCTTAAAGTAAAGAAATAGCTTTATGTTAAGTTTTCTTATGAGAAATATCATTTTATATATCATGTATGCATCAATTGTAGTATTCTTTAGACATTTATTTATTTTTATATTAAAAATTAGGAAATCACATATACTCCCGTATATGCCCCTACATATCGCTTATTATTTGGTGACATAGAAGGAAATATCGATATCGATATCGTATCGATATCGTGTCGATATCGATATATCGACGATATATTGTCGATATATCGCCGATATATCGCTATGTCAGGAATCTTTCTGAAGGAAATGCCTGAAAATCGGATATATCGATATATCGATTTCGATATCGGTCCCATGTCGATATCGATATATCGGCGATATATCGCCGATATATCGCGACATGGCCTTCCATGTTTGGTGACCTATCCGAACGCATAGACATATCACTCTCCTGAACCTTGGATAGATGATGCAGCATGATGCTATGTGTTGCCTTTTTATTTCGGACATTTGTTTTCTTTATTTATTTCTTTTTATTTATTTATGTAAAAGGCTCATTATATAAGGCCTTATTATCTTTTCTTTTTCTATTTATAGTAGAGTAATTGCTTGTTTGGGGGGTTTTGGCCTCTATAAAGGCACCCCATTGGAAAGGGTTGGATTATCATTGAATGAGAATTTTTTTCCCTTCACTTTTTTCTCTCTCTCTTTTCTCTCTCTCGATTCCCGCCGCTCCCTTTTCTTCCTTTCCCCCCTCGTGTTTCTTCCCCCTCTCTCGAACCCTAACCCTCCCATCTCCCCGCCGCCTCTCCTCCGCATCCCTTCCCGACGCCGACTCCGCCTCCTCCCCCCCCCCCCTCACGCGACCGCAACCCCTTTCCCCTTTCTCTCCTTCCCACCGCCCTCAACCATTCCTTTCCTCCCCCCCTCCCCCGCCTACCCCACACCGCCACCTTCTAACCACGGTCCCAGCTCTTCCGCCTCCACCCCGCGCCTATCTGCAACCACCTGCGCCTCTCCACGCGCGTCAGCGCCCGATCACTCCAGGTTCTTCCCGCAACGCGGTCACGGTTCCGCCCCACTGCGCACCTGAACCCCTCCCAGAACAGCCACTGCAACCGTCCCGCACCCCAACACCATCGATCAGGTCTGAAGCTCGCCTATTCCCCTCGTCGGTTGTGGTATGAGCGCCATTTTTTTCCAATTATTCTGCCGTATAAGAGTAGTATTGTGGACTGTTATGTTGTTGTTTGGTTTGGTGAACTATTGAGATCATTGTTTACCGCAGGATCGTTATATCTTTCCTGAAAATCCTTTATCTACTAGGAATGCCCTAAATTTGTGATAAGATTGTGCTGAACGTGAATATCTCGCGGTCTTTTGTTGCTGAAATTTATTGGTATCAAGTTTTTCTTAAGTGTCGTAGCATTTCCATTGCTTTACCTACTCAGTTAGACAACTCGCATGCATCACATCGTATTTCCGTTCGTATTGCATATAGTTTGCATCAATTTGGTATCAGAGCACATCGTTCCGTTTCGTTTGTTTTATTGCATATCAAAACAAAACAAACAAAAAAGAGAAAAATATAAAGGAAAAAAAAAAGAGAAACGGAGAAGGCAAAGGGTTCCATGGCCAAAAAACTGACTACCTCTAAAACCGACTATACCCCACACACTGAGCTATCGTTAGAATCCTTGGTTGCTCAAATGCAGCAAATGCAGCGGATGTGCGAACAAATGAGCAGACAAATTGCCACCCTAAATAGTCGCATGCTAGGGAAGGATCATAGTGATGAGACGCAAAACAAAGGTCAGCGTACTAATCGGAGAAGACACTCACGGAGTAACACATCCAAAGACTCTAGTTCTTCTACTTCCAATGGACATGTTAGCGGCTATCTTTCACAAGAAAGAGAAGATGAAGGATTAAGAGATGACACCCCTTTCACTTCAAAGAATCAAGATCCACACACCCCTGGATATACTTCACAACCTGCTAGTGGGTATCAATTCCCGCCACGACCTAGCCCTAAGCCCGATGACGGATGGGATCGAGGCATCCGTCTTGATGATCCGGAATTTGACGGAGGACGAGACCCTGATGTCTTTTTGGATTGGCTCCAAACCGTCGAACATTTCTTTGTATGGAAGACTATGCCTAGCGAACGAAAAGTTCAATTTGTCACCATCAAACTAAAAGGACATGCCCTGCTATGGTGGGACCGTTTGCAATCTGAACACAAACGAAAAGGAAAAGGTAAGATTCGCAGTTGGAGCAAGATGAAGGCCAAGCTAAAAACAAAGTTTGTGTCTGAAGATTACCAGCGAGATATGTATGCGCGATTGCAATCTTGGCGACAAGGTACCATGAGCGTGAGAGAGTACACCGAAGGATTCCAGTCCCTCATTCATCGCAACCGGCTGCAGGAGACTCCTGTCCAGGAAGTCACCAGCTACATACAAGGACTTCGTCAAGTTATCCAAGATGAACTCTACCTCCACAACTGTCAAAACGTCGACGAAGCCTACAAGCAAGCTGAACGGGCTGAGACTAAGCTTGCTAAGGCCCAGACAAGGAGAACGACTTTTTCTGTGAACTCCGTCCCACGAACTAGTACCCCGATGACAACCTCCAAACCAATAGTTTCCCCATCGGTTGTTGCGGGTAAACATCAAGCTAGACCATCAACCTCTGCCGCCGCATGACCATCTACTGGAAACCCCGGACCGAGCATCTTGGGAAGCCGACCTGTTTTAGGACCTGATACTTGTTTCCGGTGTTATCAAAAGGGACATCGAGCAGTTGAGTGCCCAAACCCTAAGGCCATGCCCGCCCATTTGTGCACCATCGAAGACCCTGAAGACCCTGCCCCTGACCATCAGGAGGCGTCTGAAGAGGATCAAGCCGCTTTGACTGATATCACTTCGGGAGCTGAAGAATTCGAACTTCTTGGAGTAGATGGAGATACATCCGGACCTTTCCTGGTAATTGAACATGAGAATTTTATCGCTCTTGACAGCGTACCCACGAACATCTTGCTCACACCCGTTGCTAATGACACTGATAGTTGGCTGCGACGCAGCATATTCCGAACCACATGTACCTCAGGAGGGCGACGTTGTTCGTTGATCATTGATGGGGGAAGCGTTGAGAACTTCGTATCTCAAGAAATGGTCGACAAGTTGGGTCTACCAACTCAACCACTCGAGAAACCATACAGTGTGGCTTAGTTTCGAGGTGGCACTCAACTTCCGATCCACCGTCAGAGCCTCGTTAGCTTCTCAATAGGGCCTTCATATAAAGACGAGGTGTGGTGCCATGTAGCCCCTATGGATGTCAGTCATGTACTACTTGGGAGACCTTGGCAGCTCGATCGAGACACTGAACACAGGAGAAAATTGAACACTTACTCATTTCTCATAGACAAGGTGCGTGTGACCCTTAGACCACAACGCGAAGCCCTTAGCCCTCGACAGGTGGCTACACTCCGATCCGCGACCGCACAATCTGGTAAAAATACTCCACCGTCAAAACCTTCGACTACTGGTCCAGTATTGTTGATGGAAGCCCAAACATTCCAACGTGAAGTTCAGGAGAGCTCTACTATTTACGCATTGATGGGACGTGAGGTAGTCAAACAAGAAGCAACTACACCCGAAGTTCCGTCTGAGGTGAAACCCATCCTTCAGGAGTTTGCTGACAATATGCTTGAAGAGTTGCCAGAAGGACTACCCCCATTGCGAGACATTCAGCATCACATTGATCTAGTTCCTGGAGCAAGCTTACCCCATTTACCACATTATCGGATGAGCCCAAGTGAGCACGAAGAAATGAATAAGTAGGTCACTGATCTTCTACGCCGTGGGTATGTTCGAGAGAGTATAAGCCCAGTGGTGGTTCCTGCTCTACTTACCCCGAAAAAGGATGGCACGTGGAGGATGTGTGTGGATAGTCGTACTATAAACAAGATAACGATCAAGTATCGTTTTCCGATTCCACGCCTTGATGACATGCTCGATATGCTATGGAGTGCCAAATTATTTTCCAAAATGGATCTTCGCAGCGGATACCATCAAATTCGCCTCCGACCTGGAGACGAGTGGAAGACTGCTTTTAAGACCAAAGAGGGCCTTTATGAATGGACAGTAATGCCCTTCGGCCTGTCCAATGCTCCCAGCACTTTCATGCGAACCATGAATCATGTATTGCGACCCTTCATTGGCAAATTTGTGGTTGTGTACTTCGATGACATATTGATCTACAGCCTGACCAAGGATGACCACTTAGCCCACTTGCGACAAGTCTTGGAAACCTTAAGAGCCCAACAATTATTTGTCCACCTTAAGAAATGCTCCTTCATGTCTGACACGGTCCTCTTCTTGGGATACATTGTCACTGCCGATGGACTTAAGGTTGACCCCTCCAAGATTCAGGCCATTCAGACCTGGCCCATGCCCAAAACCCTCACTGAGATTCACAGCTTTCTGGGATTTGCTTCTTTCTACCGACGTTTCATCCGGAACTTTAGCACTTGTGCGGATCCGTTAGTAGATTGCACACGCAAAGGTGCGCCCACTTGGACTCCTGAAGCAGAAAACAGTTTTCAAAAGCTAAAGCGTCAGTTGACCAATGCCCCTGTCTTGGCACTTCCTGACTTCTCCAAGGTTTTCGTAGTTGACTGTGATGCTTCACATGTCGGGATTGGTGTTGTCCTGAGTCAGGAAGGACGACTTGTGGCATTCTACAGTGAGAAATTGAATGAAGCTCGATCACGGTACTCCACATATGATGTCGAATTCTATGCCGTGGTGCAAGCTCTCAAGCATTGGAGGCATTATCTAATTCAGCGTGAATTTGTCCTTAACCCTGATTATGAAGCCTTAAGCTATCTGAACTCACAGAAAGCCCTTAACAAGCGTCATGCAAAATGGATTAGTTTCCTCCAAGAATACACGTTCCATCTCAAGCACAAGGCAGGAACCCTGAATCGCGTGGCCGACGCGTTGAGCAGACGAGCACAAGTCCTGACCACAATGACCGTCAACACAACGGGATTTGACGCACTCAAGGATCTCTACCCCACTGACCCTGACTTCGGACACGCTTATGCAGAATGTGTTGACACTGGATAGGATCCGACAGCCATTTAAGTCCTTCATGAGGGGTTCCTGTTCAAGGCCCACCGACTGTGCATTTCTGCCACTTCCCTTCGAGAGAATCTAATTTCAGAACTGCATAACGGTGGTTTAGCTGGACACTTTGGAAGGGACAAGACCTTGACTCTTCTCCAAGAGCGATTTTATTGGCCGCAATTGCGAAAGGACGTTACAAAATTTGTGCAAAAATGCCAAATAAGTCAGAGATTCAAAGGCCATAGGCAGAACACTGGGTTGTATACACCTCTGCCGATTCCTCTACGACCCTGGGAAGACATCACTATGGATTTTGTGCTAGGCTTACCCCTCACGGTACGGAAAGTTGACTATTTTTGTGGTTGTAGACAGATTTTCTAAAATGGCGCACTTCATTGCATGTAAAAAAACCTCAGATGCATCTCATGTCGCTGATTTGTTTTTTCGTGATGTTGTTCGATTGCATGGTGTTCCTCGTTCTTTCACTTCGGATCGTGATACCAGGTTTTTGAGTCATTTTTGGCGCACGCTTTGGTCTCGTATTGGTACCCGTTTGCAATATGGCACTGCTTATCATCGACAAAAAGATGGGCAAACCGAAGTAGTTAATAGATCTTTAGGGAATTTGATGCAAACGGGCTCCGGAATGATGCAAACGGGCTCCGGCGCGACGTCGTTAATAAAATAATAATATTTTTGGTGGATTTTGGTAGAAGAACGAGATAGGTTGAGAAGAGAAATACTCGTCGGAAACGAGGGATGGAAGAAGGAGAACGCGGAGATCGCGGGGGAGAGAGGAGAAGGAGGGAGATAATGAGATAACTCTCAACTTTTCATAATCATTGACTGACTAAAAATAATGGCCTACCCTCTCTTTATATAGGAGAGAGGGTTTAGAAAAATAGTAAACTCAATTAAATTGACAACCGACTTTCCTAATTGGACTCTAACAACTTTAAATTGACCACTAATTACTTTAATTAGACTCTAATTAATTAATTGACCCAAAATTGCAATTAAAATCTACGAAATAACGTTGAGATCACAGGCGATCTCAATTATTTAATTGGACGATTACGACAACCTAAAAACGTAAATAAAATTGACGATTAACTAATTAAATAAATGTGACCCCATAATTTGGGGTCACGCTGCATCAACTCTCCACCGCTTTAAAAAATTCGGCTCCTGACGAATTGCGTGATGTAGGTGGATAGTTGGAGAAATCATCCTTGAATTGGGCTTCAATTTCCTCCCCCTGGGATCATCTTCAACATTACGTTTATAGTTTCTTCCAATTGGAGGGTACCACTGCAATTTTCGTATCCCTTCCTTCTTCTCTCTTTTTATAATGCCTTGGACCTGTCTGCAAATAGAGAACTTTGGCGATTTATTCTCGCAATTTTTCCAATTTAACCTCAATCCCCTGGAATTGAGGGATTCAGTTCCCTTTGTTGAGAGAGCACCCGATAGGGTTTCTCCATCCCTCAGAAAAGGGCGGCGGGGCATCGCTGGTGGGGCTCCGTACGAGCCCATCCTTCTCGCGCGGTGGGGGCGCGAGTGGCTGGGCGGCGGTGTCGGGCAGTGGCTGGGGAAA
Organism: Ottelia alismoides; assembly: GCA_037367405.1. Classification (NCBI taxonomy): domain Eukaryota; kingdom Viridiplantae; phylum Streptophyta; class Magnoliopsida; order Alismatales; family Hydrocharitaceae; genus Ottelia; species Ottelia alismoides. The sequence goes on from JAZKJV010009277.1 coordinate 1,367,729, forward strand.
GCGCGAGGCGAGGTGGCGCTGGGTGATAGCGAGCTGGGCGCGGGGGTGAGGAGGAGGCGGCGCGGCGAGAGGCTGGAGGGGGGGAGGACGTTGGCGTGGTGGCGCACGGGGAAGAGGAGAACGAAGGCGGCGGCGTGGCGAGTAGCGGGGCGAGGGAAAGGAGATACGTGAAGCCGGGGGGAGGGGCGTGAGGGAGAGGGAGGTTCCTGGGGTCCGTGGGGAAGCAGGAGGAGGGGGGGGCTGAGGAAATGGTCGGTGTGCGTGGGGAGGGGGTATGCGAAGGCGGCAGGGGGAAGCGGCTGGGGGTGAGCCGCATGCGGTGGGGAAATGGCGGAGGGTGCCAGTAGGGTTAGGGGGGTGGAGGAAGGCTTGGGAGATACCTGGGCTAGAGGGGACCGTGTCGGGAAGGCCGGAGGAGGCGGCGGCATCGGTTCCGGTGACGAAATCGGCTTTGGAAGGTGCTGGACAGCAGCCGAATCGTCGAATTTTTCTTCTAAAACGATCTGGACAGCAACCTTTTGGTCTTCTTTCACGACGTTTTCTTCGTCAAAATTGGCGGTAGCGGCTTCGGAGGTCGGCGGCTTTGCTTGGGTGTCGCGGTAGGCCTCAAAGTAGGCCATTAGGTTCCGAGACATGGATTGGAGGTTGGCCTGTAACTCACGTATCATGTCCCCCGTCTCGTTGAAGGTGGCGTCGATAGCGGAGATGGCTCGTCGTGTTTGTTCGGACGAACGATGATGTCGGTGCGAGCGCCGGGACGGATCGTTAGATCGTGAGGACGATCTAAATGCCATGCTCTGATACCAAATGATGCAAACGGGCTCCGGAATGATGCAAACGGGCTCCGGCGCGACGTCGTTAATAAAATAATAATATTTTTGGTGGATTTTGGTAGAAGAACGAGATGGGTTGAGAAGAGAAATACTCGTCGGAAACGAGGGATGGAAGAAGGAGAACGCGGAGATCGCGGGGGAGAGAGGAGAAGGAGGGAGATAATGAGATAACTCTCAACTTTTCATAATCATTGACTGACTAAAAATAATGGCCTACCCTCTCTTTATATAGGAGAGAGGGTTTAGAAAAATAGTAAACTCAATTAAATTGACAACCGACTTTCCTAATTGGACTCTAACAACTTTAAATTGACCACTAATTACTTTAATTAGACTCTAATTAATTAATTGACCCAAAATTGCAATTAAAATCTACGAAATAACGTTGAGATCACAGGCGATCTCAATTATTTAATTGGACGATTACGACAACCTAAAAACGTAAATAAAATTGACGATTAACTAATTAAATAAATGTGACCCCATAATTTGGGGTCACGCTGCATCAAAATGTGACCCCATAATTTGGGGTCACGCTGCATCAGAATTTATTGCGATGTCTTGCAGGGGACTCTCCGTCCAAATGGGATCTAATTCTTCCCCAAGCTGAATTCGCGTATAACAGTTCCATTAATAGATCCACCGGAAAATCGCCATTTGAGAGTGTGTACGGCTTTCCACTTACCCAATTTCTAGACCTTACACCTACAACCATGCAAGGGAGGAGTAGTACAGCCGTTGAGGACCTGGTCGAACACTTAACCTATATCCATACCGAAATCCGAGCCAAACTCCAAACCATGACCCAGAAATACCAAGCCCAAGCCAACCTCCATCGTAGAGAGAGCGAGTTCAGAGTTGGAGAATTAGTGATGGTCCACCTAAAAAAAGAGAGGTTTCCTTTGAGTGCCTACCAAAAATTGAGTGTCCGAAAGATTGGTCCATCATTCCGAGTCCTCAAGAAGATTGGGCAGAATGCTTACCTACTTGATCTACCGTCGGATGTCCAGACGTCGCCAGTCTTTAATGTTTCAGATCTCTTCTTATATCACGGAGATGAGCAGACATATGCAACCACGCCAGTAGTTCCCGCTGATGATACGTGCCAACCACCAGTCGCGACTGATGCCGATCAGATAGAAGATATTGCCGACATACGAGATAAGACGACTAGACGTGGTCTCTTTCGTCGCTATCTAGTCAAGTGGAAGGGACGACCCCTGACAGATTGCACCTGGATTGACGAGGATGAACTTCAACAACTCCACCCTGATATAGTTCAGAGTTATCGCAACGCCGTCTCGACGGAGCGAGATTCTTCTCAGCAGGGGGAGCTGATGCAGCATGATGCTATGTGTTGCCTTTTTATTTCGGACATTTATTTTCTTTATTTATTTCTTTTTATTTATTTATGTAAAAGGCTCATTATATAAGGCCTTATTATCTTTTCTTTTTCTATTTATAGTAGAGTAGTTGCTTGTTTGGGGGGTTTTGGCCTCTATAAAGGCATCCCATTGGAAAGGGTTGGATTATCATTGAATGAGAATTTATTTTTCCCTTCACTTTTTCTCTCTCTCGATTCCCGCCGCTCCCTTTTCTTCCTTTCCCCCCTCGTGTTTCTTCCCCCTCTCCTGAACCCTAACCCTCCCATCTCCTCGCCGCCTCTCCTCTGCATCCCTTCCTAACGCTGACTCCGCCTCCCCCCCCCTCACGCGATCGCAGCCCCTTTCCCCTTTCTCTCCTTCCCACCGCCCTCAACCATTCCTCCCCCCCCCCCCACCCCCGCGCCTATACCCCACGCCGCCACCTTCTAACCACGGTCCCAGCTCTTCCGCCTCCACCCCGCGCCTATCCGCAACCACCTGCGCCTCTCCACGCACGTCAGCGCCCGATCACTCCAGGTTTTTCCCCGCAACACGATCACGATTTCGCCCCACTGCGCACCCGGACCCCTCCCAGAACAGCCACTACAGCCGTCCCGCACCCCAACACCATCGATCATGTCTGAAGCTCGCCTATTCCCCTCGCCGGCTGTGGTATGAGCGCCATTTTTCCAATTATTCTGTCGTATAATAGTAGTATTGTGGACTGTTATGTTGCTGTTTGGTTTGGTGAACTATTGAGATCATTGTTTACCGCAGGATCGTTATATCTTTCTTGAAAATCCTTTATCTACTAGGAATGCCCTAAATTTGTGATAAGATTGTGTTGTACGTGAATATCTCGCGGTCTTTTGTTGCTGAAATTTATTGGTATCAAGTTTTTCTTAAGAGTCGTAGCATTTCCATTGCTTTACCTACTCAGTTAGACAACTCGCCTGCATCACATCGTGTTTCTGTTCGTATTGCATATAGTTTGCATCAATAGACGTAGTCAAAACCATGAGTTGGATATAACTCATGGTTTGGGCGATGATGTGGCGGCTAACTGGGATCATCCTACACAACTAGTGAACGATGATTCACCGATCATGATGACATAGCGCTAACTGGGATGACACATAGGCAGATGGAGGCCTATAAATACCATCCACCCCTCCATTCTCTACCCATTCATTCCATCACTATACTTAGGGCTGGGGTTGAGAGGTTGAGAGGAGGAGAGTGAAGCGAGGGAGAAGCGCAAGCAAAGCGTTGTCGGAAAGAAGATGATGAGGAAGGTGTGATCCTCTCCTTGACAACTTCGGGTAGGAGGTAAGTAGCCGGCTTCTTTCAAAGAGGGTTCCCAATCGGTGAACCCTAAATAATCCAGCCATCGTGATGTTTTGTGCTCTATTTGGACCATATAGAAAAAGCAGGAGGATGTGATATCTTTTGGGCCCAAGTGGACTGAGAGCTTCAAAAAAAGAGGGCAGCATTTTTGGGCCCAAGATGGGTTGTTTTCACGAAAAAAATTGTTTTGGAAAAGGACGTGTACAAAAAAATCGAACACAGAAAAAAAGGAGACGACTATAAAAAAGAATAAATAGCCGAGATTAAAAAAGAAAAAAATTACGAAAAGAAAAATCGAAAAAAAAATGTGAGATCGACTTACGTGATCCTTCCCATCTTGATTTGTCTTCTCACAACATGGTCGATGTCATCGTTTTCCGACCAGTACGGGAGAAGGGGGGGTATTGTGTAGACTTCTACAGCTCTGATTCAGATCCAGATTCCATGCCAGACTTCAGACTCTACAATTCATATTCAAACTCGATGTTCAGATTAGTCCCGAGTCTTTTGATGCGCGCATATATGCGTTCATCATTTGTGTGGTCCCCATCTTTGTTTTTGGTTTCAAAGTTTTCATGTGATCCATAGGGACTCTAGAGTAGAGATCTCATTCTCTATGCCATGTGGGCTAGGGTTTTCATGTGGTGTCATAGGATCTCCAGAATCGAGATCCCATTCTCTGAGCTAGTATGAGAGAGACACAGTTCTTCGACGATGAAACTTTCAGACTCCATTCTCCAGCGACCATGTATTCTGATGAGGATGTCTCCATAGCTTTTTCAGTTCGGCCCTTCAGAGATGGAGCATTTGTCCACATGATTCACAGTCTTCTACATGTGGCAGGCCAGAGAACTCCGACAAGGAGACTCATTCAGTTTTTGTGACTCTGACAGGCACAACACAGAGCACACGTTCTCCGACGAGGAGACCCAGTTCGACTCACACTCCAACCCGCGTGTTTCCTCCCCACCGGTATGGCATGAGAAGCAACGTCCTCGACAGCAATCGACGATTGTGCATAGGTTGAGTTGATATTGTCCGAAATATCTTGTATTGTGAGTTTGAGTAATTTCTTTCTATGTGTCCAAGCTGAGCATTGCATGCTCCAGCTTGAAGGGGAGTGTTGGAGAATGCATCTTGTGTCTTGTGTAGGTGGGTAATTGGATCCCTCCAGGATCCAATTACCACATCCTCTTATGTTTATTTCCACATCTACTAGTTATGGGACTTGGAGAGTCAATGAGGGTTATATAAGAAGACCCACACCACCTATAACAAATGAGAAAGTTCAATGAACATATCAGTCCTTTGAGGCATTCTCCCGAGGTTTCATCTCTCTCCTTAGGAAGTAGTGTTCCACTTAAAAATCCCGGTGTTCTTTATCATTCTTATCTTTTATCTGATTACACTTTCGCATTCTCGTTTTCTAACATATATCATTTGTGTTATATTGTATGAAATTTGCATAATTTAACTAGATCCAACAATGAGTTATGTCTCGTCTTTAATGATAAGGATGACTTGGGGTAGATGTTACAAGTCGGATGTGCAACATGTAGGTTTATTAGAAGCAACATGTCAGGATAAACCTAGGTGACATTGTTAGACGTATAAGCTCATAATGAACCATTATGCAACAAAGGTTGTTACGGATTATTTCATTATATGAATTAAAGTATAAATTGTGTTTTCACTTATAAGGTCCCTTAGTACGATTAGTGATGTATTATTTCCATCTTGATATTATACAGTTGATGATCTAAAGAGTTAGATCATAGAGACGGATGTGGGGATGTAGATCTAAAGAGTTAGATCAAGGACACACCCGACAATGTTAAGTGATATTCAAGAAGGATCTCCAGTAAAAGAAAAATTGGCAATTATCTCTAAAGATCGATATCCAATTAACACTCTTAATCCATGTTCCCTGAATAGGAATAGAGATTCAGAGGTGTCAGATGAGTTACATTAAAGAGTTAACTTGACAAGATCGAGATACTAAAGACATGTATAATATATGGGGTGAACCTAAGAAAAAATAGAGGAGATTTGTATAAAGGTTGAGGAGCACTCCAAACCTAACTGAATTCATAATTTCATAACTTGCTCCTTAAACAATAGCCGACTAAACCATTTGCATATGTAGGGGTGAAATTACAAAAATAGAAAGAAAACAAAATTAAAATCAAACTGAAACCCACTCCTAATATGAATCTAACTACCCTAAATTTTGATATTCTAATCAATATCAATTTATAAATGAAAATAAAAATCAGTTACCAACTCAAAATAATTAATTATAAATGGAAACCCCTAGTTTATTGGAATCCTTATCCGTGCTTGCATCAACAACTCTACAAACAGAGGATGGAGAGGATATTTCAAACTCAACGTGTTCTGTCTATCATTGTATAGAAAGGACGGACAAAAAGGAATTTCTCACAAGACCACCCTTCAAACAAGTAAGAAAAGAATAGAACAACATATGACCTTAACCTGAGATAAAGTAAACAATCTAAAGTCTCGTCAAAAGTAAATAACCAATCATTTATAAAGCACCAACCTAAGTTTTAAAATTAAAAAATGAGATAGACTCTTCTGGAACTAAATTGCTAACAACAAACTTAATGGATTCCGGACTTCACCAGGACTCTAGTGGACCTAAATATAGCAATAAACAACTTAATTGAATCTAATTCAAAATTAAATCAATCCTTCACTCGAAAGCCATGCATCAACCAACATAACTCCAATGATCAAAAACCTACCAATATTTGTTTATTGTCACCATGAGATCGGTTGATGCCCGATTTGAAGGAAAAGATGGGTTAATGAACGTGCAAGAGAATATCAGGGAAGTTCTTACCAAGGAACTGCTAGGACAGTAACAAAAGGTTATTACAAATAGTCTTTCCTAAGCAGATCTATTCCGTGTATAACTTGCGATGTATCTTAATGGACGTGGCATAGAAACCGTGTAGTCAGCTCCTACTTAACATGCAAAAAAGCTCGTTTTTTATATTGATTTTGAAGCATGTAAGACTAATGGTTCCTTTAAGTGTACTCAAACGAAGAGGAACATATATTCCATCAGACCAATTCTACCTGACATTAGCATTTACTCCCAAGACGTAATCCTTATGCAAACAAATCATGTATATCAGGGTCGAGATGTCTAGAGCACAATGTGCAGTTCTCAGATGGAAGCCTCGTGTGCTGGAGATACTACAATCTAAGACTTTACAAGGTTAATGTTGTCAAAGGAAATTTGACGTTTTCCATTAGCATCAAAAGAGCGAAGGAGACATTATCAAATCAAAGCATAGATTCAACCACAGAACCTGCACACCATAATGAAACATACAAGGCTAAATCTTACCTGTTATAAAATTCTGATGCAGAACGCGTAGTGTTGTAGAGATGAACCAAAGCAACACGAGCACCAGCAAGTCTAACCAACATTAAGGAGCCACAATGTTTCACCGAAGCAACTAATGGAACAGGTACACTGAACCAAAGAGCACATAATCAAACAATCACTTGGCCGCTAGGGGCCAAGTATGTGAAACTCGATGAACAACTTTGACTAGTTGACGCTAATAAAGCCATGAATATATTGGTATGCACGTATCCGTCCTGCATAAACATACGTACGGTTTTGTATTTATACGTGAATAACTGATGAAAGAACAGGAGCAATCAATTGCTAGTCAAAGGCTTCTCTGATTGAATGCATCGCGCCAATATCATTTTCCAACGGCAATTAAGAACGGTATATATGAACAACGCCCATCGGCTATGGATCGGAAGAAACTAAGAATCTAGAACAATCCCAATGATACAACCAACTGGAAAACAACCGTAATCGGGGAAGGGAGAGGATACTGAAGAGGCATTGCTCCCAGAAATCGAGCATGTAGAGGCCCATGGTGACGTTGTAGAGGTGGATCTTGCGACCGATCCAGTTCATCTTGGCCTTCCCCATCGCGCAAATGGGGATTCTCGAAGTGCTAGCGGTGACCGGATGGTGAGGATCGGAACTCGGCCGATTTAGGGATCTGGAGAGGGGAAAGGATGGATGGTATGAGTGGAAATGGCTGGATTTTTTTTCTTAGGTGCTGGTAGGAAAATTCATTCCAAAGGTCTGTTTAACCCCGGAATTAATGTTATGCATTGTGGTTGATTTTTAATAATAATATCTTGTTTCACCTCATCTTTGGAGGTGTTCTTTTACTCATAATGTTAAAGCATACACATGTATCTTCTTACAATATATTAAAGGTTGTGGAGTAGGACTATAAAGCAAGATTTTAAAAATCAGATGGGACATTGAACTGAACAGTCTTCGGGTTGGTCCAATCAGATCGGACCATCGGTCCAAATTGGCAGGATCGATGATGATGTCAGCATTATGTATCTTCTTAGTGACTCAGAAAAATCGGGTCGAGCTTAATTTATTGGTCCGACCGGTCGAACCGGTTTTTTGTACTGACAAAACCGGATACATATATGTAAATATGTATTTATATATCAATGAAATAATCGTTTAAAATGTCAAATCTTTCAATAGAATAACATGATTGTCTACTTCAAGTAAAACTCTGCAAAATGTAGTCACATTTTCTAGCATTATATATGAATATAATATTGTAATAATTTATTTATAGTTGCTTCTAGAAAATTACTCTAACAAAGTTGTGGCACAAGTTATATTCCAAAAAGAGAGGGACATAACTGAAATTGCAGAAGTTAAGAAGGGCACTGGTGATAAAAATTCAATTATTTCATTATTTAAATATTTACTTTTTGAAAATATACTAAACCATAAAAAGTGGGTCAATTCGGGTCAACCCGATCTCACCACCAGTCAGACCCGATTTTTTTCTTTGTTTAAAAAAATTGGGTAAATTACAATTTAGGTCCTCATCTATAGGTATGATCCCAAAATAGGTCCCGATCTTTAAATTGTAACGATTCGGGTCTCAGGGTTGTTTAGGAAATGGAAATTTTGATGTTCATGATGAATATGCCCTTGTTGGGAAAGGGAATGGGGGTTGGGTTCCAACTTTTAAACAAGGGCATATTCGTCATCAGCTCCCAAAAGTTCATTATGTTAGCAACCCTGGGACCTGAATCGTTACAATTTAAAGATCGGGACCCATTCTGGGATCAGAGCCATAGATGGAACCCAAATTATAATTTACCCAAAAAATTACATAAAACTGGTCGAACCGATCGGGTCAGGACCGGTTCCCGATCCGACCGGTCGGTCCGTTCCAATTTTTTAAACCCTGCTATAGAGCCCACGAGTGACAAGGGAAGAGGAAAGAGGCCCTAATAAACCATCACGAGAAGTGAACACACCGAGGGACAAGTCCTGAAGCTAAGGACGGGAACGAGCTGAATCAATTCTTCCAATTTGTGACCTTACACCGACCATCCAATGGACCATGAAGTGAACGACTACTGTCTACTGTGTCCAGGAGTATTGGAGCTACAATATCAAACATTTATTTATAGTTTCCTTTTGCGTGTAACAATGACCAATGTTAGTGCAGTTGTTAAGTGTCATGATGCAGTTGTTAAGTTCGAAACTTGTTTCAGTTGCATTTTTTCTTTAAATTTCTTTAAATTAATTTAGTATAATGGAGTAAATAGGGATGCAATCGGTGCATTTGTATCCATCCTCTCTCGTATTTGTTTTAAGTAGATATGTAGTTGTGATTTTGATAGATAAGGATATAGGTTTTTTGGTGCGAAAATGTTTTATATAGATATTGATTCCATTTTTTTGGCTACGGATATAGGCATGGGTACATATATTTTCACAAACACGGATATGGGTGTACATATTACTGAATATATGTATGTGTGTATAGTATATGCATATATTAATGTGTGTATAGACATATCAATATATGAGAGGACCTAAATTCAAATGCAACTTATATATTGTATCTGTTGGCTATCGTATCAGTTTTAAAGTGCTTATGGATATGGATTTTTTTTATTTTGGTGGAAGATATAGATTTTTATTGCTTATAAGAATATCGGTAAAGATAATATTTTCATTTTTTGAGTAGAAATATTGATATGATTACAAATTTTTGACAGATATAGATATTATATTACGAATTTTATGTGTGTTTACTATATAGACATATATTAATACATGTATAAATATATTTCTAAATATATAGCATGAATGTACATAGGGATGCAAACTATATATTAGTATCTGACCATCATCATATCCATTTTCAAGCGGATGTGTATTTATTTTTGTTCTTTGTTGAATATGGAGACACATAAAGATATAAGATTTTATGTTTTTGCGTACAAGAATGGATTGATATCATTTTTATTTTTAATATATGACCAAGGACATGGGTTTTTTTTTTTTTGCAAAACGAGGGTATGTGGGTGTTACTGGACGTATGTGTGTTAGATGTACAGGCATATATCAATGTCTATACCTATAGAGATGTTCTAATTATATTATGGGGCTATACATAATATATTGTATCTTAGAGTCATTTTCAAATGCAGAAATATACATACATACATACATATATAGGGTAAAATGGGGTTGCCCTAAGGGATAGTTAACTTAGCTCCCCCGTCTCATTTTCCCTGTTTTTTACTTTTTTTTAAAAAAAATAAAACTGTGTAAATTCATTATTATATCCATATATTATGTCATTCAAGTTTCGTGAGAAACAGAGACTCCTGCGGCCTCCATCCAGACAGGATCGATTTAAAAAATCCTGCGACCATTAAAAAATGATTGTTTGGATGGAGGCCGCAAGAGTCTCTATTTCTCACAGAACTTAAATGACATAATATAGGGATATAGTGATGAATTTTTACGATTTTATTTTTTTCAAAAAATAAAAAATATGAGGAAAATAGTATGGGGAAGCTAAGTTAGTTCCTAGGGGCAGCCCATTTTTCCCATATATATAGGGTAAAATGTATATGCCCCCTAGGGGGAGCTAACTTAGCTCCCCATCCTATTTTTCACATTTCTTTTATTTTTTCTTTTTTGAAAATAAAAATTATGTAAATTCATTATTATATCACTATATTATGTCATTAAATTTCACGAGAAATAGAGACTCCTATGACCTCCATGTTGGACATGTGAGCCCACGGCGAGCCATTATGCAATAAATGTTATTGCAATTCACTCCTTAATCTGAAATAAAGAGTACATAGTTTGCATAATAGGTCCCTTAGTGCAATTAGGGTTATGTACCATGGCCATCTTAATGATCATGCAGCTGTTGATTCAATTATTGAATCATAGAGGCTGGTGCTTAGATGAATATCTAATGAGTTAGATTGAGGACTCATCAAGCACCGTCAAATGATTATTAAGAGATGATCTCCAGCCTGAGTAGGAGATGGCAATCCTTTCTCAATTAGGCTGATATCTGACCGACTTCTTGATGCAGGTCCTCTGCATAGGAATAGAGATTCGGAGGTGTCAGATTAGTTAGGTCAAAGAGTTGACTTAACGAGATCGGGATAACCAAAGTCCTATATCATATGCTGTCATGATATAGGCACACATCCTCTGGCCGGAGATAGATGTGTTACTATATGTATGAGTATGTACATTTGGCAGACCAATAGATTGATGACCTAATCAAGGTCTATACACCGGCGCGCTGGTGTGCATACAAGGGCATATGAGTAATACGATCTCTCAAAGGGATCATACAGGTTCACTACTGAACCGGAAGACATGAGCTCACTCATGAGATATTGGGAAGAATCAAATTCCGTGCGCACGGTCGTCTCGCTTTGGAAGCTTGACTGAATTTGTTGGTTTGATATATACTTTTGGAAAGTATATGATCAAGATCTAGGTATGATATATGCTTTTGGAAAGTATGTGATCAATACCGACTCCCAATGATCGAATGAGAAACTTACTGATAAAACCATGAAGTAGATAGTATAAAGTTGATCCAATACTTCGGGTTTAATCTGAGTCTTCCAGTATGCAGGATGTACAGGTGTTAGGAATACCTGAGGGTGATGTGATCATAAACGGTTGTATAACCATGACGCTTCCATTCCTAGGGAGTGATGAAACGGGTCTGGATTTTAGTGACTCCTCTCAGTAGAGAAGTAATCTGATCTTAGTCCAAATGTTGGACATTGATCTGAATGTGATTCAGATTCAATGAGAAGATTAGATTTGCGGTCTTGATTTAATCAAGCATCTATGGGAGGCCCGAGATCTGGATTTGAGATGTGATCTCAATATCCATGTCACTATACGTGGAACAATACAATCGCCCTGTCCTTGTCTCCAAGTATTCGCGGAGAAATCGCATTATCCTTGAAAGAGTTCATGGATAATTCTATTGTTGATATATGTATCCGAGCATTGAGAAAATGGATAATTAAATGTGATTTAATTATCATGAATAATACGAATTTGATTCATATTATAAGGAGAGTTATCTTAGATAATTAAATGTGATTTGATTATCAAAGATGTAAATAATATGAATGTGATTCATATTATTTGAGCACATGAGAATAAGTTATCCAATATAATTAAATGTTGTTTAATTATTATGGATAAGAATAATGTGGATAGTAATATCCAATCATTCATAATATATATAAATGTGATTTATAATATATTAGAGAGAGTTAAATATAATTTATATTAGTAGATTAATTATTAATGTGTATTGGATACACATTGTCTAATTAATTGAAAATGTAAATTACATGTTGTTTTGGGTTGTGAATATGATTCACAATATTCCAATGTCAAGATTGCAATATTCCCAAATTTAATTGAGAATTATTTTGGTGAATAAAAATCCCAACAAATAGTTGTTGGAAAATAAGTAGAGAGAAAATCAAGGAGATGTCCAATCTCATGGGAATCCATGAGATTGCCCTCTAAAGGGGAAGGTTGATCTCCTTTGTATTTTCTCTCCTTATTTGATTGATTTAATTTGGTATTAATATTTATTTGATTTATCAAATATATTTTATCAAAATTAAATCACAAGTTGTTGGTTTTTACCAACAATAATCTTGACCATTGGATTGACATAAATCAATCTCATTCATTGATTTTATATGTCACATGGATTGAGATCCATGGATCCCAAAACCCTATAAATAGAGAGGCATACCATGCTCTCTATTTTACACACAATGCTTGAGAAGCATCTCTCTCTCTTTTCTCTCTACTCGACAGCCCTCTCTCCCTCTCATGTGGCCGTCCACCATGGATGACCTAAGAGAGGTTCTCCATCGCCGCAGCATCATCGTTATGCTGCCCGTTCTTCTGCTCATGGATCTCCGTCTCCTTCGGTGCGCCTCGCTCGTGAAGAAGACGTCGGATCTCGTGTGTCGAGATCAGGAGATCCGCCGCTTGGATCATCAACATGGATTGCGAGAAGCACGCGGTTCATCCCCGCGCTCGCAAGCATCTCCTCCGTCGGATCGGACTTGAGACAGGAGGTCGCTTCGTTTAGAGACTCGATCGCAACCACGCTTCAAGAGGTAATCCTATTACTTTTTTGTGGTTTCGTCGTAAGAAAATTTTTTAAATTCCGCTGCATCGAGCAACTAGTGCGACTAGTCGCTCTTCGTCGTATTCGATACGTCGCTCACGCTTTCGTGATGCGCTTGAGGATCTAACCTTATCCTTCAAGTGGTATCAGGGCCTTAGGTCGATGGTTTCGAATATGATTCGCTAACCGAGGACGACTTGGGTTCGTTAAGGTCGCGAAAGTTTTCATCGCATTTGATTTCGCAGATCTGTTTAGTAAATAAATTCGGCACTGTTTAAATTATTTAAACACGAATTTAATACTTGGATTTTGTTCCCCATTAAATAAGGAAACCATAGGATCTGAGTCTGCGTAAATCGGATTTCGTATGCTCTAGATATGGTAGTTTTAATGAACATGTATTCACTGTTACGGGAAATGCGAATCTTAACGTAATTAAGGAGTTAATTACTGTTTAGAGACTCCTCGAAATGCGTGCAAATCACATAGGTTCTGTTGTAAATCAAGTTAGCAAACTATGTAAACTTACTTTGCTTAATTTGGATTTAAATTGATTGGGATATGCTAATTTGAGTAAGTAGGGGTCATTGCTGAAATTACTTTCCTAATCAAGAACTACGTGATTGTCAATTAGTGAAATTAATTGTTAATTTCATGAAATAATTATGGAAAATATTTAAGAAATATTAGAATATGATTATTTCCTTAATTGACTTGACCTTAACCAATTAATTGATTAGATTTGATCTAGATCATAATTGGGAAACCACAATCATCAAACTCCTTGTTTGAATAGGATTGGGAATTTGTCTAGCAAATTTCCTTATAATCAAAATTGTTTTGATTACTATATGGTATAATTTCGGTTGAAGAACCGATGATCATCTCAAGTACAAATTAATCAATTTTGCATTATCCTTTCCCGAGGCGGATATGGTGTCTAGTCGGGGATCGCTGGGGTAGCGGGTTGCAACGTATGCGGTCCATCCCACTCCCGCCGGTACTGGCCATGACAGCGGGTAGGGCCAGGATAATGTCCGAGGGATTAAGATGTATTTTTCTAATTGTTAAAATACGAATTAATACGTACTTTGAGAATAATACCATATATATTCAAGTAAGACAATCAAGTTTGATTGATTGAATTGGATTGATAATTAATTTAATATGATTAAGTTAATTATGTCTAATAAAAATACTCTAATATGATTAGAGTTGATAATTCCCTTGGAAGAATTAATTATATGAATGCGATTCATAGAAATTAATTTAATTTGAATAAGATATGGAGGATCACATAAGTGACATCCATGGTCTCCCGTCAAGGCGAAGGGTTTCGTCGCCAGATATTATATGTGGGAGACGCCTGTCCAAAGTGACAGCTCCTGCATATGATCCATTTGGATCAGGCTCGTCGCTTCTCGAAAGAGTAAGGACGTATGCGTAGTGACCCCAATATCGGGTCCTCATATTATTGGGGTGATATTGGATTGCGCATAGCGAGTTGTATTCCTGTTGACGGTTGGTTCAATTAATGACGGATCAACATCACCTTAGGGGTGGTGGGCCCGGGTATTAAAGACCGAATTGGGAGATGCAAGTTGGACTTGCAAGGCGGAATGTGTTCCCGCTTCTTTTTATCTGAGTTGTAGGTTCTCATATTATTGGGATGCAACAAAGATAAGGAAGGAGATCCCAGATCTTGATTGAGATATAAAGGTAAGTATATCTCTTACATTGAAAGTGATTAAGGGAATGAACTTTCATTGTTGACATGGCAAGACAACTTTGATATAAAATTCCTAATTCAAAGTAAAACATGTATATATATAAATATATACCCTTATGCAAATTACTTATTTCAGATAATCCTTCATTAAACCCACTCAATGTTATACTCAATGATAACCAGTAAAATATCATGGATTGGACCTTTTAATCCAGATATTGTACTTGCGATTGGACACATGATGTATGTGGTTGCAATGTGCAAGTTTCCTCATAATAATAAGAAGTGATAATTAAATAAGACAATAGGACTACAACTCTAGGGTTTGTATGTCTCTATAAGTCTTGATCTTATCGAATGTACTTTTGAAGTGACATGTCGATGATGATCGTAATTATCAAATTAATCCTTATAAAATCAATAAAGATATTCTGGCATGCATATGTGCTCTTGACATTTAATCATGAATGACATGGTTATCTGCATCATGTAGAATGGTAGCTCTATAAGAGATGATGTATTCAAATTGTTTGAGTACCTACCTGAACCTATGTTTTTTAAAAGTTTAGATGGATCATGGATGTAGATGATGAGTGTCATCATTCTACTGTCTATACTCTAGTCATTCATGAAGCTTCATAATATTCATATTGTATGAATTTAATGAAGCATATATAAGTGTTGAAATACTCTTATATTGAAATTTTTTATTTTAAGATAAGAGACCCTTTAGTCTTGAGCAATGGTTGCTTAGAGATAAAGGGAGCGCAGTGGAAGCATGGGTTGAACTCAAGTAAGAAGTATAGTCAAAGAGTTGCTTGTACTTCTGTTGCTTCCATCCAAAGAGTTGGATGAATGCCAATACTGCAATAAGTTGATGTGTTGATAGTATGACTATCAAATCTATCTAGAATCCTTAGAAAAGGAATCGGATAGTACATCAGAAAAATCTACATATAATCATTGAAATTGACTTACTTATTTGATAAGATAAAGTCTAATAATTGTATCTCAATCTTCTAATGACACTTGCAATTGGTTGCATATGTTTTAGAAGACTGGAAAGTTTGATCTTAAGGTCTATAGTTATCCTTGAGAATTTTGATGCAATTGTTGCAACAATCTCTTTTGGATTGATAGACTTATTAATTTCAGTGGGAGAGCCCTTAGTCTTAGAGAATGTCTCTATGACCTAGATGTTAGAATACACTCATTGTTTATTTCTATTTGTTGGATATAAACATGAATTCTGTAATAAATCTATCATAAAGAGTTATGATGGAGATATTTCAGATAGTAATCTAAAATCTAGAGGACTCTATTAAATTAGAAAATTAATGAATGATTCATTAAGATTTCTAATACTGAAAATTAAACCTTTGAAGATCAATAGGAGGATAAAGATCATTTGACAATGATCTGGCATCAAGTTTTGGACATATGTCTGTTGATGAGATCAATGGACTAGTGAGACATGAAACTTTAGATTGTTTAAAGATTCAAATCTCACATACTTGTGAATATTGTATTCAAAGTAAAATGTCCAATACACCCTTCCTTGGGAAAGGTATAAGATGTCAAGGTATTCAGGATCGCATACATATTGATGTATGAGAATCATCTATATCATAGTAACCATTATGGACATGTGATATCTATTGATGATTATGTATGATATGAAATTTCTTCTCTTCACCTTAGAAAACTTTGAAATGTTCAAAGATTTCACAATTTTGGTTCAAAACCAAAGTTTGAAGGAAGATGAAGTGAATTTGATCTAATCAAGGTAGCTTGTACCTATTAGATGAATTCAAGGAATACCTTATGAAGATGTGAATATAATTTCTATCTCACCCCTCCTAATGAACCTTAACTCAATAGAGATGTAGGGAGATGCAATTGATCATGTGTGACATGATTTGATCAATGATTAATCTTAGCATAATTATCTCTTAGTTTCCAGGTATATGTGGTAGAGACTACATTATACACTTAATAAGGTCCCAAGCTGGTAAGATGGAATCTATCACCAGAGAGTGCTACTTCATTAGGAAAATAAAGGATGGTATTAGATACCTACTTTATGACCTTGAGATTCTTAAAAGATCTCATCTTTGAGAATATGATTCTTATAGGATGACTCTCTTGAGAATCAAGATGAAAATGAAGTAAAGGAACTCATTTAATCTTGAAAAGATAATGAGGCTCCTGAAATCGGAAACTAAAATAGATAATTAAAGATGAAACATTAATACCTCTTCAAATAAGTTTGAGGACGGATTCCATGTGTCAGTTAAATCTGAAAATGATCGGACTTCATGTGATGAAGCTCCTGAAGATCATGACATGGAAAGATGGATGTTTGCAATAAAAGTCTAATGTAGATTTCATATACAAGTGTTGTATATGGACCCTCGAAGATCCACCTATATGGGTCAGACCCATTAAGGTGTAAATGGATCTTCATGAGAAAGAGGGAACCTGATGAGAAGGTATAGACCTTCAAAGCACGGTTCGTAGCCATGAGCTACACACCGAAGAGAAGGCATCGCTTGCGATAAGACTTGCTCTCCAGTGACCTTGCTTTAACCCATCAGAATATTGCTAACTATAGCTACACAACTTGTCTATGACATCTTCATGGTGTGAGTCAAGATTGCATTCCTCTATGAATACCTCTCTGAGGATATTCATATGAAGTAGCCCCAGGGCTTCATGGTTGAGGAAAGCAAGGTGTGCTAGCTGAAGAACTCCATCTTTGGACTCCAATAAGTTTCTTGTAGTTGGAACATAAGATTTGATGAAATTATAAATGTTGTGATTTCAGATAAAATCTTGATGAACCATGTAAAGCTTAGTGGGAGTGCCATTGTGTTCATCGTGCTTAATGTAGATATCATTCTAAGAATAAATAATAAGTGTTTGATAATTTGGTTGTTCCATACCTTGAGATACGATCTCGAGGATACCTCTTAGATCTTAGTTCTAAAGTAGCTCAGAAGCAAAGAGAAGAGGATATTGGGACCGTCACATTAGTAGTACACCTTGGACTTATTCCATTTTCTGAAAAAAATCCAAGAAAGGCTTCCTTCCCTTAAGATGTGGTAGTGACCTGTCTAAAGGGATAGCACCTCAAAGAGTTGAGGAAGTGAATGCTAGAACTGCTTGCACTTGTGCATCAATTATGAGAAGCTGGGTATATGCTAGATGTGTACAAGAGCCAGATGTCTGCCATGCAGTGGGGGTAGTAAACTGTTACTAATCCTGCTATGGAGATAAAACACTTGATTGCAGTAATAATAATATCTTCAAAGATGATAAAACTTAGAGATAGTGATCTCAAAGTCTTATCTTCAAAAGTTTAAGATCTTGTAGATAGTGATCTATAAGGGTCTTAACTGTAGATACCTTAGGAGATAGAGATCTCCAGGAATGAAGGTATTCTAATAAGGATTATGGGAATACTGGTTATGATAATTAATAAGATGTAGTGTCAAGGACACTATAACCAACAAAATTGAGTATCGGTTGCATGAGATGCAACATTCACATTAGATGCGAGCACTGTTACTAGGAGATATGCAAGTGCCGTAAAAGGACTTGGCGTAGTCTCTTGGGAACAGAGTGACTAATCAGCTTACCTAGCTATTTTTTAAATAGCCTATGATTGTCACATGAGTGTGGGTTTAAATGATTAGCCTATTAATGGCTCTTTGGGCTAGTGGGAGATTGTTGGACATGTGAGCCCACGGCGAGCCATTATGCAATAAATGTTATTGCAATTCACTCCTTAATCTGAAATAAAGAGTACATAGTTTGCATAATAGGTCCCTTAGTGTAATTAGGGTTATGTACCATGGCCATCTTAATGATCATGCAGCTGTTGATTCAATTATTGAATCATAGAGGCTGGTGCTTAGATGAATATCTAATGAGTTAGATTGAGGACTCATCAAGAACCGTCAAATGATTATTAAGAGATGATCTCCAGCCTGAGTAGGAGATGGCAATCCTTTCTCAGTTAGGCTGATATCTGACCGACTTCTTGATGCAGGTCCTCTGCATAGGAATAGAGATTCGGAGGTGTCAGATTAGTTAGGTCAAAGAGTTGACTTAACGAGATCGAGATAACCAAAGTCCTATATCATATGCTGTCATGATATAGGCACACATCCTCTGACCGGAGACAGATGTGTTACTATATGTATGAGTATGTACATTTGGCAGACCAATAGGTTGATGACCTAATCAAGGTCTATACACCGGCGCGCTGGTGTGCATACAAGGGCATATGAGTAATACGATCTCTCAAAGGGATCATACAGGTTCACTACTGAACCGGAAGACATGAGCTCACTCATGAGATATTGGGAAGAATCAAATTCCGTGCGCACGGTCGTCTCGCTTTGGAAGCTTGACTGAATTTGTTGGTTTGATATATACTTTTGGAAAGTATATGATCAAGACCTAGGTATGATATATGCTTTTGGAAAGTATGTGATCAATACCGACTCCCAATGATCGAATGAGAAACTTACTGATAAAACCATGAAGTAGACAGTATAAAGTTGATCCAATACTTCGGGTTTAATCTGAGTCTTCCAGTATGCAGGATGTACAGGTGTTAGGAATACCTGAGGGTGATGTGATCATAAACGGTTGTATAACCATGACGCTCCCATTCCTAGGGAGTGATGAAACGGGTCTGGATTTTAGTGACTCCTCTCAGTAGAGAAGTAATCTGATCTTAGTCCAAATGTTGGACATTGATCTGAATGTGATTCAGATTCAATGAGAAGATTAGATTTGCGGTCTTGATTTAATCAAGCATCTATGGGAGGCCCGAGATCTGGATTTGAGATGTGATCTCAATATCCATGTCACTATACGTGGAACAATACAATCGCCCCGTCCTTATCTCCAAGTATTCGCGGAGAAATCGCATTATCCTTGAAAGAGTTCATGGATAATTCTATTGTTGATATATGTATCCGAGCATTGAGAAAATGGATAATTAAATGTGATTTAATTATCATGAATAATACGAATTTGATTCATATTATAAGGAGAGTTATCTTAGATAATTAAATGTGATTTGATTATCAAAGATGTAAATAATATGAATGTGATTCATATTATTTGAGCACATGAGAATAAGTTATCCAATATAATTAAATGTTGTTTAATTATTATGGATAAGAATAATGTGGATAGTAATATCCAATCATTCATAATATATATAAATGTGATTTATAATATATTAGAGAGAGTTAAATATAATTTATATTAGTAGATTAATTATTAATGTGTATTGGATACACATTGTCTAATTAATTGAAAATGTAAATTACATGTTGTTTTGGGTTGTGAATATGATTCACAATATTCCAATGTCAAGATTGCAATATTCCCAAATTTAATTGAGAATTATTTTGGTGAATAAAAATCCCAACAAATAGTTGTTGGAAAATAAGTAGAGAGAAAATCAAGGAGATGTCCAATCTCATGGGAATCCATGAGATTGCCCTCTAAAGGGGAAGGTTGATCTCCTTTGTATTTTCTCTCCTTATTTGATTGATTTAATTTGGTATTAATATTTATTTGATTTATCAAATATATTTTATCAAAATTAAATCACAAGTTGTTGGTTTTTACCAACAATAATCTTGACCATTGGATTGACATAAATCAATCTCATTCATTGATTTTATATGTCACATGGATTGAGATCCATGGATCCCAAAACCCTATAAATAGAGAGGCATACCATGCTCTCTATTTTACACACAATGCTTGAGAAGCATCTCTCTCTCTTTTCTCTCTACTCGACAGCCCTCTCTCCCTCTCATGTGGTCGTCCACCATGGATGACCTAAGAGAGGTTCTCCATCGCCGCAGCATCGTCGTTATGCTGCCCGTTCTTCTGCTCATGGATCTCCGTCTCCTTCGGTGCGCCTCGCTCGTGAAGAAGACGTCAGATCTCGTGTGTCGAAATCAGGAGATCCGCCGCTTGGATCATCAACATGGATTGCGAGAAGCACGCGGTTCATCCCCGCGCTCGCAAGCATCTCCTCCGTCGGATCGGACTTGAGACAGGAGGTCTCTTCATTTAGAGACTCGATCGCAACCACGCTTCAAGAGGTAATCCTATTACTTTTTTGTGGTTTCGTCGTAAGAAAATTTTTTAAATTCCGCTGCATCGAGCAACTAGTGCGACTAGTCGCTCTTCGTCGTATTCGATACGACGCTCACGCTTTCGTGATGCGCTTGAGGATCTAACCTTATCCTTCACTCCATCCAAATAGGGTCGATTTAAAAAATCTTGGGACCGTTAAAAAATGAATGTCTGGATGAAGGTCGTAGGAGCCTATGTTTCACACAAAATTTTTATGCCATAATATATGTATATAGTGATGAATATTCACGGAAAAAAATTTAAAAAAATAAAAAAATGGAGAAAATGGGGTAAGGAGAGCTAAGTTAGCCCCCTAGGGGGTAGTGATGAGCGACCCGAGCGACTAAGACAAGAAGGTATCAATGTTCGTTGCGACCTCAACCTCCCGGGTCGAACTCAATCAAGAAGATCAAGACCACCAAAACAAATAAATCAAGCAAATTAGGCAAATAGCGGTCTCGCTATTTTATTTTACCTGGTATAGCTACCAGGGTCGAACACAAGGAGCACGGAATGTGTGGCTACGAAGTAGTCGAGAATCAAAAATAAAAAGAAATAAAATATTTTTGGTGGATTTTTAGTTTTTCAAATTTTTCATAATTTTTATATTAAGAGAAATGTAAAAGAAGTCAAAAAGGACACAAACAAATAATTATTTAACACACTAAAACATGTTAGAAAATTAAAATAAAAATGTTTTTGGTTTTTATAAATATTCCAGTGTTTTTTGTATTTTTTCTTGGATTTTTTTGATTTTTACTTGATTTTATAAAAAAATGAAACAAGGTCAAAAATGCAAGCTACTGTGCAGCCAAAATCTAAAGGCTATTTAAAAATATCCAAATAACCTATAAAATTCCAGCAACAATTTTATTGTAAAGTAGAAATAAAAAGCTAACTAAAGAAACTGAAATTGCATTTTTTTTATTTTTCTGAATTTTTAGTACTTTTTCTAAGTTTTTAGTATTTTTTAATTTTTAAGGTTTTACAAATCCAATACAACAAAAATTCTACTGAATTAAAACCACAACAAAATAAACACACATTTTTTTATTTTTTAGAGGGTTTTTAATATTTTTAGTTGATTTTTAAAACACAGACAAACAAATTTGGAGGTTTTTTAATTTTTAAAATAGAAAATGAAAACAAACAAGCCCAAAAATTCAAGGAAATTTTTACACTGTGGCAGGAGCCACGTGTCCAAATTTCACGAAATTTGCGTGAGAATAGCTATTTTATTCAAGCCAATCAGACACGCACAACACACAGGGACTAGATCGCAAGGAAAATATGTTTCGGGACTAAAGAATAACAAGCGTAGAAAGTGTAGGGGGCCTATTGCAGTTTTTCCATTAATTCAAGCACATGTCCAAAAAATCACGCACAGGGGTATGGATGTAAATAATAAAACTAAAGATTCATTTCATAACATCCTAGAAAAACCGAGGGCATACATGCAAATATCCAAATATACACGTGACGATGCACGCGCAACCATACAGGAAGGACCAAAGTGTAAATAGTAAAAATAGCAGGGGCCAAAGTGCAAATAGTCCACAATGCTATATTTATTTTACAGACTAAATACGAACATAAAAGAAATGCAGGGAAAAAGGAGCAAATTACCGAAGCTGGGTGTGCGTCTCACATGGGGTGACAGGTGGTGTGCCCCGGTTGGCTGAAGATGAGTGGCTCTGGCACTGCCACCTAGCGGATCCAACGACTCTGACGAAAGGGCGAACGTGGGGCGTACGGGGCCGTTAGATGTCAGATCTAACGACCTGTCAGGCTCGGGAGATGAACGGCTCCGATCAAATCTGGCGGGTGGCAATGATCCAACAACTACAGAAGGTCATGGAAGAACTCCTCCCTAGCGAAGTTCGCCGGAGGACTGGCGACACTCCGGGCGTGCGATGAATGATCAGGAGGCGGATCTCGACTCGCGACGCTCCTCCGCGTCGGGTGGTGGTGTCAGATGGAGCATCCACCGGTCGGATCTCCGAGAAGATGGTGGTGACCTAGGATGGCTCCGGCGAAGCTGGCTAAAAGGTGAAATGGGGTGCTTCCACGCGCGACTCGACCTGTGGGGTAAAGCTCCTGCTCGGAGGTGTGCTCTGGCCAAGTTATTTGGGTAACACTAAAGAGAAGCGACGGTGGGAGGCGGAGGAAGGTTCTGGCGATACTGAAGGATGGAACCTAGCCTAATCTTGGCTCTGATAGCCAAGATTGGGATGATCAGGCTGCGGGGGAAGGGGGATGATGGTCTGCAGAGTCAATCGGAATGGGTCGATATGGCTGATGAAGCTCCGACCACTGGGTCGGAGCCGGCGGAGGACAAATGAAGGATTCGAAGATAAATGAAACTAGGATCGAAGGGAGGTATACCTGATGGTCTAATATCGATCCTGAGCTCCAGGAGGATGCATCGATGGGGGTCTTCGCCTCGATCACGCTGCGAAAGGCAGGGAGGCTCGAACGCGGCAGAGGTCCGGCCACGTGCGTCGAGCGCTGGCTGCACCCACTCACTCCGGCCACCAAAGGGTGCTTCCGAAAGCTGTCACCAAGGGGAAACTCTCTAGGGCAAAAGTAAGGTGTGTGGCACGAGCTGCTGAGCAGGGAAGAAGGATGAAGCGTTTATATGCAATCCTAGGAGGCGAGGAAGAATGGGCACGGGCACGCAAACCGAAGTAGATTCGCCACTGCCTAGGGATCCGCGAGGGTCGCAGATCCACCAAGAAGAGGCGGGCGAAGAAATCGGGGCAGGAGGAGCCAGGATCTAAGTAAGACATATATGAGAAAATGGAGTGAAACGCGGATCCGGGCACGGACCGGTCCGGGAGGGGAGTTAACCGAGGTCAACAAACCCTCCTGGACCAATCAGAAAATAGAAAATAGAAAAGATTTGGAAATTAAATAAAAAATAGAAAACGATCTTATTTCAAAATATTTTCAAAATGAAAAATGTTTATTTATTTTCAAACTATTTTTTAGTGATTTTTATTTATTTTTTTGAAAAATAAATTAGGGTATATACATTGTATTATATTATGTACAGGTATAAAATACCTAGGTATTTTATATTATTATTTTTATTTTCTTATTTTTGTATAAATACTCTAATTTTATATTTTATTTATTTACAACATAAAATTTATAGTAAAAAAAATTTTTATTTTATTTTTATTGTTTATTTACAAAGGTGAAATAGATAGATATATTATTCATATATACATGTATTATGTACAAGGGTGAGAGAGAGAAATTTTGTTTTTATTTTTAATTTATTTTTCTAATTTTTGTTTTATTTTTGGAAATATATACAAGATAATAGAAACACATTTTTATTTTACTTTTTTAAAAATAAAATATGTACACATAGAAGGAATATATACAAGGTTGAATGATCCTATCTCTCTCTACTTGTTTTATTTGGCGGTCAAGCCCATATTGGGCCTTCTCTTGGGTTTAGGTCACTCAATATTTATTCTAAATATTTCCTTCTTTTTCTTTATTCTTTTATTTTTGCATAAATACATGCTAATTATTAATATTTACACATGCATGCCTATTGGTAACTTATTGTATTTACAACTATCTACATGGTATTTTGCCAAGATAAATAGCTAAAATAAAAGAATAAAGAGTGATGAATGAATATTTGAAAAACCACATGATCACTTGTCTTCTGAACTCCTGCAAAAGAGATAAAAGAAAGTCCGCGGTCTTCGTATCGATAAGGTGAATTTTGTCAGAAAAGATTAATGTTACTTAATCTTCTTTATTTTTATTTATACTCCTAAACTTAAGTGTATAGCGATTAAGCACAAGAGTGTCGAACTCAGGGAGGCAAACTGTTAAAACTAGGGGGAATCGGTAGAAAAAACTTAGGCAAAAGGGGTTCCTAATTTGTATTTTATTTTTAGGAATTTTTCTGGATTTTTATTTGAATTTTAATGAATTTTATATTAGTTTTGTAATTTTTAATTATTTTATGATTTTTTATTATTAGAATTTTTATTTAATTTTTATATTGTTATTTTTATATTGTTAATTCCGATTTGCAGGTGGTGGCTTTCTGATTCACGATCTGAGCTTGGCTATACTCCGTCTTCGGTTCTCTTCAAAGCTCCAACCGATTCTCTCTCTACAAACAGACGCGCTTCGATCGTGTAGAAGCATTTAGATTCAACGTATTATTGTTTCTCTTTGCCTTTTCAACAACAGTGAAGGTTGCAGCTTTTAAGTAATAACTTCCGTTGGTATGCTTTATTTCTAGGTTACGGGTGCTTAAATGTTTTCTCCAATCAAAGCATCTTCGATCAATATACAAGTGCCGATACCGTGAAGATGCAAACTGTCTTCAGATTTTTTTGCTTGCAGGTACTGAAGTGACGATGATGTTCTGAAATTAGAACTGAAATGAGCCTGACGTCGCTCGGCTTGGAGGCTAGATGATAGTCGAGATGATTTCGTCATCTCCGATTCAGATGCTCGATCCGTTGTCTCTGGTTGGACGAAGGCCCTACACGATGCGACATGACTCGAGCTCCATGGCTCGGTTCGAAAAAAAATAGAAACGGTGAATAAATGACGCAAACGGATACGGTGGAGTTGTATCTGATCTCCGGTGATGTTCTTCGTCAGAGTGGGATAGATATGGGAGAAGAAGAAAAGAATTGAAAAGGAAGGAGGTGAAGGGGAAACCGAAAGCGAAGGACCTCCGATCGGAGGATGGAATCGAGAAATTTGGAGAGGTGCGGGGGAGAGAAATCAGAGGGAGGAACGAAGGGAGAGGAGGTGAACTGGAAAGGAGGAAATGAGTACTCACCAGGAAGGATTGCGGACGGTTATCGCCTGTGTTGCGGAACTTGACGGAGTTCCTCTTGTTCTCGCCTCAACACGACGGCGACGTGGAGGCTAAACGCGGAGGTGCACGGTGATGCAACACTCCGGCGTCGATCTCGCCGCACCTAACTCCTCGCTTCGACGGAGGGGAAGCGCTCTGTCACTGGCTTCTCTGGAGCTCACTGGAGAATTGGTGGAAATAATGGCAGATGAAATGAACTCGGAGGGGGTAGACGACCTTAAATAGGCGGAGATAGAGCCGGTCACCACCGACGGTGGCGGCATCACGAGGGCGTTGGAGGAACGGCCCAACAGTCGAGCCGTTGGGTTGGTTGACGGCAGTTGGAGGCGCAGGAAGGGCGACAGTTTGGTGCGATGGGGAAGAAGAAGACGAGAGGAAGATGGGATGACGGGTAGTGACTGATTAACTGGAGATCACAGGGGTCTAAATGTCTCACACAAGGCGGAGACAAAGTCGCTGCGGCAACCCTCGGTAATTCCCGATTAAGTCAATAATTAACCCACAATAACAATCAAACAATGAGAAGCAAATGTGGAGTCAAAATTTATTATAACTCTACAATAACTGTGTATAGTGTGCATGTATGTGTAGAGTGTCGAACACAGGGAGCAAGCAAGATAGATCAATGCAAAAATGCATAAAATGTGAATGTGATCAAATGCTTACCAATGTTCAAAATTTTGTGGGTTTTTGAATTTTTATATATATTTTTTATTTTTTTAATTATATATTTTTGTATTTTGATTTTTAATTTCTGATTTTATATTTTCTTTTTGTATTTTATATTTTTATATTTTCTTTTTCAATACTAAATATATATAGAAAGTAAGAAAGAGGAGGATAAGGTGTTTATAAAAATAGGTAAAAATACTCAAAAATCAAGAAATAAAATGTTTTTGGGTTTTTTATAATTTTATAATATTTTTATGATTTTTATAGATTTTTCCTAATTTTTTTGGTATTTTTAAAGTCAAAAATAGTGAAAACAGTGGATAAAATAAAGATCTGAAACTAAAATGGAGAAATAAAATATCAAACAGTAACAAAAATTCTCCAAATTAATTTTCAATTAAATATAATAAAAGAAAGAAAATTTAGAGATAAAAATTGGATTTTAGTATTTTTCTAGAATTTTTAAGATTTTTATGAAGATTTTAGAATTTTTTAATTTTTATGGGTTTTCTTCTGTATTTTTTAACGATTTTTGGGTTGAAGTTAAAAGAAACTAAAATACACAAAATATATTTTTTTTGGAATTTTTAGAAGGGTTTTACTAATTTTTGGTATTTTCTAATGCAAACAGTAGCAAAAGTGCATATTTTTGAATTTTTATAAATATAAAAATGCAAGAAAAATGCAAAACAAAAATATGGCGAAAAAGAGCAATCAAACAAGAGCTTAACTTGATTTTTTTGGTGATTTTTAGAAATTTATGGATGGAAGAAATAAATGGAATCAACAAAGAGAAATTACACTACTGACAAGGGCATATATGTAAATATCCAGACATCCATGGTCCAACGTGCAATTTTCCACAAAAATTATAACTAATGAATATATTTCCAAGACCAAATACAAATATCAAAACCCGCAAGGGTACGCCTGCAATATTCCTAACCCCACACGTGACTAGCATGCGCCTAGCAAGGACCTAAATGCAATATACAAAAATCCCATGGACTGACATGCAAAATCTCCAAAGTACACGTAATGTCAAAGTTCCTCGACTAAAGCGAAATAAATAAACTCGCAGGGGATCCAGTGCAAAATCACCACCACCCCATGTGCACAGGTCACGTGAGGTGACGTGGACAAGACCTAAATGCAAATAATAAAAGGTCGGGGGTTCAAATGCAAATATTACAAGATATTTAAACTGCACATGAAAGTTTATGGCCTAAATAATAAATACAAAAACACTTAGGGTAGAAGATGCGAAATACCCAAAGCTAGGCGATCCGACGGCGGGGACGATGCCACTTGACACGTGGCGTGTGACGAACGATCGATGACGGTTCGCTGATGGACGGCAGCGATTAGATCTCCTTGGCTTGATCGTTTTTGTTTTTGTGTATCGTCTGCTCTCTCATTTGTCCCTCACCTATTAATAGGCGAGGCGAGCTTCCCCGACCTCAAGCTCCGTCCTCCGGCGTTCCTTGGGCTTCAAAAACGGCCTGGAGATTCCTGTGGTCTTCCTCTTCCTCCTGGTGGTTCCAAAACACCTCGACGACGGCCGAGGCTCTCGCGCGGAGGTGGTGAAGCTGATGGGCTTCGCGGAACTCCGACGAGAGGCAAAACGACCCCCATGCTTGAGTCAAAGCACTTTGACCTGCAAAAAGGGGTGAAAGGGTCCAGAGCAAAATGTCTGGACCCAGTGGAGGTGGAAATGATGCGAGAGGCGACGGTGCACGGTGGTGGCCGGAGGAGCACTCCGACGAGGTGATCGTGAAGGTGAATGGATGGGCCAAACGCGAAGATGATCTGAGTGATAGGATCCTAAAGCTACGTGGAATGAAATATGCAAGAAAAATAGAAGAAAGATGCGCTACCTCGATGACCGGAACCAGAGGTTGGGGATACCTCGACGCCGGAGATGGCAGAGGTGATTGGAGCCGCCTCGAAGCTCGCTCGACCCGCTTGAAGCTCGGTGAAGGAAGCTGTCACCTTCCTCGATCGAGTAGGCACGAGAATGGGAGCAAAGCTTGTGCAAGAGGGGTTCAAAGGTGGCTCGAAAGTAGGAGGACCGACTAAGTAGGGTTGACGGGCATGTAAGGTGCTCTAAAGATCGAGAGGGATCGACGCAATCGTCGACCCTCGGCCCTAGGAGAGATGGGGGCATGCAAGACCAATGATCGAGGTACAAAGTCGTGAAGGAGTCGACATGAAAGAATGCAAGGTTTGACCTCGAAAAAATCGAGAAGAAGGGGTGGAAACGAGGTCTGACAAGGGGCAGAGGAGGGAGGACAGCCAGTTGACCGCGATCAACGTGGACTGTCTCCTGGTTGGTCCACTGGACCAACCAGGAAAAATCCCAGAAAATGTTTTATAAATTCAATTAAAATTAGAAAATGAATTAATTAATTTTTAATTATTAAATAAAAAATATTTGTTATTTTATGAAGTATTTTATCATGATTTTTTTATTATTTTTATGAGTTATAAAAATACAAGCTACCATTTTAGGCCTAAGGTATGTGTATATATGTATTTTAATATTTTATTTTTATTTTGTATATTTAATTTATTTATTTTTGTTTATTATTTTGTAAATTTATAAAGTATTTTTATACACTTAAAAATATTTTTATTTTATTTTTCTGAATGATTTTGTATACTTAATAAAATAAAAGTGTTAATTATATAGGTATGTGTATTGGTATTATACCTATGTATTATATACATGTGTTTTATTTTTATGTTTTCTTTGTGTTTTAATTCTGATTATAATATACATATATATTATAGATAATATTTACAAGATTATAAAAATATAAATTAGGAAAATAATGAATAAATAATAAAACAAATATTTTAATATGTGCAAGTATACAATAGGGTCCAAAACTCAATTTTCAAACCGTAGCTCCGTCAAATACGAAACCACCTTCATTACATAGCTTATTTAAAATTATATACAATTAAAGGTGAGTTGGTATATTTGGAGTTTTTATTTGAGAGATACAGGTCTGGGAAGTTGGGATTCTGGGATTTTATTCAGACCATAACTTTTTATCTGTACATTATTCTTGAGTGAAATCAATTTTGTATTTTTATTTATTTAATTATCTACAACTTCCATGTTCAAAGTTTCTTTATTTGAAGTGTAAAAAGTGGAACCAAAAATGGGTCCCAAAATAAATAAAGAATGAAGGAAATCTTTATTGGTATATGACCCTTATCTCCCCCTACTTTATTCCTTGTCGACCTATTCATCTAGATGCCTAGGTCTCGAGGTTTCGGGTCATAAAATATTTACAATATTTTATTTTTTTCTTTTCTTTTCTTTAGTCTATTATTTTGGCATTAAAAACAGTATTTTATACACTATTTACAAGCACATGCATGGATGCTAAGTTGCTGGAATTAAGGATATTTACATGTATTTGCTAGGGTTTTTGAGGCCAGACTGATAGAATAAAGATGATGAAATGTGGATTCATCATCCCCCTATACTTTGCCTTTGCTAGTCCCTAGCAAACACTTATGCAATAAGTGCAGAAAAGAAAAACAAAGAAAAGAAAAAGAAGAAAGTGGATTTAGTTCAATTACCAAACTTGTCTTCACAAAATCAAAGTTTGGAGCTTAAGTTGGACCTTTAGAATTTTAGTGCAGTAATGAGTGCCAGATTTGAAATCTAACATTCCTTGAGAATCCCAAAACTCTGCTTAAGTCTCCTCAATAGCCAGGTCAGAAATATCTCAACTCATACGCAAACCCTTACGACTATGAATCCGACTCATACAGTGTAAGTGATTGTGACTCTCCCCAACTAGAATGACAAAGAAACTGACTTCTCCAGTATGACAACCCAATGATTCCCCAATCCAATGACTCCTTCCTCGAGGAGCCGGGTATCCCCTTCTAAGTTCAAGTGGCAACCAGCTCTAGAGGAGGGGGTGAAGAGAAGAACGGACGGTAGCCAGTGTAGCTACCTATCCTAGGATACAAGACCAGTGTAGTCAAGTCATCCAGCTGTAGGCTCACATGATATGACTTTGGAACTCAAGCTTGCTTATTGGCTATACAACATATTCACATACTTCTACAGGCATTTTATTTTTGTACATGCCTGTCTTTTTTTTTGAAATACTATATACAACAACATTTACATAAGGAGTTTTTCCTCTTGAGCCAGTAGACTATCCCTCTTTTGAAGCATTAATGCAACCCACACTTTCCTGTCTTTAGAATTCCTCATCACTGGACGGGTTGGGGTGCACTTCCCTCCCTAGAGGAGGACAAGTGCTACCACGTGTGTGCGTCTCATACCAGCGAAAGGTGCAAGTGTCCAAGTTAGGTCATTATCAATAAGAGTCATGCATGTGCTCCGAAATACTCTACTTAGGCAGTCTAGAATCCATTGAACCAAGTCTTGTGATCCTCAAAGAATTAAGTCAACTAGACCTGAAGTACCTCAAACCTAGTTCCTATAAGGTTCCTGTTATTAGGTAGATTTTAAGGTCCAATCAAGCTCCAATCTCCGGATTTTATTTAGACTTGTTCAACTATCTACTCAATCTGAAAAATGCTCATGCTATGCAAATACAGAAAATATTTTTGTGATGCAATTTTCAAGATTTTGAATTTTTATGGATTTTTGAAAAGATGATGCATATGCATTTATTTGTGTTTTAAGATTTTTTTGGTATTCTAGTTTTGCAAATGTTTTTGTGATTTGTGAAAACAAAAGATTTTGGATAAAAACTAGGTACAAATATTTACACGGGAGTGCTTCTTATATTTACAAGAAGTGGATTTTAAGAATTTTATAGGGGTGAGTGATCAATTTTATAGGTATATGTACAAAATGAATTTTAGTATGATGTGTGTATTCCTCAAACTTATTTGAAAAAGTTTTTTCAAACAATTTTGAAAACTATAGTCCAAAATAATTTTTACAAACAATTTTACAAATATGTACACACATTTGAAAATCATTTTGCAAAGGTTTTCCAAACAGTATGTATGGTTTTTTCAAAATATTTTTGCAACCATTTTAGAAACCATTTGCAAATCATTTTTCAAACACAAAGAAAATAAACTTTATAAACCAAAATGTTTTTACAAAGGTTGAAAACATGTAATAAAACATTTTACAAATAGTTTTCAAAAGATTTTCACAAAGATTTTCAAACTATTTTTTAAACATTTTGCAAAAAAAATATTTTCACCTGATTTATTAATCAGTACATACAAAAAAGAATTTGAGGAATAAAACATCTTTTTATCACGGTTTTTAACAAAATTTAAAGAATTATTAGCCATAATTATTAAAAAAATACGAAAGTACGAGTTATGGCTAAAGTATATTCGTAGTATATATGACCCCCTTATACTTAGCTTGAGCTATGTCCTCATAGATCGGAGAGAAAAGAGAATACATAATGCATACTAAGCATAGGCAAGTTTAAGGAATAAATGAAGAAAGGAATGAATGAACAAGTGAATAAGAAGTCGACCGTCCCCCCTATACTTAGGATCAAATAATCCTAAGTATAGCAGACTGTACACAAAGCAGGGAGGGTCAATGGTAGGAATGAACATATCATACTCAGATTGTCTCCCCATATACTTAGGGTAAGATATCCCTAAGTATAGACAAGAAGAGGAGACAATGGAGAGGATCGAAAAATAGAGAAACTCGGGGTGCACACCCCCTATACTTAGGACAAAGTACGTCCTAAGTATAGAAGACTGTCTACAAGGGGCGACACCTTTTTGATACAAAAAGAAGATAGAAAAGAAAAAGAAGAAAAGAAGAAAAGAATAGATCACAGCTCAGTGTGTGTACCCCCTTATAATTAGGACAAAGTGCGTCCTAAGTATAACAAAATCAAAAGATGAAGATGAGGTAGCAGACATAACGGAAGAATGAAAGAATGATATGGACAGATGGATCTATGCACCGGAAGATGCAAATGATAACCATGTATGAGATGCAAATGCGATGAGTCAAAGAGCACATCTCATACCAGAAGAATGGGGGCAACGTCAACGATCGGCGGATCATGATCTAGATATAACTTCAGGCGCTGACCGTTAACACGAAAGGTAGAGGAAGATGACAGCTCAGATATATCAATACTACCATTGTCATGTACCTTCCTGACCACATACGGACCTTTCCACCTACTCTGTAATTTCCCTGGAAATAATTTCAGCCTAAAATCAAACAACCATACTCACTGATCGGGCTCAAACGGTTTATGGCGGATATGAGAATCGTGCCATGTCTTCACTTTTTCCTTATACTGTAGGCTGCTAGAAAAGGCCGTATCTCTCAACTCCTCCAAGGCTGCCAACTCTGCTTTCCTCTGTTCTCCTATACTCTCGGGATCCAATAATAACTCAGTAACTGCCCATAGTGACTTGTGCTTGATTTCCACTGGCAAATGGCATGGCTTGCCATAGACGAGACGAAATGGAGATGTCCCTAATGGAGTCTTGAAGGAAGTCCGATAGGCCCACATGACCGAGTCCAAAAGTTGTGACCAATCCTTTCGGTCTGGGCAGACAACCTTCTGTAAGATCGTCTTGATCTCCCTGTTCGATACTTCGGCAAGACCATTAGTCTGAGGGTTATACGACGTGGCAACACGATGGTCAATGCTGAACTCATCTGCAAGGGCCCTAACCTTGTCATTGATAAAGTGAGACCCCCATCTGAAATCAGAACTCTAGGTACCCCGAACCGTGAAATGATATTTTCCTCAAAAAACGACACACTGTCTTAGCATCTGCGGATCGGGCGGGGATGGCCTCAACCCAACGGCTCACATAATCCACGACAAGCAAAATGTACTCAAAACCTTGATTCTTAGGAAATGGGCCCATGAAATCAATCCCCCATGCGTTAAAAACCTCACAAAAGTGAATGGGTTGCATGGGCATCATGTCTCTCTGTCCGCAAGTACCCATCTTCTGACAATCACTACATCTCTTCACGAACTCATTTGAATCCTTGAAGAGAGTAGGCCACCAAAGGCCGGATTGGAGCACCTTCTGTGCTGTCCATCTCCCAGAATGATGTCCTCCTGCCTCAAGCTTGTGGCAGTTGGTGAGGATGCTATGCTGCTCTTCTTGAGGAATGCACCTCCTCCAGATGATATCCCCTCCTTCATGATAAAGGATGGGATCCTCCCAATGGTAAAACTTGGCCTTCGTCAGGAAGGTCTCAAGTTTCTTCCTGGGCCAACCTTGTGGAACCGTCTTGGCAACAAGATAGTTCACAATGTCAGCATACCATGGGAGCGAGGCGATAGCCAAGATCGCCTCATCTGGAAAAGTCTCTGTAATAGGTGCGTTGGGCTCGGATTCTTCAAGGTTCTCTAAGCGGGAGAGGTGATCTGCCACCACATTCTTAACTCCACTACAGCCCCTACAGCAAAATCAGAAGCATCTGTCATGATCTCGAATGGGAGAGACCAATCGGGTGGCTGAAGGACAGGAGCCGTGACAACCATATCCTTGAGAGTCTCAAAGGACGCGAGACACTTATCGTCTACAATGAACTCGGTGTCTTTTATCAGCAAATCAGTAAGCGGTCAGGCAATACGACTGAAGTCCTGAATGAACCGTCGGTAGAAACCGACATGCCCCAGAAAAGACCGCAATTGACGCAGATTAGACAGTGGATTGAGTTTTCTAATTATATCCACCTTGGCCGGATCGACCTCCATACCCCTGTTGGAGATGATATGACGAAGGACCGTCCCTTGAGTCACCATGAAGTGACTCTTCTCCCAAGACAAGACAAGGTTGACCTCTATGCAGCGTTGAAGCACACGGTCTAGGCAGTCAAGACAAGCGTCAAACCCATCGCCATAAACCGAGAAGTCATCCATTAAGACCTCTAATAGTCACCCACCATGTCCGATAAAATGGACAACATGCACCTTTGGAATGTCGTCGGGGTGTTACACAATCCAAAGGGCGTCTGTCTGAAAGCATAAGTCCCAAACGGACAGGTGAATGTCGTTTTCTCCTGGTCTTCGGGCGCAATGGCCATGTGATTGTAATCGGAGTACCCGTCAAGAAAACAATAGTGACTCTTCCCAGCTAGCCTCTCGATAATCTGATCAATGAATGGCAGTGGGAAATGATCCTTCTTTATGGCCTGATTCAATCGTCTGTAGTCCACACAGACCCTCCAAGAAGTGGGTACCCGGGTAGCTATCTCTTCTCCAGACTCACTCACAACTGTAGTGATACCCATCTTCTTGGGTACCATATGTAATGGACTAACCCACTTGGGGTCGGAGATGGGGTCGATAAAATCGGTGCTCCACCACTTTGATATCTCCTTCTAACCACATCTCGAAGATTCGGGTTCAGCTGTCGCTGGAACTCATGCGAGGGACTGGCATCCTCCTCAAGATAGATGTGGTGGGAGCACAGAGTCGGACTAATCCCCTGGAGATCATCTATACTCCATCCTATCGCCTTGTAGTTTCTTTAAAGCACCTCCATCAGACGAGATTCTTGCTCTCCAGTCAAAACTGTTGAGATAATGACTGGGTTCATATCTGGCTCACCCGCAAGGAATCTATACTTCAGCGACTGTGGTAAGGGCTTCAATTTTGGACAACTGGGAGGTGGCAGATCTGGCTTCTGATATGTCTGTGTGAAGGCTACCAGGTCTGCATGTGAGAACTCTCGCTGTGCATGAAAATCTGACGAAGGGAACCCTGCTGAATCATCTATGAACTGTACTGGCTCACACTCCGTCCTAACTGTTGGCTCAGAAGGAATCATACACGGCAAATAGTCATCAAAATAATCCCAATCGATGTCTGAATCCGAGGTATCTGAACTAGAAGAACAAGAATGAAACTCTGCTTCACCACTCATCACGAGACTGTCAGCCTCAAAGGTGTCCTCGTCCAGGGGTGTGCTCTCCAGGCTGTCAACTGCCATAAGCTATAAATAGAGTGAATTTGCAGGCAAGGCGAGGGTCTGTGCTACTGGATCTGACCAAATAGATTCATCATCTGTCATAAAAAAATCACACTCCTGGTGGACGTCTTGCTCGTCCTCTATCATCTACGCGGTATCACTGTACTGCTCTGAGCATGTTGATTCTCTTGCTCAGGTCTCCTCGATCGTCACTATTTATATACTCTCGCCCTTTACGCAAAAGCACAACTTCCCACTATTATGATCGGTCACCGCCTTGGTAGTGGCCAAGAATGGACATCCAAGTATGATGGGGGTATCTGTTACCGACTCAGGGATCTCCATGTCCAATACAACAAAGTCCACGGGGAATTTCAGGCCCTAAATGGTAACGACCACATCTCTCAACAATCCCTTCAGCCTTTTAATCGACCTATCCACAAGTTGAAGGACTGTCCTGCTCCGAAGAAGAGGACCAAACTCGATTCGGTCGAGTAAGGCTGCCGGAAGGTGGTTGATAGAAGAGCCGTTGTCTAATAGAGTACGATCGAACCGCTGCTCCTGAATCTCGCATATGACATAGGGAGCTCCTGCATCCGGTTTCTTGGCTGGCAATCGGTTCTGAATGGTGCAACAAGTAGAATGGATGAGCACATGGATCTAATCTCTGTGGTTCCTCCTCTTCCTGTGGACTGTAGTCTTCTCTCTCAAGCTCTTTTGGAAGAGGGGGATGTGCTCAAGTGCTTCCTGTTGAGTCAGATGGATCTGGAATCTATTAATCATCTGGTTGCTGAACTCTACCTGTTGAGTCTTTTTTGGATTTTCTCTTATATTCCCCTTCGCCAAGCGGAGTGCTTAAGGGAAGGGGATGGAAGGGGTCTCCTCAGATGGAGGACTAGGAAGAGGTTCTTGTGTCTGTAAAGGAATAGAATCCATAAAATGATCATCATGCAACACATATGGACCTGAAGTGGATACAGAAACCTTTCCTTTATTCATATTTTTGTTCTTTTTCTTGTTACCACAGTCCTGAGATACAAAAGGTGGCAACAGAACATGTGGGAGCTCAAAAAAGTAGAAGTGGTGGCCTCAGTACCACCAACGACATCTGACTTTGTGGCATCAGCTCCGCGCTCTGGCTCTGCATCAAGTAAAATGGTGGCCTCAGCACCACCGTCTGCATCGGGTGTCATGATGGCCTCAGCACCGTCATCTGGATCTCCATCATTGGTGGCATCAGCACCACCGACATCAACAACATCGACCGCGACATCAACACCGCTACTCTCCTCATCTGGCGCTCGTGGTTCCTTATGTGGCTGTCGCTCAGATGAGGTGTCGCCGGCTGGCATCCTACCGCTCCTAGTAGTCACGAAATCAGCATCATACAAAGAAGACATGTCACTCAAATAATCACTAGGAGAGGTATCCTCTGTAAACTGAACCTGCTCAGACTTCCTCTGCAGATTGTTCGGATTAGTCTCGATCTGTGCAGGTATGGCAGCCTTGCCATATCCCTCATATCCTACCGGAACTCATCCATTTCCCGTCGGAAGGATGCCTGTTGTTCAGAAAGCAAGCGGGCGAGGTCATCAAGTGTTGGGTTCTCGAAAGTGGGTGCCTGAGAATCGGAAGTGTTCCCCTGTTGGAAATGAGGCTGCTGCTGGTACTGGGGAGGGTGGGAGTATGTCTGGTGAGGCTGCTGACGCTGCCTCCACTGCAGTCCCTGATAGACGGGACGAGGACCCTGCTGATACTGCTGGTAGGCATACTGGGGCTGCTGCTGGTGCTGGCTGTTCTGATGGCCCTGAGCTGGAGACTGCTGCTGGGATGAGGTGCCACCAGTTGTCCAACAGAATCCGAGGTGATCGCGACGAATCCCGGGCTACTATGGGTACCAGTTGTACCATATCTCATTGACTTCCATCAGTGGTTCCTGCTCAACGAGGGGTGGTGGAAGAACTGCCAGTGGCTGATCCGGCTGATAGACCACCATCTGAGTGTCCTAAGATGGTGGTGGCAGTGAGTAGTGCTGTAGTTGCTGGGCTCTGCCTGGATGTGATGGTCCTAGCGGTACGTGGCAGAGGGTTGGGTGGAGCTGCTACTGCTGGGATCAGCCCGTGACCTGGGAGGCTCCTGAGTAGACGTCTGTGCCTCCTGGATGCAAAGAATCTGCGTCTTCAGGTCACTCATAGTCTTCGTGATAAGGTTCGTCTGGGCAAGACCTTGACTCTGCTTCTTCTCAAGAATCTCGATGCGGTCCAGCTTCTCGGAAATGATCCCCATGTCTGTAGCGGTGGATTCAGCCTGAGCTGCGGCTGTTGACGGAGTGTGTGTACTGGCATCGATGCGTGCAATCCTCTGGTATCCAACTGCCTGTGGTGGAAGCTTCGGCTGTGTGTAGATGCGGGCTTGGGACATGACTGTAGAATTCTCTGCCATTCCCTCATAGATCTCCCAAACTGCGTCTTCTCCCTTGGAGAAGTAAGATCCACCACAAGAGGCATTAACAAGCCCCTGCAGCTCTGGTGTCAGCCTACAGAAGAAACTTTGAACCAGATTGGGCTTGGATATATCATGATGTGGACACCGGTCAATGAGCTCTCTGAATCGGTCCCAAGCCTCATGGAACTGCTCATTCGGGACCATGGTAAAATTGCTGATCATAGCTCATGCTGCGTTGGTCCGGCCAAGTGGATAGTACTTATTTTAGTACTCGCACCAGAGTTGTGCACATGATGTGACGTACCTCCCAAGATGCTTCAGCCAGTAGGCTGCTCTATCAGCTAATGAGAATGGGAAGGCAATCATCTTGATTGTGTCCTCCTCCACTAGTCTGTTGTGGACAGTGTTGCAAATCATCTCAAACTCCTGCAGATGGAGATGAGGCTCCTCGGTGGCTAGCCCGTGAAACTTGGGCAATAACTGGATGGTCTGCGGGCGAAGCTCAAAAATCCCAACAATGGGAGGAAGCTAAATCCATCGTTGAGTGAGGGTCGCGGCTGGGTTGTGCAACTGCCTCATGGTCATCGACGATGGCCTCTCCTGGTTAGGTTCTCCTCCTTCGCCTGCGGCATCTGGTATATCACCGCCCTCAGCTATGTCTTCTCTTCCTTTTTGCATCTGCGCAATCTCCCTCATGAGGTCACCCATGAATACTCCCTGGTCTCTGATCTGTCTCTGCATGGTCTCTAGGGAAGCTAATAGTGAGTTGTTGATGGGAGCTTGATCATATAGGAATGGTGGTGGTCTCTGCTCATCTGGGTGTTCCTCTCTACCGTCCATACCTTGGGTCTCTGCAAAGGCAAAAGAACCCATCTCAGGTGCTGTCAAATGTTCTGAGCTCTGTGCTCCACTAAACTCTGACACCACTGGACTGATGGAAGAAGAAGGGTGATCGAGGGGGAACAGGGTGGATGTAAACTCAGGCTCAGAGAGTGGGTCAGGACTCCCCGAAGCCGACCTAGATGAATAGGAAGGAGTGCTCGATAGCGGTGCCATCAGACGTGGCCTAAGGGATCTCCTTCCCATCATTTTGTTCGTAGAAAAGGGCAGATGAGAGCTGGAATGCAAACAAGATATGAATACAAACCCCCAATTCACCTACGCAACTCTGAGCTGATGACCACGAAGGTTCGATCGTTTATCTTGTCAATTTTAGTTAGGTGATCAATCAATCTATCAGAGCGATTAAGCGATTAGCGATTAGTATGTCTCTGTTCTGTGTGGCATCAGCCTCCTTACTAGCTGTCGGCTCTGTGGAAGTCAGACACGGTATCAAGTCATCAAACTCAACCCAGTCGAAATCTGACTCCCTGTATCAGTATTACAATCAAAATCTGCCTCACGATCGGGGACCGGCTCTGCTGCCTGAGATGTATCCTAGACTAGGGGTGCGCTATCCAAGCTCTCCTCTGCTGTCATCTGTGCATCAGCAAACTCTGAAGGTGAGAGGATGACCTGTGCTACTGGGTCTGCCCAAACTATCTCATTATCTGTGATCACAAAGTCGCAGTCCTGGTGGATGTCTCGCCCTGCATCTGTCATCAGCTCTGAATCGGAAGTCTGCTCGGAGCAAGCTGAATCTCGGGCTCTAGTCTCCTCGATCCTCTCTCTATTTGTATACTCTCGCCGTCGACACGAAAGTATACCTTCCTGCTATCATGATCGGATATCGCTTTGGCTATGGCCAAGAACGGGCGTCCTAAAATGATGGGGGTATCAGTCATGGACTCAGGGATCTCCATGTCCAACACAACGAAGTCCACGGGGAATTTCATGCCCTGAATCATGACGACAACGTCCTTCAGCAACCCCTTCGTCCTCTTGACAGATCGATCAGCAAACTGAAGGACCATCCTGCTCTGTCGTAGAGGGCCCAACTCGAAGCGGTCGAGTAGGGCTGCCGGAAGTAGGTTGATCGAAGACCCGCTGTCTCATAGAGTACGATCGAACCTCTGCTCCTGGATATGGCATTTGTTATACGGGGCTCCTGCATCTGGCCTCTTGGCTGGCAGATGGTTCTGAATCGCGAAGCACGTGGCACGAGTGAGCACATGGATCTCTGACTGGTTGTTCCTCCTCTTCCTCTAAACTATGGTCCTATCTCTGAGTGATCGCTGGAAGTGAGGGATGTGCTCCAAGGCCTCCTGTAGAGTCATCTGAATCTGAAAGCGATACATCATGTGCTGGCTGCACTCTAGCTGGTGTGACTTTTTTGGGTTTTCTTTTTTATGCCCCTTAGCCAAGCAGAGTGCTTGGGGGAAGGGGACTGCTGGGTCCTTCTCAGATGAAGGACTAGGAGAGGGTCTGGGCTGCTCAAGCATGGCAGAATCCACACATACATCATCAATCACCACAGATGGATTAGAATAAATCAAACCCTTTCCTTTATTCACATAAACATCCTGAGGTACATGAACAGAATGAAAAACAACATGACTAGCAGTAGAAGTGTTGGTGGCCTCAGCACCACCCTCGGCATCTAGTTGTACGGCATCAGTACTGCGCTCTGGCTCGGCATCATGTCTAGTGGTGTTAGTACCACCTCCTCCATCAGGTGAAATGACGGCCTCAGTACCGTTGGCTGGATCAACGTCCCTGGTGGCATCAGTACCACCGTCATCATCTCTGGCAGCATCAACACTGCTCCTCTCCTCGCCTGGCGCTCCTGAAGTGGCATCGAGTCGTCGCTCAGATGAGGCACCGCCTGCTGGCATCCTACCGCTCCTAAGTGTAACAAAGTCAGCATCAAACAGATATGCAGAAATGTCACCAAGTGAATCACTAGGAGTGGTGGACTCTATGAACTCTACCTGCTCGGATTTCCTCTTCAGGCTGTTGGGGTTCGGCTCAATCTGGGCAGGGATGGCGGCCTTCCCTCTCACGATCTCCCTCATCTCATGACGGAACTCATTCATCTCAGGCGAAAAGTAGCATGTTGCTCGGTCATGAGGCAGGCTAGATCATCCAAGGTGGGGTTCTCACAGGTCGGCCCATGAGAACCTGACGGGTCAGCTCGTTGGTATTGAGGCTGTTGTTGCTGCTGGTGAGGGTGAGAGGGGTAATGCTGCTGATGATACTGCTGCTGATGAGGATGCTCTCGCCTCCAAGGTTGTCCCTGTTGATAGGGACAAGGACCATACTGCTGGTACGGGGATGACTGTTGCTGCTGAACTGGGG
This sequence comes from Ottelia alismoides, assembly GCA_037367405.1. Taxonomy (NCBI): domain Eukaryota; kingdom Viridiplantae; phylum Streptophyta; class Magnoliopsida; order Alismatales; family Hydrocharitaceae; genus Ottelia; species Ottelia alismoides. The sequence continues at coordinate 1,408,894 of JAZKJV010009277.1, forward strand.
GTTGCTGCTGCTGGTGCTACTCATTCTGCTGGCCGTACTGGCCACCCTGGGCTGGAGGTTGCTGTTGGGAACTACTGGCCGACCAGCGGAATCTGGGAAGGTCTCATCAGATACCGGGCTGGGGTCGGTCATACCAAATCCCATTGACATCCATCAATGGCTCCTGCTCATACGAGGGTGGGGGAAGTACTGCCAGAGGCTGATCCGGCTGGTATACCACCATCTGAGTGTCCTGGGATGGTGGTGGCTGGTAAGACTGCGGCGGCTGCTGGTACGACTCCACATGGACATGGTGAACCTGTCTAGGCTAGCTGGAGTGCTAGGACGGGCTACCACTGTTGCTCGGATCTCCTCGTGACCTGAGACGGGGCTGAGAAGCCGTCTGTGCCTCCTAGAGACACATGATCTATGTCTTAAGGTCACTCAGCATCTGTGCCATCTGGTTGATCTGCGTCATATCTGGCACTGCTTCTTCTTGATCAGCTCGATCCGGTCTAGCTTCTCGCTGATGATGCCCATGTCTGCAGCTGTGGACTCAGCCTGTGCAGCTACCGCGGACGAAGTGGAAGGACCGGCATCGACCCGTGTGATCCTCTGAAACTGCACGGTCTGTGGCTGGAGGTGTCCCTGAGTGTAGAGTCAGGTCTGGGACATCACTGTATAGTTCTCGGCCATCTCCTCATAGATGGCCCAGACCTGATCCTCATCCTTGGCGAAGTAGGAACCACCACAAGAAGCGTTCACCAGGCCATGCAGCTCTGGTGTCAACCCACAGAAGAAGCTCTGAACTAAGTTCGGCTTCGAGATGTCGTGGTGCGGGCATCTGTCGGTGAGCTCTCTAAACCTCTCCCATGCCTCATGGAACTGCTCATTGGGGAGCATGGAAAAGTTGTTGATCAGGGCCCTCGCTGCATTGGTCCGCCCAAGTGGATAGTACTTTTTCAAGTACTCGGTGCGGAGCTGCTCCCAGGTATGGACAAAACTCCCCAAGTGCTTCAGCCAGTTGGCTGCTCTGTCAACCAATGAGAAGGGGAAGGCAATCATCCTAATGGTGTCCTTGTCCACATGCCGATCGTGGACGATGCTGTAGATCATCTTGAATTCCTGGAGATGGAGATGGGGCTCCTCAGTCACGAGCCCATGGAAACGGGGTAGAAGCTGAATGGTCTGCGGGGGGAACTTGAAGTCCCCCACGATCACCGGAAGAACTATCCACCGGTGAGTAAGCATCAATCCGGGGTTGTGCGACTCCCGCATCGGTCTGGCTCCTGCTGCTGCTGCTGCCGGCTGGGCTGGCTCATCGGGCTGATCGAGTATCTTTGGCCCGTTTCCTATGGTTCTACGCTGCTCGCGGTCGGCTCTCATCCGCTCCATCTCTCTCCTCATCTCAACCATGAAAGGCCCCTGATCCCTAATCTGCTGCTGCATTATCTTGAGGGAAGCTATCAAGGTGTTGTTGATCACACCTTGGTCCAGGACGTAAGTCTGCTCTGCTCGTGGGCCTTCGGTGCAGTCATCGCTGCTGCCGGCCATGGTCTCTGCAAAGGCAAAAGACCCAAGCTCAGGTGCTGAAATATAATCTCTCTTGCTGCTCAATCTGATCGGGCACCTCTGGACTGTCAGAAGAAAGGTGGTCGGGGGAGAACAGGACAGAAGCAAACTCGGGTTCGGAGAGCGGGTCTCGGCTCTCGCGATCTGACCTAGATGAACAGACCGGTGTGCTCGTAAGTGGTGCAACCAAAGGCTGCCTAAGGGACCTCCGACCCATCATCGTGATCTGGCGAGTCAGGCGGATTGTATCTAGAAAGCAAATAGGATCAGGAAAACAAACCCCAAATTCACCAACGTGACGCGAGCTGATGACCGTAAGAGTTCAGTCTTTTATCTTGTCTTTTTTATTTTGGTGATAATACATTCTAAAAGAGTGATTAAGCGAGCTATTGGGAATCCAACGCCCCCAGACGACTGTCCCAATCCCAAACTAAATCTTTCCCAGCCAGTACAAGCCGCAGACCGTTTACCGGCTACCCGATCGGCTCGCTCTGTTAAGGATATCGCGACCCGCTTTACCGGAGACCAGAGCGATCCTCACTGGAGAACGACTAGCCCAGAAGCAGTAGTCTGAAAGGGGGTCGGATGTGGCTCTACCTAGTGTGCGTGTCACTCTCTCGCCCAATCAAACCATACAAGGAGGGGGTTGCTGTCCCAATACAGATTTTTTTGTGAAGTGTCTTTTAAGTCCAATTTGTTTTAGCAGTCCCAAATTTTATGGTCTTTCTTTTTTAGATGTTTTTCAAGCAAACAAATGCCTAACGAATTTTTCGAGTTCTCCTGATTATTTTAAATCCAGAAAATGGGGGGAGAAGACGAAAAAGCCAATGCGTGATGAAATCAATGATGCATGCCGAGTAAGAAAGGTGTACCTAACTCCAACACTCTACATGTAGGGTGATCCCCGCATAAAATAAAGACTGAAAGTAAACTACCTATATGATGCACGGGGAAATCGACCTTAACAAAGCAATTTCTACACAGAGATAACCGATGACTAACAGGTCAACAGGAGGGGTCGGTGTCCGGTCTCAGATACCGATCGGTGCCCGCCACAACGGGTCCTGCCAGCACTATATACGACCTCTAGCGGCACGTGACCCCTAAAGTGACCAGGTTAGCCTTTTCTTTATTAATTTTAGTTAGGTCTAATTATGATCTAATAGGCTGATGAATACCCATTCATCACTCTTTATTCTTTTATTTTAGCTACAAAACCTTTGCCAAACACATGTAGATAGATATATGTAAATAATAATAATTAGCATTTGGCATGCATTGTGTAAAAATAAATAATTAGCATGTTTTTGTGCATAAATAAAAGAATAAAGAAAAAAAGAAAAAGAGGGAGATATTTAGAATAAATATTGAGCGACCTAATCCCAAGGGAGGGCTCAGCATGGGCCTGACCGCATAAAAATCCAAGTAGAGAGAGATAAGGAAGCTCATGTATGTACATATATACCTATAAATAAATAAAAATATTTTCCTCTAAATAAAAATAAAAATGGGTGTGTATTTATTTGTATATATTTGTAAATATTAAATTAAAATAAAAATGAGAAAAATAAAAGAAAATTAAAAAGAAAATAAAAATGCCTTCACCCTTGTATATACACCATGTACATAAAACCCTTTATCCATTTATTTATCCCTATAAATAAATAAATTACAATCCAATAAAAATGTGTACATATTCTATATTTCATAGTGTAAATAAATAAAATAAAAATTACAAAAATAAAAATAAAATAAAAAGAAATAAAAATAAAAATCAAAACCTTCATTGTTTATATACCATATATGTATATAAATAAAAGTATTTATTTAGCCCTTTGTAAATAATTAATAAAAACAAAATAAAAATACCTTTTTGTTCCAAATTTTATGCTATAAATAAATAAAATATAAATTTGGAATAAAAATGTATAAAAATAAATAATTAAAAATCAAAATAAAAAATACAATATTGTATATACCTATATATATAATACTATATTGTAAATACCTAATTTTTATTTCAAAAAAATAAAAAAATAAAAAAAATAGTTTATAAATAAATAAACATTTTTCATGTTTTAACTTTTCCCAAAATCGGCCATTTACTATTTTATATTGAATTTCCAATTATTTATTACGTGGCCGCATCCCATTGGTCCACGGGGGATTGTTGACCCCCGGTCTACTCTCCCCCTGGACCACACCTGTTCCGGATCTGTGTTTTTGACCCGATTTCTCGCTATTTTCCACCCTCGATCCGACAACCAAAATCTCAAACCCCGGGCTCCGATTGATCAGCACACATCCGAGACCCTCGCCCGGGGTGGGTTATCGGGGTCCGTGCTCCAAAATCCTCGCCTGACCATCATTTAGCCGGACCCCTAGTTATATTTAACCTCGCCTACAGATGCCATTTCACGCATCTCTGGACCTCCCCCTCGACGCCAAGGAGCTCCTCCACCTCGCCTGAGTGACAGCCGTGTGAGAGGGAGTGGAAGTGAGGCTCAAGACGCTGGGAATCCTCTGATCCGGCAGCTTTCGCCGCCGTGCGCCGCCGCGAGCGCGCTCAACCTCGAGAATCGACGCCCCCTTGAGGCGATGACCCCCGGAGCTCCAGGAGCTCCAGCACAGTCGAATGCCTTCACCAGGTAGCTCTTTTAGCTTGTAGGTTAGTTTAATTTTAGTTTTCCCCCAATTTCCTCTGCCGTCTTCGCCGACCAAATTAGCTCACTCCGACCACCCATTTGCCATCCCGACCCAACCTCCACCTTCGCCAGACCTCTCCCCATCTTCTACACCCATCCACCCCCTGTCTCGCTCCGGAGCAGGGCTATCGTCCTCCGCCGCCACCGCTTCGTCGGAAGGACGCCACGCCGCCTCATCTTTCATCTCCCACGTGCGATAACGGGTCGAGGCAGTTTGCCCTCGACCCCTCTTTCTTCCTGTGCAGGCAGCAGGTCAAAACAACCTCATCTGGAGGTCAGAACGATAGAGCACATGTGCTCTAGTTCTTCACCTTCGCCGGAGCTCTCCAGAGCTCCCTGTCATCATCGGAGCAGTTCATCGGCTGCGGAATACTTTGGCGATTCTTCTCCGCATCTCAGCAGCTTCCGAGGAGTCCCCACGCACGAGTATCGGGCCGGCGAAGTTCGCCGGCCACTTGTTCTTTGAGGACCTTCCAGAGTCGTCCGAGCGACCTCCCGCTCTAGTTGGGATCCACACCGTTCATTTGAGGAGCACCCGACACCGTTGATCTATTAGGGGAACTGATCAGGACCGTCCGTTGCAGAGGAGAGGTGCCCTCGATTCTAGAGCGTCAGATCGTCCACGTGGCTCCCTCTCCGTCGTCAGATCCGAGCGAGGTTTAATAGAGGAGGCTCCCTCTACCCGCAGCCGTCAGATCAGCCACGTGGCGCCATCCTAGCCCTCGGATAAATAATAGGGGTAATATCACTTAGGGCCGTCTTCTATTTTGTTTTACCATTTAATCCTGTAAATATTTTCTGAAGTTCATTTTATTTTGGTTAATTTGCATAGAGGACATGGTAGTTTATTTTATTTGCATTTCTACCCCTGTACATGATGGATACGTGCATCGTTACGTGATGTTTTGGTGATTTTGCAATATATGGGCCTGTAGTTCTTCTGTGTTACTGATTGAAACATATATTTTGGATATTTGCACTTATGCCCCTGTGAGAATTTTTTATTGAACATGTGCTGAATATTGTGGGCTTTTTTACAACTTAGCCCCTGGACTTTTAGCACCTGTTGCTAATAAGTCCAGGGACTTAAGTTATTTGCATATAGGTCCTTAGTGCCCAACCCACATGCCGCGCGCGTGGGGAACCTGTTATTTTTGGACGAGGACCCCCTGAGCTTCTGCTTTTGTTACTTTTAGCCCCTGGAACATATTTTTATTATGAACAGGTCCTTGTGCACTGTGGGCTCTTGTTTGTTTTAAATAAAATATCAAATTTCATCCAAATTAAGTGAAAATTTGACACGTGACTCCTGCCACTGTATAGAATTTTCATTAATTTTTGGAAAATTTCTGAGCCCTTTTAGTATTTTTAAAAATTCAAAAACATCCATTTTTCTGCCTGTCCAAATTTAAAATTCACAAAAAAATAAAAACCTTTTCAAAAATTCTAAAAAATTCAGATTTTGTTTATTTTGGAGTGCTTGATTTTCTGATTATTTTTGGTCATTTTTGGATTTATAGAAAATATAAAAATTGAAAAACTCAGAAAAACTTAGAAAAATTCTAATAAATCATAGAAAATCCCAAAAATAATAAAACTTTTTCCTGATTTTTCTTCTTTATTTCTACTTTACAGGAAAAATACTTCAGGTTTTGTTAGGGCCATTTTACATTTTATTTTGGCCCTTGAAGCCTGGCTGGACAACCTTCTTCTATTTTTGCCTTATTTTATTTTTATAAAATTCTATAAAAATCATAAAATTATCAAAAATTCATCAAAAATATTATAAAATAAAAAAACCATAAAAATATTTTTGTTTGAATTTTTAGAGCATTTTAGAGTAATTAAATAATTGTTGAAAGTTGCTTGTTTTCATTGTTTTATTATTTTCTTTATTATTTAAAAATCTAAAAAATATAAAAATATTAAAAATCCACCAAAAATAATTTGTTTTTATTTTTCTTTCTTCTTGACTACTTCGTAGGCCGCAAGGCCATCTCGTGCTCCCTAAGTCCGACCCTGGGTGCTACACCAGGCTAATCTCATAGCCAGGGCAACTAGTTATTTTTCTCTGATTTTATCTCTGTTTGGTGGTCTGTTCCATCATTTTTCTTGTTGAGCTGAGATCTCTATCGATCCGGGTCGCAACGACCCGAAAGTGATTTATATTTACCTGATCCGGATTGATAGGAATTTTTGGCTCATCAGAATGGCGCCGTTGCCGGGGAGCACTGCTTAGTGGTCGTTTTCTTTTTCTTCTTATTTTGTTTTCTTTTTCGCGGCTTTCCGCGGCTTTTTCGTAGTCCGCGACTTTTCGCGGCTTTTTATTTTTCTTTTATTTTCATTTTATTTTATTTTTATTTCTTTTCTTTTATTTTTGTTTTTGTTTGTTTTTGCTTGTTTATTTTTATTTTACATTTTTGCATATATACCCTGTTTTATTTTATTTGCTTTATTTGCTTTATTTTTATCTGGTTTGACACTCTTCTGTTTTCTTGTGAGGGCCCGAGGACCGAGGCGGTGACTTTCGAGGAGCCGGCGCAACCGCGGCTATCGGAGGTGACTCCCTTCTGCACAGAGCTGCAGGAGAGCGTGAGGAGACAGCTGAGTGCGGGAGCTTAGATTAGCTTTAGTTTAGATTTTATTTCTTGCACTATTTGGATAATTGTAATAATACAGGACAGCATGACACTTGGACTCTTCTTAGACTTTAAGGGTCTGTTTCGCCGAGCACCGGTGTGCTCGGGGGACCCTTCGGTTTTTACACGGCTTTTTTGCGGTTTTTGATTTCTTTTCTGCCTATTCGGTTTCTCGCGGTTTTTCGAGCCCCTAGCCTTAGATTTTGTGCTTGATTGTGACGTAATAAATAAGATCCAAACACCCTAATAAATCTGCCTGTCTATAGATCGGTAATTGGACCAACAATAAAAAGATTAATAAAATAGTCGATCCACTACCTTCGAGCCTACGTGGCACAACCCACCCTGCCAAGCGCTGCTCCTGAACTCGATTTGTCAAGAGGAGGAGGGGTGGATCGAGAACGGACTCTTGGATTGGAGGCTGGTGGTCGACTAGACGTTCTTTCGAGTAGAACTATTGTTTAGGGCTCGGTTTTCCGCCTGTACCATTTAGGTAGTTTTATTTCAGTCTTTTAATTCTGCACGGATCATTTTGCATGGAGACTGCTGGAGTCAGGTACACATCTCTTACTCTGCATGCATCATTGATTTTCTCGCACATCGGCTTTTTTGACTTCTCCCCCCCTGATTTTTGGACTTAATAACCAGGAGAACCAAAAAATTCGTTAGGTGTTTGCTTTTCATTTGAAAAAACCTAAAAAGAAAAACAATAAAATCGGGACTGCTAATCACACTTGACCTAAAAGACACCTAATTAAAAATCTATCTTGGGGAGAGTAACCCCCTCCTTGTTTGGTTTGGATGAGGGAGAGAGTGACCCGCACCTTAAGATAGAGCCATATCCGATTTTTCTCGACTGATTACCGGCTTTCTGTACGGGACAGTCGGTTGAGAAATATTCGGATTCCTATTTAGCTCACGTAATCGCTCTGAAAGACTGAATAATCACCTAAAATAAAATCGACAAGATAATTGACTGATCCCTTCGGTCTTCAACTTGTGTGCGTAGGTGAATCGGGGGTTATGTTTTCTCATCTTGTGTGATTCCAGATCCCTTCTGCTTTTCCCCATCTTCTTCTCTTCTTCTGTCTCCCACCCACCCTCCCTTCACTCTTCTTCTCTTCTTCTCCTTCACCCCTGGATGATGGATCCCCCTCACTTCAGGATGACTCTTACGGCCTCTTCTCCATCCTCTGACCATCAGTCCACTCCACCGTCGAGGGAGGTCGGATCTCCGACCAACCTCCTGCTCCCGCCCTCCCATCCCTTTATTTACTATGGGCATGCTGCACTAGACGTCCGAGGATACCAGATAGAGCAGATGCGAGACCCAGACGATGCCGTTGCTGAGTTGAGAGTGCACCCCGTTCATGATCAGAGAGAGCAGTGGAGATCATCTGATAGATCCTATCCCAGATTGATGGAGGAGCAGATAGCACAGGGAGCTCAGTCAGCTTATACACTAGGTCCATTTGTCTTGGATTGGGATTACATTCAGAGACTGCCGACATTTTCAGGAGAGGCGCACGAAGAGCCTTATCTTCACCTGTCCGCATTCGAGGGGTTTTGCAGAGCACAGAGATATTCAGATATCACTGCAGAGGAGCTGATGAGGAGGACCTTCCCATTTAAACTCCAGGAGAGAGCCATGAGATGGCACCGACAATTGGGGAGGATATTCGATACGTGGGGAGAGCTACGCCGAGAGTTTCTACAGAGATACTTTCCCCAGCGTAGAGCAGATTTGATGCGGTCTTTGATCACCGACTTTTTAGTAGACCCCCAGGAGCTATTGCATGAGGCATGGTCGAGGTTTCTTGACCTCTTGAGGAGATTTCCAGACCACGGACTTCCTCTAATAGACCTTATAGAGATCTCCATGCAGGGGATGACCGCAAATCAGATAGCACTGGTGATTACCACATATGGCGATTCACACCGTAATTCCGACATTCACTTACTGGATACCATCTCGCGGCTACTTTCACAGAGATCTTGTTCACGAGATACCTTAGTCGGGACAACACATGCGGACGATGCAGTACCAGTATGGTGTGTCACATTACAGGAGGATACACTTTCTACACACCAGCCAGAGGACTTGGATACTACAACACCACAGAGTACAGAGGAGATGACTGCGATAGCAGAGGTTCGGACCCAGAGTCTACTCGAGTTCCCGTTGGTCTTCCAGCTAGAGTTCGAGTCAGCCCCAGAGTTCCCAGTTGACGAGTCTTGGATATCAGATCTTCTGATACTCCAGGAACCAGAGGAGCCCCTGCTACTACAGCCATTCTTTCAGCCACTTCAGTTTCCAGTCCCGAGGGAGTCAGCTTCCTTTCTGCAGAGATACTTCTCGGAGTTCGACAGTTATCAGGACTCATCCCAGCAGCCACAGTTCGATATGGGATACCATTTTGAGAGTTCATACACAGATAGTCCCATATTCGAGCCTTTTATCCTCCACCTTGTTGAGACAGATACACTTGCTGAGGACCAGTTGGCAGCCAGCATTGCCGCAGAGCGAGGGTCAGCTGCAGACACTTTGCCAGCCTCCGCGATGTTGACCAGTACCTTCTCCTGCTTCCAGATTGCCGAGAGCCACACTTCCGATGATGATGCAACCTGGTGCACCGAGTGGATACTTGACAGCAGCGCAGATGCCCTTCTAGATCTTGATCCTCTCTTACTCACTTCTGATCTTGCATCTCTCCCCGAGGGTTATCTGCGGGAGGATGCCACACACGATGAGTACTTGGTTTCACCTTCTGAGAGTGTTTCCGATCTAGTGAAACACGAAACCGAGTTTTCTGATCCTTCTGATTCTGAGTCTTCTCACCTCGACGACCCTCGCAAGGATGAGCCCATCCTGGAGATATTCGATGATCTGTCTGATCTGCTTCTATTTCATTCATTGGATATCAGTCTTCTTACAAAGTCTCCTGATCTTGACTGTCCACACCTTTTTGAGACATTGATCGGCGTGGAGGATTCTATGAGTGATCCATCCTTCTCCACATTTGATTTCTTCGGCTCCACACTTCCACTCCAGTCTGACTCTAAGCCGATGATTTCCTTTGTGCTACCGGTTCCCGATCACTTACTTCCATATCCCTGGCCGATAGCAGACACCCGTTTGATTGCATACCTGGGTGTCTTACTTTACACTTTGTAGTTCGTCGCTGTTCTCATACCAAAACTGCGACGACAGTACGACATTCGCCTTACCGATGCCGTCCTGATCCTGGATACCGCTTTGTCCTAGCCTTTGCGCCCAGCTAGGGGCGTAAAATCTAGCGCTTGTCGAGAGGCACCTCAACATTGTACCCTTTTGTATATACGTGTTTCTTCTTAATTTTATCTTTCTGTCTTCCGTTCTTGTTTTCACCCCAGGTCTCGTACAGGATTATCTTTGCTATACTTAGGATATACCTCATCCTAAGTATAGGGGGGTGGAAACACCGGGTTGTTCATACCATTCTGTTCCATCACTTCTGTTGTTGCCTATACTTAAGGTTCTTCACCTTAAGTATAAGGGGAGTGATTCCCCTCCTTCTTGTATATATTTGTTGATTTTCTTCGTGTCATTTCAACCCTTGTTTTTGCTGCCTATACTTAGGGATATTTTACCCTAAGTATGGGGGGGGGGGTAGACCCTGTACATTCACCACTCGGTTTTCCCTTCGTATACAGCCTGCTATACTTAGGATTATTTGATCCTAAGTATAGGGGGAAAAGCCGAGATCCTCTTGTTTTTCTATTCATTCATCCATCTTTGTATATAGCCTTCCTTTTCACTTCCCTATACATAGCACGAGTTATGTCTTCTTCATCGCTCTTGACTCTGAGGACATCGTTCAAGCTAAGTATAGGGGGCGTGTATATATTTCATATATACTTTAGCCATAACTCGTACTTTGTGTGAGTGTGTAAATAAATAAAAATGGCTAAAAACCCAAAATCTATAAAAATTAAAAATTTCACCTGTAAATAAACATTCTTTTATTTGCACATACATAGCTATTGTACAAATTATTTTTGTAAAAATGTTTTCAAAAACTTTTTGTGTAAATTGTATGTAAATATGTGCATATTAAAATTATGTATATAGTACAAAATGTTTCCAAAATGTTTTGAAAATCAAAAGTTTGCAAAAATCTTGTGTAAATATTTTGCAAAACTTACATTCATGCATTCATCCATGATTTCAGAACATTTTTCAAAAAAATTTGCATGTGTGTAAATATTGTGTAAATAGCATCCTTGTATATATGTATATAGTTTTTCCTAGATTATAGTTGATATTTAAACTAGACTGAAATTAAATTGAGAAATGGAGCTTGATTAAGATCTTATTCCACCTAATTCTAAGAGGAACCTTATAGGGCTTAGGGTTAAGGCTTTTTAGGTCCATGGTGACTTAATTCTTTGAGTCCACTAGGCTATGATCACATGTCATCTCAATGAGCCTAAGTAGAGCACTTAACAACACACACATGACTCATATAGACAATGGATTGACTTGGACCCGCACTTTACACCGAGCTCTCTACGGATGAGGTGGTCAGGAGGCAGTCTTCCTTGGCTTGGGGTAGCATATGAGGGTAGTACTTCTAGGCGGAACCTCTCTTCTTCTTTTAGTGAAGGAAGTGCGTCTCAACTTGGTCTGGTTGCCATGAGGTCTAATGACAGGAGTTGTGGGTTGCAATAATGCTTCAAAAGAGGGATAGTCTACTAGCTCAAGAGGAAAAACTCCTTATGTATATATGCTGCACATGTATATGTTGTATAGATGCACTTGAAAAAAATGCAAAAAGAAAATAACTCCAAAAAAGTGGTGAGTCTGATAGAAAATGATAATCCCACCAGAGTATGTATATAGTGCAAATAAAAAAGCTTGAGACTTATGGATTCACCTTTTGTAGCTTGCAGCAGGGAGACTTAGCTACACTGGTTGAGCTCCCAAGGATACATGGCTACACTGGCCAGGGTCCATTCTCTTCTTCCCCCTCTTCTTGATCCGGTTGAACTTGAACTTAGAAGGGAATATCCTGCTCCTCGAGGAAAGAGTGGCCAGACTAGGGTCATAGAGTTACCTTGTTGGGGAGGGTTGCTAAGTTACTACTTCTGAGGTGGAGAGCTTATATCACATACATTGTACAAGGAAAGATTCATAGTCTTCAGGGTTTGTGTATGTAGACTTGTTATGATCTGGATTGTTGAGGAGTCTTGATTATAGATTAGTGGATCTTAGAGGCTGTTAAGTTTTAAACCTAAGGCTAAATAAGGTTTCGACACATTAATAATCCAAAGATCTGATCGAGCTCCATATTTCAATTTAATGAAGGCAAGTTTAATAATCAACCTTGATCCATGCATTTTTTCCTCTTTTTATTTTTCTTTTTCTTTTTCACTTCTTTTTCAAATAAGTGTTTGCTAAGGGACTAGCAAAGTTAAGTATAGGGGGGTGATGAATACACATTCATCACTCTTTATTCTTTTATTTTAGCTACAAAACCTTTACCAAACACATGTAGATATATGTAAATAATAATAATTAGCATTTGGCATGCATTGTGTAAAAATAAATAATTATCATGTTTTTGTGCATAAATAAAAGAATAAAGAAACAAAAGAAAAAGAGGGAGATATTTAGAATAAATATTGAGCGACCTAATCCCAAGGGAGGGCTCAACATGGGCCTGACCGCATAATAATCCAAGTAGAGAGAGATAAGGAAGCTCATGTGTGTACATATATACCTATAAATAAATAAAAATATTTTCCTCTAAATAAAAATAAAAATGGGTGTTTATTTATTTGTATATATTTGTAAATATTAAATTAAAATAAAAATGAGAAAAATAAAATAAAATTAAAAAGAAAATAAAAATGCCTTCACCCTTGTATATACACCATGTACATAAAACCCTTTATCCATTTATTTATCCCTATAAATAAATAAATTACAATCCAATAAAAATGTGTACATATTCTATATTTCATAGTGTAAATAAATAAAATAAAAATTACAAAAATAAAAATAAAATAAAAAGAAATAAAAATAAAAATCAAAACCTTCATTGTATATATACCATATATGTATATAAATAAAAGTTTTTATTTAGCCCTTTTTGTTCCAAATTTTATGCTATAAATAAATAAAATATAAAATTAGAATAAAAATGTATAAAAATAAATAATTAAAAATCAAAATCAAAAATACAATATTGTATATACCTATATATATAATACTATATTGTAAATACCTAATTTTTATTTCAAAAAAATAAATAAAAATCACAAAAAAATAGTTTATAAATAAATAAACAATTTTCATGTTTTAACTTTTTCCAAAATCGACCATTTACTATTTTATATTGAATTTCCAATTATTTATTACGTGGCCGCATCCCATTGGTCCACGGGGGATTGTTGACCCCCGGTCAACTATCCCCCTGGACCACACCTCTTCCGGATCTGCGTTTTTGACCAGATTTCTAACTATTTTCCACGCTCGATCCGACAACCAAAATCTCAAACCCCGAGCTCCGATTGATCAGCACACATCCGAGACCCTCGCCCGGGGTGGGTTATCGGGGTCCGTGCTCCGAAATCCTCGCCCGACCATCATTTAGCCGGTCCCCTAGCCATATTTAACCTCGCCTCCGGCAGCAATTTCACGCATCTCTGGACCTCCCCCTCGACGCCAAGGAGCTCCTCCACCACGCCTGAGTGACAGCCATGCGAGAGGGAGTGGAAGTGAGGCTCGGGACGCTGGGAATCCTCTGATCCGACAACTTTCGTCGCCGTACGCCGCCGCGAGCGCGCTCAGCCTCGGGAATCGACGCCCCGTTTAGGCCATGTCCCCCGGAGCTCCAAGAGCTCTAGCACAGTCGGATGCCTTCACCAGATAGCTCTTTTAGCTTGTAGTTTAGTCTAATTTTAGTTTTCCCCCAATTTCCTCCGCCGCCTTCGCCGACCAAATTAGCTCACTCCGACCACCCATTTGCCATCCCGACCCGACCTCCACCTTCGCCAGACCTCTCCCCATCTTCTACACCCATCCACCCCCCGTCTCACCCCAGAGCAGGGCTATCATCCTCCGCCGCCACCGCTTTGCTGGAAGGATGCCACGCTACCTCATCCTTCATCTCCCACGTGCGCTAACGGGTCGAGGTAGTTTGCCCTCGACCCCTCTTTTTTCCTGTGCAGGCAGCAGGTCAAAATGACCTCATCTGGAGGTCGGAACGATAGAGCACAGGTGCTCTAGTTCTTCACCTTCGCCGGAGCTCTCCATAGGTCCCTGTCATAATCGGAGCAGTTCATCGGCTGCGGAATACTTTGGCGATTCTTCTCTGCATCTCAGCAGCTTACGAGGAGTCCCCATGCGCGAGTATCGGGCCGGCGAAGTTCGCCGGCCACTTGTTCTTGGAGGACCTTCCAGAGTCGTCCGATCGACCTCCCGCTTTAGTTGGGATCCACACCGTTCATTTGAGGAGCAGCCGACACCGTTGATCTATTTGGGGAGCTGATCAGGACCGCCCGTTGCAGAGGAGAGGCGCCCTCGATTCTAGAGCGTCAGATCATCCACGTGGCTCCCTCTCCGCCGTCAGATCCGAGCGAGGTTTAATAGAAGAGGCGCTCGCTACCCGCAACCGTTAGATCAACCACGTGGCGCCATCCCAACCCTCGGATAAATAATAGGGGTAATATCACTTAGGCCCTTCTTCTGTTTTGTTTTAGCATTTAGTCTTGTAAATATTTTCCGAAGTTCATTTTATTTTGGTTAATTTACATAGAGAACCTGGTAGTTTATTTTATTTGCATTTCTACCCCTGTACATGATGGACACGTGCATCGTCACGTGATGTTTTGGCGATTTTGCAATATATGGGCCTGTAGTTCTTCTGTGTTACTGATTGAAATATATGTTTTGGATATTTGCACTTATGCCCTTGTGAGCATTTTTTATTGAACATGTGTTGAATATTGTGGGCTTTTTTACAACTTAGCCCCTGGACTTTTAACACCTGTTGCTAATAAGTCCAGGGACTTAAGTTATTTGCATATAGGTCCTCAGTGCCCAGCCCACATGCCACGCGCATAGGGAACCTGGTATTTTTGCACGAGGACCCCCTGAGCTTCTGTTTTTGTTACTTTTAGGCCCCTGGAACATATTTTTATTACGAACAAGTCCTTGTGCACTGTGGGCTCTTGTTTGTTTTAAATAAAATATCAAATTTCATCCAAATTAAGTGAAAATTTGACATGTGGCTCCTACCACTGTGTAGAATTTTCACTAATTTTTGGGAAAATTTTTGAGCCCTTTTAGTATTTTTAAAAATTCAAAAACATCCATTTTTCTGCCTGTCCAGATTTAGAATTCACAAAAAATATAAAACCTTTTCAAAAATTCTAAAAAATTCAGATTTTGTATATTTTGGAGTGCTTGATTTTCTGACCATTTTTTATCATTTTTGGATTTATAGAAAATATAAAAATTGAAAAACACTGAAAAACTTAGAAAAATTCTAATAAATCATAGAAAATCCCAAAAATAATAAAATGTTTTCCTGATTTTTCTTCTTTATTTCTACTTTACAGGAAAAATACCTTTAGGTTTTGTTAGGGCCATTTTACATTTTATTTTGTTCTTGAAGACTGGCTGGACAGCCTTCTTCTGTTTTTGCCTTATTTTATTTTTAGAAAATTCTAAAATCTTAAAATTATAAAAAATTCACCAAAAATAGTATAAAATATAAAAACCTTAAAAATATTTTTGTTTGAATTTTTAGAGCATTTTAGAGTAATTAAATAATTGTTGAAAGTTGCTTGTTTTCATTGTTTTATTATTTTCTTTATTATTTAAAAATCCAAAAAATATAAAAATATTAAAAATCCACCAAAAATGATTTGTTTTTATTTTTCTTTCTTCTTGACTACTTCGTAGGCCGCAAGGCCATCTCGTGCTCCCTGAGTCCGACCCTGGGTGCTACACCAGGCTAATCTCATAGCTAGGGCCACTAGTTATTTTTCTCTGATTTTATCTCTGTTTTGTGGTCTGTTCCATCATTTTTCTTGTTGAGCTGAGATCTCTATCGATCCGGGTCACAACGACCCGAAAGTGATTTATATTGACCTGATCCGGATTGATAGGAATTTTTGGCTCATTATTGGCACATGCAGATAATTAGGTGTTTGGATCCTAATCAATTACATCACAATCAGTAGAAAATCCTAAGCTAAGGCCAAAATCGCGTAAATCAGATAAGCAGTTAAAAATAAAATAAAATCGAGAAAACTAAAACCGGCAAACAACACGATGAGGTCCCCCGAGCACACCGGTGCTCGACGAAACAGAACCCGGTAGTCACCGATCAAGTCCAAGTCCAAGTGTCAGGCTGTCCCTGTTTTATTACAATTATCAAGTAAAATAAAAACTAAACTACTCCTCTCCTCTCCCGCTCAACCTCTCTCTCTCTCTCTCTCTCTCTCTCTCTCCTGCGGCTCCGTACAGAAGGGAGCCGCCTCCGACTTCCGCGGTTGCTTCGGTTTTTCGAAGAAAGCCGCCTCGGTCCTTGGGCCCTCGAAAAAAAGTCAAACATGAGTATTAGAAATAGTTATCATAAAAATAATCAAAATAAAATGAAATAAACTAATAATCAAAATAAAATGAAATAAACTATGTGCAAAAATGGAAATAAACACACACAAAATAAAAACAAATAAAAATAAAATAAAAGAAAAATAAAAGGAAAACAGAAAGCTGTAAAAAGCCGCGGAGGAAAGAAAAGCCGCGGGAAAAGCCATGAAAAATAAATCTGAACAAAAATGAAAACAAAATGACTACTAAGCCGTGCTCCTCGGCCACGACGCCCATTCTGATTGGCCAAAAATGACCAAGACTCGGGTGAAGGTATAAATCACTCTAGGGTCGTTGCAACCTAGATCTCGGTGCTCAGCTCAACAAGAAAATCATGAACCACCAAATCAGAAAATAAAGCAATAAAAGCAACAACGGTCCTCGCTATTTATTTAACCTAGTATAGCGACCATGGTCGGACACAAGGAGCACGAATTGGCCGAGACGGCCTATGAAGTAGTCAAAAATGAAAACAAAATAAAAGAAATGTTTTGGTGGATTTTTAAATCTTTTTAATTTTTTGTATTTTTAATAATAAAAGAAATATAAAAATAAGGGGAAAAGCACACAAACAACTATTTATAAAACACAACAAAAAAAGCCAAAAAATCAAATAAAATTATTTTAGCTTTTTTTTATATTTTTAAGTATTTTTGGTAATTTTCTAAGAATTTTCTAATTTTTAGTTGATTTTATAAAAAATCAAAAAAGTACAAAAACAATGAAGTAATGTGCAATCAGATTTGAAAGACTAATTAAAAATAACTAATTAGCCTATAAAAATATGAGGACAATTTTTATGAAAAATAAAAATAAAAACTAAACTAAGGAAATAAAAATCGTATTTTTTGGTTTTTAAAGAATTTTTTAATAAAGTTTATAATGTTTTTAGAGTTTTTTTAATTTTTATGGGTTTTATAAATCCAAATGACACGAAAATTGGATAGAAACTCGAAAACAACTAAACAAATAATCCCTAATTTTTTTTGTAATTTTTGGATAATTTTTATATTTTTAGTTGATTTTCTAATTCAGATAGTAGTAAAAATTAAGGTTTTTGATTTTTTAAAAATAAAAAAGCCACAAAAATGTTCCAAAAATTTAGTGAAATTTTTACACAATGGTAGGAGCCACCATCCAAATTTCACTGGATTTGGATTTAATTTGATATTTTATTTAATAAAAACAAAGGCTACAACACACATGGACCTATATGTAATAAAAATAAAGTTTCAGGGCTGAATAGAGAACACATGTGAAAACTATAAGGGCACATGCGTAAAATTCACATCAAATTCGCACATATCCGAAGCTGTACGCACAAGGGTATAAATGTAATTTTTAAAACTTAAATTTCAATCCAGAACACCCACAAACTCCAGCCCAGATAATGCAAATATCCCAAGATATCACGTGCCTAGCATGTGGTTCACATTCACAGGGACCTAAGTGTAATTCTAATTAATAAACATGTAAAGCATGACACCTCGAAACTACAAGATAAATACTGCAAAATGTCCAGAAAGCACGTGTCAAAGCACGTGTTCTACACAAACACGGACTAAAAAGCAAATAAACTAAACTAGAGGTCCAAATATGCAAATAACCCAAGAGTGCACATTTATTTCAAAGACTAAATAAGAACTAAATAAAATTGCAGGGTTATGGGCGCAATTACCCAGCCGAGGCGCGTGCGGGGCGCACGTGAGTGCTAGGTGTCGAGCTGTGGCTGGCGGTGGATGGACGGTCCTGATGACGCCCTCTTGAGGATCCAACAGTGCTGGCGCAGAGGCGAACGTGGGGCGTACATGACCGTCAGATCATGGATCTAACGGCCTGACTGGAGCAGGCTACGTGCGGCTGTGATCAGACCTGGCGCAGAGATGGGATCCGACAACTGCGAGAGGATGATGAAGAACTCCTCCTGGGCGAGCTTCTCCGGCGATCCGGAGACAATCCAGACGGCCGATGGAAGATCGGAGAGGTGGGTCTTCCTCGCGATGGCGTTCCACGTCGGGTGTTGGCCTCCGATGAGGGCCCCAACAGTCGGATCCTCTAGCGAGGGAGGAGCGACCTAGAGCAGCTCCGCGCGAAGGATGGAAATGGCAACCAAAGGGGGTATCTGCGATTATTGTCCTGTAAAACAAAGCTCTTGCTCGGAGGGATGCTCTGGCGAGGGTTATTGGCAACAAGATAAAGGGAAGCAGCATGGATGGTCGACGGGGGGTTCTGGCAAAGGTGGTAGATGGAACCCGACTCGATCTGGGCTCAGATGATCCAACTCGAGGTGATCAGGTTGCGTAGGAGAGGTGGAGATGGGTCGAGGAGTCGATCTGTACGGCTAAGATGGACGGGTGAGGCTCCGGCCACTAGGACGGAGCTGGCGGAGATGGAAGGTGAAGATCGAAAATGGACTATGCTAAAGAAGCTAAAGATCTACCTGGTGGTTGTGGTCGACTGGGGAGGAGACGCTGGTTCTCCGGTGATCTTCGCCTCGATGGAGAGTCGCCTCCAGAGGCTCGAGCTTCTCTGATGGCGGAGCACGACGACGAGGGTCGCCGGACCTGGGCTACGCACCTCAAATCCTCACTCAAACACTCGCACTCACTCGCTATCACTCAAGGAATACGATGGAGATCCTGGGAGAGGAAGGTGAGAGCCAAAAGGTACGACTAGTGGAGGAAGAAGATGAGACTATATAGTGGTAGGGATCCGACATAGATGGAGTCGGGCAGGGAATGTTGATGCACAGATCCCTAGGATGATCCCCGGGCGTGGATCAATAAACGAAGCCCGGGGTTTAGGGAAATGGGTGGCGGATCAGATCGTGAAAAATGGGAGAAATCGGGTCCTCGGTGCAGATCCGCGCAAAGTGGTCCGGGGGGGGGGGGGCAGTTGACCGGGGGTCAACGTTCCCCGTGGACCAATCAGGAGCCGCCACGTAATAATTATTTGGAAATTAAATAAAAAATAGTAAATGGCTTTATTTCAAAATATTTTCAAAATGAAAAAATGTTTATTTATTTTCAAAGAATTTTTTAGCGATATTTATTTATTTTTTTGAAAAATAAATTATGTATTTACATTATATTATTAAATACAAGTATGTATACATATGTATTTTGGATTTTATTTTTAATATTTTATTTATGTATATATATTCCAATTTTATATTTTATTTATTTACATCATAAAATATGGAATATAAAAAGATTTTTATTAATTATTTACAGGGGGAATAAATAGGTATTTTATTTTATATACAAGGTATATATACACTGATGAGAGAGAATTTTATTTATTTTTATTTTTCTTTTATTTTTCCCATTTTTATATTATTTTTATTTTTACAAATATGTACTACATATGGGAAGCACAAAAATATTTTTATTTTTATAAAATAAAATATGTATATAAAGAGGGGTATTTACATCATGTTGAGTCACCCTATCTCTCTCTACTTATTTTATTTTGCGGTCAGGCCCTTGTAGAGCACTCCCTTGGGTTAAGGTCACTCAATATTTATTCTAAATATTTCCCTCTTTTTCTTTATTTCTTTATTCTTTTATTTTTGCACAAAAACATGCTAATTATTATTATTTACATAATGCATGCTATTTGCTAATTTATTCTATTTACAGGTATCTACATGATGCTTTGCATAGGTTTTTAGCTAAAATAAAAGAATAAAGAGTGATGAATGAGGATCCTGTTAGCAATGTGAGCCCGAGGCGAACCATTCCTACAATAAATGTTATTGTAATAAATGATTTATCAATAAAAGTTATTGATTTTGTTTCACTCCCTTTCTGATATTGAATGAATGAATGCACTACAAGGTCCCTCTGTACAATAAGGGTTATGTACCATGGCCAACTTGATAATCATACAACTGTTGATTCATTGATTGAATCATAGAGGCTGATGCTTGGATGAATATCTAAGGAGTTAGATGGAGTACTCATCAAGCATCATCAATGATTGACAAGTAGTGATATCCAGTCTGAGTAGGAGATGGCAATCCTATCTCATTAGGCTGATATCTGATTGACCTCTTGATGCAGGTCCTCTGCATGTGAATATTGATTCAGAGGTATCAGATTAGTTGAGTCAGTGAGTTGACTTAACGAGATCGAGATAACCAAAGACCTATGATGAATACTGTCACATCACAGGCAAACATCCTCTGACCAGAGACAGATGTATTGCTATATGTCTGAGTGTGTACATTTGGCAGACCAATAGGTTGATGACCTAACCAAGGTCTATACACTGGCGAGCTGGTGTGCATGTAAGGGAATATGAGTAATACGATCTCTCAAAGGGATCATACAGGTTCACTTGTGAACCGGGAGACATGATCTCACTCATAAGGTATTGATCTAACCAAATTCCATGCATGGTCGTCATGCTTTAGAAGCATGACATGAATTTGAGGGTAAAATATATGCTTTGTGAAAGCATATGATATGTACCATATCCCAAGGACCAAGATTGAGAAACTTAGTGATCAGACCATGAAGATGACAGTACAAAAGTGATCTATATCTTCATAATGATCATGAGTCTTCCAGTATGCAGGATGTACAGGTATTAGGAATACCTGAGGGTGATTTGATCATAAACGATTGTATAACCATGACGCTTCCATTCTGAGGGAGTGATGACACATGTCTGGATTTTAGTGACTCCTCTCATTAGAGAAGTGACCTAATCTTAGTCCATGTAGTGGACATTGATCTAAATGAGATTCAGATGCAATGAGAAGATTAGGTTTACTGTCTTGATTTAATCAAGCATCTATGAGAGGTCCATGGGATCTGGATCTGAGATGTGATCTCAATATCCAAGTCACTATACGTGGAACAATACAATCACCCTGTCCTTATCTCCAAGTATCTTAGGAGAAATAGAATTGTTCTTAAATGGTTTAAGAACAATTCCATAAGATCTAAGCATTGAGAAATTGATAATTAAATGTGATTTAATTATCATGATGTATGAGGAATTATCCATTATAATTAAATGTGATTTAATTATTATAGACAAGAATGATGTGGATAGTAATATCCAATTATTCATAATATATTATAAATGTGATTTATAATGTATTAGAGAGAGCTAATTATAATTTATATTTGTAGATTAATTATTAATGTGTATTGGATACACATTGTCTAATTATTTGAAAATGTAAATTATATTTTGTTTTGGGTTGTGAATGTGATTCACAATTTTCCAATATCAAGATTGCAATATTCCCAAAATTAATTGAGAATTAATTTTGGTGAATAAAATCCCAACAAATAGTTGTTGGAAATAAGTAGAGAGAAAATCAAGGAGATATGCAATCTCATGGAAATCCATGAGATTGCCCTCCCCATATGGAAAGGAGGTGGCGGCACCCAATTCCCTTGTGGGATTGGTGGCTGTCCACTCCCTTTTATGGGGATGGATGATCTCCTTTGTATTTCACTCCATATTTGATTGATTTAATTTGGTATTAATATATATTTGATTTATCAAATATATTTATTCAAAATTATATCACCAGTTGTTGGCTTTTACTAACAACAATCTTGACCATTGGATTGAAATAAATCAATCTCATCCATTGATTTTATATGTCCCATGGATTGATATCCATGGATCCCAAAACCCTATAAATAGAGAGGCATACCTTGCTCTCTATTATATGCTATTGTATCACACACCTCTCTCTCTCTTTCTCCTCACACGCCAGCCCTCTCTCTCCCTCTTCTTGGTGCCCGTCCACCATACCCTAGAGGAGAGAATCGTCGACACCCACGCCACTGCGCTGCCGCTTCGACGCTCTGCGGTTCTCCGTATACTTGGAGTGCTTCTCTCACGAAGGAGACGTTCGATCTCGTGCGACGAGATCAGGAGCAACCGCGCTTGGATCATCTTCTTAGATTGCGAGGACAATGCGACTCATCCCCGCGCTCGCAAGCCATTACTCTGACGATCGGACTTTAGACATGAGGTCTCTTTTCACTCGATCAACCAAACTTCAAGAGGTGTTGCATTATACTTGTTGTGGTTATAGATGAAACGATCAGAGAATCGTTCTTGGATCTTGTGGTTTCATCGCATGAAAAAATTTTAAATTTCGCTGCACCGAACAACTAGTGCGACTAGTCGTTCTCCGTCGTATTCGATACGACGCTCACGCTTCCGTGATGCGCTTGAGGATTTCCCCATATCCTTCGAGTGGTATCAGAGCCTTAGGTCGATGGTTTTTAATATGATTCGCAAACCGAGGATGACTTGGGTTCGTTAAGGTCGCGAAGTTTTTTATCGCATTTGATTTCACAGATCTGTTTAGTAAATAATTTCGGCCATGTTTAAAATGTTTAAGCACGAATTATTTACTTGGATTTTGTTCCTCATAAATAAGGAAACCATAAGATCTGATTTTGTGTAAATCGGATTTCGTATGCTCGAGATATGGTTGTTTTAATGAACATGTATGCACTGTTGCGGGAACTATAGATCTGAACGTGATTAAAAAGTTAATTACTGTTTAGACTTGCCTTGAAATGCATGAAACATCACTTGGGTTCTGTTCTAAATCAAGTTAGCACTCTAAGAAAATTGATTTTGTCTAATTTGGATTTAATATGATTGAGATATGCTAATTTTAGTAAGTAGGGGTCACTGCTGAAATTACAGTCCTAATCAAGAACCATGTGATTGTCAATTAATGAAATTAATTGTTAATTTCAAGAAATAATTATGGAAAATATTTGAGAAATATTAGAAGATGATTATTTCCTTAATTGACTTGGCTTCAACCAATTAATTTATTAGATTTGATGTAGATCATAATTGGAAACACAATCATCAAACTCCTCGCTTGAATAGGATTGGGAATTTGTCTAGCAAATTTCCTTATAATCAAAATTGTTTTGAGTACTATATGGTATAATTTCAGTTGAAGAACCGATGATCATCTCAAGTACAAATTGATCTATTGGCATTATCCTTTCCCGAGGCGGATATGGTGACTAGTCGGAGATCGCTGGGGTAGCGGGTTGCAACGTATGTGGTCCGTCCCACTCTCGTCTGCACTGGCCATGACAGCGGGTAGGGCTGGGATAATGCCGAAGAAATCAAGTTGTATTTTTTAATTATTAAAATACAAATTAATACGTACTTTGAGAATAATACCATATATATTCAAGTATAAAAATCAAGTTTGATTGAATGAATTGGATTGATAATTAATTTAATATGATTGAATTAATTATGTCCAATTGAAATATTCTAATATGATTAGAGTTGATAATTCCCTTGGAAGAATTAATTATATGGATGTGATTCATGATAATTAATTGAATTTGAATAAGAGGTGGAGGATCACATAAGTGACATCCATGGTCTCCCGTCAAGGCGAAGGGTTTCCGTCGCTAGGGATTGTATATGGGAGATGCCTGTACGAAGTGGCAACTCCTATATACAAGCGCATCTGGATCGGACTCTTTACTTCTCGAAAGAGTAAGGCCGTATGCGTAGTGACCCCAATATCGGATCCTCATATTATTGGGGCGATATTGGATTGCGCATAGTGAGTTCTATTCCTGTTGACGGTTGGTTCAATTAATGACAGGTCAAAATCACCTTAGGGGTGGTGGGCCTGGGCATTAAAGACCGAATTAGGAAATGCAAGTTGGACTTGCAAGGCGGAATGTGTTCTCGCTTCTCTTTATTGGTGTTGCAGTTTCTCATATTATTGGGATGTAACAAAGATAAAGAGGAGATCCCAATTCTTTCTTGAGATATAGAGGTAAGTATATCTCTTACTTTGAAAGTGATTAAGGGAATGAACTTTCAAAGTTGACAATGCAAGAATAATTTGATTTAAAAACCTTAATCAAATAACATAAATTTGAATATATGATTATATGTTCTAATATAGTGCATTCTCAATTTCAGAAAATGAAGTCCGTGAACCCACTGAGTAGGCTTCTGGAAGTCAACCAATTGACTGGACCAAATTACTCGGATTGGATCCATAATTTGGAGCTTGTACTCTCAGCGGAGCGCATCAGTTATGTGCTCTCTGAAGGCAAGCATGAAAACCCTAAATCAAAGGAAGAAAAAGCATTCAATGACAAGTATGATGAAGATCATGTCTTGGCTAGATGCTACATCTTGGGTTCTCTCTCCAATGTTCTTCAGAAACAACATGTGGAGATGAGTACTTGCCAGGAGATTATGCAGAATTTAAAAGATATGTTTGGTGACATTAACCGCACCCAGCAGTACAATGTTATGAAAGAACTCGTTCGCTGCAAGATGCAAGAGGGGACTTCGGTCCGTGAGCATGTACTCAAAATGTTTGGGTACTTGTCGGAGCTGGAGACTTTAGGGCAACAATGGATGCATATATGCAATCCGATTTCATTCTGTTGTCGTTGCCCAAATCTTTCAATAACTTTGTGGTGTCATTCCACATGAATAAGATGGAACTGACAAATGCTGGGCTTCTCACTGCATTAAAGTCTATAGAAGACGTGATGAAGAAAGATGGTCCCGCTGGCAGTGCAATGGTTGCACAGTCAGAGGGAAGCACGGTCGGAAGCATGGTTCTCGAAAGGGCCTGGCCCAGAAGAGAAAGAAGAAGGGACAAAGTGTTGGCTCGTCTTCCAATGCATCCACTCTAATGGCGTCGAAGAAAACCGACGTCTGTCACCACTGCAAAAAGTCGGGGCATTGGAGGCGTAATTGCCCGGATTACCTAAAGTCGGTCGACAAAGGTAAAGCCTCAGTAGGTATGAAATCTACTTTTATCATTGAAACCAGCTTTCTCGTTGGACGAGAAGGAAGTTGGGTTGTTGATTCTGGTGCTTCTATTCATGTATGCAATTTGTTGCATTTGTTTCAGGAGACTAGAAAACTTGAAGAAGGGGAGATAGTCATCCAGATGGGATCTGATGCAAGTGTTGTAGCAGTCGCCGTCGGGACTTGTCGGCTATCATTATCTAGTGGTAGAGTCCTAGTACTAAAAGAGTGTCTTTATGTACCTGAAGTCAGAAGGAATCTAATATCTGTATCTAAGCTAGTTAGAAGTGGATATTCATTCCTGTTCTGTAATAAATTAGTCATAAATCGTTATGCTAAATATATTGCATATGGTATTTTGACTTCTGGAGGACTCTATAAATTGTGCATTGATAAGTGTGTTATGAATGTTACAACCACTAATAAAAACCCTAAAAGATCCAGGGAGGATGAAAGTCTTTCAAATGAGATTTGGCATCAAAGGCTTGGTCATTTGTCTGTTGATAAGATCAATAGATTAATTAAGGATAGGCCCTTAGATTTTCTACAGGTTCAATCTTTGCCTACTTGCAAGAATTACATTCAAGGAAAAAATGACCAGGATGCCTTTCCGTAACAAGGTTACAAGATGCGAAGGTATTATTGACCTAATACATACTGATGTATGCGGTCCCTTCAGTACCACGACTCGAAATGGATATCGATATTATTTAACGTTTATTGATGACTATTCGCGATACGGGTTTATCTTCCTATTATGTCATAAATTTGAAACCTTTGAAAAGTTCAAAGAATTCAAGGCTTTGGTTGAGAACCAAACCAATAGGAAGATTAAACGAATTCAATCTGATCGAGGTGGCGAGTACCTCTCAGATGAACTCAAGGAATACCTTAAAGAAAATGGAATTATCTCCAATCTCACTCCTCCTGGAACTCCCCAACTTAATGATGTTGCTGAAAGACGCAACAGAACCATCATGGATATGGTTCGTTCAATGATGAGCAAAGCACATTTACCACTTAGTTTCTGGGGATATGCAGTAGAGACTGCAATATATATCCTGAATAAGATTCCTAGCAAATCTGTACCTAAGACTCCTCATGAGCTCTGGTATGGAACCAAACCTAGTGTTAATCACTTGAGGGTTTGGGGTTGCTTGGTTCATGCAAAGAACGTGAACGCAAGTAAGCTAGAATCTCGCTCTCGTGAGTGTTACTTCATTGGGTATGTTAGAGATGGTATTGGATACCAACTCTATGACCCTGAGACTCAAAAGGTTTTTATTTCTAGAGATGTGAAATTTCTGTAGAAAGATTTTCTTAAGGGTCAAGATAAATATGAAGTAAAGGAACTTATTGACTCTCCTGAGGATTCTGAGCTTCCTGAACTAGAAACTGAAGAAGTAAATAAAGATGAAACACCCATACCTCTTCGAAGGAGTTCGAGGGTGGTTGCACCACCTGAAAGGTATGGATTCCATGTGTCAAGTGAAACTGACAATGATCCTACTTCATTTGATGAAGCACTCGCGGATCATGACATGGATAGATGGATGCTAGCTATGAGTCAGAAATTGACTCCATGCATAAGAATGGTGTATGGACCCTAGAGGATCCACCTAAGGGGGTAAAACCCATTGGGTGCAAACGGATCTTCAAGAGAAAGAGGGGACCTGATGGGAAAGTAGAGACTTTCAAAGCACGGCTCGTAGCCAAGGGCTACACACAAAGAGAAGGCATCGACTACGATGAGACATTCTCTCCTGTGGCTATGCTTAAATCCATCAGGGCATTGCTGGCTATAGCTGCATATCTTGTCTACGACATCTGGAAGATGGACGTCAAGATGGCTTTCCTCAGTGGATACCTCGAGGAGGATATCTACATGGAGCAGCCCCATGGCTTCATGACTGAGGATGGCAAAGTATGCAAGCTGAAGAAATCCATCTATGGGATCAAGCAAGCTTCTCATAGCTGGAACATCAGATTTGACGAAACCATAAAGAGTTATGATTTTGTGCAGAATCCTGATGAACCTTGTGGATACAAGAAGCTTAGTGGGAGCGCCATTGTGTTCATCGTGTTTTATGTAGATGACATCCTTATCATTGGGAATGATACATGGATGATGACCAGTGTGAAGATTTGGCTATCCCATACCTTTGAGATGAAAGATCTTGGAGAAACCTCTTACATCTTGGGTCTGAAGCTGTTCAGAAATCGAGAAAAGAGGAAATTGGGATTGTCACAACATGGATACATTAAGAAGATTCTTGAACGATTCCGTATGGATAGTTCCAAGAAAGGATTTCTACCCTTAAGACATGGTATCCACCTGTCTAAAGGAATGGCTCCTCAAACTGTTGAGGAAAGGAAAGCCATGGCTGGATGCCCTTATGCATCAGCTGTAGGAAGCTTAATGTATGCCATGATGTGTACTAGGCCAGATATCTGCCATGCAGTGGGAGTGGTAAGTCGTTACCAATCCTGCTATGGAGAACAACACTAGAATGTAGTAAAGAACATATTTAAATATCTAAGACGGACGCAAGATTACATCTTGGTATACGGAGATGGTGATCTCCAAGTCTTGGGATATACAGATTCTGATTTCCAATTGGATTTTGATGATTGAAAGTCGACATCAGGGTTTGTGTTCCTGTTGAACGGTGGTGCTGTGAGCTGGAGTAGCAAGAAGCAGGACACTACAACAGATTCAACAACAGAAGTCGAATACATTGCCGCATCGGATGCTGCAAAGGAGGCAGTGTGGTTGCGCAAGTTTGTGCAGGAGCTTGGCATAGTTTCCTCTGATACTCCCATCCCGCTTCTCTGTGATAACACGGGAGCCATTGCCCAGGCGAAGGAACCCAAATGGCATCAGAAGAGCTAGCACGTAGAAAGGAAATACCACATCATTCGGGAGATTCAAAAGCGTGGTGACATCATCATCACCAAGGTGGCCTCTGCCGACAACGTTGCTGATCCTCTTACCAAACCTCTGACACAGAAGGTTTTAGACCATCACGTAATGAGTATGGGTTTAAGGATTGTTCCTGAATGGTTCTGAGGGCTAGTGGGAGATTGTTAGCAATGTGAGCCCGAGGCGAACCATTTCTACAATAAATGTTATTGTAATAAATGCTTTATCAATAAAAGTTATTGATTTTGTTTCACTCCCTTTCTGATATTGAATGAATGAATGCACTATAAGGTCCCTCTGTACAATAAGGGTTATGTACCATGGCCAACTTGATAATCATACAACTATTGATTCATTGATTGAATCATAGAGGCTGATGCTTGGATGAATATCTAAGGAGTTAGATGGATGACTCATCAAGCATCATCAATGATTGACAAGTAGTGATCTTCAGTCTGAGTAGGAGATGGAAATCCTATCTCATTAGGTTGATATCTGATTGACCTCTTGATACAGGTCCTCTGCATGGGAATATTGATTCGGAGGTATCAGATTAGTTGAGTCAATGAGTTGACTTAACGAGATCGAGATAACCAAAGACCTATGATGAATACTGTCACATCACATGCAAACATCCTCTGACCAGAGATAGATGTATTGCTATATGTCTGAGTATGTACATTTGGCAGACCAATAGGTTGATGACCTAACCAAGGTCTATACACCGACGAGCTGGTGTGCATGTAAGGGCATATGAGTAATACGATCTCTCCAAGGGATCATACAGGTTTACTTGTGAACCGGGAGACATGAGCTCACTCATGAGGTATTGGGACTAACCAAATTCCATGCATGGTCGTCATGCTTTAGAAGCATGACATGAATTTGAAGGTAAGATATATGCTTTGTGAAAGCATATGATCTGTACTATATCCCAAGGACCAAGATTGAGAAACTTAGTGATCAGACCATGAAGGTGACAGTACAAAAGTGATCTATATCTTCATAATGATCATGAGTCTTCCAGTATGCAGGATGTACAGGTATTAGGAATACCTGAGGGCATAAACAATTGAATAACCATGACGCTTCCATTCCGAGGGAGTGATGACACAGGTCTGGATTTTAGTGACTCCTCTCATTAGAGAAGTGACCTAATCTTAGTCCATGTACTGGACATTGATCTAAATGAGATTCAGATGCAATGAGAAGATTAGGTTTACGGTCTTGATTTAATCAAGCATCTATGAGAGGTCCATGGGATCTGGATTTGAGATGTGATCTCAATATCCAAGTCACTATACGTGGAACAATACAATCGCCCTGTCCTTATATCCAAGTATCTGAGGAGAAATAGCATTGTTCTTAAATGATTTAAGAACAATTCCATAAGATCTAAGCATTGAGAAATTGATAATTAAATGTGATTTAATTATCATGATGTATGAGGAATTATCTAATATAATTAAATATGATTTAATTATTATGGACAAGAATAATGTGGATAGTAATATCCAATTATTCATAATATAATTTAAATGTGATTTATAATGTATTAGAGAGAGCTAATTATAATTTATATTTGTAGATTAATTATTAATGTGTATTGGATACACATTGTCTAATTAATTGAAAATGTAAATTATATTTTGTTTTGGGTTGTGAATGTGATTCGCAATTTTCCAACGTCAAGATTGCAATATTCCCAAAATTAATTGAGAATTAATTTTGGTGAATAAAATCACAACAAATAGTTGTTGGAAATAATTAGAGAGAAAATCAAGGAGATATTCCATGAGATTGCCCTCCCCATATGGAAAGGAGGTGGCAGCACCCGATTCCCTTGTGGGATTGGTGGCCATCCACTCCCTTTTATGGGGATGGATGATCTCCTTTGTATTTCACTCCTTATTTGATTGATTTAATTTGGTATTAATATATATTTGATTTATCAAATATATTTAATCAAAATTAAATCACAAGTTGTTGGCTTTTACCAACAACAATTTTGACCATTGGATCGATATAAATCAATCTCATCCATTGATTTTATATGTCCCATGGATTGAGATCCATGGATCCCAAAACCCTATAAATAGAGAGGCATACCTTGCTCTCTATTACATGCTATTGTAGCACACATCTCTCTCTCTCTCTCTCTTTCTCCTCACACGCCAGCCCTCTCTCTCCCTCTTCTTGGTGGCCGTCCACCATACCCTAGAGGAGAGAATCGTCGACGCCCACGCCACCGTGCTGCCGCTTCGACGCTCTGCGGTTCTCCGTCTACTTGGAGTGCTTCACTCACAAAGGATACGTTCGATCTCGTGCGACGAGATCAGGAGCAACCTCGCTTGGATCATCTTCTTGGATTGCGAGGACAACGCGACTTATCCCCACGCTCGCAAGCCGTTACTCCGACGATTGGACTTGAGACAGTAGGTCTCTTTTCTTAGAGACTCGATCAACCACGCTTCAAGAGGTATTGCATTATACTTGTTGTGGTTATAGATGAAACGATTCGAGAATCGTTCTTGGATCATGTGGTTTCATCGCATGAAAAAATTTTAAATTCCGATGCACCGAACAACTAGTGTGACTAGTCGTTCTCCGTCGTATCCGATACGACGCTCACGCTTCCGTGATGCGCTTGAGGATTTCCCCATATCCTTCAGATTCATCAGTATCTGACCCTTATCTCCCCCTAGTTTATTCCTTGTCGACCTATTCATCTAGATGCCTAGGTCTCGGCGTTCCGGGTCATAAAATATTTACAATATTTTATTCTTTTTCTTTTCTTTAGTCTATTATTTTGGTATTAAAAATAGTATTTTATACACTATTTACATGCACATGCATGGATGCTAAGATGCTGGAATTAAGTATATTTACATGTATTTTCTAGGGTTTTTGAGGCCAAAATGATAGAATAAAGATGATGAAATGTGGATTCATCAGTGACGTGTGGGGAAAGAAATGAAAAAGAGAGAGGGGAGAGAAGCTGAGAGAGAAAAAAAGTAATAAAATTTATTTATTAATTAAATTAGTTATTTCGAAATTAAGTAAATAATTAATAATACAATATGATTAATAAATTATTTAAATAGTTAATTAAGTAATTAAGTATATAATTAAGTAATTAAGTATTTATTAACTAATTAAGTATGCAATTAAGTAATTAATTAAATTAATAAATTATTTAAATAAATCATTTAAATAAATAAATAAAGTATTATTTATTTTTAAATAAAAATAAGGGTTAATGTATTAAATAATAATATAAGTTACAGTTTATTGTACAATATACCAATACGACCCCAAAAACCACGTTTTTCGCATTAACTCCGATTTTAGCGAAACTAGTGTTATTTTGTAGATAATTGAAAAATATAATTTTAGGGACCGAGTTTGATCAATTCGGAGTTCATATGGCCGAGTTATGGGGCCTGGACAAAAATATTAGCGGCTTTGGGTCTCCGGATTTTATTGGTATTTTAAGTTATTTTTATTTTTTTATTTTTATATTTAATTTTAGATGATTTTTGGAAAAAGAATTAAGTTAATACGATTTCGGTTATGTACAAAATGGATTTTAAAAGTGAGTTTGGTCATTTTGGAGTTTTCTATAAATATATATGAACCTCGTAAGTCGGCTTTTACGGCTTTTTCGGTTCATTGTGTTATTTTATTTTTATGCCGAAGTATTTTTTTTATTATTTTTATAAAATAATATATATTTTTTGTGAACAACTTTCTATAAAAGGAGTGTTTTGATTTGGAGTGGTTTTGATGATACTTAAAATAGGCGAAGTATTTACAAAGTGAAAATGGGTAAATTATATTTTTGGTCTTTATTTTCTGGAAATTTTTATAAGTTATGATCCTTATCCTCCCCCTACTTATTTTTTGTCGACCCGATCAATATTGACCTGGTCTCGGGGTTAGGATCAGTCTATATATTTTCTATATACATCCTTCTTTTATTTTTCTTTTCTTTTTATCTTTATTCTTTTATTTTGATAAAAATAAGTGTTAAATATATAATATTAATATTTGTGGTTAGAATGATAATTAATTGGAATTAGTGGATATTTACATGTATTTTACCAAGGATTTTAGCCAAAATGAAAGAATAAAGGCGATGAATCACGGATTCATCAGTATTCATCAGGCAGCCCCATTTTATCCACACACACACACACAGATATATATATATATAGGGTAAAATGTGTATGCCCCCTAGGGGGAGCTAACTTAGCTCCCCCCGCCCCTTTTTCACAATTGTTTTTATTTTTTTTGAAATCTAAAACCGTGTAAATTCATTATTAAATCCCTATATTATGTTATTCAAATTTCATACAAAACAGAGACTCCTACGACCTCCATCCAATCGGGGTCGATTTAAAAAATCCTGTTACCGTTAAAAAAATGACTGTCTGGATGGAGGCCGTAGGAGTCTCTGTTTCACACGAAATTTTTATGACATAATATAGGGATATAGTGATGAATATTCACGGAAAAAATTTCAAAAAAAAATAAAAAATTTGAAGGAAATAGGGCGGGGGGAGCTAAGTTAGCTCCCCCTAGGGGGCAACCCCATTTTCCTCATATATATATATATATATATATATATATATATATATATATAGGTAAAAGGGAAGCTATACCGGGGCCGATGTTTAAGCGCCTCCAGCAGGAGACTTTGATCAATACGATCGAAACACTTGACAAGTGGTGCAACCAACTAGCTACATCCGGGTATTTTTCTCATTGATTTTTGACTTTTTTAAAGGAAACCTATGGAGATTTACTTAGTTTATTGAATGGAATATATATTTCAAATTTCATGCAAAACAAAAATTCCTAACATGCCCATCTAGATATATAGGATCAATTTCAATAGTTAAGAGACCGTTAAACTATGATAGTCTTGATGGAGATAGTAGAAGTGTCGAACTTAATTGAAATTGGTATGATATCATGGTGATATATAGTGATTTAAATCCCCCTAGGTTTCATTTCAAAAGCATAAAAAGTCAATGAAAAAAATAGTTGGGTGCAGCTAGTTAGCTACACCCCCGGGTGCAGCTTCCTAAGCCCCATATATATATATATATATATATATATATAGCACTCCAATTGAGATGACACCTTTTCTTGATTTTGGAAATGTGTCAATTACGCATTGGATGGTAAATGTGTATTGGAGATTAAAACCATCGTGGTATAATTGGTGATTTTGGTGTTATAAAGTTTCCTAAAATGGGTGATATATTAAATTAATACTTAATTAGTACAATCCACGTCATTGAATATTCTATATTTAGACAAACCTGATGAGTGTGTGTTGTGTGTTTCAGAAATATATGATGGAATAAATGCTTGCTTTTTGAAATGGCTGATATCAATTTACAAAAGATTGATATATTTTACAATCATGTGTTGTAAATTAAAAAATAATAATCATTGATGTACGGAAAAAAGCCAAATTTCACAAAAAATAATGTGTTCTGTATAGTTGTGTTTCATAAAATATAGGAGGCTTTCAATGGCATAATTAATTAATTTACACGCGGAAAATGTTCCTACAATGATGAGATTTTTGTTGTAACTATATTTCCTAATATATCAGATGGGGTAAATTCTGAATGCATTATATATGCTACACATCATACGCATATTATTTTAGGAGGTTTAAATGAGCGATGTATTTTTTTAATTCTTAGATTAGAAAAATGCACATCATAGTATATGTTAAATATCATTTTCTTCCTACTATGTAGAAAGCGATGCTTGTAAAGTGCAATATTTTTTGTAAATTTCGTAGTATCTTTTGTAAATTGTATTTGATTTATTTTGAAAAATTATGCAGTCTCCTTTGAGAACATTCTGTTAGAGCAAAGTTTGTAAACTGTGGTACTGTTTTGTAAATTTTTTAGTTTCTTTTGTAAAATTATTGTGTTTTTTATAAAATAGAATTTTTTATTATTAATGTATATTTTTTTAATTGTCCATCCATTCCAATACCGTGGGTCTATCAAAATCCGTCATCCATTGTAAAGTATGTTTAGCTTTTGTAAAATCCATGCTCTCATTGTAACAATTATATGTTGATCTACAAAATAAAAGAATCAATCAGTAATTTATCATTTATTCTTTAAAAAGGATAATATGAAAAATGCAAAATGTAAAATGAATGTAGGTAATGCAAAAATACACGGTGCATGCTTGAACTTGTGGTGCAGAAGTCGTTTAAATGTAAAATATACCATGACATTGCAAAATGAGATGGTGAAATGCAAAATAATCCTATGTATTGTAATTATTATATCGTATTGTTAAGATAACGTTATCAAAATCACATAACATAAGAATTTCATGCGTATAAGTTATTAATGCAACTAAAAAGAACTTAATTTAAAACCGGATGTGTATATACATGTTGTGTAATTTATATAGAGGAGAACCAAGATCTCTAGTCGAGGATGATTGGATATTAGATCGATATGGATCAAAATCAAAAGAAAACTAAAAACAAAATAAAAAATAAAAGCAATGTAAAATAACTTGGATCTTAATCAATAGATGAATAAAAATTACTAAAAATATGAATAAATTACTAAGAACTGGCAACCACTTCCTACCACTCAATGCACCACCATCATCGTCATGCATCCCGATCGTCTTTGTCATACACCATCATCTCCAAACGCAACCACAACCTCTACATTGAGGGTTGACGAAGAAGAGAGAGGATGCCATGACCCTTATCGAGTTTTTCTGTTGAAAATTCGAGAGTCTCGAGATCATCGTGGATGCTACATTTAGAAAATTTAATTCTAGTAATTAATATGCAACGGGATAATGTCGTAATCAAATGGAATATTCCAATTTTTTTTCTAAAAATAGAGATTTGGAGGTTGTTTTAACAGTGATTTTGGATTTAGTTTAGTGGTTTTGTTAACCATCGTTGATCCAAATCGGAAGCCTCTTAAGAGGTGTCGCACCATACTCATGGTAAAGTGGTACCTCAATTCAAGTTTTCCCTATATATATATGATCGATCTTGTGAGATGAGATTTTTGTTAGATGGTAAGATGGGAAATTCTGGACCACTAGATTCTGTTTTCTCTCTCCTAGTTGAAACTAGTGGTCCATAATTTCTCATCCTACAATCTCAGAAAATCTCATCTCACAAGATCAGTCATATATATATATATATATATATATATATATATATATATATATATATATATATATATAGGGGCTGCCCCTAGGGGGTGGCTAACTTAGTTCCCCACCCAATTTTCCCCATATTTTTTATTTTTTTGAAAAATAAAATCGTGTAAATTCATTATTATATCCATATATTATGTCATTCAAGTTTCGTGAGAAACATAGACTCCTACGACCTCCATCCATACCGGATCGATTTAAAAAATCCTGCAACCATTATAAATGACTGTTTAGATGGAGGCCGTAGGAGTCTCTATTTTGAACGAAAATAGTATGAATATTTACGGAAGAAATTTTCAAAAAAAATAAAAGAACTAGGGAAAATGGGGCGGGGGGGGGGGAGCTAAGTTAGCTCCCCCTAGGGGGCCAGCCCCATCCCCCCCCACATATATATATATGGGAAAAGGGAAGCTACACCGGGGGGTGCAGCCAACTAGCTACACCCGTGTATTTTTCTCTTTGATTTTTGATTTTTTTGAAGGAAACTTATGGAAGATTTACTTAGTTTATTGTGTGGAATATGTTATTCAAATTTCATGCAAACAAACACTCCTAGCATGCCCATCTAGATATGGTCAATTTCAATAATTCTGAAACCGTTAAAATGTCATAGCCTTGATGAAGATAATAGAATTATCGAATTTAGTTGAAATTGATATGATATCATGGTGATATATAGTGATTTAAATCCCCCTAGATTTCATTTCAAAAACACAAAAAATCAATGAAAAAATGCTCGGGTGCAACTAGTTAGCTGCACCCCCTGGTGCAGCTTCCCCAACCCCTATATATATATGGGAAAAATGTCGCTGCTCCCTGGGAGTAGCCAACGGGGCTACTCCCACCCCTATTTGTTTCCAATTTTTTTTATTTTTTCGGAAAATAAAAATTTCTATATTCATCACTATATCCCACTAACATTCTATTAAAATTTCGTTAGAAATAGAGACTCCTACGCCCTCCATCCAGACGTCATTTTTTTAACGGTCGCAGGATTTTTTAAATCGACCATGTTTGGATGGAGGCTGTAGGAGTCTCTCTTTCTGACGAAATTTTAATAGAATGTTAGAGGGATATAATGATGAATATACACATTTTTATTTTCCAAAAAAATAAAAAAATTTGGGGGAAAATGGGGGTGGGAGTAGCCCCATTTTACCCATATATATAGATATATGGAAAAAATGAGGCTGCCCCAACATGGCTGCCCCCACCTCATTTTTCGTAATTTTTTTTGGAAAAATATCATCATGTATATTCATCCCTATATCCCTCCTATATGCCATTTGAATTTCGTTAGAAACAGAGATTTCTACAACCTCCATCCAGACGTCATTTTTTTAACGGTTGCTGAATTTTTTAAATTGACCCTGTATGGATGGAGGCTGTAGGAGTCTCTGTTTCTGACAAAATTCGAATGACATTGATGACACGAAAACCGATGCGACTAAGGTAGAAAATAAATTACAATGTCGTTGTCCTTAATCGATCAATTCGGTCAACGAGAAAATAATTAAAACCACTTAATAAAAGATGAATCGATGAAAATGAATGTCTGTAAGCGGTCTTTCGCTATTCTTTTTACCTGGTATAGCGACCAGGGTCGAACACAAGGAGCACGATTTAAAAACTAAGCAGTCAAATTTCAGAAAAGAATTTTTTGTGGTTTTTTAAATTTTATATTTTTTTTTGTATTTTAAAACAAGCACAATATTCACAAGGGATAAAAGCACAAAAATTGGACAGAAATTAAAACAAATCAAAACACAGCTACATGAATTTTTGTGGGATTTTTAGGCAATTTTTGTATTTTTTTATGAATTATCAAAAGGTATGCAAGCAAAAAGACACAAAATCACTATTTTTTTGATTTTTTAAAAATATCAAATCAACTCAAAAAGCTACGAAAATTTTATACAATGTTCAGGCACATAACAAGAGCATATGTGATTTTTTTTGAAAATTTTTGGACTCATAAAAACATTTATTTCAATCTAGATAGCAAGCAAAGTTTAAGTCTGAATAGCAGGGTCTGAATTGCAATTATTTAAAGTTTGTGCACTGAAAAGATAACAGAAATAAAGTCCAAGAAAAATAACGCAAATTACCCAATGAAGAGTGTGTTGCACGTGACTTGCTTGGAGAACAAAGATGATTTTGCAAATTGTAAAACTGTAGAGGGCTTCAACGCAATCTTCCCATTTTTTATTTTAAACCAACTTAGGGTTTCTTCCACCTTCGTTCTTTTCTTTATCACAAGGGAAAAGCCGCCGCTGCCGCCTCTGGAAGATCATCAAGGAGGGACGCGAGCAGGAACGCGCGTCGCGCGCTGGAGGTGGTGAAGCGGCGTCGGGTTGCGCGCCCGCACGCAGTGGCGCGCTGCGAGGACGGCGGAGGAGCCCGCGGTGGCGCGGGAGCGGCGCTGGGAGCCTGGAGGTCGATGCGCGCAGACCGCGCGGATGGCGGGCGGCGCGCCGCCGGGTGAGAGGAGGTCACCACGCGCGGGGCGCGGGGCTGGACGGCGCTGGTCTTAAGTCGCAGGAGGGTCCCGCGGCTGGGATCTGCCAACCGCGCGGAGGGGCGGTGCCTGCGCGGGTCCTGGAGCCGGTGAAGGGAAGGCAGCGGGACGAGGAGGCGCCCAGGAGGGCTGCGCGGCCTTGCGCTGGGGGGTCGCGGGTGACGCGCCCAGGCGGAAGGAGGGAGGTGCTGGGCGGAGGTCGGCACAAGGTGGCGCGCCGCGGGCTTGCGGAGTCGCCGTGCGTCGGCGCGGCTGCTGGAGAACGCGGGACCACGAGGGGCTCGGCGGGGCGGTCCGTCGGTGAGGGCGCGCGGCGGTGCGCCACCCGCGCGCGGGAGGCGCGGAGGAGCAAGGGGCACTGCGGCTGGGAGGACGGTCCACCACTCGCGGAGGTGGCTGGTGCGGGGATGGCGACCTGCAAAATTTTTTTGTTTTTTTCCCTTTTTTTATATTTTCTGTTTATGTAAACAGAAGAATGATAATGAAAATTTTTTTTTGATTTTTTTTAAATTTTTATTTTTATTTCCTGCAAGACAAAGGTTAGAAACAAGAATACATTTTTTATTTTTTTATTGTTAAAAATCGGAAATGTAAATAGAAATAAAAGAGGGAATGGTTTTTTTTTTATATATTTTTTTTATATATGTTTTTTTTATTTTGATTTTCCTGCAAAATAGATGTTAGATAAAAAAATATAACTATGCATTTTATTATTATTTTTTTATTTATGTACAAATATAAGAATCGTGAATGGACAGATCTTGACGAGATGGAAGAGAGATCTAAGACTTCGGTCACCGTGCGTGACCGAAGGTGGAGGATCGCGTGAGATAGAACGTGAAGCGTGGAGATCGTGAGATGATATGAAAAATCGATTTTAGAAGCGGAAATAGGTGGTGAAGGTTTTGATGATTTTTGAAGATGTAAAAACTAATCAAATGGGGTTTAAAATTTACTCTACGATCTACCTAAAAAAATGACGAGAAGAAAATGGGGATCTCACCTTGAGATTGGAAATGCTATTGTGGCCTCGACGACGATCGAACGCTGTCACCGGACGGCTCGGAGGCTAAGCACCCTTCTTCGACGAGTAGCTTCTCGGAGGTTGGGCTCCTCTCTCCAAAGATTGATCAAAGAAGAAATGAGGGAGGAGGAGCCCATTAAAAAGAATACGAAGGTCAGAAATGGAGATATTTACAAAAATGGAAGGTGTTGATTGTGTGAATTAAAATAATTAATTAAATTAATTAATTAATTAATTAATTAATTATGAAATTCGAAATTAATAAATTAAATAAATAAATAAATTAATTAGAAATTAATTGGCCACCTTAATGGTGGCCATTAAGGGCATGCAATCAAATCATATATATAAGGCATGTTATAAAATCACATCAATCAATTAAAATCAAATAATTAAATAAATAATTCGGAATTAATTTAAAATAATTAATTAATGTTAGGTAATTAATTTTTTTGGTAGATTTTATAAATGGAAGTTAGTGGCATACATATATTATATACATAAGATATAATGTACATAGGTCCAAATAAGGAAATAATTTTTATACAAGATTTTTTTTTATTATTTATTTTTTTTTCTAATTTTTATTTTTATTGAAAACAATATTTATAATATATACATTAAGTAAAAATAAATATTAATAATTATATACACAAATATATGGGTAAACTGCACAATACACCCCAGAAAACCGACTTTTTAACCGTAACTCCAAAAAATACGAAACCACAGCCATTTGAAAGATAATTTAATTTATAGTATTATGGGAGTGAGTTTGGTTCGATTTGAGCCCGTATGGAGCCGGAATTGATGTTTCAATTATCACATTACGGCTTTCTCTAGGTGTAATTATTTACAATATATACTTTTTTTTATTTTACAAATATTTTTATTATTTATAACACAATTTTATTTACAACTTTTATTTACAAAAGTAAGTGGTTTGAGGTCAAATTATGTACAAATAAATTAATGTGAGTTTTATACAAATATAAATGAAAAAATATGTACAAGATATTTTTGATTTTTCTGACAGACAACCTTATCTCCCCCTACTTTATTCCTGGTCGATCAGGTCAAGTCTTGACCTTCTCTCGGGGTTTGGGTCAGTCTGTATTTATTTCATAAATACCTCCTTTTCTTTTTCTTTTCTTCTTTATTCTTTTATTTATTTACAAAAAGTGTTAAAAATGCATAATTAACAAATGCATGCAAAATGGTAATTTTATGAAATTAGTGGTTATTTACAGGTATTTGACTAAGGAAAAGATGCTAAAATAAAAGAATAAAGGCGATGAATCGTGGATTCATCATCCCCCTATACTTTACCTTTGCTAGTCCCTTAGCAAACACTTATTTGGAAAATAAGTGAAAATAAAAACAAAGAAAAGAAAAAGGAAAGAAGTTAGAACAATGTTGACTTTCAAACTTATCTTCATAAAAATGTAGTCTGGAGCTCTGTCGGACCTTTGGATTATTAATGCGTCGGAACCTTAATGGGACATGGATTTAAAACCTAACAGCCTCTAAGTTCCATAAGACTCCTATTCAGGTCTCCTCAACAGTCAGATCAGAACAAGTCTACAGACACAAACTCTTATGACTATGAATTCTTACTTGTACGTGTAAGTGAAATTTAGCTCTTCATCTCAAAAGTAGCAAAGATTCAGCCTCTCTCAACAAGGTAACTCAATAACCCGGTCTGGCAACTCTTTCCTCGAGGAGCGGGGATATTCCCTTCTAAGTTCAAGTACAACCAGCTCAAGAAGAGGGGATGGAGAAGAGAATGGACGGTAACCAGTGTAGTTACCTATCCTTGGATGCATGACCAGTGTAGCCATGTCACCCGCTGCAAGCTTATAAATATATGACTTTGAAGCTCTTATTCTTTTTTTTTTACAGGCATTTTATTTTTCTTTCAGGCCTGTTCATTTTTGGAGATTTTGCTTCCTTTTTTTTTTTGAAATATATACAAGGTGCAGCATGTACATAAGGAGTTTTTCCTCTTGAGCCAGTAGACTATCCCTCTGCAACCCCACAGCTCCTGTCTTTAGACCTCAACATCACCAGACTAGGTTGAGACGCACTTCCCTCCCTAGAGAAGGACGAGAGGTTCCACCTAGATGTACTACCCTCGTATGCTACCCCAAGCCAAAAGATTCTGCTCCTTCACTACCTCATCCATGAAGAGCTACGTGTAAAGTGCAGTGTCCAAGGTAAGCCACGGTCTGAAAGAATCATGTGTGTGTTGTTAAATGTTCTACTTAGACTCATCAAGATGACATGTGAACATAGTCTTATGGACTCAAAGAATTAAGTCTAGGACCTGAAAAGTCTTAACTCCGAATCTTATAAGGTTCCTCTGAAATTTAGTGGATTAAGGTCCAACTAAGCTCCATTCTTCAAATTTATTCCTGGCTTAGTTTAATAGTCAAAATCATCCTAAAAAAATGCTCATGCAAATGCAAATGCAAGAAAATATGTACATGCAAGGAAAAGAAAACAAAATCTTTTTGTGAAACCATTTTCAAAATTTTGAAATTTTTATGGATTTTTGAACAATGATGCACATGCGAAAAGTTTTTTTTTTGCAAAAAGTTAGTAAGATATACAAATATATACAAGATTTTTTTATTGTTTTTTTAATAAGGAAAAAAATGCATATTTACATAAGAGTGAGATGATTATTTCACAAGAATGCGATGCAAGAATTTACAAATTGAGTCATTTATACAAGTATATACAGAGTGGTTTTTTTAATTGATTTTTTTTCATCATTTTTTTTTGAGTTTTTTTTTGAGTATTTACACTGTGTTTTAGCCATATAAAAAATAATATATGAAAGTACGAGTTATGGCTAAAGTATATATACAATATATACGACACCCCCCTATACTTAGCTCGAACTATGTCCTCATAGTGATCAAAGAGCTGGAAAGAAAGACATAACTCGTGCCGCATATAGAGGAGTGAAAAGAATAGTATACTACAACGACGAATAAAAGAATGAATTCAATAGGAGTCGGTGATCCCCCTATACTTAGGATCAAGTAATCCTAAGTATAGCAGACTGTACACAAAGGGAAAACCGAGGAAATGAATATACAGAGTCTACCTCCCCAATACTTAGGGTAAAATATCCCTAAGTATAGGCAGCAAAGCAGAGGTAAAAAGAATCAAAAGAATAATCAAACGTCTGACACCCCCCTATACTTAGGGTAAAGTACACCCTAAGTATAGCATAATCATAAGATGGAAATGGGGTGTTTAGACAAAAGAGTGTGTGATATGGACATCTGGATCTATACAATTGCGAGAGAAAGTGAAAATCAGGCATGAGATGCAAATGATGTGAGTCAAAGACTACATCTCATGCAAAATGAATCGGGGCAACATCGACGATCAGCGGTTCATGATCTAGATATGGCTTCAGGCGCTGACCGTTAACTCGGAAGGTGGATTCAGATGACATCTCAGATAT
This sequence comes from Ottelia alismoides, assembly GCA_037367405.1. NCBI lineage: Eukaryota > Viridiplantae > Streptophyta > Magnoliopsida > Alismatales > Hydrocharitaceae > Ottelia > Ottelia alismoides. The sequence goes on from JAZKJV010009277.1 coordinate 1,451,419, forward strand.
ATCAATGCTGCCATTGTCATGCACCTTCCGGACCAAGTATGGTCCCTTCCATTTGCTCTGCAACTTCCCTGGAAATAGCTTTAGCCTTGCATCGAATAACCATACTTTCTGATTCGGTTCAAACTGCTTATGGCTGATGTGAGAATCATGCCATATCTTTACTCGTTCCTTATACTGTAGGCTACTCGAGAATGCTGTGTCTCTAAGTTCCTCTAGGGCTGCCAATTCTGCCTTTCTTTGATCTCCTACACTCTCTGGATCCAAAAATATCTCCGTAACAGCCCATAGTGACTTATGCTTCAGCTCAACTGGTAAGTGGCACGGCTTGCCATAAACGAGTCGGAATGGAGATGTACCCAATGGAGTCTTGAAGGATGTCCGATATGCCCACAAGACCGAGTCTAAAAGCTGTGACCAATCCTTTTGGTCTGGGCGGACTACCTTCTGCAATATAGTCTTAATCTCCCTGTTAGAAACCTCAGCAAGACCATTCGTCTGTGGATGATAAGGAGTGGCAACTCTATGATCTATGCTGAACTCGTTAGCAAGGGCCCTTACCTTGTCATTGATAAAATGAGTCCCCCCGTCTGATATCAACACTCTAGGTACCCCGAACCGTGAAATGATATTTTTCCTCAAGAATTTGCAAACGGTATTAGCATCTGCGGTTCGGGTGGGGATGGCCTCAACCCAACGACTCACATAATCTACAGCAAGTAAGATATACTCAAATCCCTGACTCTTAGGAAATGAGCCCATGAAATCGATGCCCCATGCGTCAAAAACCTCACAGAAATGAATGGGCTGCATCGGCATCATATCTCTCTGTCCACAAGTGCCCATTTTCTGACAGTCAGTACACCTCTTCACGAATTCATCTGAATCCTTGAAGAGGGTAGGCCACCAAAGGCTGGATTGAAGCACCTTCTGTGCTGTCCGTCTCCCAGAATGATGTCCTCCTGCCTCAAGCTTGTGGCAATAGGTGAGGACACTATGTTGCTCTTCTTGAGGAATACACCGTCTCCAGATGCTATCCCCTCCTTCATGATAAAGAGTGGAATTCTCCCAATGGTACGACTTGGCTTTTGCAAGAAAGGTCTCAAGTCGCTGTCTAGGCCAATCTTGTGGGACCTTCTTCGTGACAAGGTAATTCACAATATCAGCGTACCATGGAAGTGAGGTGATTGCAAGGATTGCCTCATCTGGAAAAGTCTCTGTAATAGGTGTAATCTGATCCGAATCCTCAAGGTTCTCTAAACGGGAGAGGTGATCCGCCACAACATTTTTGACTCCAGGTTTATCCTTAATCTCTATATCAAACTCCTGGAGTAGAAGGATCCATCTGGTCAATCTGGCTTTGGCATCCTTCTTTGCCATTAAGTATCGGATGGCGGTGTGGTCAGTATAAATAGTCACTTTAGATCCAAGAATGTAAGATCGAAACTTATCCAAGGCAAAGACTACAGCTAGCATCTCTTTCTCTGTGACTGTGTAATTCCGTTGAGCGGCATCCATTGTTCGGCTAGCGTAGTGAATGGCATAAGGCGCTCCATCTCTCCTCTGTCCTAGCACAGCCCCTATGGCAAAATCAGAAGCATCCGTCATGATCTCGAATGGGAGAGACCAATCAGGCGGCTGAAGGACAGGAGCCTCGACAACTAGATTCTTGAGAGTCTCAAATGATGCAAGACACTTATCATCTACAAGGAACTCAGTGTCTTTTGTCAACAAATCTGTGAGCGGTCGAGCAATTTTGCTGAAGTCCTGTATGAACCGTCGGTAAAAACCGACATGCCCCAGAAAAGACCGCAACTGTCGTACATTGGACGGTGGATTGAGCTTCTTGATGATATCCACCTTGGCCGGATCGACCTCCATGCCTCTGTTGGAGATGATGTGGCCAAGGACCGTTCCCTGAGTCACCATGAAGTGACTCTTCTCCCATGACAAGACTAAGTTGACCTCAATGCAGCGCCGAAGTACTCGGTCTAGGTACTCAAGACATGCATCAAAACTGTCACCATAAACTGAGAAATCATCCATGAAGACCTCTAAAAATTCACCAACCATGTCCGAGAAAATAGAGAGCATGCACCTCTGGAATGTAGCCGGGGCATTACATAATCCAAAGGGCATCCGTCGAAAAGCATACGTCCCAAACGGACAGGTGAACGTTGTTTTCTCTTGGTCTTCAGGCGCTATGGCCACTTGATTGTATCCCGAATACCCATCCAGAAAGCAGTAGTAACTCTTCCCAGCTAATCTCTCAATGATCTGATCTATGAATGGTAGCGGGAAGTGGTCCTTCTTGGTGGCCTGATTCAATCGTCTGTAGTCCACACAGACCCTCCAAGAAGTGGGTACTCGGGTGGCTATCTCCTCTCCGGACTCATTCACAACTGTGGTGATACCCGTCTTCTTGGGTACCACATGCAATGGACTAACCCACTTAGAGTCAGAGATGGGGTAGATAAAATCGGCGCTCCACCACTTAGATATTTCCTTCATAACCACTTCTCGAAGATTCGGGTTCAGCCTTCGTTGAAACTCACGCGAGGGCTTGGCGTCTTCTTCGAGATAAATGTGGTGGGAGCACAGGGCCGGACTTATCCCCTGGAGATCAGCCACACTCCATCCAATTGCCTTGCGGTTTCTTTCAAGAACCTCCATCAGACGAGATTCTTGGTCTTCAGTCAAATCTGCTGAGATAATGACTGGGAACATATCTGGCTCTCCTGCAAGGAATCTATACTTCATGTTCTGCGGTAAGGTCTTCAATTCTGGACAAGTGGGAGCTGGTAAATCTGGTTTCTGAAATGTCTGAGTGAATGCTACCAGATCTGTGTGTGAGAACTCTCGCAATGGTAAATTTGACAAAGATGGCTCTGCTGGTATATCTGTCAGCTGTCCTGGCTCACTCTCCGTCCTAGCTGTCGGTTCTGCAGGCACCAGACACGGTAAATATTCATCGAACTCCTTCCAATCTCCAATACTCCTAAAAAATATTTTTAAGATAAACTACAAGATTATATCTACAAATAGAGACTGAAAACACAATTTTTGGATTTTTCTATAATTTTCTACAATTTTTATAAGATTTTTCATTTTTCGTAATTTTTTTTGAGTTTTATAAAAGGAAATTACACAAAATATGGCCAGAAAATAAAACAAATCAAAACACAGCTACAGGAATTTTTGTGGGATTTTTAGGCAATTTTTGTATTTTTTTATGAATTATCAAAAGGTATGCAAGCAAAAAGACACAAAATCACTATTTTTTTGATTTTTTAAAAATATCAAATCAACTCAAAAAGCTACGAAAATTTTATACAATGTTCAGGCACATAACAAGAGCATATGTGATTTTTTTTGAAAATTTTTGGACTCATAAAAACATTTATTTCAATCTAGATAGCAAGCAAAGTTTAAGTCTGAATAGCAGGGTCTGAATTGCAATTATTTAAAGTTTGTGCACTGAAAAGATAACAGAAATAAAGTCCAAGAAAAATAACGCAAATTACCCAATGAAGAGTGTGTTGCACGTGACTTGCTTGGAGAACAAAGATGATTTTGCAAATTGTAAAACTGTAGAGGGCTTCAATGCAATCTTCCCATTTTTATTTTAAACCAACTTAGGGTTTCTTCCACCTTCGTTCTTTTCTTTATCACAAGGGAAAAGCCGCCGCTGCCGCCTCTGGAAGATCATCAAGGAGGGACGCGAGCAGGAACGCGCGTCGCGCGCTGGAGGTGGTGAAGCGGCGTCAGGTTGCGCTCCCGCACGCAGTGGCGCGCTGCGAGGACGGCGGAGGAGCCCGCGGTGGCGCGGGGGCGGCGCTGGGAGCCTGAAGGTCGACGCGCGCAGACCGCGCGGATGGCGGGCGGCGCGCCGCCGGGTGAGAGGAGGTCACCACGCGCGGGGCGCGGGGCTGGACGGCGCTGGTCTGAAGTCGCAGGAGGGTCCCGCGGCTGGGATCTGCAGGTCGCGCGGAGGGGCGGTGCCTGCGCGGGTCCTGGAGCCGGTGAAGGGAAGGCATCGGGACGAGGAGGCGCCCAGGAGGGCTGCGCGGCCTTGCGCTGGGGGGTCGCGGGTGACGCGCCCAGGCGGAAGGAGGGAGGTGCTGGGCGGAGGTCGGCACAAGGTGGCGCGCCGCGGGCTTGCGGAGTCGCCGCGCGTCGGTGCGGCTGCTGGAGAACGCGGGACCACGAGGGGCTCGGCGGGGCGGTCCGTCAGTGAGGGCGCGCGGCGGTGCGCCACCCGCGCGCGGGAGGCGCGTAGGAGCAAGGGGCACTGCGGCTGGGAGGACGGTCCACCACTCGCGGAGGTGGCTGGTGCGGGGATGGCGACCTGCAAAATTTTTTTTGTTTTTTTCCCTTTTTTTTATATTTTCTGTTTATGTAAACAGAAGAATGATAATGAAATTTTTTTTTGATTTTTTTTTAAATTTTTATTTTTATTTCCTGCAAGACAAAGGTTAGAAACAAGAATACATTTTTTATTTTTTTATTGTTAAAAATCGGAAATGTAAATAGAAATAAAAGAGGGAATGGTTTTTTTTTATATATTTTTTTATATATGTTTTTTTTTATTTTGATTTTCCTGCAAAATAGATGTTAGATAAAAAAATATAACTATGCATTTTATTATTATTTTTTTATTTATGTACAAATATAAGAATCGTGAATGGACAGATCTTGACGAGATGGAAGAGAGATCTAAGACTTCGGTCACCGTGCGTGACCGAAGGTGGAGGATCGCGTGAGATAGAACGTGAAGCGTGGAGATCGTGAGATGATATGAAAAATCGATTTTAGAAGTGGAAATAGGTGGTGAAGGTTTTGATGATTTTTGAAGATCTAAAAACTAATCAAATGGGGTTTAAAATTTACTCCACGATCTACCTAAAAAAATGACGAGAAGAAAATGGGGATCTCACCTTGAGATTGGAAATGCTATTGTGGCCTCGACGACGATCGAACGCTGTCACCGGACGGCTCGGAGGCTAAGCACCCTTCTTCGACGAGTAGCTTCTCGGAGGTTGGGCTCCTCTCTCCAAAGATTGATCAAAGAAGAAATGAGGGAGGAGGAGCCCATTAAAAAGAATACGAAGGTCAGAAATGGAGATATTTACAAAAATGGAAGGTGTTGATTGTGTGAATTAAAATAATTAATTAATTAATTAAATTAATTAATTAATTAATTACGAAATTCGAAATTAATAAATTAAATAAATAAATTAATTAATTAGAAATTAATTGGCCACCTTAATGGTGGCCATTAAGGGCATGCAATCAAATCATATATATAAGGCATGTTATAAAATCACATCAATCAATTAAAATCAAATAATTAAATAAATAATTCGGAATTAATTTAAAATAATTAATTAATGTTAGGTAATTAAATTTTTTTGGTAGATTTTATAAATGGAAGTTAGTGGCATACATATATTATATACATAAGATATAATGTACATAGGTCCAAATAAGGAAATAATTTTTATACAAGATTTTTTTTTATTATTTATTTTTTTTCCTAATTTTTATTTTTATTGAAAACAATATTTATAATATATACATTAAGTAAAAATAAATATTAATAATTATATACACAAATATATGGGTAAACTGCACAATACACCCCAGAAAACCGACTTTTTAACCGTAACTCCAAAAAATACGAAACCACAGCCATTTGAAAGATAATTTAATTTATAGTATTATGGGAGTGAGTTTGGTTCGATTTGAGCCCGTATGGAGCCGGAATTGATGTTTCAATTATCGCATTACGGCTTTCTCTAGGTGTAATTATTTACAATATATACTTTTTTTTATTTTACAAATATTTTTATTATTTATAACACAATTTTATTTACAACTTTTATTTACAAAAGTAAGTGGTTTGAGGTCAAATTATGTACAAATAAATTAATGTGAGTTTTATACAAATATAAATGAAAAAATATGTACAAGATATTTTTGATTTTTCTGACAGACAACCTTATCTCCCCCTACTTTATTCCTGGTCGATCAGGTCAAGTCTTGACCTTCTCTCGGGGTTTGGGTCAGTCTGTATTTATTTCATAAATACCTCCTTTCCTTTTTCTTTTCTTCTTTATTCTTTTATTTATTTACAAAAAGTGTTAAAAATGCATAATTAACAAATGCATGCAAAATGGTAATTTTATGAAATTAGTGGTTATTTACAGGTATTTGACTAAGGAAAAGATGCTAAAATAAAAGAATAAAGGCGATGAATCGTGGATTCATCAGACATATAGGAGGGATATATGGATGAATATACATAGCGATATTTTTCAAAAAAAATAAAAAAATGGCCAAAAAATGAGACGGGGCAGCCCCATCAACCCCTATATATATGTATGTATATGTATATGTATGTAAAATGTGTATGCCCCCTAGAGGGAGCTAACTTAACTCCCCCCGCCTCATTTTTCACATATTTTTTTTTATTTTTTTGAAAATAAAAATCATGCAAATTCATTATTATATTCTTATATTATGTCATTCAAATTTCATGTGAAACAGAGACTCCTATGACCTCCATCGAGACATGGTCGATTTAAAAAATCATAAAATCATTAAAGAATGACTGTCTGGATAGAGACCTCAGGAGACTCTATTACAAATGAAATTTGAATGACATAATATAGGGATATGATAATGAATATTCACCGAAAAAATTCAAAAAAATAAAAAATAGGAAAATAGGGCGGGGGGAACTAAGTTAGCTCCCCAAGGGGGCAACCCCATCTCTCTCTCTCTCTCTCTCTCTCTCTCTCTCTATATATATATATATGGGAAAATGGGGCTGCCCCAACCCCATTTTTCGCGAATTTTTTTTAATTTTTGGGAATATCACCATGTATATTCATCCCTATATCTCTCCTATATGTCATTCGAATTTCGTTAGAAATAGAGACTCATACGGCCTCCATCCAGACGTCATTTTTTCAACGGTCGCAAGATTTTTTAAATCTACCCTGTGTGGATGGAGGCCGTAGGAGTTTCTGTTTCTGACGAAATTCGAATGGCATATAGGAGGGATATATGGGTGAATGTAATGCAATATTTTTCAAAAAAAATAAAAAATTTGCCCAAAAAGGGGCGGGACAGCCAAAAGGAGCAGCCTCACCAACCCCTATATATATGAGGAAAGGGAGCCTACATCCTGATGTAGGTAACTCACCTAGATCATGTTTCTTTTTTTCCGTTTTTTATTTTTTTGAAAAATGCTTCCGTGGATGTTCATAACTATATCCCTCTAATATGTCATTCAAATTTCGTCAGAAATAGAGACTCCTACAGCCTCCATCTAGAACAAGTAAATACACCAAATCTGTGACCGTTAAAAAATGTCTGTTTGGATGGAGGCCGTAGGAGTGTCTGTTTCTGACGAAATTCGAATTACATATTAGAGGGATATAGTTATGAAAATCCACGGAAATATTTTTTAAAATAATAAAAAATTTAAAAACATAGAAACATTATGTAGGTGAGTTACCTACATCAGGATTTAGGCTCCCTTTCCTCTCTCTCTCTTTATATATATATATGAGAAAAGGGATCCTACTCCACGGAGTAGGTAACTTACCTACTCAATTTTCTTTTTTTTTCAATTTTTTTTAATTTTTTTTGAAAAATTCTTCCATGAATTTTCATAACTATATCCCTTTAATATGTCATTTAAATTTCGTCAGAAATAGAGACTCCTATGGCCTCCATCCAGACAGTCATTTTTTAATAGTCACAGATTTGTTGTATTTTTCATGTTCTGGATAGAAGCCATGAGAGTCTCTGTTTCTGACGAAATTTGAATGACATATTAGAGGGATATAGTTATGGAAATCCATGAAAGCATTTTAAAAAAATAAAAAATTGAAAAAAAAGAAAGTAGAGTAGGTAAGTTACCTACTCCATGGAGTAGAATCCCTTTCATATATATATATATATATATATATATATATATATATATATATATATGGGTAAAATGTGTATGCCCCCTAGGGGGAGCTAACTTAGCTCCCCCCGCCCCTTTTTCACAATTTTTTTATTTTTTTTGAAATCTAAAACCGTGTAAATTCATTATTAAATCCCTATATTATGCTATTCAAATTTCATACAAAACAGAGACTTCTACGACCTCCATCCAAACGGGGTCGATTTAAAAAATCCTGTTACCGTTAAAAAAAATGACTGTCTGGATGGAGGCCGTAGGAGTCTCTGTTTCACACGAAATTTTTATGACATAATATAGGGATATACTGATGAATATTCACGGAAAAAATTTCAAAAAAAAATAAAAAATTTGAAGGAAATAGGGCGGGGGGAGCTAAGTTAGCTCCCCATAGGGGGCAGCCCCATTTTCCTCTCTCTCTCTCTCTCTATATATATATATAGGAGAAACTTCAAATGAGGCGGGGTCTCACCATATATATGGTGAGCCACCCTCAATTTAGGCATCTTTCTAATATTTTTTACAATTTCTTGTTTCATACATATAATAATAAATATTAACACAACATGTATAGTGAAATAAAATTATGAAAATATTATTATAATGGATGGAAATATTGATTTGAATTTAGATGCTATATTTTACAAAATTCATTTTTTTACAATGTGCAGTTTATATTTTACAAAACTGTTACAGAGTTTTACTAAATTCGCAGTGGCTTTTACAATTTCAGAAAAGCCCCCACCTCATTTGAAAGGTCCCCTATATATATATATATATATATATATATAAGGGGGTTGATGGGGCTGCCACCCGGGGGCAGCCAACATCACTGCCTCGCCCTATGACGAAATTCGAATGGCATATAGGATGGATATAAGGATAAATATATATGGGATATTTTTTTTAAATAAATATGCCCAAAAATGGGGCGGGGCAGCCAACAGGCCAGCCCCATCAACTCTTATATATATAGGGTAAAATGGGGCTACCTCTATGGGGGAGTTAACTTGGCTCCCCCACAACATTTCGTCCGATTTTTTTTTATTTTTTTGAAAAATTTCATCTGTGGAATTTCATCAATACATCCCTATATTATGTCATTAAAATTTCACGCGAAATAGAGATTCCTACGACCTCCATCCAGAGGGGGTCATTTTTAGCAATTCTATTACCGTTAAAAAATGACTATCTGGATGGAGGTCGTAGGAGTCTCTGTTTCGCACAAAATTTTAATAACATAATATATGGATATAGTGATGAAATTCCACGGAATAAATTTAAAAAAAAAATCCGGACGAAATGGTGCGGGGGGGAGCCAAGATAGCTCCCCAAGGGAGCAGCCCCATCTAACCCTTATATATAGGGTTAAATGGGGCTGTCCCGTGGGGGGGAGCGAACTTGGCTCCCCCGCCCCATTTGACCCAATTTTTTTTATTTTTTTTAAATTTCTTCTGTGGAATTTCATCACTACATCCCTATATTATGTTATTAAAATTTCGTGAGAAACAAAGACTCCAATGGCCTCCTTCCAGTCAGTCATTTTTAACGGTAACAGAATTGCTAAAATCGATCCCATCTGGATTGAGGCTGTAGGAGTCTCTATTTCACGTGAAATTTTAATGACATAATATATTGATATATTGATGAAAATCCACAAAAAAAATGTTCAAAAAAAATAAAAAAATGGATGAAATGGCGCGGGGGAGCCAAGTTAGCTCCCCCCATGGGGGCAGCCCCATTTTACCCATATATATAGGGGAAAATGGGGCTGCCCCCTAGGGGCAGTCAACATGCTGCCCCACCCCATTTTTTGTTAATTTTTTTTATTTTTTGAAAAATATCACCACGTATATTCACTCCTATATCCCTCCTATATGCCATTCGAACTTCGTCAGAAACACAGACTCTTACGGCCTCCATCCATACATTGTCGATTTAAAAAATCTTGCGACTGTTAAAAAATGACGTCTGGATGGAGGCAGTAGGAGTCTCTGTTTCTGACGAAATTCGAATGGCATATAGGAGGGATATAGGGATGAATATACATGGTGATATTTTCCAAAAAATTAAAAAAATTGCAAAAAATGGGATGGGGGTAGCCATGTTGGGGCAGCCCCATTTTCCTCATATATATAGGGTTAAATGGGGATGCCCCCTAGGGGGAGCTAACTTGGCTCCCCCACCCCATTTCACCTGATTTTTTTTGAAATTTTTTCCGTGGAATTTCATCACTATATCTTTATATTATGTCATTAAAATTTCGTGAGAAAAAGAGACTCCTCGGCTTCCATCCAGACAATCATTTTTTAACGGTAACAATTGTTAAAATCGACCCCAGGATGCAGGCCGCAGGAGTCTCTATTTTGTACGAAATTTTAATGACATAATATATGGATATATTGATGAAAATCCATGAAAGAAATTTTCAAAAAAATAATAAAAAAATGGGCGAAATGGGGCCGGGTGAGGGGGAACCAAGTTAGCTCCCGCCATGGGGGCAACCCCATTTTACCCCCCCCCCCCACACACACACACACATATACACACACACACACACACACATATAGGTTATATGTGGCTGCCCCACCCTATTTTCTGCAAATTTTTTTATTTTATTTTTTGAAAAATATCACCATGTATGTTCATCCCTATATCTTTCCTACATGCCATTCGAATTTTGTCAGAAACATAGACTATTACAACCTTCATCCAGACAATCATTTTTTAACGGTCGCAAGATTTTTTAAATCGACACTATCTGGATGGATGCCGTAGAATTTCTGTAGGGATGAATATACATGGTGATATTTTTCAAAAAAAAATAAAAAATTGATGAAAAATGGGGCGGGGGCAGCTTATTTTTCCTATATATATAGGGATGATGGGGCTGCCACCGCTCCATTTTTTGTCAATTTTTTTGAAAAATATCATCATGTATATTCATCCCTATATCCCTCATATATGTCATTCGAATTTCGTTAGAAATAGAGAATCCTACAACCTCCATCCAGACATGGTCGATTTAAAAAATCCTACGACCGTTAAAAAATGACGTCTGGATGGAGGCCGTAGGAGTCTCTGTTTCTGACGAAATTCGAATGGCATATAGGAAGGATATATGGATGAATATACATAGTGATATTTTTTCCAAAAAAATAAAAAAATTGCGAAAAATGGGGTGGGGGCAACCCCATTTTCTCCTATATATATGGGAAAAGGGAGTATGCTCCTTGGTTGTAGCCAACTTACATGCTCCCATCCCTTTTCCCTTGTATTTTTTTCTGAAATGAAATATATTGGAATTTAGATGACAATTTGTCACCATGGTGTCATTCAAAATTCAACTTAATTCGAGACTTCTATCCCCTCCATCAAGACTGTCAAATTTTAACGATCTCAGAATTGTTGAAATTGACCCCCTTCAGATGGAAGGCATATAATTATCTGTTTCTGACGAAATTGGAATGGCATGTTAGGAGGATATAGTGTGAATATACATATTTTTTATTTCCAAAAAAATAAAAAAATAAAGGAAATATAGGGGTAGGAGTAGCCAATTGGCTACTCCCAGGGAGTAGCCTCATTTAACCATATATATATAGGACTTATCCAGAGAGCCCTGTGCCCATTTGAGTTTGGCGAGCACCAAATGTAGGCTCTCCACGTGTACTTTTATTTTAAAGATTGCCTATTTCGAAGGAGCACGGTTTTCGAAGGATATTAATACGTTTAAGCCTCTTATATTTCCAATTATATCGAGTCCTTAAAAAAAGGAAGACGGTTTTGGAAAGATACATTTAAATCATTAATTTCATACCGAAGAAATAGCCATTGTACATTTGATCAGTAATGTAAATAATGTACTCAAGTAATTATGTGTTGCGAGATCAGTAATATTGAAACAATTGTCAGTATTTTACATCTGTAATATTACATTGTACAGAGAACAGTAATTCATTCATGTAACTCAAGTAATACATATTCAGTTCTCAAATAACTATTGTTGTGAGATCAATAATTAAGTATGTGAATTACTAATGTCCATACAATAAGTACTGATTACAAATGTCCATTTTACTGAAGTCATTTTGATTGTTACTAATGTAATAGTTACTTAATACTTTAAGTCTTACTGAAGCACCTCTTATTTACTTATATAACATTTTTAATTACTTATAATGTATCGAGTGTTACTGATAGCAATACATAAGTTACTGATCACGTGGTTTTTTATACTTATTCCAACTTACTTATTCCATTACCTTCTTTTACCTACAATTTATTACATGTTACTGATGCTTATATATATCTTACTTGTTTTATTCTTTGTTTTGAATTACTATCGAATCACACCTTCTTTACTTATGTAGCCTATTTAGTTACTTGTAATACGTCAAGTGTTACTGAAAGTCACACATAAATTACTTAATTACAGTTATATGGTGAACATCCAAATTTCAACTGTCTTCTAGTCCATTTAGATGATGTTTTTTGCTCTCGCTCCTCTGCATAACAACAGCTTCTTCAAGACACCAAATTGTTGCATCATTCTGCAAGAAACAATAAGTTAATTTATATTCGTGAATAGTAAGAATTGTGTAAAGAAAAGTAACTCAGCAATATACTCGCTTCAGTAAGAATCATTCAATGACAAGTAACTTGTAATTAATTGTTAGTAACATTTGTTATATGACAAGTAACTTGTAATGAATTGTTAGTAACTCGGCAATATACTCACTTCAGTAAGAATCATTCAATGACAAGTAACTTGTAGTGAATTGTTAGTAACGTTTGTTATATGACAAGTAACTTTTAATGAATTGTTAGTAACTCAGCAATATACTCGCTTCAGTAAGAATCATTCAATGACAAGTAACTTGTAATGAATTGTTAGTAACGTTTGTTATATGACAAGTAACTTGTAATGAATTGTTAGTAACTCAGCAATATACTCGCTTCAGTAAGAATCATTTAATGATAAGTGACTTGTAATGAATTATTAGTAACGTTTGTTATATGACAAGTAACAATTGTGTTAGCATTAGTAACATAAAATATCTCATAAGTAAATTACTTAAATACATCAGTAACTCAATATATTTCAAAGTAACGCATGAAAAATAACAATTGTATTTACTGTAACTTTTTATTATATGAAATCAAAATACCTTCGATACAAAAATCAATTAGGACTACAAATCGTGTATCAAAATGAATAAAAACGATATTATGAATACCATTTCTCATATTTCAATCATACTTCTCGAATAAATATTGCTTACGATAAAAAATATGTAGTATTCGTAATTACTTCTGAAATATGCCGATCACAATCCATTCACGAATTAACCATGAATGAAACCTAATGAAAAAATATTATCAAAGAAAAAACAACAATTAAAACGTAGGATCAATGAAAATATAAAATCAACAATTGAAATACAATACCTTTGGCGAGCGAAAATTGTCTGCAACTACAAGATGCTCGGATCGTCTCACGAGATCGATAGTCATGCGTTGCAAATGTCGATATCAATCACCCAACCAAACAATTAAAATGTTATCATAAACGCATACTATTTCTGGAAAGCTATAAAATTCCTTTTTTATTTTTTGACCATTATTATTACGGGTTCCTAAAATCGGAGGATTAAAATTGCAATCCAATGGCTGAGATGATGGGCTCATATCATCTCTAATGGGCACAAGGCTCTCTGGATAAAAATCATATATATATATATATATATATATATATATATATATATATATATATATATATATATTGGATGGGGAGCTTGCACCAAGGTGCATGTAACTTTACATGCAACGACGCTTATATCTTCCATTTTTTTTTACTTTTTTGAAAAATACCACCATGTATATTCATCCATATATCCCTCCAATATGTCATTCGAATTTTGCCAGAAATAGAGACTCCTATGACCTCCATCTAGAACAGGTAATTTTAACGGTCTTAGAATTGTTGTAATCGACCTGTTCTGGATGGAGGTTATAGGAGTCTCTGTTTCTAACGAAATTCGAATGACATATTGGAGGGATATATGGATGAATATACATGGTGGTATTTTTCAAAAAAGTAAAAAATGTGGAAGATATAAGCGCCGGTGCATGTAAAGTTACATGCACCTTGGTGCAAGCTCCCCATCCTCATGTATGTATGTATGTATGTATGGGGTTGATGGGGCTGCTCCCTAGGGGCAACCAACATGACTGACCAGTCCTATTTTTTGACAATTTTTTTTATTTTTTTTGAGAAATATCGTCATGTATACATCCCTATATCCCTCATATATGCCATTCGAATTTCGTCAGAAACGGAGACTCCTACGGCCTCTATCCAGACCGGGTCGATTTAAAAAATCCTACGACCGTTAAAAAAATGACGTCTGGATGGAGGCCGTAAAAGTCTCTGTTTCTGACGAAATTCGAATGGCATATATGAGGGATATATGGATGACTATACATGATGATATTTTTCTAAAAAAATAAAAAAATTAAGAAAAATGAGGTAAGGGCAGCCATATTGGCTGCCCCTAGGGGGCAACCCCATTTTTCCATATATATATATATATACATACATATATATATGTGTGTGTGTGTGTGTGTGTGTGTGTGTGAGTGAGTGAGTGTGTGTGTGCATGTATATAGAGAGAGATAGAATGGGGAGCTTGCACTATGGTGCAATTAAGTTATGTGCATCATAGTGCAAGCTCCCCATTCTCTCTCTTGGATCAACCCTTGGATCAAAATCAATCAAGGGTTGTAATCATTCATCTTTGCCAACAAAACATCCATTTCCCAATGTAAAAGCTACCTCATATCTCCATGCAGAGTGTCATTTCACGCTACCCAAACTTGCTATCCCCCCTCTCGTCCTGTCCGACACTGGACTCCGTTGCAAGGAGTTCCGGTGCCCTTTCTCCCTCTTGCCTGAGCTCCTCTCCCTCTCTCCGACATCGGTGAAAACAACACGTTCCCCTCCTTTTTCCAGTGCCCGCCTCTGGAGAGAAGTCGGCCAAGCTCCTCTAGCTCTCCTCGGCAGTGATCTCTTGCAAGGAGTCCACAGTGCCCATTGCCATCTCGCCGACGTTAACCTCTGGCAAGGAGTCCCTCTCTCCCTCCCTCACACCTCCCTGCTGGTCGGAGCCGAAACCCCACCCAACACAATGAGCATCTCCCCTCCTTCCTCCCCAGTTGCAACTGAGGGGAACTCCTCGCCTTCTCGTCGAGGTTTGTGGCCGTGTCACGAGACGAGCCCCTCCCCTCACCCGTTGAAGAGCACCTCCACTTCTCATCTATGGCCGGGTCAACTTGACAGGGCGATTCCCCTCTTGCCAATGACCGCAACTGAGGAAGTCGACATCGCACCCCCTGCGTTTTCATCGACGATTACCTTCTGCGAGGAATCCAGCATGCACCTACCCCTCATGGCTGTCCTCCCCCTGTCTGGTGCAGAGCATGTCTTCATATCAGGTGAAAAAAACTTTGATTGGTGCAACAAATTTTTTACCGTAGGTTTATAGTTAGAGATGCATTTTTCCTATACAAAATCTTCATCTTTGTAGAATTGATTCATCCCAATTTACTTGTAAAACATTTACTAGTGAATAAGAGGTAGCACCATTACGGGATTTACATAAAATTTTTAGTTGGTATAACAAATTAATTTATTACTTAAACCATCATTGTGGCTATATAAATATTCTAATGTTGATAATAATTGATTGGAAATGGCCATATTTATATTTCTTTGAGGATATCTGCTATGTTTTGAATTGAGAAATTAATAATTTAATTTCTGTTAAGGTTTTTTTTAACCAAATGTGTTTAATGGGGAGAAACAAGGTTTGAAAAATAACAATTGAGGAAAATCTATAGCCGAGAGGGCCACTTTTCTCAATATCTAATGTCCATATTCAACCTTTCTTTATCATTCTTGATTTTCTTATTAAATTTGGGATGAGAATCTAAGGAATTTTCTGCTAATAGACATGTCAAAGGATGCTAAAATTGTTTCAGAGGGAGATTTTGAATGTAGCAATGACGATGAGGAGGAGAGCATAGATATTCCGATTTGCACTGAAACTATGAGTACGTATTTTGATCCATGTTTAAAGAATGAGTAAATTACATAAATGTCCTTATATGCACAATCAATTTCAATGTCATATATGATCTTTAAAAAATATGAAAGATAATAAAGTTATCATTGTAGTAAATACATCCCTTACGATGGCGATGTGATACTCAATCTTCAAGATTTGTTCCATTTTGAATTGCATTATTGAAATGCAAATTTGTGTTTTGTATTTCTAGTCTTAAATCACATTAGTTCACAAATAATTTGAAATAAATCTTAATGATCGAGTACCATATTATTATTTTATAAAGTTTGAGCATGACATTAAGTGGATGATTCAGAGATTTTTTGTGTAATTTACTTTGCAAAAATCAATATCAGTTGGATTTTTGTTTTTGTATCTATATCCATTTAGGGCTACAGTATAATTTATATTTCTATCCGTTTGCTACATCATTACATGTTTTTTAACACCAATACAAATTTACAAAGTTTATACCAAATAATATTACAAAAGTTAAAGGGATTTTTACCCGATAGATCCTATAATCTTTGTCAATTACCTCCACGACCTTTCAAATAACCTAATTTCTCCCTCGACCCCGTAAACTTGCTAACCCTTACCCCACAGACCCTATGGTTAACCATCATCCATTTGTCCGTTAAATATAACTATTCCATTTAAAATATCGCTGCTTGAAAAAGTAGTTTAACGACAAGATTGATACTTCATTGAAAGTTCTGTTGCATATCTAATTTTAATAACTCATATATTGTAGGTCAATGGATCCCATCTTGATGAGTATGATTTCCATAACCAATCATGCTGTGGAAAATTCTCATCTATAAATTGTAAAGACCGTGTTTCACGGCCATCGTCTCTTTTAACTTACTAGAATAAAATTGATTACTTGAGAATAACTTTATTTAAATAAAAGCCAACATTCAAAAATTGATTGTAGCAGAAAATGATATAAAGAAAAAATAAGAATAGTTCATTTATAAAATGGAATTTTGTGTTGAATATATACCAATTGTCCCAAACCATATTCACTTATATGCACATCGTGTTAAACAAGAGATAACAAAAATACCAAACTACATACAATTAAAATGGAAATAAATAATCATTTGATTAGTTGTTGATTTTTTTATGAATCAAGTATTATGTTTCCTTTTCAGAATATATAAGACATAACTGAATGAGTATTCAACAACTAAGAAAAATAAATAATTGTGGGTGAAGAAATTTGTTGTATTTTTCATGTTCTGGATGGAGGCTGTAGGAGTCTCTATTTCTGACGAAATTTGAATGGCATATTAGAGAGATATAGTTATGAAAATCCATGAAAGTATTTTTCAAAAAAATAAAAAAATTTGAAAAAAAGAAAAGTAGAGTAGGTAAGTTACCTACTCCATGGAGTAGGATCCCTTTCCTATATATATATAGGAAAATTATCCAATGAGCCCTATGCCCATTTGAGATGACATGAGCGCACTCATTTTTTACCATTATTTCCTAACATTTTGAGTTCAATAGTTATTTGTTTACAAGTGTTGTATCATATTCTTACTACTAGTAGTTATTTTCAGAAGAAAAAACCTTAAATTTGTACAAAATGATTGTATTATTATTCGTATTTGTAGTTGATGAGCCGCCCGATAGACTAAGGTAAATCAGGTGTCAATGGTCGTTGCGACCTCAACCTCTCGGGACTCAGAGCTCAATCAAGAAAACAAAATCGGACCACCAAATAAAGATAGAAAAACAATGAAAATCAAAATCGCGATCCTAGCTATGTGATTAACCTGGTATAGCACCCAGGGTCGGTCTCGAGGAGCACGAGTTGGCCTCGCGGCCTACGAAGTAGTCTAGAAGCAAAATAAATAAAAACAAATATTTTTAGTGGTTTTTAAGTATTTTTATATTTTTTTGGATTTTTAATAATAATGGAAAATAGAAAAAAGGTAAAATCAAGCACGCACAACAATTTATTTAATCATCCAAAAATGATCCAAAAATTCAAACAAACATATTTTTATGTTTTTTTAGGTTTTTTTACTGTTTTTGGTGATTTTTTCAGATTTTTTCCAATTTTTATAAAATTTTCTAAAAATCTAAAAAGGCAAAAACAAGAAGCTGCTGTCCAGTCAGGATTGAAAGATAAATTTAAAATATCAAATTGATCTGTAAAGGCCTGAAGGTAATTTTTATGATAAATATAAACAACAAAGAAAATTCAGAAAAAGAGTTTGTATTTTTTTGGTTTTTCTATAATTTTTAGAATTTTTATAAGTTTTTAAATGTTTTTTAATTTTTAAGGTTTTTCTATATCAACAAATAACAAAAAATGCACAGGATTATCAAACACAACAAAATTAACAAAACATATTTTTTTTTAGAATTTTTGAAATAGATTTTATATTTTTTATGCTTTTCTAATCTGGATATAAGCAAAAACTACTGTTTTGAATTTTAAAAATAATAAAGGCCTAAAAAATGTACCCAAAATTAGGGAAATTTTTACACAGTGGCAAGAGCCACGTGTCCAAATTTCACACGATTTGGGTTAAATTTGCTATTTTATTTAATTAACAAGAAGGCTCACAGTGCACAGGGACCTAAATGTAATAAAAATTATTTCCATGGGCCAAATCATAACACGTGTAAAGAGCTTAGGGGCCAAACATGCAAAAAACCCAATGTGCACGTGCAAAACACATCTAGCAGACTCGAAGGGGTATAACTATAAATTCTATTTATAATAATGCAAACATTAACATCCAAGAACTACGGGGCAGAAAGTGCAAAAAGCCTAGACCCTCACGTGCCGATGCATGTGGTCAACATACACAGGGATATAATGCTAATACATAAAACATGGAGGTCCTCAGTGCAAATGTTCAAAAATAAAAACAACTGAAATAAATATTTACAGGACTAAAGAGTAAATGCAATAAAATAAGGGGCCTAAGAACAATTTACCCTTTATTATTGGACGGCTGAAGGGTAGCCACGTGGATGATCTGACGGTGGCTGGAGGCGTGCCAACCCTTCGCTGGATCAACGGACGAGGAGGGCGCCACGTGTAGATCGGATGATGGAGGATAGCTGGCGCCTCTTTGCTGGATGTACGGTCACGATCAACCCTCTGATAGATCTGACAGTGGAAAGCTCGCGTGGACGGACGGTCAGGATCAGAACTGGAGCTGAGGTGTTGATCGGACGGTGGCTGGACGATCTCCAAGAACTCGACGCCGGCGAAGTTAGCCGGCCTAATGCACGCGGTGGAGACGTCTCTGGAGCTGTTAAGGTGGGGAATAGCCTTCGTCTCGATGGTCCGCAGCTAGTGGATGCCTCCGATGAGGCCGGCGACCACCGGAGTGGCCCGGCGACGGCGGAGGACTGGAGCTGCTGTGGTGAACGTTCGGACCCTCAGACGGGCCTCCTTCGACCTGCAAAATGACACAGACGAGCTCCTTCGTCAAGGCAAATTGCCTCGACCAAGTCAGGGGTGAAATGGACAAGTGTGTGCGTCGGGGTGACACCCTTTGGCGAGGTGACGGTGGAGGAGGGTGAGGAACCTGTTCCGGGGCGAGACAGGGGGGATGAAGGGGCGCAACAGGTGGAGAGAGGTCTGGTGAACGTGAAGGTCGGGTTGGAATGGCAAATGGGTGGACGGAAACGGCTAGCGATGGCGGCGGGAGCTAAAAAGGGCTGAAACCTAAAACTAGAAATCTAAGCTAACCTAAAGACTATCAAAGCTACCCGGCGGTCGAAGTCGACTGTGCTGGAGCTCAGGGAGCTCCGGAGGTCATGGCCTCAAGGGATCGTTGCTTCCCGAGGCTGAGCGCACCTCGCGACAGCGCACGACGACGAAGTCACTGGATCGATGGTTCCCAGCTGCCCGGGCCTCGCTGCTACCCTCCTCCGCGCTGCTGTCACTCTAGCGAAGAAGAGGAGTTCACTGGCGTCGAGGGGGAATGCCAAAGATGCGTGAAAAGGTGCGGTGGAGGTTCAGCTAAATACCACTGCAGGTCCGAGAAGAAGAGGTCGGGCAGGGTTCCTTGAAGCACGGATCCCTAGGCGGATGTTCTAGCGTGGATCTCGGATCAGCGGGGGTCAATTAGGACCTGGGGTTTGGGGTAAATGGAGCTCAGATCTGGTTTAAAGAATTAAGTGAAGTCGGGTTTCGTGCACAAATCCGAGTTGACTGGTCCAGGGGGGAGAGCTGACCGGGGTCAACAATCACCCGTGGACCAATCAGAATGCAGCTTTTATTAAATACTTGGAAATTCAATATAAAATATTAAATGACCTTATTTCGAAATACTTAAAACATAAAAATGTTTATTTATTTTCAAATTATTTTTTGTGATTTTTATTTATTTTTTTTGGAATAAAAATTATGTATTTACAATATAGTATTATTATATATAGGTATATACATGTATTTATTTTTTATTTTAATTTTTAATTGTTTATTTTTATACAGTTATTCCAATTTTATATTTTATTTATTTATAGAATAAAATTTTGAATAAAAGTGTATTTTTATTTTATTTTTATTATTTAATTACATAGGTTAAATAAATAGGTATATACATATAGTTACATGGTATATGTACAAGGTGGCTTTTGGTTTTATTTATTTCTTTTTATTTTATTTTTATTTTTATGATTTTTATTTTATTATTTACGCCATGAAATGTGGGATAAGAAATAATATTTTTATTGGATTTTTATTTATTTATTTATAATGGGAAATAAATAGATATGTTATTTCTATACACATGGTCTATGCACAATGGTGAAGGAGTTTTCTTTCTTTTTATTTTCCTTTTATTTTTCCCATTTTTATATTGATTTCATATTTACAAATATGTACATATTAACAAAAATATATTTTTATTTTTATTTAGAGGAAAATACTTTTATTTATATACATAGGTATATGTACACAATCGAGCTTCCCTATCTCTCTCTACTTGGATTCTTTTGCGGTCAGACCCATGCTGAGCCCTCCCTTGGGATTAGGTCACTCAATATTTATTCTAAATATTTCCCTCTTTTTCTTTTATTTCTTTATTCTTTTATTTATGCACAAAAACATGCTAATTATTGTAGTTTACACAATGCATGATTATTGACAATTTATGCTATTTACATGAATATACATGTGTTTTGCATAGGTTTTGTAGATAAAATGAAAGAGTAAAGAGTGATGAATGGGTATTCATCATTAGTGTAGTTCTATTTTACTAATGACCAAATTCATGTGAATCTAAAGTTTTTTTATAAAAATAGTTACTAATATTAAGAATATGATATAACAACAGTAAATAAATAAGCATTGAATTCAAAATGATAGAAAATATTAGTAAAATATGAGTGGGCTCATCTCCATCTCAAATGAGCACATGGCCCATTGGATAAGTCCCATATATATATACGGGTTAAATGGGGCTGCCCCTGGGGGGAGCTAACTTGGCTCCCCCCGCGCTATTTTCGCCCGATTTTTTATTTTTTTTTCGAAAATTTCTTCGTGAATATTCATCACTATATCCCTATATTATGCCATTAAAATTTCGTGCGAAACAGAGACTCCTACGACCTCCATCCAGACAGTCATTTTTTAACGGTAACAGAATTGCTAAAAACGACCCTTTTGGATGGAGGCCGTAAAAGTCTCCGTTTCGCGCGAAATTTGAATGACATGATATAGGGATATATTGATGAAAAATTTATGCCCATAGTTAGCTCCCCCACCCCATTTTTTTACATGTTTTTTATTTTTTTGAAATCTAAAACCGTGTAAATTCATTATTAAATCCCTATATTACGCTATTAAAATTTAATGGAAACATAGACTCCTACGACCTCCAACCAGACGGGGGTAAATTTAAAAAAATCCTGTGACTATTAAAAAATGGCTGTCTGGATGGAGGCCGTAGGAGTCTTTGTTTCACATGAAATTTTAATAGCATAATATAGGGATATAGTGATGAATATTCATGAAAGAAAATTTTCAAAAAAATAAAAAATAGAGAAAAAGGGGCGGGGGGATCTAAGTTAGCTCCCCCTAGGGGGCATATACATTTTATCCATGGGTAAAATGTATATGCCCCCTAGGGGGAGCTAACTTAGCTCCCCCCGTCCTAATTTTCGCATATTTTTTTTATTTTTTTTGAAAATAAAAAATATGTAAATTCGTTATTATATTCCTATATTATGTCATTCAAATTTCATAAGAAATAGAGACTCCTACGACCTCCATCCAGACATGGTCGATTTAAAAAATCTTGAGACCGTTAAAAAATGATTGTCTGGATGAATGTCGTAGGAGTCTCTATTTCACACGAAATTTTTATGACATAATATAGGGATATAGTGATGAATATTCATAGAAAAAATTTTCAAAAAATAAAAATAAAAAATGGACAAAATGGGCGGGGGAGTTAAGTTAGCTCCCCCCAGGGACATCCCCATTTTACCCTATATATATAGGGTAAAATGGGGCTGTCCCCTGGGGGGACCTAACTTGGCTCCCCCGCGTCATTTCGCTCTCTTTTTTATTTTTTTGAAAATTTCTTCCGTGAATACTCATCACTATATCCCTATATTATGCTATTAAAATTTCATGCGAAATAGAGACTCGTACGACCTTCATCCAGACAATAATTTTTTAACGGTAACAAAATTCTTAAAAATGACCCTTCTGGATGGAGGCCGTAAGAGTCTCTGTTCGCGTGAAATTTGAATGACATAATATAGGGATATATTGATGAAAATCCACAGAAGAAATTTCAAAAAAAAATAAATAAAGGGAGCGAAATGGCACGGGGGGAGCCAAGTTAGCTCCCCCCATGGGGCAGCCCCATTTTACCCCATATATATCCCATTTAACCCAGTTTCTTTTATTTTTTTTTCAAAATTTCTTTCGTAGATTTTCATCAACATATCCATATATTATGTCATTCAAATTTCGCGCGAAACAGAGACTTTTACGACCTCCATCCCAAAGGGTTGTTTTTAGCAATTCTGTTACCGTTAAAAAATAACTATATGGATGGAGGCCGTAGGAGTCTCTGTTTCGCATGAACTTTTAATAGCATAATATATGGATGTAGTGATGAATATTCACGGAAGAAAATTTTAAAAAAAAATACAAAAGCCGGGCGAAATAGCGCGGGGGGAGCCAAGTTAGCTCCCCCCAGGGGGCAGCTCCATTTAACCCATATATATATGTATAGGATAGGGATCCTACTCCATGGCGTAGTTAACTGATGAGCCGAGAATCACTACGCAATCCAGGTAAGGATAAAATCAATCAAGGGTCGTTGCGATCCAGATCTCGCGGCTCAGCTCAACAAGAAAATTAGACCACCAAATCAAAAAAAAAATCAATGAAACACGAATAACGGTCTCGTTATTTATTTAACCTGGTATAGCGACCAGGGTTGAACTCAAGGAGCACGGGTTGGCCAAATCGACCTACGAAGTAGTCGAAAATAAAATAAAAGAAAGAAACGTATTTTTGGTGGATTTTATATATTTTTAATTTTTTTGTATTTTTAATTATGAAGAAAAAAGTAAGAAAAGACTAAAAAGGGTACATTCAACAATTTATTCAATACTTCAAAACAAGTCAGAAAATTCAAATAAAATTATTTTTGTGTTTTATGTATTTTAAGTGTTTTTGGTGATTTTTTTCAGAATTTTATAATTTTTTATTGATTTTATAAAAATAGAAAAGGCTAAAAATCAGAAATAATGTACAGCCAGATTTGAAAGGCTAATTAAAAATAGATAATTAGCCTATAAAAATCTAAAAGTATTTTTTATGAAAAATATAAATATAAACTAAAATACAGAAATCAAAATTATATTTTTTTGATTTTTATATAATTTTTTAACAATTTTTATATATTTTTTTGGTGTTTTATATTTTTATGGGTTTTATAAATCCAAATAAGACCAAACTTGGAAAGAAGCAAGGAAACACTAAAAAAAACTATATCTAATTTTTTTGTAATTTTTAGATGAGTTTTTATATTTTTAATTGATTTTATAATTCAAACAGTGATAAAAATGAGTGTTTTTGAGTTTTTAAAATATCCAAAAGCAACAAAAATGTCCCAAAAATTTGTGAAATTTTAACACAGTGGCAGGAGCCGTGTATCCAAATTTCACACGATTTGGATTTTGTTTGATATTTTATTCAACCAATATAAGAGCTACAACACACAGTGACCAAAGTGCAAAGAAACAAAGTTCTGGGGCCAAATAGATGAGACTTAAAAAAACCCCACAGCCTAAATTGCAAATAGTCCAAATAAGCACGCGACACACACGTGACTCACATTCACAAGGACTAAAATGTAAATCCTATTTATAAAAATATAAACAATAATAGCTCAGAACTATAGGATATAATATGCAAAAGTTCCACAATCACGTGTCAAAACACGCACACCACATATACAGGGACTAAAATGTAATATGAAAAAGTCTAAGGTCCTCAGTGCAATTTTTCAAAAATAAAAACAACCATTCTACGTATTTACAGGACTAAACTATAAATGCAAAAATAATAGGGGCCCAAGTGATATTACCCCATTATTGCGATCCACAGCCGAAGGAGAGCCACGTGTAAGATCCGATGACTCTGGTGAGGGGTACCCCTTCGATGATGTGCGGCCTGGATGAGCCCCCTCAGGTGGTCGGACGGCTGAGTCCTCTCAAAAAAGGAATGGCTATGATAGACCTGGAGCGAGGTGCTCGATCTAACGGCTCCCGGAGATCCTCGAAGAACAAGTCACCAGTAAGTTTCGCTGGTCCAATGCGTGTGCAGGGGACCTCCTCAGGTGCTGTGGAGGAGGGCGAATCGTCGAGGAAGCTCATCCGTAGCGATGGGTGTGCTCAGATGGGACCGTAAGCATCAGAGGAGCTCCGACGACGAGGAGGAGCAGGAGCACCTGTGCTTGAACAGTTGGACCCCCAGGTGGGGTCCTTCTTCGATGAAACCTGCACAGAAAGAAAGCTAGGTCGAGGGCAAAGTGCCTCGACCCGGTTATGGGTGAAGTGGGTGGACAGGTGGGTCGAGGCGTGGTCCTCTAGCGAGTGGCGGCGACGGAGGACCTAACTCCTGGTTCTGGGGCGATCCAGGATGATCGGAGATGCGAAGAATGTGGGGGGAAGTCTCATAAAGATGATATGATTGTTGGATGTGAAGATGGTCGATCAGGGCGGGCTGAATCGGCCGGCGAAGGCCGGTGACACAAAATCGAAAAATGGAAATGGAGGCTAATCTAAAGTGAAGTCGAGGTTACCTAATGATCGCAGGCATCTGTGCTGGAGGTGGGTGACCTCCTAGGGTTCTTGCCTCAATGGAGCGACGTCTCCAAAGGCTCGAGCTCCGACGGGCGGAGCACGACGGCGATGACCACCGGACCTGGGGCTAGGGCGCTTCAAACCTCGCTGCAACACCTCATATGGATTGCTGTCACTCAATACAAGAAGGTGGAGTCACATGTGTCAAAAACGGTGGTCGAAGGTGCGGCAAATGGCGGAAGGAGGCAAAGTTTTATGCTGGTAGGGATCGACAAGAATGGAGTCGGGCAAGCAATTCGGAGCATGGACCCCTAGAATGAACCTCGGGCGTGGATCATGGATGAATCGTGGATAATCGGGGCTCAGGGTTAGAGTGAATGGCAATCGGATCGAGGCACGAAAATTCAGAGAAGTCAGGTCGGCGTGAAGATCCGCAGGTTCAGTGGTCCTGGGGGGAGAGTTGACTGGGGGTCAACAATCCCCCATGGACCAATGGGAAAAAGGCATTGGAAAAAGATTTGAAAATTCAAAATAAATTAGAAAAAAAACTTTATTTCAAAATATTTACAAAATGAAAAATGTCTATTTATTTTCAATGTATTTTTTAGTGATTTTTATTTATTTTTTGAAAAATAAATTATGTATTTACATTATATTATTATTATATACAGGTATATATACCTATGTATTTTTGAATTTTATTTTTATTATTTTATTTATGTATAATTATTCCAATTTTATATTTTATTTATTTACATCATAAAATATGGTATATAAAATGATTTTTATTAATTATTTACAAGGGTGAAATAAATACATCCTTTTATTTTTATATACATGGTATATGTACACTGAGGAGAGAGAACTTATTTTATTTTTATTTTCTTCTATTTTTCATTTTTATTTTATTTTTATAAATATATACAAAATATGGGAAACACAAATATATTTTTATTTTTAGAAAATAAAATATATACACTAAGAGGGGGTTTTACACAATGTTGAGTCACCCTATCTCTCTATTTATTTTATTTTGCGGTCAGGCCCATGATGCGCCTTTCCTTGGGTCCAGGTCACTCAATATTTATTCTAAATATTTCCCTCTTTTTCTTTATTTCTTTATTCTTTTATTTTTACACAAAAACATGCTAATTATTAATATTTACACAATGCATGCTTTTTGATAAATTATTCTATTTGCAGGCATATACATGGTGTTTTGCAAAGTTTTTTAGCTAAAATAAAAGAACAAAGAGTGATGAATGAGGATTCATCACACCCCTATACTTAACTTTGCTAGTCCCCTTAGCAAATACTTATTTGAAAAAGAAGTGAAAAAGAAAAGAAAAAGAAAAAGAGGGAGAAAATGAATGAATCAATGCTGAATATTAAACTTGCCTTCATAAATTGAAGTATGGAGCTCAATCAGATCTTTGGATTATTAATGTATCGAAACCTAAGTTGGACTTAGGTTTAAAACTTAACAGCCTCTAAGTTCCACTAATCTATAGTCAAGGCTCCTCAATAATCCAGATCAGAACAAGTCTACATACACAAACCCTGAAGACCATGAATCTTTCCTTGTACTGTGTAAGTGAGGTATAGCTCTTTACCTCAGAAGTAGCAAAATGACAACCCTCCCCAGCAAGGTAACTCTAATGCCCTAATCTGGCCACTCTTTCCTCGAGGAGCGGGGTATTCCCTTCTAAGTTCAAGTTCAACGGGCTCAAAAAGAGGGGGAAAAAGAGAATGGACCATGGCCGGTGTAGCCATGTATCCCTATGAGCTCAACCAGTGTAGCTAAGTCTCCCTTCTGCAAGCTTCATAAGATGGATCATGAGTCTCAAGCTTTGCTTATTGCACTATATACACTCCAGTGGGATTATCATTTTCTATCAGACCCGCCACATTTTTTGGAGTTCTTTTCTTTTTGCATTTTTTTTTGATGTGCATCTGTACAACATATCTACAAAGTGCAGCATATATACATAAGGGGTTTTTCCTCTTGAGCCAGTAGACTGCCCCTCTTTTGAAGCATTATTGCAACCCACAACTCCTGTTGTTAGACCTCATGGCAACCAGACCAAGTTGAGACACACTTCCTTCACTATAAGAAGAAGAGAGGTTCCGCCTAGAAGTACTACCCTCATATGCTACCCCAAGTCAAGGAAGACTGCCTCCTCACCACCTCATCCATAGAGAGCTCGATGTAAAGTGCGGGTCCAAGTAAAGCCATTGTCTATATGAGTCATGTGTGTGTTGTTAAGTGCTCTACTTAGGCTCATCGAGATGACATATGATCATAGCCTAGTGGACTTAAGGAATTAAGTCACCATAGACCTGAAAAGTCTCAACCCTAAGCCCTATATGGTTCCTCTTAGAATTAGGTGGATTAAGATCTTAATCAAGCTCCATTTTTCAATTAAAATCCAGGCTAGTTTAAATGTCAACTATGATCCAGGAAAAACTATACAAGTATTTACAAAGATGCTATTTACAAAATATTTACACATGTACGAAATTTTTGAAAAATGTTTTGAAAACATGATTGTATGCATGAATGCAAGTTTTGCAAAATATTTACACAAATTTACACAAGGTTTTTGCAAACTTTTGATTTTCAAAACATTTTACAAAAATTTTGTACTATATACATAATTTTGATATCAAAATATTTACAAGCTATTTACACAAAAGATTTTTATAAAATTTTTTACAAAAATAATTTGTACAGCTAGCTATGTATGTGCAATAAAAGAATTTTATTTATAAGGAAAAATTTTAATTGTTTTGAATTTTTGGATTTTAGCCATTTTTTTTATTAACACACACATAAAGTACGAGTTATGGCTAAAGTATATATGAAATATATACGACACCCCCTATACTTAGGTCGAACGATGTCCTTAGAGTCAAGAGCGTTAAAGAAGACATAACTCGTGCCTAGTATAGGGAAGTGAAAAGGAAGGCTATATACAAGGACGAATGAAAGAATAGAAATGCAAGAAGAAACTCGAGGTTTCCCCCTACACTAAGGATCAAATAATCCTAAGTATAGCAGGCTGTACACGAAGGGAAATCTGAGTGAGAATGTACAGGGTCTACTTCCCCTATACTTAGGGTAAAATATCCTGAAGTATAGACATTAAAACAGAGATAGAAATGAATCAAAAGAAACTCAAAAGTCTCACATCCCCCCTATACTTAGGGTAAAGTGCACCCTAAGTATAGCAACGCCGAAGAAGCAAATGGGGTGTAAGATTGAAGTATAGTGTGATATGGACAACTGGATCTATACAAGTCGGAAAAACAGTGATAATCAGGTGTGAGATGCAATAGATGTGAGTCAAGAGACCACATCTCACGCAAAATGAATCGGGGCAACGTCAACGACCAACGGCTCATGATCTAGATATGGATTGAGCTGCTGCCCGTTAACACAAAAGGTACACTCAGAAGACAACTCAGATATATCAATACTCCCATTGTCGTTTACCTTTCTAACCAAGTAGGGTCCCTTCCATTTGCTCTGTAGCTTCCCTGGAAATAATCTCAACCTGGCATCGAACAACCATACTCGCTGTCTGATGATCGAAAAATCAGAGATCTCAAGATCTGGGTGAGGTAAAAATCACTCTCGGGTCGTTGCGACCCGGATCGAGAAGACTCGGTCAATCAAGAAAAATAGGAACCACCAAACATGGGATAAAACAATACAAATCACAAGCGGTCCTCGCTACTTTTATTAACCTGGTATAGCGACCAGGGTCGGACTCAGGGAGCACGAGATGGCCGAGATGGTCTACAAAGTAGTTGAAAAATAAACAAAAATCTTTTTGGTGGATTTTAACTTTTCTTAATTTTTTGGATTTTTAATTATAAGGAAAAAGAGAAAACAAGCAAGTTCAACAATTTATTTAAACTCTAAAAAATACTCCAAAAATTCAAATAAAATTATTTTGTGTTTTTTTAATATTTTTTTAGTGTTTTTGATGAATTTTTCAAATTTTTCAATTTTTAGTTAATTTTATAAAAATCAAGAAAGAAGAAAACATGAGCAATATGTACAGTCAGATTTGAAAGGCCAATTAAAATTATATAATTAGCTATAAAATTCTGATGGTAATTTCTGTGCAAAGTACATGCAAAGACTAAATTACAGAAAAAGAGTTTGCAATTTTTTGAATTTTATAGAATTTTTTAGAATTTTTATAAGATTTTTAGTGTTTCTTAATTTTTTTGGTTTTTATAAATCCAAATAAGATAAAAATAGGATAGAAACTCAAACACAACAAAACAAACAAATTATGATTTTTTTAATTTTTAGAAAATTTTTATATTTTTCTTTGATTTTCTTTTTTAAACAATAACAAAAATACGTGTTTTGGAATTTTTAAAAATATTAAAAAGCCTCGAAAATGTCCCAAAAATTTAGGGAAATTTTTACACAGTGGCAGGAGCCATGTGTCCAAATTTCACCTAATTTGGAGTTTATTTGCTATTTTATCCAACAAATAAAAGAGCTACACCACACAGGGACCTAAAGGTAAGAAAACATACTTTCATGGCTTAAATGTAATACGTGCTAAAACTTTAAGGTAAAAAGCACAAAAAGCCCAGACAAATCAACATATGCTCAATTAATTCATGCACAGGGGTATAAATGCAAATATCAAGAACTTAATTTCATTTCATAATACAAACAAACCCGAAGCCCATACATGAATATCCCAAAATATCACGTGACGATGCACATGTTCCACGTAGACATGGACTAAAATGTAAATAAAATAAACACAAGGTCCACAGTGCAATTTATCCAAAATTAAAACAACTACACTAAATATTTACAGGACTAAACTATAAATGCAATAAACAGAGGGGCCTAAGTGAAATTACCCCTTAATTTAAGATCGACGGTCGAGGGGTTGCCACGTGTAGATCTGATGGCTTAGAATATCGGTCACCCCTTCGTCGATGAACGCTCCAGATGAGCTCCCAGATGAATCGGACGGTGTAGATCTCTCGCGAACGAACGACCACGATCCAAACTGGGGCGGAAGCTCGATCCAACGGTGGCTGGAGGTCCTGGAAGAACTCGACTCCGGCGAAGTTCGCCGGCTCAATCCGTGTGCGCTGGACCTCCTCCTGGCTGCTGAGATGTGTAAAAGGATGCTCGGACGCTTCCGCAACTGATGGGCACCTCCGATGAAGTCGGGAAGCTCCGGGGAGCTCCGGCGACGAAGGAGGAGCGAAGCTCCTGTGCTCGAACGGTTGGACCCTCATATGGGTCTCTTTGACCTGCAAAACAGCACAGCAAGACTCCTAGGTCGAGGGCAAAGTGCCTCGACCTGGTTAGGGGTGGAATGGGTGATCGGAAGGGGGCAGAGCATGGTCTCCTGCGACGTGACGGCGGAGGAGACCTGAGGTCCTGCTTCGAGGCGAGATAGGATGATCGGAGATGCGGAGAAGGTGGAGGGAAGTCTGACGGAGGTGGTAGTCGGGTCGGATGAGTGAATAGGTGGACGGAGCGAGGTGAATCGGCCGGCGAAGGCTGGCGGCGCAAATTGGGCGAAAACTGAAATTAAGCAAACCTAAGGTGAATCTACACTACCTGTTGGCTGAAGTCGACTGGGTTGGGGCTCAGGAAGCTCCGGGGATCGTCGCCTCGATGGCTCGTCGGGGCCAGAGGCTCGGGCGCACCTTGCGGCGACGCATGGCGATGAAGCTCGCCGGATCAGTGGTTCCCGGCTGCCCGTGCCTCGCTGCGACCCTCTCTCGCACGGTTGTCACTCAGGCGAGGGAGAGGAGCTCACTGGCAACGAGGGGTAAGGCCAAAGATGGATTGAAACTACGGCTAGAGCTGGGACTAAATAGTGGTGCAGGTCCGAGAAGATGGGTTCGGGCAGGGCACGGTGAAGCTCGGATCCCTAGAGTCAACCCCGGGCGAGGGTCTCGGATGAAGGATCTGTAAATGGAGCCCGGGGTTTCGATCGATGATGGTCGAATCAAGGCACAAAAATTCTGAGAAATTGGATCGGGGTGCAGGATCCGCGGGCGAGTGGTCCTAGGGGGATAGTTGACCGGGGGACAACAATCCCCCTGGACCAATGGGAAGCTGCCATTTATTATTTATTTGAAAATTCAATTAGAATTAGTAAATGATTTTATTTCGAAAAATTTCCAAAATGAAAAATGTTTATTTATTTTTAAAGTATTTTTTAGTGATTTTTAATTATTTTTTTGAAAAATAAATAAAGTATTTACATTATGTTATTATTATATATAGGTATATACGTATATGTATTTTTGATTTTTAATTTTAATTGTTTTTTGTACAATTATTCTAATTTTACATTTTATTTATTTACAACATAAAATTTGGAAAAAATGGTATTTTTATTTTATTTTTATGATTTATTTACATTAGTTAAATAAATAGGTTTATATACATATGTACATGATATATATACAAGGTGGAAAATGATTTTTATTATTTTTCTTTTTATTTTGATTTTTATGATTTTTATTTATTTTTATAAATATGTACAAAATAGGAGAAACACTTTTTATTTTATTTTGAGGAAAATAAATTTATTTATATATATAGGTGCATATATAAGTGTGATTGACCCTATCTCCCTCTACGTGGTTTCTTTTACGCTCAGGGCCCATGCTGAGCCCTCCCTTGGGATTAGGTCGCTCGATATTTATTCTAAATATTTCCCATTTTTTCTTTTATTTCTTTATTCTTTTATTTTTGCACAAAAACATGCTAATTATGCATAATTACAAGATGCATGCATGTTGGTAATTTATTCTATTTACACATATATACATTGTGTTTTGCAAAGGTTTTGTAGCTAAAATAAAAGAATAAAGAGTGAGAATGGGTATTCATCACCCCCTATACTTAACTTTGCTAGTCCCTTAACAAAAACTTATTTA